>CANJKZ010000215.1:2562500-3775000 GCA_947471745.1 Closterium sp. Naga37s-1 | reverse complement strand
TCGTCTACGTACACGAGAACGTAGAACGGCGGCAGAGTGGTGTCGGTGCGTAGAAACAGCGACGGGTCAGCAGTGGAAGGAGCAAAACCAAGAGCAGCAAGAGTCGTCCTCAGTGTGTCGTGCCACTTACGGGGTGCCTGGCGGAGACCGTAGACTGGCCGCCGGAGGCTCCACTGGGTACCAGCAAGAAACGACCCAGTGAAGCCAGGTGGGCGGCGCAGCCAGATCTCCTCGTGCAGGCTGCCCTGTAGGAAGGCTGTGCTGAAGTCAAGCGAGTGTAGCTCGTAGTCACGCTGAGCGGCGACGTGCAGCAGCACCCGAAGAGGTAGGAGAAGGTCTGGAAGAAGTCAACTCCCTGTCGCTGACTGAAGCCTCGTGCAACGTAACGCGCCTTGAAGACAGGCGGAGAACCCGGCGGCCGCTTCACCCTGAAAATCCACATGCCACTGACGATGTTCGCCCCAGGCGCGGGAACCTCGTCGACGTAGGTGCCTGTGGACTTCCAGGATGCCATCTCGGCATCCATGGCTGCCTGCCACTGAGAGGAGTAGGAACCCTCTATCGCCTCTGCGTAAGAGCGCGGGGTCGGGATGTCTGGTGCATCCGGGTCTCCCTCACGGGCAAGCAGCATGGACACGAGATGAGGTTCAACAGCGGCAAAGCACTCAAACTCCTCCTGTCTGTCCTCAAGAACATCCGTGCCAAGAGCACACTCACCCCCGACGGACGAAGGACAGACAGACGCGGACTCAGACTCAGCAACAAGACTAGCGGCGTAGTCTAGACGACAGTGAGCAGCAAAGTCGACAAGCTCAGCAACTAAGGCAGACGCAGCAGCGGACTCAAAGGAACGGTCAGTGACAACAGTGGCCATGAGACGCGTGACAGTAGGACTAGCAGTATGAAGTGAGTCAGACTCAGGTCAGCAAGGGCAGGAAGAGAGGACGCAGGAGGAGACGGCAGAGGGACACGCTGTGCAGTAGTGGAAGGACGCAGAGTCATAGAGTGAGTGCCGGGGACAGGAGGAGGACGCTGACGCGGAACACGACGACCAGTGCAAACAGGCGACTCAGGACGAGACTCAGGTGACACAGGACGAGACTCAGGCGACGCAGGACGAGACACACGCTCACGACGCTCCGTAAGAACTCTAGTCGGTCCAGAGTAAGGAGAAGGACCAGGCAGTGGAGAGGCTAACTGTAACTGCGACTGTGACTGGACATGCGGTGGACTCAGTAAGGGAGGAGGAGGACCAGTAGAAGGCAAGAGACCAAGAACCTGCTGAAGGAGCGGAGCGTAGTACAGCCGCAGCCGCGCAGTGCCTCCAGAAACAGCAGAGACAGCACCAGTACCCTCAGCTCCAGGGTCTTTAGCTACAACTCCCGCAGCACCACCAGCTCCAGTACCTCCAGCAGCTCCAGCTCTAGTAACACCTCCAGTAGCAACAGCTCCAGCACCTACAGCTCCAACTCCGGCAGCACCACAAGCCCCAGCAGCTCCAGTACCTCCAGTACGAGCACCTCCAGGACCAGCTGCTCCAGCACCTCCAGCAGCTCCAACACCAGCAGGACCTCCAACAGCGCCAGTACCTCCAGCACCAGCGGCTCCAGCAGCTCCAGCACCAGCAGTACCTCCAGCAGCTCCAGCTCCAGAAGCACCTCCAGCACTAGCAGTACCTCCAGCACCAGCACCTCCAGGACCAACGGCTCCAGCAGCCCCAGCACCAGCAGCACCTCCAGCAGCTCCAGAAGCACCCCCAGCAGCTGCAGCACCAGCAGCACCTCCAGCAGCTCGGCGACAGAGCCGAGTGTACCACTCACGAAGCTGCTGCGGAGAGTGGGGCTCCCGCCGCGACGGGACACCCGGAGGACCGCCAGACTCAGCACGCTCAGGCTCAGCACCCCCAGGCTCAGCACCCCCAGACTCAGCACCCCCAGGCTCAGCACCCCCAGGCTCCACACGCCCAGGCTCAGCACCCCCAGGCTCCGTACCCTCAGACTCAGCAACCCCAGGCTCAACACCCCCAGGCCCCGCACCTGTAGGCTCAGCACCCCTAGCAGCACTAGAGTCGACAGCTACCTCGACAGGCTCGACAGGGTCTACCTGGGACACACCTGAGGGGGCAGGACCCTGAGGGGGGAGGGGGTCTACCGGAGGAGCACCTGGTGCTAGGAAGAGTGGCGGGGGGGGGAGAGGGGCAGTGCGGTAGGGAAAGAGACAGTAGTAAGATACCGACTCGTCAAACGTGACGTCCTGAGAGGACAAAACACGACGCGAGGTGGGGTGGTAAAACTGCCACCCAGGTGCGTCAGGGGGGGAGCCAAGGAAGACGCAGGGAACGGCACGGGAGGACAGCTTGTCCGCGGAAGCATCGCGGACAAAAGCTCGAGATCCCCAGACACGGAACAGAGACGCATCTCCAACCTTCCCCATCCATTGCAGAGTAGGTGTGATCTCCGGCAAGGAGACACGAGGCTGAAGGTTGATCTGATGCGCAGCGTACTGAACCGCGAACGGCCATAGAAAATGGGGAGCAGCCGCATGGATCATTGACGTACGAGCGACGTCCATGACCATGCCAATGCGGCGCTTAGCAATCCCATTTTGATGTGGGGAGGCCGGAAGCGTGAACGTCTGGCGGATGCCCTCCGCACGACAGAAGGCCCTCAGAAGGTCGGAGGAAAACTCACCACCTCTGTCTGAGTGCAGACGCAGAACAGGAAGGTCCGAGCCGAAACTCTCGCTGAGCTGGCGACGGGCACCGCGGATCCAGTCGATCAACACCTCAGTGACCTCACCCTTACGGCGCAAGGGGAAGACTGTGGTGTAACGCGAGTAGTCGTCAACGACCAGCAGGAAGTAACGCTCGTGACCCTGTCCACGGACGCGGGCTGGGCCCCACACGTCCATGTGAAGAGTCTGGAGGGGAGCCTCTGTCGGAGGGAACTCGGAGGAGTGAGGCGCGGCGCGCTGCCGGCCCTCGACACAAGGAACACAGGTAGGGGCAGGCCCCAGAGGAAGGGGAGGGAGGGACCGGGGGAGACCAGAGACAAGGGTACAGGAGGCCATACCTCGAAGACGAGGCAGGGAGGGGTGACCAAGGCGGTGGTGACAAAGGAGAGTCTCGTGTGACAGAGGACGACACGAGCAGGGGGCCGACGCTGGACTAGACCTGGACGCGGCAGAAAACACCTGACCAGACGCAGCTACCTGACCAGACGCAGTAACTGTAGGAGACGCGGTATTCGGTGTGTACAGACTCGAGCCAGGCCGACGGGTGAACGTGGCCAGGTGGGGGCCCGTCCGAGAGCAAGTGCAGTGGGTCACACGCTGACCTCCAGGGGTGAACTGGTCAACCCACGCGTCCTGGAGGTCAGCTCCACTCACCAAGTTCGTAGAGAACAAGGGGAGGTGGAGTCCCGACAGCAAGCCCGACGGGCTGCAGGACATAGTAGAACCGTGGAAGAGTGCGCAAGGACTGGGCCCCCAGAGGGGTCAGCCAGGGAGACTGCTACAGGCCGACTGAGCGGCGTGAGTGTCGTGCTGTCGCGAAAGAAGGAGTGCGAGGCACCAGAGTCAAGTGTGAATGTGTGCAAGGCCTCAGTAGGTGCAGTACCAGAGAGAGCAGACTCACCAGCACCTGGAGCAGCAGACTCACTAGTACCTGGAGCAGCAGACTCACCAGTACCTGGAGCAGCAGACGCACTAGCACCTAGAACAGCAGCCTCAATGCCCGGGTCGGGCGGAACACACAGTTAGCAGTCACCCTCAGCATTATCAGACACAGCATACATGGCAGCAAGGATAGCATCGAAATCAAGATCAAAGATAGTGACAGTCTGCCTAAGCAGATCACCCCAGCGAGGGAGCTTAACAGCGTCAGGAAACTGGGCGCGCCAGGCGACCGGAGCAGCGCTGCGCAGTGTGTGGCAGCCCGCACGTCTCCCCACGGTGCCCGCCGGTGCGAAGAACGTAAGTGCAGGGACCAACACCCCCAGACCTCCCACGCCCAGCGTACCACTCACGAAGCTGCTGGGCCGACGGGGTCTCACGGGAACGCGGCTGCTGCTGGCGCTGGCTACCACCAAAGCCTCCACGCTGCACGGCTCCACCTAGACCAGCACCACCGCCGCCGCCACCTCCACCACCGCTGCCACTGCCTCCACCGCCGCTGCCGCTGCCTCCACCACCCCCACTGCCGCCACCGAAGACCCCACTCCCGCCACCACCCCCACCTCCACCGCCACCCCCTCCGCCTCCTCCACCGCCTCCACCGCCTCCACCGCCGCCCCCACCGTCCCCTCCACCACCCTTGCCCCCCTTGCCCTTGCTGTTGCGGCGCCTCCCACTAGGAGCAGACGCAGCCCCGACCTCCTCAGTGCCAACGAGGTCGACAGCAGCAGCAGAAGCAACAGAGGGGAGAAGGGGGACAGGGGAACACCTCTCAAAGAAAGGGGCGCGACGGTCGCCGCGAGAAGCACCTACAGCTAAGATACTCTTCTCAGCTGCATTGAGGCGCTCCTCTAGCAGGTCAACAGTGAGCTCGGTGGGGCAAAGGGAGAGAAAGTGGTCCCTGACTGAAGCAAGGGAGTCAGGGAGGCGGGTGACTAGGTAGTAAAGGGTGATGTACATGGGGGGGGGGGTTCTTGGCACAGAACTCAGTGGGAAGCGCAGCTCGGTAGCGGGCGTCACTAGTGCGGAGGTGAGTAATGAGGTCAGCGACTGTGGCAAAAACGGCAAGGTCAGGGAACAGGTACGGTAGCATGAGGCGGCTGAGGGCAGCAGTGGAGGGGGAGGAGTAGCGCGCTACTGCAGCGTCGTACAAAGACTGGGCAATCTTGTACTGGCCAAAGTGCGTGCGCTCAGCAGACGGCAGGTGACTACAAACAGCAAGGCGAGCAACAGCGTCACGATTGGTCCACTGCAAGCGAACCGTACTGTCAGCAGTGGCAGCAGGTGCAGTAGAGACACCGGACGTGTGATCGAAAAGGGATACCCCGTCCCTAGAGTCACACTGAAGAAAGAGTTGCAGGTCGTCAACCCACACGTCAAAGTCAAATGCACGCCCCTCAGCATCAAAGGTAAGAACAGTAGGGCTAGCCATAGCGGCAGTAGCAGCAGTAGCAGCAGTAGCAACAGTGGCAGCAGAAGCAGCAGTAGCAGCACGGGCAGTGCAGGCAGGGTAGTGCGGCTCAGTAGGGCGGCGCGGCTCGGCAGGGCGGCGCGGCTCGGCAGGGCGGCGCGGCTCGGCTGGGCGGTGCGGCTCGGCTGGGCGGCGCGGGTGCTTACCAGGGGCGGGTGCAGGGCAGGGCCGCAGCCGGCGGTTTAGGTCAGGGCCGCGACGGGGGCGGCAGCAGGTCAGGGCCGCGACAGGGCGGCTGCAGGGTAGGGCCGCGACGGGCGGCGAAGGCAGGGCCGCAAGTGGGGCGGCAGCAGGGTAGGGCCACGACAGGGCGGCAAAGGCAGGGCCGCGACGAGCGGCGACGGGCCAGCGACGGGCGGCTACGGGCCAGCGACGGGCGGCAACGGGCCGGGACGGGCCGGGACGGGCCAGCGACAGGCGGCGAAAGGCAGGGCCGCGACAGGGCGGCTGCACGGCAGGGCCGCAGTGGGCGGCGAAAGCAGGGCCGCGACGAGCGGCTACGGGCCAGCAACGGGCGGCGACGAGCCGGGACAGACCGGGACGGGTCAGCGACGGGCGGCGAAGGCAGGGCCGCGACGGGCCGTACTAGGGCAGGGCGCGAGGCGCGCTTTAGGCAGGGCGCGAGGCGCGCTTCGGGCAGGGCAGGAAAAAAAATCGTGGTGGGCCCTAAAAAAAACGTTCCCACTAGGGAACCTGCTCTGAATTCCATGTCAGAATAGTGAACGAATAAATGACTGAACTAGAAAGCAGGTGGGTACAAGTAGGAAACCTAAAAGTGTTATACCCTATATGAACTACCCCACTATAGCCTAAACAGACTATAGCATATAAGTTTGACACTTGCCGCACCCCCTTGCTCATTGTTATTGCCTCCTTGGTCCAACCATTTACATGTATTCTTGTCCCTGCTTCAAAGTGCAGGCCCTCCGTCCATGTCATGAAATCCTCCGGGACCCCCATACCCCTCATCGTGCGGAAGAGAAAGTGTCTCGAGATCGAGTCAAACTCTTTTGTGGAAATCCACCATGAGCAGCAGCCAATCTTCGTTGCCACTAGCCCCTGCTTCAATTGCGTCTGCTACCACCGCCACCGCGTCCGCCAGCTTCTTGCCAGGTATGAACCCGACTTGGTTCTCCAGAATATCTAAGCGGAAACGGGTCGTCTAGCCTGACGATCCATTGACGACTTGACGACATGCTGCCCCGGGCAGAAAAAAACTAAAACCCTATCGGATGGCATGCCATCCGAGGGAGGCATCAACCCTAAATCCATGCCTCCCTGTGTTTAGGGTTGATGCCTCCCTGACCGGATGCATGCCCGAATGGGATTTATTTTTTTTGCCCGCGGGCAGCGAGCTCCCCCGGGCGGACTCGCTTGTCCGCTGAGATATATTCGTCGATATTACCTCGTGTAGTACTTTTTTGAGCCTGCTGGCCAGCACCTTCGTGAATTTCGTGCTGGACAGATTGGTTGGTTGAGTCAATTGACACCAAAGCCAGGCTGACCAGGTTACGTTACCCTTCGCAACGAATTTCGTGCTGCTCATTGACATCGATCGTGGCATGTCTGAAGAGCCACTCGATTTTCGTGGATGTAGTGTCGTTGATGTCCGTTGGCGGAACTTGACGAAATCACGAAGCTCCACAATTCCCAGCACAACAAAACAGTTTACAGCTATCAGTAACATATTCAGCCCCAGTACGTTCTGGATTTCAAGTTCAGAATTCTTGGACTGAAGTTTGCAAAAAAAGGTAACCCGCTGATAGTCGATGTCTTTCTCCCTCGCGACAAACAGAGGTGGTGTTGCGACGTTGAGCAATGATTGGCTAGGGACCACCAGCAAGGCAAATTGAAGGGGGCGATCGCCAAAAGTTTGGCACCATCGGTGTTACCGTCAATCAACCCTCCGATCCGCTTAGGGGGAACGCGCCCTAAAATCGTTCATACATCTTGAAGGCAATAACGTCTTTATACCCCCCTGCATATGTTATTTTTACACCCAGCTCACTCGAATGTCTCACTCTCGTCGCGCACAAGCGCGATCTCTCGTCATTCGCATTGTCGTCTTTTGCGGCGAACGCTCTTCGCTCGCTTGTCCCGTTGCTCTCTTCCCCCCACCGTCACTCAGTATAGTCACTCATTCTCACGTCACATGCTCTCCCATCACTCGCTCGACGCCCTCGTGTGCTCTGGCTGTCGACCTCGCTCCCCCTCCCCGTTGCCCTCTCTCCCCCCTCCCCGTCGCCCTCGCTCCCTCTCCCCGTCGCCCTCGCTCCCTCTCCCTGTCGCCCTCGATCCCTCTCCCCGGCTGCCTCGCTTCCGCTGCCTGTCGCCCTCGCCTCCCCTGCTCGTCGCCCGCTTCCCCTCGTCGCCATTGCTTCCCCTCGTCGCCATTGCTTCCCCTCGTCGCCATTGCTTCCCCTCGTCGCCATTGTTTCCCCTCATCGCCCTCGCTTCCCCTCATCGCCCTCGCTTCCCCTGCCTGTCGCCCTCGCTTCCCCTCGTCGCTCTTCTCATCGCCTTGCCCGGCGCCCTCGGTTCTCCTGCCCATCGCCCTCGCTTTCCCCTTCATCTCCCGCCCTGTCGCACAGTTTCTCCCATTATTGATTCTCGCGACATTCTAGCACACCCGTCAACCGCTCTCGTCCCACCCTCCCGTCATTCTCTCCCGTCGCTCACTCCTCCCAGTTACCGCCCTTCTACACCCCACTTCTCACTCTCTTCAGTTGCTCACACTCTTCAGTCTCTCACACTCAGTAATTCACACTCTCAGTCTCTCACACTCTGTCTCTCACACTCAGTCTCTCACACTCTTCAGTCTCTCACTCTCCTCAGTCTCTCACACTCTTCAGTCTCTCACTCTCCTCAGTCGCTCACACTCTTCAGTCTCTCACACTCAGTCTCTCACACTCTCAATCTCTCACACTCAGTCTCTCACACTCTTCAGTCTCTCACACTCTTCAGTCTCTCACTCTCCTCAATCTCTCACACTCTTCAAACTCTCACTCTCCTCAGTCGCTCACACTCTTCAGTTTCTCACCCTCGTGGCACTCTCGACCACCCGCCACCCTCCCTTTCCCCCCCCATCACTTAATCCCTTCCCCCCCCCCCCACCTACATCCCACCCTCTCTCACCTATCCCCCACCTTCCCCCCACTTACCGCCCTCTTTTCCCCCACTTACCGCCCACTTCCCCCACATACTGCCCGCCTTCCCCCCTCCTCTTTTGCAACAGCCACCACCCCATTCACCCCGTTCCCGCCCCTTCTTCATCCCTTTCCTTCCCTCACGCACGGTCCGACCTCTCCCCACTTATCCCCTTCCCTCCCCTCACTTACCACCGTCCTTCCTCCCCACATACCGCCCTCTTTCCTCCCCATATACTGCCCTTCTTCCCCTAAATTACCACCCTCCAGCCACCAACTTACCACCCTCAACCACACCCACATACCACCCTGCTTCCCCCCACTTACCAACCTCCAACCCCCTATGAACCACCCTAATGACCCCCCACAAACCACCCCCATACCCCCCACATACCGCCTCCGTGCCCCACCCACCTTGTTCCCTACATACCACCTTCCTTCCTTCCAACATGCCGCCCTCCTATCACCCCATATAATGCCCATATTCCCCCTAACAAACCACCATCATTTCTCCCCTTATGACCCTCATTCCCCCCCACTCACCGCCCTCCTTCCACACACATACCTCCCTCTACTTACCTCCCTGCAACCCCTCTGCAATCCTCTTTTCCCCCACATATCGCCCTCCTTCCCCCCCACCCACCACCCTCTTTTCCCCCCCACAACAGCTTACCTCCCCTCCAAAATAGTGTTCTCGTTTGTCAAACTTATCACCCGTATGGCCCCTCTATTCCCACTCCGCATGGGCAGAGGGGCAGAGGTGTGGGAGACAAGGAGAGGGGAAGAGAGGGCTAGCAGGTGCGCATGTTGGAGGAGAATCAGATACGGTAGGCCCTAGGAACTTAGGGCTTAGTGGGAGCCTAGGCAACGAGTGTCAAGACTCAAGAGGGTACGTCTGTATCAAAAGTTCGTCTACTTTGTCTGATCAGTACGTCTGTTATAGGACTACCAGGATGGTTATAACAATATGGCATTACTACTGATAATGATTAGTAGACGAACTTCCTAGAAAAAAATATTTGTAGGAGCATAAAACCGATCTTAGTAGAGTTCTGTTCGTCTGTTTTTCCTTTTTATTAAGTATTTGGCAACATTCAAATTCCTCCAAATAAAAAACCAACAAATGAATCGCAATAGGTGGCTCCGCAACCCGATAAAGGTTCCACCGAGAACAGGATGAGATGTAAAATGAGATTGCGTAACAATTCACACGTTAACTCTCTCAACTTAGTGTAGCTTTGCGTTTGCTTTTACGAAGGTGTCTCTGTGTGGAAGTTTGGATTCAACGTCAGAGATCGCAAGTTCCGTTTGCTCGTACTGCTTATCGACGGCCTCACGCGACCAGCGGAAATCACACCCTTCATTGCGAAACGCTTCCGAATCGCTAGGGTTTGGTTGATGGTGGCGGCGACGCAATGGTACTTTCCATTCCAGAGTCCATTGCCGAAGGGTCCGCGTGTGAGTTCCATTTGCCCGCGTGTGAAGTTCCATTTGCCTGTTGAGAGCTTATTAGTGTTCATCGGTTCCTTGCAAGGCATTTGTGCTTTCAAACTTGGCGACACAGCTTTCTGTACCAACCCTCTCCAGCCCTCGAAGTTTTGTAACCCTAGAGCTTACTCAACTGCACTATGGCTCGTACCAAGCAGACGGCTAGGAAGTCCACAGGAGGAAAGGCTCCTAGGAAGCAGCTCGCCACCAAGGTAGACTTAGTTGCTATACTTGTTTAAGCATATAATAACGTCAGCACGGCCAATAGGTGCCTGTACGCGCAACTGATTTATTTTCCTGTATGAGTGGTCCAGGCTGCAAGGAAGTCTGCTCCTACAACAGGAGGAGTGAAGAAGCCCCATCGTTACCGTCCCGGAACCGTCGCCCTTCGGTGGGTATTTTCGAGATTTTCGTACGTCAGCTCCGTTGTGAGCTTATCTGACATCTTGTTCGATGGCTTGGCAGTGAGATTCGCAAGTACCAGAAGAGCACTGAGCTGCTAATTCGGAAGCTTCCCTTCCAGCGGTTGGTTCGCGAAATTGCTCAGGATTTCAAGGTTCGACATTTTTAGTTTTACATATTGATCGTCATTGCTTTCCGCTATCTTCCGTCCTAACCATGACTTAACTAATGCTATCTGTACTGCGCAGACGGACCTAAGGTTCCAAAGTCACGCCGTGCTCGCACTTCAAGAAGCCGCAGAAGCGTATCTTGTCGGTTTGTTCGAGGACACCAATCTGTGTGCCATTCATGCCAAGCGTGTCACCATCATGCCTAAGGACATTCAGTTGGCACGGCGCATCCGCGGAGAGAGGGCTTAAAGTTGTTTTATGTGTATAGAATGTTTGAGCTCGTGATGGAGCTTCAAAGCCGCTCTCGACCTTTCACGTACTCCCTTGTTTCAGGGGAAGTAGGCTTGTCTTCTGTATTTCTAGGATACGGTAGTGTGGCTGTTGATCACTTACCATGGATGTTCGGATCTGGAATGGAGTAGCATTGTGGATGATTACTAACAGTGCATCTCTTTCTACAATAGTGCATGCTTTTGCTGATTCACCCAATTAAAAATGGACGAGCAATAAGTAAATGGTAGGAATTTAAAAAAGGTGCTGCTTGTCAAGCATAGGCATGTTTATTGTACAGCAGTGGACTATTCTTTGCTAAGGATCAAATGGAGGCTCAAAATTTCCCAGTATGGTGTAGCTCCTGTATTTTGATATCTGAAAGGTTGCTCAATAGCCCTGAACCTCTCCATGCATTGCCATTCTCCATACCCTCACGCATCATCCGACTGAACTCCTCCAGGTCAATGTGCCCACTCTGTAAGTGAGGGGCAGACGGGGAAGAAGAAAGGGGAGGGGAAGGTGTGACTTGTAGGTTGCAGTAACTGGCCGTGGGGGCCTTGGGGAAAAAAACCAGTTAGAGCAGAATGCTTTTCTCACATTCTTGTTGCCAATCTCCTTGAAGAGGCGCTCCACTGTCTCATCACTCTCGCCTGCTGCAAGCGTGGCCTTCAAATCAGCCATTGTGATATAACCACGCCCTTCCCTGGAACACACAGAGGGCAACGAGCACATGAATTAGCAGCAATTGCTTGAAAGAAGTGGTCAATGCAACCGGGATAAAGCTCGTGGCCCACATCACAATCTTGACCGTCTTCTATCAAGCTATGTGGCAGCATGTGTGCTTAATACATACATGTCTTCTACCTGACTGCACGGAAATGCATCCTACCCTAATGGATGAGCAACAAAGACTGTCTCACGACAGCAGTGACCCACCCATCGGAGTGCAGGAATACCCACCCTATGCACGCACCATCCATGCACTTCACCACGGTGGCCGATGCACGCTCTGACTTTCGAGGCGTCTCAAAACTCACTTGTCAAAGTGCCGGAATGCCTTCTCTATGCGTGCGGCATCCATGCGCTTCACCATGATGGCCGATGCATACTCTGACAGGTCCAATGTGCCCGACCCCTTGCTGTCCGCCTGGCCTCGGGGGGGTGAGGGGGGAAGAGAGAGGCAGGTGGGGGAGTTGCAAGTCAACATGGTCAAAGCGAGTTCGTCTCACCACTTTGACAATCTCTCCGTTGTTGGAGAAAGGTCGGGGAGAGGGGAGAAAAGGGGGGTGGTGCATCTGCGGAAAGCCTGCCGTATGTGAGTCGTTGTGTCAATCATCGAAAGAACCTAGATAGGTCCACCGTTGCATAGGAACAAGTCTGTACTAGGGTCAAGTAAATCAAGTGAGATTGGTTCATTCTGAGTGGGACGTGGCTTGGCTCATCACGAGTGGAGAATAACTCGGCGCAAAATTAACAGGAGGATAGCTTGGCTCGCCTTAGCTCACTGTTTGAATGATCTCTCTGGCCTCCCCCTCTGACAGTGGGATGTGCAGTGACTGAAAGCCGACATCCAGGTCGGAAACAGAGATGCGGCCGTTCCTATCCAGGTCCAGATGGTGAACGTGCATTGGCTCATCAAGGGTGGGGGCGACATCTTCGTTTGGCACACCACTATTGGGGCAAACCTTGCCTTGGCACACCGCTATTGGGGCAAACCTTGCCTTGGCTCACCGCTTGAATGATCTCTCTGGCCTCTTCCTCTGACAACGGAATGTGCAGCGACTGAAAGGTGGCAACGAGATGAGACACCGAGATATAGCCATCCCTGTCGAGACATGCACTAGGGGAAAGCTTGGCTCACCGCTTGGATGATCTCTCGGGCCTCTTCCTCTGAGAGAGGGATGTGCAACGACTGAAAGCCGGCAACGAGGTCAGACACCGAGATACAACCATCCCTGTCGAGGTCGAGATGGTCGAAGCGTGTTCGGATCGCCGCCATCTCATTCTCGTCCAAACAGCACCCCGCTACCACCTGGCCGGGGGTTGGGGAAGGTGGAGGGGAACGGGGAGGGGAAGGTGGAGGATAAAGGGTAGGGGAAGGTGGAGGGGAACGGGGAAGGGGAAGGTGGAGGATAAAGGGGAGGGAAGGGTGGAGGGGAACGGGGAAGGGGAAGGTGGAGGAAAAGGGGAGGGAAGGGTCGAGGGAAAGGAGGGAAGGAAAGAAAGGGGGCCAGGAGTTTTTTGTTAATATTCTTTGCCACTATCCTGGAGGCATGAGCGAGACATCGCCCAATGGTTTGCTCAGCTGCCATGGCCCTCCCTTGTTTGGAATGTGCAAGCTTTGCTCGCTTCATACAATCCGTGTGTGCTTGCTTGCTTGCTTCATACAATGTCAAGACGCTTTCACAAAGACTCTCCATTAGGGCAACGTGGCTTGGGCTCACAACAAGATCCCTTCCAGGTTTGAGATATGTTTTGAAAGATTGATTTTGAGGCAATGATATTCTTCGTATCGTGTTTTGATGGGAAGATGCAAAGGTGGGGGGATTGCAAGGGGCTTACTGCGAGCGCTCGTCGCTTGAGGTGGTTCATCTGGCAGAACTGGAGCACGCGCTTCATCACCGGTAGGGCCAGAGGACACGTGGGCGCTCCTCCCTCCCGCACCCACTCATGCTGCGGACAGAGTGGATGAAAGAGTGTGAGAGTGCAGATTTTGAGGCGCGTTAAACTTAGACCCGGTCTCTTGCGCCCACTCTTGCGCTCTGCGTGTGGAGAAAGTGAGTGAAAGAGTAGGACTCTATTTTTGCGGCCCTAAAAAATACACGGGACCGGGGGAGAGAGAGGGCATGCAGGCGCTCCTCCCTCTCGCAACCACTCGTGCTCTGTTGTGTGCGGACAGAGTGAGTGCGTGCTGTCAGTCAGTCTGAGTGAGTGCATGGACCAGTCAATCAGAGTGAGTGTGTTTTTGCGCATGCATATGTGAGAATGCGTGAAGAGACCTTCTAAAAGCACAAGCATGGCCATTCTTTTACCGGATCACACTCTGTGAAGAGGTTCACAAGGGGACATGGCCGGTCAGGGATCAATGCGCATTTACCGCTGCACCTCAACACCCAACAAGCAACTCCCTCCCCCCTTTTCTCCCCCTCCTCCTCCCCCTTCCTTCCCCCAAAACACACATACCAAGGATCTCCTTTGTAGTAATTCGCCGGGCTGCATCGCTGTCCAGCATGCGCCGCACCAGGTGCTTTCCATGGGCTGCTCATCTCATCTCGTACCCTCAAACTGCTGGTGCAGACACACGCACACACCTACCGAGAATCTCCTGTGTGGTGATTCGTCTTGCTGCATCGCTGTCCAGCATACGCCCCACCAGGTGCTTCGCCTGCTGGGAGATGGCCGGCCAAGGGGGACTGCTCATCTCGTACTCTCCCTTTAGCACCGCCTCACATATCCCCTCCTCTGACACTGGTGGGGGAGTGAGGGAAGGAGGGAGGGGGGAAAAGAAGGGGTGAATGAGGGGCGAAGGTGCTTGGTTTGCTGGTCGAGGGCCGGCCGGCCAGGAGCAATGCTCAGCTCATACGGGCCCTTCAATACCACCTAACACATACCCTCCTCCGATACTTTTGGGGGATGAGTAGGGGAGGGGACGGGGGAGTGGAAGAAGGGGTGAAAGAAGGCGCATGGTTTGCTGGGCGATGGCCGCCCGGCCAGGTGGACTGCTCATCTCGTACTCTCCCTTTAGCACCGCGTCACATATACCCTCCTCCGATACTGGTGTGGGTGAATGGAAGTGAAGGTGCGTCAGGAAGGAGGGGAGGGGAGGGGAGGAACCAGGAGAAGGGGACCACGAAAGAAGTGGTCGTGCAGCTGCAACTGAGGTACAGTGCAGTGCCGTACAGTGCAGTGCCTTTCAATGCCAAAGCGCTTTGATGTTTCAGGCACTCGACTTGATTGTGGAAAAGCGCAGGAGCCAAAGATGTGAAGGCCATGGTATGGTACGCGTCAAGTGGGAGATTTTAGAGTCGGCCCAGAACATAGAGTTAGAAGGCCATGGTATGATGTAGTACGTGGCGGGTGGAGTCAACTCACACCTCTCTCATACGTGGTAGTACACATGCACACGTGATGGTGGACGCTGAGAATCGAACCCAAGACCTTTAATGTTATTGAGATAACGCAGGTCCCAGATAAATTCTGAGACACAGGAATCTACCATCTTTGCCAACATACTTTATGACCGTATTCCATTTTACCGCCCCACCTCAACACAACCCACCATCCCAGAAGGGGTCGGTGCCGCACAGCAGCATGTAGGTGATTATGCCAGCGCTTCACCACACGTCACACTTGCTGCCATAACTGCCTCGCCGCACACCGCACCGTGCACTACAAGAAATCACCACATTCCACCGCATCACACCCTGCGCTATGCCATATCACCTCAGTACACTGTACCACACCTTAACATACCATCCCAAAATGGCGGAATGCCACACACACAGCAGCATGTAGGTGATCACCCCAACGCTCCACACATCGTACTCCCACCATGCATTCCCAGCACTCCATATCACCACATTCCACCATACCACACACAACCAGATCCCAGCGTACCATCCCAGAAGGGCGGGGTGCCGCACAGCAGCATGTAGGTGATGACTCCAATGCTCCACACGTCACACTCGCTGCCATAGTCCCTCCTGAGCACCTCTGGTGCCACATAGTACGCACTGCCCACCACCTCCTTGAAGCGCTGCCCTGGGAGTGACACGGAGTAGCACGTGAGTGTAGTAGACGGAGGGGAGGGAGGAGGTGATCACTCAAATGCTCCACTTGTCACACTCTCTGCCGTTGTCCCTTCTCAGCATCTCTGGCGCCACATAAGAGGCACTGCCCACCACCTCCTTGAAGCGCTGCCCTGGGATAGGCGGCGAGGGAAGAAATGAGGCAAAGAAAAAAGTAAGCCTAAAGGGGGAGAGTGGAGGGCAGCATGTGTCACGGTACAGCGCTCACACTGCCCACCACCTCATTGGTGCGCTGGCTTGGGAAGACACGTGGGGAGGAAGAAGCAGGTGGGGGATGAAAGCAGGCAGAGTTAGAGAAAGCACTGCCCTCCACACCTCCATGAGGCGCTGGCCTGGGATATGCAGTGAGGGACGAAATCAAGCAGAGAAAGAGTAGGCTTACAGGGATGTGCTATGGTGGGTGGGGGAGGACGCAGGAGTCACTGCTGCTGTGTCACGTTGGGGAGTGGAGAGTGGAGAGTGGAAAGTCTAAAGCACGTGGATACCGTCACACGCACGAAAGAACGGCACGTACCAACACACTCACGTGGCTCGAAGAAAGTGGAAAGACCAACGTCAATGGCCATGAGAGGGGAATCCCCCCCTGTATGCAGCAGCAGCAAGTTCTCTAGCTTGACATCCCGATGTACCACACACTCTGCCTCCCCTGGATACCGCACCGCACTGCACTGCACTGCACTGCACTGCACTGCCACGCACCCGGCTCAAAGAAGGTCGACAGCCCAAAGTCGATGGCCATGAGGGGGGCATCGTCTCCCGGGTGCAGCAGCAGGAAGTTCTCGAGCTTGAGATCGCGATGCATAACGCCCCGCCCGTGCATGTACTGCACTGCCTGCACTATCTGACGCACCATGCCGGCCGCCTGCTGCTCACTGTAGCTGCCCTCCGCCTTGATGCCATCGTATAGCATGCCGCCTGGGTGTGGGGGTGGGGAGGGAGAGGAGAGGCAGGAAAGGAACTTTTTTTTTTTTTAAACAAGATGCCCTTCTGCTCATCCCACTATATGATTTACCGTCTGGCAGGAGGGGAGGACAGGGGAGAGGCGGGAAGGCTGAGTATTGCTGTAAATCCACCTTTCCTCTCCCTTCTTTCCTCTTTTGTTCTTTCTCCCCTCCACCTCCTCTCCTCCTTCGCTTCTCCTCCTGGGGTGGTGGGGACGGTTGGGAGTGGAAGTGGGAGGGGTTGGGTGGGGGTAGGAGGAGGGGGAGGGGGAGGGGGAGGGGGAGGGGGAGGGGGAGGGGGAGGGGGAGGGGGAGGGGGAGGGGGAGGGGGAGGGGGAGGGGGAGGGGGAGGGGGAGGGAAAGGGGGAGGGAGAGGGGGAGAGGGGGGGAAGGGGAGGGGGGAGGGAGAGGGGGAGGGGGAGGGGGAGGGAGAGGGGGAAGGGGAGAGGGAGGGAGAGGGGGAAGGGGAGAGGGAGGGAGAGGGGGAAGGGGAGAGGGAGGCTGAGGCGGAGGAAAAGGGAGATGCTCTATCAAGGAATGGTCTGTCTGGGCTCGTAGACTTGCCTGTCTCTGGCTTACACGACCCACCACACCACCATCATATCACCTGTGATACCCCACATCTCCTCTCTCGCCCACCCACTCTACTTGTACCACCCAGCACCCTCAAACACAACCCACCACCCCGCACCCCACCCCACCCTGCCACACCACCCCAACACACCACCCTTCCAACACACTACCCCTCCATCACACCACCCCTCCAACACATCACCCCTCCTGCACACCACCCCTCCATCACACCACCCCTCCTGCACACCACCCCTCCATCACACCACCCCTCCTGCACACCACCCCTCCAACACACCACCCCTCCTGCACACCACCCCTCCTGCACACCACCCCTCCTGCACACCACCCCTCCTGCACACCACCCCTCCAACACACCACCCCTCCTGCACACCACCCCTCCTGCACACCACCCCTCCTGCACACCACCCCTCCTGCACACCACCCCTCCTGCACACCACCCCTCCTGCACACCACCCCTCCTGCACTCCACCCCTCCTGCACACCACCCCTCCTGCACTCCACCCCTCCTGCACTCCACCCCTCCTGCACACCACCCCTCCTGCACTCCACCCCTCCTGCACTCCACCCCTCCTGCACACCACCCCTCCTGCACTCCACCCCTCCTGCACTCCACCCCTCCTGCATTCCACCTCTCTACCACACCACCCCTCCTGCACACCACCCCTCCTGCACACCACCCCTCCTGCACTCCACCCCTCCTGCACACCACCCCTCCTGCACTCCATCCCTCCTGCACTCCACCCCTCCTGCACACCACCCCTCCTGCACTCCACCCCTCCTGCACTCCACCCCTCCTGCACTCCACCTCTCTACCACACCACCCCTCCTGCACACCTGTGCAGAGCTGCAGAATGAAGTGCACACACGTGGCGTCCTCGTATTGATCGATGAGCGTCGCAATGCCCACATAGCCGGTGGACAGGTGGGCGAGAATGGCTGCCTCCCTTGCCACGTTGGCACATGACGTGGGGGACAGGTGGCGCTGGTGGGAGATGGGCAGGTGAAGAACAGTGAAATGCGGTGGAAAGGTGTGAGCTTGGATGGCTGCCTCCCTTGCCACGTTGGCACATGACGTGGGGGACAGGTGGCGCTGGTTGGGGTTGGGCAGGTGGGAAACGGTGGAATGCGGTGAAAAATGACTGCCTCCTGTGCCATGTTGGCACATGACGTGTTGGACAGGTGGCGCTGGATGGGGTTGGCCAGGTGGGGAACGGTGGGAAGGGGTGGAGAGGTGGTTGAGGATGGTGGCCTCTTATGCCAAGCTGGCACAAACGTGGGGCAGCAGTGGTGCTGATTGGGCCCAAACAGAAAGGCCTTGCCAGGCGTGGGCAGGAAGGGCAGTGTCACCTTGGTGATCGTCTTGCAGCCAAAGTGCTGCTGCGACTTGCGCTGCCTTGCCATGTACGTAATGCCATACAGCCCCCGCCCCAGCTCCTTGCCTGTATGGGACAGAGGTGGGGTGGGGTGGACGCATGCACACATGCACAAGAAGTGAGATGCCTAGTGGTACCTTGCGGTTGTATGTGATGCCATACAGCCCCCGCCCCAGCTCCTTGCCTGCAGACGGAGCAAGGTGGGGTGGGGTGGAGTGCGGTGGAGTGGATGTATGTACAGTACACATGGCTGGACCTTGAGTTGCAGTGGATTCGTGGCAGTGTTGTGCAATGTATGTGATACAGACCCCGCCCCAGCTCCTTGCCTTAGGGTGGAAGGGGTGGGGTGGAGTGCGGTTGACGCACACACACATGCAAACATGCACATATGCACATGCACGCACGCATGCACACATGGGCGCATGCACGCAGCAAATGCACACACGCGTCAAAGGAAGTGGCGACATGTGATGTGATGTGATGTGATGTGATGTGATGTGATGTGATGTGATGTGATGTGATGTGATGTGATGTGTGCACCTCACCCTGCCTGCTCTGCTGGAAGGCCACACACATGCCTTCGAGCTTGCCTCCACACTGTCCTTCTCCCATTCTTCCCCTCACCCATCTCCGTTCTCCCCTCACCTTTCTTTCTCCCATTCCTCCCCTCACCCATCTTCCATTCCTCCCCTCATTCATCTCTCATCCCCCCCCCCCACCTCATCCCCTCATCTTCTCCTGCTCCTCCCCTCACCCATCTCCCATTCTTTCTCTCGCCCTTCTCCCGTTCCTTCCCGCACTCATCTTCCATTCCATCTCCCATTCCTCCCCGCACCATCTCCCATTCCTCTCCTCACCATCTCCCATTCCTCTCCTCACCATCTCCCATTCCTCTCCTCACCATCTCCCATTCCTCTCCTCACCATCTCCCACTCCTCCCCTCACCTATCCCCCATTACTCCCCTCACCTATCCCCCATTCCTCCCCTCACCTATCCCCCATTCCTCCCCTCACCTATCCCCCATTCCTCCCCTCACCTATCCCCCATTCCTACCCTCACCTATCCCCCATTCCTTCCCTCACCCATCCCTCATTCCTTCCCTCACCTATCTGATAATCCTCCTCCACTGCCCGAAAAGGCTGCCCCAAAAGGTTCTCGGGCGCACGGGGAGCGCCCTTGCGCGCTGCGCAGGAAGGGGGGAGGGGGGAGGAGAGCAGGTAGACGCGCCTCGGTTCCGGGTGGAGTGAAGCGCGAGGTCCGGAGAAAAGCTGGATTGGTCAGCGACGTATGAGCATCAGAACCTAAAGTGAATATGGCGCTGCTTGGGGGAGTTGAATCAACGCAGAAGTTATCTCGGTTGTTGGGAGTCAGTCGTACTTGACGCTCGGATCGCCTTACCCCGCCGGGCCGCGCTGTTCCTATCGGCGCGCAGCAAAGCCTCGCTGGAGAAACACGCGCCCATGACGCGTGCCGCGCGCGACGGCAACGGGCGACGGAGACGGAGACGGGCAAACAAGGACCGCCGCCCGCACCTGCCGTGAAACAGCTTGGAGTCTTCAGGCCGGCAGGCGCGAGTCGTTTCGCATGGACTCGCAAGAGAAAGCCGGCTGGGCGAGGCCAGGATCACCTACTATACTACGTCATAAGCCAACTGAGCTGGTCGCGCCGCGGCGGACTCACGGGAGTCAGAAGCGTGGACAGAGATGCATCGAGATGGTGCTGGACAGGTGTGCTAGGAGCGATATGCAGTAGTGGCAGTGCGGCGCGCATTGCGAGGGCAACACAGAGAGACGGTGGTGATGGAGCAGAGACGTTGTGGTGCAGTGAGATGGACTGGCTTGAGGCGGTCATGGTGACAGAGGTACAAGGGGCAATGAACCAGGTCGCATTGCTTCCAAGTTGGAAGTTCGCAACAGAATGTCGCGTTCGTTCAGGTGTGTGCGTGCTATGGGTGTGTTATGTGAACAAGGGCAGTGGAGGGAGGGGCCCTCCCCCCACAACTGTTGTGCAGCAGTACACTGATTGTCGCGTTCATCACGGAGTGTCGTAACTGTTTGCTTGTGTGCGGTGCCAGGCGATGCGGTAGCCTAGTTATTGTGTCAGAAGGGATCTGGAACGTTTTAGTAGGGTTGAATCCAGGATGGGTTGCTTTGCTGGTGGTCCCTATGAGTGTGCAGCGGACAACCAGAAATGACATGACTGTGTTTGCATCAAATGCCCATGCGATGCGACTCTATTGAGTACCATACGAATATTCTTCTGACCGCCTTGCGGGATTGAGAAAACGACTGGTCGAGCGCTGATCTGGGCATGTGAAAAAGGAGTGGACGGTGGTTATTGTGGTTGAGGATGATGGGCCACTCATGGCGGGAGCCTGACCGCAAAAAAAGGTGGCTGAGTGCATAAAAGGCTAAACACGTGATTTCTTGTACAGGGCACACGCTGTGTCAGACCCACCCAAACGAGGCTACACCGCACACACAGAAAGACAATATATTGAAATTCATTAAAGAACTTATTTACGGTACCACTTTTGCGTAATCAGGTCCCCCCCACCCGCACCTCCCAAATTGCCATTTACCTGGCACTATTGCTATTCATGCATGCACAATAGGAAGCACGAACCATGCATGGCGTACAATGTGCGTGCACACCACCCCACATGCGGTTCAAGGACCATGCACAATGAAGCCCAACCTCACCACGCAAAGAACTGTTGGGCTGAGAAATAGCCCTTAGGATCTTTTCAAGGCTAAGATCTCTTGTGGTAGTAGAAATGTTGTAATTGCGGAAGCGTAAATGAAGAGTTTGCTGAACCACCTTGCACTGGTATGTGAGAACAAGATAAGTTGATGATAGCAGGGGAATACAAGGCTTTTATATGATTACAGAGAAATATGAAAGATTCTACTTTAACTGTTTCTGCTGTTGTGGTTCGATACAGTGACGACTCGGGTAACTGCACAGTATCGAGTCAGTTATGTGTCCTTGCTGTCGCACTGCATTTTTTGTCAGGTCAAAGGTCAACGACCTTTGACCTTCGCGTAACCTCCAGCGGTTTGCTTTGTTGACTCGCGTGTTGTTTCGCTTGTAGTCTGCTCCGTTTTGTGTCGATACTTCGATTACTTCAAAAGCGTTAAGTTATTGTTTCCAACACTCCCCTTCGCTTCTGGAGTGTCGCTGCTGATGACGTGTCCTTGTTCAGTCAGCAGCATGCAGTACTCGGACTTTTGTTTTCCGAGTTTCTTGGTCAAGTAATCGGCTGCCATGAGATAGGGCCGATAGGTTCGAGTCGGTAGATGTAGCCAGTTCAAGATCGTTTGTTGTCGGAGTCTCTAGCGTGATCAGCGTCGACGTAGTCGATTAACTTAGGTGTCGTAGTTCCAGTCTTGTGGTAGGTTAGTCCGATCGTCGGGGTGCTGACGAGGTAGTGAAGTGCACGGTCGAGCTCCATCATGTGCTCTGCTTCAGGCTTCTTAAGGTAGGTAGCGAATTGACTAGCTGAGTAAGATAGATCAGGTCGGCAGGCAACGGCTGCGAAGAGTAGACAGCCTAACTTTCGTTGGTAGTCGCGAATGCCGGCGGGTTTGAGTAGGACGGAGACTTTGCGATTTCCGTCGGTGTAGCGGTATGGCGTGGTGATGGCAGTTGGAGTAAGTCCGAATTGTTTAGCGATGGTGCCAATGTATTTTTCGGCGCTGAGGTAGATTGCGTTGTCGCCGTCTTGTATGTTGAGTCCTAGGTACTGTGTCACGGTAGTCGCGACCGTGAGTGTGAGATCCCGCTGCAGCTCCCCTTCAAACCAGGTTGTTATGTCGTCGGTGGAGCCTATGTAGAGGAGGTCGTCTACGTAGACGATGAGTAGGATGTAGTCAGTCCCCTTAGTGAGTCGGTACATCCCTTAGTCGTGCGGTAGTTGGAGGAATCCGATGCGGATTAGGCGGGCGTGAAGATGCTACTGCCACAGTCTCGGGGCTTGTTTGATGCCGTACATCGACTTTTCCAGCTGACAGACTTGGTTGGGGTCTGCGTTAGACCCATGCGGGAGTTCAACGAAGATCTCAGCATCGACGGGGGCATAGAGGAATGCGTTGGCAACATCGATTTGTCGAAGTTTCTTCCGCTTCATGGCGGCTATCGCGAGGAGAATCCGCATTGAGGTATGTCGGCTAACTGGTGCAAATGTTTCCGTGAAGTCTCGTCCTTGCTCTTGGTCGAAGCCACGCACGACCCAACGTGCCTTGAATTTGTCAATTGTTCCGTCGGCTTTTGTTTTCACGCGGAAAACCCATTTTCCCGTGAGAATGGTCTTGTTGCGTGCCACTCCGATAGGCATGAATTTCCAAGTGTTGCGTTCTTGCAGTGCCTTTAACTCTCTGTCCATGGCTTCGCGCCATTTTTCCCTGTGTTCCCCCCCAAGAGCCTGCTGAATGTTGGCAGGCTCCTTAGATGGTGCTGCTCCGTGGACAGCGGTGACGACTCCCAGTACCTGCAGGCCGCTCTGTGTGTAGCGGGGGACATTTTTGTCCTCGGGATAAGCTGCTGTTAGAATTTATATATAACTGCCTGTAGCTGTAGTTTAGTGTAGTTATTATAAACTGTTGGTGGTGCACCTTCTTTGCATGCTCTGTTTACTATATGTACCCTAGTGCTATAGTGAACATCACTTTTCCCATTCTCGACTCTCACCTTGGCACAACCTCCTCGACTTCCCCTAGGCCTAGGCTACTAAGCCTAGGCCCTACCTAAAACCTAAGCTTACTCTTACTTAGTAACTCAACATGGCATTAGAGCGAGTTACGTCCTGGCCTGTGGGCCCGCCTCACGCTTCCGCTGCTGTTTTTCCGGTCGCGCGCCTCGGGCGCGTGGCGATTTTCGTCCTGTCCCGCCCCCGGGTGGCGAGTGACATCTTTTCTGCCCGTCGCGCGCCCCGTGGCACGCGACGGTGCCCTGCCCGTCGTGCGCCCCGTGGCATGCGACGGTGCCCTGCCCGTCGTGCGCCCCGTGGCACACGACGGTGCCCTAAACCTGCCCGTCGTGCGCCCCGTGGCACGCGACGGTGCCCTGCCCGTCATGCGCCCCGTGGCACGCGACGGTGCCCTGCCCGTCGTGCGCCCCGTGGCATGCGACGGTGCCCTAAACTGCCCGTCACGTGCCCCGTGGTGCGCGACGGTGCCCTGAGCCGCCGCGGAACCGCCCCTGGCGCCTGCGACGGTGTCCTGAGCCGCCGCGTACCCGCCCCTGGCGCACTCGGCGGTGCCCCTGCCTCACCCGCGCCTGCACTCGCTGCAGCCGCCCCTGCACCACCCGGCGCCTGCCCTTGGAGCAGCCGCCCCCGCTCCTGCACTCGGTGCAGCCGCCTCTGCCTCACCCCGCGCCTGCACTCACTGCAGCCGCCCCTGACCTACCCGCGCCGACCCTCTGTAGCCGCTCTGCGGCTTTCTCCCCGCCCACCCCCTCCTCCTTCGTCTCCCTGCAGCCGTGGGGGGGAGGGTATGGGGGTGGCGGGTGTTGGGGTGATGGGTGGTGTGCTTCCCTTCCCCTCCTCCTCCTTTCGTTCCCACTGCTGCAGCTGCCGCTGGGGGGGAGGGTGTGAGGGTGTGGGGGAGCCGGGGGAGTGGCACTGGGGTGGCGGGTGTGAGACCAACCAGCAGCCGTCCCTCCACCTCTCCTCTCTTCCCCCCTCTGCTGCTCCTGCAGCAGTGTGGGGGGGAGGGGGAGGGGGAGGGTGAGGAAATGGAGGGGGTGACCAGCCAGAGCCAGCCCACCTCCTCACTCTCCCTGCTGCCCCTCCTGTGGTTGGGGGGGGAAGAGAGTAAGGGGGTGGCAGGAATTTCTTGCTGTCGCCTGTCCCTTTGCTGCTGTACCTTCTCTGTTACCGTACCTGCTGTTGCTGTTGCTGGTATACCCCTGCAGGTTGTGTTCTGCACAAACTCCTGCTGCAGGCAGTTATGGGGGAGTGTTAGAATTTATATGTAACTGCCTGTAGCTGTAGTTTAGTGTAGTTATTATAAACTGTTGGTGGTGCACCTTCTTTGCATGCTCTGTTTACTATATGTACCCTAGTGCTATAGTGAACATCACTTTTCCCATTCTCGACTCTCACCTTGGCACAACCTCCTCGACTTCCCCTAGGCCTAGGCTACTAAGCCTAGGCCCTACCTAAAACCTAAGCTTACTCTTACTTAGTAACTCAACAGCTGCTTCATCTCCCACTTCTGGATCCGGTAAGAAATTCGGTCCTATGCGTTCGGAAATGTTGGTGTCGACCGGTTGGGGTGTGACGTAACCGTTGTCGGCGAAGTCGAAGTAGGTTTCGGCGTTGACACTTTCGCGAGGGTTGTCCTCGTCCATGGGAATGTCTACTGAGCAATACGGAAGAGGTCCGGCTGCCTTCGAAGCTCCGTCCACATTCTGCTCGTCCCAGTCAGCTTCGTCTGCTGTCGAGGCGAAAGCTCGGTTGCCACGGAAGCCGCCTGTGAGGTCTCGATTTGCTGCCAGGTTGTCCAGGTACGTTTGAAGTGTGAGTCGCTCGTAGAAAATGACATCACGTGCTGCTACTGTTTCCTTCGAGTGGACGTCGAAAATCTTCCATGCGTTGTACTGCTTTTCGATGCCCAGGTGTAGCCCCCATTGTGCGCGTTGTGAAAATCTTCCGGCTCTTGCAGTGTGTGGTCGGTACTGTACCATGCACCCAAAAACTCGTAACATTTTTGTGTTGCCCAGTTTTCCTGTCCACAGCAGGTGCGGTGATGCGTTGTTCGGGAGCGATGATGACGAGAGCAAGTTGTGCAGCATGACAGCGTGGTCCATCGCCTCAGGCCACTGGTGGTTGGGCAGTCGCATGCCACGCAATAATTTGCGCATGGTCTTCTAGAGAGTTCTGTTCATCCGTTCTGCCACGCCTTCCTATTGATGGGCGCAGGGAAGCGAGATGAGTCGCTTGATGCCTCGTTCTGCGAGGTACTGCCTGAACCTTTGTGACTGATATTCCCCTCCCCCGTCTGACTGGAAGCTTTTCAGCTTTGCTCCTGATTCTCGTTCTGCCACAGGTAGCCAGGCGACGAAGGCTTCGAAGGCCATGTCGCGACTTGGGAGGTTGAGGTGCCAGACATATCGGGTGGCGGCGTCGATGAAAGTAATCACATAGTTATATGCTGCCTGTCCTTGTTCGCAAGTATACAAGATGTCGCTGTATACTTTCTTGAGTGGTGCGTAGGCTGGCGCGCTTGGATTGTGGTGAGAGACAAATGGTTGATGAGGTAAGTCGGCTTCGGGGCAAGTAAAACAGGTTCCTCGGACTCGTTGAAGTTCTCTGCCGTCGGGTAGAAGTAAAGAATATTTGTCGAGTACTGCTGCCTTGATCGTGTTATTTAACGTTGAGTTGCTTGGATGACCCAGTCTTTCGTGCCACAGTGATTCGCTCGCACGATGTCCGGGTGAGCGCCTGTACAGGTCGGAGTTGGAGTAAAAACCCGCGGTGAGGTTGGCGCTTCTGTGAACTTCACGTGGAGTGGGAGTTAACTGCTGCGCAGGAGTCGGTGGAATGTTGTCGATGAGAGTTGGTGCTGTTGAAGAGCTCGTGATTGGTGCCGTAGGTGTTGTTGTCAAACTTATATGCTATAGTCTGTTTAGGCTGTAGTGGGGTAGTTCATATAGGGTACAACACTTTTAGGTTTCCTACTTGTACCCACCTGCTTGCTTATTCAGTCATTCATTCCTTCACTATTCTGACATGGTATTATGAGCAGGTTCCCTAGTGGGAACGTTTTTTTTAGGGCCCACCACGATTTTTTTACCTGCCCTGCCCGAAGCGCGCCTCGCGCCTGCCTCACCTGCGCCGTCGCGCGCCCTGCCCTAGTACGGCCCGTCGCGGCCCTGCCTTCGCTGGCCCGTCGCCGCTTGTCGCGGCCCTGCCATAGCCGCCCACTGCGGCCCTGCCTTGCAGCCGCCCTGTCGCGGCCCTGCCTTTCGCCGCCCGTCGCTGGCCCGTCCCGGCCCGTCGCCGGCACGTCCCGGCCTGTTGCCGCCCGTCGCCGGCCCGTTGCCGCCCATCGCTGGCCCTTCCCCGCTAGTCGCGGCCCTGCCTTTGCCGCCCTGTCGCGGCCCTGCCCTGCTGCCGCCCCAGTCGCGGCCCTACCCTGCAGCCGCCCTGTCGCGGCCCTGCCCTGCTACCGCCCCGGTCGCGGCCCTGACCTAAACCGCCAGCTGCGGCCGTACCCTGAACCCGCCCCTGGTAAGCACCCTGCCGCACCGTGCCGCCTCGATCCGAGCCGCGCCGCCCAGCCGCGCCACGCCGCCCTGCCGAGCCGCGCCGCCCAGCCGAGCCGCGCCGCCCTGCCAAGCCGCGCCGCCCAGCCGAGCCGCGCCGCTCTGCCGAGCCGCGCCGCCTTACCGAGCCGCGCCGCCCTGCCGAGCCGCGCCGCCCCACTGAGCCGCACTGCCCTGCCTGCACTGCTCCTGCTGCTACGGCTGCTTCTGCTGCCACTACTGCTACTAATGCTACTGCTACTACTGCCGCTATGGCTAGCCCTACTGTTCTTACCTTTAATGCTGAGGGGCGTGCGGTTGACTTTGACGTGTTGGTTGACGACCTGCAGCTCTTCCTTCAGTGTGACTCTAGGGACGGGGTATCCCTTTTCGATCACACGTCCGGTGTCTCTACTGCACCTGCTGCCACTGCTGACAGTACGGTTCGCTTGCAGTGGACCACTCGTGATGCTGTTGCTCGCCGTCTGCTGCGCGCGCGCGCACTTTGGCCAGTACAAGACTGCTCAGTCTTTGTATGACGCTGTCGTAGCGCGCTACTCCTCCCCTGCCACTCCTGCCCTCAGCCGCCTCATGCTGCCGTACCTTTTCCCTGACCTTGCCGCCTTTGCCACAGTCGCTGACCTCATTACTCACCTCCGCACTAGTGACGCCCGCTACCGCGCTGCGCTTCCCACTGAGTTCTGTGCCAAGAACCCCCCCCCCCCATGTACATCACCCTTTACTACCTAGTCACCCGCCTCCCTGACTCCCTTGCTTCAGTCAGGGACCACTTTCTCTCCCTTTGCCCCACCGAGCTCACCGTCAACCTGCTAGAGGAGCGCCTCACTGCAGCTGAGAAGAGTATCTTAGCTGTGGCTGCTTCTCGCGGCGACCCTCGCGCCCCTTTCTTTGAGGGGTGTTCCCCTATCCCCCTTCTCCCCTCTGTTGCTTCTGCTGCTGCTGTCGACCTCGTTGGCACTGAGGAGGTCGGGGCTGCGTCTGCTCCTAGTGGGAGGCGCCGCAACAGCAAGGGCAAGGGGGGCAAGGGTGGTGGAGGGGATGGTGGGGGCGGCGGTTGGGTGGTGGAGGAGGCGGAGGGGGTGGCGGTGGAGGTGGGGGTGGTGGCGGGAGTGGGGGCTTCGGTGGCGGTGGTGGGAGTGGTGGAGGCAACGACAGTGGAGGTGGAGGCAGCGATGGTGGAGGTGGCGGCGGTGGTGGTGGAGGTGGCGGCGGCGGTGGTGCTGGTCGAGGTGGAGCCGCGCAGCGTGGAGGCTTTGGTGGTAGCCAGCGCCAGCAGCAGCAGCGTTCCCATGAGACCCCGTCGGCCCAGCATCTTCGTGAGTGGTGCGCTGTGCGTGGGAGGTCTGGGGGTGTTGGTCCCTGCACTTACGTTCTTCGCACTGGTGGGCGCCATGGGGAGACGTGCGGGTTGCCACACACTGTGCAGCACTGCTTCAGTCGCCTGACTGACGCCTGGCGCGCCCAGTTTCCTGACGCTGTTGAGCTCCCTCGCTGGGGTGATCTGCTTAGGCAGAATGTTGCTATCTTTGATCTTGATTTCGATGCTATCCTTGCTGCCATGTATGCGGTGACTGATAGTGCTGAGGGTGAGTGCTACCTGTGTGTTCCCCCCGACCCGGGCATTGAGGCTGCTGCTCTAGGTGCTAGTGAGTCTGCTGCTCCAGGTACTGGTGAGTCTGCTGCTCCATGTCCTAGTGAGTCTGCTCTCTCTGGTACTACACCTACTGAGGCCTTGCACACTTTCACACTTGACTCTGGTGCTTCGCGCTCTTTCTTTCGCGACAGCACCACACTCACACCGCTCAGTCGGCCTGTCGCAGTCTCCCTGGCTGACCCCTCTGGGGGCCCAGTCCTTGCGCACTCTTCCACGGTTCTACCGTGTCCTGCGGCCCCGTCGGGCTTGCTGTCGGGACTCCACCTCCCCTCGTTCTCTACGAACTTGGTGAGTGGAGCTTGCCTTCAGGACGCGTGGGTTGACCAGTTCACCCCTCGAGGTCAGCGTGTGACCCACTGCACTTGCTCTCAGACGGGCCGCCACCTGGCCACGTTCACCCGTCGGCCTGGGTCGAGTCTGTACACACTGACTACTGCGTCTCCTCAGGTTACTGCGTCTAGTCAGGTAGCCGCGTCTGGTCAGGTGTTCGCTGCCGCGTCCAGGTCTAGTCCAGCGTCTGCCCCCTGCTCGTGTCGTCCTCTGTCACACGAGACTCTCCTTGGTCACCCCTCCCTGCCTCGTCTTCGAGGTATGGCCTCCCGTACCCTTGTCTCTGGTCTCCACTGGTCCCTCCGTCCCCTTCCTCCAGGGCCTGCCCCTACCTGTTTTCCTTGTGTCGAGGGCCGGCAGCGCGCCGCTCCTCACTCCTCCGAGTTCCCTCCGACAGAGGCTCCCCTGCAGACTCTCCACATGGACGTGTGGGGCCCAGCCCGCGTCCGTGGACAGGGTCACGAGCGTTACTTCCTGCTGGTTGTTGACGACTACTCGCGTTACACCACACTCTTCCCCTTGCGCCACAAGGGTGAGGTCACTGAGGTGTTGATCGACTGGATCCGCGGTACCCGTCGCCAGCTCAGCGAGAGTTTCGGCTCGCACCTTCCTGTTCTGCGTCTGCACTCAGACAGAGGTGGTGGGTTTTCCTCTGACCTTCTGAGGGCTTTCTGTCGTGCGGAGGGCATCCGCCAGACGTTCACGCTTCCGGCCTCCCCACAGCAAAATGGGATTGCCGAGCGCCGCATTGGCATGGTCATGGACGTCGCTCGTACGTCCATGATCCATGCGGCTGCTCCCCATTTTCTGTGGCCGTTCGCGGTTCAGTACGCTGCGCATCAGATCAACCTTCAGCCTCGTGTCTCCTTGCCGGAGACCACACCTACTCTGCGGTGGACGGGGAAGGTTGGCGATGCGTCTGCGTTCCGTGTCTGGGGATCTCGAGCTTTTGTCCGCGATGCTTCCGCGGACAAGCTGTCCTCCCGTGCCGTTCCTTGTGTCTTCCTTGGCTCCCCCCCTGACGCACCTGGGTGGCAGTTTTACCACCCCACCTCGCGTCGTGTTCTGTCCTCTCAGGACGTCACGTTTGACGAGTCGGTATCTTACTACCGTCTCTTTCCCTACCGCACTGCCTCTCTCCCCCCCCCCCCGCCACTCTTCCTAGCACCAGGTGCTCCTCCGGTAGACCCCCTCCCCCCTCAGGGTCCTGCCCCCTCCGGTGTGTCCCAGGTAGACCCTGTCGAGCCTGTCGAGGTAGTTGTCGACTCAGGTGCTGCTAGGGGTGCTGAGCCTGCGGGTGCGGGGACTGGGGGTGCTGAGCCTGGGGTTGCTGAGTCTGTGGGTGCGGAGCCTGGGGGTGCTGAGCCCATGCTTGCCTTGTGTCAGGAGCACAGACTGGAGCACAGAACGAAGCACATTGCTCTGCGCTACTTCCTTGCTCGAGAGTTGCAGCAGCGTGGTCAGCTTCGTCTTGCTTACGTGGCCACTCAGGCCAACACTGCTCATATCTTTACCAAGGCACTTCAGCCTTGTGATCATCAGCGCTTTTGTACTATGCTTGGTCTTGTGCCTACTTGGCCTCACTTGCTCACTTCTTGACTCTGCTTGTACTGTGATCTCTATACATATACTTGCATGCTTACACTTGCTAGGTTGTGTTCACTGTATTGTTTGTTCTCCTTTATATAACTCTGCATGTGAACTGGCCTTGTGGCCATTTGCTTGTGCTCAGAATGCGTGGTGACGTCGTGATCCACCCTGAGCTTGCTTTGCCTTTCTTGACCGGTCTTGTGACCTCTTGTTCTCCCCCAATTTGCCAATGGGGGTGTGTCAAACTTATATGCTATAGTCTGTTTAGGCTGTAATGGGGTAGTTCATATCGGGTACAACACTTTTAGGTGTTCTACTTTTACCCACCTGCTTGCTTATTCAGTCATTCATTCCTTCACTATTCCCACAGTTGTTGCTGCTGCCGATGTTGTCTCTTCTTGCCGGATTGTTGCTAATGCCCTTGTTCTTTCTGCTTCAGGTATGGTATGTGAATACTAGAATCCTCCGGGACTGAAATCGGGATCGAGATCGGGTGGATGGGTCCCATTAGCGAAGTTAATGATGGCGTCGCTGTCGGCGGCACCTTGGTCCGGAACAAAGTCAAGAACGAAGACGATATTTTTCAAGACTGCCTTGCTGATGTAGAGTCCGCCCTTTCCGTGGAATGACTTGAACTCCTGAGTGGTGCTGTCTGCTTCGAGATGAATGCCCTTTGCCATCAGTTGACTGGCGCTTAGTAAGTTGTAGCCGAGTCCTTCTGCAATCAAAACTTTTGACATTTATAGAATGACGTTAGTTTCTCGAGACTGAAGCTCTACGATCCCTTGTCGTCGTGTGTGCAGGTTCTGGTTGTTGGCGACGGTGATTACAACTTCGTGCTGAAGTTGGTGTTCCCGTTGAACGAAGCGACCCGAGGAGCACATGTGTTGTCCGCAGCAGCTGTCCAAGAACCGAGTGTCTTTCCCGGACGGCTCGCGTTGGGCGATGGCTGCATACGTCGGGTTGGGCTCCAGTGATTCGCGGCGAGGAGTGCTCTCGTCGAGCTGTTCTTCTAGTGAGTAGTGGGGTGGTGATCCGGTGATGCAGGCGTCTGTCGTTCTTGTCATGCAGCTCACGATGTTTCTTGTTCCTTGTGCAGGTTTTGTCGTTGAAGACGTTGAAGACTGTAGTTGATTGGTGGGATGCGTAGAAGCTACTTGACTGCTTGAGGGCCGAAGTTGACGTTGTGGCGACGTCGACTGCTGCTGATTCGGGCAATGTGTACGAGGATGTCCGAACGTCTTGCAGAGGTGTCAGAATGGTGGGACGTATTGTTGAATCTGACGGTTGTTTTGTCGATCGTTGTTGTTGTTGTAGCGTCGTTGAGTGTGAAACGCGAATTCTGGTGCTGACGCTTTCTTCTTGTGTCGTTCTTCGTCCAGGTCCATATCCTGCTGTTCAGCGTGAATTTTGGCGCAGAGTACTGCTTCGGAGATTTTCCCGTGAGCTCGAAGGAGTGCTCGAGTGGAGCGCCAATGAGGACCGAGGCCAACGATGATGACTGTTACGAAGGCTTCTTCGGATATTGATCCTTCGCATCGAAGAAGTCTGTGGTGCAGTCCACGACAGCTGCTGATATACGCCATTCCCTTTTCGCCGGGTTTCATTTCCACTGTTCTTAGTTGTGCCATGAGACGGCTTTGGTTAACGCTGTCTGTTGCTTGATACAGGCTCTTCAGGTGGTCGTACGCCAACTCGGCAGAGTTGCCGTATCCTCGATAAGACCGAATGTTCTGCTGCTCGTTTGGCGTTATGTTTCGAAGAAGTATCGTGTACGCCATCAGCGACTGATATATATACTGCTGCTTGTCATATTGTGTCCCATGCGTTGGGTACGGCAGGGACCCGTCGAAGAATCCAAGTATTTGCGCGCCCTCCATCATCAGCTCGAATTCGAATGACCAGGTATAGAAGTCTTTTCCGTCGAAAGGTGTTGATGTCTGCAGTTTTAAAACATGTGCGAATTGCGATTGCACCTGAAGCGCGTCCAATGTCTTTTCTTGTCCAGGTGAAGACTGTTGGTGTGGCACGAAGCCGATGGAGCCACGTTGAGGTTCGTACGGAGCAAAGGTAGGTTGCTGCTGATTTCCGCGTGCATAGGATGAACCGTCGAGGCTCATCGGAGTAGCTCTGTTGTTGTTGTCGCTGTTGTTTGACTGCGCAGGAGCTGCTTGCTGGTGTTGCTCGTAGAAGGACATGAAGGAGAAGAAATTCTCCATCATGTTTGGGTCGAAGCCTGCTGCTTGATTCCCGGGAGTTTCGGTCGACTCCGCAGTTGGTCTTGTTGCTGTGCCTTCTTCTGTCTGTAGGCCAGAGGCTGGAGGTGGAGTAGGAGTAGTGCCGAGAGATCCGTTGGAGGAGCTCCTCTCTTTCTGTGTTGCCATGTCTTGTGTTGTCATAGGAGTTTTGGAAATTGATCTTGCCTTGTTTGCTCTCATACCATGTTGGGCTGAGAAATAGCCCTTAGGATCTTTTCAAGGCTAAGATCTCTTTTAGTAGTAGAAATGTTGTAATTGCGGAAGCGTAAATGAAGAGTTTGCTGAACCACCTTGCACTGGTATGTGAGAACAAGATAAGTTGATGATAGTAGGGGAATACAAAGCTTTTATATGATTACCAGGCCCTCAGATTCGTTTTTGGCCTGTCTGATTCGTCAGTGTTAGGACGTAGTTTTAGGCTGATTGATCAGACATGGAAAAAAATAAAAACCTGAAATTTCAGTGTACTGCCACCAGAAAAGGTTGAACAATCAGGGTAACACTTTTTTTTTAGGCTGATTGTATTGTTAACTGGTATTAGCTGTGGATCTTGGTCTAGGCCCTATTTTCTTGCAACATACGGTAGTCAATATATAGAACCTTCATTAATATAAGCACAACATTTCAAGTAGTCTCATCATCAGCATCATCATCACTAGCATCATCAAACACATCATCTAGGTCTACCATCTCTACATCTGCTAACTGCTCCTTTCCCTTACTGCTCTGTATTGGAAACAGCAGTTGAAAGTTAGAAACGAGAAAGAGGGTTTGGACTAGCAAGCAGTTGAGTACATATAGCAAACCCTAAGTTGGGCTGTACTCACTATTGAGTACCCCACTGCAGGCTAGACAAATATAACATTCTGATTCTGACACTCTGCTGCTGTCCTGCAAAGATAGGGGCATTGCTGTGGGGCTTGTGCTTCTTGTAACTCCTCCAAATGTCAACAATCTCATCCCAGTTTGGCTCGTAGCTCATTAGGCTCATGCACATGAGGTCGCCCAGCCTTGCATCCTTCAGTGAACCCCGCTGCCATGACTTGATTATGTTATGCCTGGAGAAGCCGCGCTCGCACTCAACAGTGCTGAGCGGGAGAACTGCAACGGCCACCCACAGCTGCACCAGGTTGGGGTAGTTATCCCGCCAGTCTGGTGTCTTCAGCATAGCTGTGAGGCCAGCATGGAAACTTCGCTCGGCCTTGTGGGCTGACGCAAGCACGGATGTGAACATCCGCAGCTCCTTCACAGCGCGGCGCTTGCTGATACCTGCCGGGGGGGGAGGGGAGAGGGGCGGGGCAATCAATTACGTCATCAGTGCTTGAACGCTAGTTACACCATTAACTGGCTTACCTGGCAAGATGTCGTCGTTCAGCTCAGCCTTGAACAGCGTGATCAAGGACTCCAGCCACTCGACACACCGCGCGTGACGCTCGCCACGGTCCAGAGGCCAAGCGTCAGGCGTGAACAGTCTCGACCCTGACAGCGACCTCCAAGTCGCCTAACCTTCCGTGGATGTTGCTGACGATCATCTCTGCGAACGCCGTACAGACGTCGACGCATCCGTCGTGAGTTTCACGCCCGCCGAACTCCTCCATTGGGTCCTCGTGAAGCACGAACGAGAACTCCGTCGGCCTTCCGTCCGAGTCGATGCCGGCAACTGTCGTCTCCCTCGTCCCTCCCGGCCCATGTTGCGTCAGGAATGGAGAGAGCCGCTCGCTCATGCCTCCACCGAAGTCGTCCCCACAGTCGACGTAGCGGCTCTCGATGTGGAAGGTAGTCTGCTTGATCTGTGCATGGAGAGAAGCATAATCAAGCTGGAGAGACGGGATATAGATGGCACAGAGGGGCAGAGGAAAAGAGTCAGTAGAGAACACTTACAGTAGAGATCCCTAAACCGAAGTAACAACAGATTGTAAAGCATCTTTACCTCCTTGTGCTGGAACGCGCGGTTGAGGATGTTGAGTTGCTCAAGCACGTCGGCGATGAAATTCAAGAGGAAATGGAAACGGTAGCTCGACACTAGGGCAAACATTTTCTTGTCATACTCCTTGAGCATGACAATGACGGCTGGCAAGACGGGTAGAAACCGAAGGACGGCATCTCCCCGCGAAAGCCACCGCACGGCATGTATGCCCTGGAGCTCAAGGGACGTCGACGTGAACACCTCCTGGAGGTCGAGGAAGCGCTGGTGCCAGGGCCCCGAACGCCCGAGATGCTCTGCCACGTTCCGGATAACCTTGTCAACAATCTTGAAGTCTGGGATATCGTCAGAAGCGTCCTTCGCAGCAAGGGCCTCTCTGTACATGCACACAAAAACAGTGTTGTTAGAAAACTAGTCATTAGAAATATCATTAAGAAGCAACAATGCAAAAGACATTACCTGTGAGCGATGCAGTGTGTGGTCACCAGGTGAGGTATGCGCAGGCGGAGGCGCGTCACAAGCCCCGACTTGCAGCCCATCATGACATTCGCCCCATCGGTACTGATCCCAGCAATCCGGCGGAGATCAATGCCGACGGCCTGTACATGCGACAGCAGGAGGCTCAGCAACGATGCCGCATCTGCCTTCTCCACGGTCAGGAGTGCCATGAACTCGGTGACCACGCTGTCGTCTCGAATGAAAGTGACGTAGAGAATTAGATGCTTCCCGCTGCAGCGGTCGGTGCTTTCGTCGACGGAGATCCCGATGAAGGGGCTGGCCAGCACTTGCGCGATCTGGGTCGTTTGCAGCCAGGTTGCCGTCGCTTGTGTAAGCTCCCCGAAACCGTACCTGGATAACAAGGCAACAACATTATCAGTTAAGGTCATGCATGGTAAAAAAAAAACAGAAACAAGATCCCAGGTTTGTGCGACTAAAACGAAGAGCTTACGTGGTGTAGTACGTCCCGTAACCCTTCTTGGGGAAGCCCTTCACACCCTTCTCTGCCAGGTAGCGCACCAATTTCACCCACAGTCCCATGGGCGCGTCACACTTGCTGACGAACAGCAAGGAGTCCAGCAGGGCGACGACGCGCAGCTTATCCTCGTCGCATGCCGCCCTGTGTTGATCGATGCGTGGTTGCCTGCTGCCGCCGTCCACAAGCGCGGTGTATTTCGCCATCGCCAGCTTGTGCTTTTGAGTTCCTGCGTGCTTTCGAAAGGCTTGAGTCTGAACGTCCGTGGCCCCCTTGCCGCGCCTCCCGCACTTGCCTGCATCACCAGCGTGGGCTGCACAAAATGAATATTTTTAAAAGTGTAACGCTTTTCAAAATTTCGTATTTTGAAAGCGAAGCAGTCTGTAATGTAAGAATGGGCAGCGACGAACCGCGCTATACGCCCGTTTTGGAGTACAAAACGTGGGCTGGAGGTCATTTCCCTCCACCCACGTCTCTCATTTTCAAACGGTTTAGCCGATTTTCGTCTCCCACACTCAAGCTGGCGAGGACCAAGTCTCTTCCTCGCTTTCAATCCCCGTCGACTTTACTCTCTGACATTTTCGCGCACAACGCAACAACTATGGCACTTAATGGCGGGGAGTCTAATACCGCTACGGCCCCCACTCGACCCGAGTCCGCAAGAAACGCACGCGAAATCGCGGGCGATCGCCCAAACAAGCGTCGGGCAGAAGACGGGGAAATTTCCCCGACTGGCGTCGACGTCCTGCTGGGCGCGACCGAGGCACACGCTGCTGGTGTCGAGGCACACGCCCCGGGTGTGCCTCGAGCCCCTGTGGCCCCTGACGCGCCGGCCACGACAGAAGGCGCCAAATCGGCACCAACCAGCGCGGCTGGCACCCCGCGTCCGCGCCAGCGACGCAGGCCTGTGGGCCCTGACGCGCCTGTGGGCCCTGACGCGCCAGTGGGGCCTCACGCGCAAGTGGCGACGGGCGCGCAAGTGGCGCCATCATTCACTGCAGCCCAACTGCAGCAGCTGCTGACCCTGTTACAGCAGCAGACCCCTGCTGTTACTGAAGAAATCGCTACACCAAACGCAACTTCGGTTTCTGCTAAAAGCGAAAAGGCGAAAACGGAGTCCGTGCAGCGCGCTCGCACGACAAACCGGAAGGGGCGAAGACACACGCGCCTTTGCGACCCCAGTCACGAACAACCCCACCAACAGCGACAATGAAGAAGACGAAGACGGTGAGGCTCATGCTATAAATGTCGCTTTTGCATCCGATGAGCAACTCCCTCCGCTCCCTTCTCCCAACCCCACCATCACCGCCGCCTCGTTCAAGAACGCCGCCGTGCGCGAGCAAGCCGAGGTCGTGGAATACCTGCGGGCGTACTTGAAGCATGCAGAGCACAAGGTGCGGCACAACGAGCTGGCAAGCGCCCTCGAATTCCTTGGCGAAGCCTTCACGCTCATCACCAACCGCTTCAAGTTACTTCACGTCGCCGACTACACCAACTTCCGCACCGCAAACAGGTTCAAGCTCTATGAAGACAAGAGCGTCTTCACTTCTCGCCCGTTCAAGCAGGCCGTCGCGGACGTAGCGGCCATGGAGCGCGCCCAAGGAAATTTCAATCGCGCCCCACGCGGCGGAGGGCGTGGGCCCATGGCCTTTGGGAACAAGCGTGGCCCGCCAAGTGATGGCAACGGCAGGAGCTTTCGAGGCTCTTGCTACCGCTGCGGGCAGCCGGGCCACATGGCCAACGCTTGCCCTGAAAATGGGGTGGGAGCCCAAGGGCCCGCACCGGTGGTGTGAACTCCCGAAAGGGCAATCACCCGGTGTCGAGGGGCATGATCAAGGTAGCACTAGGGAGTGCAAGGCCGCTGGCCGTTTTTCCCGTAGGGGATGGTAGAATGGCCGCGGGCCAACCCCAAGGCAAGGGGATAGGACTAGGAGTCCTAGAGTAAAGCATTTAATGAAATGGTGGATTTCTTGTGTGCATTATTGAGGGCTCGGAATGCATAATGGGCTATGTTTGTGAAAACGGTGATTTTTGTGTGACTTACTAAGGCCCTTGGTTTCAACGTGTGTAAGAAGCTGCAACGGGAGCAGCCACAAGCCTCTGAAAAAAGAAAAAAGAAAAAACAAACAAAAAGAGGGGGAAGGAAGGAAGAGCGCGAGTGAGATGTTCACCGTGATGAGCTCACCGAGCAAAAGAAGGAGCTGTCCTACGAGCACCACATGTTAGGCACAGGGCGGAACACCCAAGTGCATGCAATCAGGCAAAAAGGACTCATGAAAAAAAAAAAAAAAAAAATCAACAACAACAACGAGAGAGAAAGGAAGAGAGAGCAAAAGAGAGAGCGAGAGTGAGAACCTCACGGGGGACCTACATTGCCGCATACCTTGCTTAACGAAGCATGTCCCACGCTGCCCCGAACCCCATGGTCCACAGATACACCGGGTATCGGCTCGATGGTTGAGTATGACCCGTACGAGATCGCGATCACCGACAAGCTCGTCACGACCATGCGCGGACGCCTGCGCGCAGCATTTCCTTGGTGGAGCTCATGGTGCGAGAGTAGCTTCATACTCTCGGTGGTTTTAAATGGCTATTGGATGCCATGGAAGCATGGGCCCCCCACGCCGTTTCAGAAAGACAACCACGCGGGAGCACTAATCCACTCAAAGTTCACCAAGCAGGCCATAATCGAGCTCCTTGAGAGTGGTGCGGCCATTATCGCCCCCGGATCCCAACAGCTCTGCATCAGTCCACTAAATGTGGTGGTTCAAAGAAACAAGTGCCGACTGATTCTTGACCTCAGAAGAGTAAACCAAAGTCTGAGCATCCCCAAATTCAAGTACGAGGGATTGAAGCGGGTGGCGGAGCTCGTCAGCATAGGCGATTGGATGTTCGCTGTCGACCTCAAATCAGGATACCACCATGTCGACATCCATCCGTCATGCTGGAAGTACCTGGGATTCCAATTCGACGGGCGCTCATACGTCTTTCGTTCCCTCCCTTTCGGCCTTGCGACGGCCCCATTTGTATTCACGCAACTTATCAAACAGCTCGCCCGCCGCTGGCGGGCCCTCGGGGTACGAGTCATCCCGTACGTTGACGACATCATATTTTTGTGTCACACGGAAGCAGAGGCTCGAACTACGTGTCAGATGGTGGTGGAGGACCTCAACAAGGCGGGGCTAGTCATTAATTCCAAGAAGTCGCATCTGCAACCCACCCACCAGCTGCGCTTTCTGGGTGTCGAACTGGATACTAAGCACGGCCAGTTCTCCATTGGTCCCGAGCGGCGTACATCGTTACGCTCGACCATTCAAGAACTTTGCATGGCAGGCAGAGCCAAGCGCAAGGTCCCGATCCGCCATGTAGCGAGGGTCACTGGCATGCTCGCTTCGATGTCACTTGCCATCGGCGCAACTACGCGGGCATTTAGCCAGAACCTGCTGCAGACCATTCAGGAGGCCGCTTCATGGAACAGCAAGGTGCCATTAGTCCCCGCCATAATCGAGGAACTCGAGTTTTGGCTGCAAGAATTCGACAACTTCAATGGCGCCTCCTTCCACGTCCCGAGCAGCTATGACGCAGTGATCCATGTGGACGCCAGCGCACACAGTTGGGGAGCCACACTCGACACGTTCCCGGGAGGGCGAACCGAGGCGAATGCAGCAATGCCCGAGCGTCTCACAAGGACCTCGAGCACGCAACGAGAAATGGAAGGAGTTCTATGGGCTCTCCAAACGTTCGCGGGAGGGATCCACAACCGACACGTCCTAGCCAGAACTGACAACCAAGGCGTATTCTTCATTCTTCGCAAAGGCGGCTCTCGAAGCCCTAGTCTCACCACAACATGCACGTGCATGGCCTCGAGGATTCGCCTGACGGTCGAATGGATCCCACGCGAGCTCAACACACGAGCGGACAAACTCTCCAAGATGATCGATCGAGATGACTACTCAATTAAAGCACCGTGGTTCCGCCTCATTGAGCGGCGTTTGGGACCGCACTCCATCGATCTATTCGCCAATGCAAGCAACACACAGTTAGCCCGCTTCTGTTCCAAAACACCTCACCCGGACGCAGAGGCTACCGACGCCTTCGCAATATCATGGAACGCGGAGCACGGTTATGCTTTCCCACCACCACACCTCATCCCAGCAGTGCTTCACCACGCCCAACGGACACGAGCATCGCTCACGCTCGTAGTGCCTCATTGGCCAGGGGCAAGCTGGTGGCCGTTGCTACAAACCACCCCACCGAAGTGGGCCCCTTGCATTCGCGCTCACATCCACCTCACCCATGGGAGTCAGTGCCTCACCGCGGGCACCCACACTTGTGCCTTCTCTGGCGAAGGAATGCCTCATAGCCCTATTCTCGCTTTACGAGTATCGTTCGCTACCTGACCTCTCACGAACCTGGTGCAGGATTACTTGAGAGGCTCAAGCAAGAATTGCTCCGTATAACTGCGCAAACACGGGCCGACTCTACGATTCGCACCTACGAGCCGTACTGGGCCAAGTTCCGCGCGTTCTGCAAACGAGTCAAGCTACAGTTTTTGCCATGCACAGACATGACGCTCGCGTTATACCTGGTCCATGCGATTCAACAAAAAGCCACAGTATCAGTGATACAACTGACATGCTCGACAGTCCGCTTCGCACATCGGATGATCGGGGCCCCGTGCCCATCAACTGGGCCGTTCACATCCCAAGTGCGGGAATTCGCCAAGCGACATTGCCCGCGCCCCCGACGACTCAAAGAGCCCATCTCTTTGCACCAAGTCCACAAAATGGCGTCGGAATACCTGGAGTCAAACAACCCCGGCGAGTTCCAGAAGGGACTCATCCCAATCCTAATGTACGCCGGCCTTCTACGCTACTCGGACCTCGTCGAAATTAAGTGGCACGACATCCAGTTCGAGGAAGACGCCATGTGGCTCTTTATTCCCCGCTCAAAGACTGACCAGGCAGGAGAAGGTGCATGGGTTCCAGTAGCAGCAAGCTCAGGTCCCTTCTGCCCCGTACGGTGCACCAAGCGCTTCATCCAATTGGCGTGATACAACCATGCACAAAGAGGCCCGTGTTAAGAAACTTACGGGAAAAGTGTGATTGACTATCGAGAGAGTTTGATACAAAGTGAAAACCCAAGGGGTTGTACCCCACAGTAAGTACCCCACTAAGCCTACCCCAAACTATAACACATATATGCATATGTTTGACACACCCCCATAGGCAAAGAGGGTCACAAGACCAGCCAGGAAGTGCAAAGCAAGCTCAGGGTGGATCACAACGTCACCACGCAGTCTGAGCACAAGCAAGAAGGCCACAAGGCCAGTTCACATGCAGAAATATATATGTAACAACAACAGTACAGTGATATCTACCTACAAGAATAAGCATGCAGGAATAAATATAAATCATGGTACAAACAAGGCCTACAGCAAGTGAGGAAGAGTGGGCACAAGGCCTAACAAAGTGCAGAAACGCTGATGATCACCAGGCGGAAGCGCCTTGGTGAATATATCAGCAGTGTTGGCCCGAGTGGCCACGTAGGTAAGACGAAGCTGGCTACGCTGCTGCAGCTCTCGAGCAAGAAAGTAACGGAGAGCGATGTGCTTTGTTCTGTGCTCCAGTCTGTGCTCCTGACACAAGGCAATGGCGGCCTTGTTGTCGACGTACAGAACTGGAGGAGAACGAGGCCTCTCTCCCAAGTCGGCCAGCAGGTAGGTGAGCCAGCGCAGCTCCTGTGCAGCCATGGCTGTGGCGTAGATCTCTGCCTCACAGCTAGAGCCGAGAACTGAAGACGAACGTGTAGAACGCCAGGAAACTGAACCAGAACCAAGGCTGAAGGTATAACCCTGTGACGACCGCTGCGTAGCCTGGTCATCAACCCAAGAGGCGTCCGAGTGACCTGTGAGGACAACGTCACCCCGTCCTCCAAGCACAAGCCCCATGCCCGATGTACTGCACAAGTAGCGTAGTACCCTCTTGGCAGCATCCATGTGCACCTTTTGGTGCCGACCAAGAGCCACGTAGCGAGCCAGAAGGCCAAGAGGGTACGCAAGGTCAGGACGAGTGCAAGTCATCAGGTACATGAGGCAGCCCACTAACTCTGGGTAAGGACCACTCGGCTCTACGGACTCGTCCGAAGGTGGAGCTGAGAGCGAGTGACCTGTAGCCAGAGGAGTGGCCTGTGCTGAGGACCAGGTGAAACCGAAGCGCTGAAGGACCTGCTGCACCATGTGTGACTGAGTCAGTGTGATGGTGCGGCGTGCTCTGTCCCGGGTGATCTGCAAGCCAAGGTAGCTGCGCAGTTCACCCAGGTCTGTGCACGTGTGTCTCTTCTGCAGCTCCGACTTCACCAGGGCGAGAGCCTCAGTGTCAGCAGTGGCAAAGACCAAGTCGTCGACGTACACGAGAACGTAGAACGGCGGCAGAGAAGTGTCGGTGTGCAAAAACAGCGACGGGTCAGCAGTCGACGGAGCAAACCCAAGAGCCGCAAGTGTCGTCCTCAGTGTGTCGTGCCACTCACGTGGCGCCTGGCGGAGACCGTAGACCGGCCGCCGGAGGCTCCACTGGGTACCAGGAGGGAACGACCCATTGAAGCCAGGAGGGCGGCGCAGCCAAATCTCCTCGTGCAGGCTACCCTGTAAGAAGGCTGTGCTGAAGTCAAGAGAGTGAAGCTCATAGTCACGCTGAGCGGCAACGTGCAGCAGCACCCGAAGAGTGGTCATCTTCGGGGTGGGGGAGAAGGTCTGGAAGAAGTCAACTCCCTCTCGCTGACTGAAGCCTCGAGCCACGTACCGAGCCTTGAAGACAGGCGGAGAACCTGGCGGCCGCTTCACCCTGAAAATCCACATGCCACTGACAATGTTCGCCCCAGGAGGGGGAACCTCGTCGACGTAGGTGCATGTGGACTTCCAGGATGCCATCTCTGCGTCCATGGCTGTCTGCCACTGAGAGGAGTACTCACCCGCGATCGCCTCAGCGTAAGAGCGCGGGGTAGGGATGTCTGGTGCATCCGGGTCTCCCTCAGGGGCAAGCAGCATGGATACGAGATGAGGCGCAGCGGCTGCAAGACACTCAAGGTCCTCCTGTCTGTCCTCAAGGACGTCCGTGCCAAGAGCACACTCACCCCCGACGGACGGAGGACAGACAGACTCAGACTCAGCAACAAGTCTGGCGGCGTAGTCGAGACGACAGGCAGCAGCAAAGTCAACAAGCTCAGCGACTAAGGCAGACGCAGCAGCAGACTCAAACGACGGGTCAGTGACAACAGTGGCAAGCAGACGCGTGACAGTAGAGTGCTCAGCACGAAACTGGTCAGACGCAGGGTCAGCAACGACAAGCAGAGAGGACGTAGGGGGAGACGGCAGAGGAACACGCAGCGGAGGAGAGGAAGGACGACGAACTACAAGGTGAGAGCCGGAGACAGCCGGCTGCTGCTGACGAGGAACACTACTACAGTGGCCGGGGAGGAGTAGCGCGCAACTACAGCGTCGTACAGTGTCTGAGCAGTTCTGTGCTGGCTGAAATGCGCCCGCTCAGTAATCGGCAGGTGGTTCCTAATAGCTAGACGTGCAGCAACATCACGAGTCTGCCACTGGGAGCGTTCTAGAGCAGGAGCATCAGCAGCAGGAGCAACGGCAGAGCCAGAGACGTAATCAAACAGGGAAACGCCATCTTTGGCATCAGTCAGAAGGAACAGTTGGAGATCGTCTAACCATACACCGAACTCGATGGGACGACCGTCAGGCTCGAATGCTAGAACGTTAGGCGTCGCCATATTGGCTTAAGGCAGGAGGTAGCAGGCAGCAGGCAGAGGCAGCAGGCACCAAGTAGGAGGCAGGAGGCAGAGGCAGGAGGTAGGGGCAGCAAGCAGCAGGCAGACAGGAGGCAAGCTGCAGGCAGGCGGCAGCAGGCAGCAAGCAGGCAGGCAGGCAGGCGGCAGGCAGGCAGCAGCAGGTAGCAAGCAGGCAGGCGAGAGCAGGCAGCAAGCAGGCAGGCAGGTAGGCTGCACGCAGTAAGCAGGCAGGCGGCAGCAGGCAGGCAGGCTGCAGGCAGGCGGCAGCAGGCAGGCAGGCTGCAGGCAGGCGGCAGCAGGCAGCAAGCAGGCAGGCAGGCAGGCTGCAGGCGTAGGCAGGCAGGCGGCAGCAGGCAGGCAGAAGGCAGGCTGCAGACAGGCGGCAGGCAGGTGGCAAGCAGGCAGGCAGGCAGGCTGTAGGCAGCAAGCAGCAGGCACGCAGCAGGCAGTAAGCAGGCAGGCAGCAGCAGGCAGCAAGCAGCAGGCAGGCAGCAGGCACCTATTAGGAGGCAGGAGGCAGAGGCAGGAGGCAGGGGCAGCAAGCAGCAAGCAGGTAGGAGGCAAGCTGCAGGCAGGCGGCAGCAGGCAGCAAGCAGGCAGGCAGGCAGGCGGCAGGCAGGCAGCAGCAGGCAGCAAGCAGGCAGGCAAGAGCAGGCAGCAAGCAGGCAGGCAGGTAGGCTGCCCGCAGTAAGCAGGCAGGCGGCAGCAGGCAAGCAGGCTGCAGGCAGGCGGCAGCAGGCAGTAAGCAGGCAGGCAGGCAGGCTGCAGGCAGTAGGCAGGCAGGCGGCAGTAGGCAGGCAGAAGGCAGGTTGCAGACAGGCGGCAGGCAGGCGGCAAGCAGGCAGGCAGGCAGACTATAGGCAGCAAGTAGTAGGCAGGCAGCAGGCAGTAAGCAGGCAGGCAGGAGGCAAGCAGGTGGCAGGCAGCAGGCAGCTGGCAGGAGCGGTCTGAGGCCTGCGTGTGGCGGCTTGCTGCACGAGGCTACAGGCTGCGCGTGGCTACGGGCAGTGCGCGCGGCCGTAGGCTACGGACGGCGACGGACTGCGCGAGCTGTGGGCTGCCTGCAGCTGCGGGCTGTGCGTGGCTACAGCGTGCGCGGCTGCATTCTACGTGCGGTTGCGGGCTGCGCTGGGCGACGGGCCGCACGTGCGCAGCTGCGGGCTGGTCGCTACGCTACGGGCTACACTGGGCGACGGGCCGCTCTGGCGTGGCCTAATTTGGTTTCGCACGGGCGGCGTAAGGGGGGGGCGCACAGGTGGGGCCGAAACGGGCTACGCGGGCTGCTGAGACGGCGCACGTGGAAAAAAAAAAGGACCGCCCGAGGCGCGCGCGGGCAGCCGAGGCGCGCGTAGGCGCTAGGTAAGATAATCGTGGTGGGCCCTAATCGTAGGTCCTAAGGACCTATGCTCTATACCATGTTAAGAAACTTACGGGAAAAGTGTGATTGACTATCGAGAGAGTTTGATACAAAGTGAAAACCCAAGGGGTTGTACCCCACAGTAAGTACCCCACTAAGCCTACCCCAAACTATAACACATATATGCATATGTTTGACAGCCCGCTCATACGAGTTTTCGGTCAAGACACCACGAGTCTCGGCACTGCCGCCACTTCACCATCCTACACAACAATCCGCAACTGGTGCAAGGAGGCATTCCAAAAGATCGGCTTAGGTCTCGAGCATCTCGGCACCCACTCCTTTCGCAAAGGCGCAGCCACTGCCGCCGCCAACTCAGGAGTACCAGATCGCTTTTTGAAATAATTGGGACGGTGGCGCAGCGATACTGCCAAGGAGATGTACATCACCCCGGCGGTCGATCAGCTGGTCGAAGCGTCTCGACACGTTCAAGACCCGGTACGAGCCTCGTCACCAGTGCAACACTCAGCGGCCCTGATGCGACGACCACAACCTCCACTGCACATGTCTCAGAAGACCCATTTGAAATGAGACGATGCCATTGCTACATGAAAGAAAGCAAGCTTTCTAAATATGAATATTTTTAAAAGTGTAACGCTTTTCAAAATTTCGTATTTTGAAAGCGAAGCAGTCTGTAATGTAGGAATGGGCAGCGACGAACCGCGCTATACGCCCGTTTTGGAGTACAAAACGTGGGCTGGAGGTCATTTCCCTCCACCCACGTCTCTCATTTTCAAACGGTTTAGCCGATTTTCCCGCCCACCCACCCCTTGAAATGTGTTAGCACATTAGTCTGATAGGCTGCTTGGATTTCAAATTGTACTAAACCCATTTGAAATGAGACGATGCCATTGCTACATGAAAGAAAGCAAGCTTTCTAAATCACTACATTTAAAGGCAGGCAAACCGGCCGCGGTTTTAGTTAGAACCAGCCAAGGGAACCGACTCGACCACGTCGCAAGCCACTTCTCGTACGCATCCTCATACACATCGTCAATGAGCTGAGCGAGGTTGAGTTTCCACCGCGGCTTTTCCAGGTTAGACGGCCCAGCCCGGTTGTTGTCGCCATCAGTGGTTGCAGAAGACTTCTCGAAGCTGAGCGTTGCTTGCTTCAGGCGGCTGTTCCGTGCCACATCCTTAGGAGTGGGGGTCACTGTGTTGTTGTGTGGAGCAGACCCAACTGTAGGCTCGAGGGGCGTTGCATCGATAGAATCAGCCTCGCTCAAGTCGACGGGTGGAGGGTTGTCTGGGGCCGACTTAGCAACAGGTGGGGAACGGGGCCCCTTATCGCGAGCTAGAGACCTAAGCAGTAGATCTAACCCTGTTCTAGCATCTTCGAGCGCGGTCTCACAATCGTCGTCCTCGTCATCGGCCACGAGGCCCTCCTGAACAGCCATAATGTTCGCCTGGGAGCGTGCCGAGCAGAAATGAGGACGCCCAGACACTCACGCAGAAATCAGACTGGAAGAGGCTTGGTACGGGGTGCATGAAAGCGATGGAGATGATGGCCCCTTCGAACATCAAGAAACCCCAACGTGTGGGTGCCCCTTTGCCTACCATGCACGGCATCTACGAGGCGCAGCTAGCGCTGCGCTGGTGTGTGCAGTGACGTGTGGCTGCACGAGGCTGTACAGAACGTTCATGTTCAGGAAGAGGGTTGAGTGCGCTGTCGAAAGCTGCCTTCTCAACCAATCGGCAACTCACGTTTGTGTGACCTATTGCCAACGGGGAACGAACCGCGCCGCACCACGTCGCTGCCCGCCAAATATTGGCTGTATTCGATGTACTGGCGGGCTTGACAGAACGATTATGTAAATGGAGCGGTGATCACGGCAATCCCCGCAGATCTCGGGTTCTCGAATTCAGCGTTGGTTCGCGTTTCTAGTCTGACGCATCGGAGTACAGTGCAAAAAAAAAGCTGAAAAAACAGCCTCCCCTTATAAAAAAAACCTGAACATTCAGAGTTCACATAAAAAAAAAACCTGAACTTTCAGCATTACAACAAAAAAAAGGCTGGAAAATCAGAGTTTTTAAGGCAAATCAGCGAAATTTCGCTGACTTCTGGGGGCCTGATGATTACAGAGGAATATGAAAGATTATATTTTAACTGTTTTGCTGTTGCGGTTCGATACAGTGACGACTCTGGTAACTGCTCAGTATCGAGTCAGTTATGCGTCCTTGCTGTCGCACTGCATTTTTCGTCAGGTCAAAAGTCAGTTTCGTGTCGATACTTCGATTACTTCAGAAGCGTGAAGTTATTGTTTCCAACAAAAACCCCATCTACCGTAATTAAAAAAGAGCCACCATCTTCTCTAAATATACCCCCGTGCAGCCTGCACATCATCCAGCCTGGCCTGCTCAAACACATAATACATGGACAGATTCTTCATCTTGTCCCCCTGCTGATGCAAAATACACGCCATGCCGCCTGTGCTCTTTGCACGCACCATCGCCTCTCCACCCTTCCCCACCACTTCAAACTCCTCCCAAGGATACCCACCCAGGTGCGTGAACAGCGTGTTGTAATGATCCAGCTTCATGAACGGAGCAGCCATGACAGACGGAGCATCCTTCTGCCCCGCCTCCATCGCCTCGCTGATCACCTTCTCTTCTGACGCGGGCGGCAGCCGGTGGAACGGCGACATGGTCGTGTTGTACCGCACGGGGCGCGGGTTGCGCCACGGCTTGCGGAACGGCGAGTCGGCGAATCGCTCCTGGGCGGCAACAGCCGCAGTGACGCTACCCATGCTGCTGAGAGCGGATTCAAAGTCGCTGGCTTCAGGGTAGGGCACGCGGGGGAGGTGCCTGAAGAGGTACTGCTGGCCGATAAACCCGAGGGTGTATGCACGCTGGTCTTGCATGCAGTCACCCACGTATGTCGCGTCTATGATCTTAGCCAGGGCCCAAGCGTATCCCACATAGGCTCCGGAGTTCAGAAACCAGTTCTTTGTCTCGTTGATTTTCCGAGGGTAAAACACCTCGATTTTCCGCCAGTCCGGGTAGCAGAAGATCTCCCCTCCGAATGCCACGGGCGCATTGAGGGAGAGAAACGCCTCCACGAGATTCTCCGGGCGGCAGTGGGGGCCTGGCATGAGGAAGGCGTCGTCGGCGTCGGTGGAAATGACGATGCGGTCGGGCGGCAGCGAGCGGAGGTAGTCGCGGATAGTCCGCATGCGGCCGCCCTGGCCTCTCCAGGGGACGCCCACCCCCACCACGGCGAACGGAATGGCCACCATGTGCGCGAAATCCGCCATTCGAACCATGCTGAGTCCGCAGTCAGAAGAGTAGATGATCCACTCCACGCGGCAGGAGGAGTAGGAGTATTTGCCATGTGGCACGGGATGCATATCCCAGGGGTCCACGTCAGCGTCGTATTTTACCGCGCAGCCGTCCCTTCCCGGATGCTCCTTGAGCTGCAGCCGATGCAGCACCCGGCCTCGCTCCACTCCGGCCTCGCCCCTCTTAATCGCCGCTTTAACTATGTGCGAGCACGGCACGCCATGCGACGACGGCACCGCGAGCTTGACCCAGTGGCCCATGGGCTGATTCACGCACGAGTCCCAGTGGTCCCTAAACTCCTCGACACGTGGCGTGAGATTAGTGGCCTTCAGGGCCCAGTAGCTCACGCTGAGGAAGGCGATGATGGCGAGGCAAGCGAGGAGGCATGTAACGCGGATGATCGTGCCTAGGAGGCGGGAGGAGAGGAAGGAGGGAGAGGAGGAGGAGGAGGAGGAAGACGAGAAGGACACTGGGGATACAGCCATTGCGCGTGCTGATACACGGAAGTTGACGAGACGTAACTTGTAAGACGGTTGAAATGACGAGACTACGAGACCAGCGGAAAGAGGTTTTTAAGAACGCGCGGTGGGAGGGATGGATGCGGCGATGAAACTCCTGAGGAAATGTCGCGAGCGACTGATTGTTGCGAGAGAGAATGGCGACTGAATGAGGTGGAGAGGAGCACGATAAGGATTACAGCGCATTTCGCATTTCGCACGTCTTGGGATAGTCCTGCAGCTTCGAACCGCGAATCGCGGCCCGACCGCAATGAAAGCAGCACTGAGAGATGTAGAACGACGAGCCCTGGTACCTAAAGACTGGCCAAGGAGGCTATTTTAGGTCTGCGGCATGGTGTGGTGTGAGATAGAAATGGCGGAGATTGGATGTTGCCTGTTTGGTTGGATAACAAAAGCTGCGAAAATAGTTGTGGTAGGCTCGTGAATGCTGTCGCTAAGTTAGAAGTGTCGTGACGCGGTCGTCTTCGGGTAACAATAGGGTGTTTCCGGTCGAACGAAAACAGAAGTGCCTTCACGCTATCGCCCTGTCCACTTTCCTACTCAGATCTCCAGCGTGTTACCCTCAATCCTAGCCCAGTGCCACTGCGACGAGGCTCGCAGGTTACCAAATCAACTCGGCTCGAATTTCTCGCTGATATGCTGGTCCATCCCTCAAAAAGTCACAATACCCCTCTCCTATGATCCCGTATCTCTGGTCCCCGCCACCAGAGATGTTGCAGATAGCAGCACTGGACTGGAACCAAATTCCCAAGTAGTGTTTTGTTGCGCCTGCCTGCTTGATCAACAATTCCGTAGCACCGCACGCCACCGCACTGTATCCCTCCGCGAAATGATCGCTCGCGCCGCGACTCTGGCTTCGCGCGTCCCCCGCTCCAGAGTGCTCGTGCCGCTGCCAGCATTTCCTTCTGCGCGTCGTCTGAATTCTTCCTTTCCTGTAGCTTCCATCGCGAGCGATTTGATCGCCTGTGTCACTCCTAGCACGCTTACTTTGCACATAGTAGTCTTAATTGCCTCCGTTCGTCCAGGTCCAGTTTCAGTAATCTTACTCGCCTGTTCACGCATTCGCGCGCTGAATTGATCGCGACTCGTCGTCTAAACGAAGCGGGCGTAACGGCAAGTGCGGCAAATTCCGTCCATCGCGCTAGCGAGGAAGATTCTAACGAGGACGAATCGAAACCTCCCCCCGCGAGCGGGCCGACCAAGACCGTGAAGATATTCTGCGCTAAGTGCCAGCAGCAGCTATACCGGTACCGCAAGGGCGGCAACGGGGCATTAGTTAAGTGTTTCGTAGAGCGCATTGCGGAGGATTTCACGGCGGGGGACATGAAGTGCCCCGCGTGCGGGTCGGAGTTTGCGCGAATGCGCATGATCAAGGGGAAGCCCGCGCACAAGATCGTCGGGGGGAAGGTGTTCATGCGCAAGTGAGCGCGCGCAGGCGCAATTGAGCGCGCGCAGGCGCAAGTGAGCGCGGACAGGCGCAAGTGCGAGTAGTGAGCGCGACAGGCCTGGGGAGCGCGGAAAGAGTTGCGCGGAGCCCTTTGGGTCCACCTTTGCTGCCCTGTTGTTCTGCTACAGTGCTGCAGTCCTACGTTGCTGCTCTGCCTCGTCATCGCCACTTCATTGAGTTCGCGAGTCCGCCATGAGGCGAGCCTCGGTGAGAAGAACCGCCCTCCTCCTTGCCAACCCAGCTCGCAATGATAGCACTGCTGGTTCACGGCATTTCACGGGCTATTAACGCATTTTTTTCTGGCTTTCAACAGAGTTTTACCGGCTTTCAACCACATTTTGCTGGCTTTGACGACATGATATGGGCTTTCACTACATTTTACTGACGTCTGACACAACGCCCTTTTGCATACCTCCCAAAGTGTCTGTCTCTTCCCTCCTGCCAGCACGGTCCCCTCTAGCACTTGCATCCTCATGATTGCTCTCCACAACTCACCTATCTCACCTTCGTCATCCCCCCCTCCCCCCTCTCCTCCCTGTCGCCAATCCTTTCTCTCGATTGCGCTGCGCCCCCAGCAACCAGCGCATACCGCTCTGGTCCTCGGCCAGTCACTGCAAGGCTTCTCCCCCCTCGCTGCCGCTGCTGCTGTCACCATCCTCTCCCTTTCCTCCCTGCCACTCTTCCCTCTTTCCCCCATCTCCCCTCCCAGCAACCAGCGCACACCTCGCTGGTCCTCGGCCAGTCACTGCAAGGCTTCTCCCCCCTCGCTGCCGCTGCTGCTGTCACCACGCCACTCACCTCCTCCCCCTCCTGCTCGTACCCCTCCTCCGCCGCCTCACGCAGCAGCACCAGCAGCACCAGCGGTACCAGCAGCAGCAGCAAGGGCAACAAGGCGGGGGAGTGGCGTGTGTGGCGGTACCTCCGCCACCGATGGCGCTGGCTCTCCGCCTCCTCCTCTCTCCCCTCCTCCTCCCTCTCCTCGTCCCACCATGGGCAAGCGCGTGGCAGCAGCAGTTTTGGGCTTCATTTTGGGTTGGGTGGTGCGTCACTTGGAACCAGCAGTAGTGGCTTTGGTAGGGCAGGGAGGGGGGTGGTGGTGGAAGGAAGGAGAAGGCGCGTGCGGCGGTGGGTGGTTGTGCTGGCGGCAACGGTGCTACTGGTAGTGCTAGCAGGTGCTGCGGCTGTGGGTGTGCGGCGTGCTGCCTCATTGATCCCCGCTCATGATAGCCAGGCCATGAGTGGTCAAAATACAGGTGAGGGAACATGAGGCAGTGGCGCTAATACTAGTAGTGACGCTGGGGGTGGTTCAGGGGGCGGTGCCAGCAGGTGCTGTAGTGGTGGGTGTGCACTATGCTGCCTCGTTGATTTTCTCCCCTGGCAGCCTGCGTGACACAAGTGGTCAAAGTTTAGTTTTGAGTCGATTCAAAACCAGCAGGTGTTGTAGTGGTGGGTGTGCACTATGCTGCCTCGTTGATTTTCTCCCCTGGCAGCCTGCGTGACATGAGTGGTCGAAGTGCAAGTGAGGCATTATGAGGCAGCGGTGCCAATTGTGGCGTTGGTGGTGGTGCTGGGGGTGGTGCTAGCTAGCTTGCAGGTGCTGCGGCTGTGGGTGTGCGCCGTGCTGCCTCATTGATCCCCTCCCATGGAGGCCAGGCCACGATCGGTCAAGTGCAGCAGGTGAGGGAATATGAGGTAGTGGTGCTGATACTGGCGCTGCTGGTGCCAGCAGGTGAGGGAATATGAGGTAGTGGTGCTGATACTGGCGCTGCTGGTGCCAGCAGGTGGCTGTGGGTGTGTGCCGCACTGCTCATGGCCAGGCCAGGGGCCAGAATGCGGAGGCCAGTGTAGAAAAGAGGAGGTGCCACAATGAAAGTTGTGGAGTGGGTTGGTTGCTTTGATCTCCTGGGAGAAACTGACGGGGGGAGGAGTGAGAGGGGCGAGAGAAATAGGCAAGGCACGCAGGGCAAGGAGCATTCATGTGCTTGTGACTCGTCCCTCCCGCGAGATCCAGACTCGTGACTCATCACTCGTGACTTGTCCCTCCCTGTCAGAATCTGAAACTCTTTACCTCTTCTTGTATCGCTGCTTCTGCCTGATGCCCTGATCACTTTTGCCACCCCATAGGTACAGTCACAGCCAGCAACAGGCTTCCAGGCTTCACATCCCATGTGGATTCTACTGCCAAGCACTCGGGGAGCAGCAGCAGCAGCAGTGGCAGCGTGAATAAAAGCCATGGAGTGGCGATTGATCGAGGGATAGAGGAGGAGGGGTCGATGCTGGGTTTGGCTGTAGACTGGAGCGAGGAGGAGCGGGGGAGGATGGAGAGCAGAGGAAGGGTAGGAGCGGGGACAAGAGGGGAGGATAGAGGGGAGGAGAGAGGGGAGGATACAGGGGAGTTTTGGGTGAGGCGGCGGGTGGGGGGAGTGAGAAGATCTGGGAAGAGAGTGGGTAAGGAGCATGTGGTGAGAGGGAGGAGGAGAGCGGGCGGCAGAGGGAAGGACGGAGGGGTGAGCGGTAGGGGGTTGCAGGAAAGGAGGAGGAAGCGAAGAAGAGGGAGAGGAGGGGGTGGGGAAGGGAAAGAGGGAGGGAGAGTGAGGGAGTGTGAGGGGGTGATGGTGGGGGAGTGGCCAGGAGTAGATGGGTTGGCAGCAGTGGGGGCACTCATGGCTGTGCGGGGGAGGCGAGTGAGGGAGGGGAGGGGAGGGGAGAGGGGCGGGGCGGAGAGTGAGAGCAGTGGTGGTGCCGGTGTTGGGGGTCAGAGCAGCAACAGCAGTGGTGTTCCTTCCCTTGGGTGTGTATATATAGGCCATCATCCCTTGGGTGTGTATATATATGCCATCATCCCTTGGGTGTGTATATATAGTCCATCATCCCTTGGGTGTGTATATATATGCCATCATCCCTTGGGTGTGTATATATATGCCATCATCCCTTGGGTGTGTATATATATGCCATCATCCCTTGGGTGTGTATATATATGCCATCATCCCTTGGGTGTGTATATATAGTCCATCATCCCTTGGGTGTGTATATATATGCCATCATCCCTTGGGTGTGTATATATATGCCATCATCCCTTGGGTGTGTATATATATGCCATCATCCCTTGGGTGTGTATATATATGCCATCATCCCTTGGGTGTGTATATATATGCCATCATCCCTTGGGTGTGTATATATATGCCATCATCCGACGTTTCGTCTTCTGTTTGTTTGCTTCATGTTCTGCAACTTGCTCTCAAGTTTGTTTCGGGGATACATTGCATTGAAGCTGCTGATATACTTGCTTCGGGAGGATCTCAAAGGCGATTCAATATGGAAGATTGATTTACAGCTGCTGCGTCGTCAACTGCATGCGTGCCCCTTCTCCTCCCTTCCTCCTCTCCTCTCCTCCTCTCCTCTCCTCCTCTCCTCCCCTCCTCTCCTCCTCTCCCCTTCTTCTCCGCTGCATCACCCACCCTGCGCCTCCTCTCCTCTCCTCTTCCACAACCAACATCAACCATCATCAACCATCATCAACCATCATCAACCAACATCAACCATCATCAACCATCATCAACCAACATCAACCATCATCAACCAACATCAACCAACATCAACCATCATCAACCAACATCAACCATCATCAACCATCATCAACCAACATCAACCATCATCAACCAGCATCAACCATCATCAACCAACATCAACCAACATCAACCAACATCAACCAACATCAACCATCATCAACCAACATCAACCAACATCAACCAACATCAACCATCATCAACCAACATCAACCAACATCAACCATCATCGTATCTCTCCCTCCCTCCCCAACCTGCAAACGTCTCTCCCCTCTTCTCTCAGTTCCTTTGCCGTGGTGGGTCCTCACCTCTCCCATGCGCCCTTTGCGCCTCACATCTCCACCCCTCTGCACCTTCCTTCGCCCCTCCCCCAATACCATCCTCCCCACCCATTCCCACTCCCAATCAGTTCCTGTGCCGTGGTGGGTCCTCACCTCTCCCATGCACCCTCCGCGCCTCACTTTGGGGCAGCCATTGACTCCCACTCCCTCGTGCTGCGCATGGGGCAGCTCACCCCGCCCACCCGCCTGCAGGTCTATGTGTGAGTGAGAGGAAGTTGCATTGCATGCGCTGCGTGCATGCATGCATGCAGTGTGTTAGTGCATGCACGTGTCAGCTCACACTCCCTCGTGCTGCGCATACACCCCGCCCACCCGCATGCACGCCTACCTGTGAGTGCATTATCTGAGTCATCTAAAAAAAGGACGCATACCTGTGAGTGCGTTTTTTTAGTCGTTTAGAAAAAGCACGCCTACGTGTGAGTGCGTTTTTTGAGTCACTAAGAAAACAAAATAGCATGCCTATGTGTGAGAGCGAAGAGCATCAATTCTCTGAGTGCTTGCATTGGTGCCTGGAGGCCTGTGTGTGAACGCGTAGAAGATCAGTGTGTTAGAAATAGTCAGTCAACACTTTGTACTATATTCTATATCAGTTAGGTTACTTTGTAGGTTGGGTGTAGATTTGTAATCCCAACCCTATCTGGTTGGGATTCTCTCGTAATCCTGCAAATCTGCCAACTCACCAATTGGAGATTTGCTAGGATTCCCATCCCATCCTTTCCCTAGCTTTGCTCAACCCAACCCTGTTTGTACTTAAGGCCTAGTGCCTTCCTTATCAAGCAATCAGTTCAGTTCCAATTCTATCATGGTATGAGAGCTCGTAAATTCCGCTCACGCGGAATCCGATCCTTGGCGTCCCGATGGTTCTCTCCTTTTAGGCTATGCCTATTTCGGTTCCCGGCTCCTACGCTTAGCGTTTTTCAGAAACTTCACATCGTCGCTCCGGTCAAGCGCGCATTCGGCTTCCTTCATCGCGCATCTCGTTTTTCAACGGCGACATTCTCAGCTTTCGACTTCCTTCATCGTAAGCTTGTGGTTTTTATATCTCCGTGGCAATTTTCTCATCTTCTTAACTTCGAACAGGTTTTCAGCGGCGCAGCGGAACAGGTCCAGCGGCGCAGCGGAACAGGTTTTCAGCGGCGCAGCGGAACAGGTCCAGCGGCGCAGCGGAACAGGTTTTCAGCGGCGCAGCGGAACAGGTCCAGCGGCGCAGTGGAACAGGTTTTCAGCGGCGCAGCGGAACAGGTTCAGCGGCGCAGCGAAACAGGTTCAGCGGCACAGCGGAACAGGTTCAGCGGCGCAGCAGAACAGGTTCAGCGGCGCAGCAGAACAGGTCCAGCGGCGCAGCAGAACAGGTCAGCGGCGCAGCAGAACAGGTCAGCGGCGCAGCAGAGAAGCGGAACAGGGGCAGCAGCGAAGCAGAACAGGGGGCATTGGCGAAGCAGTATATCAGGGTATAGTACGGGCATTCTATTGCCAAAATCGCGTTTCGAACTTCCTCAATTTCCAAAATCACCCGAACTCCGCTCCGCTTCGCTCCGCTACGTATCGGAGACTTTAGCGCTGCGCTCCGCGCGAAATGGCAACTTCAACTTCCACTCTCGTCGGAAACCTCATCATCCTTAACCTCGCTCCCAACGGCACGAGCACCAATTTCGGGGAGTGGGGCTATGGAGTGGAGAAGCACCTCCTTAGCTCGGAGCTCAAGGGGATTTGCCTCAAGGACATCCTCCTCAATCGCGGCAAGGGGAAGATGCCTCTCCCTCCCGATCCTCTCGGCGAAGGCGCCACTGCCACAGCCAAGCTTGCTTTCGACGCTAAAACCACCAAGTATGAGACGGACTTCAGTCTCTGGGAGCAGGCGGATGCGGCAGTGATTAGGGTTTTCATCACCACCACCCCAGTCGAGTTAGTCAAGTCCTACCGCACCTTCCGCTCTGCGCATGACATTTGGAAGTACCTCCAGGATCGCTTTCATGACAAAACTGCCGTGGGAGTTGCAATCCTCATTCCTCGCATGTTCCAAATCCGCCTTGAGGAATGCCCGGGCATGGCAGACTACATCTCTGAAATCCGCAACATCCATGAGGAGCTCAAGGACATTGGGATCACCTTCCCCGAACAGGCACCTGCTGCTGGGCTTCTCGTCGGACTCACCCCGGCCTACAACGTCACCAGTTCCATGCTCAAGCAGCTCCCCACCAAGGAACTCACCTTCGAGAAAGTCGCTTCGGCCCTTCTCTCTGCCGAAAAGGACCTTGCAGCCCAGGCATCCGTCAATGCTGTGCGCTACTCCCCTGGCATCCCATTTCGTTCCCAGCAGGGCCAGAGGCGCAACTCCTTTCCCCCATGCCAGTACCTCATTAGGAAGGGTCCACGTGCGGGGCAGAAATGCAACGGCACCAACCACCCTGAGGCAACTTGCTTCAAGAAGCGAGATGACGAGTGGTATGACGTCCACGGTGTCTCCAAGAACAAGCGCCCTCCCAACTGGGCACCACCCCGTCGCGTGAACCAGGTCGAGGCAGTGGAGGAACCTGCTCAGGCATTTGCTAGTGCCCCATCTGATGTTCGCCTTAACCTGTTGTTCTCTGGTGCTGGTCTTCTTAATGAGAAGGGGTCGCAGTACATCGGTGTTTCAACGACACAGGGAATTGAGTTCATACTAGACAGTGGTGCCACACAGTGCTTAAAGACCAAACTGCCTTCGTTTCCTACCAGGCTCCCACCTCACTCCTTGGAGCCGATTCTAGCTTCTCCATCCAATGCCATGGGTCCTCCACAGTTTCCTGTCCAGCTTTCCCATCCGGCACAGTCACTGGCATCTGTGCCCCTACCCTCCGCTACAACCTTCTTGCACAGCGGAAAATCCAACACGCAGGCGTGATCACCATCTTTCCCAATGATGTTGACTACTGTGACATGTTTGACGCCAAAACCGGACTCCATCTTGCCCGCTTCACCCTCAACTCCAACAACTTGTACACACTAGTTGTACCTCCCGTTCAAACATGCTCCCTCACCAACCTTCCGCTTCCATTCTCAGACTCCCCCTCATGTCACTGCCGCCTCCTCAATGACAAGACTATGCTATTTCATAACCGCCTCGGCCACATCAACTTCCGCGCACTTTCAGACCTTGCCACCAAACAACTCCTTCATAGGCTGCCCGCCTCACTTCCACAACCCCCCTCTCTTTCTGGACCACCTTGCCTTGACTGTGCACAGAGCAAGCTTCGGGAACAGCCTCATCCTCCCACTGAGTCCACCTCTACCGCACCTCTTGATCGCGTACACATGGACCTTTGGGGTCCAGCTCCTGTTCGTTCCCGTGGCGGACACTTCTACTTCCTTGTCATCGTTGATGACTATTCCCGCTATGTGTCCGTTCACCTTCTCACCGCCAAGTCTGAAGCCCCAGCCATTATCATGGAATGGGCAAGGCAGGGTCATTCACACTTCAAAACCAAAATCAAGATTCTTCACTCTGACGGTGGCGGTGAATTCCGCAACAACACTCTCAAAGCTTTCTGCTCTACTGAGGGTATTCGTCAGACCTTCACCCTCCCAGACAGCCCTCAACAGAACGGTGTTGCTGAGAGCCGAAACCGCATCCTGGTGCAGATTGCTCGCTGCCTCCTCACTCATGCTTCCGCCCCTCCCTCCCTTTGGGGATACGCCATGCTCCATGCTGCCGCCCTCCACAATCTCCATCCTCATCCTCACCACACCCACACCACCCCCGCAGAGCTGTGGACGGGTCAAAAGCCGTCCGTCCGCCCTCTTCGTGTATGGGGGTGCACTTCCTATGTTCTCCTCAACTCCCAAGCCCATCGTGCAGCTGGCGGCAAGCTTGCTCCGAAAACAATCACGTGCGTGTACCTCGGGCACAACTCGGACTCGCCAGACTACCTCTTCCTCCATCCTACCTCCAACAAACTTTATCGCAGCCGAGATGTTTTCTTCGATGAATCCCACCCGTTCTACCCCTCCTCCACAGTTTCTCCTTCTCCTCCGCCTCCTTCTCTTACTTGGGCTGACTTTGACAGCCTTCCTCCTGCCACCACTCCATCTCCTCCTCTTCCTGCTCCTTCCACAGTTTCCGACCCCCCGTCACCCGCTTCCCCTTCCAGCACCACGCAGTCTCCCCCGCTCCTTCCCGCCCCCGAGCCCATTCCTCTCAAAACCTACCAACGCCGTCCTCCTGCTGCTGCTCCTCCTCCTGATCCAGCTCCTGCTCCTGATCGAGCTGCTGTTCCTGATGCTGCCACTACACCTGCTGCTTCTCCTCCTCCAGCTCCGCCTCCCTCCCCCATCGCTGGTCGCACCCGCTCGCGCAAAGCTCCCAAGCCTCTTTCCCTTTCCATTCGTGTCTCTCTCAATCCTCCGTTGGGGGTGATTATTCGCTCATGCCCTCCCTTCTTGAGGACAGACATGAGGAGTTGATTGAGATTGACTCAGCCATACACGCACTCTGCTCCCTCTTTCCAGATATCGCAGAATCTCCCACCCTCGACTTCTCGGACAACCCCTCCATCCCCACACCTCTCACCTATGCTGAAGCAGTTTCTGGTCCTCACGCCGCTCAATGGCTAGGGGCCATTGTCGCAGAGTGTGAGGCCTTCATTCACACAGGAACTTTCACAGATGTCTCTCCTCCCTCCGGCGTCAACATTGTGAAGGGAAAATGGGTTTTCCGGGTGAAACAACTTCCAGACGAATTTCCCGTCTTCAAAGCCCAGTACTGTGCCAAGGGATTTACCCAAAAGCATGGACTGGACTTCTTTGAGACATTCTCTCCCACCGCCAAACCTCCCACACTGCGCACCCTTCTCGATGTTGCCGCTCGAGATGACATGGAGGTTGACTGCATGGATGTGTCCTCTGCGTTTCTGCAAGGGATCCTTCGAGAGGAAATCTACATGGAGCGGCCCGAAGGATTTCCAGCTCCTTTTCCACCAGGCACTGTATGGAAGCTGAATCGACCAGTCTATGGCCTCAAGCAAGCACCCCGGGAATGGCACAACAAGCTCAAGAGCACCTTAGGGTCCCTCGACTTTCACCCATCCACCTCTGACCCCAGCCTCTTCATCCGAGCAACACCATCCCGCTTCTTCATCTTGGTTTATGTCGATGACATGATCCTTGTCACCAAGGATCAGACTGAGCTGGCAGCAGTCAAAACCGCACTTGGTGAGAAGCTGGCTATGAAGGATCTTGGGAAACTGACGAACTATCTGGGCATGGAAATCACACGTGATCGCACGGCCCGCACCATCACCCTCTCGCAGAAGTTCTACATCAACAACGTTCTGACCAGGTTCAAGATGCAGGAAGCAGCTTCAATGCCCACCCCACTCTCTCTGCAGCACCAACTCACTGCACCCTCTGTTCCCTCACCTGAGCCCTGTGATGAGGCTTACCCCGAGCTCGTCGGTTCCCTCATGTACGCGATGATGTGCACTCGACCAGATTTGGCCTATCCAGTCAGTGTCCTGTCTCGCTACGTTGCACCTGGTCGCTTCACGAGCCACCACTGGTCTGCCGCCAAGCGGGTCCTCCGCTATCTCAAAGGCACACAGGACTATGTGCTCACTCTTGGCGGCTCTTCCCCTGTTCGCCTTGAGGGGTACAGTGACTCGTCCTATGCTGATGACCAGAGTGATCGGCGCTCTTCCCAAGGATATTGCTTTACCCTTTGCAGTGGGGTTGTCAGTTGGCGCTCCACTCGGTCGTCTTCCGTCTCACTGTCGACCTGTGAGGCAGAGCTGTATGCCGGGACCATGGCTGCCCAAGAGGCCCGTTGGCTCTCCTTCTTGCTGGCAGAACTTGGGTATCCTCAACCAGCCCCAACGCTTTGGTGTGACAACGAGAGCACCATTCATCTCACAAAGGACCCCGTCTTCCACGGCCGCACCAAGCACATTGAGGTCCGTCACTACTTTCTTCGTGAGCTGGTGCAGCGCGAGCAGCTGAAGGCTGAACACATTGCCTCCGACTGCAACCTTGCTGACTTGTTTACCAAGTCTCTTGTTCGCCAAGACCACTACCGCCTCCTCTCGTCCATGGGTGTTGGGCCGCCATGTGGCTGAAGTGTTGTCAGCCTAGGGGGTGTGTTAGAAATAGTCAGTCAACACTTTGGTGCTCGTGCCGTTGGGAGCGAGGTTAAGGATGATGAGGTTTCCGACGAGAGTGGAAGTTGAAGTTGCCATTTCGCGCGGAGCGCAGCGCTGAAGTCTCCGATACGTAGCGGAGCGAAGCGGAGCAGAGTTCGGGTGATTTTGGAAATTGAGGAAGTTCGAAACGCGATTTTTGGCAATAGAATGCCCGTACTATACCCTGATATACTGCTTCGCCAATGCCCCCTGTTCTGCTTCGCTGCTGCCCCTGTTCCGCTTCTCTGCTGCGCCGCTGACCTGTTTTGCTGCGCCACTGGACCTGTTCTGCTGCGCCGCTGAACCTGTTCTGCTGCGCCGCTGAACCTGTTCCGCTGCGCCGCTGAACCTGTTCCGCTGCGCCGCTGAACCTGTTCCGCTGCGCCGCTGAAAACCTGTTCCGCTGCGCCGATGGACCTGTTCCGCTGCGCCGCTGAAAACCTGTTCCACTGCGCCGCTGGACCTGTTCCGCTGCGCCGCTGAAAACCTGTTCCGCTGCGCCGCTGGACCTGTTCCGCTGCGCCGCTGAAAACCTGTTCGAAGTTAAGAAGATGAGAAAATTGCCACGGAGATATAAAAACCAGAAGCTTACGATGAAGGAAGTCGAAAGCTGAGAATGTCGCCGTTGAAAAACGAGTTGCGCGATGAAGGAAGCCGAATGCGCGCTTGACCGGAGCGACGATGTGAAGTTTCTGAAAAACGCTAAGCGTAGGAGCCGGGAACCGAAATAGGCATAGCCTAAAAGGAGAGAACCATCGGGACGCCAAGGATCGGATTCCGCGTGAGCGGAATTTACTAGCTCGATACCATGATAGAATTGGAACTGAACTGATTGCTTGATAAGGAAGGCACTAGGCCTTAAGTACAAACAGGGTTGGGTTGAGCAAAGCTAGGGAAAGGATGGGATGGGAATCCTAGCAAATCTCCAATTGGTGAGTTGGCAGATTTGCAGGATTACGAGGGAATCCCAACCAGATAGGGTTGGGATTACAAATCTACACCCAACCTACAAAGTAACCTAACCGATATAGAATATAGTACAAAGTGTTGACTGACTATTTCTAACACACTGGATGCGTGCATGCGTGTTTTGCCTCCCACTCCCTCGTGCCAAGCCTGGGGCAGCAATACGCCTGAGGTGGGGGTGAATGGAAGTGGGAACCTCCTTTCCTTGAATCACAACTCCTTGTTGCTCTCTCCTTCCCCCCCCTTATCTCTCCCTCCGCCAACCAGCTTTGGCAGTTGAGTTGACGTGTGGGTGGAGGTGGGAGGGGAAAACGGAGGGGGGGAGCAGCCCTCTCTTTCTCTCCCTCTCTTTCCTCCCTCTCTTTCTCTCCCTCTCTTTCTCTCCCTCTCTTTCTCTCCCTCTCTTTCTCTCCCTCTCTTTCTCTCCCTCTCTTTCTCTCCCTCTCTTTCTCTTCCTGTCTTTCTCTCCCTCTCTTTCTCTCCCTCTCTTTCTCTCCCTCTCTTTCTCTCCCTCTCTTTCTCTCCCTCTCTTTCTCTCCCTCTCTTTCTCTCAAGAGCTCCGTGTATTAGATCCGTACAAGAACAGACATGCATATGGGTATAGAAACTAAAGCAACTCAGCTTCTAAACCCACACATCCTACTCACACCCGTTCCCCCTCTAAGGCAGCTCCAATGTTGGCTTCAGGATGGCAAGGCAGTCCCCAAGGGACATGCCGTCACCCGACAGCCCCACAGGTGGGTTTTCCACCTGAGCCGCATAGTTGCATTTCGTCATGAAGCTCACTGATTGATTGTGCCCGTTGCAGCGCCACGGACCACCGCTGGCGGAACTGATGCAGCAGCTTTGTTGCCTGGTAAGATGAGGGGGAGCTGTCGAAGTGGAACAGGTGGGCTGCGGAGGCCTTATGTCCATCAACTCTTGCTGTTTAGGGGCCGCATTAAAGAGTGTGCGGGCGGCAATGTCGGCTAGCAGTTTGAGGAATTGCGGGACTTTTGCGCACGGGCAGCCATAGGTATCAACGGCCAGAGGGAAGAATCCGACCCACGAGGCCGTTGAGCCTTCGTAGTCGGAAATTTTCTTCTCAGCCGCCTCCCTGGCCGCCCACCCCCTGCCCTTGACCGCGTTGGGGTCCCGTGTGCTAATGGGGTCCGTGATGGTCACGTCCCCTATCCACACCGCTCCTGAGGACTTGTCCCAGATCGCAATGTCGGCCTTCTTCCTGGTGACGGGGCAGAATGCAGTCGTCTCGCTGTGAGTCATAAAGTCAGCGTCGGCGGCCATGCGCACGCACTCATCGCGCAGCTCATTGTGCTTGTTGGTCCTTCCCTTCTCTGTGTCGCAGCGCAGCAGGTGGTTGGGCAGCCGCCTGTCAGTGATTGACACCTCGTTGCGGCAGTCACACGCACCAGGTGCCGAGGAGGGTAACCCCATCCGGAACTGCAGCGCATGCGCAAAGTGAGCCGGGGCAAGGCGTAGTGTCGAGTTGAAGGGAACCGCGTTGAGCCAGTCCCCTGCCCCATACCCTGAGAGCGAAAGCATGCGCTGTGTGTGCCCGCTAAGTGGGTTGAGCGGCATGATGCGTGTAGCTTGCACCTGCTCCGCGTAGCGCAGTCCGTGTACTGCGATTGCCAGCCCATGCTGCAGCTTGACGCCCTTGGGATCAGCTCGGTCACTCTGCAGCAACTCCTTCCCATCGTCCGGCAGCGACTCCTCGCACCTCTCCAACCAGTCAAACAGGGGAGACGTGTTCACGAAGGGTCCCTTCATCTAGATCCGTGTTTCCGCCAAGGCGCCGCCAGCTGGCTCCTCACCCTCTCGCCCTTTCATCTCGCACCTCCAAGGTCCGTGTTTCCGCCAAGTTTCCCTTGCTTCTTTCTCTCCCTCTCTTTCTCTCCCTCTCTTTCTCTCCCTCTCTTTCTCTCCCTCTCATTCTCTCCCTCTCATTCTCTCCCTCTCTTTCTCTCCCTCTCTTTCTCTCCCTCGCTTCTCTTCCTCTTCTGAATTGCAAGCTCTCTCTTGCTCTCTCCCTTCTCCTCCTCGTCTCCCCCTCCCTTCTCATTTCCCCCCTCCCCCATCAGCCTGGGCAGTCTCCTGGATGTGTGGGTGGAAGTGAAGGGGAGAAGGGGAGGGGCCCTTCATAGAAGAACTCACAAGGCCTTCTTTCTCAATCCTCTCTCCCTTTCATCTCTCCCTCCCTCTCGCCCCCCACCAGCCTGGGAAGTCGCACTGATGTGTGGGTGGAGGTGGGGGGGAAGGGAGGAGGGCCCCTTTCCTTTTGAGTCACAAATCCCTCTTTCTCTAACCCTTCTCCCATTTCTCCCTCCCTCCCTTCCCGCACCAGCCTAGGAAGTCGCACTGATGTGTGGATGGAAGTGGGGGGAAGTGGGGGAGGGGGGCTGCACGGCACACACGAGGTGGGGGGAGGGGGTGGAGGAGGGGGCACTGGGAGGGGGCTCACCAAGGGAGTGGGGGGAGGAGGGGGGAGAGGGGTGGGGAGAGGGGTGGGGCGGCGACGCTTGCTGGGGCTGAAGGGCCGATCGGTAGCATACCTACGTGCTGACAGGTGAGAGTGTGGGGTGTGAGAGATTTGGAAGTAAGAGTGTGGGGTGTGAGAGATTTGGGAGTAAGAGTGTGGGGTGTGAGAGATTTGGGAGTAAGAGTGTGGGGTGTGAGAGATTTGGGAGTAAGAGTGTGGGGTGTGAGAGATTTGGGAGTAAGAGTGTGGGGTGTGAGAGATTTGGGAGTAAGAGTGTGGGGTGTGAGAGATTTGGGAGTAAGAGTGTGGGGTGTGAGAGATTTGGGAGTAAGAGTGTGGGGTGTGAGAGATTTGGGAGTAAGAGTGTGGGGAGTGAGAGATTTGGGAGTAAGAGTGTGGGGTGTGAGAGACTTGGGAGTAAGAGTGTGGGGTGTGAGAGATTTGGGAGTAAGAGTGTGGGGTGTGAGAGATTTGGGAGTAAGAGTGTGGGGTGTGAGAGATTTGGGAGTAAGAGTGTGGGGTGTGAGAGATTTGGGAGTAAGAGTGTGGGGTGTGAGAGATTTGGGAGTAAGAGTGTGGGGTGTGAGAGATTTGGGAGTAAGAGTGTGGGGTGTGAGAGATTTGGGAGTAAGAGTGTGGGGTGTGAGAGATTTGGGAGTAAGAGTGTAGGGTGTGAGAAATTTGGGAGTAAGAGTGTGGGGGTGTGATGATGATTTGACTCAGAAGTAAATTTTCTGAAGCTCATGAATCCACTCTGACATACCTGCGTGCTGATAGGTGTGAGGAGTGAGAGAGTGGGGAGTGAGAGTGTGGGGAGTAAGAGTGTGGGAGTGAGAGTGTGGGGAGTGAGAAGTGGGGGGTGCGAGTGTGGGAGTAAGAGTGTGGGGAGTGAGTGTGAGGAGCGATAGTGTGGGGAGTGAGAGTGTGTGGAGTTACACGAACCGGGTCGGCTCAGTTCTGGTCGCATCGGGTGGGGGGGTTGCATCTCAAGCCATCTGTCTGGCGAGCCACGATTGACTGGACTGGAGTACATAGGAGGGTTCACAGGGGGGAGCCTGTGCGTATTGATGTGTGGAGATGCAAGAAGATGAGAGAAGATGGGTGGGGTTGGAATGAGATGTGTGTGAGATGAGGAGAGGAGAGGAGATGAGATGAAACGAGAGTGACACTTTCAGCCTAAAGAGACGTACAAGGGACCTGTCACCATCTCAGGTTAGTAATCTTTTTGTCTACTCATTACTCACGAAAGCTTTTCACTCTTCATTGTATGGCACGAGTCGAATCGAGTCAGCTCGACGTTAGACTGATTGCGTGCTTAGGTCCGACGTTGAGGAAAAGGGGGAGAGCCTAGTCAAGTCGGTGAGACGAGTCAAATCCTTCCCCCCTTCCTCAACATCGGATCTTCCCCTTTTGAGAATTCTCTGAAGGATCTTCTCCGCCAACGTGCGATGAGACAAGTCAAGGCTCCCCTCGCTTGCTCGTGGGTACTGTGGTGGCCATGGTGACCATGTGACCATGTGACCATGGTGACCATGTGACCATGTGACCATGTGGCCATGGTGACCATGTGACCATGTGACCATGTGGCCATGGTGACCATGTGACCATGTGACCATGTGACCATGTGACCATGGTGACCATGTGACTATGTGACCATGTGGCCATGGTGACCATGTGACCATGTGACCATGTGACCATGGTGACCATGTGACCATGTGACCATGTGACCATGGTGACCATGTGACCATGTGACCATGTGACCATGTGACCATGTGACCATGTGACCAGGACTTACTATGTTGAAATCACTTTTGAGAATTCTTTAAAGTGATTCCAACGTTGTATGGTGGCCATGGTGACCACGATTTACTATGTTGAAATCACTTTTGAGAATTCTGTGAAGTGATTCCAACAGTGTGGTGGCCATGGTGACCGTGACGTGACTTGCTGCAAGGCGCCTCATTATCCCCCTTCGCCTTCCCTTCCGCCCTGCACCTTTACTTCCACCCTCCCAAAACCCCCCCACCTCTCGCCCTCCTCTACTCCCCCCCCACCTTCCCACTGCCCTCCAGCTCGGGCCTTCTTGCGTCACCGCCCTGGCTGCCAGCGCTGCAGCAGCTGGGTGTGAGCAAGGGGTACGCGGGCAGGCGACGCGGGGACACGGGTGCAGGGGAGGGGGATGAGGTGAGCGAAAAATAACCAGCAGCATGGACCGTAATGATTCTTCTAAGTGACTTTTGAGTCGACTCAAAAGGCATCTAATTCCCAGCAGCATGGAATTCTTGAGGCGCCTCAAAAACAATTTTAGAGGGGCCTCAATAACCAGCAGCATGGGCTGTAATGATTTTTCTGAGAATTCTCACAAGTGAGACCAAATTGGCATGGACCGTACTAAGACCTGCCTTCCGTTCTGGAGGTGCCTTCAAGATTGTTTTCTGCATGGACCGCGTAAAAACCTATCCTGTGTACCGCAGGGTTTGAAGTTTAGGGTGTCCTGTGTCCACTGCTCCCCATCCCTCCATGCTTCCTGCCCCCATTCCTTCTCCCTCCCACCCTTCCTCTGCTCCCTCTCCCTATTCACCCCGGTCTCCCACCGTCAGGCCATCTTTCTTCCCCCGGCACTAACGGACGAAGCTCGCCGCCTCTTCAACGCCTTTGCCCACCGTTTCCGATGCGCCATCGGTGCTCCCATGCCTGCCCACCATGCCACCTCCGGTGCTGCGTCTAGTGCTACCGCTGCTTCTGTGGCAAGAACTGGGGAGGCAGCAGCAGCAGGGGCAACAAGGGCAGCAGGGGCAGCAGGGGCAGCAGGGACAGTAGGGGAAGCAGCCATCCCCATCCCCATGCCTCGCATGCCCCCGCACTGGCCAGTGCTGTACCTGCTGCTGCATGCGTGCGACAAGCTCACATTCTTTGGCCTTATCCGCAATGCCTCCGTGCACGTGCTACAGAGGTGGGTCTCCTCGATTGATCCAGCTCTTCTCTGGAAAAGGCCATGTTACTCAAATGTTGAGAGTCCACTCAAAAGTTTTACCTCTCTCTTTATCTCATTTCCCATCCTCGCCTCCCGCCCCGTTCGCATGCCCTCGCTCTGCCCACGGCCCCACCAGCGCCATCGAGCGGCTCGTACTAGAAAGAACCCCTGTGGCATGCTCAAACGTGCACCCAACCCCCTCCTCACCTCCTAGTCACACTTCTCCCACCTCTACTCCCTTGGCTCCCGCCCTTCCCACCAGCCCCATGCACGTCCCCTCAGTGCCCTCAGAGCTGTACCGCCGCCCATCCCTGCTGGTGCTGGAATTTATTGCTTCCGTTCCTTCTTTCCCCTCGCCCATCCCTTTCTCCCAGCCCCATGCACGTGCCCTCTGTGCGCTCAGAGCTGCATCGCCGCCCATCCCTGCTGGTGCTAGAGTCGCTGCTGCATGCACTGGCACGCACCAACCTCCTCAGCTGCTGTGGGGGCATCGAAGACCACTTCTGCCGCCTGCTGCCTGGGGCAGGGAGTGGGATTGGAAAGGGGGAGGTGGCTTCTGGTGCAGGTGGTTTTGATGCAGGCATGGCTGGGGGGAGTGTGGCTGGGGATGGTGGGGGGATGGTAGAGCGAGGCTTGGGGAAGGGAGGGCAGGAGAGGCGAGGAGAAGAGGGTATGGCACAGAGGCGTGAGAATACTTGGAGTGGCGCTGGTGGTGATACTGCTGATGCGAGTGGGAATACTGGGAGCACTGATCTTGGCCAAAGATCTGTTAACGAGGAAGACTATGATGAGGATGAGGTGGACAGCAGAGGCAAGACAGGGAAGGTGGTGGGGGGACAGGGTGCAGTGGAGGGGGCTGGGTGGGGGGATGAGTATGGTGATGAGGGGGAGGAATGGGGGGAGGGAGGAGAGGGGGAGGGGGGTGGAGAAGGGGCGACAGGAGGCGAAGATGATTATGAGTATGATGATGACTACTATGGGGCACCTATTGAGGAGCTGATGAGTGACTTGGAGCATGCCAATGTGGCACATGCCCAAGAAGTGCAACAAACGGATGCGTGAATTCTTTATAGCGAATATAATTGGGGCAGTATTTTTCATAGAGATGATTTGGTTAGAACGGGAACCAATAAACCAAGGTTGGGTTTAGTTCAAATAGCAGCTCTATTATCTTAAGTGACCTACTTTTCTGGGTGTAGATCAGACTGACATTTCTCGGTGAACAACAATTTTATCCTCGTTTGTCCTCGTGAAGTCAACGAGGCTCCCATGCTGAGCTGGTGTGGATCTGCATCTTGCCACGTTAGTAAAATCTGCCAAGGGGGAAGATGGGGCGTGTCTGCAGTTTACGTCAACGTTGCCTGGGTGCTTTGACAGGGAAGACTCGGCCAGATGTCAGTCAGTACTTGACGGTAACCGTTACAAAGCCCGAATCTTGACGGGAACCGTTGCCCTATCTTGACTTCTTCCTCTCGCAGGATTTTCTGCATCCATCCTTCCACAGACCAGTTGCTCATGATCCTTCCACATTTCAGACCTTCCAAACCACATCCTTCGTGGGCTAGAGACTCCACATTCCCGAATTCAAGATTTCAAAACATTTAGTAGCTTCATCATTCGTCGTTACGCTGATTCGACATCGACACCCTTCAACGCCGGAAGTGCTATTGGAGATAGTGGTGCTTGTTCTCGCCGCGCATTCAGACTCTCATCGAGGCACTCCATAAAGCGTACACGCGGTAGCTCGTTCGACCAGCACTTTCCCGCGCGCAATCATGGCCGCACCGCGCGAGGTATTCGTTATAGGCACAATGGACACTAAAGCCGAGGAGCTCCTCTTCCTCGCGTCGCAGCTCAAACGGTCCCTTACCTCCTTAACCACGGCCGAACCGCCATTTTCCATCTCTATAATCGACGTCTCCGCGTCTCCGTCATCCGCGGCTCTCGTTACAAGCACACCATTCCCTATTATCTCCGTCACCGACGTCCTCGCGTCGAATCCAGACGCCGCCGCGAAATCCGCCGCGTCTCTCGCCGCGGATCGCGGAGAGGCGGTGCAGGCGGTGGCCGACGCTCTGAAGCGGTTCGTGCGGGGGAAGTGGGACGCGGGCGCGCTGGCGGGCGCGGCGGGGATCGGGGGGAGCGGCGGAACCGCCATCATTGCGCCCGTGCTTAGGGAACTTCCCGTTGGCGTTCCCAAGATTATTGTCTCCACCGTCGCCAGGTGCGTCGTTCTAACGAGGTGAAACTGTGGAGAAGTGAGACTGTAAGGAGTTACTGAACGAGGAAGGATGGACGCCTTCACCACGTCCCACCACGTCCCACCCCGTCCTCCCTGCGCCTCTCGTGCATCCCACACACAGAGCCATGGGCACTGCACGCAAGAACCCTCATCATTACACCTGCCCTCTGCCCTGCCGTTCCCCCTTCCCGCCCCTCCCTACGCCCTGACCCTTCCCCTTTGCTCCACTGCACCCTTCATCCCCCTTCCCCTGTACCCCACCTCTTTCCACACCCGCGCCCCCCCCCTCCCCCGTCATGCCTCGTAACGCACGCTACTACCACTCAGTGGCAACACCGCACCGTACGTGGGAACGTCGGACCTGTTGCTGCTCCCATCAGTGGCGGACGTGGCGGGGCTGAACGCCATTCTCCGCGCAGCCCTCTCCTCCGCCGCCGCTGCCCTTGCTGGCATGCTGCTCCTGCGCGCCCTGCCCGCCCAACCGCCTTCCCCTGCGGCTGGGGAGACTGCTCTGGGCGTGTGTGCGCCTGTGACGGTGGGGATCACGATGTTTGGGGTTACCACCCCGTGTGTTACGGAGGTGCAGCGCCTTCTCAGCAGCAAGGGCGGGAAGGAGGGCAAGGAGGGAGGCGCAGAGGCTGTGGAGACGGTGGTGTTCCATGCGACGGGCATGGGGGGAAGGGCCATGGAGGAGAACGTTGCGTCTGGACTCATTCAGGTGCGCTCGTTGAATGAGTCATTCAATGCGTTCACGCCCACTGCACATTCTCCCTTGCTTCAACCACTATCTCTCCCCCCCGCACATTCCGCCCTCTCTTTCCTCCTCTGCTCAATCCCCCTCCCACGCTACTCATCCCCCCCCCACCACCCGTGCTGCTATTTATGATCACGGAAAGACACTGATAGACAGCGAGAGGTCATAGTGGGCGGCACCATGGCCCGTCCACTTGGTAGCATCCTCGGGAACATCCCCGCTAGTGAGTCCATCACCATAGTAGCTCACCCCACGCATCTCTTCGCCCTCTGCCTGCGCTCCCCTCCCCCAGTCCCCAGGCAACAGAGACAGAGGAACTCATAATAGGCGACACCACACCGCACCTCACCACACCACACCTCACCACACCCTGCCTGCCCCGGACCAGATTCGTGAGAGTCACTCCCCACCCCTCACTCCCCCCTGTTTCTCCACCCCTCCCCTCCCCCCCTCTTTCTAGGCAGTGCTGGACATCACGACAACGCAAGTAGCACACTTCATAGTGGGCGGCACCATGCCGTGCCTGCCCACCAGGTTCGTGAGAGTCACTTCAACCACAACCCTCATTCCCCACTCATCCACCGTCCACTCCCCACACACCCAGGCCGTACTGGACATCACAACAACAGAGGTGGCGGATTTCATAGTGGGCGGCACCATGCCGTGTCGGCCCACCAGATTCGACGCCGCCATCCAGAGGAAGGTTCCTCTCGTGATCAGCCTGGGGGCGCTCGACATGGTCAACTTCGGAGAAGCTTCCTCCGTGCCCAAGGAGTTTGAAGGGCGCACCTTCCACGTGCACAACCCACAGGTATGCCTGTCTGATTATTTTCTGGTGCACACACTCCCAGCCAGGTACGATTGTGAGGTCATGGGCGGGCAAGGGGTAGGAGTATAGTGAGATAATGGAAGAGGAGGTTCGACGAAAGAGAGAGTTAATAAGGTGGAAAGTTCATAGAGAAAATCTCAGGGAAACGTGCAAAAACTCTCTGTTGAGGTGTATGTTTCCTTTGGCTAGTCTATCATGCAATGGGTGACCTTTGGTGTGTGTCTGTGCACTGTCTCCCTCTTCCCCCCTCAGAAATTCTTCCCCTTCTCCTGATACTCACCGCCCCCAGGTCACCCTCATGCGCACAACGGCCGACGAGAACCGTCGGATCGCGCAGTTCATCGCGGACAAGATGAACCAATCACAGGCGCCCGTGACACTACTAATACCTGAGGGGGGGCTGTCCGCTCTAGACGCCCCGGGGATGGCCTTCTGGGACCCTGCTGCCAATGCTGCCCTGTTTGAGGAGCTGGAGACACACGTGGAGCACACAGATAGCAGGAAGGTGAGTAAGAAGTGGTGATGACGGTTGAAAGAGATAGAGTGCGGTACACATGGGTGCAATGGAGTGGGTGGCCTGTCGGTCCTGAACACCGGGGGCATGGGCTTCTGGGACCCTGCTGCCGATGCTTCTCTGTTGGATGAGCTGGAGAGACAAGTGGAGCACACAGACAGCAGGAAGGTGGGTACGGTGAAGGGTGGGAGGGATAGAGTGCGGTGCGGATGTGTACAACAGAGTGGAGTGGTGTTTGTGAAGTTGTGCGGCCAATGCTGGTCTGTTTGGAGATAACAAGCGAGAGGCGTTGCTGAGGCATGGTGCTAGTTATCATCTTTGGAGGCGAATCAGAAGTCGCCGCATGGTGCTGATTATCATCTACCCAGAAGGACAGTGGGTGGTGTGCGCGGTAGAGATGGGTGGTGAGGAAGATGGGTGGTGAGGAAGATGGGTGGTGAGGAAGATGGGTGGTGAGGAAGATGGGTGGTGAGGAAGATGGGTGGTGAGGAAGATGGGTGGTGAGGGTGATGGGTGGTGAGGGAGATGGGTGGTGAGGAAGATGGGTGGTGAGGGAGATGGGTGGTGAGGAAGATGGGTGGTGAGGAAGATGGGTGGTGAGGGAGATGGTTGGTGAGGAAGATGGGTGGTGAGGAAGATGGGTGGTGAGGGAGATGGGTGGTGAGGAAGATGGGTGGTGAGGAAGATGGGTGGTGAGGGAGATGGGTGGTGAGGGAGATGGGTGGTGAGGTTAGGGACTCAACCTCTCACTCTCACTTCTAACCTTCTCTCTTCACCCATTCCCTCTTCCCCCACTCCCTCCCCTCTCTCTCTCTCCCTCGCAGATCATTCGCTCGCCCCACCACATCAACGATCCTGCCTTCGCTGCATTTTGAGGTGCCAAGCTCGATCTCTCTCACCCCCCCACTCCCACCTTATCACTCCCTCGCAGACCATTCGCCTGCCCCACCACATCAACGACCCTGCCTTTGCTGCTGCCCTCGTCAACGCTCTCCTGCCCCTCCTCCCATCCACCACTGCTCCCACCGCTGCGGCCCCGCCTGCTTCTACTGCTCCTCCCCCTCCCCAAACCTCCGAACCAGCTTCCGCCACAACCACCCCTGCCCTCTCCACCTCTCCCTCCCCTAATCCACCCCTCTCCACCACACTCAACCCACCTCCTGCCCTCGACCTCACCCCGATTCCCTGGCTGGTCGACCGTCGCACTGCCATCCTGCACTCCCTGCGGTCCCAAGTGGCAGCAGGGAGGGCGATCATAGGGGGTGGGGCAGGCACAGGCATAAGCGCCAAGTGTGAGGAGATGGGGGGAGTGGATCTCATTGTCATCTACAACTCGGGCCGGTTCCGCATGGCTGGGCGCGGGTCGCTGGCGGGGCTGCTGCCGTTTGCTGATGCCAATGCTGTGGTGGAAGACATGGCTAAGGAGGTGCTGCCGGTGAGTGTGATTGTAGGGAGAGGTGCTGCCAGTGAGTGTGATTGTAGGGAGAGGTGCTGCCAGTGAGTGTGATTGTAGGGAGAGGGGCTGCCAAATACCCCTTCCTCTTCCTGGGCCCACTTCCCACCCCCTTCCCTCCCACCTATTCTCCCCCCTTACCCCCACCCTGGCCCCCCAGGTAATCAATTCAGTACCAGTGCTAGCAGGCGTGTGTGCAACGAACCCCTTCCGCCAGGTGCCCCTCTTCCTGCGCCGCCTCGCCTCCCTCGGCTTCGCGAGTCCAAAACTTCCCCACAGTGGGCCTCTCTACGACGGCTCTTTTCGTACCAACCTCGAGAGAACTGCCCCTTCTTTCCCCCTTTCCCCTCCCCTCCCCTCTCGCCCTCCTCAAACCCCTCCTCCTTCCCCCTTTCCCCATTCCTTCCCCCCCAGGTCATCAAGTCAGTGCCAGTGCTAGCAGGCGTGTGCGCCACGGACCCCTTCCGCCAGATGCCTCTCTTCCTGCGCCGCCTCGCCGCCCTCGGCTTCGCGGGGGTCCAAAACTTCCCCACCGTCGGCCTCTACGACGGCTCTTTCCGCACCAACCTAGAGGAGACCAACATGGGGTACCCGCTCGAAGTCGCCATGATTAAAACGGCTAGTGTGCTGGGTTTCCTCACGACGCCGTATGCTTTTAACGAGGAGGAGGCGCGGAGCATGGCTGGGGCCGGGGCAGATGTGGTGGTGGCGCATATGGGGCTCACGGCAGCGGGCAGCATAGGGGCGAGAACGGTGTGCTCTCTACAGGAGGCGGTGGGGCGAGTGCAGCGCATGGCCGATGCTGCTAGAGGGGTGAACCCCAACGTTCTCGTGCTGTGCCATGGTGGTGAGTGGTGCTGTGCGGTGGGGTGACTGGGGTGGTACTGGGACGTGCACTGGGGAATGAGTAGGGCAGCATAGGGGCGAGAACGGTGTGCTCTCTACAGGAGGCGGTGGGGCGAGTGCAGTGCATGGCTGACGCTGCCAGAGGGATGAACCCCAACGTTCTCGTGCTGTGCCATGCTGGTGAGTGGTGCTGTGCGGTGGGGTGACTGGGGCGCCTCAAAGATATCCTGGTGACATTCCGTGAGCCTGGTTGGTATCCTCCCACCCACCTTGACCTCCCTCCACCTTCCTTCTCATGTTCTTGTTCATGCCAACCCGTGTGTCCGTGCTGACTCCCAGGCCCCACCAGGTCACGGTACATCCTGCAGCACAAGTGGGGGGGGGGGGGGGGTTCACGACTTCTACGGCGCGTGCAGCATGGAGGCCCGTCCACATCTCCCTCCACTGTCCTTGTCTTGTCCCTGCCAACCCTTGTATGTACCCCACCAGGTCCCATCAGCGGGCCAGAGGAGGCGTGCTACATACTGCAGAACACGCGGGGGGTGCACGGCTTCTATGGCGCCTCCAGCATGGAGCGCCTGCCCGTGGAAACTGCCATCACAGACAACCTCAAGGCCTACAAGGCCATTCGCCTGCCTGCTTGAGCAGTAAATTAAGGAGACGGTTTTGGAGATGTCTCCAATATTGGAGACTTGCATGCATAGGTAGGTAGGTCGAGTATTTGGCTACTGGTTTGGATTGGTATCAACTCAATAATGTATAGTTTGTGTGTTTACGTATTTCTGAGCCTCTAGCAGAAGAACATTGACGCTGTAGTCCAAAGTGAGTATGAGTGGTGGTTGATAAAAAGAGGGCAAGAATCTATTAGACAAAGAGACGAGCACAAAACTGGTGGTACCAAATGTATCAGTCGCGTGGGACGGTTATCCCTGGCATTTACGGTAAAGACAGGTACCGTTTTACCCCGGCTAGAAGCGCGGGTGCGCTTATAATAAAACAGTGTTTTTTAGGGGGGTGCGCTTCTAATTGAGTCATTTTTATAAGCGCATACGCCTGTAATAGGAAAAAAATAAAATCCACTTTTAAACATACCAAATTGAAGCCCGCAATAAGACGAATTCAACCGACCATGCAACACGTGGGATCGTGCATGGTTTTCAGGCAAAAACAGCAGCGGTTCGGTTTCCCACCGCACAGTTTTGTCTAGAACCATCGAACGTGACAGCAGTGACGGGGATGTTGCCGTGCGGCCCAGTCACAGCCGCATGCGCTGTGTGGCATATGCATTTCTTCCGAACCCTCTCAAAGGGTGGGGAAGATTCCATGCCAGCGCAGCGTTTATGTTGCCACGCAGGGTCCCTTACAGGGGTAGGCGGGGGTTTCCCGCCTGTCATTGACGAGGACCCCGAGGCGCCAACCCTACGGGGTCCCCTTCGTTGCCCATTTGTGCACCCTCTTTCTCATTTTTTTTCATTCACATTCCAGTCTAGGCCGCCTGGCTGGCGAAGCCATGGCGGAATTCAGCGGGACGCACTTCCTCTTCAAGAAAAAACCAGCTCGCCCGTGGCGACTTACCGACGACGGGTGGTATACCCGTGAGCCACAAGCGCCTCCAGTGCCACCTGAACCCCCTGCACCCCCTGCTCCTCCTGCTCCTCCTGCACCTCTTGCTCCTCCTGCTCCTCCCGCTCCTCCCGCTCCCCCGAATCCGCCTGATATCGGTATCGGTATCGGTGCTCACCAACGGCCAGTGCTCCAGCTGTATTTACCAGCCACTTTCGACGAGTGGCTGTCAGAAGTGGAGACACCCAAGGCCCCCGATGTGTTCATCCAGGCTCCGCCGCCTGCACCACGGTGGGGACGGCCTGAAGCCTCCACATGGGACGAGTCGGCTGTGGGCGCCGACGATGACGTGGCCGCCGATAAACAAAACAGCGGCGACGGCGTTGGTGGAGGCGACGGTGAAGTGGGCGCCGAGGAGGACGTGTTCCCAGATAATGGTGCAACTGCCGAGGACGACGACGGTGTGGAGTCTTGGTGGTGCGACGCACCATGCGAGAAGATGCCGATACCGACGTATCCGCTGATTAACAAAAAATGCCCCCACCCCTCCATCGAGAACCGAGATGCCCGCCCCCCCTCTCCCAGGCACAAGCCGTCTCAACATAAACGGCACTCCTACACCGCCCAGGAGAAACTCAGGTGGCTCGTGCGGCTGGAGCTGGCGGCATCGATAAGCGAGGTCGCGCGGGAGTCCGGCAGACACCGCAAATGCCTGATGGAGTGGAAAACCTAAGCGGAGGAGCTCAAGGTTTCACACGCCGCACGGTGTCGACTTCATGGGCACGGGAGGTCTTCTTGGTACAGACCCATGGAGTTAAAGGTGTACGCTCAACTCCTCGACTGGCGACGCCGCGGTGTTGCAGTTTCAGTCGGCCGGCTCCAAGATTGGCCACAAAGGGTGATGAAGGTGCTGTTCCCGGAAGTCAAATGGAAAGGGAGTCAGCGGTGGTCGGAGCAGTTCCGCAAGCGGTGGAACCTCAGCGTGCGCATGAAAACTAAGGTGGCGCATAACAGCAGGAGCGTAAGTGCCTCGTTTCTCGCTTACCTCGAGCGAATTCGCATGGTTTAAGAGTTGTTGCTCCCGTGTGAATATCTTTATCTTGTAGCGGTACTCATCCTTCTTCCTATCTGTCCTTCCCTTCCCGTGCGCAGACGTGGCGACGCAGTGCAAAGAGTTTTGGCAGTTCGTCCGCGATGCACGCAACGAGTACGCGATCGACAATCGATACATAATCAATGCCGACCAGACGCCTCTTTGGTTGGAGATGCCGGCCACTACCACCGTGGAGCAGACGGGTATGAAGTCGGTGCCCATCCGCAATGGTGGTTACCAGAACGAAAGAGTCACCGTCATGCTGGCGTGCATGGCGACGGGCGAGAAGTTGAAGCCGTGGGTGTTTTTCAAGCGCAAGACACTACCAAAGGGTGACTTCCCGAACGGTAAGCACATGTTATTGTGCGTGCTTTGGACGTTCAAAACAAAAAAGGGATTAACCACCGCTTGCTTGTGTGCAGATGTCGTGGTCGGCTGCCAAGCGAACGGGTGGATGGAGGCCACGAGCGTCATCCAGTGGCTCGATGAGGGCGTGGTGCCGTTCCTGAAACCGAAATTCGGCGTGCAGAGTCGGAGCGCCATGCTAGTACTCGACTCCTACCGTGGTCACCTTACCAAGGAAGTCAAGGCGAGATTCGCGGCGCTCAACATCGTGCCGGCGGTAATCCCGGCGGGATGCACGGCAGACGTGCAGCCGCTCGATGTGTCGGTGAACAAGAGCTTCAAAGCGAGTGTTCGCCAGCAGTACCAGCCCTGGTTTGAGGCGGACGGCATGAACATTCTGACACTTGCAGGTGAGCGACGACATGTCCTCCCGTCTCCCCTTCGTGTGCTTGTCTGCGTGCTTGTGGACTAATGTGTTCCCCACTCCCTTTCATGTGGTGCAAGGAACATCAAGAAACCACCCCCGGCGGTGGTGCTCAAGTGGATTTCACGGGCGTGGAAGGCCGTGCCCGCCGACCTGATTAAGAAAGTCTTCCTCACGTGCGGCATCAGCAATGCCCTTGACGGGAGCGAAGACCATCTGGTGATGGCGCACCGGAGAAGCCAGCTGAGCCACGAGGTAGAGGTAGACGACGACATCCAAGCAGACGGGTTCTGAGGCAACAACGTCACGGAGCCTGAATCGGACGTGGAGGAAGAGGAGGCCTAAGGCTAGACTAGGCAAGATGATGGTGTTTAGGCTAGGACAATAGTCACCCTATTGTACGTGAAACTTTTAGCTAGTGCAAAATTACAACTAATGAAAGCTAGCCTCACTTTAGCTCTAACAATAATGACAAATATTCAACAAGTAAATTTTTATTATTTTTTTACTGCAAGGGTGCGCATATAATAAGTAACGATTTTATAAGGGGTGCGCTTTTAATTGAGGATCGGCCATAGCGCATTGCTCCATATATAAGCGCATGCGCTTTTATTAGGCATGCGGTTATATCAGGGGCGATACGGTACCGTACAACCGATCAGCAATGCAAACACCGTACTAGGGGAGTGATATGGTACCTCTATGATATGGGATCTCAATTGTGTCCATGCATGTCAATGCCAACTTATTACTTTATTTCCCTGCACCCATTTGGCATGCAACTTTACTCAATACATATACACTTGTGTACTACAACAGAAAACGGATCCATCCACCATATCACAACACAACAGCAACCTGCAGAAGAGCCGCAGCCTGCCTCCTCATCTTCCTCTGCCTCTCTGCCTGTGCCTTCGTAGTCCCTACCCCATCGCCTCCACTGCCATGCCATGTACCCACTAGGAGCAACAAGCAGCGCCACAACATTCCGACAACCACCTCCTTACCCTGCTCCACCGCACCAACCCCCTCAACACCCCACCGCACACCTCACTTCTCCCCTCGTCTCCGTCGCTTCTTCTCCACCTTCTTCAACCGCTTGCTCACGGCCTCAACAGCCGCCGTGAACCCCACCGGCGCCAGTGGCGGCGCCACAGCCGCCTTGGCAGCCTCCTCGTCCTGCTTCAACTGCACTATCTCCTGCACAATCTGCTGATCCGGGGGTGCTATACGCGACTCTACCCCGCGGAACACGAAATACGGCAGCACCGCCATCACTGGTAGCAGCAGCAGGCCGGTGAGCCAGTAGAGCGCGCTCGGGGCGAGCACCTCAGAGAAAATGTAGTAATAATCCGTGGACCAATCCGGGCCGAAATACGAGTACACCCCGAGAAAGAAGTACCAAACAGCGATGCTACCCCAGATGAAGAGGTGCGTAATCCAGGTCCAGTGCTCTGTAATAAGCGCGATCTGGAAATTCACTGCCACGACCACGCCCGTCATGAGTGTCGCGCTGAGCCCGTTCATCTCGAAGAGCTTGCCGGAGGATAGAGACGCCTGGGGCAGCACGGCTGCGAGGCAGGTCCAGAAGAGCAGCACGGATTGGAAGACCCCGTAGCCGATCCACATGGCGATGGTGGTCCAGTGGAAAAACACATTCTTTGGACCCTGCTGGTACAGTGCTGGGAACTGGCGGGGGGAAGGGGGACACGCAGGAGGAAGTGGAGGGAAATGCAGGGCGTGAGTGTGACAGGCAGCATGGAGGCGATGAGAGAGTGACTGTGAGGTGACTCACACCTCACCACGAGCACCTGCTCGCCCCCACACGGTCCCACACAGCCCCACACGGCCCCACACAGCCCCACACAGCAGCCCCACACGGCCCGCACTCAGCATGAGCAGCTGTTTGTCTGACAAGTCCTGTTCCAGCACGCCATAGCCAATAACTGCATGACTTTTGAGTCAATTCACAACTCACCCTGCGCACACACCTGCTCGCCCCACACGGCCCGCACTCACCATGAGCAGCTGTTTGTCGGAGAGGTCTTGCTCCAGCACACCGTAGCCGATGACGGGCAGCGAGGTGAAAAAGACGTTGTAGAGCGTGCAGGCCCAGCTGTTGTACACTATGCTCCAGCGCACCACACACCCCCACACAGCCCCACATGCCCCCGCACTCACCATGAGCAGCTGTTTGTCGGAGAGGTCCTGCTCCAGCACACCGTAGCCGATGACGGGCAGCGAGGTGAAGAAGACATTGTAGAGCGAGCAGGCCCAGCTGTTGTACACTATCTGCCCGGAGAACACCGCATACGCGTTGTAGTAGAAGATGGTGAGCCCGAACGCCACGTTCTTGTAGAAGAAATAGGTCACCTGTGGGGTGGTGTGGGGGGTGCAGGGCAGCATGGATTGCATGGGGTGCACAGGGGGAGATGGGGGAGATGGGGGAGATGGGGGAGATGGAGGCGGAGGTTCACTGAGCTGCATACGCGTTGTAGTCAAAGATGGTGAGGCCAAACGCCATGTTCTTGTAAAAAAAGTATGTGACCTGCAGGGGGGTGAGGATGGGGTGAGGATGGGGAGATGATGGGGAGATGATGGGGAGATGATGGGGAGATGATGGGGAGATGATGGGGAGATGATGGGGAGATGATGGGGAGATGATGGGGAGATGATGGGGAGATGATGGGGAGATGATGGGGAGATGATGGGGAGATGATGGGGAGATGATGGGGAGATGATGGGGAGATGATGGGGAGATGGGAGGAGAGGTGGGCTAAGTGAGGGCACTACTTGGGAGCAGGGAGTGCGAAAGCAGGTCTCATTGTAGTAAAAAATGGTCAGGCCGAAGGCCGAAGGTGACCTGCAGTGTGGTGTGCGGGGATGGGGGAAATGGGGATGAGGAAAATGGGGAGATGGGGGTGATGTAACGAGAGCTGCACTAGTTGAGTGCACTATGAGAGTAGGGAGCGCAAAACAAGCTTGCGATTTTGAGCTTATTGAAATTCTGAAATGGTTATATAAAGGACAGAAAAGCAGATTCACCCATAAACGATGAAGAAGAATGCGGAAGGGCGGTGGATAGCAAGGGACACGGCAAGAATGGTAGGGGGCGCTGAGAAGGATGGTGGAGGAGGAGGAGCAACGGATTCAAAAAGTGAGAAAAGAGGGTTGAGGGTATGAGGGGGAGCGGGGAAGGGCAGGGCGGCAAGGCAGGGCACTGACAGCGTTGGCGATGCGCTTGTAGCTCCAGTGGCCGTGCACGAGCAGCAGTCGCTCCAGGTACTTGAACTGTGCTATGGCAAAGTCACTCGCCATCACCGCCTGCCATGGGGGGGAGGGAGAGGGGAGGGTGGCGGGGGGGTGTGAGGGGGGCAGGAGAACGGGGAGAGGGTAGGGAGGAAGGGCAAGTACGAGCAGCAGTCGCTCCAGGTACTTGAACTGTGCTATTGCAAAGTCACTCGCCATCACCGCCTGCCAGAGGGAGAGATGAGCGGGAGTAGGTGGGTTGAAGAGGGGAGGGTGGTTGAGTGATTGGGGAGGAGGAGCAGAGGCACGGTTGCAGATGTGGGGTGGGGGAATGGGCTATGGTGGTAGAGCGGTGCGGAACTATGGATGCTCGCCCTCTCTCTCACCTGCTTGCTTTCTCTCACACCCTCAAGTCACCTGCTGCCCCTCTCTCACCTGCTGCCCCTCCCTCTCACCTGCTGCCCCTCCCTCTCACCTGCTGCCCCTCCCTCTCACCTGCTGCCCCTCTCTCACCTGCTGCCCCTCTCTCACCTGCTGCCCTTCTCACTTGCTGCCCCTCTCTCACCTGCTGCCCCTCCCTCTCACCTGCTGCCCCTCTCTCACCTGCTGCCCCTCCCTCTCACCTGCTGCCCCTCTCTCACCTGCTGCCCCTCCCTCTCACCTGCTGCCCCTCTCTCACCTGCTGCCCCTCCCTCTCACCTGCTGCCCCTCCCTCTCACCTGCTGCCCCTCTCTCACCTGCTGCCCCTCCCTCTCACCTGCTGCCCCTCCCTCTCACCTGCTGCCCCTCCACGCCACTGATGCCAACACCAATGTCCGCCTCATGGATCATGCCCACATCGTTCATCTCTCCCACCTCTCACCTGCTGCCTCTCTCCCCTGCTCGCTTTCCTGCTCGCACCCTCTCTCTCACCTGCTGCCCCTCCACGCCACTGATCCCAACGCCAATGTCTGCCTCATGAATCATGCCCACATCGTTCGCCCCGTCCCCAATGCCCAGTGTCGTGCGCCCCGTGCCGTCCTTCACCAGCCGTGTCACCTGCACGCCATGGCATGAGTTAGCGCCACATGGAGTGCCATTGCAGGAACGGGGCGTGAGGGAGTGGTTAGTTGCAAGAAGGACGCTGGAGGCAGGAAATTGGCATCAGCTTCAGCGATGCTGCTTCTCATCCCCAATGCTCAGTGTCTGCGCCCTGTGGCGTCCTTCACCAGCCACATCACCTGCAGGAAGGAGTACCACAGGTCACCACATGGCACCACATGGCACCACATGGCACCACATGGCTCCACATGGCACCACATGGCACCACATGGCATGGTGGCATGGCGCGAGCAGGGCATGAGGGAGTGAGTGGTTAGGTGCATGGGGGACGACCCTGGCATGAAAAACGGCACCAGCTTTGCTTCCTGCAGCCCTCTGCCTTCTCCCATTCCCTCAATCCTCCACTCCCCATTCCCCCCCTTTGTGCTTACCAGCGCCTTCTGTTTGGGAGACATGCAGCAGCACATCACAGAGGCGCACTGCATGGCCAGCGCCAGCATCTTCCCCATCCCCCAACCCTCCTCCCCCGTTCTCCCCCCTTTTTCCCCACCTCCCCTTTTTTTCCTTACCAGCGCCTTTTGCTTGGGCGACACGCGGCAGCACACCACAGAGGCACACTGCATGGCCAGCGCCAGCAGCGCCGCCCTCAGCTCCGGCTCCAATGCAAACGCCAGCGACTTGCCATCAATCACCAGCGCAAACACCCTCGCTGACCCATCCCCGTCCCCGTTCCCTTCCTCGTCCACCTCCCCGTCCCCTTCTCCCCCGTCGCCGTTGCCATTGGCAGCCGCGTCCCCACCGTTAGCATGCTCCCCTGCAGCAGGAGCGCCCCCCTCTCGAGCACGGTCGATGAGAGCAGCGCCGTCGAGCAGCAGCCGTTTCACCCTGTCCCTGCACACCTGGGGAAGGGGGGGGGGCGAGGGGGGAGTGTCATTGTGGACGGGAGAGGGAGGGGAAAAGGGGAGGGGGGAGGTGAAGGGGTGTGGCAAAAGGTAGGGTGTACGCGCGGGGAGCCGTCGAGCAGCAGGCGCTCCACCCTGTCCCTCCACACCTGTGCGGGGAGAGGAATGCGGAAGGGCGAGGGTGGGTGGGAGAGGGGGGGAATGGCAAGGGCGGAAAAGGAGGTGAGGCATAGCAAGCGGTGGGGTGTGTGAAGAATTGAAAAAGAATAACTGATTGGATTAGAGAGGAAACAAGCATACATAGGTTGGATGAGAAGGTTGGAGAAGAAGGGTTGGGTTGACCACACTTTGTGGAAAGTGGGGCAACCTCAAGCCCACTTGGGTTGGGTTGGCCTCACTTTTGGGAAGTGAGGCAACCTCAAGCCCACTTGGGTTGGGTTGGCCTCACTTTTGGGAAGTGAGGCAACCTCAAGCCCACTTGGGTTGGGTTGGCCTCACTTTTGGGAAGTGAGGCAACCTCAAGCCCACTTGGGTTGGGTTGGCCTCACTTTTGGGAAGTGAGGCAACCTCAAGCCCACTTGGGTTGGGTTGGCCTCACTTTTGGGAAGTGAGGCAACCTCAAGCCCACTTGGGTTGGGTTGGCCTCACTTTTGGGAAGTGAGGCAACCTCAAGCCCACTTGGGTTGGGTTGGCCTTACTTTTGGGAAGTGAGGCAACCTCAAGCCCACTTGGGTTGGGTTGGCCTCACTTTTGGGAAGTGAGGCAACCTCAAGCCCACTTGGGTTGGGTTGGCCTCACTTTTGGGAAGTGATGCAACCTCAAGCCCACTTGGGTTGGGTTGGCCTCACTTTTGGGAAGTGAGGCAACCTCAAGCCCACTTGGGTTGGGTTGGCCTCACTTTTGGGAAGTGAGGCAACCTCAAGCCCACTTGGGTTGGGTTGGCCTCACTTTTGGGAAGTGAGGCAACCTCAAGCCCACTTGGGTTGGGTTGGCCTCACTTTTGGGAAGTGAGGCAACCTCAAGCCCACTTGGGTTGGGTTGGCCTCACTTTTGGGAAGTGATGCAACCTCAAGCCCACTTGGGTTGGGTTGGCCTCACTTTTGGGAAGTGAGGCAACCTCAAGCCCACTTGGGTTGGGTTGGCCTCACTTTTGGGAAGTGAGGCAACCTCAAGCCCACTTGGGTTGGGTTGGCCTCACTTTTGGGAAGTGATGCAACCTCAAGCCCACTTGGGTTGGGTTGGCCTCACTTTTGGGAAGTGAGGCAACCTCAAGCCCACTTGGGTTGGGTTGGCCTCACTTTTGGGAAGTGAGGCAACCTCAAGCCCACTTGGGTTGGGTTGGCCTCACTTTTGGGAAGTGATGCAACCTCAAGCCCACTTGGGTTGGGTTGGCCTCACTTTTGGGAAGTGAGGCAACCTCAAGCCCACTTGGGTTGGGTTGGCCTCACTTTTGGGAAGTGATGCAACCTCAAGCCCACTTGGGTTGGGTTGGCCTCACTTTTGGTAAGTGATGCATCCTGAGGCCAAGTGGGTTGCATTTGGGGGCTCCACCACAATTGGGTTGGATTGGCACCCCAAAATGCAAGACTACACCCAAAGTTGGGTGTAATCCCAACCCAACTGTACACCACAATTGGTGTACAGTCACAAGTGTTAGCATGCTATAACATAGGATTCCAACAGGGTGTACTAGCAAATCACTCCTCTTGCATGACAGCTGTTTCCAGTGTTGTACACATGAGTGAAGTGAAGCGACTTTTGAGTCGACACAGAAGTCGCCTTATTAGCAAGGCACCCCTCTTGCAGCACCGCTGCTTCCAGTGCGGCAGCCATGAGTGAAGTGAAGCGACTTTTGAGTCGACACAGAAGTCGCCTTATTAGCAACGCACCCCTCTTGCAGCACCGCTGCTTCCAGTGCGGCAGCCATGAGTGAAGTGAAGCATGGACGGTAGGGAACAGCGTGAGAACGAAAAAGACAATGCATTTTCATCATACCGGACGGAACCGCACTGCACCACAACGCTGGCAGGCACTGGCAGGCACTGGCAGGCACTTCCATTCCGCCCAACAAGTACCCCCGCTTCTTGCATGCGCTGCAGCACGCTTCTTCTCCTTATCCCCGGTGTCCTCCAGCGTAATGTGATCACTACGACACACCCTCGCCATGCAGCACCACACCACACCACACCGCACAGCACCCAGTGCTACTATACTCACAGCGGCGGGCTTCTCCTTGCCCCCGGTGTCCTCCAGTGCAATGTGTGACCATTGCAGCACAGCACTGTGAACCACACTACAGCACTGTGAACCACACTACAGCACTGTGAACCACACTACAGCACTGTGAACCACACTACAGCACTGTGAACCACACTACAGCACTGTGAACCACATTACAGCACCACACTACAGCACCACACTACAGCACCACACTACACCCCTTGCTACAATACTCACACCAGCGAGCTTCTCCTTGTCCCCAGTGTCCTTGAGCTTACTGTGTGATCAGCACGACACAGCACCACACAGCACCACACAGCACCACACAGCACCGCACAGCACCCAGTGCTACTATCAATACTCACAGCAGCAAGCTTCTCCTTGTCCCCGGTGTCCTCGAGCTTGCGAATGTCTGGTGAGTCAAGGGACACAACAATCTGCTTCATGTCGTCCCGCAGCAACGAGCATGCGAAGCTGGTGAAAAGGGGGACAGCGGAGGGGCGAGGTGGGAAGGGGGAAAGGGGCGGGGCGGGAGAGAGGGGCTGGTTAAAGCAGGGTGCCAGGACGGTGTAAGAGTGAGGGCTGAGAGGAGAGCGACAAACAGGCCAGTGACAACTGGAGCCACAGTTTTGGATACTACCCTTTGGTTCCGCTGCAGTTGCAGCAGAGAAACAGTGCAAGTGTTTCTCCGCTGTCCAGCCCCACACAAGCAGCAACCACACAAGCAGCAACCACACAAGCAGCAACCACACAAGCAGCAACCACACAAGCAGCAACCACACTTGCAGGCCACAACGACACACCTGCAAGCACGGCTAGAGACTTGTTGTCGAAGTGCCTTGCTGCAAGCCTGCCTCCCAACTCCCTGGCCACAACCCAAGCCACTCTCACCACTACGCAGCCCCACCAAAAGTGCTCATGGCCCCATCTACCCCTTGGCATAACTTCATCAACAGTTGGTTTCAGCCTCAGGTCCTATTAAACGCCACTTTTCATCTCCCCGCCATGCGTGTCATCTCACCCGATGTTGATAGTCGTCTCGAGCTTGTCCCCTGTGAGCACCCACATCTTGATGGCTGCCTGCGCCAGCCGGCTTATCTCCCTGCCACCCATGTGTGCGATCTCCCCGCCACCCATGCTATCTCACCCGATGTTGATGGCCGTTTCCAGCTTGTCCCCTGTCAGCACCCAGATCTTGATGCCCGTCTGTGCCAGCCGGTCTATGGCCTCCGGTACCTGAAGGGTCAGGAAGAGGGGCGAAAGGGAAGGGGCGAAGAGGGAGGGTGGGGAGCATGGGGGGAGCCAGAAGTGAGCAACCATATCTTGACGCCCAACTGCAACAGCATGGCTTCTAATATCTGAGAAAAGGGAAACAGAGAAGGAGATTTTGGGGGAAGGAATGGGGTAGGTGGGGAGAACAGGGGTGAAGCAGGAGGGGGGCAAAAAGTGAGCACCCAGATCTCAAGGGTCAGGGTGGGGGGTGAGTAAGATGGGGGGTGAGTAAGATGGGGGTTGAGTATGGTAAGGGGTGAGTAAGATGGGGGTTAAGGTAAGGGGTGAGTAAGATGGGGGTTGAGTAAGATGGGGGTGAGAAAGATGGCGGTTGAGTAAGATGGCGGTTGAGTAAGATGGGGGGTGAGTAAGATGGCGGTTGAGTAAGATGGGGGGTGAGTAAGGGGGGGGGGATGAACAGAACAGAGGGGGGGATTGAAAAGAGTGGTGGGGAAGCAGGCCGAGGAGGGGGGACAAGGGGGGAAGGGACGAGCAAAGGGGGACGAACAGGGTGTGGGGGGAAGGGATGAGGGGCACAAGGTGGCTTGAGGGGAGCGATGCTCCTGTGAGAAGTACCTCTGCTGAAGTTGGGAGGGTGGAAGCAGATTCTGTGATATGTGCATCCATGTGTCCAAGTTTTGAGGCGCCTCAAAAGTTGATATGTGCATCCATGTGTCCAAGTTCATGTGTTGGTCACCCGGAGGGTGATGATGATACTGGTGGGGTCGGCGAGTGAGAAGAGCCATGTGCCATATCGTGACTCAAAGCTCACCCACCCTCCTCCAGGTGAGCGCTCTTGCTCTGTCAGGTGATCTCCTCCGCAGCAGCATCCACCAGCAGCTCCCTCTCCGCACTCAAACCCCCTCTAATAACCCACTTCTCTGTCAAATTTCCTTCTCCCTTCCCACCCCTTGAAACACCCTTCCCACCAAACTCCTTTCCCCCCATTCCCCATTCTACCACCCCTCCCCACCCCTTAAGACTCACCCCTTGCTGAAGTTTATCCTCCACAGCAGTGGCCCCCAGCAGTGTCAGCCCCTGCTCAATCTCCTCCGCAGCAGCATCCACCAGCGCCTCCCTCTCCGCACTCAGACTCCTCCTCGCCCCTTCATACCGCTCCAGCCACTCCCCGCACTCCTCCTCACTCAACTCCCTGTACGCCAGCGCCAGCGTCCGCAGCCCTGCCTCGCCGTACCGGTGCAGCGTGGCCCGGGTAGCTTCCAAATGCTGCCGCCCGGTGGGCGCTAGGCGCTCGTATATGACAGAGTCGGCGCCCTTGGTCATGAGGAGGATGCGGTTGGAGGGGTCTCGGACAATGACTGACATGCGCTTGCGCGTCGAGTTGAACTCTATTAGTGCTAGAATCGTGTACTCCCTGTTGGATGGTGGGGAGGGACGGCGAGGGGTGACAAGGGGTGACGAGGGGTGACGCTGAGTGATGAGGGGGGGAGGGGTACGATTTCCTGGTTTATATTAGAACCATGAGAGGAGGGACGATGAGAGGAGGGATGAGGTGGATGACTTAGGGAGGGTGGGTAGAGTTACTATTGGGGTTGAGTGGGGTTACTATGGCGTGAGGGTGGAGTTACAATTAGTAGGTGGGGATATGACTGGGGATGGGGAACAATATGATTGAGCTCGATTATCGCTAGAGCGGTGCACCCTGTGGAAGTGGGGTTGGGGATTTGAGTGGGAGCTGAGTTATCCAGAGGAATGGAGTTGTGAGGGAAGGTGAATTTCGACTATATGCAGGCTCGATTGCAAGCAATACCCCTCTGTTGGGGAGGGGTTGGAGGGTGGGCAGAGCAACCCCCGGTCAGGGGAGTGAGGGGCAAGGAGGGAACACGAGAGCCCAATGAGTGCCTGGGTGGTGTTTTGCCTAGTGTGGGGGCGGCAGTGAGGACATGCGAGGGGTACAATGCGGGGTTGCAGGGCCAGCAGCTTCGCCACATCACTGCCCTCCCTGCTGCTCACACACTCGCCTCTCCCCTGCCCTCCCAGTCCCCCTCACATCTCTCTCCACTGTCCTTTTCCGCCTCGCTCACTCCTCCACTGCCCACTGCCCCCACAGTTCCCCTCACCTCTCCACGCTGCCCCACATCCTCTCTTTCCCCCCCCCCCCCCTCGCCCTCAACGCTGCTCCCCATCACCCCTCACCTGTCAACGGTTGACTGCCCCGTCTCGTCGGGCTCGCGCACCCAAACGGTCGTCTGCGTGCGCTTGAAGAACGCGACGCCCATCTGCCGCGCCGCCTCCACGAACGCCGCCTCGTCCGGCGACTCCGCCTCGTACTCCACCTGCCCGGAAGCTTCGTCCACCTCGGGAATGACGGTGTGGCACACGGCCAGCACGCGCAGGAACGCGCGGATCTCCTCGCGGTGCGGCTCGCGCAGCCACGCGCCGTCCAGGAGTCTATTATCCCGCAGCGCGAACCCCTTAACCCCCGGCTTCGCCGTCCCGCTCGCCGCCGCCTCCGCCGCGGCGCGCTCCTCCTCCTCGTCGTAATCCTCCAGCTCGCTCAGATAGCGCCCGAGCCGCCGCGCCGTGGCGCGCTCGACCTCGGTAATCCCGCGGCCGTACGCGACGCCGGCAATAGAACACTTGAGGAAATCCATCTGGTTACACGTCAGCGTGCCGGTTTTATCGCTTAGCACCGTATCTACCTGCCCTAGCTCCTCATTCAAATTGCTCGTGCGCGCGCGCGCCGGCATGTCCGTCTCCGCGAAGTACATTCCGCGATCGGCGCTAATGAACCACGCCTGGAAGATCTTCACGATCTCGATCGACACGTATAGCGAAATGGGGATGAGGTAACCATATAGAATGATCGCCGTCAGGCACTGCAGCACGGACGATGCGGCGGGTTTCGCGGGGTCGTAGTACGCGTTAGTGTCGGTCGGCGCGAGGTACCACCAGGACGGCATCTGATTCTTGGTGCGCACGCCGAAAATGATACTCCCCACGATCGCCATCAGCAGCAGGCACGCGAAGAGGAAGTAGATGATCTTATCCATGCGCCGTTCAATCGAGCTGCGCTTCGACGGCGCGGCCGTCGAGTTCATCATGACCTTGCTGTCGTGGCCGGTAAAGATAACCACCCCCACCACCCACGCCGTGTTGCGCAGCTTCGAGTCGCGCAGCAGCACCTGCGCCGCGGTCAGCGACGTCGCCTCGCCGTCCCACTCTAGATTCCCTACAAACGTGTACAAACTCGGGTTCGGGTCCTCGCACTTAATCTCCGCCGTGAATTTCGCCAGCGCCTCGGGGTCCTCGAGCGGCAGCGTGCGCTCGAGCGCCTTGCGCAGTTTAAGATTCGTCTCGCCGTCCAGGTTCATTGTTTCGACGTAGCAGACGCCGTCCGGGTAGCTGGAGGCGAGCATTAGGAGGTCTGCGGGGAAGAACTCGTCCTTGAGCACTTTAACTACGTCGCCCACGCGCACCGCCTTCCACTCGCACGGCTCGAACCGCCCCTCGCCCACGTGGCGGAGCACCTTGCGCTTGTTCACCTCGTCGTCCTGGCGGACGGGGAAGGGGAAGGGGACGGGGGAAAGAGAGGGGTGAGGAGGGAGGCAGGGGGGAGGGGAAGGGGGAAAGGAGGGATGGGTGGGGGATAGGATGGGGGGGGAGGGGGGAGAAGAAAGGAGGGGAGGGGAAGGGTGGGGAGGATTGACGAGGAGGGTTGAAGGGGAGGAGGAACAGCGGGGAAGCTTGTGGGAAGGGCGAGAGTGGGGAAAGGGGGAAAGGGGGGAAGGGGGGGAAGGGGAGGTTCCAAGTGGGGAAAGCGGGAGCTTGATTGCGTTGCGCCGGAAAGACCGTTAGGAGCTCAACAGCCATTACACCCTCCAATCTGGTTCCAACCGCTCCTCGAACCGCCCTCTCTTACTAGCTCATTGCGGTTCTTAACTACCAGCGATGTTCCTGAAAGACATCTGTTACAATCACATCCTTGACTGCGACAAGAACCGCGGGCGAAGAAGTTTCTTACAGCAAGATATCGGCGCCAGTCTTCGATCGCCTCTTTGATCATACTCACGCCCACCACCAGCACGAGCGGCGCGATCAGACTGTACGGCGCGTACGGCGTGAGCGGCGTGAGCGCGAGGATGGCGCAGAGCAGGAAGTAGAGATTGGCGACGCGGCGGAACTGCTCAAAATAGCGCCTTGGGGAGGAAGGACAGTATCGAGTATTTAGTGGTGGAAATTGAGTTGTTACAATAACGAAGCGGACTGCCTTTCTCCACGTGGTGATGTGGCTCGTTGCAGTACACGTGGCGCTGAAAGCCCTTCTCTCCGACCAGCTCGCTCTCGTCTGCACGTGGCCGGATGCACCCCGCGTATGAGAGGAGCCGCGAGAGGCGCACGAGCGACTTGGATTTAGACGTCGACGACATGATGACTAATCGTTACTATCGTTTAAGAATATTCAGGCAGAATAATAAACAATCAAGGTATTCGTGCTAGCAACGGACGCGGTGCGACTTAATTCCTATGCGGGCTCGTCCGTTCGCTCCTGACCTAACCCAAGCAGCCGCCGTTGGCTACTGTACCACTCTAAATGCATTTCCTTGCGCTCATTGCACTGCAGGCTGCGTGATAATCAACATCAAGCTACCAGAGCCTTACACGGACTCGCGTGACAGCCACATCCATTGACTCTCATTCCTATTATTCCAGGACTGATTGCGGCTACATTGGGCTCTCGAACAACTGGTTTGACGGCAGCACAGTGTGGCGGGTTGGGCAGCGCATTATCTATGCATGCCCTACCCGACACGTTCCCCGACGCACTTGCATTGCATGGCGCTCTGGTTGCACTACGTGGGGAAGGGGGGAGAGAGCTGGTAGGGAGGGGGGGTGGGGTACGGTGAGTGCTGTGCAGGGAGATGGCGCCTGAGAGGGGCAACCCTCTTTAGGGCGTGTGTCTTTCAGCACAGATTGTGAAGTTCATGCTTTTCTTCGATTTTTAGAAAATGAACATTGGTCGACCTGGTTTCGTCGAATCGCGTGTTCAATTTTCACGTCAATCCTTAGTCACAAAAATGCTCGACTATCGATGTTCGAGCCTATAGGTCAGGGCCCGAGTCGCACGAAACTTGCGAAGATTACCCGGTTTTGTCACGATGGTTTAGTGGTGCGTGCGATTTGCAAACGAAGCGTGTGCAGAAGAACACACGTTTGGATAAATCAGTACGTGAAAACTCAATTGTGAGTTCGACCTGAGTTCAGTGTCCTCGTAAATTTACCGGAAACAGAGCTTTACTTCAGAAATTTCGCGAATCATCCTCACGACATTAACGAAGCTGGTTACCAAAATAAGTTGAACCCTGATCCGAACATCAACACTAAAACAACACGCCCTTACTTAAGACTTGCGGTGGGGGGCGGAGAAAATGCTCACGGGTGTGGGGAGGGGAGGGAGGGTGGGAGAGGCGAGGGGAGAGGACTGGGGGGAGATGGGGAAGGGGAAAGTGGCTGAGGGCGAATCGGGCATTCCATGGTGACCATGATGAACCTGGATTTTGAACCAGAAACGCGGTGCTCAATGGTTTTTGTTATTTCCAGAACGATGCTACGAGAACAAGACAATAGGTGTCACCACTCTGTAACGTTCTGAACCATATAAAAGGTAGTCAGAACCACGTCTGTAGCGTAGACCTTGGCGGATGGCGCACACATGAGCGGACGATTTGACTGAAAGCGGAGCGCCCTAGAAAATGCAGGGGGCGCCTTGGTAGTGTCGGGCGCAGATTCTTCCCGCCGAAAAACAGTGCCCCGCACACGTCGCCCTCGCTCTGGCGATGCGCTGCCGCACGACTGTACAGTACCGTTCTGTGGTGTTGACAAGCCGGCTTGCAGCGGGGATGAGCTCGAGGGTGTGACGGGGGTGACCAACTTACCTTCCCCCCAATCCCAAGGAGCCCTCCCTCCCCTGGGAAATGGCGTCGTGCAGAGCACGTGGGGGCCACTGAGTGGCTGCGAAATTCTGCACCGCACAGATTTGTGGCCTTACAAAGCTGCGAGATCCTTCACGAAGCAAAACCTGTAACTTGTGAAATTGTTTTTTGAGTGGCAGCCTCATACAATTGGTTCACATTTTATTGGGTTGCGTAGCAACCTTATACAAGTATAGATCCGGACAACAACTATAGATCCGGACTCCTCGTTACAAGGCGCATCAATCGATATTATTTTTGTGTCTACAAGTCAGACATTGTATCCTTCGTTATCCGGGATCCGGTTTCTTGTCAGGCATCTATCTTCTGTTGGGCTGAGAAAAGCCCTTAGGATCTTTCAGGACTAAGATCAGGTGTTGACGTAGAGATGTTGTAATTGCGGAATCGTTTAATAAATGTTGTTTGAACCACCTTGTACTGGTGTGTGAGAACAAGATAAGTTAAATAATAGCAAAGAGATACAAGCTTTTTATATGATTACTAAGGAATATAAAATGTTCTATTTTAACTGTTTTTTCTGTTGCGGTTCCATACAGTGCCGACTCGGGTAACTGCTCAGTAACGAGTCAGTTATGTGTCCTTGCTGTCACACTGTACGTTTCTTCAAGTCAAAGGTCGGAGACCTTTAACCTTCGCGTAACCTCCGACGGTTGCTTTGGTTGACTCGAGTGTTTCTTCGCTGTAGTCAGCTCCGTTTCGTGTCGACGCTTCGATACGACAGAAGCGTTTAAATCACTTGTTTCCAACACTCCCCTTCGCTTCTGGAGTATCGCTGCTGATGACGTGTCCTCGTCCAGTCAACAGCATGCAGTAATCGAACTTCTGTTTTCCGAATTTCTTTGTCAAGTAATCAGCTGCCATCTCGGATGTGGGACAGTAGGATAGCTCGAGTCTTCCCTTTTCGATTTCGTCTTTTACGAAGAAGTACCGAAGGGCGATGTGCTTCGTTCGATTTGCGAACCCGTTTTTGTTCGCTATGCGAATGGCCGATTGGTTGTCGCAGAAGAGAGAGAAGTTGGGTAACTGGGCCAATTTTGCTTCCTCCAGTAGTTCGCGAAGATATAGCTCTTCTTTGGTGGCTGAGCAGAGTGCGATATATTCTGCTTCTGCTGAGGAGAGAGCGATTAGCTCTTGCTTGTTCGACTGCCATGAAATAGGCCCGATAGGTTCGAGTTTGTAGACGTAGCCGGTTCGAGATCGTCTGTTATCAGAATCTCCAGCGTGATCTGCGTCGACGTAACCGATTAACTTAGGTGTCGAAGTTTCGGTCTTGTGGTAAGTTAGTCCGATCGTCGGAGTGCTGACGAGGTAGTGAAGTGCTCGGTCGAGTTCGAGCATGTGCTCTGCTTCAGGCCTTTTGAGGTAGGTGGCGAGTTGGCTGGCTGAGTATGATAGATCCGGTCGGCAGGTGACGGCTGCGAAGAGTAGGCAGCCTAACTTTCGTTGGTAGTCGCAGATGCCAGCAGGTTTGAGTAGGGCGGAGGCTTTTCGATTTCCGTCGGTGCAGCGGTATGACGTGGAGATAGCGGTTGGAGTGAGTCCGAAGCGTTTAGCGATAGTGTCCGTGTACTTTGCAGCGCTGAGGTAGATTCCATTGTCGTCGTCTTTGATGTTCAGTCCTAGGTACTGTGTCACGGTAGTTGCGACGGTGAGAGTGAGATCTCCCTGCAGCTCCCCTTCAAACCATGTCGTTATGGCGTCGGTGGAGCCTATGTAGAGAAGGTCATCGACGTAGACAATGAGTAGAATGTAGTGTTAGAATCAGGAGCGGAATGGATGAATTAGAAAGCAGGTGGGTACAAGTAGCAAACCTAGAAGTGTTGTACCCTATACGAACTACCCCACTACAGCCTAAACAGACTATAGCATATAAGTTTGACACACCCCCATAGGCAAAGTGGGGGAGAACAAGAGGTCACAAGACCAGTCAAGAAAGGCAAAGCAAGCTCAGGTGGATCACAAAGTCACCACGCAGTCTGAGCACAAGCAAATGGCCACAAGGCCAGTTCACATGCAGAGTTATATAAAGGAGAGTAAACAATACAGTGAACACAACCTAGCAAGTGTAAGCATGCAGGTATATGTATAAAGAGTACAGTACAAGCAGAGTCAAGAAGTAAGCAAGTGAGGCACAGTAGGTACAAGACCTAACACAGTACAGAAACGCTGATGATCACAAGGCTGAAGTGCCTTGGTGAAAACATCAGCAGTGTTGGCCTGAGAGGCCACGTAAGCAAGACGAAGCTGGCCACGCTGCTGCAACTCTCGAGCAAGGAAGTAGCGCAGAGCAATGTGCTTCATCTGTGCTCCAGTCTGTGCTCCTGACACAAGGCAAGCATGGTCTTGTTGTCGACGTACAGAACTGGAGGAGAACGAGGCGCCTCTCCCAAGTCGGTCAGCAGGTAGGTGAGCCAGCGTAGCTCCTGTGCAGCCATGGCCCCAGCGTAGATCTCAGCCTCACAACTGGAGCTGAGAACAGAAGAAGAGCGGGTAGACCGCCAAGAGACAGAACCGGAGCCAAGACTGAAGGTGTAACCCTGTGACGACCGCTGCGTAGCCAAGTCGTCAACCCAGGAGGCGTCAGCGTGTCCAGTGAGGACAACTCGAGCCCGTCCTCCAAGCACGAGCCCCATGCCCGATGTACTGCACAAGTAGCGCAACACCCTCTTCGCAGCATCCCAGTGCACCTTTCGGTGCCTGCCGGGAGCCACGTAGCGAGCCAGAAGGCTGAGAGGGTATGCGAGGTCAGGTCGTGTGCAAGTCATCAGGTACATGAGGCAGCCCACAAGCTCTGGATACGGGCCACTCAGCTCTACGGACTCGTCCGAAAGTGGAGCTGAGAGGGATTGACCGGTAGGCAGAGGAGTGGAGTGTGGCGAGGAGTACGTGAAGCCGAAGCGCTGAAGGACCTGCTGCACCATGTGTGACTGAGTCAAGGTAATGGTGCGCTGTGCTCTGTCCCGGGTGATCCGCAAGCCAAGATAGCTTGTCAGCTCACCCAGGTCTGTGCACGTGTGTCTCTTCTGCAGCTCCGACTTCACGTGGGCGAGTGCCTCAGTGTCAGCAGTAGCAAAGACGAGGTCGTCTACGTACACGAGAACGTAGAACGGCGGCAGAGTAGTGTCAGTGCGTAAAAACAGAGAAGGGTCAGAAGTGGAAGGAGCAAAACCAAGAGCAGCAAGAGTCGTCCTGAGTGTGTCGTGCCACTCACGGGGTGCCTGGCGGAGACCGTAGACTGGCCGCCGGAGGCTCCACTGGGTACCAGCAGGAAACGACCCAGTGAAGCCAGGTGGGCGGCGCAGCCAGATCTCCTCGTGCAGGCTGCCCTGTAGGAAGGCTGTGCTGAAGTCAAGCGAGTGGAGCTCGTAGTCACACTGAGTGGCAACGTGCAGCAATACCCGAAGAGTGGTCATCTTCGGGGTAGGGGAGAAGGTATGGAAGAAGTCAACTCTCTGTCGCTGACTGAAGCCACGTGCAACGTAACGCGCCTTGAAGACAGGCGGAGAACCCGGCGGCCGCTTCACCCTGAAGATCCACATGCCACTGACGATGTTCGCCCCAGGTGGGGGAACCTCGTCGACGTAGGTGCCTGTGGACTTCCAGGAAGCCATCTCGGCGTCCATGGCTGCCTGCCACTGAGAGAAGTAGGGACCCTCTATCGCCTCTGCGCAAGAGCGCGGGGTCGGGATGTGTGGTGCATCCTGGTCTCCCTCAGGGGCAAGCATCATGGACACGAGATGAGGTACAGCAGCGGCAAAGCACTCAAACTCCTCCTGTCTGTCCTCAAGAACGTCCGTGCCAAGAGCACACTCACCCCCGACGGACGGAGGACAGACAGAGGCAGACGCAGACTTAGCAACAAGACTAGTGGCGTAGTCTAGGCGACAGGCTGCAGCAAAGTCAACAAGCTCAGCAACGAGAGCAGACGCAGTAGTGGACTCAAACAAAGGGTCAGTGACAGCAGTGGCCTGGAAGCGCGTGACAGTAGGACTAGCAGCACGAAGGGAGTCAGACTCCGGGTCCGGACCGTCAGGAAGAGAGGACGCAGGAGGAGAGGGCAGAGGGACACGCTGTGGAGCAATGGAAGGACGCAGTGTCATAGAGTGAGTGCCAGGGACAGGAGGAGGACGCGGAGTACGAAGACCAGTGCGAGCAGTGCGGACAAGCGACGCAGAACGAGAAACAGGCGACATAGGACGCGACTCAGGCTCAGGACGCTCCGTAAGACCTCTAGTCGGTCCAGAGTAAGGATAAGGACCAGGCAGTGGAGAGGACGGCTGTAACGGCGACTGTGACTGGACAGGCGGTGGACTTAGTAAAGGAGGAGTAGGACCAGGAGAAGGCGGTAGACCAAGAACCTGCTGAAGGAGCGGAACGTAGTACAGCCTCGGCTTCGCAGCGCCGCCAGAGACCAGGAGACAGCACCAGTACCCTCAGCTCCAGCACCTCCAGTACGAGCACCTCCAGGACCAGCGGCTCCAGCAGCTCCAGCACCAGCAACACCTCCAGCAGCTCCAGCACCAGCAGCACCTCCAGTAGCACCAGCACCAGCAGCACCTCCAGCAGCTCCAGTAGCACGACGACAGCGCCGAGCGTACCACTCACAAAGCCGCTGCGGAGAGAGGGGCTCCCGTCGCAACGGGACACCCGGAGAACCTCCAGACTCAGCACGCGTAGGCTCAGCACCCCCAGACGCAGTACCCCCAGGCTCAGCACCCCCAGGCTCCACACGCTCAGGCTCAGCACCCCCAGACTCCACACGCTCAGGCTTAGCACCCCCAGGCTCCACACGCTGAGGCTCAGAACCCCCAGACTCCACACGCTCACGCTCAGCACCCCCAGGCTCCGCACCCCCAGTCCTTGCACCCGCAGGCTCAGCACCCCTAGCAGCACCTGAGTCGACAGCTACCTCGACCAGCTCGGCAGGGTCTACCTGAGACACATCTGTGGGGGCAGGACCCTAAGGGGGGAGGGGGTCTACCGGAGGAGTACCTGGTGCTAGGAAGAGTGGCGGGGGGGGGAGAGAGGCAGTGCGGTAGGGAAAGAGATGGTAGTAAGACACCGACTCATCAAACGTGACGTCCTGAGAGGACAAAACACGACGTGAGGTGGGGTGGTAGAACTGCCACCCTGGTGCGTCAAGGGGGAAGCCAAGGAAGACGCAGGGAACGGCATGGGAGGACAGCTTGTCCGCTGAAGTATCGCGGACAAAAGCTCGAGATCCCCAGACACGGAACGCGGACGCATCGCCAACCTTCCCCGTCCACCTCAGAGTAGGTGTGGTCTCCGGCAAGGAGACACGAGGCTGAAGGTTGATCTGATGCGCAGCGTACTGAACCGCGAACGACCACAGAAAATGGGGAGCAGCCGCATGGATCATGGACGTACGAGCGACGTCCATGACCATGCCAATGCGGCGCTCAGCAATCCCATTTTGCTGTGGGGAGGCCGGAAGCGTGAACGTGTGGCGGATGCCCTCCGCACGATAGAAGGCCCTCAGGAGGTCGGAAGAAAACTCACCACCTCTGACCGAGTGTAGACGCAGAACAGGAAGGTCCGAGCCGAAACGCTCGCTGAGCTGGCGACGAGCACCGCGGATCCAGTCGATCAACACCTCAGGGACCTCACCCTTGCTGCGCAAGGAGAAGACTGTGGTGTAACGCGAATAGTCGTCAACGACCAGCAGGAAGTAACGCTCGTGACCCTGTCCACGGACGCGGGCTGTTCCCCACACGTCCATGTGAAGAGTCTGCAGAGGAGCCTCTGTCAAAGGGAACGTGGAGGAGTGAGGAGCGGCGCGCTGCCGGCCCTCGACACAAGGAACACAGGTAGGGGCAGGCCCCGGAGGAAGGGGAGGGAGGGACCGGGGTAGACCCGAGACAAGGGTACGGGAGGCCATACCTCGAAGACGAGGCAGGGAGGGGTGACCAAGGCGGTGGTGCCAAAGGAGAGTCTCGTGCGACAGAGGACGGCATGAGCAGGGGGCAGACGCCGGACTAGACCTGGACGCGGCCGCAAACACCTGACTAGACGCGTCTACCTGACCAGACGCAAAGACCGGAGGAGACGCAGTAGTCAGTGTGTACAGACTCGACCCTGGCCGACGGGTGAACGTGGCCAGGTGGCGGCCCGTCCGAGAGCAAGTGCAGTGGGTCACACGCTGACCTCCAGGGGCGAACTGGTCAACCCACGCGTCCTGGAGGTCAGCTCCACTCACCAGGTTCGTAGAGAACGAGGGGAGGTGGAGTCCCGACAGCAAGCCCAACGGGGCCGCAGGACATGGTAGAACCGTGGAAGAGTGCGCAAGGACTGGGCCCCAGAGGGGTCAGCCAGGGAGACTGCGACAGGCCGACTAAGCGGCGTGAGTGTGGTGCTGTCGCGAAAGAAAGAGCGCGAAGCACCAGAGTCAAGTGTGAAAGTGTGCAAGGCCTCAGTAGGTGCAGTACCAGAGAGAGCAGACTCACCAGCACCTGGAGCAGCAGAATCACCAGTACCTGGAGCAGCAGACGCACTAGCACCTAGAGCAGCAGCCTCAATGCCCGGGTCAGGCGGGACACTCAGGTAACAGCCACCCTCAGCACTATCAGTCAAAGCATACATGGCAGTAAGGATAGCATCGAAATCAAGATCAAAGATAGCCACATTCTGCCTAAGCAGATCACCCCAGCGAGGGAGCTCAACAGCGTCAGGAAACTGGGCGCGCCAGGCGTCAGTCAGGCAACCGAAGCAGCGCTGCGCAGTGTGTGACAGCCCGCACGTCTCCCCACGACGACTGCCGGTGCGAAGAACGTAAGTGCAGGGACCAGCACCCCCAGACCTCCCACGCCCAGCGTACCACTCACGAAGCTGCTGGGCCGATGGGGTCTCACGGGAACGCGGCTGCTGCTGGCGCTAGCTACCACCAAAGCCTCCACGCTGCGCGGCTGCACCTCGACCAGCACCACCGCCACCTCCGCCACCGCTGCCGCTGCCTCCACCACCGCTGCCGCTGCCTCCACCACCTCCGCCGCTGCCTCCACCACCTCCGCCGCTGCCTCCACCACCTCCACCGCCGCCACTGAAGCCCCCACTCCCGGCACCACCCCCACCTCCACCGCCACCCCCTCCGCCTCCTCCACCGCCTCCGCCGCCGCCCCTGCCATCCCCTCCACCACCCTTGCTCCCCTTGCCCTTGCTGTTGCGACGACTCCCACTAGGAGCAGACGTAGCCCCGACCTCCTCAGTGCCAACGAGGTTGACAGCAGCAGCAGAAGCAACAGAGGGGAGAAGGGGGACAGGGGAACACCCCTCAAAGAAAGGGGTGCGACGGTCGCCGCGAGAAGCACCTACAGCTAAGATACTCTTCTCAGCTGCAGCGAGGCGCTCCTCAAGCAGGTCGACAGTGAGCTCGGTGGGGCAAAGGGAGAGAAAGTGGTCCCTGACTGAAGCAAGGGAGTCAGGGAGGTGGGTGACTAGGTAGTAAAGGGTAATGTACATTGTTATAGTCACAATAGGCTTGAATGTGCCTAAAACGAAAGATAGAGAGCACAGACGGATTTCTGCACAGCGGCTTCAAACGTTGATAGCGTTCTGCTCACAGCTGCAAATGACTTGATTCAAATTGGATCTGGAGCGTCTTCACGTCGTCTAGAATTATCAATTTAGATTGCACGATTTGATAAAGAATTGACGACACAGCGTCGGTTTGAACGAACGGTACTATGGCAGCCACTATAGTCTTAGAACACAAGATAGGAAGAGTTACGAGTTGGGAATGACTCCCAGCTCCTACAAACCCCAAGAGCCGAGGTACAGTGATGTGGAACAGTGCCACACTGTTCCCAACCACGAAGGGTCTCGAAACTACCCTCCACAAGGGCCTACACCAAGAGAAATGTTACACTACACAAAGTAATGCAACTATTCTCACTATCTTAAAGTTTACCCTTTTGGAGAGCTTCGAAATAACTTGAATCTTGAAACCAAGGCTCTGGTTCTTCAAGGTAAATTCTTCCTTGAGTTCTTGGAAGTCTGCTGCGCACACCTGCGACACGCCGAACGTTCCACACACGACAAAATAGAAAACCGCACACGACACGCAAACGACGACGTGACACGCGACTAGCGATAACTCGCTATTGACTCGACGCACACATTCAAAATCATGCTTCATCATACACACACTATTGTAAACATGAAATATATATTATTTCATGCCCTCATACCATTCCATGCACACACGCATGCACGCACACGGACAACAAGCCGAATGCAAACCGTAGGGTTGCACCAACAAACTCCCCCTCGGATTGTTGGCCTTAGGATCTTGCTCTCTCAGTTCAGAGCCATCCCAGCCAGCTTGCAACACTTCCAATGCTGCTGCTCCACCAGCCTCTTGGTCATCATGTCAGCTGGCTGCCTTGTCGTCTTCACATAGTGCAACTCAACTTCACCCGCGGCCACCATGCTCCTCGTCCAATGCCACTTCACCCTCATGTGCTTGGTGAGGCCATGCAACACAGGGTTCTTAGCAAGAGCAATGGCACCCTGGGTGTCACAGTAGAGTGGGGTAGGTCCTTGCTGCTCCTCCCCCAATTCATCCAACAAATGCCGCTGCCACACAATCTCTCGTACGGCACGGAAGAGTGCCATATACTCGGACTCCACCGAGCTCAATGCTTGATCCACCTGCTTCTTGCTCTCCCAAGCAGTTGGGCCTCCACCAACACAGCAAATGAACCCTCCAACACTTGTCATGTCCTCTGGTTCTGATGCAAAAGAAGCATCCGAGAATGCGGTGAGGAACAAACGCCCGGGTTCAACACCATCCGCGCCCTTTTGGCGCCTTTGCGCCGCCGCCGAATATTGCAGCCCAACGGTCGGTGTTTGGCCAAGATACTTGGCCACTCTCATTCCAGCTGCTACCTGCTCCTCATTAGGGCATTGAACAACCCTAGCCAACTGTCCGGTAGCAAACGCGACGTCCGGTCGGGTGTTTACCGCCGCGTACATGAGGTTGCCCACCAACGAGTGAAAACGGCGCCTCTCCTCTTCACCAACGCTCTCCTCGTCTTCTCCAACTATAAGTGCCGCTCCGGCCAAGGCTGACTTGGCTGGCTTTCCCAGTGCCTCATAGGTCAGCCTATTTGGGGCTTGGATTCTCCTTTTGCCCCTTCCTTCTTCCTCAGCTGCAGGGACATGAAGGCCTTGGCGTTGCTGCGGGGTGACTCGGATCCGTGGAGCACTCGTAGTGCGAGAAGGAAGTGTCGGTGCACGCTCGCTCACTTGCTGAACCTCCTCCTCTTCTTCCTCTGCATCCTTGGCCTCCTCTCCCCCATTCACAAGGGAAGATTGCCTTGTGGTGGTGCTGCCGCTGCTCAGCTCCAAGGGCAGCTCCACATGCTCCAAACCGGAACTCTTCACGTCCCCCAACCGCACGCCTATCTTCGCCTCATTCTCCGCCTTCCAATCCTTGTACATCAGATTCTCCATGAATTTGCTGTCCCTGCTCACCAAGAATTTCTTGGTGAATGTGTCCCAAAGAAGCCACCCCTTGCTGTTTTGAGCCATGCCCAAGTGCACAGCCCATATCGCCTTGGCACCGAGCTTGTTGTGCCGAAGATGCTTAGGCACGAGCGCCATGCACATGCACCCGAACACCCGAAGCATATCCACCTTTGGCTTCCTTCCAAGCCTCTCCACATAGGGCACCCATTTGTCTGCTCCCACATGAGTCAAAGCTCTGTTCTTGGCCACACATGCACTCCGCACCGCATCAGGCCAGAAATATTCGGGTAGCCCGGCTTCAATGAGCAACCCGCGCGCCGTCTCCGTGATTGTCCGGTTCGCTCGCTCGGCGATGCCGTTCATTGCAGGGGAGTATGGCATGGTAAGGGAGTGCCTTATGCCATTCTTCTTCAGCCACAATCCAAACTCCTTGCTCAAGAACTCTCCCCCTCGATCGGTGCGGATTGCCTTCACTAGCCGGTCTTGTTGCCGCTCCACCATCGGCAACCAATCGGTCTTCACCGTTTCAGCCACGTCACTCTTCTTGGACAGCACGTACACCCAAGTCATGCGAGTGTAGACATCCACAATGGTGAGAAAGTACTCAGCTCCAGCAGCTCCAAGCTTCAGGGGGCCCACCACGTCCATCACCACCTCATCAAGTGGTGCCTTAGCCGTTGCCTCCGAACTAGAGAACGGGAAACGGGTGAACTTGGCTTGCATGCACGTCGGGCAGCCAAGTACCTCATCGGGCTCCCCCTTCACACGTATGCCAGCAACCATCTCATTCTTCACTAGCTGCTGCAAGATGGGCAGGGCCACATGCCCCATTCGCCGATGCAAGGTGAGCCAATCACACTCCCCCGTAGCCGAAGTCGGATTGGAGAATGCCGCACTCGCAATAGTGCCCCACATGTTCTCTCCGTACTCCTCCTCCGCTGCTGCCTTGGGGTTCTCCTCACCCTTGTGCTGCTTCTGAGCTGCTGCACCACTCTCCTCATGTTCACCGAGCTTGCTGGTCCCTCCAAGATTGCACTTCTTGGACTTTATCTCCTTAGCGCGACCGTTCGCGCCATCGCCGCTACCAACCGCTTCACCCTTGGTGCTGATGCTTGCTGCCACTTGCCTCTCCTTAGGCATGGGGACCACAGGGATTTGCCACATCTCGTTGTAGACATCCCTATCCTCGTGAAGGTCCCAAAGAATCCGCTCGCCAAGCCTCGCGGTGTAGGTCTTAGCTCCCTTCGAGCTCGTGTCCATGCCGGCCTTTTGCAACCGCCGCACGGAAATCAGGTTGGCAGCAAGGTTGGGCACCCAAAGCACGTTCTTGAGGCCCACCATCTTCCCATCAGCACCCTTGAACATGGCCTTGCCCATGCCTTTCACCTCTGCTCGCTGCCCCAAAGCCGATGTCACATGCTTCACCAGTGACGGCTCAAGTTCGGTGAGCAAGTCCGCACGAGGTGTCATGCTATAGGTAGCGCCGCTATCGATCACCCAATAGTCCAGGGAGTGTAGGGTGACCTTCCCCACAGCTGCTGGCTCCTCAAAGCTTTCATCATTCTCTGGACCAGCCGGTGCTTGCGTGGACACGAAGAAGAATTGACCCGGGAAGCGATCGTCCCTTGACTCGCTCTCGTTGCCGGCACTCTTCATACTTGCAGCACCACCTCCGCGACCGCCACGGCCTCCACGGCCTCTTCCTCTCCCTCCTCCTGCTCCTCTACCCTCTTGGCCTTGAGCAGGAGTCCATCCATCAGGGAGTTTGTAGCAATCGCGCCACATGTGTCCGCTCTTGTGGCAAAAATGACACTCGCCGTCGAACCGTCCGCGACCGCGTCCGTTGTTCTTGTTGTCATTGCCGTATCCGCTACTCCCGCGGCCTCCGTTGAAGTTGCTGCCTCCAAACCTTCCTCCTCCTCGTCCTCTGCCCTTTCCACGGCCATATCCACGGCCGATGCTTGCTGCCCTGGCGCCATCCGCACTCGCCAACTCACGGCGACGGAAATCCTCTTGAAGGATCGCTCGCTTCACGTCTTCGAGCGAGAGGTGGGGCAAGTCACGATTGAGGTTGATGATGAGAGAGGACCATGACTCTGGGAATAAGGCCAGCAACTTGGTCTTCTTTTGGAGCTCACTGTAGTTCAAATCAGCTCCCTCAAGCCGCGTCAACAAGTCGAAGAATTTCTGCACCCCTTCTTCAACCGCTTCGTCTTCTTCAATTCGTAGTGCCGCCATTTGCCGTTCCAACACCACCGCTACCGCCGCTGTTGCAGGAGCATGTACACCCTTGAGAGCAGCCCATGCCTTTGGTCCCTTCTCTGGTTCACGCTGGAATGGTTTGATGTGACGGATCTGGCTGCTCCCCAACGCTTGCCCAAGTAGGAGATAGCCTTGTGCGCTCTTCCGCACCCACGGGCTCTTCTCCGGGTCGTTCTCGGGGCGCTTCTCCGTTCCTTCCATCACCTCCAGCAGGTCATAGTGGTCAAAGATGTTCTCCATCTTGAAGGACCATTCAACAAAGTTGTCACCGTTGAACTTGTCAAGCCCAAACACCCTAGGCTCATCCCTAGGTGGGCCAAGACTTGGTTGCATGGGCGCCATGGCTGAATCACGGGGTTGGCCTTGAGCTTGGGCTTCTCCACTGCCACCAGCAACTCTGCCACCCCTTTCCTCAGGTCCATCCATTGTCGAAACTGCTCCAAGGGGCTCTGATACCACTTGTTATAGTCACAATAGGCTTGAATGTGCCTAAAACGAAAGATAGAGAGCACAGACGGATTTCTGCACAGCGGCTTCAAACGTTGATAGCGTTCTGCTCACAGCTGCAAATGACTTGATTCAAATTGGATCTGGAGCGTCTTTACGTCGTCTACAATTATCAATTTAGATTGCACGATTTGATAAAGAATTGACGACACAGCGTCGGTTTGAACGAACGGTACTATGGCAGCCACTATAGTCTTAGAACACAAGATAGGAAGAGTTACGAGTTGGGAATGACTCCCAGCTCCTACAAACCCCAAGAGCCGAGGTACAGTGATGTGGAACAGTGCCACACTGTCCCCAACCACGAAGGGTCTCGAAACTACCCTCCACAAGGGCCTACACCAAGAGAAATGTTACACTACACAAAGTAATGCAACTATTCTCACTATCTTAAAGTTTACCCTTTTGGAGAGCTTCGAAATAACTTGAATCTTGAAACCAAGGCTCTGGTTCTTCAAGGTAAATTCTTCCTTGAGTTCTTGGAAGTCTGCTGCGCACACCTGCGACACGCCGAACGTTCCACACACGACAAAATAGAAAACCGCACACGACACGCAAACGACGACGTGACACGCGACTAGCGATAACTCGCTATTGACTCGACGCACACATTCAAAATCATGCTTCATCATACACACACTATTGTAAACATGAAATATATATTATTTCATGCCCTCATACCATTCCATGCACACACGCATGCACGCACACGGACAACAAGCCGAATGCAAACCGTAGGGTTGCACCAACATACATGGGGGGGGGTTTCTTGGCACAGAAGTCAGTGGGAAGGGCAGCGCGGTAGCGGTTGTCACTAGTGCGGAGGTGAGTAATGAGGTCAGCGACTGTGGCAAAGGCGGCAAGGTCAGGGAAAAGGTACGGCAGCATGAGGCGGCTGAGGGCAGCAGTGGCAGGGGAGGAGTAGCGCGCAACTACAGCGTCGTACAAAGACTTGGCAGTCTTGTACTGGCCAAAATGCGCGTGCTCAGCAGGCGGCAGGTGACTGCGAACAGCAAGGCGAGCAACAGCGTCACGAGTGGTCCACTGCGAGCGAACAGCATTGTCAGCAGTGGCAGCAGGAGCAGTGGAGACACCGGACGTGTGATCGAAAAGGGATACCCCATCCCTAGAGTCACACTGAAGAAGGAGCTGTAGGTCGTCAACCCACACGTCAAAGTCAACTGCACGCCCCTCAGCATCAAAGGTGAGAACACTAGGGCTAGCCATAGTAGTAGCAGCAGCAGTAGCAGCAGTAGCAGCAATAGCAGTAGGAGCAGCAGAGGCAGCAGAAGCAGCAGTAGCAGCAGGCGCAGTGCAAGAAGGAGGGCAGCGTGGCTCGGCAGGGCGGCGCGGCGCGGCAGCAGGCTGCGCGGCGCGGCAGGGCAGCAGGCGGCGGGGCGGCGCGGGTGCTTACCAAGGGCGGGTGCAGGGCAGGGCCGCAGCTGGCAGTTTAGGTCAGGGCCGCGGCAGCAGGGGCCTTGACAGTAGGGGCCGCGACAGCAAGGGGGGCCGCGACTGCTGGGGCTGCGACGGCAGAGGCCGCGACAGCAGGAGGGGTCGCGACTGCAGGGGCCGCGACAGCAGCAAGGGCCGCGATAGCAGCAGAGGCCGCGACAACAGCAGGGGCCTCGACAGCAGTAGGGGGCCGCGACGGAACAGGGGCCGCGACAGCAGTAGTGGCCGCAACAGAAGTAGGGGCCGCGACGGTAGCAGGGGCCGTGATGGCAGCAGGGGCCGTGACGGCAGCAGGGGCCGCGTCGGCTGTAGGGGCCGCGACGGCAGTAGGGGTCGTGACGGTAGTAGGGGCCGCGACAGCAAGGGGGCCGTGACTGAAGTGGGGGCCGCGTCGACAGCAGAGTTCGCGACGGCAGCAAGGGCCGCGACGGCAGTAGGGGCCGCAATGGCAGTAGGGGCCGCGACGGCAGTAGGGGCCGCGACGGCAGCAGAGGCTGGGTCGGCAGCAGGGGCCGCGACGGCAGCAGGGGCAGGCACAAAAAACGCGCGTCGGGCAGGGCAGGAAAACAAAAGTTCGTGGTGGGCCCTAAAAAAAACGTTCCCACTAGGGAACCTGCTCAGAATACCATGTTAGAATCAGGAACGGAATGGATGAACTAGAAAGCAGGTGGGTACAAGTAGCAAACCCAGAAGTGTTGTACCCTATAAGAACTACCCCACTACAGCCTAAACAGACTATAGCATATAAGTTTGACATGTAGTCGGTGCCCTTCGTCAGTCGATACATCCCTTGGTCGTGTGGTAGTTGAAGAAATCCGATGCGGATTAGGCGGGCGTGAAGGTGCTGCTGCCACAGTCTCGGGGCTTGCTTGATCCCGTACAGCGATTTCTCCAGCTGACAGATTTGGTTTGGGCCTGCGTTGGACCCGTGCGGGAGTTCGACGAAAATCTCAGCGTCGACGGGGGCGTAGAGGAAGGCATTGGCGACATCGATTTGCCGAAGCTTCTTCCGGTTCATGGCAGCTATCGCGAGGAGAATCCGCAGTGAGGTATGTCGGCTTACTGGGGCGAATGTTTCCGTGAAGTCTCGCCCTTGCTCTTGATCGAAGCCACGCACAACCCAGCGTGCTTTGAATTTGTCGACTGTTCCGTCAGCTTTTGTTTTCACGCGGAAAACCCATTTTCCCGTGAGGATGGTTTTGTTGCGTGCCACTTCGATAGGCACGACTTTCCAGGTGTTGCGTTCTTGCAGCGCCTTTAACTCTCTGTCCATGGCTTCACGCCATTTTTCCCTGTGTTCCCCCCCCAGAGCCTACTGAATGGTAGCAGGCTCCTTAGGTGGTTCTGCTCCGTGGACAGCGGTGACAAGTCCCAGTATCTGCAGGCCACTCTGTGTGTAGCGGGAGAGATTTGTGTCCTCTGGATAAGCTGCTTCGTCTCCTGCTTCGGGGTCTGGTAAGAAATTCGGTCATATGCGTTCGGAGATGTTGGTGTCGAGCGGTTGAGGTGTAACGTAACCGGTGTCAGCGAAGTCAAAATAAGTTTCGGCGTTGACACTTTCGCGAAAATTTTCATCATCCATCGGGATGGGCACGGAGCAGTATGGGAGTGGTCCTGCTTCTTCGGATGCGTTGTCCACGTTTTGCTCGTCCTAGTCAGCTTCGTCTGCTGCTGAAGCAAAGGCTCGGTTGCCACGGAAACCGCCCGTGAGGTCTCGATTTGCTGTCTGGTTGTCCAGGTACGTTTGAAGTGTGAGTCGCTCGTAGAAGATGACATCACGTGCTGCTACTGTTTCCTTCGAGTGGACGTAAAAAATCTTCCATGCGTTGTAATGCTTTTCGATGCCCAGGTGTAGTCCCCACTATGCGCGTTGAGAAAATCTTCCGGCTCTTGCAGTGTGCGGGCGGTTCTGTACCATGCATCCGAAAACTCGTAACATTTTTGTGTTGCCCAGCTTTCCTGTCCACAGCAAGTGCGGTGATGCGTTGTTCGGAAGTGATGACGACGTGAGCAAGTTGTGCAGCATGACAGCGTGGTCCATCGCCTCAGGCCACTGGTGATTGGGCAGTCGCATGCCACGCAACAATTTGCGCATGGTGTTCTGGAGAGTTCTGTTCATCCGTTCTGCCACGCCTTGCTGTTGATGGGCGTAGGGAAGCGAGATGAGTCGCTTGATGCCTCGTTCTGCGAGGTACTGCCTGAACCTTTGTGACTGATATTCCCCTCCTCCGTCAGACTGGAAGCTTTTCAGCTTTGCTCCCGATTCTCGTTCTGCCACAGGTAGCCAGGCGACGAAGGCTTCGAAGGCCATGTCGCGACTTGGGAGATTAAGATGCCAGACGTAACGGGTGGGGCGTCGATGAAAGTAATCACGTAATTGTATGCTCCTTGTCCCTGTTCGCGAGTATACAGGATGTCGCTGTATACTTTCTCGAGCGGTGCATAGGCTGGCGCGCTTGGATTGTGGTGAGAGACGAACGGTTGATGCGGTAAGTCAACTTCGGGACAGGTAAAACATGTTCCGCGGACTCATTGGAGTTCTCTGCCGTCGGGTAGGAGTGAGTCTTTGTCGAGCAATGCTGCCTTGATTGTGTTGTTTAACGTGGTGTTGCTTGGATGACCCAGTCGTTCGTGCCACAGGGATTCGCTTGCACGATGTCTGGGTGAGCGCCTGTACAGGTCGGAGTTGGAGTAAAAGGCGGCGGTGAAGTTGGCGCTTCTGTGAACTTCACGTGGAGTGGGAGCCAACTGCTGCGCAAGTGTCGGTGGGGTGTCGTCGTTGAAGGTTGGTGCCGTCGAAGAGCTCGCGATTGGTGCTGTAAGTGTTGCTGTTGTTGCCGATGTTGTCTCTGCTGCTGTCGATGTTGTTTCTTCTTGCCGGATTGTTGCTAATGCCCGTATTCTTTCTGCTTCAGGTATGGTATGTGAATACCAGAACCCTCGAGGGCTGAAGTCGGGATCGAGGTCCGGTGGATGCGTCCAGGAAGCGAAGTTGACGATGGCGTCACTGTCGGCGGTTCCTTGATCTGGTACAAAATCAAGAACGAAGACATTGTTCTTCAGGATTGCTCTGCCGATTTAGAGTCCTCCTTTACCGTGGAATAACTTGAACTCCTGAGTGGTGCTGTCTGCTTCAAGATGGATACCCTTCGCCATCAGTTGGCTGACGCTCAGTAAGTTGTAGCCAAGTCCTTCTGCAATTAAAACTCATTTGTAGGATGACGTTGGTTTCTCGAGACTGAAGTTGTACTACTCCTTGTCGTCGTATGTGCAGGTTCTGGTTGTTGGCCACGGTGATGACGACTTCGCGCTGAAGTTGGTGTTCTTGTTGAACGAAACGACTTGAAGAGCACATATGTTGTCCGCAGCAGTTGTCCAAGAACCAAGTGTCTTGCCCGGACGGCTCGCTTTGGGCGATAGCTGCATACGTCGGATTGGGCTCTAGTGATTCGCGGTGAGGAGTCCTTTCATCGAGTTGGTCTTCTGGTGAGTAGTGGGGTGGTGATCCGGTGATGCAGGAGTCCGTCGTTCTTGTCATGCAGCTTACGATGTTTCTTGTTCCTTGTGCAGATTGCGATGTTGAAGATGTTGAAGGCTGCACTTGACTGGTGGGATGCGCCTGCATAGAGTCTACTTGACTGCTTGAAGGCCGAAGTTGACGTTGCGGTGTCGTCGACTGCTGCTGATTCGGGCAGTGTGTGCGTGGATGACCAGACATCTTGCAGAGATGACAAAATGGTGGGACGTACTGTTGTACTTGTCGGTTGTTGTGTCGGTTGTTGTTGTTGTTGTTGTAGCGTCGTTGAGTATGAAAGGCGAACTCCGGTGCTAACACTTTCTTCTTGTGTCATTCTTCGTGCAGGTCCATATCTTGCTGTTCAGCGTGAATTTTGGCGCAGAGTGCTGCTTCGGAGATCTTCTCGTGAGCTCGAAGAAGTGCTCGAGTGGAGCGCCAATGAGGACCAAGACCGGCGATGATGACTGTTACAAATGCTTCTTCCGAAATTGATCCTCCGCATCGAAGGAGTCTGTCGCGCAGTCCGCGACAACGGCTAATATAAGCCATTCCCTTTTCGCCGGGTTTCATTTCCACTGTTATCAACTGTGCCATGAGACGACTCTGGTTAACGCTGTCTGTTTCTTGATACAGGCTTTTCAGATGGTCGTACGCCAGTTCGGTGGAGTTGCCGTATCCTCGATAAGACCAGATGTTCTGTTGCTCGTTTGGCGTCAAGTTTCGAAGAAGTATCGTATACGCCATCAGCGACTGATACGTGTATTGCGGCTTGTCGTACTGTGTCCCGTGTGTTGGATATGGCAGGGACCCGTTGAAGAATCCGAGAATTTGCGCGCCCTCCATCATCAGCTCAAATTCGAATGACCAGGTATAAAAATCCTTCCCGTCGAAAAGCGTTGATGTTTGCAGTTTTAGAACATGTGCGAATTGCGATTGCACCTGAAGTGTGTCCAGTGTCTTTTCTTGTCCAGGTGAAGACTACGGCTGCGGCGCGAAACTGATGGAGCCGCGTTGAGGCTCATACGGGGCAAAGGTGGGTTGCTGCTGATTTCCGCGCGCGTAGGATGAACCGTCAAGACTCATCGGTGTTGCTCTGTTGTTGTTGTCGCTGTTGTTTGATTGCGCAGGAGCTGCTTGCTGGTGTTGCTCGTAGAAGGACATGAAGGAGAAAAACTTCTCCTTCATGTTTGGGTCGAAGCCTGCTTGTTGATTTCCGGGAGTTTCCGTTGACTCCGCAGCTGGTCTAGTTGCTGTGCCTTCTTCTGTCTGTAAGCCAGAGGCTGGAGGTGGAGTAGGGGTAGTTCCGAGAGATCTGTTGGAGGAGATCCTCTCCTTTTGTGTAGCCATGTCTTGCATTGTAAAAAGTTGAGAAAATGATCTTGCCCTGCCAGCTCTCATACCATGTTGGGCTGAGAAAAGCCCTTAGGATCTTTCAGGACTAAGATCAGGTGTTGACGTAGAGGTGTTGTAATTGCGGAAGCGTTTAATAAAGGTTGTTTGAACCACCTTGTACTGGTGTGTGAGAACAAGATAAGTTAAATAATAGCAAAGAGATACAAGCTTTTTATATGATTACAAAGGAATATAAAAGGTTCTATTTTAACTGTTTTTGCTGTTGCGGTTCGATACAGTGCCGACTCGGGTAACTGCTCAGTAACGAGTCAGTTATGTGTCCTTGCTGTCGCACTGTACGTTTCGTCAAGTCAAAGGTCGGAGACCTTTGACCTTCGCGTAACCTCCGACGGTTGCTTTGGTTGACTCGAGTGTTTCTTCGCTGTAGTCAGCTCCGTTTCGTGTCGACGCTTCGATACGACAGAAGCGTTTAAATCACTTGTTTCCAACATCTTCAAGGTTCCTTATGACTGGCTCCTAACTCCAAGGTTTCGGCTCTCTGTTTTAAGTGTTCGGTTTTACAACAACGGCTACATTGCAACTATTACGGCTATTACCTACCATGATCCCAAGGCTTCCACCTCGGTCTCTCATCATCAGCAGCAAGAACAATGGTCAAACGCCTCAGCATTATACCTACTTAACCAGTCTGTGCTCAGTGTTATGGCATCAGCTCAGACATCACTGGTATGTTTTTCAGCTTTCCAGCCATTTCTTACTCATCATCGCACGATGCCTCCCAAAGGGAAGCCCAAGGCTCTGACGGAGGCCTCATCGCTGGAGTTTCCATCATCAACTGCGGGAGCCCCGTTCTCGTCTCCTGCTCCTGCTCCTGCTTCATCTGACCCTGCAGGCAAGGGCAAAGGCAAGGTTGAAGATTCAGGCAATGTGACTCATGCTGATGCTACGGTGAGTGGTTCCGGCCTCTCCTTGGAGGAAAATCTGCACTCTCTTCGTACGGCTGCTCCTGACAGCGGCTTTCTTGAGGATGACTCCGACGAGGAGCTTGAAGCCGATGTCAGGACGGAGGCTTTCAACCACGTTCTCTATACGGCGATTCTTCTGCTTCCGGTGGCTCTCGCCTTGGAAGTGGCATTAGTCATTACCACGGTCCGGACCCTGATGAGGCGTGTTTGGTCTTCCATGCTCTCCGATGGTGCTGCCGACTCGGCGAAGTTCCAAGAACTCCTCCCGGCATACATGGCGAAGACCCGCTACAGTCGGCTGCAAGTCTCCCTCCCGCACGAAGAAAATATTAGGAGCATCAGGTCGAAGGAGGTTGACTACACGCGTCCGAACGGCGCGGTTGTCAGACTCTACTGGCAACACACTGACAATCCCGCATTTGTACGGGAGCGGGCGACGAATGCTCAGGTGATCGAAGTGGTGATCCGCGATGTACCTCCGACGAAGACACCTGAGATGCTGCGGGAGCTGATGGCGGTTTACCAGTTGCGGAATCGGAAGCGTTCGGCGTTTAAGGACGGTGTCTGCTTCCATCGCGTTCTGCATCCGGTTACTGGTGCTGATACCGACGTCATCAAGGGTCTCGTGATCCCGCATCCTGGTGACCGCTACCGCTGGCGCCATGTCTTCCAAGATCCGCCCGAGATCGGTCGTCGCTACTTGGTCCACTTCCCTGCGCTGTCTTGCCTGCTCTGAGGTGGACAACATTATGATGTCAATCATGATGCTTTCACGATAGAGCGGCAAAACAACATAGGAAAGTAGAACCTTACCTTGGGAAGGGTTCACCGCATCAATGGTAACTGCTTTTTTACCCATGATCACTCTCACTGTTATGATCTTACTTGTGCTGACTGTCAAGTGGTACCATGCAGCTGCTTCTCTCCCGGCTTCACCGCTAATCACTCCTATTCTGTTGGATCCGGAGATCGTGCTCATCTCCACTGGAGGGAACCGGGAGGAGTGGATCTGCACTCAAGTGGGCTGCGGGAAGGCCAAGGGGAGGAGCTTCATGACTGCAGTGGATCACATCACATCGGCCAACCACCTCATTCATCTGGAGCAGCTCGGCTTTGCCACGCGTGCTTCTCTCGAAAAAATCGAGTCTCACTGTCACGAAGAAAGACTACGGGTTCTGAGGCAGGTTCAGTTTGGCAGTCATGCAGCAGCAGCGGCAGTAGGTCTCACGGTAGTCAGTGTCGTACTCTTCTTTACCCTGTGGATGCGTAGGGGTTCTCAGATTGTTATTAAATGAATAAGAAAAGCCTTATCAGCTTCGCAGGCCTTAATGCCAACGGCCTTGGAGATAAGACCAAACAGCAACGCGTTCTAGACTGGTCCAGACAAGCAGCTGATATCATAGTACTCTCAGACACTAGGATAGCCTCAGACCACCCTCTCTGGGCTCATCCCACTTACAGTTTAGCAGCCGCTACTTCACCTAGATCGAAGGCTTGTAGCTCTGCTCTGTAGATCGCAACTCCTAAGCTTTAGCAACGTGCTAGCTCATCCCTCGGGTAGATTAGTCGCTGCAGATATCCACGGCCTCGGTCTCCATCTTACAGCCATAGCTTGTTATTTCCCAGCAAACCCGACCTCACGCGCTGTCTTCATCCGCAATACTCTCGGTCCGGTAGTCGATCTGGTCCCACCATCCAATCACCTGCTCATCATGGGGGATCTTAACACCATAGAAGACCCAGTATTAGATAAGTCATCGCGTTTAGGTTCATCTGCTGAAAACAACAGGCTATTCAATCGCTACAGCACTTTCCAGCTATCAAACGCCTTTAGAACGCTATATCCAAGAAAACGAGAGTTTACGTTTTTCTCGCAGGCCCAGCAAGTTAGTACGCGCATAGACCGGGCTCTCATCTCCCACTCGCTGTTACCGCATTTGATCCAAGCCTCACACGTTATGCCGGCAGACTTTATTTCGGACCACAGCTTCGCAATCCGCATAGCCCTCCGTATAGAGGCCAAGCTTAGTATCGGCTCGGGGCTCTGGAGGCTTCACGCCTCACTGGTGCACAAACGCGGTGTCCGGAAGATTGTTGAAGCAACAGTGGAGAGATGTGCTGTCACGGATGGGAGCGACTTTGAGCTGCTGCTCACAAGGTTGGCTGCCGGTCTCCGTGCTTTTGCGAAGGAGGATGGTAAACGTGTTAAGGTGACGGCGACTCATCTGGTGGACACTGTCGCCAATCTCCGGCAGGCGATGATGCGAGATCCAACCTGCAAGCAATCGAGTGAGCGGTTAGCCGTGAAAGAGGCGCAGCTGCTAGAATATCAGGCATCACGGAAGGATAAGCTGCATCTGATGTCGGGTATGCGGACGAAACTCAGAGGAGAGGTGGCGTCGCAGCACCTGATGGCGATGGTGCAGGTAAGGAAGGCATGTACCCAAATCACAGAACTGTAGATGACGAGCGGGGTGGTATCGGACTCTCAGGGGATCCTTCGGGTAGCGTCTGCCTTCTTCGCTGATATCTTTGGGAGAGACCGTTGTCAACTTGAAGAGAAATGGTGGCCTGATAAAGAAAAGACACTGCGGTCATGGGAAGCAGAAGAGCTGTCAGCGGATTGGACAGAAGAGGAGGTGCAGAAAGCTTTCAGTGCGATGGCGGCACATAAGTCTCCAGGCAAAGACGGCCTACCCAAGGAGCTATTCGAAGCTCATTGGGACCTGCTGGGGAAGGGATTAATGGCTCTTTCCAGAGACTTTGCAAGGACTGCAGTGCTCTTGACGGAAGTGAAGGAAGCAGTGACAATCTTGCTGCACAAAAAAGGCGACAAAGATCAGCTCAATAACTACCGTCCGATCACGCTGCTCAATTTCACGTACAAAGTGCTGGCGCGGGTCATGGCAGACAGAATGAAAAAAATTCATGGGGAGGGTGATCTCGCCAGAGCAATATGGATTCCTATTGGGGAGGCGGTTGTCAGACGCAGTGGGGCTGGTCGCTGATATCATCGACACCGCGCAAAATGACGATGAGGATTGGTTCCTCCTACTTGTGGATTTCAAGAAAGCCTTTGACTCGGTCTCACGCGGCTATCTTTTCCGAATGATGCGAGCGATGGGCTTCCCGGATCGGTTCGTGAGATGGGTGGAGGGCCTGCATGAAGGAACGCAAACAAGGTTGTTAGTGAATGGCTGGATGGGGGAAGGAGTGGAGGTGGTTTCTGGGGTTCGACAAGGCTGCCCCCTCGCGCCTTACCTGTTCTTATGTGCGGTCGAACCGTTGGCGCAAACGGTCCTGAAGAGGAAGATGGGCATCAGCAAATCGAGTGAGAGATTGGCATACATTGGATATGCGGATGACACCACTCTGGTCCTGGAAGGGAAACAACAACTCATTAGAGCAGAGCAGGTACTGGCAAAGTTCGAACCGACCTCTGGGCTGGCGACAAATCGAGACAAATCGGTCTTACCACTAGGAAACAACCTCGGCAAGACGACTGGCCGAACGCATAGCTTCAGATGGGCAAAGGAGGATGAAGCCAAAAAGCTGCTGGGTGTGTGGGTCACTCCTTCCGGAAGCTGCCTGCCAACATGGGAGAAAACTTCGGAGGACATCTCGGGGAAAGTTAAAAAATGGGAGCAAAAGTTTCTGTCGACAACGGCGCGAACGGCGGTTGTTAACAGTTACACGATGCCGAAGGCAGCTTTCCAGGCACAGGTCTACCCGCCACCAGCGAAACAGTGGGGGTCCATCTCCAAGACGTTTGAGAACTTTGTTTCCGGCAACAAAGCAACGGCAGACAAGGTTTTCCGACTCTGGAGCAGGGAGCTGCTGTACACTCCGAGGAACCTGGGGGGAGTGGGAGTACAAGACCCGGAGATGATCTTGGCTTGTCTCACGGCAAGGAGGGTGGGGCTATTGGCACTGGAGACCAATCGGCTGAAAATACACCTCATGTTGCGAGCCGCGGATCTTCCCATGGGCATCGAGACCTTCTTTGCTCACGAGAAGCTGCTGATGCACTGGGAGGGGAAAAGTGCTCGCTGGAAAGTGGCGTGTGAGAACTTCATGAAAACACCGCTAGGGGTTCTTCCCGAGGCGAATACTAGAGAAGCTGTGGAAGGGGAGCGGATTGTATTCAATAGGCGCCTCCTAATCAACGGAACTACACCGGTGGGGGGTCAGCAAGATGCGAAGCCGCTGTGGGAGAAACGCCTCGGTGACCTAATCAAGCTTGGTGGCAACGAAGCTCCTGAGCTAAAGGATACAGCCACTCTGGAAAGAGAACTTGGTGGAAAGGGTGCCGCTAAACTGGCGAGGAAGGCGTTTGAAGCTGCGCCTCAGGAGTGGAAGGAGTTGTTGCTCAGTGCCCTCCCCCTGTCATCCAACTCAACGGGGGGCAGGCGGGAATTCAGCTCCGCGGGGCGCAAGCTCACCGATTTCCCCATCTTTGAGAACGGGGGGATTGCGCCCCTGAAGTGGTTGAAGCTGCTAGAATCAGTGACGACAATGATTGACTAGGGAAGGGGGAAGGGTACAAGTACAATGTCGAGAGAAATTGTGTAACCCCTAAGGCTAAACCCACTATAGCCTAGAGAACTGTAAACACATGAACTAAGCCTAGATACAACAAAGCATATATGTTTGACACACCCCCATAGGCGAAGTGGGGGATAGCCAGAGCAAGCAATGGTCACAAGACCAGTCAAGAGAAGAAGCAAAGCAAAGCAAGCTCAGGGTGGATCACAAAATCACCACACAGTCCGAGCACAAGCAAAGGGCCACAAGGCCAGTTCACATGCAGAGTCATATAAAGAGAACAAACAATACAGTGATCATACCCTAGCAAGTGCAAGCATGCAGGTATATAGATAGATCACAGTACAGGCAGAGTCAGGCAGTAACTAAGTGAGGCAAAGTAGGCACAAGGCCAAGCACAGTAACAAAGCGCTGATGATCACTAGGCGGAAGTGCCTTGGTGAAGACATCAGCAGTGCTGGCCCGAGTGGCCATGTACGCTAGACGAAGCTGACCACGCTGCTGCAACTCTCGAGCAAGGAAGTATCGCAGAGCGATGTGCTTCATTTTGTGCTCCAGTCTGTGCTCCTGACACAAGCCTATCATGGCCTTGTTGTCAACGTACAGGACTGGAGGCAAACGAGGCTGCTCTCCCAAGTTGGTCAGCAAGTAGGTGAGCCAGCGTAGCTCCTGTGCAGCCATGGCTCCGGCGTAGATCTCAACCTCACAGCTGGAGCTGAGAACTGAGGACGAGCGGGTAGACCGCCAAGAAACCGAGCCGGACCCAAGGCTGAAGGTGTAACCCTGCGACGACCGCTGCGTAGCTGAGTCGTCAACCCAGGAAGCGTCTGCGTGACTAGTGAGGACATCTGGACCCCGTCCTCCAAGCACAAGCCCCATGCCCGACGTACTGCACAGGTAACGCAGTACCCTCTTCGCAGCATCCCTGTGCACCTTTCGGTGCCTACCGGGAGCCACGTAGCGAGCCAGAAGGCTGAGAGGGTACGCGAGGTCAGGTCGTGCGCACGTCATCAGGTACATGAGGCAACCCACAAGCTCTGGGTACGGACCACTCGGATCTACGGACTCATCCGAAGGTGGAGCTGAGAGCGAGTGGCCGGTAGATAGAGGAGTGGGCTATGACGAGGAGAACTGGAAGCCGAAGCGTTGAAGGACCTGGTGCACCATGTGTGACTGAGTCAGTGTGATGGTGCGCCGTGCTCTGTCCCGGGTGATCTGCAGGCCAAGATAGCTGCGTAGTTCACCAAGGTCAGTGCAGGTATGTCTCTTCTGCAGCTCGGACTTCACAAGGGTCAGTGCCTCAGTGTCAGCCGTGGCAAAGACAAGGTCGTCGACTTACACTAGGACGTAGAAGGGCGGCAGCGAGGTGTCGGTGCGTAGAAACAGCGATGGGTCTGCTGTAGAAGGAACAAACCCAAGAGCCGCAGGTGTCGTCCTCAGTGTGTCGTGCCACTCGCGAGGCGCCTGGCGGAGACCGTAGACTGGCCGGCGGAGGCTCCACTGGGTCCCTGCAGGAAACGACCCAGTGAAACCAGGTGGTCGGCGCAGCCAGATCTCCTCGTGCAGGCTGCCCTGCAGGAAGGCTGTACTGAAGTCCAGGGAGTGTAACTCGTATTCACGCTGAGCAGCTACATGCAGCAACACCCAAAGAGTAGTCATCTTCGGGGTGGGGGAGAAGGTCTGGAAGTAGTCAACTCCCTATCGCTGACTGAAACCTCGAGCAACGTAGCGCGCCTTGAAGGCAGGCGGAGAACCCGGCGGCCGCTTCACCCTGAAGATCCACATGCCATCGACTATGTTCACCCCAGGTGGGGGAAACTCGTCCACGTAAGTGCCTGTGGACTTCCAGGATGCCATCTCGGCATCCATAGCTGCCTGCCACTGAGAGGAGTAAGGACCCGTAATCGCCTCTGCATAAGAGCGCGGGGTCGGGATGTCTGGAGCATCCGGGTCTCCCTCAGGGGCAATCAGCAAGGAAGCGAAACGAGGTACAGCAGCTGCAAGACACTCAAAGTCCTCCTGCCTGTCCTCAAGGACGTCCGTGCCAAGAGCACACTCACCCTCGACGGACTGGCAGACACAGACTCAGCAACTAGAGCAGTGGTGTAGTCGAGACGGCAGGCAGCAGCAAAGTCAAGCAGCTCAGCAACGAGAGTAGAAGCAGCAGCAGACTCAAAGGACGGGTCAGTGACAGCAGTGGCAAGAAGACGAGCGACAGTAGGACTGGCAGCACGCGCTCGGTCAGACTCAGGGTCAGGGACCTCAGGAAGAGAGGACTCAGGAGGAGCAAGCAGAGGAAAACGCAGTGGAACAGAGGAAGGACGGAGTGCCATGGTGTGCGTGCCTGGGACAGGAGGAGGACGCGAACGAGGAGCGCGCCGAGCAGTGCGAACAAGCGAGACAGGACGAGACGCAGGCTCACGGCACTCTGTAAGACCTCCAGACTACTCAGTGTAAGGAGAGGGAACAGGTAGTGGGGAGGCTGGCTATAACGGCGGCTGCGACTGGTCAGGCGGTGGACACAAAAAGGGAGGAGGAAGACCAGTAGAAGACGGGACACCAAGAACCTGCTGAAGCAGGGGAACGAAGTACGGGGGCGGCCGCACAGTGCCTCCAGCACCTCCAGCTCCAGGGTCAACAGCTCCAGCTCCTGCAGCTCCTGCAGCTCCAGCGCCTCCTGCGCCAGGGCCTCCAACTCCAGCTACACCAGCTCCAGCTCCTCCGGCGCCAGCTGCTCCAGGCTCCGTAGGGTCTCCAGCTCCAGTAGTAACAGCAGCACCTCTAGCTCCAGCGTCTCCAGGCTCGCCAGCCCCAGGGGCTCCACTCCGACGGTGTGGGCACTGAACAAGCCACTCACGCAGCTGCTGCGAGGACAGTCGCAGTGAAGCACCAGCAGGACCTCCAGACGAAGCAGCACCCCGAGGCTCAGCACCCCCAGACTCCGCACCCTCCGACTCAACACCCCCAGGCTCAACACCCTCAGGCTCAGCAACCCCAGACCCAGCACCCTCAGATCCCGCACCCCCCGGCTCCGCACCCCCAGACGCAGCACCTGGAGCAGCACCTGGGACAACAGCTACCTGAACAGGCGCAGAACCAGGGAGAGGGTCTACCTGAGACACTCCCGAGGGAGCAGGACCCTGGGGGCGGAAGTGGGTCTACCGGAGGTGGACCGGGAGCAAGGAAGAGCGGCGGGGGCGGGGAAGGGGCAGAGCGGTAGGGGAAGAGACGGTAGAAGGGAACCGACTCGTCGAACGTGATTACCTGAGAAGGGAGGACACGGCGCGAGGTGGGGTGGTAAAACTGCCAGCCAGGCGCGTCAGGGACAAAGCCAAGGAAGACGCAGGGAATGGCGCGGGCGGAGAGCTTGTCCGCGGACGTATCGCGAACAAAGGCACGAGAACCCCAGACCCGGAACACCGACGCATCGCCAACCTTCCCCGTCCAACACAGTGTGGGCGAGGTCTCCGGCAAGGAGACACGGGGCCAAAGGTTGAGCTGATGCGCAGCGTACCGGACTGCAAACGACCACAGAAAATGGGGAGCGGCCGCATGGATCATGGAGGTACGAGCGACCTCCATGACTAAGCCAATGCGACGCTCAGCAATCCCATTTTGCTGAGGGGAGTCCGGAAGCGTGAACGACTGGAGAATTCCCTCCCCACGACAAAAGTCCCGCAAGAGGTCGGAGGAGAACTCACCACCTCTGTCAGAGTGCAGACGCAGGACAGGAAGGTCCTGGCCGAACCGCTCGCGCAGCTGGAGACGGACTATGCGGATCCAAGGGATCAAGACAGCAGAGACCTCACCCTTGCTGCGCAAGGGGAAGACAGTGGTGTACCGTGTGTAGTCGTCAACTACCAGCAGAAAGTAGCGCTCGCGGCCCTGTCCACTGACACGGGCTGGGCCCCACACGTCCATGTGGAGGGTCTGCAGGGGAGCAGTCGTCGGGGGGAACGAGGAGAAGTGAGGAGCAGCGCGCTGCCACCCCTCGACGCAAGGAAGACAGGGCGGGGCAGGTGAGGGCGGCAGGGGAGGCAGAGACCTGGGGAGACCAGAGACAAGGAGACGGGAGTGCATGCCACGAAGGCGTGGCAGGGAGGGGTGACCCAGGCGGTGGTGCCAAAGGAGAGTCTGGTGCGACAGGAGGCGACACGAGCAAGAGGCGGCTACCTGACCTGACGCGGACACCTGAGTGGACTCAGTGACCTGAGGAGGCTTGGTAGCTGTCAAACTTATATATGCTATTGTATGTTTAGGCTGTAGTGGGGTAGTTCTTAAAGGGTACAACACTTTTGTGTTTCATACTTGTACCCACCAGCTGCCTAGTTCATTCATTCCTCTCTCATGATTCTCACATGGTATAGAGCAGGTTCGATTTTTTTTAGGGCCCACCACTAAGAATCTTTTTTTTTCCTTACCTGCCCGAAGCGCGCCCTAGCTGCGCCCGTGCGCCTGCCCTTCGAGGCCCCTATTGGCCAGTCGCGGCCCCTTCGCGGCCCCTCTTAAGGCCCTTCGCGGCCCCTTCACGGCCCTTCTCGGCCCCTTTAGCGGCCCTTTGCGGCCCCTCGCGGCCCTTCGCGGCCCCTCTTACGGCCCTTCGTGGCCCCTTCACGGCCCTTCGCGGCCCCTTTCGCGGCCCGTCGCGGCCCCTAGCGGCCCTTCGCGGCCCCTCTTACGGCCCTTCGCGGCCCCTTCACGACCCTTCGCGGCCCCCTTCGCGGCCCTTCGCGGCCCCTCGCGGCCCTTCGCGGCCCCTTTTACGGCCCCCTCACGGCCCTTTGCGGCCCCCTCAGCGGCTCCTCGCGGCCCCTTCCGGCCCCTACTGACGCGCCCCAGCTGGAGCGCCCCTACCGGCCCCTGCTGGCGCGCCCCCCGGCCGGCTCCTGCTGACGCGCCCCTGCCGGCCCCTTGCTGACGAGCCCCTACCGGTCCCTGCTCGCGCGACCCCTCCTGGCGTGCCTCTGCCGGCCCCTGCTGGCGCGCCCCTGCCGGCCCCTGCTGACACGCCTCTGCCGGCCCCTGTGACGCGCCCCTGCCGGCCCCTGCTGACGAGCCCCTGCCGGCCCCTGCTAACCCCTGCTGGCGCGGCCCCTGAAGTCAAGGCCCGCCCCTACACCCGTCTCTGGTAAGGCGAGCCGCGCCACCCAGCCGAGCCGCGCCGCCCAACCGAGCCGCGCCGCCCAGCCGAGCCGCGCCGCTCAGCCGAGCCGCGCCACCCAGCCGAGCCGCGCCGCCCCCACCTAGCAGCACTGCCTTGCACTGCCCTGCTGCTACTGCTTCTACTGCTGCTACTGCTGCTGCTGCTGCTACTGCTGCTCCTCTTGCTACTGCTCCTACTACTGCTATGGCTAGTCCTACGGTTCTCACCTTTGATTCTGAGGGACGTGCAGTTGACTTTGACGTGTGGGTTGACGACCTACAGCTCTTTCTTCAGTGTGATTCTAGGGATGGGGTATCCCTTTTCGATCACACATCCGGTGTTTCCACTGCTCCTACTGCCGCTGCTGACAGTAGTGTTCGCTCGCAGTGGACCACTCGTGACGCTGTTGCTCGCCTTGCTGTTCGTAGTCACCTGCCGCCTGCTGAGCGCGCACACTTTGGCCAGTACAAGACTGCTCAGTCTTTGTACGACGCTGTACTTGCACGCTACTCCTCCCCTGCCACTGCTGCCCTCAGCCGCCTCATGCTGCCGTACCTTTTCCCTGACCTTGCCGCCTTTACCATAGTTGCTGACCTAGTTGCTCACCTTCGCACTAGTGACGTCCGCTACCGAGCTGCCCTTCCCACTGAGTTCTGTGCCAGGAACCCCCCACCCATGTACATCACCCTTTACTACCTAGTCACCCGCCTCCCTGACTCCCTTTCTTCAGTCAGGGACCACTTCCTCTCCCTTTGCCCCACCGAGCTGACTGTCGACCTGCTAGAGGAGCGCCTTGCTGCAGCTGAGAAGAGTATCTTAGCTGTGGCTGCTTCTCGCGGCGACCCTCGCGCCCCTTTCTTTGAGGGGTGTTCCCATGTCCCCCTTCTCCCCTCGGTTGCTTCTGCTGCTGCTGTCGACCTCGTTGGCACTGAGGAGGTCGGAGCTGCGTCTGCCCCTAGTGGGAGACGCCGCAACAGCAAGGGCAAGGGGAGCAAGGGTGGTGGAGGGGGTGGCGGGGGAGGCGGTGGAGGGGGTGGAGGAGGCAGAGGGGGTGGCGGTGGAGGTGGGGGTGGTACCGGGAGTGGGGGCTTCAGTGGCGGCGGTGGAGGTGGTGGAGGCAGCGCCGGAGGTGGTGGAGGCAGCGGCAGCGGTGGTGGAGGTGGCGGCGGAGGTGGTGCTGGTCGAGGTGCAGCCGCGCAGCGTGGAGGCTTTGGTGGCAGCCAGCGCCAGCAGCAGCTGCGCTCCCGTGAGACCCTGTCGGTCCAGCAGCTTCGTGCGTGGTACGCTGGGCGTGGGAGGTCTGGGGGTGCAGGTCCCTGCACTTACGTTCTTCGCACCGGCAGTCATAGTGGGGAGGTGTGTGGGCTCCCACACACTACACAGCACTGCTTCGGTCGCTTGACTGACGCTTGGCGTGCCCAGTTTCCTGATGCTGTTGAGCTCCCTCGCTGGCATGATCTGCTTCTGCAGAATGTGCCTATCTTTGATCTTGATTTTGATGCTCTCCTTGCTGCCATGTATGCTATTGCTGATAGTGCTGAGGGTGATTGTTACCTGAGTGTCCTCCCCGACCCGGGCTTTGCGGCTGCTGATCTAGGTGCTAGTACGTCTGCTGCTCCAGGTACTGGTGCGTCTGCTGCTCCAGGTGCTGGTGCGTCTGCTCTCTCTGGTACTACACCTACTGAGTCCTTGCACACTTTCACCCTTGACTCTGGTGCTTCGCGCTCTTTCTTTAGAGACAGCACCATGCTCACGCCGCTCCGTCAGCCTGTTGCGGTCTCCCTTGCTGATCCCTCAGGGGGCCCAGTTCTTGCACACTCCTCCACGGTTCTACCGTGTCCTGCGGCCCCGTCGGGCTTGCTGTCGGGACTCCACCTCCCCTCGTTCTCTTCGAACTTGGTGAGTGGAGCTGACCTCCAGGACGCGTGGGTTGACCAGTTCACCCCTGGAGGTCAGCGTGTGACCCACTGCACTTGCTCTCGGACGGGCCGCCACCTGGCCACGTTCACCCGTCGGCCAGGGTCGAGTCTGTACACACTGACTACTGCGTCTCCTCCGGTCTCTGCGTCTGGTCAGGTAGCTGCATCTAGTCAGGTGTTTGCTGCCGCATCCAGGTCTAGTCCTGCGTCTGCCCCCTGCTCGTGTCGTCCTCTGTCGCACGAGACTCTCCTTTGGCACCACCGCCTTGGTCACCCCTCCCTGCCTCGTCTTCGAGGTATGGCTTCCCGTGCCCTTGTCTCGGGTCTACCCCGGTCTCTCCCTCCCCTTCCTCCGGGGCCTGCCCCCACCTGTGTTCCTTGTGTCGAGGGCAGGCAGCGCGCCGCTCCTCACTCCTCCTCGTTCCCTCCGACTGAGGCTCCTCTGCAGACTCTTCACATGGACGTGTGGGGCCTAGCCCGCGTCCGTGGACAGGGTCACAAGCGTTACTTCCTGCTGGTCGTTGACGACTACTCGCGTTACACCACAGTCTTCCCCTTGCGCAGCAAGGGTGAGGTCCCTGAGGTGTTGATCGACTGGATCCGCGGTGCTCGTCGCCAGCTCAGTGAGAGTTTCGGTTCAGACCTTCCTGTTCTGCGTCTGCACTCAGACAGAGGTGGGGAGTTTTCCTCCGACCTCCTGAGGGCCTTCTGTCGTTCGGAGGGCATCCGCCAGACGTTCACGCTTCCGGCCTCCCCGCATCAAAATGGGATTGCTGAGCGCCGCATTGGCATGGTCATGGACGTCGCTCGTACGTCCATGATCCATGTGGCTGCTCCCCATTTTCTGTGGCCGTTCGTGGTTCAGTACGCTGCGCATCAGATCAACCTTCAGCCGGAGACCACACCTGCTCTGCGGTGGACGGGGAAGGTTGGCGATGCGTCTGCGTTCCGTGTCTGGGGATCTCGAGCTTTTGTCCGCGATACTACAGCGGACAAGCTGTCCTCCCGTGCCGTTCCCTGTGTCTTCCTTGGCTTCCCTCCTGACGCACCCGGGTGGCAGTTCTACCATCTCACCTCGCGTCGTGTTCTGTCCTCTCAGGACGTCACGTTTAACGAGTCGGTGTCGTACTACCGTCTCTTTCCCTACCGCACTGCCTCTCTCCCCCCCCCGCCGCTCTTCCTAGCACCAGGTACTCCCCCAGTAGACCCCCTCCCCCCCCAGGGTCCTGCCCCCTCAGGTTTGTCCCAGGTAGACCCTGCTGAGCCGGTTGAGGTAGCTGTCGACTCAGGTGCTGCTAGGGGTGTTGAGCCTGCAGGTGCGGGGTCTGGGGGTGCTGAGACCGAGCGTGTGGAACCTTGGGGTGCTGAGTCTGGGGGTGCTGCGTCTGGGGGTGCTGAGTCTGGGCGTGTGGAGCCTGAGGGTACTGTGTCTGGAGGTGCTGAGCCTGCGCGTGCTGAGTCTGACGGTGCTCTAGGTGTCCCGTCGCGGCGGGAGCCTCTCTCTCCATAGCAGCTTCGTGAGTGGTACTCTCGGCGCTGTCGAGGTGCTGCAGGTGCTGGTGCTGCTGCTGGTGGAGCTGCTGGGGTGCTGCTGGTGCTGGGGGTGCTGCTGGAGCTTCTGGTGGTGCTGCTGGTGTTGGGGGTGCTACTGGTGCTGGAGCTGCTGGAGGTGCTGCTGGTGCTGGAGCTGCTGGAGGTGCTGCTTGTGCTGGAGCTGCTGGAGCGGCTGGAGGTACTACTAGAGCTGCTGGCGGTGCTGCTGCTCCTGGAGGTACTGCTGGTGCTGGAGCTGCTGGAGCTGTTGGAGGTGCTGCTGAGACTGGAGACCCTGCAGCTGAGGGTACCGGTCCTGTCTCTGCTGTTTCTGGAGGCGCTGCGCGGCCGCGGCCGTACTACGTTCCGCTCCTTCAGCAGGTTCTTGGCTCCCCGCCTTCTCCTGGTCCTCCTCCTCCTTCCCTGAGTCCACCGCCTGTCCAGTCCCAGTCGCAGTTACAGCCGGACTCTCCACTTCCTGGTCCTTCTCCTTACTCTGGACCGACTAGAGTTCTTACGGAGTGTCGTGAGCCTGAGTCGCATCCTGTGTCGCCTGTGTCTCGTTCTGCGTCGCCTGTCCGTTCTGTTCGCGCTGGTCGTGTTTCGCGTCCGCATCCTCCTCCTGTCCCTGGCACTCACTCTATGAATCTGCGTCCTTCCACTGCTCCACAGCGTGTCCCTCTGCCGTCTCCTCCTGCGTCCTCTCTTCCTGCCGTTCTGGACCCTGCGTCTGACTCCCTACGTGCTGCGAGTCCAGCTGTCACGCGTTTTCTGGCCACTGCTGTCACTGACCCTTTGTTTGAGTCCACTGATGCGTCTGCTCTTGTTACTGAGCTTGTTGACTTTGCTGCAGCCTGTCGCCTAGACTACGCCACCAGTTTTGTTGCTGAGTCTGCGTCTGCGTCTGTCTGTCCTCCGTCCGTCGAGGGTGAGTGTGCTCTTGGCACGGACGTTCTTGAGGACAGACAGGAGGAGTTTGAGTGCTTTGCCGCTTCTGTACCTCATCTCGTGTCCATGCTGATTGCCCCTGAGGGAGACCCGGATGCACCAGACATCCCGACCCCGCGCTCTTACGCAGAGGCGATAGAGGGTCCCTACTCCTCTCAGTGGCAGGCAGCCATGGACGCCGAGATGGCTTCCTGGAAGTCCACTGGCACCTACGTAGACGAGGTTCCCCCACCTGGGGCGAACATTGTCAGTGGCATGTGGATCTTCAGGGTGAAGCGGCCGCCAGGTTCTCCGCCTGCCTTCAAGGCGCGTTACGTTGCACGTGGCTTCAGTCAGCGACAGGGAGTTGACTTCTTTCAGACCTTCTCCCCTACCCCGAAGATGACCACTCTTCGGGTACTACTGCATGTAGCTGCTCAGCGTGACTACGAGCTCCACTCGCTTGACTTCAGCACAGCCTTCCTCCAGGGCAGCCTGCACGAGGAGATCCGGTTGCGCCGCCCACCTGGCTTCACTGGGTCGTTTCCTGCTGGTACCCAGTGGAGCCTCCGGCGGCCAGTCTACGGTCTCCGCCAGGCACCCCGTGAGTGGCACGACACACTCAGGACGACCCTTGCTGCTCTTGGTTTTGCTCCTTCCACTTCTGACCCTTCTCTGTTTTTACGCACTGACACTACTCTGCCGCCGTTCTACGTTCTCGTGTACGTAGACGACCTCGTCTTTGCTACTGCTGACACTGAGGCACTCGCCCACGTGAAGTCGGAGCTGCAGAAGAGACACACGTGCACAGACCTGGGTGAGCTGACAAGCTATCTTGGCTTGCGGATCACCCGGGACAGAGCACAGCGCACCATTACCTTGACTCAGTCACACATGGTGCAGCAGGTCCTTCAGCGCTTCGGCTTCACGTACTCCTCGCCACAGTCCACTCCTCTGCCTACAGGTCACTCGCTCTCAGCTCCACCTTCGGACGAGTCCGTAGAGCCGAGTGGCCTGTATCCAGAGCTTGTGGGCTGCCTTATGTACCTGATGACTTGCACACGACCTGACCTCGCATACCCTCTCAGCCTTCTGGCTCGCTACGTGGCTCCCGGTAGACACCGAAAGGTGCACTGGGATGCTGCGAAGAGGGTGTTGCGATTCTTGTGCAGTACATCGGGCATGGGGCTCGTGCTTGGAGGACGGGCTCGAGTTGTCCTCACTGGTCACGCTGACGCCTCCTGGGTTGACGACTTGGCTACGCAGCGGTCGTCATAGGGTTACACCTTCAGTCTTGGCTCCGGTTCTGTCTCTTGGCGGTCTACCCGCTCTTCTTCTATTCTCAGCTCCAGTTGTGAGGCTGAGATCTACGCTGGGGCCATGGCTGCACAGGAACTACGCTGGCTCACCTACTTGCTGACCGACTTGGGAGAGGCGCCTCGTTCTCCTCCAGTTCTGTACGTCGACAATGCTTGCCTTGTGTCAGGAGCACAGACTGGAGCACATAACGAAGCACATTGCTCTGCGCTACTTCCTTGCTCGAGAGTTGCAGCAGTGTGGCTAGCTTTGTCTTGCTTATGTGGCCTCACAGGCCAACACTGCTGATGTTTTCACCAAGGCACTCCAGCCTTGTGATCATCAGCGTTTCTGTAATGTTCTAGGCCTTGTACCTACTGTGCCTCACTTGCTTTCTTCTTGACTCTGCCTGTACTGTACTCTTTATACATATACCTACATGCTTACACTTGCTAGGTTGTGTTCATTGTATTATACATATACCTGCATGCTTACACTTGCTAGGTTGTGTTCATTGTATTGTTTGTTCTCCTTTATATAACTCTGCATGTGAACTGGCCTTGTGGCCATTTGCTTGTGCTCAGATTGCGTGGTGACTTTGTGATCCACCCTGAGCTTGCTTTGTCTTTCTTGACTGGTCTTGTGACCTCTTGTTCTCCCCCACTTTGCCTATGGGGGTGTGTCAAACTTATATATGCTATAGTCTGTTTAGGCTGTAGTGGGGTAGTTCTTAGAGGGTACAACACTTTTGTGTTTCATACTTGTACCCACCTGCTGCCTAGTTCATTCATTCCCCTCTCATGATTCTCACAGTAGCTAGTGTGTACAGACTCGACCCTGGCCGACGAGTGAACGTAGCCAGGTGACGCCCCGTCCGTGTGCACATGCAGATCGATACACGCTGACCCCCAGGAGTGGTGGTAGTGACCATCGCATCCTGAAGGGCAGCGGTACTCACCAAGTTCGTAGAGAACGAGGGGAGGTGAAGACCTGACAGTTAGTCGGACGGAATCGCCGGACACGGGAGGACAGTGGAGGAACTGGCAACGACCGGCCCCCCAGAGGGGTCAGCCAGTCTGACCGGAACAGGTGCAGAAAGAGGAGTGAGAGTGGTGCTGTCACGAAAGAAACAGCGCGAGGCTTCGGAGTCCAACGTGAAGGTGTGCAGGGCCTCAGCAGGCGCAGTACCAGGGGGAGTACCAGACGCACTAGCACCTAGAGAAGCAGCCACTACACCTGGGTCAGGTGGCACACACCGGGAACAGTCACCCTCCGCACTAGCAGACAAAGCATACATAGCAGTGAGAATAGCATCATAGTCTAGAGCAAAGATATCCACACGCTGCCTAACCAGCTCGAGCCAGCGGGGAAGCTCAGTCGCGTCGCCAAACTCTGCACGCCAGGTGTCGCTCAGACAGGAGAAGTAGCGAGACTGTGTGTGACCAACTGTCCCGCAGGTTTGACCAGCCCGGTCACCTGTGCGAATGACGTACGGGCAGCGAGTACTACTCGGAGACGCCCCACGCTGAACGTACCACTCACGAAGTTGCTGAGGCGTCAGGGTCTCGCGCGGACGCCGCTGCAGGTGCGTCAGGCCACCGCCAGGAACTCCCAGCTGAACAGCTGCAGAGTGACTACCACTACTGCCGCCGCCACCACCCCTACTAGTGCACCACTCATGTAGCTGCTGGGGTGGAAGGGACTCGCGCTGACGCTGCTGACCACCGCCAGAAGCTCCCCACCGAACAGCTCCACAGCGACTGCTGGGACGGCCGCCACCACCCCCACTGCCACCACCACCGCCGTCACCACCTCCACTGCTACGACGAAGAAAAGTCATAGTGGGCAATCGAGGCGGCGCGCGGGGCGGCAGGGGCTGTGAGAGGGGTGGCAGTATGAGGAGCAGGAGCAGCAGTAGCAGTAGGGGCCTAGGGGCCGAGGGGCCTAGCACAAGGTTGGTGGGGCCGAGGGGCCGAGGGGCCGAGGGGCCGAGGGGCCGAGGGGCCAAGGGTCCGAGGGGCTGAGGGGCCAAGGAGACTAGGGGCCAAGGGGCCTAGGGGCCGAGGGGCCAAACAAAAGGGTGGCGGGGCCTAGGGGCCGAGGGGCCAAGGGTCCTAGGGGCCGAGGGGCCAAACACGAGGCCGAGGGGCCGAGGCTAGGGGCCGAGGGGCGGGGCCGAGAGGCCAAACACGAGGGCCGAGGGGCCAAGAGGCCTAGGGGGGGGGCCAAGGGGCCAAACGAGAGGCCGGGCGCGGGCTAGGTATGGGGCCGGGCGCGGGCTAGGTACTGGGCCAGGCGCTGGGCAGGTACGGGGCCGGGCGCTGGGCTCTGGACTTGGGCCGAGAGGCCAAACAAGGGACCTGGCGCTGGGCAGGTACGTGGCCGAATGCTGGGCTCTGAATTGGGGCAGAGGGGCCTAGGGGGTCGAGGGGCCAAACACACGGGGCCGAGGAGGCCGAGCCTAGGGGCCGAGGCTAGGGGCCGAGGGGCCGACGGGCGGGGCCGAGGGGCCAAACAAGGGGCCGGGGGGCCGAGGGGCCAAACAAGGGGCCGGGGGGCCGGGCGAAGGGCTCTGAGTTTGGGCCGAGGGGCCTAGGGGCCGCGGGGCCAAACAAGGGGCCGGGGGGGCCTATCACACGGGGCCGAGGGGCCAAACAAGGGGCCGGGGGGCCGGGCGCCGGGCTTTGAGGTGGGGCCGAGGGGCCTAGGGGCCGCGGGGCCAAACAAGGGGCCGGGGGGCCTAGGGGGGCCGAAGGGCCTAGGGGGCCGAGGGGCCAAACAAGGGGCCGGGGGGCCGGGCGCCGGGCTCTGAGGTGGGGCCGAGGGGCCTAGGGGCCGCGGGGCCAAACAAGGGGCCGGGGGGGGGCCTAGGGGGGCCGAGGGGCCTAGGGGGCCGAGGGGCCAAACAAGGGGCCGGGGGGGGCCGGGCGCCGGGCTCTGAGGTGGGGCCGAGGGGCCTAGGGGCCGCGGGGCCAAACAAGGGGCCGGGGGGGCCTAGGGGGGCCGAGGGGCCAAACAAGGGGCCGGGGGGCCGGGCGCAGGGCTCTGAGGTGGGGCCGAGGGGCCTAGGGGCCGCGGGGCCAAACAGGGGGCCGGGGGGGGGCCTAGGGAGGCCAAGGGGCCTAGGGGGCCGAGGGTCCTAGGGGGCCGAGGGGCCAAACAATGGGCCGGGGGGGGCCGGGCTCCGGGCTTTGAGGTGGGGCCGAGGGGCCTAGGGGCCGCGGGGCCAAACAAGGGGCCGAGGGGGCCTAGGGGGGCCGAGGGGCCTAGGGGGCCGAGGGGCCAAACAAGGGGCCGGGGGGCCGGGCTCCGGGCTTTGAGGTGGGGCCGAGGGGCCTAGGGGCCGCGGGGCCAAACAAGGGGCCGGGGGGGGGGGGGGGGGGGGGGGGGGGGGTGCGGGCGTCGGGCTTTGAGGTGGGGCCGAGGGGCCTAGGGGCCGCGGGGCCAAACAGGGAGCCGGGGGGGGCCCTAGGGGGCCCGAGGGGCCTAAGGGGCCGAGGGGCCTAGGGGGCCAAGGGGCCAAACAATGGGCCGGGGGGGGGGGGCGGGCTCCGGGCTTTGAGGTGGGGCCGAGGGACCTAGAGGCCGCGGGGCCAAACAAGGGGCCGGGGGGGGGGGCCTAGGGGGGCCGAGGGGCCTAAGGGGGCCGAGGGGCCAAACAAGGGGCCGGGGGGGGGCCGGGCGCCGGGCTGTGAGGTGGGGCCGAGGGGCCTAGGGGCCGCGGGGCCAAACAAGGGGCCGGGCGCAGGTGTTGTCGGGCCGGGGCTAGGTGCGGAGCCGGGCGCTGGGCGAGGGACTGAGCCGGGCGCGGGAGTAAGGTACGGGGCCGGGCGCTAAGCTAGGAACGGGGCCTAGCGCGGGCTAGGTACGGGGCCGGGCACTGGCAGGAACGGGGCCGGGCGCTGGGCAGGTACGGGGCCGGGCGCTGGGCAGGTACGGGGCCGGGGCGCGGGCTAAGTACGGGGCCGGGCGCGGGCGTTATACGGGCCTGGCGCGGGCTAGGTACGGGGCCAGGCGCTGGCGATAGACGGGGCCGGGCGCGAGCTAGGTACGGGGCCAGGCGCTGGCTAGGGTCGGGGCCGTGCGCTGGGCTAGGTACGGGCCGAGCGCGGGGCTAGGTACGAGCCGAGCGCGGGCGAGAGACGGGGCCGGGCGCGGGCAGGGTATGGGCCGGTCGCGAGGCTAGGTACGGGCCGGTCGCGGGCTAGGTACTGGGCCAGGCGCGGGTGTCGACGTGGCGATCGCGGGCTAGGTACGGGCCGGGCACGGGCGTGAGAAGGCACGGGCCGAGGGGCCAAACACAGGGGCCGCCGAGCGCGGGCTAGGTATGGGCCAGGCGCGGTACGGGCGGGGCGCGGGGCTAGGAACAAAGCAGTAGGTGGTGGGCCCAATAGTAACCTAGTAACTCTAATACCATGTTAGATCAGTGACGAGAATGATTGACTAGGGAAGGGGGAAGGGTACAAGTACAATGTCGAGAGAAATTGTGTACCCCCTAAGGCTAAACCCACTATAGCCTAGACAACTGTAAACACATGAACTAAGCCTAGATACAACTAAGCATATATGTTTGACAGAAGCTGCTCTGGAGGGAGGGGCAAAAGCCGTCAGCAAAGCAGCAATTGTGGAAGGGCAGGTGGAATGGGCATATCAACTGGAAAAGGACCATTGCCATCCGAGACTCTTCGGTTACACCGAGTAAACCGCGGGATGTTCTGCTGCAAATCCACAATCTGAACCTGCAAGTGGGAGAACGGGTGGCGTTTTTTAGCAGTAAACTGGTCTGCCCGTACAGTGGGTGTGAAGAAACACTTGAGCACTGCCTCTACAGTTGCCCCAAGATTCAGGTGGTGACGTCTGCATTGCTGAAGTCCCTCCGCATGTTGAACAGCTCGTGTGCAGTGTCATCATTGGGCGACCTGTTGTTCCGGAAGGCGGGGTCCAGCACGGCATTTCTGGAAGCCACGCTTACATCCATTACACTTCATCAACTGTGGGCGGAGCGATGTGATGCTGTCTTCAGGGGGAAAAAATTCCGGACGAGGTGGGTTCTCCGCCGCGTTGAAGCTGCTTTCCGCTTGCATGCACGTATCTACACGAGATCGAGGGACGTTGAGTGGAAGAAGCGCCGGGGTACACAACATGAGGGGAAATTCCGCCGTGCGTTGGAGAGTGAGAACAAGCTACTGTTTCGGATCAGGGACAAGAACAGCAAGTCGTGGGCGTGGACGAAAGCTTTCACGAACATCTGGCTCGCACCGAGGATGATTTGCCAACCTCCTTAGATGCCACACCTGGGGCAGCCACGTGGCCGCCTCTCATGCGCAGTTACGACTGTTATTGTTTATGTATGCTTGCTCCATCGGTGTACATAGCAATTACCTAAACAAAAAAAACATTTTATACAAGTTGTTACGGGTGCAATTGAACGAGCGAGTGAAGATTCACACTAGAGTCAAACGAGTGCAAATGTGAGCAAACATGTGAGCGAAAATTTATAGCAAAAGTAACAAATGGTAACGCGGTGCGTACGAGCAAACTGGTGGCAGTGAGGTTCGGGCTAGTCCCGAAGCGTAATCCGAGTTGGCCAAGTTCAGCAGTGCATAGGCGATGCGTGAAGGCGGCGAAACACCGTTAACAGTAACGGGTGAAAAAATGGTTGGTCTTCTTATACGGTACGAGTTGGTGAGGTGTGCAGTAAGGAATGCTGAAAAAAATCCTTACACTACCCCTTGTCAGAACATTATAGCTTATACATTTGTATAGGCTGTAGTGGGATAGCCCATAAGGGGTACAACCCAATTAGGGTTAGTACTTGTACCCAACTGTTTGCTAGTTCATTCATTCTCGTTTGTTACTTTCACATGGAATCAGAGCAGGTTACTTGGGCCCACCACCTGCTACGCTGCGAGTACCCCCCTAGGCCCATCGCCCCTAGCCCCGCGCCCGGCCTCGTTCCTAGCCCCGCGCCCGGCCCGTACCTCGCCCGCGACCGGCCTGTACCTAGCCCGCGCCCGGCCCCGTCTCTCGCCCGCGCCCGGCCCGTACCTAGCCCGCGATCGGCCCGTACCTAGCCCGCGATCGGTCTGTTCCTAACCCCGCGCCCAACCCGTCTCTCGCCCGCGCCCGGCCCATACCTAGCCTGCGACCGGCCCGTACCTAGCCCGCGCCCGGCCCCGTCTCACGCCAGCGCCCGGCCCGTACCTAGCCCGCGACCCGCCCGTACCTAGCCCGCGACCGGCCCGTACCTAGCCCGCGCCCGGCCCCGTCTCACGCCCGCGCCCGACCCGTACTTAGCCCGCGATCGGCCCGTACCTAGCCCGCGACCCGCCCGTACCTAGCCCGCGCCCGGCTCCGTACCTCGCCCTCGCCCGGCCTCGTACCTAGCCCGCGCACGGCCCCGTCCCTAGCCCGCGCCCCGTCGACACCCGCGCCAGGCCCCGTACCTAGCCCGCGCCCGGCCCCGTTCCTAGCCCAGCGCCCAGCCCCGTACCTCGCTCGCGCCCGGCCCCGTACCTAGCCCGCGCCCGGCCCCTGTTCAGCGCCCAGCGCCCGGCCCCGTTCCTAGCCCAACGCCCGGCCCCGTACCTAGCCCGCGCCCGGCCTCGTACCTAGCCCGCGGCCCGTCGACACCCGCGCCCGGCCTCGTCCCTCGCCCAGCGCCTGGCCCCGTACCTAGCCCGCGCCCGGTCCCGTACCTAGCCCGCGGCCCGTCGACGCCCGCGCCCGGCCTCGTCCCTCGCCCAGCGCCCGGCCCCGTACCTAGCCCGCGCCCAGCCCCGTACCTAGCCCCGCGCCCGGCCCCAGTTCAGCGCCCAGCGCCCGGCCTTGTACCTGCCCAGCGCCCGGCCCCGTACCTAGCCCGCGGCCCGTCGACACCCGCGCCCGGCCTCGTCCCTCGCCCAGCGCCTGGCCCCATACCTAGCCCGCGCCCGGCCCCGTACCTAGCCCGCGGCCCGTCGACGCCCGCGCCCGGCCTCGTCCCTCGCCCAGCGCCCGGCCCCGTACCTAGCCCGCGCCCGGCCCTGTACCTAGCCCCGCGCCTGGCCCCAGTTCAGTGCCCAGCGCCCGGCCCCGTACCTGCCCAGCGCCCGGCCCTGTACCTAGCCCGCGCCCGGCCCCGTACCTAGCCTGCACCCGGCCCCCTTTCGTACCTGGCCCCGCGGCCCCATTCGCCCGTCGTCCCCGGCCCCATCGCCTAGGCCTCTTGTTTGGCCTCTCGGCCCTCTTATTTGGCCCCTCGGCCCACTAGGCCTGTTGGCCACCTAGACCCCTCGGCCCCCCCTAGGCCCCTTGGCCACCTAGGCCCTTCGGACCCCCTAGGCCCCTCGGCCCCTCGGCCCTCTTGTTTGGCCCCTCGGCCCCTCGGCCCTCGTGTTTGGCCCCTAGGCCCCATAGGCCCCTCGGCCCCTCGACCCTCTTGTTTGGCCCCTCGGCCCCCTAGGCCCCTCGGCCCCTCGGCCCTCTTGTTTGGCCCCTCGGCCCCCCCCTAGGCCCCTCGGCCCCCTAGGCCCCTTGGCCCCCTAGGCCCCTCGGCCCCTCGGCCCTCTTGTTTGGCCCCTCGGCCCCTAGGCCCCTCGGTCCCGCCCCTTGGCCGCTTAGCTACTGCTGCTGCTTCTCCTGCTGCTACTGCTGCTCCTAAGTCCTGCGCCACTATTGCTTCGCTTAGAGTTCTCGCGTTCGACCCGGAGGGCAGACCTGTTGCATTTGACACGTGGCACGACGATCTGCAAGTGTACCTACTGAGCGATAGTAAGGACAGTGTCTCACTATTTGACCACATGTCCGGTGCCGCTCCAGCCCCTCCTGCCACAGCTGACGGTGCGACTCGTTCCCAGTGGCTGTCTCGTGACGCTACTGCCCGTTTAACCATTCGCAACCACCTGCCGGTGGCCGAATGTACTCACTTTGGACAGCACAGGACGGCACAGGCCCTGTACGACGCTGTCGTTGCTCGCTACTCCTCCCCTGCTACTGCTGCTCTAGGCAGATTGCTAATGCCCTACCTGTTCCCTGAGCTGTCGGCTTTTGCCACTGTAGCAGACCTGGTTACCCACCTGCGCACTAGCGACGCTCGCTACCGTGCTACCGTCCCTACTGAGTTCCTTCCCACGAACCAGCCCCCCATGTTCATCACCCTCTACTTCATAGTCTCCCGCCTCCCTGACTCTCTTCGCTCTGTCAGGGACATGACCCCACCTCCCACACAGTTGACCTCCTCGAGCAGCATCTCCTCGCAGGTGGGACTAGTGCAGTTGCTGTAGATGCTGCTCGTGGCACTCCGCGCTCGCCCTTCTTTGAGGGGTGCTCCCCCTCACCCCTTTCCCCCTCCTTCGCCTCTGCTGCTGCTGCAGACGTCTCTGTTACTGAGGACGTTGGTGCTGCTTCGACTAGTGCGAAGCGCTGCAGCATTAAGGGCAAGGGTGGCCGGGGTGGTGGAGGTGGCAGCGGTGGTGGCGGAGGTGGCAGTCGGAGCGGTGGTGGGGGTAGCGGTGGAGGTGGTGGAGGCGGTGGAGGTGGTGGCGGCGGTGGGACTGGTGGCGGCGGTGGGGGCTCTGGTGGCGGCGGTGGAGGCAGCGGAGGGAGTGGCGGCAGTGGAGGCGGTGTGACCGGTGGTGGTAGGTATGGACCTTGGCGTGGAAGCCCTGGTGGTGGTCGGGGCCAGCAGCAGCAGCGTCGGAGCGAGACCCAGTCGCCCCAGCAGCTCCGTGAGTGGTTGGTTCAGCGTGGGACGGGTGGGGGTAGTGAGACCTGCCCGTATGTCATTCGCACGGGTGTCCGTGCGAGCCAGACATGCGGGAGGTTTCACACTGAGCACCACTGCTTTGCCCGCCTTGACGACGCCTGGCGTGCTGTGTTCGGTGACGACGTCGAGCGCCCTCGCTGGGCGCAGTTGCTTCAGTCAGGAGTTGCTATCTTTGACCTAGACTATGATGCTATTCTCTCTGCCATGTATGCTTTGTCTTTTAGTGCTGAGGGTGACTGTTACCGGTGTGTGCCACCTGACCCAGGTATAGCGGCTGCTGCTCTAGGTGCTAGTGCATCTGGTACTCCCCCTGGTACCGCGCCTGCTGAGGCCTTGCACACCTTCACGTTGGACTCCGGCGCCTCACGCTGTTTCTTTCGTGACAGCACTACTCTCACTCCTCTCCCTGCACCTGTCCCGGTCAGACTGGCTGACTCCCTGCACCTGTCCCGGTCGTTGCCCGTTCCTCCACTGTCCTCCCGTGTCCGGCGGTTCTGTCCGGCTAACTGTCAGGTCTTCACCTCCCCTCGTTCTCTACAAACTTGGTGAGTACCGCTGCCCTTCAGGATGTGATGGTCACTACCACCACTCCTGGGGGTCAGCGTGTGTCGATCTGCACGTGCACACGGACGGGGCGTCACCTGGCCACGTTCACTCGTCGGCCAGGGTCGAGTCTGTACACACTGGCTACCGAGCCTCCTCAGGTAGCTGCATCTGCCAAGTGTCCGCGTCAGGTCAGGTAGCACCCCCTTGCTCGTGTCGCCTCCTGTCGCACCAGACTCTCCTCTGGCGCCACCGCCTTGGACACCCCTCCCTGCCACGCCTGCGTGGCATGCACTCCCGCCTCCCTGTCTCTGCTCTTCCCAGGTCTCTGCCTCCCCTCCCGCCCTCGCCAGCCCCGCACTGCCTTCCTTGCGTCGAGGGGCGGCAGCGCCCTGCTCCTCACTCCTCCTCGTTTCCCCCGACGACTGCTCCCCTGCAGACCCTCCACATGGACGTGTGGGGCCCAGCCCGCGTCAGTGGACAGGGCCGCGAGCGCTACTTTCTGCTGGTAGTTGACGACTATACGCGGTACACCACGGTCTTCCCCTTGCGCAACAAGGGTGAGGTCTCTGATGTCTTGATCCCTTGGATCCGCACAGTCCGTCTCCAGCTACGCGAGCGGTTTGGTCAGGACCTCCCTGTCCTGCGTCTGCACTCTGACAGAGGTGGTGAGTTCTCCTCCGACCTCTTATGGGACTTTTGTCGTGGGGAGGGCATCACCCAATCGTTCACGCTTCCGGACTCCCCTCAGCAATATGGGATTGCTGAGCGCCGCATTGGCTTAGTCATGGAGGTTGCTCGTACCTCCATGATCCATGCGGCCGCTCCCCATTTTCTGTGGCCGTTTGCGGTCCGGTACGCTGCGCATCAGCTCAACCTTTGGCCCCGTGTCTCCTTGCCGGAGACCTCATCCACACTGCGTTGGACGGGGAAGGTTGGCGATGCGTCGGTGTTCCGGGTCTGGGGTTCTCGTGCCTTTGTTCACGATACGTCCGCGGACAAGCTCTCCGCCCGCGCCATTCCCTGCGTCTTCCTTGGCTTTGTCCCTGCCACTATAGTCTTAGAACACAAGATAGGAAGAGTTACGAGTTACGAGGTACAGTGATGTGGAACAGTGCCACACTGTCCCCAACCACGAAGGGTCTCGAAACTACCCTCCACAAGGGCCTACACCAAGAGAAATGTTACACTACACAAAGTAATGCAACTATTCTCACTATCTTAAAGTTTACCCTTTTGGAGAGCTTCGAAATAACTTGAATCTTGAAACCAAGGCTCTGGTTCTTCAAGGTAAATTCTTCCTTGAGTTCTTGGAAGTCCGCTGCGCACACCTGCGACACGCCGAACGTTCCACACACGACAAAATAGAAAACCGCACACGACACGCAAACGACGACGTGACACGCGACTAGCGATAACTCGCTATTGACTCGACGCACACATTCAAAATCATGCTTCATCATACACACACTATTGTAAACATGAAATATATATTATTTCATGCCCTCATACCATTCCATGCACACACGCATGCACGCACACGGACAACAAGCCGAATGCAAACCGTAGGGTTGCACCAACATACATGGGGGGGGGGTTCTTGGCACAGAAGTCAGTGGGAAGGGCAGCGCGGTAGCGGGTGTCACTAGTGCGGAGGTGAGTAATGAGGTCAGCGACTGTGGCAAAGGCGGCAAGGTCAGGGAAAAGGTACGGCAGCATGAGGCGGCTGAGGGCAGCAGTGGCAGGGGAGGAGTAGCGCGCAACTACAGCGTCGTACAAAGACTTAGCAGTCTTGTACTGGCCAAAATGCGCGCGCTCAGCAGGCGGCAGGTGACTCCGAACAGCAAGGCGAGCAACAGCGTCACGAGTGGTCCACTGCGAGCAAACAGCATTGTCAGCAGTGGCAGTGGAGACACCGGACGTGTGATCGAAAAGGGATACCCCATCCCTAGAGTCACACTGAAGAAGGAGCTGTAGGTCGTCAACCCACACGTCAAAGTCAACTGCACGCCCCTCAGCATCAAAGGTGAGAACACTAGGGCTAGCCATAGTAGTAGCAGCAGCAGTAGCAGCAGTAGCAGCAATAGCAGTAGGAGCAGCAGAGGCAGCAGGCGCAGTGCAAGAAGGAGGGCAGCGTGGCTCGGCAGGGCGGCGCGGCGCGGCAGCAGGCTGCGCGGCGGGGCGGCGCGGGTGCTTACCAAGGGCGGGTGCAGGGCAGGGCCGCAGCTGGCAGTTTAGGTCAGGGCCGCGGCAGCAGGGGCCTTGACAGTAGGGGCCGCGACAGCAAGGGGGGCCGCGACTGCTGGGGCTGCGACGGCAGAGGCCGCGACAGCAGGAGGGGTCGCGACTGCAGGGGCCGCGACAGCAGCAAGGGCCGCGACAGCAGCAGAGGCCGCAACAACAGCAGGGTCCTCGACAGCAGTAGGGGGCCGCGACGGAACAGGGGCCGCGACAGCAGTAGTGGCCGCAACAGAAGTAGGGGCCGCGACGGTAGCAGGGGCCGTGATGGCAGCAGGGGCCGTGACGGCAGCAGGGGCCGCGTCGGCAGCAGGGGCCGCGACGGCAGTAGGGGTCGTGACGGTAGTAGGGGCCGCGACAGCAAGGGGGCCGCGACTGAAGTGGGGGCCGCGTCGACAGCAGAGTTCGCGACGGCAGCAAGGGCCGCGACGGCAGTAGGGGCCGCAATGGCAGTAGGGGCCGCGACGGCAGTAGGGGCCGCGACGGCAGCAGAGGCCGGGTCGGCAGCAGGGGCCGCGACGGCAGCAGGGGCAGGCACAAAAAACGCGCGTCGGGCAGGGCAGGAAAACAAAAGTTCGTGGTGGGCCCTAAAAAAAACGTTCCCACTAGGGAACCTGCTCAGAATACCATGTTAGAATCAGGAACGGAATGGATGAACTAGAAAGCAGGTGGGTACAAGTAGCAAACCCAGAAGTGTTGTACCCTATAAGAACTACCCCACTACAGCCTAAAAAGACTATAGCATATAAGTTTGACATGTAGTCGGTGCCCTTCGTCAGTCGATACATCCCTTGGTCGTGTGGTAGTTGAAGAAATCCGATGCGGATTAGGCGGGCGTGAAGGTGCTGCTGCCACAGTCTCGGGGCTTGCTTGATCCCGTACAGCGATTTCTCCAGCTGACAGATTTGGTTTGGGCCTGCGTTGGACCCGTGCGGGAGTTCGACGAAAATCTCAGCGTCGACGGGGGCGTAGAGGAAGGCATTGGCGACATCGATTTGCCGAAGCTTCTTCCGGTTCATGGCAGCTATCACGAGGAGAATCCGCAGTGAGGTATGTCGGCTTACTGGGGCGAATGTTTCCGTGAAGTCTCGCCCTTGCTCTTGATCGAAGCCACGCACAACCCAGCGTGCTTTGAATTTGTCGATTGTTCCGTCAGCTTTTGTTTTCACGCGGAAAACCCATTTCCCCGTGAGGATGGTTTTGTTGCGTGCCACTTCGATAGGCACGACTTTCCAGGTGTTGCGTTCTTGCAGCGCCTTTAACTCTCTGTCCATGGCTTCACGCCATTTTTCCCTGTGTTCCCCCCCCAGAGCCTACTGAATGGTAGCAGGCTCCTTAGGTGGTTCTGCTCCGTGGACAGCGGTGACAAGTCCCAGTATCTGCAGGCCACTCTGTGTGTAGCGGGAGAGATTTGTGTCCTCTGGATAAGCTGCTTCGTCTCCTGCTTCGGGGTCTGGTAAGAAATTCGGTCATATGCGTTCGGAGATGTTGGTGTCGACCGGTTGAGGTGTAACGTAACCGGTGTCAGCGAAGTCGAAATAAGTTTCGGCGTTGACACTTTCGCGAAAATTTTCATCATCCATCGGGATGGGCACGGAGCAGTATGGGAGTGGTCCTGCTTCTTCGGATGCGTTGTCCACGTTTTGCTCGTCCTAGTCAGCTTCGTCTGCTGCTGAAGCAAAGGCTCGGTTGCCACGGAAACCGCCCGTGAGGTCTCGATTTGCTGTCTGGTTGTCCAGGTACGTTTGAAGTGTGAGTCGCTCGTAGAAGATGACATCACGTGCTGCTACTGTTTCCTTCGAGTGGACGTCAAAAATCTTCCATGCGTTGTAATGCTTTTCGATGCCCAGGTGTAGTCCCCACTATGCGCGTTGAGAAAATCTTCCGGCTCTTGCAGTGTGCGGGCGGTTCTGTACCATGCATCCGAAAACTCGTAACATTTTTGTGTTGCCCAGCTTTCCTGTCCACAGCAAGTGCGGTGATGCGTTGTTCGGAAGTGATGACGACGTGAGCAAGTTGTGCAGCATGACAGCGTGGTCCATCGCCTCAGGCCACTGGTGATTGGGCAGTCGCATGCCACGCAACAATTTGCGCATGGTGTTCTGGAGAGTTCTGTTCATCCGTTCTGCCACGCCTTGCTGTTGATGGGCGTAGGGAAGCGAGATGAGTCGCTTGATGCCTCGTTCTGCGAGGTACTGCCTGAACCTTTGTGACTGATATTCCCCTCCTCCGTCAGACTGGAAGCTTTTCAGCTTTGCTCCCGATTCTCGTTCTGCCACAGGTAGCCAGGCGACGAAGGCTTCGAAGGCCATGTCGCGACTTGGGAGATTAAGATGCCAGACGTAACGGGTGGGGCGTCGATGAAAGTAATCACGTAATTGTATGCTCCTTGTCCCTGTTCGCGAGTATACAGGATGTCGCTGTATACTTTCTCGAGCGGTGCATAGGCTGGCGCGCTTGGATTGTGGTGAGAGACGAACGGTTGATGCGGTAAGTCAACTTCGGGACAGGTAAAACATGTTCCGCGGACTCATTGGAGTTCTCTGCCGTCGGGTAGGAGTGAGTATTTGTCGAGCAATGCTGCCTTGATTGTGTTGTTTAACGTGGTGTTGCTTGGATGACCCAGTCGTTCGTGCCACAGGGATTCGCTTGCACGATGTCCGGGTGAGCGCCTGTACAGGTCGGAGTTGGAGTAAAAGGCGGCGGTGAAGTTGGCGCTTCTGTGAACTTCACGTGGAGTGGGAGCCAACTGCTGCGCAAGTGTCGGTGGGGTGTCGTCGTTGAAGGTTGGTGCCGTCGAAGAGCTCGCGATTGGTGCTGTAAGTGTTGCTGTTGTTGCCGATGTTGTCTCTGCTGCTGTCGATGTTGTTTCTTCTTGCCGGATTGTTGCTAATGCCCGTATTCTTTCTGCTTCAGGTATGGTATGTGAATACCAGAACCCTCGAGGGCTGAAGTCGGGATCGAGGTCCGGTGGATGCGTCCAGGAAGCGAAGTTGACGATGGCGTCACTGTCGGCGGTTCCTTGATCTGGTACAAAATCAAGAACGAAGACATTGTTCTTCAGGATTGCTCTGCCGATTTAGAGTCCTCCTTTACCGTGGAATAACTTGAACTCCTGAGTGGTGCTGTCTGCTTCAAGATGGATACCCTTCGCCATCAGTTGGCTGACGCTCAGTAAGTTGTAGCCAAGTCCTTCTGCAATTAAAACTCATTTGTAGGATGACGTTGGTTTCTCGAGACTGAAGTTGTACTACTCCTTGTCGTCGTATGTGCAGGTTCTGGTTGTTGGCCACGGTGATGACGACTTCGCGCTGAAGTTGGTGTTCTTGTTGAACGAAACGACTTGAAGAGCACATTTGTTGTCCGCAGCAGTTGTCCAAGAACCAAGTGTCTTGCCCGGACGGCTCGCTTTGGGCAATAGCTGCATACGTCGGATTGGGCTCTAGTGATTCGCGGTGAGGAGTCCTTTCATCGAGTTGGTCTTCTGGTGAGTAGTGGGGTGGTGATCCGGTGATGCAGGAGTCCGTCGTTCTTGTCATGCAGCTTACGATGTTTCTTGGTCCTTGTGCAGATTGCGATGTTGAAGATGTTGAAGGCTGCACTTGACTGGTGGGATGCGCCTGCGTAGAGGCTACTTGACTGCTTGAAGGCCGAAGTTGACGTTGCGGTGTCGTCGACTGCTGCTGATTCGGGCAGTGTGTGCGCGGATGACCAGACATCTTGCAGAGATGACAAAACGGTGGGACGTACTGTTGTACTTGTCGGTTGTTGTGTCGGTTGTTGTTGTTGTTGTTGTAGCGTCGTTGAGTATGAAAGGCGAATTCCGGTGCTAACACTTTCTTCTTGTGTCATTCTTCGTGCAGGTCCATATCTTGCTGTTCAGCGTGAATTTTGGCGCAGAGTGCTGCTTCGGAGATCTTCTCGTGAGCTCGAAGAAGTGCTCGAGTGGAGCGCCAATGAGGACCAAGACCGGCGATGATGACTGTTACAAATGCTTCTTCCGAAATTGATCCTCCGCATCGAAGGAGTCTGTCGCGCAGTCCGCGACAACGGCTAATATAAGCCATTCCCTTTTCGCCGGGTTTCATTTCCACTGTTATCAACTGTGCCATGAGACGACTCTGGTTAACGCTGTCTGTTTCTTGATACAGGCTTTTCAGATGGTCGTACGCCAGTTCGGTGGAGTTGCCGTATCCTCGATAAGACCAGATGTTCTGTTGCTCGTTTGGCGTCAAGTTTCGAAGAAGTATCGTATACGCCATCAGCGACTGATACGTGTATTGCGGCTTGTCGTACTGTGTCCCGTGTGTTGGATATGGCAGGGACCCGTTGAAGAATCCGAGAATTTGCGCGCCCTCCATCATCAGCTCAAATTCGAATGACCAGGTATAAAAATCCTTCCTGTCGAAAAGCGTTGATGTTTGCAGTTTTAGAACATGTGCGAATTGCGATTGCACCTGAAGTGTGTCCAGTGTCTTTTCTTGTCCAGGTGAAGACTACGGCTGCGGCGCGAAACTGATGGAGCCGCGTTGAGGCTCATACGGGGCAAAGGTGGGTTGCTGCTGATTTCCGCGCGCGTAGGATGAACCGTCAAGACTCATCGGTGTTGCTCTGTTGTTGTTGTCGCTGTTGTTTGATTGCGCAGGAGCTGCTTGCTGGTGTTGCTCGTAGAAGGACATGAAGGAGAAAAACTTCTCCTTCATGTTTGGGTCGAAGCCTGCTTGTTGATTTCCGGGAGTTTCCGTTGACTCCGCAGCTGGTCTAGTTGCTGTGCCTTCTTCTGTCTGTAAGCCAGAGGCTGGAGGTGGAGTAGGGGTAGTTCCGAGAGATCTGTTGGAGGAGATCCTCTCCTTTTGTGTAGCCATGTCTTGCATTGTAAAAAGTTGAGAAAATGATCTTGCCCTGCCAGCTCTCATACCATGTTGGGCTGAGAAAAGCCCTTAGGATCTTTCAGGACTAAGATCAGGTGTTGACGTAGAGGTGTTGTAATTGCGGAAGCGTTTAATAAAGGTTGTTTGAACCACCTTGTACTGGTGTGTGAGAACAAGATAAGTTAAATAATAGCAAAGAGATACAAGCTTTTTATATGATTACAAAGGAATATAAAAGGTTCTATTTTAACTGTTTTTGCTGTTGCGGTTCGATACAGTGCCGACTCGGGTAACTGCTCAGTAACGAGTCAGTTATGTGTCCTTGCTGTCGCACTGTACGTTTCGTCAAGTCAAAGGTCGGAGACCTTTGACCTTCGCGTAACCTCCGACGGTTGCTTTGGTTGACTCGAGTGTTTCTTCGCTGTAGTCAGCTCCGTTTCGTGTCGACGCTTCGATACGACAGAAGCGTTTAAATCACTTGTTTCCAACATCTTCAAGGTTCCTTATGACTGGCTCCTAACTCCAAGGTTTCGGCTCTCTGTTTTAAGTGTTCGGTTTTACAACAACGGCTACATTGCAACTATTACGGCTATTACCTACCATGATCCCAAGGCTTCCACCTCGGTCTCTCATCATCAGCAGCAAGAACAATGGTCAAACGCCTCAGCATTATACCTACTTAACCAGTCTGTGCTCAGTGTTATGGCATCAGCTCAGACATCACTGGTATGTTTTTCAGCTTTCCAGCCATTTCTTACTCATCATCGCACGATGCCTCCCAAAGGGAAGCCCAAGGCTCTGAAGGAGGCCTCATCGCTGGAGTTTCCATCATCAACTGCGGGAGCCCCGTTCTCGTCTCCTGCTCCTGCTCCTGCTTCATCTGACCCTGCAGGCAAGGGCAAAGGCAAGGTTGAAGATTCAGGCAATGTGACTCATGCTGATGCTACGGTGAGTGGTTCCGGCCTCTCCTTGGAGGAAAATCTGCACTCTCTTCGTACGGCTGCTCCTGACAGCGGCTTTCTTGAGGATGACTCCGACGAGGAGCTTGAAGCCGATGTCAGGACGGAGGCTTTCAACCACGTTCTCTATACGGCGATTCTTCTGCTTCCGGTGGCTCTCGCCTTGGAAGTGGCATTAGTCATTACCACGGTCCGGACCCTGATGAGGCGTGTTTGGTCTTCCATGCTCTCCGATGGTGCTGCCGACTCGGCGAAGTTCCAAGAACTCCTCCCGGCATACATGGCGAAGACCCGCTACAGTCGGCTGCAAGTCTCCCTCCCGCACGAAGAAAATATTAGGAGCATCAGGTCGAAGGAGGTTGACTACACGCGTCCGAACGGCGCGGTTGTCAGACTCTACTGGCAACACACTGACAATCCCGCATTTGTACGGGAGCGGGCGACGAATGCTCAGGTGATCGAAGTGGTGATCCGCGATGTACCTCCGACGAAGACACCTGAGATGCTGCGGGAGCTGATGGCGGTTTACCAGTTGCGGAATCGGAAGCGTTCGGCGTTTAAGGACGGTGTCTGCTTCCATCGCGTTCTGCATCCGGTTACTGGTGCTGATACCGACGTCATCAAGGGTCTCGTGATCCCGCATCCTGGTGACCGCTACCGCTGGCGCCATGTCTTCCAAGATCCGCCCGAGATCGGTCGTCGCTACTTGGTCCACTTCCCTGCGCTGTCTTGCCTGCTCTGAGGTGGACAACATTATGATGTCAATCATGATGCTTTCACGATAGAGCGGCAAAACAACATAGGAAAGTAGAACCTTACCTTGGGAAGGGTTCACCGCATCAATGGTAACTGCTTTTTTACCCATGATCACTCTCACTGTTATGATCTTACTTGTGCTGACTGTCAAGTGGTACCATGCAGCTGCTTCTCTCCCGGCTTCGCCGCTAATCACTCCTATTCTGTTGGATCCGGAGATCGTGCTCATCTCCACTGGAGGGAACCGGGAGGAGTGGATCTGCACTCAAGTGGGCTGCGGGAAGGCCAAGGGGAGGAGCTTCATGACTGCAGTGGATCACATCACATCGGCCAACCACCTCATTCATCTGGAGCAGCTCGGCTTTGCCACGCGTGCTTCTCTCGAAAAAATCGAGTCTCACTGTCACGAAGAAAGACTACGGGTTCTGAGGCAGGTTCAGTTTGGCAGTCATGCAGCAGCAGCGGCAGTAGGTCTCACGGTAGTCAGTGTCGTACTCTTCTTTACCCTGTGGATGCGTAGGGGTTCTCAGATTGTTATTAAATGAATAAGAAAAGCCTTATCAGCTTCGCAGGCCTTAATGCCAACGGCCTTGGAGATAAGACCAAACAGCAACGCGTTCTAGACTGGTCCAGACAAGCAGCTGATATCATAGTACTCTCAGACACTAGGATAGCCTCAGACCACCCTCTCTGGGCTCATCCCACTTACAGTTTAGCAGCCGCTACTTCACCTAGATCGAAGGCTGGCGGTGTAGCTCTGCTCTGTAGATCGCAACTCCTAAGCTTTAGCAACGTGCTAGCTCATCCCTCGGGTAGATTAGTCGCTGCAGATATCCACGGCCTCGGTCTCCATCTTACAGCCATAGCTTGTTATTTCCCAGCAAACCCGACCTCACGCGCTGTCTTCATCCGCAATACTCTCGGTCCGGTAGTCGATCTGGTCCCACCATCCAATCACCTGCTCATCATGGGGGATCTTAACATCATAGAAGACCCAGTATTAGATAAGTCATCGCGTTTAGGTTCATCTGCTGAAAACAACAGGCTATTCAATCGCTGCAGCACTTTCCAGCTATCAAACGCCTTTAGAACGCTATATCCAAGAAAACGAGAGTTTACGTTTTTCTCGCAGGCCCAGCAAGTTAGTACGCGCATAGACCGGGCTCTCATCTCCCACTCGCTGTTACCGCATTTGATCCAAGCCTCACACGTTATGCCGGCAGACTTTATTTCGGACCACAGCTTCGCAATCCGCATAGCCCTCCGTATAGAGGCCAAGCTTAGTATCGGCTCGGGGCTCTGGAGGCTTCACGCCTCACTGGTGCACAAACGCGGTGTCCGGAAGATTGTTGAAGCAACAGTGGAGAGATGTGCTGTCACGGATGGGAGCGACTTTGAGCTGCTGCTCACAAGGTTGGCTGCCGGTCTCCGTGCTTTTGCGAAGGAGGATGGTAAACGTGTTAAGGTGACGGCGACTCATCTGGTGGACACTGTCGCCAATCTCCGGCAGGCGATGATGCGAGATCCAACCTGCAAGCAATCGAGTGAGCGGTTAGCCGTGAAAGAGGCGCAGCTGCTAGAATATCAGGCATCACGGAAGGATAAGCTGCATCTGATGTCGGGTATGCGGACGAAACTCAGAGGAGAGGTGGCGTCGCAGCACCTGATGGCGATGGTGCAGGTAAGGAAGGCATGTACCCAAATCACAGAACTGTAGATGACGAGCGGGGTGGTATCGGACTCTCAGGGGATCCTTCGGGTAGCGTCTGCCTTCTTCGCTGATATCTTTGGGAGAGACCGTTGTCAACTTGAAGAGAAATGGTGGCCTGATAAAGAAAAGACACTGCGGTCATGGGAAGCAGAAGAGCTGTCAGCGGATTGGACAGAAGAGGAGGTGCAGAAAGCTTTCAGTGCGATGGCGGCACATAAGTCTCCAGGCAAAGACGGCCTACCCAAGGAGCTATTCGAAGCTCATTGGGACCTGCTGGGGAAGGGATTAATGGCTCTTTCCAGAGACTTTGCAAGGACTGCAGTGCTCTTGACGGAAGTGAAGGAAGCAGTGACAATCTTGCTGCACAAAAAAGGCGACAAAGATCAGCTCAATAACTACCGTCCGATCACGCTGCTCAATTTCACGTACAAAGTGCTGGCGCGGGTCATGGCAGACAGAATGAAAAAAATTCATGGGGAGGGTGATCTCGCCAGAGCAATATGGATTCCTATTGGGGAGGCGGTTGTCAGACGCAGTGGGGCTGGTCGCTGATATCATCGACACCGCGCAAAATGACGATGAGGATTGGTTCCTCCTACTTGTGGATTTCAAGAAAGCCTTTGACTCGGTCTCACGCGGCTATCTTTTCCGAATGATGCGAGCGATGGGCTTCCCGGATCGGTTCATGAGATGGGTGGAGGGCCTGCATGAAGGAACGCAAACAAGGTTGTTAGTGAATGGCTGGATGGGGGAAGGAGTGGAGGTGGTTTCTGGGGTTCGACAAGGCTGCCCCCTCGCGCCTTACCTGTTCTTATGTGCGGTCGAACCGTTGGCGCAAACGGTCCTGAAGAGGAAGATGGGCATCAGCAAATCGAGTGAGAGATTGGCATACATTGGATATGCGGATGACACCACTCTGGTCCTGGAAGGGAAACAACAACTCATTAGAGCAGAGCAGGTACTGGCAAAGTTCGAACCGACCTCTGGGCTGGCGACAAATCGAGACAAATCGGTCTTACCACTAGGAAACAACCTCGGCAAGACGACTGGCCGAACGCATAGCTTCAGATGGGCAAAGGAGGATGAAGCCAAAAAGCTGCTGGGTGTGTGGGTCACTCCTTCCGGAAGCTGCCTGCCAACATGGGAGAAAACTTCGGAGGACATCTCGGGGAAAGTTAAAAAATGGGAGCAAAAGTTTCTGTCGACAACGGCGCGAACGGCGGTTGTTAACAGTTACACGATGCCGAAGGCAGCTTTCCAGGCACAGGTCTACCCGCCACCAGCGAAACAGTGGGGGTCCATCTCCAAGACGTTTGAGAACTTTGTTTCCGGCAACAAAGCAACGGCAGACAAGGTTTTCCGACTCTGGAGCAGGGAGCTGCTGTACACTCCGAGGAACCTGGGGGGAGTGGGAGTACAAGACCCGGAGATGATCTTGGCTTGTCTCACGGCAAGGAGGGTGGGGCTATTGGCACTGGAGACCAATCGGCTGAAAATACACCTCATGTTGCGAGCCGCGGATCTTCCCATGGGCATCGAGACCTTCTTTGCTCACGAGAAGCTGCTGATGCACTGGGAGGGGAAAAGTGCTCGCTGGAAAGTGGCGTGTGAGAACTTCATGAAAACACCGCTACGGGTTCTTCCCGAGGCGAATACTAGAGAAGCTGTGGAAGGGGAGCGGATTGTATTCAATAGGCGCCTCCTAATCAACGGAACTACACCGGTGGGGGGTCAGCAAGATGCGAAGCCGCTGTGGGAGAAACGCCTCGGTGACCTAATCAAGCTTGGTGGCAACGAAGCTCCTGAGCTAAAGGATACAGCCACTCTGGAAAGAGAACTTGGTGGAAAGGGTGCCGCTAAACTGGCGAGGAAGGCGTTTGAAGCTGCGCCTCAGGAGTGGAAGGAGTTGTTGCTCAGTGCCCTCCCCCTGTCATCCAACTCAACGGGGGGCAGGCGGGAATTCAGCTCCGCGGGGCGCAAGCTCACCGATTTCCCCATCTTTGAGAACGGGGGGATTGCGCCCCTGAAGTGGTTGAAGCTGCTAGAATCAGTGACGACAATGATTGACTAGGGAAGGGGGAAGGGTACAAGTACAATGTCGAGAGAAATTGTGTAACCCCTAAGGCTAAACCCACTATAGCCTAGAGAACTGTAAACACATGAACTAAGCCTAGATACAACAAAGCATATATGTTTGACACACCCCCATAGGCGAAGTGGGGGATAGCCAGAGCAAGCAATGGTCACAAGACCAGTCAAGAGAAGAAGCAAAGCAAAGCAAGCTCAGGGTGGATCACAAAATCACCACACAGTCCGAGCACAAGCAAAGGGCCACAAGGCCAGTTCACATGCAGAGTCATATAAAGAGAACAAACAATACAGTGATCATACCCTAGCAAGTGCAAGCATGCAGGTATATAGATAGATCACAGTACAGGCAGAGTCAGGCAGTAACTAAGTGAGGCAAAGTAGGCACAAGGCCAAGCACAGTAACAAAGCGCTGATGATCACTAGGCGGAAGTGCCTTGGTGAAGACATCAGCAGTGCTGGCCCGAGTGGCCATGTACGCTAGACGAAGCTGACCACGCTGCTGCAACTCTCGAGCAAGGAAGTATCGCAGAGCGATGTGCTTCATTTTGTGCTCCAGTCTGTGCTCCTGACACAAGCCTATCATGGCCTTGTTGTCAACGTACAGGACTGGAGGCAAACGAGGCTGCTCTCCCAAGTTGGTCAGCAAGTAGGTGAGCCAGCGTAGCTCCTGTGCAGCCATGGCTCCGGCGTAGATCTCAACCTCACAGCTGGAGCTGAGAACTGAGGACGAGCGGGTAGACCGCCAAGAAACCGAGCCGGACCCAAGGCTGAAGGTGTAACCCTGCGACGACCGCTGCGTAGCTGAGTCGTCAACCCAGGAAGCGTCTGCGTGACTAGTGAGGACATCTGGACCCCGTCCTCCAAGCACAAGCCCCATGCCCGACGTACTGCACAGGTAACGCAGTACCCTCTTCGCAGCATCCCTGTGCACCTTTCGGTGCCTACCGGGAGCCACGTAGCGAGCCAGAAGGCTGAGAGGGTACGCGAGGTCAGGTCGTGCGCACGTCATCAGGTACATGAGGCAACCCACAAGCTCTGGGTACGGACCACTCGGATCTACGGACTCATCCGAAGGTGGAGCTGAGAGCGAGTGGCCGGTAGATAGAGGAGTGGGCTATGACGAGGAGAACTGGAAGCCGAAGCGTTGAAGGACCTGGTGCACCATGTGTGACTGAGTCAGTGTGATGGTGCGCCGTGCTCTGTCCCGGGTGATCTGCAGGCCAAGATAGCTGCGTAGTTCACCAAGGTCAGTGCAGGTATGTCTCTTCTGCAGCTCGGACTTCACAAGGGTCAGTGCCTCAGTGTCAGCCGTGGCAAAGACAAGGTCGTCGACTTACACTAGGACGTAGAAGGGCGGCAGCGAGGTGTCGGTGCGTAGAAACAGCGATGGGTCTGCTGTAGAAGGAACAAACCCAAGAGCCGCAGGTGTCGTCCTCAGTGTGTCGTGCCACTCGCGAGGCGCCTGGCGGAGACCGTAGACTGGCCGGCGGAGGCTCCACTGGGTCCCTGCAGGAAACGACCCAGTGAAACCAGGTGGTCGGCGCAGCCAGATCTCCTCGTGCAGGCTGCCCTGCAGGAAGGCTGTACTGAAGTCCAGGGAGTGTAACTCGTATTCACGCTGAGCAGCTACATGCAGCAACACCCAAAGAGTAGTCATCTTCGGGGTGGGGGAGAAGGTCTGGAAGTAGTCAACTCCCTATCGCTGACTGAAACCTCGAGCAACGTAGCGCGCCTTGAAGGCAGGCGGAGAACCCGGCGGCCGCTTCACCCTGAAGATCCACATGCCATCGACTATGTTCACCCCAGGTGGGGGAACCTCGTCCACGTAAGTGCCTGTGGACTTCCAGGATGCCATCTCGGCATCCATAGCTGCCTGCCACTGAGAGGAGTAAGGACCCGTAATCGCCTCTGCATAAGAGCGCGGGGTCGGGATGTCTGGAGCATCCGGGTCTCCCTCAGGGGCAATCAGCAAGGAAGCGAAACGAGGTACAGCAGCTGCAAGACACTCAAAGTCCTCCTGCGTGTCCTCAAGGACGTCCGTGCCAAGAGCACACTCACCCTCGACGGACTGGCAGACACTGACTCAGCAACTAGAGCAGTGGTGTAGTCGAGACGGCAGGCAGCAGCAAAGTCAAGCAGCTCAGCAACGAGAGTAGAAGCAGCAGCAGACTCAAAGGACGGGTCAGTGACAGCAGTGGCAAGAAGACGAGCGACAGTAGGACTGGCAGCACGCGCTCGGTCAGACTCAGGGTCAGGGACCTCAGGAAGAGAGGACTCAGGAGGAGCAAGCAGAGGAAAACGCAGTGGAACAGAGGAAGGACGGAGTGCCATGGTGTGCGTGCCTGGGACAGGAGGAGGACGCGAACGAGGAGCGCGCCGAGCAGTGCGAACAAGCGAGACAGGACGAGACGCAGGCTCACGGCACTCTGTAAGACCTCCAGACTACTCAGTGTAAGGAGAGGGAACAGGTAGTGGGGAGGCTGGCTATAACGGCGGCTGCGACTGGTCAGGCGGTGGACACAAAAAGGGAGGAGGAAGACCAGTAGAAGACGGGACACCAAGAACCTGCTGAAGCAGGGGAACGAAGTACGGGGGCGGCCGCACAGTGCCTCCAGCACCTCCAGCTCCAGGGTCAACAGCTCCAGCTCCTGCAGCTCCTGCAGCTCCAGCGCCTCCTGCGCCAGGGCCTCCAACTCCAGCTACACCAGCTCCAGCTCCTCCGGCGCCAGCTGCTCCAGGCTCCGTAGGGTCTCCAGCTCCAGTAGTAACAGCAGCACCTCTAGCTCCAGCGTCTCCAGGCTCGCCAGCCCCAGGGGCTCCACTCCGACGGTGTGGGCACTGAACAAGCCACTCACGCAGCTGCTGCGAGGACAGTCGCAGTGAAGCACCAGCAGGACCTCCAGACGAAGCAGCACCCCGAGGCTCAGCACCCCCAGACTCCGCACCCTCCGACTCAACACCCCCAGGCTCAACACCCTCAGGCTCAGCAACCCCAGACCCAGCACCCTCAGATCCCGCACCCCCCGGCTCCGCACCCCCAGACGCAGCACCTGGAGCAGCACCTGGGACAACAGCTACCTGAACAGGCGCAGAACCAGGGAGAGGGTCTACCTGAGACACTCCCGAGGGAGCAGGACCCTGGGGGCGGAAGTGGGTCTACCGGAGGTGGACCGGGAGCAAGGAAGAGCGGCGGGGGCGGGGAAGGGGCAGAGCGGTAGGGGAAGAGACGGTAGAAGGGAACCGACTCGTCGAACGTGATTACCTGAGAAGGGAGGACACGGCGCGAGGTGGGGTGGTAAAACTGCCAGCCAGGCGCGTCAGGGACAAAGCCAAGGAAGACGCAGGGAATGGCGCGGGCGGAGAGCTTGTCCGCGGACGTATCGCGAACAAAGGCACGAGAACCCCAGACCCGGAACACCGACGCATCGCCAACCTTCCCCGTCCAACACAGTGTGGGCGAGGTCTCCGGCAAGGAGACACGGGGCCAAAGGTTGAGCTGATGCGCAGCGTACCGGACTGCAAACGACCACAGAAAATGGGGAGCGGCCGCATGGATCATGGAGGTACGAGCGACCTCCATGACTAAGCCAATGCGACGCTCAGCAATCCCATTTTGCTGAGGGGAGTCCGGAAGCGTGAACGACTGGAGAATTCCCTCCCCACGACAAAAGTCCCGCAAGAGGTCGGAGGAGAACTCACCACCTCTGTCAGAGTGCAGACGCAGGACAGGAAGGTCCTGGCCGAACCGCTCGCGCAGCTGGAGACGGACTATGCGGATCCAAGGGATCAAGACAGCAGAGACCTCACCCTTGCTGCGCAAGGGGAAGACAGTGGTGTACCGTGTGTAGTCGTCAACTACCAGCAGAAAGTAGCGCTCGCGGCCCTGTCCACTGACGCGGGCTGGGCCCCACACGTCCATGTGGAGGGTCTGCAGGGGAGCAGTCGTCGGGGGGAACGAGGAGAAGTGAGGAGCAGCGCGCTGCCACCCCTCGACGCAAGGAAGACAGGGCGGGGCAGGTGAGGGCGGCAGGGGAGGCAGAGACCTGGGGAGACCAGAGACAAGGAGACGGGAGTGCATGCCACGAAGGCGTGGCAGGGAGGGGTGACCCAGGCGGTGGTGCCAAAGGAGAGTCTGGTGCGACAGGAGGCGACACGAGCAAGAGGCGGCTACCTGACCTGACGCGGACACCTGAGTGGACTCAGTGACCTGAGGAGGCTTGGTAGCTGTCAAACTTATATATGCTATTGTATGTTTAGGCTGTAGTGGGGTAGTTCTTAAAGGGTACAACACTTTTGTGTTTCATACTTGTACCCACCAGCTGCCTAGTTCATTCATTCCTCTCTCATGATTCTCACATGGTATAGAGCAGGTTCGATTTTTTTTAGGGCCCACCACTAAGAATCTTTTTTTTTCCTTACCTGCCCGAAGCGCGCCCTAGCTGCGCCCGTGCGCCTGCCCTTCGAGGCCCCTATTGGCCAGTCGCGGCCCCTTTGCGGCCCCTCTTAAGGCCCTTCGCGGCCCCTTCACGGCCCTTCTCGGCCCCTTTAGCGGCCCTTTGCGGCCCCTCGCGGCCCTTCGCGGCCCCTCTTACGGCCCTTCGTGGCCCCTTCACGGCCCTTCGCGGCCCCTTTCGCGGCCCGTCGCGGCCCCTAGCGGCCCTTCGCGGCCCCTCTTACGGCCCTTCGCGGCCCCTTCACGACCCTTCGCGGCCCCCTTCGCGGCCCTTCGCGGCCCCTCGCGGCCCTTCGCGGCCCCTTTTACGGCCCCCTCACGGCCCTTTGCGGCCCCCTCAGCGGCTCCTCGCGGCCCCTTCCGGCCCCTACTGACGCGCCCCAGCTGGAGCGCCCCTACCGGCCCCTGCTGGCGCGCCCCCCGGCCGGCTCCTGCTGACGCGCCCCTGCCGGCCCCTTGCTGACGAGCCCCTACCGGTCCCTGCTGGCGCGACCCCTCCTGGCGTGCCTCTGCCGGCCCCTGCTGGCGCGCCCCTGCCGGCCCCTGCTGACACGCCTCTGCCGGCCCCTGTGACGCGCCCCTGCCGGCCCCTGCTGACGAGCCCCTGCCGGCCCCTGCTAACCCCTGCTGGCGCGGCCCCTGAAGTCAAGGCCCGCCCCTACACCCGTCTCTGGTAAGGCGAGCCGCGCCACCCAGCCGAGCCGCGCCGCCCAACCGAGCCGCGCCGCCCAGCCGAGCCGCGCCGCTCAGCCGAGCCGCGCCACCCAGCCGAGCCGCGCCGCCCCCACCTAGCAGCACTGCCTTGCACTGCCCTGCTGCTACTGCTTCTACTGCTGCTACTGCTGCTGCTGCTGCTACTGCTGCTCCTCTTGCTACTGCTCCTACTACTGCTATGGCTAGTCCTACGGTTCTCACCTTTGATTCTGAGGGACGTGCAGTTGACTTTGACGTGTGGGTTGACGACCTACAGCTCTTTCTTCAGTGTGATTCTAGGGATGGGGTATCCCTTTTCGATCACACATCCGGTGTTTCCACTGCTCCTACTGCCGCTGCTGACAGTAGTGTTCGCTCGCAGTGGACCACTCGTGACGCTGTTGCTCGCCTTGCTGTTCGTAGTCACCTGCCGCCTGCTGAGCGCGCACACTTTGGCCAGTACAAGACTGCTCAGTCTTTGTACGACGCTGTACTTGCACGCTACTCCTCCCCTGCCACTGCTGCCCTCAGCCGCCTCATGCTGCCGTACCTTTTCCCTGACCTTGCCGCCTTTACCATAGTTGCTGACCTAGTTGCTCACCTTCGCACTAGTGACGTCCGCTACCGAGCTGCCCTTCCCACTGAGTTCTGTGCCAGGAACCCCCCACCCATGTACATCACCCTTTACTACCTAGTCACCCGCCTCCCTGACTCCCTTTCTTCAGTCAGGGACCACTTCCTCTCCCTTTGCCCCACCGAGCTGACTGTCGACCTGCTAGAGGAGCGCCTTGCTGCAGCTGAGAAGAGTATCTTAGCTGTGGCTGCTTCTCGCGGCGACCCTCGCGCCCCTTTCTTTGAGGGGTGTTCCCATGTCCCCCTTCTCCCCTCGGTTGCTTCTGCTGCTGCTGTCGACCTCGTTGGCACTGAGGAGGTCGGAGCTGCGTCTGCCCCTAGTGGGAGACGCCGCAACAGCAAGGGCAAGGGGAGCAAGGGTGGTGGAGGGGGTGGCGGGGGAGGCGGTGGAGGGGGTGGAGGAGGCAGAGGGGGTGGCGGTGGAGGTGGGGGTGGTACCGGGAGTGGGGGCTTCAGTGGCGGCGGTGGAGGTGGTGGAGGCAGCGCCGGAGGTGGTGGAGGCAGCGGCAGCGGTGGTGGAGGTGGCGGCGGAGGTGGTGCTGGTCGAGGTGCAGCCGCGCAGCGTGGAGGCTTTGGTGGCAGCCAGCGCCAGCAGCAGCTGCGCTCCCGTGAGACCCTGTCGGTCCAGCAGCTTCGTGCGTGGTACGCTGGGCGTGGGAGGTCTGGGGGTGCAGGTCCCTGCACTTACGTTCTTCGCACCGGCAGTCGTAGTGGGGAGGTGTGTGGGCTCCCACACACTACACAGCACTGCTTCGGTCGCTTGACTGACGCTTGGCGTGCCCAGTTTCCTGATGCTGTTGAGCTCCCTCGCTGGCATGATCTGCTTCTGCAGAATGTGCCTATCTTTGATCTTGATTTTGATGCTCTCCTTGCTGCCATGTATGCTATTGCTGATAGTGCTGAGGGTGATTGTTACCTGAGTGTCCTCCCCGACCCGGGCTTTGCGGCTGCTGATCTAGGTGCTAGTACGTCTGCTGCTCCAGGTACTGGTGCGTCTGCTGCTCCAGGTGCTGGTGCGTCTGCTCTCTCTGGTACTACACCTACTGAGTCCTTGCACACTTTCACCCTTGACTCTGGTGCTTCGCGCTCTTTCTTTAGAGACAGCACCATGCTCACGCCGCTCCGTCAGCCTGTTGCGGTCTCCCTTGCTGATCCCTCAGGGGGCCCAGTTCTTGCACACTCCTCCACGGTTCTACCGTGTCCTGCGGCCCCGTCGGGCTTGCTGTCGGGACTCCACCTCCCCTCGTTCTCTTCGAACTTGGTGAGTGGAGCTGACCTCCAGGACGCGTGGGTTGACCAGTTCACCCCTGGAGGTCAGCGTGTGACCCACTGCACTTGCTCTCGGACGGGCCGCCACCTGGCCACGTTCACCCGTCGGCCAGGGTCGAGTCTGTACACACTGACTACTGCGTCTCCTCCGGTCTCTGCGTCTGGTCAGGTAGCTGCATCTAGTCAGGTGTTTGCTGCCGCATCCAGGTCTAGTCCTGCGTCTGCCCCCTGCTCGTGTCGTCCTCTGTCGCACGAGACTCTCCTTTGGCACCACCGCCTTGGTCACCCCTCCCTGCCTCGTCTTCGAGGTATGGCTTCCCGTGCCCTTGTCTCGGGTCTACCCCGGTCTCTCCCTCCCCTTCCTCCGGGGCCTGCCCCCACCTGTGTTCCTTGTGTCGAGGGCAGGCAGCGCGCCGCTCCTCACTCCTCCTCGTTCCCTCCGACTGAGGCTCCTCTGCAGACTCTTCACATGGACGTGTGGGGCCTAGCCCGCGTCCGTGGACAGGGTCACAAGCGTTACTTCCTGCTGGTCGTTGACGACTACTCGCGTTACACCACAGTCTTCCCCTTGCGCAGCAAGGGTGAGGTCCCTGAGGTGTTGATCGACTGGATCCGCGGTGCTCGTCGCCAGCTCAGCGAGAGTTTCGGCCAGGACCTTCCTGTTCTGCGTCTGCACTCAGACAGAGGTGGGGAGTTTTCCTCCGACCTCCTGAGGGCCTTCTGTCGTTCGGAGGGCATCCGCCAGACGTTCACGCTTCCGGCCTCCCCGCAGCAAAATGGGATTGCTGAGCGCCGCATTGGCATGGTCATGGACGTCGCTCGTACGTCCATGATCCATGTGGCTGCTCCCCATTTTCTGTGGCCGTTCGTGGTTCAGTACGCTGCGCATCAGATCAACCTTCAGCCGGAGACCACACCTGCTCTGCGGTGGACGGGGAAGGTTGGCGATGCGTCTGCGTTCCGTGTCTGGGGATCTCGAGCTTTTGTCCGCGATACTACAGCGGACAAGCTGTCCTCCCGTGCCGTTCCCTGTGTCTTCCTTGGCTTCCCTCCTGACGCACCCGGGTGGCAGTTCTACCATCTCACCTCGCGTCGTGTTCTGTCCTCTCAGGACGTCACGTTTAACGAGTCGGTGTCGTACTACCGTCTCTTTCCCTACCGCACTGCCTCTCTCCCCCCCCCGCCGCTCTTCCTAGCACCAGGTACTCCCCCAGTAGACCCCCTCCCCCCCCAGGGTCCTGCCCCCTCAGGTTTGTCCCAGGTAGACCCTGCTGAGCCGGTTGAGGTAGCTGTCGACTCAGGTGCTGCTAGGGGTGTTGAGCCTGCAGGTGCGGGGTCTGGGGGTGCTGAGACCGAGCGTGTGGAACCTTGGGGTGCTAAGTCTGGGGGTGCTGCGTCTGGGGGTGCTGAGTCTGGGCGTGTGGAGCCTGAGGGTACTGTGTCTGGAGGTGCTGAGCCTGCGCGTGCTGAGTCTGACGGTGCTCTAGGTGTCCCGTCGCGGCGGGAGCCTCTCTCTCCATAGCAGCTTCGTGAGTGGTACTCTCGGCGCTGTCGAGGTGCTGCAGGTGCTGGTGCTGCTGCTGGTGGAGCTGCTGGGGTGCTGCTGGTGCTGGGGGTGCTGCTGGAGCTTCTGGTGGTGCTGCTGGTGCTGGGGGTGCTACTGGTGCTGGAGCTGCTGGAGGTGCTGCTGGTGCTGGAGCTGCTGGAGGTGCTGCTTGTGCTGGAGCTGCTGGAGCGGCTGGAGGTACTACTAGAGCTGCTGGCGGTGCTGCTGCTCCTGGAGGTACTGCTGGTGCTGGAGCTGCTGGAGCTGTTGGAGGTGCTGCTGAGACTGGAGACCCTGCAGCTGAGGGTACCGGTCCTGTCTCTGCTGTTTCTGGAGGCGCTGCGCGGCCGCGGCCGTACTACGTTCCGCTCCTTCAGCAGGTTCTTGGCTCCCCGCCTTCTCCTGGTCCTCCTCCTCCTTCCCTGAGTCCACCGCCTGTCCAGTCCCAGTCGCAGTTACAGCCGGCCTCTCCACTTCCTGGTCCTTCTCCTTACTCTGGACCGACTAGAGTTCTTACGGAGTGTCGTGAGCCTGAGTCGCATCCTGTGTCGCCTGTGTCTCGTTCTGCGTCGCCTGTCCGTTCTGTTCGCGATGGTCGTGTTTCGCGTCCGCATCCTCCTCCTGTCCCTGGCACTCACTCTATGAATCTGCGTCCTTCCACTGCTCCACAGCGTGTCCCTCTGCCGTCTCCTCCTGCGTCCTCTCTTCCTGCCGTTCTGGACCCTGCGTCTGACTCCCTACGTGCTGCGAGTCCAGCTGTCACGCGTTTTCTGGCCACTGCTGTCACTGACCCTTTGTTTGAGTCCACTGCTGCGTCTGCTCTTGTTACTGAGCTTGTTGACTTTGCTGCAGCCTGTCGCCTAGACTACGCCACCAGTTTTGTTGCTGAGTCTGCGTCTGCGTCTGTCTGTCCTCCGTCCGTCGAGGGTGAGTGTGCTCTTGGCACGGACGTTCTTGAGGACAGACAGGAGGAGTTTGAGTGCTTTGCCGCTTCTGTACCTCATCTCGTGTCCATGCTGATTGCCCCTGAGGGAGACCCGGATGCACCAGACATCCCGACCCCGCGCTCTTACGCAGAGGCGATAGAGGGTCCCTACTCCTCTCAGTGGCAGGCAGCCATGGACGCCGAGATGGCTTCCTGGAAGTCCACTGGCACCTACGTAGACGAGGTTCCCCCACCTGGGGCGAACATTGTCAGTGGCATGTGGATCTTCAGGGTGAAGCGGCCGCCAGGTTCTCCGCCTGCCTTCAAGGCGCGTTACGTTGCACGTGGCTTCAGTCAGCGACGGGGAGTTGACTTCTTTCAGACCTTCTCCCCTACCCCGAAGATGACCACTCTTCGGGTACTACTGCATGTAGCTGCTCAGCGTGACTACGAGCTCCACTCGCTTGACTTCAGCACAGCCTTCCTCCAGGGCAGCCTGCACGAGGAGATCCGGTTGCGCCGCCCACCTGGCTTCACTGGGTCGTTTCCTGCTGGTACCCAGTGGAGCCTCCGGCGGCCAGTCTACGGTCTCCGCCAGGCACCCCGTGAGTGGCACGACACACTCAGGACGACCCTTGCTGCTCTTGGTTTTGCTCCTTCCACTTCTGACCCTTCTCTGTTTTTACGCACTGACACTACTCTGCCGCCGTTCTACGTTCTCGTGTACGTAGACGACCTCGTCTTTGCTACTGCTGACACTGAGGCACTCGCCCACGTGAAGTCGGAGCTTCAGAAGAGACACACGTGCACAGACCTGGGTGAGCTGACAAGCTATCTTGGCTTGCGGATCACCCGGGACAGAGCACAGCGCACCATTACCTTGACTCAGTCACACATGGTGCAGCAGGTCCTTCAGCGCTTCGGCTTCACGTACTCCTCGCCACAGTCCACTCCTCTGCCTACAGGTCACTCGCTCTCAGCTCCACCTTCGGACGAGTCCGTAGAGCCGAGTGGCCCGTATCCAGAGCTTGTGGGCTGCCTTATGTACCTGATGACTTGCACACGACCTGACCTCGCATACCCTCTCAGCCTTCTAGCTCGCTACGTGGCTCCCGGTAGACACCGAAAGGTGCACTGGGATGCTGCGAAGAGGGTGTTGCGATTCTTGTGCAGTACATCGGGCATGGGGCTCGTGCTTGGAGGACGGGCTCGAGTTGTCCTCACTGGTCACGCTGACGCCTCCTGGGTTGACGACTTGGCTACGCAGCGGTCGTCATAGGGTTACACCTTCAGTCTTGGCTCCGGTTCTGTCTCTTGGCGGTCTACCCGCTCTTCTTCTATTCTCAGCTCCAGTTGTGAGGCTGAGATCTACGCTGGGGCCATGGCTGCACAGGAACTACGCTGGCTCACCTACTTGCTGACCGACTTGGGAGAGGCGCCTCGTTCTCCTCCAGTTCTGTACGTCGACAACAAGACCATGCTTGCCTTGTGTCAGGAGCACAGACTGGAGCACATAACGAAGCACATTGCTCTGCGCTACTTCCTTGCTCGAGAGTTGCAGCAGTGTGGCTAGCTTTGTCTTGCTTATGTGGCCTCACAGGCCAACACTGCTGATGTTTTCACCAAGGCACTCCAGCCTTGTGATCATCAGCGTTTCTGTAATGTTCTAGGCCTTGTACCTACTGTGCCTCACTTGCTTTCTTCTTGACTCTGCCTGTACTGTACTCTTTATACATATACCTACATGCTTACACTTGCTAGGTTGTGTTCATTGTATTATACATATACCTGCATGCTTACACTTGCTAGGTTGTGTTCATTGTATTGTTTGTTCTCCTTTATATAACTCTGCATGTGAACTGGCCTTGTGGCCATTTGCTTGTGCTCAGATTGCGTGGTGACTTTGTGATCCACCCTGAGCTTGCTTTGTCTTTCTTGACTGGTCTTGTGACCTCTTGTTCTCCCCCACTTTGCCTATGGGGGTGTGTCAAACTTATATATGCTATAGTCTGTTTAGGCTGTAGTGGGGTAGTTCTTAGAGGGTACAACACTTTTGTGTTTCATACTTGTACCCACCTGCTGCCTAGTTCATTCATTCCCCTCTCATGATTCTCACAGTAGCTAGTGTGTACAGACTCGACCCTGGCCGACGAGTGAACGTAGCCAGGTGACGCCCCGTCCGTGTGCACATGCAGATCGATACACGCTGACCCCCAGGAGTGGTGGTAGTGACCATCGCATCCTGAAGGGCAGTGGTACTCACCAAGTTCGTAGAGAACGAGGGGAGGTGAAGACCTGACAGTTAGTCGGACGGAATCGCCGGACACGGGAGGACAGTGGAGGAACTGGCAACGACCGGCCCCCCAGAGGGGTCAGCCAGTCTGACCGGAACAGGTGCAGAAAGAGGAGTGAGAGTGGTGCTGTCACGAAAGAAACAGCGCGAGGCTTCGGAGTCCAACGTGAAGGTGTGCAGGGCCTCAGCAGGCGCAGTACCAGGGGGAGTACCAGACGCACTAGCACCTAGAGAAGCAGCCACTACACCTGGGTCAGGTGGCACACACCGGGAACAGTCACCCTCCGCACTAGCAGACAAAGCATACATAGCAGTGAGAATAGCATCATAGTCTAGAGCAAAGATATCCACACGCTGCCTAACCAGCTCGAGCCAGCGGGGAAGCTCAGTCGCGTCGCCAAACTCTGCACGCCAGGTGTCGCTCAGACAGGAGAAGTAGCGAGACTGTGTGTGACCAACTGTCCCGCAGGTCTGACCAGCCCGGTCACCTGTGCGAATGACGTACGGGCAGCGAGTACTACTCGGAGACGCCCCACGCTGAACGTACCACTCACGAAGTTGCTGAGGCGTCAGGGTCTCGCGCGGACGCCGCTGCAGGTGCGTCAGGCCACCGCCAGGAACTCCCAGCTGAACAGCTGCAGAGTGACTACCACTACTGCCGCCGCCACCACCCCTACTAGTGCACCACTCATGTAGCTGCTGGGGTGGAAGGGACTCGCGCTGACGCTGCTGACCACCGCCAGAAGCTCCCCACCGAACAGCTCCACAGCGACTGCTGGGACGGCCGCCACCACCCCCACTGCCACCACCACCGCCGTCACCACCTCCACTGCTACGACGAAGAAAAGTCATAGTGGGCAATCGAGGCGGCGCGCGGGGCGGCAGGGGCTGTGAGAGGGGTGGCAGTATGAGGAGCAGGAGCAGCAGTAGCAGTAGGGGCCTAGGGGCCGAGGGGCCTAGCACAAGGTTGGTGGGGCCGAGGGGCCGAGGGGCCGAGGGGCCGAGGGGCCGAGGGGCCAAGGGTCCGAGGGGCTGAGGGGCCAAGGAGACTAGGGGCCAAGGGGCCTAGGGGCCGAGGGGCCAAACAAAAGGGTGGCGGGGCCTAGGGGCCGAGGGGCCAAGGGTCCTAGGGGCCGAGGGGCCAAACACGAGGCCGAGGGGCCGAGGCTAGGGGCCGAGGGGCGGGGCCGAGAGGCCAAACACGAGGGCCGAGGGGCCAAGAGGCCTAGGGGGGGGGCCAAGGGGCCAAACGAGAGGCCGGGCGCGGGCTAGGTATGGGGCCGGGCGCGGGCTAGGTACTGGGCCAGGCGCTGGGCAGGTACGGGGCCGGGCGCTGGGCTCTGGACTTGGGCCGAGAGGCCAAACAAGGGACCTGGCGCTGGGCAGGTACGTGGCCGAATGCTGGGCTCTGAATTGGGGCAGAGGGGCCTAGGGGGTCGAGGGGCCAAACACACGGGGCCGAGGAGGCCGAGCCTAGGGGCCGAGGCTAGGGGCCGAGGGGCCGACGGGCGGGGCCGAGGGGCCAAACAAGGGGCCGGGGGGCCGAGGGGCCAAACAAGGGGCCGGGGGGCCGGGCGAAGGGCTCTGAGTTTGGGCCGAGGGGCCTAGGGGCCGCGGGGCCAAACAAGGGGCCGGGGGGGCCTATCACACGGGGCCGAGGGGCCAAACAAGGGGCCGGGGGGCCGGGCGCCGGGCTTTGAGGTGGGGCCGAGGGGCCTAGGGGCCGCGGGGCCAAACAAGGGGCCGGGGGGCCTAGGGGGGCCGAAGGGCCTAGGGGGCCGAGGGGCCAAACAAGGGGCCGGGGGGCCGGGCGCCGGGCTCTGAGGTGGGGCCGAGGGGCCTAGGGGCCGCGGGGCCAAACAAGGGGCCGGGGGGGGGGCCTAGGGGGGCCGAGGGGCCTAGGGGGCCGAGGGGCCAAACAAGGGGCCGGGGGGGGCCGGGCGCCGGGCTCTGAGGTGGGGCCGAGGGGCCTAGGGGCCGCGGGGCCAAACAAGGGGCCGGGGGGGCCTAGGGGGGCCGAGGGGCCAAACAAGGGGCCGGGGGGCCGGGCGCAGGGCTCTGAGGTGGGGCCGAGGGGCCTAGGGGCCGCGGGGCCAAACAGGGGGCCGGGGGGGGGCCTAGGGAGGCCAAGGGGCCTAGGGGGCCGAGGGTCCTAGGGGGCCGAGGGGCCAAACAATGGGCCGGGGGGGGCCGGGCTCCGGGCTTTGAGGTGGGGCCGAGGGGCCTAGGGGCCGCGGGGCCAAACAAGGGGCCGAGGGGGCCTAGGGGGGCCGAGGGGCCTAGGGGGCCGAGGGGCCAAACAAGGGGCCGGGGGGCCGGGCTCCGGGCTTTGAGGTGGGGCCGAGGGGCCTAGGGGCCGCGGGGCCAAACAAGGGGCCGGGGGGGGGGGGGGGGGGGGGGGGGGTGCGGGCGTCGGGCTTTGAGGTGGGGCCGAGGGGCCTAGGGGCCGCGGGGCCAAACAGGGAGCCGGGGGGGGCCCTAGGGGGCCCGAGGGGCCTAAGGGGCCGAGGGGCCTAGGGGGCCAAGGGGCCAAACAATGGGCCGGGGGGGGGGGCGGGCTCCGGGCTTTGAGGTGGGGCCGAGGGACCTAGAGGCCGCGGGGCCAAACAAGGGGCCGGGGGGGGGGGGCCTAGGGGGGCCGAGGGGCCTAAGGGGGCCGAGGGGCCAAACAAGGGGCCGGGGGGGGGGCCGGGCGCCGGGCTGTGAGGTGGGGCCGAGGGGCCTAGGGGCCGCGGGGCCAAACAAGGGGCCGGGCGCAGGTGTTGTCGGGCCGGGGCTAGGTGCGGAGCCGGGCGCTGGGCGAGGGACTGAGCCGGGCGCGGGAGTAAGGTACGGGGCCGGGCGCTAAGCTAGGAACGGGGCCTAGCGCGGGCTAGGTACGGGGCCGGGCACTGGCAGGAACGGGGCCGGGCGCTGGGCAGGTACGGGGCCGGGCGCTGGGCAGGTACGGGGCCGGGGCGCGGGCTAAGTACGGGGCCGGGCGCGGGCGTTATACGGGCCTGGCGCGGGCTAGGTACGGGGCCAGGCGCTGGCGATAGACGGGGCCGGGCGCGAGCTAGGTACGGGGCCAGGCGCTGGCTAGGGTCGGGGCCGTGCGCTGGGCTAGGTACGGGCCGAGCGCGGGGCTAGGTACGAGCCGAGCGCGGGCGAGAGACGGGGCCGGGCGCGGGCAGGGTATGGGCCGGTCGCGAGGCTAGGTACGGGCCGGTCGCGGGCTAGGTACTGGGCCAGGCGCGGGTGTCGACGTGGCGATCGCGGGCTAGGTACGGGCCGGGCACGGGCGTGAGAAGGCACGGGCCGAGGGGCCAAACACAGGGGCCGCCGAGCGCGGGCTAGGTATGGGCCAGGCGCGGTACGGGCGGGGCGCGGGGCTAGGAACAAAGCAGTAGGTGGTGGGCCCAATAGTAACCTAGTAACTCCAATACCATGTTAGATCAGTGACGAGAATGATTGACTAGGGAAGGGGGAAGGGTACAAGTACAATGTCGAGAGAAATTGTGTACCCCCTAAGGCTAAACCCACTATAGCCTAGACAACTGTAAACACATGAACTAAGCCTAGATACAACTAAGCATATATGTTTGACAGAAGCTGCTCTGGAGGGAGGGGCAAAAGCCGTCAGCAAAGCAGCAATTGTGGAAGGGCAGGTGGAATGGGCATATCAACTGGAAAAGGACCATTGCCATCCGAGACTCTTCGGTTACACCGAGTAAACCGCGGGATGTTCTGCTGCAAATCCACAATCTGAACCTGCAAGTGGGAGAACGGGTGGCGTTTTTTAGCAGTAAACTGGTCTGCCCGTACAGTGGGTGTGAAGAAACACTTGAGCACTGCCTCTACAGTTGCCCCAAGATTCAGGTGGTGACGTCTGCATTGCTGAAGTCCCTCCGCATGTTGAACAGATCGTGTGCAGTGTCATCATTGGGCGACCTGTTGTTCCGGAAGGCGGGGTCCAGCACGGCATTTCTGGAAGCCACGCTTACATCCATTACACTTCATCAACTGTGGGCGGAGCGATGTGATGCTGTCTTCAGGGGGAAAAAATTCCGGACGAGGTGGGTTCTCCGCCGCGTTGAAGCTGCTTTCCGCTTGCATGCACGTATCTACACGAGATCGAGGGACGTTGAGTGGAAGAAGCGCCGGGGTACACAACATGAGGGGAAATTCCGCCGTGCGTTGGAGAGTGAGAACAAGCTACTGTTTCGGATCAGGGACAAGAACAGCAAGTCGTGGGCGTGGACGAAAGCTTTCACGAACATCTGGCTCGCACCGAGGATGATTTGCCAACCTCCTTAGATGCCACACCTGGGGCAGCCACGTGGCCGCCTCTCATGCGCAGTTACGACTGTTATTGTTTATGTATGCTTGCTCCATCGGTGTACATAGCAATTACCTAAACAAAAAAAACATTTTATACAAGTTGTTACGGGTGCAATTGAACGAGCGAGTGAAGATTCACACTAGAGTCAAACGAGTGCAAATGTGAGCAAACATGTGAGCGAAAATTTATAGCAAAAGTAACAAATGGTAACGCGGTGCGTACGAGCAAACTGGTGGCAGTGAGGTTCGGGCTAGTCCCGAAGCGTAATCCGAGTTGGCCAAGTTCAGCAGTGCATAGGCGATGCGTGAAGGCGGCGAAACACCGTTAACAGTAACGGGTGAAAAAATGGTTGGTCTTCTTATACGGTACGAGTTGGTGAGGTGTGCAGTAAGGAATGCTGAAAAAAATCCTTACACTACCCCTTGTCAGAACATTATAGCTTATACATTTGTATAGGCTGTAGTGGGATAGCCCATAAGGGGTACAACCCAATTAGGGTTAGTACTTGTACCCAACTGTTTGCTAGTTCATTCATTCTCGTTTGTTACTTTCACATGGAATCAGAGCAGGTTACTTGGGCCCACCACCTGCTACGCTGCGAGTACCCCCCTAGGCCCATCGCCCCTAGCCCCGCGCCCGGCCTCGTTCCTAGCCCCGCGCCCGGCCCGTACCTCGCCCGCGACCGGCCTGTACCTAGCCCGCGCCCGGCCCCGTCTCTCGCCCGCGCCCGGCCCGTACCTAGCCCGCGATCGGCCCGTACCTAGCCCGCGATCGGTCTGTTCCTAACCCCGCGCCCAACCCGTCTCTCGCCCGCGCCCGGCCCATACCTAGCCTGCGACCGGCCCGTACCTAGCCCGCGCCCGGCCCCGTCTCACGCCAGCGCCCGGCCCGTACCTAGCCCGCGACCCGCCCGTACCTAGCCCGCGACCGGCCCGTACCTAGCCCGCGACCGGCCCGTACCTAGCCCGCGCCCGGCCCCGTCTCACGCCCGCGCCCGACCCGTACTTAGCCCGCGATCGGCCCGTACCTAGCCCGCGACCCGCCCGTACCTAGCCCGCGCCCGGCTCCGTACCTCGCCCGCGCCCGGCCTCGTACCTAGCCCGCGCACGGCCCCGTCCCTAGCCCGCGCCCCGTCGACACCCGCGCCAGGCCCCGTACCTAGTCCGCGCCCGGCCCCGTTCCTAGCCCAGCGCCCAGCCCCGTACCTCGCTCGCGCCCGGCCCCGTACCTAGCCCGCGCCCGGCCCCTGTTCAGCGCCCAGCGCCCGGCCCCGTTCCTAGCCCAACGCCCGGCCCCGTACCTAGCCCGCGCCCGGCCTCGTACCTAGCCCGCGGCCCGTCGACACCCGCGCCCGGCCTCGTCCCTCGCCCAGCGCCTGGCCCCGTACCTAGCCCGCGCCCGGTCCCGTACCTAGCCCGCGGCCCGTCGACGCCCGCGCCCGGCCTCGTCCCTCGCCCAGCGCCCGGCCCCGTACCTAGCCCGCGCCCAGCCCCGTACCTAGCCCCGCGCCCGGCCCCAGTTCAGCGCCCAGCGCCCGGCCTTGTACCTGCCCAGCGCCCGGCCCCGTACCTAGCCCGCGGCCCGTCGACACCCGCGCCCGGCCTCGTCCCTCGCCCAGCGCCTGGCCCCATACCTAGCCCGCGCCCGGCCCCGTACCTAGCCCGCGGCCCGTCGACGCCCGCGCCCGGCCTCGTCCCTCGCCCAGCGCCCGGCCCCGTACCTAGCCCGCGCCCGGCCCTGTACCTAGCCCCGCGCCTGGCCCCAGTTCAGTGCCCAGCGCCCGGCCCCGTACCTGCCCAGCGCCCGGCCCTGTACCTAGCCCGCGCCCGGCCCCGTACCTAGCCTGCACCCGGCCCCCTTTCGTACCTGGCCCCGCGGCCCCATTCGCCCGTCGTCCCCGGCCCCATCGCCTAGGCCTCTTGTTTGGCCTCTCGGCCCTCTTATTTGGCCCCTCGGCCCACTAGGCCTGTTGGCCACCTAGACCCCTCGGCCCCCCCTAGGCCCCTTGGCCACCTAGGCCCTTCGGACCCCCTAGGCCCCTCGGCCCCTCGGCCCTCTTGTTTGGCCCCTCGGCCCCTCGGCCCTCGTGTTTGGCCCCTAGGCCCCATAGGCCCCTCGGCCCCTCGACCCTCTTGTTTGGCCCCTCGGCCCCCTAGGCCCCTCGGCCCCTCGGCCCTCTTGTTTGGCCCCTCGGCCCCCCCCTAGGCCCCTCGGCCCCCTAGGCCCCTTGGCCCCCTAGGCCCCTCGGCCCCTCGGCCCTCTTGTTTGGCCCCTCGGCCCCTAGGCCCCTCGGTCCCGCCCCTTGGCCGCTTAGCTACTGCTGCTGCTTCTCCTGCTGCTACTGCTGCTCCTAAGTCCTGCGCCACTATTGCTTCGCTTAGAGTTCTCGCGTTCGACCCGGAGGGCAGACCTGTTGCATTTGACACGTGGCACGACGATCTGCAAGTGTACCTACTGAGCGATAGTAAGGACAGTGTCTCACTATTTGACCACATGTCCGGTGCCGCTCCAGCCCCTCCTGCCACAGCTGACGGTGCGACTCGTTCCCAGTGGCTGTCTCGTGACGCTACTGCCCGTTTAACCATTCGCAACCACCTGCCGGTGGCCGAATGTACTCACTTTGGACAGCACAGGACGGCACAGGCCCTGTACGACGCTGTCGTTGCTCGCTACTCCTCCCCTGCTACTGCTGCTCTAGGCAGATTGCTAATGCCCTACCTGTTCCCTGAGCTGTCGGCTTTTGCCACTGTAGCAGACCTGGTTACCCACCTGCGCACTAGCGACGCTCGCTACCGTGCTACCGTCCCTACTGAGTTCCTTCCCACGAACCAGCCCCCCATGTTCATCACCCTCTACTTCATAGTCTCCCGCCTCCCTGACTCTCTTCGCTCTGTCAGGGACATGACCCCACCTCCCACACAGTTGACCTCCTCGAGCAGCATCTCCTCGCAGGTGGGACTAGTGCAGTTGCTGTAGATGCTGCTCGTGGCACTCCGCGCTCGCCCTTCTTTGAGGGGTGCTCCCCCTCACCCCTTTCCCCCTCCTTCGCCTCTGCTGCTGCTGCAGACGTCTCTGTTACTGAGGACGTTGGTGCTGCTTCGACTAGTGCGAAGCGCTGCAGCATTAAGGGCAAGGGTGGCCGGGGTGGTGGAGGTGGCAGCGGTGGTGGCGGAGGTGGCAGTCGGAGCGGTGGTGGGGGTAGCGGTGGAGGTGGTGGAGGCGGTGGAGGTGGTGGCGGCGGTGGGACTGGTGGCGGCGGTGGGGGCTCTGGTGGCGGCGGTGGAGGCAGCGGAGGGAGTGGCGGCAGTGGAGGCGGTGTGACCGGTGGTGGTAGGTATGGACCTTGGCGTGGAAGCCCTGGTGGTGGTCGGGGCCAGCAGCAGCAGCGTCGGAGCGAGACCCAGTCGCCCCAGCAGCTCCGTGAGTGGTTGGTTCAGCGTGGGACGGGTGGGGGTAGTGAGACCTGCCCGTATGTCATTCGCACGGGTGTCCGTGCGAGCCAGACATGCGGGAGGTTTCACACTGAGCACCACTGCTTTGCCCGCCTTGACGACGCCTGGCGTGCTGTGTTCGGTGACGACGTCGAGCGCCCTCGCTGGGCGCAGTTGCTTCAGTCAGGAGTTGCTATCTTTGACCTAGACTATGATGCTATTCTCTCTGCCATGTATGCTTTGTCTTTTAGTGCTGAGGGTGACTGTTACCGGTGTGTGCCACCTGACCCAGGTATAGCGGCTGCTGCTCTAGGTGCTAGTGCATCTGGTACTCCCCCTGGTACCGCGCCTGCTGAGGCCTTGCACACCTTCACGTTGGACTCCGGCGCCTCACGCTGTTTCTTTCGTGACAGCACTACTCTCACTCCTCTCCCTGCACCTGTCCCGGTCAGACTGGCTGACTCCCTGCACCTGTCCCGGTCGTTGCCCGTTCCTCCACTGTCCTCCCGTGTCCGGCGGTTCTGTCCGGCTAACTGTCAGGTCTTCACCTCCCCTCGTTCTCTACAAACTTGGTGAGTACCGCTGCCCTTCAGGATGTGATGGTCACTACCACCACTCCTGGGGGTCAGCGTGTGTCGATCTGCACGTGCACACGGACGGGGCGTCACCTGGCCACGTTCACTCGTCGGCCAGGGTCGAGTCTGTACACACTGGCTACCGAGCCTCCTCAGGTAGCTGCATCTGCCAAGTGTCCGCGTCAGGTCAGGTAGCACCCCCTTGCTCGTGTCGCCTCCTGTCGCACCAGACTCTCCTCTGGCGCCACCGCCTTGGACACCCCTCCCTGCCACGCCTGCGTGGCATGCACTCCCGCCTCCCTGTCTCTGCTCTTCCCAGGTCTCTGCCTCCCCTCCCGCCCTCGCCAGCCCCGCACTGCCTTCCTTGCGTCGAGGGGCGGCAGCGCCCTGCTCCTCACTCCTCCTCGTTTCCCCCGACGACTGCTCCCCTGCAGACCCTCCACATGGACGTGTGGGGCCCAGCCCGCGTCAGTGGACAGGGCCGCGAGCGCTACTTTCTGCTGGTAGTTGACGACTATACGCGGTACACCACGGTCTTCCCCTTGCGCAACAAGGGTGAGGTCTCTGATGTCTTGATCCCTTGGATCCGCACAGTCCGTCTCCAGCTACGCGAGCGGTTTGGTCAGGACCTCCCTGTCCTGCGTCTGCACTCTGACAGAGGTGGTGAGTTCTCCTCCGACCTCTTATGGGACTTTTGTCGTGGGGAGGGCATCACCCAATCGTTCACGCTTCCGGACTCCCCTCAGCAATATGGGATTGCTGAGCGCCGCATTGGCTTAGTCATGGAGGTTGCTCGTACCTCCATGATCCATGCGGCCGCTCCCCATTTTCTGTGGCCGTTTGCGGTCCGGTACGCTGCGCATCAGCTCAACCTTTGGCCCCGTGTCTCCTTGCCGGAGACCTCATTCACACTGCGTTGGACGGGGAAGGTTGGCGATGCGTCGGTGTTCCGGGTCTGGGGTTCTCGTGCCTTTGTTCACGATACGTCCGCGGACAAGCTCTCCGCCCGCGCCATTCCCTGCGTCTTCCTTGGCTTTGTCCCTGCCACTATAGTCTTAGAACACAAGATAGGAAGAGTTACGAGTTACGAGGTACAGTGATGTGGAACAGTGCCACACTGTCCCCAACCACGAAGGGTCTCGAAACTACCCTCCACAAGGGCCTACACCAAGAGAAATGTTACACTACACAAAGTAATGCAACTATTCTCACTATCTTATAGTTTACCCTTTTGGAGAGCTTCGAAATAACTTGAATCTTGAAACCAAGGCTCTGGTTCTTCAAGGTAAATTCTTCCTTGAGTTCTTGGAAGTCTGCTGCGCACACCTGCGACACGCCGAACGTTCCACACACGACAAAATAGAAAACCGCACACGACACGCAAACGACGACGTGACACGCGACTAGCGATAACTCGCTATTGACTCGACGCACACATTCAAAATCATGCTTCATCATACACACACTATTGTAAACATGAAATATATATTATTTCATGCCCTCATACCATTCCATGCACACACGCATGCACGCACACGGACAACAAGCCGAATGCAAACCGTAGGGTTGCACCAACATACATGGGGGGGGGGTTCTTGGCACAGAAGTCAGTGGGAAGGGCAGCGCGGTAGCGGGTGTCACTAGTGCGGAGGTGAGTAATGAGGTCAGCGACTGTGGCAAAGGCGGCAAGGTCAGGGAAAAGGTACGGCAGCATGAGGCGGCTGAGGGCAGCAGTGGCAGGGGAGGAGTAGCGCGCAACTACAGCGTCGTACAAAGACTTAGCAGTCTTGTACTGGCCAAAATGCGCGCGCTCAGCAGGCGGCAGGTGACTGCGAACAGCAAGGCGAGCAACAGCGTCACGAGTGGTCCACTGCGAGCAAACAGCATTGTCAGCAGTGGCAGTGGAGACACCGGACGTGTGATCGAAAAGGGATACCCCATCCCTAGAGTCACACTGAAGAAGGAGCTGTAGGTCGTCAACCCACACGTCAAAGTCAACTGCACGCCCCTCAGCATCAAAGGTGAGAACACTAGGGCTAGCCATAGTAGTAGCAGCAGCAGTAGCAGCAGTAGCAGCAATAGCAGTAGGAGCAGCAGAGGCAGCAGGCGCAGTGCAAGAAGGAGGGCAGCGTGGCTCGGCAGGGCGGCGCGGCGCGGCAGCAGGCTGCGCGGCGGGGCGGCGCGGGTGCTTACCAAGGGCGGGTGCAGGGCAGGGCCGCAGCTGGCAGTTTAGGTCAGGGCCGCGGCAGCAGGGGCCTTGACAGTAGGGGCCGCGACAGCAAGGGGGGCCGCGACTGCTGGGGCTGCGACGGCAGAGGCCGCGACAGCAGGAGGGGTCGCGACTGCAGGGGCCGCGACAGCAGCAAGGGCCGCGACAGCAGCAGAGGCCGCAACAACAGCAGGGTCCTCGACAGCAGTAGGGGGCCGCGACGGAACAGGGGCCGCGACAGCAGTAGTGGCCGCAACAGAAGTAGGGGCCGCGACGGTAGCAGGGGCCGTGATGGCAGCAGGGGCCGTGACGGCAGCAGGGGCCGCGTCGGCTGTAGGGGCCGCGACGGCAGTAGGGGTCGTGACGGTAGTAGGGGCCGCGACAGCAAGGGGGCCGCGACTGAAGTGGGGGCCGCGTCGACAGCAGAGTTCGCGACGGCAGCAAGGGCCGCGACGGCAGTAGGGGCCGCAATGGCAGTAGGGGCCGCGACGGCAGTAGGGGCCGCGACGGCAGCAGAGGCCGGGTCGGCAGCAGGGGCCGCGACGGCAGCAGGGGCAGGCACAAAAAACGCGCGTCGGGCAGGGCAGGAAAACAAAAGTTCGTGGTGGGCCCTAAAAAAAACGTTCCCACTAGGGAACCTGCTCAGAATACCATGTTAGAATCAGGAACGGAATGGATGAACTAGAAAGCAGGTGGGTACAAGTAGCAAACCCAGAAGTGTTGTACCCTATAAGAACTACCCCACTACAGCCTAAAAAGACTATAGCATATAAGTTTGACATGTAGTCGGTGCCCTTCGTCAGTCGATACATCCCTTGGTCGTGTGGTAGTTGAAGAAATCCGATGCGGATTAGGCGGGCGTGAAGGTGCTGCTGCCACAGTCTCGGGGCTTGCTTGATCCCGTACAGCGATTTCTCCAGCTGACAGATTTGGTTTGGGCCTGCGTTGGACCCGTGCGGGAGTTCGACGAAAATCTCAGCGTCGACGGGGGCGTAGAGGAAGGCATTGGCGACATCGATTTGCCGAAGCTTCTTCCGGTTCATGGCAGCTATCGCGAGGAGAATCCGCAGTGAGGTATGTCGGCTTACTGGGGCGAATGTTTCCGTGAAGTCGCGCCCTTGCTCTTGATCGAAGCCACGCACAACCCAGCGTGCTTTGAATTTGTCGATTGTTCCGTCAGCTTTTGTTTTCACGCGGAAAACCCATTTCCCCGTGAGGATGGTTTTGTTGCGTGCCACTTCGATAGGCACGACTTTCCAGGTGTTGCGTTCTTGCAGCGCCTTTAACTCTCTGTCCATGGCTTCACGCCATTTTTCCCTGTGTTCCCCCCCCAGAGCCTACTGAATGGTAGCAGGCTCCTTAGGTGGTTCTGCTCCGTGGACAGCGGTGACAAGTCCCAGTATCTGCAGGCCACTCTGTGTGTAGCGGGAGAGATTTGTGTCCTCTGGATAAGCTGCTTCGTCTCCTGCTTCGGGGTCTGGTAAGAAATTCGGTCATATGCGTTCGGAGATGTTGGTGTCGACCGGTTGAGGTGTAACGTAACCGGTGTCAGCGAAGTCGAAATAAGTTTCGGCGTTGACACTTTCGCGAAAATTTTCATCATCCATCGGGATGGGCACGGAGCAGTATGGGAGTGGTCCTGCTTCTTCGGATGCGTTGTCCACGTTTTGCTCGTCCTAGTCAGCTTCGTCTGCTGCTGAAGCAAAGGCTCGGTTGCCACGGAAACCGCCCGTGAGGTCTCGATTTGCTGTCTGGTTGTCCAGGTACGTTTGAAGTGTGAGTCGCTCGTAGAAGATGACATCACGTGCTGCTACTGTTTCCTTCGAGTGGACGTCAAAAATCTTCCATGCGTTGTAATGCTTTTCGATGCCCAGGTGTAGTCCCCACTATGCGCGTTGAGAAAATCTTCCGGCTCTTGCAGTGTGCGGGCGGTTCTGTACCATGCATCCGAAAACTCGTAACATTTTTGTGTTGCCCAGCTTTCCTGTCCACAGCAAGTGCGGTGATGCGTTGTTCGGAAGTGATGACGACGTGAGCAAGTTGTGCAGCATGACAGCGTGGTCCATCGCCTCAGGCCACTGGTGATTGGGCAGTCGCATGCCACGCAACAATTTGCGCATGGTGTTCTGGAGAGTTCTGTTCATCCGTTCTGCCACGCCTTGCTGTTGATGGGCGTAGGGAAGCGAGATGAGTCGCTTGATGCCTCGTTCTGCGAGGTACTGCCTGAACCTTTGTGACTGATATTCCCCTCCTCCGTCAGACTGGAAGCTTTTCAGCTTTGCTCCCGATTCTCGTTCTGCCACAGGTAGCCAGGCGACGAAGGCTTCGAAGGCCATGTCGCGACTTGGGAGATTAAGATGCCAGACGTAACGGGTGGGGCGTCGATGAAAGTAATCACGTAATTGTATGCTCCTTGTCCCTGTTCGCGAGTATACAGGATGTCGCTGTATACTTTCTCGAGCGGTGCATAGGCTGGCGCGCTTGGATTGTGGTGAGAGACGAACGGTTGATGCGGTAAGTCAACTTCGGGACAGGTAAAACATGTTCCGCGGACTCATTGGAGTTCTCTGCCGTCGGGTAGGAGTGAGTATTTGTCGAGCAATGCTGCCTTGATTGTGTTGTTTAACGTGGTGTTGCTTGGATGACCCAGTCGTTCGTGCCACAGGGATTCGCTTGCACGATGTCCGGGTGAGCGCCTGTACAGGTCGGAGTTGGAGTAAAAGGCGGCGGTGAAGTTGGCGCTTCTGTGAACTTCACGTGGAGTGGGAGCCAACTGCTGCGCAAGTGTCGGTCGGGTGTCGTCGTTGAAGGTTGGTGCCGTCGAAGAGCTCGCGATTGGTGCTGTAAGTGTTGCTGTTGTTGCCGATGTTGTCTCTGCTGCTGTCGATGTTGTTTCTTCTTGCCGGATTGTTGCTAATGCCCGTATTCTTTCTGCTTCAGGTATGGTATGTGAATACCAGAACCCTCGAGGGCTGAAGTCGGGATCGAGGTCCGGTGGATGCGTCCAGGAAGCGAAGTTGACGATGGCGTCACTGTCGGCGGTTCCTTGATCTGGTACAAAATCAAGAACGAAGACATTGTTCTTCAGGATTGCTCTGCCGATTTAGAGTCCTCCTTTACCGTGGAATAACTTGAACTCCTGAGTGGTGCTGTCTGCTTCAAGATGGATACCCTTCGCCATCAGTTGGCTGACGCTCAGTAAGTTGTAGCCAAGTCCTTCTGCAATTAAAACTCATTTGTAGGATGACGTTGGTTTCTCGAGACTGAAGTTGTACTACTCCTTGTCGTCGTATGTGCAGGTTCTGGTTGTTGGCCACGGTGATGACGACTTCGCGCTGAAGTTGGTGTTCTTGTTGAACGAAACGACTTGAAGAGCACATATGTTGTCCGCAGCAGTTGTCCAAGAACCAAGTGTCTTGCCCGGACGGCTCGCTTTGGGCGATAGCTGCATACGTCGGATTGGGCTCTAGTGATTCGCGGTGAGGAGTCCTTTCATCGAGTTGGTCTTCTGGTGAGTAGTGGGGTGGTGATCCGGTGATGCAGGAGTCCGTCGTTCTTGTCATGCAGCTTACGATGTTTCTTGTTCCTTGTGCAGATTGCGATGTTGAAGATGTTGAAGGCTGCACTTGACTGGTGGGATGCGCCTGCGTAGAGGCTACTTGACTGCTTGAAGGCCGAAGTTGACGTTGCGGTGTCGTCGACTGCTGCTGATTCGGGCAGTGTGTGCGCGGATGACCAGACATCTTGCAGAGATGACAAAACGGTGGGACGTACTGTTGTACTTGTCGGTTGTTGTGTCGGTTGTTGTTGTTGTTGTTGTAGCGTCGTTGAGTATGAAAGGCGAATTCCGGTGCTAACACTTTCTTCTTGTGTCATTCTTCGTGCAGGTCCATATCTTGCTGTTCAGCGTGAATTTTGGCGCAGAGTGCTGCTTCGGAGATCTTCTCGTGAGCTCGAAGAAGTGCTCGAGTGGAGCGCCAATGAGGACCAAGACCGGCGATGATGACTGTTACAAATGCTTCTTCCGAAATTGATCCTCCGCATCGAAGGAGTCTGTCGCGCAGTCCGCGACAACGGCTAATATAAGCCATTCCCTTTTCGCCGGGTTTCATTTCCACTGTTATCAACTGTGCCATGAGACGACTCTGGTTAACGCTGTCTGTTTCTTGATACAGGCTTTTCAGATGGTCGTACGCCAGTTCGGTGGAGTTGCCGTATCCTCGATAAGACCAGATGTTCTGTTGCTCGTTTGGCGTCAAGTTTCGAAGAAGTATCGTATACGCCATCAGCGACTGATACGTGTATTGCGGCTTGTCGTACTGTGTCCCGTGTGTTGGATATGGCAGGGACCCGTTGAAGAATCCGAGAATTTGCGCGCCCTCCATCATCAGCTCAAATTCGAATGACCAGGTATAAAAATCCTTCCTGTCGAAAAGCGTTGATGTTTGCAGTTTTAGAACATGTGCGAATTGCGATTGCACCTGAAGTGTGTCCAGTGTCTTTTCTTGTCCAGGTGAAGACTACGGCTGCGGCGCGAAACTGATGGAGCCGCGTTGAGGCTCATACGGGGCAAAGGTGGGTTGCTGCTGATTTCCGCGCGCGTAGGATGAACCGTCAAGACTCATCGGTGTTGCTCTGTTGTTGTTGTCGCTGTTGTTTGATTGCGCAGGAGCTGCTTGCTGGTGTTGCTCGTAGAAGGACATGAAGGAGAAAAACTTCTCCTTCATGTTTGGGTCGAAGCCTGCTTGTTGATTTCCGGGAGTTTACGTTGACTCCGCAGCTGGTCTAGTTGCTGTGCCTTCTTCTGTCTGTAAGCCAGAGGCTGGAGGTGGAGTAGGGGTAGTTCCGAGAGATCTGTTGGAGGAGATCCTCTCCTTTTGTGTAGCCATGTCTTGCATTGTAAAAAGTTGAGAAAATGATCTTGCCCTGCCAGCTCTCATACCATGTTGGGCTGAGAAAAGCCCTTAGGATCTTTCAGGACTAAGATCAGGTGTTGACGTAGAGGTGTTGTAATTGCGGAAGCGTTTAATAAAGGTTGTTTGAACCACCTTGTACTGGTGTGTGAGAACAAGATAAGTTAAATAATAGCAAAGAGATACAAGCTTTTTATATGATTACAAAGGAATATAAAAGGTTCTATTTTAACTGTTTTTGCTGTTGCGGTTCGATACAGTGCCGACTCGGGTAACTGCTCAGTAACGAGTCAGTTATGTGTCCTTGCTGTCGCACTGTACGTTTCGTCAAGTCAAAGGTCGGAGACCTTTGACCTTCGCGTAACCTCCGACGGTTGCTTTGGTTGACTCGAGTGTTTCTTCGCTGTAGTCAGCTCCGTTTCGTGTCGACGCTTCGATACGACAGAAGCGTTTAAATCACTTGTTTCCAACATCTTCAAGGTTCCTTATGACTGGCTCCTAACTCCAAGGTTTCGGCTCTCTGTTTTAAGTGTTCGGTTTTACAACAACGGCTACATTGCAACTATTACGGCTATTACCTACCATGATCCCAAGGCTTCCACCTCGGTCTCTCATCATCAGCAGCAAGAACAATGGTCAAACGCCTCAGCATTATACCTACTTAACCAGTCTGTGCTCAGTGTTATGGCATCAGCTCAGACATCACTGGTATGTTTTTCAGCTTTCCAGCCATTTCTTACTCATCATCGCACGATGCCTCCCAAAGGGAAGCCCAAGGCTCTGACGGAGGCCTCATCGCTGGAGTTTCCATCATCAACTGCGGGAGCCCCGTTCTCGTCTCCTGCTCCTGCTCCTGCTTCATCTGACCCTGCAGGCAAGGGCAAAGGCAAGGTTGAAGATTCAGGCAATGTGACTCATGCTGATGCTACGGTGAGTGGTTCCGGCCTCTCCTTGGAGGAAAATCTGCACTCTCTTCGTACGGCTGCTCCTGACAGCGGCTTTCTTGAGGATGACTCCGACGAGGAGCTTGAAGCCGATGTCAGGACGGAGGCTTTCAACCACGTTCTCTATACGGCGATTCTTCTGCTTCCGGTGGCTCTCGCCTTGGAAGTGGCATTAGTCATTACCACGGTCCGGACCCTGATGAGGCGTGTTTGGTCTTCCATGCTCTCCGATGGTGCTGCCGACTCGGCGAAGTTCCAAGAACTCCTCCCGGCATACATGGCGAAGACCCGCTACAGTCGGCTGCAAGTCTCCCTCCCGCACGAAGAAAATATTAGGAGCATCAGGTCGAAGGAGGTTGACTACACGCGTCCGAACGACGCGGTTGTCAGACTCTACTGGCAACACACTGACAATCCCGCATTTGTACGGGAGCGGGCGACGAATGCTCAGGTGATCGAAGTGGTGATCCGCGATGTACCTCCGACGAAGACACCTGAGATGCTGCGGGAGCTGATGGCGGTTTACCAGTTGCGGAATCGGAAGCGTTCGGCATTTAAGGACGGTGTCTGCTTCCATCGCGTTCTGCATCCGGTTACTGGTGCTGATACCGACGTCATCAAGGGTCTCGTGATCCCGCATCCTGGTGACCGCTACCGCTGGCGCCATGTCTTCCAAGATCCGCCCGAGATCGGTCGTCGCTACTTGGTCCACTTCCCTGCGCTGTCTTGCCTGCTCTGAGGTGGACAACATTATGATGTCAATCATGATGCTTTCACGATAGAGCGGCAAAACAACATAGGAAAGTAGAACCTTACCTTGGGAAGGGTTCACCGCATCAATGGTAACTGCTTTTTTACCCATGATCACTCTCACTGTTATGATCTTACTTGTGCTGACTGTCAAGTGGTACCATGCAGCTGCTTCTCTCCCGGCTTCGCCGCTAATCACTCCTATTCTGTTGGATCCGGAGATCGTGCTCATCTCCACTGGAGGGAACCGGGAGGAGTGGATCTGCACTCAAGTGGGCTGCGGGAAGGCCAAGGGGAGGAGCTTCATGACTGCAGTGGATCACATCACATCGGCCAACCACCTCATTCATCTGGAGCAGCTCGGCTCTGCCACGCGTGCTTCTCTCGAAAAAATCGAGTCTCACTGTCACGAAGAAAGACTACGGGTTCTGAGGCAGGTTCAGTTTGGCAGTCATGCAGCAGCAGCGGCAGTAGGTCTCACGGTAGTCAGTGTCGTACTCTTCTTTACCCTGTGGATGTGTAGGGGTTCTCAGATTGTTATTAAATGAATAAGAAAAGCCTTATCAGCTTCGCAGGCCTTAATGCCAACGGCCTTGGAGATAAGACCAAACAGCAACGCGTTCTAGACTGGTCCAGACAAGCAGCTGATATCATAGTACTCTCAGACACTAGGATAGCCTCAGACCACCCTCTCTGGGCTCATCCCACTTACAGTTTAGCAGCCGCTACTTCACCTAGATCGAAGGCTGGCGGTGTAGCTCTGCTCTGTAGATCGCAACTCCTAAGCTTTAGCAACGTGCTAGCTCATCCCTCGGGTAGATTAGTCGCTGCAGATATCCACGGCCTCGGTCTCCATCTTACAGCCATAGCTTGTTATTTCCCAGCAAACCCGACCTCACGCGCTGTCTTCATCCGCAATACTCTCGGTCCGGTAGTCGATCTGGTCCCACCATCCAATCACCTGCTCATCATGGGGGATCTTAACATCATAGAAGACCCAGTATTAGATAAGTCATCGCGTTTAGGTTCATCTGCTGAAAACAACAGGCTATTCAATCGCTGCAGCACTTTCCAGCTATCAGGTTCAGCTCTCAAAACCGCAATGCTGGTGAATCGTCGTACACTTCGCAAAAAAGGCTTGAAAACCTACTTATATAAAAAAACACTTTTAAGCATGCACACTAGAAGACATTTAATAAATCATTAAAAAAAAAAAACCAAAAAAGTCTATATCCGCACTCCAAAATCTGCACCTGTATGAAGTGGCACGTCACCATTAAGTTAGGACAGCGATGCAAACTTCATGGAAGATATGTTTGACATATGGGAAATAACTGGGGGGAAGAGAGTTATGAACTTATCGTCTGAGAGTGGGCGGACCGAGGTAGGGTGGATACGGGCGAAGTGACCCGCACAAAGCTCGAGGAAGATCAGGAAACATTTATTGTTTGGGCCACCGAACGGTCCACGGTAAGGTCGAAGGATGAAGCAGCTGAAGACTAGAGATTTAAGAGGCGATGCTCTCTCTCGAAGAGGCACCAAAGTACCGAAGGGCGCATTGGGTAGAACGGACGAGAGATTGCTCCGAGTCCCCTATGTGTATGTAGAGATTTTTTTTTTTTTTTTTTTTTTTTTTTTTTGAACAAGGCTGAAGCGAGACCGCGTTCCTTGAGGCGAACGAACAATAGGAAATTGACAACGGCAACCTCTAAGTGTGTTAGGGTGAGAGCAGGAACACATTGGAATCTTGCTTCGTTAACTGACGAAGCACTCTAGGTTGGGGTATTCTATGCCCATGACTATTAATGTGGTTTGCGGCTGCCACACTAGCGCCGAACGGCGGCTGTCACGCTGAGCGCCAAACGGCGCCGTCGCTAAGACCTAACAGTGTTATACTATGACCTATGAACGGTGCAGAATGGAGAAGCTATGGCAGCAAGGAGTGCAGGACGGATCGGGAGAAGGAGACATGGAAAACGAGTGGAATGTGCAACGAAGGTCGAGAACTTTCGCTGTTGGAAATGGGCCAACCACAAACCACCAAATTCGGCGTAACTTTGGTTCGCTGGATTCGGTGTCAGTTTCAGTTGGTTCGCTGGTTTCGGTTTCAAGTTTGATTACCCATGCGGTTTCGCATGGGACGCAATATAAGACGCAGTGCATGCGTTACACGAGTCCCACAATGGTAATGACAGCGTGACTTGGCGAGTTTCGTTGACGAAAGGCGAATTTTGAAGGCATAGGAAATAGCATCGGTGAAGCGAGCTCTGGTTCCTCGGTGAACATTGACAATTCCCAGCTGCAAACACTCTTGGAGGCTCTGGTGCAAGGGCAAACGGTGGCCAAGCTTACTATAGGCTTGAGCGAAGCTCAACGCTTCAACAGCAGCGACTACGACACGTGGAAATTGAAGTTCATGCGGCGTGCATGCGAGGTGGGTCTCTGGCGGCTCTACCACAGCAGGGGAGGAAGACGCACCTCCACCTAAAACGACTATTGAACTAGTCAAGGCAGCATACCTGAAACAGAGTGAGCAATCGTATTTTCAGTGTCAAAATGTTGTATAGCTTATATTGTGTAGGCTATAGTGGGGTAGCCCATACGGGGTACAACCCAATTAGGGTTAGTACTTGTACCCAACTCTTTGCTAGTTCATTCATCCTCGTTCATTCTCTTGACATGGTATCAGAGTGAAGGTCTTGGGTTCGAATCCCAGTGTGTGCACATCGGGCATCCCAGTGCGGGGGGGTGTCAGAGGTCCACTGGAGATCCCCGATTGATCCTAGGGAAGGGGTTATGGGCGCACTGACCTGCTACTTAACAAGCCCTTTTATACCAGTGGTCTAGTGACTGGGATTCTGACATGGTCCTCCGCTAGGACCGGTTTTTTTTCCTTGGGCCCACCACTACACTGCCCTTAGCGACCCTCGTGTCGCCCCTTGGCCCATCGCCCCTAGGCCCGTTGCCCCTAGCTCGGCCCGTAGGCCCTAGCCAGCGCGCCCCTAGCTCGGCCTGTCGCCTCTAGCCCGGCCCGTCGCCCCTAGCCTACGCGCCCGGCCCGTCGCCCCTAGCCATCGCGCGCCCGGCCCGTCGCCCCTAGCCTACGCGCGCGGCCCGTCGCCCCTAGCCTACGCGCGCCCGGCCCGTCGCCCCTAGCCTACGCGCGCCCGGCCCGTCGTCCCTAGCCTACGCGCCCGGCCCGTCGCCCCTAGCCTACTCGCGCCCAGCCCGTCACCCCTAGCTACGAGCGCCCGGCCCATCGCCCCTAGCCTACGCGCGCCCGGCCCGTCACCCCTAGCCTACGCGCCCGGCCCGTCGACCCCTAGCCCGCGCGCCCTGGCCCGTCTCCCCTAGCCTACGCGCCCGGCCCGTCGACCCCTAGCCCGCGCGCCCCAGCCCGTCGACTCCTAGCCCTCGCGCCCGGCCCCGTCGGCCCTAGCCAGCGAGCGCCCCTGCCCCGTCGGCCCCTAGCCCGCGTGCCCCGACCCAGTCGACCCTAGCCCACGCGCCCCAGCCCAATCGCCCTTAGGCCCCCGAGCCCGTTGCCCCTCAGCCCCTCCGACCCGTTGCCCCTTGGCCCCGCGGCCCATTACCCCTGGCCTCCCGGCCCCTTGGCCCCTCTGCTGCTGTTGCTACTGCTATTGCTACGGCTGCTACTGCTGCTGCTGCTTCTGCTGCTACTACTGCTCCTGCGTGCTGCGCCACTATGGCTTCGCTTCGAGTTCTCGCGTTCGATCATGAGGGCAGACCGATTCAGTTTGACACGTGGCTCGACGACCTGCAGCTATACCTACTGAGCGATTCTAAGGACAGTGTTTTGCTGTTTGACCTCGCGTCAGGCGCCGCTCCTGCCCCTCCCGCCACAGCTGACAGTGCGACTCGCTCACAGTGGCTTACTCGCGATGCTGCTGCACGCTTAGCCATTCGCAACCACCTGCTTCCACCTACCTCGCTGATGCTCCCCTCTCTCCTCACCTCTCAGGCATTCATAGGAGGTGCTCTCAAGCCTAACCACATGTTGACATCTCATACCCAACCCCCCTTCCATTCGTGAACCATGTCCTACAATTCTGAATGTCATTTTATGTCCTTGTATTGTATTGATCGATGAAGACTTCGCTCGCGTTCCTGCTGGTGTGGACCTCGTTGCGACAAGGGACGCTATGATAATTCCAGTCACAAACTAAGGTGCATTTTTATTCTCTGGGTGCCTCATGCTATTCTCCATGCATTCACTCACATATAATTCATGTTTCTTTCTTGTTCAAATCATTGTTATACTGCTCTAAGTCAGATTTCCTGCTGCAGCAATGTCCTTCTGCTGCTCACAGCAGTTGCCTTCTGCTAAGGCGCCTGCTGCAGCAATGTCCTTCTACTGCTCGTGGCAAGACAATGTCCTTTTGAGGCACCACAAAGTCAATTCTGTCCCTCCCCACTCCCCCGCCTCCCCTTTCTCCCCCAACCAGCTGCCTGTGGATTAGGTGATCGACCACTTGGTGCAAGTGGATGCAAGTGTACTCAACGCGCCGAGCCTTCTTAAGCACCTCAAAATTGGTTCTGTCCTTCCCCTTCGTCCCCCTTCCTTCCCCTCCCCTCCTTCCCCCAACTGCTGGTAGATTTTGTGATTGACCACTCGGTGCAGTGGACTACACGGGGGCGTCAAACGTGCCGAGCCTTTCTGAAGTGACTCAGAGCCGGTTCTGTCCCTTACCCCCCTTCCCTTCCTCTCCTCCCCCTTCCTCCCCCTCCCCTCCTTACCACATGTGCCGGCAAATTTGGTGATTGACCAATCGGTGCAGATGACTACGCGGAGGCGTCGAACGTGCCGAGCCTTTCTAAAGTGACTCAGAGCCGGTTTTGTCCCTTACCCCTCTTCCCTTCCCCTCCTCCTCTCTCCTCCCCCTCCCCTCCTTCCCACCAGCCGCTGGTGGATCTGGTGATCAACCACCCGGTGCAGGCGGATTACGCGGAGGCGTCCAACGAAGTAGGCCTCAACAAGGAGCGCGAGGTCGAGCGCAACAACGAGTGGCTCGCTCTCCTTGATTCAAGGTCGACGGCCACCAGAGAGATTCTTGTGGTCCCCTTTGGCGCTGGCATCGTACACCAAGTCAGTTTTTTGGTATTGCCTGAGGGTCTCAGCGTTAAAGCCTACTTTTGGAGCGTCTTACTCCCATGCAACAGAAAAACGCCATGATATATTGAGTTGAGATAGAAGTTTCCACATTGTACATGAAGGTGAATCAGTTTACCTGGTGGGGGTGGTGATGTACAGTTAACGGGCTGCTCCACCCCGACAGCCTCATAAGCATTGACTCTTAAGACAACTCTGTTATGTCCTTGTTATGTCCCAAATGAAGATGGATCAGGAGTACCTGGCGCGGGTGGTGATGGAGGCCAACGGCCTGCTCTACCCTAACAGCGTCGGCGACAACGGTCTCTGTACCACCTTGATCCATGGTCTCGGCATCACTAGCTGGGGCGAGAGCTGGTCTAGAGCCGAAAAAGCCGTGCGCGGGAAGGTCATAAGCATGGTCCTCCCCCAATTTGTGGGCGTCAAACTCACGGGAAAGCTTCCAGCGGGAGCCATGGCCACGGACTTAGCACTGATGTGCATGAAAGAGCTATCGAGCATGCTGAATACATTCGTGGAGTTTTATGGCGAGGGGACGCGGGAGCTGTCTGTGGCGGACAGGGCGACAGTTGCAAACATGTTGTCGGAGTTTGGGGCGACCATGGGGTTCTTTCCGGTGGACTCGGTGATGCTGCAGCACCTGAGGGTCACGGTGTCAGAGGTCCACTGGTGATCCCCGATTGGTCCTAGAGAAGGGTTACAGGCTCGTTGTCCTGGGGGGTTATGGGCGCACTGACCCGCTACTGAACAAGCTCTTTTATCCCAATGGTCTAGTGGTTGGGATTCTGACACACGGGGCACGATGAGGCAAAGCTGAAGCAGGTTGAGGCGTACATGCGTGCCAACCAACTGTTCATGGACCACGCCACGGTGAGTTGGTTGCTACTATGCTACCTGGTGTGCTACCACCTGTTCATGGACCATGCCATTGGCTTTCGCATGGTAACGAATGTGGTGTGTTTTGATTTGACTAAATGCACACATGTGCACGAGCCACGTGCAAGCACTTGTTTTTTCTTGCGCTGCATCTTGCTACTGTAGAGCCCTACGTCTGGCTTCTCATACATATGCTCCCTTCTATTATTGCCTTGTTGTCCGTTTCACCCCTAGGTTGGAGAGGCGGAGGCCAAGCCCAAGCATTCCTCCTACCTCCAACTGGAACATCCGATCGTGGAGCCCTGTGTATGCGGGCCATGCATCTCTGGGCCCTGCGTCTCCAGACCCTACTGGTAAGCGAGCAATAATATGCCCCAAGCCGTTGTTCCTCTATCTCTCTGTTCCTCCTCCAGCTGCTTTCCTTCTCCAGTTCTCCCCTCCCCCACACCCCTCAAACCCCCCTTCCTCCGTCCTTCTCTCATTGCCTCTGCGAGAGGAGCCTCTGCGCGGTCAAGGCGAAGGCTCTGGCGTCAGCAGAGCCGAAGGAGCGCCATAGGCCGAACAGACGTGAGAGGAGACGCAGGAGGACGACGCGGGGGATGAGGATGACGAGCTGGAGCCTGTCTACGAACAGGCAAGCAAGAATCATCACGTCCAGGTTGGAGCCAAAGAGGAAGAATCCGCGCCGACCAATGAAACCACCGATTCGCACGAGGCGGCAGGAGAGGAAGAGGGTGGAGCGCGCGATGAGCCATGCGAAGGTCTCGACCGGCGGGGAGGACGCCCATCACGCAACGCGCCGCAGCAGGAGCGCCAGAGCAGGGAAAAAGACGCGCGCGAGTGGCACATGCAGGGATCGCGCGGAGGGAGAGAAGCCGAACGATCGCGGACGCCAAAAGGGGAGCGGCTGTGGGCAGGGCAGCAAGATGGAGAGGCGTGCTCGCCCAGCGGACCTCAGCCAAGAGCGGAGCGGTTTGACGATAGGATGCAGAGTGAAGGCCATGTGGCTACACCCTTTCCCTCTGGGTTCAAGTATGTGAAGGGACCAGAGGAGGAGAGCGTTGGTGAAGAGGAGAGGCGCCGTTTTCACTCGTTGGTGGGCAGCCTCATGTACGCGGCGATAAACACCCGACCGGATGTCGCCTTTGCAACCGGACAGTTGGCTAGGGTTGTTAAATGCCCTAATGAGGAGCAGGTAGCTGCTGGAATGAGGGTGGCCAAGTATCTTGGCCAAACACCGATCGTTGGGCTGCAATACTCGGCGGCGGCGCAAAGGCGCCAAAAGGGCGCGAATGGTGTTGAACCCGGGCGTTTGTTCCTCACCGCATTCTCGGATGCTTCTTATGCATCGGAACCAGAGGACATTACAAGTGTTGGAGGGCTTATTTGCTGTGTTGGTGGAGGCCCAACTGCTTGGGAGAGCAAGAAGCAGGTGGATCAAGCATTGAGCTCGGTGGAGTCCGAGTACATGGCACTCTTCCGTGCCGTACGGGAGATTGTGTGGCAGCGGCGTTTGTTGGCTGAATTGGGGGAGGAGCAGCAAGGACCTACCCCACTCTACTGTGACAGCCAGGGTGCCATTGCTCTTGCCAAGAACCCTGTGTTGCATGGCCTCACGAAGCACATGAGGGTGAAGTGGCATTGGACGAGGAGCATGGTGGCCGCGGGTGAAGTTGAGTTGCGCTACGTAAAGACGACGGGGCAGCCAGCTGACATGATGACCAACAGGCTGGTGGAGCAGCAGCATTGGAAGTGTTGCAAGCTGGCTGGGATGGCTCTGAACTGAGAGAGCAAGTTCCTAAGGCCAACAATCCGAGGGGGGGTTTGTTGGTGCAACCCTACGGTTTGCATTCGGCTTGTTGTCCGTATGCGTGCATGCGTGTGTGCATGGAATGGTATGAGGGCATGAGATAATATATATATTTCATGCTTATAATAGTGTGTGAAGGATGAGGCATGGTTTTGAATGTGTGTGTCGAGTCAATAGCGAGTTATCGCTAGTCGCGTGTCACGTCGTTGTTTGCGTGTCGTGTGCGGTTTTCTATTTTGTCGTGTGTGGAACGTTCGGCGTGTCGCAGGTGTGCACAGCAGAATTCCAAGAACTGAAGGAAGAATTTATCTTGAAGAACCAGAGCATTGGTTCTGTTAGAATCCTAGCGTGACTTAGGAGCCATGGCTAGTGAGTGTCGAGAGAGTTGAGTGTCGAGAGAATTGGAAAGGATCTGTCGAGAGGAATGATTTCACTAGCAAGAGTTGGGATACAAATACAAAACCCTAAATTGGGTTGTACTCACTACAGAGTACCCCACTGCAGGCTAGACAGCAAATACATTCTGACACACCTCCATAGTCAAAGTGGGTATAATCAGCAGAGCAAGCAGTCATAGAGCAGGTTCACAAGTACAAGCAAAGCTAGAGGCATACACAAAGGGCAAGTGAGGAGGAGGCTGGACTGTGAGAGGAGAGGAGATAGGAGGCGACTGCTGATGCTGCAGACACACGGGCAACAGGAGAGGCGCGCACTGTGGCTACCAGAGCTGTTTCCCCGGACTACAGGAGTAACTGGCTCTGCGGCTAACTCTGAGCGGCAGGAGCAACGGACCCACAGGCGACAGGCGCAGCAGGCTCTCTGAGCTACCAGAAGTAGAGCCCCGGACTACAGGTGCTGCGGACGACAAGACGGCAGCCTCCGCTCAACCTCCCCCAACTGTCCCACCCCCCTTTCACACACCCCTTGCTGCACCCCTAGTTCCACTCCCACTTCACCCCCCTAGCACCACTCCCTCGGCTCCCACACACCCACCCCCCTCAGTGGCAGCTGCAGCAGTGGGAGATGGAGGAGGAGGAGGAGCAGGGGACGGTTCACACACCCGCCACCCCCATACCCTCCCCCCACTGCTGCACCTGCAGCAGGGGATGGAGGAGAAGGGGGGGGGGGGGGGGCGGGGTGCTGGTGCTGCAGCAAGGGCTGTAGCGGCAACAGCAAGGGCTGTAGCGGCAGCAGCAGGGCAGCAGGGCAGCAGGCCAGCAGAGCGCGTGGCGCACAGCAGGGCTGCAGGACGCGCGGGGCGCGCAGGGCACGCAGGGCAGCAGGTCAGCAAGGCGCGCGGGGCACGCATGGCTGCAGGGTGCGCGGGGCGCACAGGGCAGCAGGGCAGCAGGGCGCACAGGGCTGCATGGCAGCAGGGCGCACAGGGCTGCAGGGCAGCAGGGCGCGCGGGGCGCGCAGGGCTGCAGGGCGCGCAGGGCAGCAGGACAGCAGGGCGCGCGGGGCGTGCAGGGCTGCAGGGCACTCGGGGCGCACAGGGCAGCAGGGTAGCAGGGCGCACAGGGCTGCAGGGCAGCAGGGCGCACAGGGCAGCAGGACAGCAGGGCGCGCGGGGCACGCAGGGCTGCAGGGCGCGCAGGGCAGCAGGACAGCAGGGCGCGCGGGGCGCGCAGGGCTGCAGGGCGCTCGGGGCGCATAGGGCAGCAGGGCAGCAGGGCGCACAGGGCTGCAGAGAAGCAGGGCGCACAGGGCAGCAGGACAGCAGGGCGCGCGGGGCGCGCAGGGCTGCAGGGCGCTCGGGGCGCACAGTGCAGCAGGGCAGCAGGGCGCACAGGGCGCACAGGGCAGCAGGGCACACAGGGCAGCAGGACAGCAGGGCGCGCGGGGCGCGCAGGGCTGCAGGGCGCGCGGGGCGCACAGGGCAGCAGGGCAACAGGGCGCACAGGGCTGCAGGGCAGCAGGGCGCGCGGGGCGCAGTAGGGCTGCAGAGCGCGCGGGGCGCACAGGGCAGCAGGGCGCGCAGGGTACACAGGGCAGCAGGGAGAGAGAGAGGAGAAAGGGGGGGGGGGGGGCTGATGCTGCAAATCCCCTCCCCCCCACTGTTGCTCCACTATCCGTCACCCCCCAAGGATGAAGGAGAAGGGGGGGGACGGGGGGGGGTTGGTGCTGCAGGTCCCCTCCCCCCCACTGCTGCACCCGCAGCAGGGGGAGGTAGGAGAAGGGGGGGGCGGGGGGGGGCTGGTGCTGCAGATCCCCTCCCCCCCACTGCTGCTCCACAATCCTTCACCCCTCAGGGATGGAGGAGAAAGGGGGGGCGGGGGGGGCTGGTGCTGGGCTAGGTACGGGCCGGGCGCGGGCTAGGTACGGGCTGGGCGCGGGCTAGGTACGGAGCCGGGCGCTGGGCAGGTACGGAGCCGGGCGCTGGGAAGGTACGGGGCCGGGCGCCGGCTAGGTAGGGGGCCGGGCGCTGGGCTAGGTACGGGCCGGGCGCGGGCGAGGTACAGGGCCAGGCGCAGACTAGGTACGTGTGAGAGTACGCCGACGTTCGACATATTTCTCATTTCCATATTTTTACTCCATCTTATTCTCCTTATTTTCCTCTCTCATTTGCACTTTATTTCACCTCAATCGGACTACTATTCTATTTTCTAGAGCTTTCCGATTATTTCACTTATTTGGTATTTTCGGCACCGACATTTACATTATACGGCACCGACAACTCCGACAATGGTGTACAAGGCGTAATCTCGCCATAATCCGAAGTGCCAATGGGCTTGCGTGCTTATGCGCACTTGTGATTTTCTATTCTAGAAGAGCGCGTTCCCGAAGGTTCGGATTATCTGTTGTTTCTATGTATTTCAGAGTATAAATAGCCTTGTAATCACCTTTAGTGCAACATTATCGAGTGGAAATTCGATCCTGTGACACTTGGTAATCAGAGCCGTTTTCACTCGCGGAGTTTCAGCTAAGCAACGCGCTCAAGAAATTCCTGCTTCGAAAAACCGCCGGGGGCGACGAATTCGGCGCCGACGTTAGTAAGCACCAGATTCCAAGTTTTTTGAATAACCCACCTCGCGCGTTTTTTGAACAGGATCGTGAGTTCGATTGTTGGCAAAAACGTTTGCGATACAGGGACGACAATTGCGAATTGTCGGGACCTATATCGAGCGGTGCAGAAGTAGCGAGACCAACGCGCGACGGATCGAACGACTTCGGGTGAAAGCGCGCGTCATGGCGAAAATTGCGACAGAAGCAGAATCGATCGTGACTTCGCAGCAGTCGCGAAAATTTCCCAAGGCCTTCGAGCCCCCAACACCTTTGATGGGGAGATCGACGCTAGGCACTGGCTTTTGGCGATCGAAATTTATTTCGCCGCCATTGGATGGACAGCACCAGCACTCGACAGAAACAGAATTAATTTTGCAGCAACACTACTGCGCGGACCAGCAATTGAATGGATAAGCGGAAGCGGTTTATTAAACCAAGGTGAAGCGACGTGGCAGCAGTTCCGAGAGCGATTACTACAACGTTTTGAGCCGATTAATGCAGCGTTTATCGCCCGTGACAAAATACATCGTCATCGACAAATCGGGAGCGTCGCGGACTACACACAACAAATGGAGGAGTTGTTCAACCGCATCCCCGACGTCACAGTAGGCGAAAAAATTAGAGCATTCATCGCGGGGCTGGAAAAAGAAGCACGACAACATGTTGCGGCCGCAAATTAGAACAGCTACAACGACGTCGTTTCGGCAGCGGAACGTTTCGACGTAACCACGATCGGAACACGACGACTTCATGGACGAGCTAGACGACATGGAGGATGCTTGGCTAACCCCACGTACGCCGACCCGATAGAACTCGATCGAATCGACGCGAAGGCAAGACCAAAGAAGAACAAATCTAAGTGTTCTTTCTGCGGCAAGCCCGGACATCGACTCATCGATTGTGACGAAATGAAAACTTCACGTTCAGCGCTTAGGGACCGCAGCAGTGGAGCAGATTTAATGCGAATATTGGAGGATCGTGGAGTGAATTTTTCAAACCACGAACGGACTCTACCAGGGAAAATCGCCGAGGGAAATAAAATCTCCGTGACACAAGACCCTGCTGGACCCGGACAACTCCAAAAAGGCCATGTAAAAAGTAAGCACCCCTTCAGAATATCATACAAGGATGCTTTACTTGGAAAATATTCCCTTGGGTCTACGGCCTTTGTGAAATCACGAGAGAGGCTCCAGAAGAAAAAGAATGTACCGGTACGACAACTACAGCAGCTGCGCATGGGGAACCAACAACGGAGCATGGAAGATCGACCTTCCAATGACGACATCATCCTCTCTCTGAAAAACCAGCCCACGTCGACCAACCGGTCCCCACGGAAGAAATCGGTGGCGCTGAAGCAGCTCAAGAGGGAGCTCGAGGTCAACATGAAGCTGCGACGACCTCAAACCTCCTCTACAGATGCATCTGCAACATCTGAAACATCTACGGTATCTACCCCATCTATGAATTCTACTACGAGCTCGAGAACCACGTCATCGACGACAACAAAAAATCATGGCAATAGGGAACGGCAGGACCGGCCATCTGCCACCCCAGGAGAAAACACAGAGCTATGGGAAATGCCATATGATCTAATCAACGAGACGATCAACGGGTACAACGAGCAACGCCAACCACTTTTGCTCGATGTGATCTGCAATGGACGACGCCTCCAAGCACTCGTGGACAGCGGAGCATCCCATTCAGTATGCGACAAAGCAACCCTCGAACACATCAATGAGAAGTACACGCCTTCAAACTTCACAGCTACGATGGTTGACGGAAGCAAATTACAAGTCTACGGCGAAGCAGCGTTACACCTGCAGATGGGTCCTCTTCGCTGGAAACCGACCCTACCCGTCACCAACATCAAAGGGCTAGACTTGATTCTTGGGAGAGATTTTCTGAAGAAGTTCAACCCCGAGATCAACTGGGTCACCCGCACGACGAGTATTTACAATCAAGACAGAAGAGTTCCTCTTCCGAATTGGAGCGACACGGGAGATATTCCGGAGGAGACTCTCGCACGCTTCGAGAAAGACGTGAAGCGAACCATGGCAGGGTTTGTTGCACTGGTTACCAACGAGGACGAAGGAGAGAGAAAAACGATCGAGCTTCCACCATCAATCCAGAAACTTCTAGAAGAGTTCGAAGACGTTCTCCCTGACGACCTTCCAGACCAGTCGCCGCCATACCGAACCCACTAGCAAGAGATCATCGAAGAACCTGGTTCAAAACCGACCTTCCGAGCACCATATCGACTCAGCCCTATCGAGTTGGCCGACATGAAGAAGCAGATCGAGTACCTTCTGGACAAAGGACTCATTCGACCATCAACATCACCATACGGTGCACCAGTGCTTTTCACACCAAAACCTGACGGAAGCTTATGCATGTGCATCGACTACCGAGCCCTCAACAAGCAGACGATCAAGAACAAGTATCCGATTCCACGGATCGACGATCTACTTGACCAGCTTTGTGGAGCCACAATATTCTTAAAACTCGATTTGAGATCGGGATATTGGCAGATCCGGATAACGGATAACTCCATCCATAAGACAACGTTTCGGACACGATACGGATCCTACGAGTACCTCGTCATACCGTTCGGACTCACCAACGCACCCGCTACATTCCAGGCCGAAATGAACCATATTCTAAGGCCTCTACTCAACGAATGCGTGGTGGTGTACCTGGACGACATCCTGATCTACTCGAGGGACATGAAGCAGCACATCGAACACCTACGACGCGTCTTCGAGATACTTCGACGTGAGAAGTTCTAGGTTAAGCTATCCAAGAGCGAGTTTGCCTTGAAGAAAGTTCAGTTCCTTGGACACATGGTGAGCGCTCAAGGAGTCCATGTCGACCCCAAGAAGATCAAAGCCGTACGTATGTGGAAGACACCGGAGAACGTGAAGGAACTTCAGCAACACCTCTCACCAATCTACTGAAGAAGAATACACCGTTCAAGTGGGAGGATGTGCACCAGCAAGCCATGGAGCAGTTGAAGACCGCACTCACGTCCGCACCCGTCCTGATCCTGCCAGATCCAGAAAAAGACTACGTCATCGAAGCTGACGCTAGCGACCAAGCAGTGCAGTCTTGATGCAAGACCAAGGGAAAGAACTACAACCAATCGCTTACCTCAACAAGAAATTGCACGGGGCAGAACTCAACTACCCGATTCACGACAAAGAGGCCTTAGCGATCATCACCGCATTCAAGACATGGCGATGCTACCTCGAAGGGAGAAAGACCACGGTCTACACTGACCATTGCAGCCTGAAGTACCTAAAGACGCAGCCGACCCTCTCTAGAAGACAAGTCAGGTGGATTGACTTCCTCGAGACGCACTTCGACTACGACATCGTGTACAAGCCGGGACACAAGAATAAGGCAGACGCATTGAGCCGGCCTGGACACGTTGCCGCCATACAGATTGAGGGGATGAATCCGCTACTCAAGGGACTCTTCACGCACGGGTATACCATCGACCCCGAGATTCCCTTAGCAGAGAAAAAGAAATTGTTGCAGTGGGAACACGACGTCGCACTACGCAAAGGATCAACAAAGATATGGGTACCCAACTACCCGCCTCTTCGGCAGTTGCTTCTCGAAGAATTCCATGACGTGCTCTACGCTGGACACTTCGGGAGTAACAAGACTCTTGCCGGGATTGCGAAAGTCTACTACTGGCCTCACATGGCAAACGACGTGCAAAAGTTTGTCACTTCGTGCGACACGTGCCAGCGGATGAAAAGCAGTAAGCAGAAGAAAGCAGGACTTCTTCAGCCTTTACCCGTCCCGGAACAGCCTTGGCAAGTGGTCAGCTTGGATTTCATCACCGGTTTACCACCTACCAATGCGGGGCATGACGCCATCCTGGTCGTCATCGACAAATTCTCAAAGATGGGACACTTCATTCCGACACATACAACCGCACGCACGGAGGAAACGGCACAGCTATTCCTCAAACACATCATCTCACAGCACGGGATCCCAACAACCCTCATATCCGGCAGGGACCCCAAGTTTACTAGCAGGTTCTGGAAAGAGCTCATGTCGCTCATGGGGACACGTCTAGCAATGTCATCTGCATATCATCCCCAGACCGATGGGTAGACAGAGCGCTTGAACCAAATTGTGGAACAACTCTTGCGCGCAGCGTGCAAGGACGACATTAACAAGTGGGACTTGCACTTGCCGGTGTTGGAGTTCGCCTACAATAATGCGAAGCATGCCGCAACAGGAGAGACCCCATTTTTCCTCTGTTACGGACGACATCCACTAACTCCACAACAGCCGACAGTACCTGCAACTGTCCAACCCGCGCACGACTTCGTTACCACAATGCAGCAGCTTTGGGATCGGACACACAAGCGTCTACAGGACATACAATCTTCACAGAAACGCTTGGCTGATCGCCATCGACGTGATCATACCATTGCGGTTGGTGACCATGTGCTTCTCGACACATGCAACCTCAACCTCGGTCACCTTCCATCCAAGTTACGACCTCGCTTCTGCGGACCTTTCCTCGTAGAAGAGCAGGTCACTCCAGTCACATTCCGCTTGCGCCTACCAGCTTCTTGGAAGATTCATCACGCCTTCCACGTGCAGCTTCTTAAACCCTATCAAGATCCAAATAAGCTATACACGGGACGCCAACCTCCGCCGCCGCCTCCAGTCCTCGTGAATGATAAACTTGAGTACGAGGTTGAATCTGTGCTTGCACATCGTCGTCGTCGGCATGGCGCCCTGGACTTTCTCGTACGCTGGAAAGGCTATTATCCTTCTGAGGACAGCTGGGTCTCTGAAGAAGACATGAGTAACGCCCAACGTTCTCTCAGCGACTATCTTGTCAAGCAGGGTGTTACATCTACCACCCAGCTTTGAGCGGGGGAAGTGTGAGAGTACGCCGACGTTCGACATATTTCTCATTTCCATATTTTTACTCCATCTTATTCTCCTTATTTTCCTCTTTTATTTGCACTTTATTTCACCTCAATCGGACTACAATTCTATTTTCTAGAGCTTTCCGATTATTTCACTTATTTGGTATTTTCGGCAACGACATTTACATTATACGGCACCGACAGCACCGACAGTGGTGTACAAGGCGTAATCTCGCCATAATCCGAAGTGCCAATGGGCTTGCGTGCTTATGCGCACTTGTGATTATCTATTCTAGAAGAGCGCGTTCCAGATGGTTCGGATTATCTGTTGTTTCTATGTATTTCTGAGTATAAATACGCCTTGTAATCACCTTTAGTGCAACATTCTCGAGTGGAAATTCGATCCTGTGACAGTACGTGCCGGTCGCGGGCGAGGTACGGGGCCGGGCGCTGGCGAGGGACGGGGCCTGGCGCTAGGCTAGGTACGGGCCGGGCGCTGGGCTAGGTACGGGCCGGGCGTGGGCGAGGTATAGGGCCGGGCGCTGGCGAGGGACGGGGCCGGGCGCGGGGCTAGGTACGGGCCGGGCGCGGGCGAAAGACGGGGACGGGCGCAGGCGTAAGACGGGGCCGGGCACGAGCGTAAGACGGGGCCGGGCGCGGGCTAGGTACGGGCCTGTCGCGGGCTTGGTACGGGCTGGGCGCGGGGCTAGGAACGGGCCGATCGCGGACTAGGTACGGGCCGGGCGCGGGCGCGAGACAGGGCCGGGCGCGGGGCGACGGAGTCGACGGGGCCAGCGGGGCCGAGGGGCACAGCTAGGGGCGACGGGGCCAAGGGGCCGAGCCTAGGGGCGACGGGCCGGGGCCTAGGCTAGCAGGGCATTAGGTGGTGGGCCCATAAATGTGAGGTCCTAGGAACTATTGCTCTTAATACCATGTTAGAATCCTAGCGTGACTTAGGAGCCATGGCTAGTGAGTGTCGAGAGAGTTGAGTGTCGAGAGAATTGGAAAGGAGAATGTCGAGAGGAATGATTTCACTAGCAAGAGTTGGGATACAAATACAAAACCCTAAATTGGGTTGTACTCACTACAAAGTACCCCACTGCAGGCTAGACAGCAAATACATTCTGACAGGTTCAAGATTCAAGTGATTTCGAAGCTCTCCAAAAGGGCAAACTTTAAGATAGTGAGAATAGTTGCATTACTTTGTGTAGTGTAACATTTCTCTTGGTATAGGCCCTTGTGGAGGGTAGTTTCAAGACCCTTCGTGGTTGGGGACAGTGTGGCACTGCTCCACATCACTGTACCTTGGCTCTTGGGGTTTGTAGGAGCTGGGACTCATTCCCAACTCGTAACTCTTCCTATCTTGTGTTCTAAGACTATAGTGGCTGCCATAGTGCCGTTCGTTCGTTCAATAATTGATGAAATCGTGTGATTTAAATTGACGGAAGGCCGCAAGCCGCAGGGGTTGTCGAGCAAGGGCCATGTGGCCCGCTACTGAAGGCCGCAGGGCCTGCTAACGCGTGGGCCGCAGGGCGCAGCAAACGAGCAAGCGTGCACCGAAACTTCCATCTCGAGCAACAAGTGCTCCAGGGATTCGAGTCACCCCGCAGCAACGTTATGAAAGCATTCAAGTCCCAGTAGCTGAGGAGGAAGGAAAGGGCAAGAGGAGAATCCAAGCCCCAAATAGACTGACATATGATGCGCCGGGAAAGCCAGCCAAGTCAGCCTTAGTCGGAGCGGCACTTATGGTTGGAGACGACGAAGAGAGTGACTACGAGGATTATGCCTTCGCGTTCTTCTCTCCGGTAGAGATGTCGGGGGAACCAGAAACTCTCAAGGAAGCCTTGGAGAGTTGTGATGCTAAGGAGTGGAACAAGGCATTGGAGAGTGAGATGAAGTGTTGGTGCAACCCTACGGTTTGCATTCGACTTGTTGTCCGTGTGCGTGCATGCGTGTGTGCATGGAATGGTATGAGGGCATGAGATAATATATATTTCATGCTTATAATAGTGTCTGAATGATGAGGCATGGTTTTGAATGTGTGTGTCCAGTCAATGTCGAGTTATCACTAGTCGCGTGTCACGTCGTTGTTTGCGTGTCGTGTGCGGTTTTTATTTTGTTGTGTGTGGAACGTTCGGCGTGTCGCAGGTGTGCGCAGCAGACTTCCAAGAACTCAAGGAAGAATTTATCTTGAAGAACCAGAGCCTTGGTTTCAAGATTCAAGTGATTTCGAAGCTCTCAAAAAGGGTAAAACTTTAAGATAGTGAGAATAGTTGCATTACTTTGTGTAGTGTAATATTTCTCTTAGTTTCGAGACCCTTCGTGGTTGGGGACAGTGTGGCACTGTTCCACATCACTGTACCTCGGCTCTTGGGGTTTGTAGGAGCTGGGAGTCATTCCCATCTCGCAACTCTTACTAATTTGTGTTCTAAGTCTATAGTGGCTGCCATAGTGCCGTTCGTTCAAAACGACGTTGCGTCATCAATTCTTGATAAAATCGTGTCATTTAACTTGCCTCGTGTAGGCGTCATCAAGACGCTCTAGATCCAGTTTATAGCAAGTCATTTAAAGCTATGAGCAGAACTCTATCAATGCTTGAATCCGCTGTACAGAAATCCGACTGTGCACTCTATCTTTCGTTTTCAGCACATTCAAGCCAATTGTGACTATAACAGGCTAAAGGTGTAACCCTGTGACGACCGCTGTGTAGCTTAGTCATCAACCCAAGAAGCGTCTGCGTGACCAGTGAGGACAACTGGACCCCGTCCTCAAAGCACGAGCCCCATGCCTGACGTACTGCACAAGTAACGCATTACCCTCTGGGAAACATCCCAGTGCACCTTTCGGTGCCTACCGGGAGCCACGTAGCGAGCCAGGAGGCTGAGAGGGTACGCGAGGTCAGGTCATGTGCACGTCATCAGGTACATGAGGCGACCCACAAGCTCTGGGTACGGACCACTCGGCTCTACGGACTCGTCCGAAGGTGGAGCTGAGAGCGAGTGGCTGGTAGACAGAGGAGTGGGCTGTGGAAGGAGAACTGGAAGCTGAAGCGCCGAAGGACCTGGTGCACCATGTGTGACTGAGCCAGGGTGATGGTGCACCGTGCTCTGTCCCGGGTGATATGCAATCTAAGATAGCTGCGCAGTTCACCCAGGTTAGTGCAGGTGTGTCTCTTCTGCAGCTCCGACTTCACAAGGGTCAGTGCCTCTGTGTCAGCAGTGGCAAAGACTAGGTCGTCGACGTAGACGAGGACGTAGAACGGCGCCAGTGACTTGTCGGTGCATAGAAACAGCGACGGGTTAGCAGTAGAAGGAGTAAACCCCAGAGCCGCAAGTGTAGTCCTCAGTGTGTCGTGTGAGAATGATAGACGAGAGAAAAATGAATGAACTAGAAATGAGATGGGAACACATAGGAAACACATAAGTGTTGTACCCTCTAGGAGCTACCCCACTACAGCCTAGATAGACCATAGTAGATAGAAGTTTGACACACCCCCATAGGCAAAGTGGGGGAGAACAAGAGGTCACAAGACCAGTCAAGAAAAGCAAAGCAAGCTCAGGGTGGATCACAAAGTCACCACACAGTCTGAGCACAAGCAAAGGGCCATAAGGCCAGTTCACATGCAGAGTTATATAAAGGAAAGCAAACAGTACAGTGAACACAACCTAGCAAGTGTAAGCATGCAGGTATAAGTATATAGAGTACAGTACAAGCAGAGTCAAGAAGTCAACAAGTGAGGCACAGTAGGGACAAGGCCTAACACAGTACAGAAACGCTGATGATCACAAGGCTGAAGTGCCTTGGTGAAAACATCAGCAGTGTTGGCCTGAGAGGCCACGTAAGCAAGACGAAGCTGGCCACGCTGCTGCAACTCTCGAGCAAGGAAGTAGCGCAGAGCAATGTGCTTCGTTCTGTGCTCCAGTCTGTGCTCCTGACACAAGGCCAGCATGGCCTTGTTGTCGACGTACAGAACTGGAGGAGAACGAGGCGCCTCTCCCAAGTCGGTCAGCAGGTAGGTAAGCCAGCGTAGCTCCTGTGCAGCCATGGCCCCGGCGTAGATCTCAGCCTCACAACTGGAGCTGAGAACAGAAGAAGAGTGGGTAGACCGCCAAGAGAAAGAACCGGAGCCAAGACTGAAGGTGTAACCCTGTGACGACCGCTGCGTAGCCAAGTCGTCAACCCAAGAGGCATCAGCGTGACCAGTGAGAACAACTCGAGCCCGTCCTCCAAGCACGAGCCCCATGCCCGATGTACTACACAAGGAATCGCAACACCCTCTTCGCAGCATCCCAGTGCACCTTTCGGTGCCTGCCGGGAGCCACGTAGCGAGCCAGAAGGCTGAGAGGGTATGCGAGGTCAGGTCGTGTGCAAGTCATCAGGTACATGAGGTAGCCCACAAGCTCTGGATACGGGCCACTCGGCTCTACGGACTCGTCCGAAGGTGGAGCTGAGAGCGAGTGACAGGTAGGCAGAGGAGTGGACTGTGGCGAGGAGTAGGTGAAGCCGAAGCGCTGAAGGACCTGCTGCACCATGTGTGACTGAGTGAAGGTAATGGTGCGCTGTGCTCTGTCTCGGGTGATCCGCAAGCCAAGATAGCTTGTCAGTTCACCCAGGTCTGTGCACGTGTATCTCTTCTGCAGCTCGGACTTCACGTGGGCGAGTGCCTCCGTGTCAGCAGTAGCAAAGACAAGCTCGTCTATGTATACAAGAACGTAGAACGGCGGCAGAGTAGTGTCAGTGCGTAGAAACAGAGAAGGGTCAGCAGTGGAAGGAGCAAAACCAAGAGCAGCAAGAGTCGTCCTGAGCGTGTCGTGCCACTCACGGGGCACCTGGCGGAGACCGTAGACTGGCCGCCGGAGGCTCCACTGGGTACCAGAAGGAAACGACCCAGTGAAGCCAGGTGGGCGGCGCAGCCAGATCTCCTCGTGCAGGCTGCCCTGCAGGAAGGCTGTGCTGAAGTCAAGCGAGTGGAGCTCGTAGTCACGCTGAGCAGCAACGTGCAGCAGTACCCGAAGAGTGGTCATCTTCGAGGTAGGGGAGAAGGTCTGAAAGAAGTCAACTCCCTGTCGCTGACTGAAGCCACGTGCAACGTAACGCGCCTTGAAGGCAGGCGGAGAACCCGGCGGCCGCTTCACCCTAAAGATCCACATGCCACTGACGATGTTCGCCCCAGGTGGGGGAACCTCGTCTACGTAGGTGCCTGTGGACTTCCAGGAAGCCATCTCTGCGTCCATGGCTGCCTGCCACTGAGAGGAGTAGGGACCCTCTATCGCCTCTGCGTAAGAGCGCGGGGTCGGGATGTCTAGTGCATCCGGGTCTCCCTCAGGGGTAAGCAGCGTGGACACGAGATGAGGTGAAGCAGCAGCAAAGCACTCAAGGTCCTCCTGTCTGTCCTCAAGGACGTCCGTGCCAAGAGCACACTCACCTCCGACGGACGGAGGACAGACAGACGCAGACTCAGCAACAAGACTAGCGGCGTAGTCTAGGGGACAGGCTGCAGCAAAGTCAACGAGCTCAGTAACAAGAGCAGACGCAGTAGTGGACTCAAACAGAGGGTCAGTGACAGCAGTGGCCAGAAAGCGCGTGACAGTAGGACTAGCAGCACGAAGGGAGTCAGACTCCGGGTCCAGACCGTCAGGAAGAGAGGACACAGGAGGAGAGGGCAGAGGGACACGCTGTGGAGCAGTAGAAGGACGCAGTGTCATAGAGTGAGTGCCTGGGACAGGAGGAAGACGCGGACGCAAAACACGACCAGCGCGAACAGGACGGACAGGCGACGCAGAACGAGACTCAGGCGACACAGGACGAGACTCAGGCTCACGACGCTCCGTGAGACCTCTAGTCGGACCAGAGTAAGGAGAAGGACCAAGCAGCGGAGAGGCCGGCTGCAACTGCGACAGGGACTGGACGGGCGGTGGACTCAGGAAAGGAGGAGGAGGACCAGGAGAAGGCGGGGAGCCAAGAACCTGCTGAAGGAGCGGAACGTAGTACGGCCGCGGCCGCGGAACGCCTCCAGAAACAGCAGAGACAGAACCGGTACCCTCGGCCCCAGGGTCTCCAGTCCCAGCAGCACCTCCAGCAGCAGCAGCACCTCCAGCAGCTCCAGCACCAGCACCACCTCCAGCAGCAGCACCACCTCCAGCACCAGCAGCACCTCCAGCAGCTCCAGCACCAGCACCACCTCCAGCAGCAGCAGTACCTCCAGGAGCTCCAGCACCACCTCGACAGCGCCGAGACTACCGCTCACGAAGCCGCTGTGGAGAGAGGGGCTCCCGCCGCGACAGGACACCGAGAGCACCTCCAGACTGAGCACACGCAGGCTCAGCACCCCCAGACGCAGTACCCTCAGGCGCCACACCCCTAGGCTCAGCACCCCCAGACTCAGCACCCCCAGTTTCAGCACCCCCAGTCTCCGCACCCCCAGGCCCCGCACCCGTAGGGTAAGCACCCCTAGCAGCACCTGAGGCGACAGCCACCTCGACCGGCTCGGCAGGGTCTACCTGGGAAACACCTGAGGGGGCAGGACCCTGGGGGGGGAGGGGGTCTACCAGGGGAGTACCTGGTGCGAGGAAGAGCGGCGGGGGGGGGGGGGAGAGGCAGTGCGGTAGGGAAAGAGACGGTAGTACGACACCGACTCGTCGAACGTGACGTCCTGAGAGGAAAGGACACGACGCGAGGCGGGGTGGTAGAACCGCCACCCGGGTGCGTCAGGAGGGAAGCCAAGGAAGACACAGGGAACGGCACGGGAGGACAGCTTGTCCGCGGTAGTATCGCGGACAAAAGCTCGAGATCCCCAGACACGAAACGCAGACGCATCGCCAACCTTCCCCGTCCACCGCAGAGTAGGTGTGGTCTCCGGCAAGGAGACACGAGGCTGAAGGTTGATCTGATGCGCCGCGTACTGAACCGCGAACGGCCACAGAAAATGGGGAGCAGCCGCATGGATCATGGACGTACGAGCGACGTCCATGACCATGCCAATTCGGCGCTCAACAATCCTTTTTGCTGCGGGGAGGCCGGAAGCGTGAACGTCTGGCGGATGCCCTCCAAACGACAGAAGGCTCTCAGGAGGTCGGAGGAAAACTCCCCGCCTTTGTCCGAGTGCTTACGCAGAACAGGAAGGTCTGAGCCGAAACTCTCACTGAGCTGGCGACGAGCACCGCGGATCCAGTCGATCAACACCTCAGTGACCTCACCCTTGCTGCGCAAGGGGAAGACTGTGGTGTAACGCGAGTAGTCGTCAACGACCAGGAGGAAGTAGCGCTCGTGACCCTGTCTACGGACGCGGGCTGGGCCCCACACGTCCATGTGAAGAGTCTGCAGAGGGGCCTCAGTCGGAGGAAACGAGGAGGAGTGAGGGGCGGCGCGCTGCCGGCCCTCGACACAAGGAACACAGGTGGGGGCAGGCCCCGGAGGAAGGGGAGGGAGGGACCTGGGTAGACCCGAGACAAGGGCACGGGAGGCCATACCTCGAAGACGAGGCAGGGAGGGGTGACCAAGGCGGTGGTGCCAAAGGAGAGTCTCGTGTGCCAGAGGGCGACACGAGCAGGGGGCAGACGCAGGACTAGACCTGGACGCGGCAGCAAACACCTGACTGGACGCAGCTACCTGACCAGACGCAGAGGCCGGAGGAGGCGCAGTAGTCAGTGTGTACAAACTCGACCCTGGCCGACGGGTGAACGTGGCCAGGTGACGGCCCGTCCGAGAGCAAGTGCAGTGGGTCACACGCTGACCTCCAGGGGTGAACTGGTCAACCCACGCGTCCTGGAGGTCAGCTCCACTCACCAGGTTCGTAGAGAACGAGGGGAGGTGGAGTCCCGACAGCAAGCCCGACGGGGCCGCAGGACACGGCAGGACAGTGGAGGAGTGTGCAAGTACTGGGCCCCCGGAGGGGTCAGCAAGGGAGACCGCAACAGGCCGACTGAGCGGCGTGAGCGTGGTGCTGTCTCTAAAGAAAGAGCGCGAAGCACCAGAGTCAAGTGTGAAAGTGTGAAAGGACGCAGTAGGTGGAGTACCAGAGGGAGGAGACGTACCAGCACCAGGAGCAGCAGACGCACTAGCACCTAGAGCAGCAGCCGCATAAGCACCTGGAGCAGCAGACGCACTAGCACCTGGAGCAGCAGCCACAGTGCCCGGGTCGGGCGGGACACGCAGGTAACAGTCACCCTCAATAATATCAGCATGAGCATACATGGCAGGAAGGATAGCATCAAAGTCTAGATCAAAGATAGGCACATTCTGCAGAAGCAGATCATGCCAATGAGGAAGATCAACAGCGTCAGGAAACTTGGTACGCCAAGCATCAGTCAGGCGGCCGAAGCAGCGCTCCGTGGTGTGTGGGAGACCACACACCTCCCCACTACGAGTGCCTGTGCGAAGAACGTACGTGCAGGGACCGGCACCCCCAGACCTCCTACGCCCAGCGTACCACTCACGGAGCTGCTGAACAGACGGGGTCTCACGGGTGCGCAGCTGCTGCTGACGCTGGCCACCACCAAGGCCTCCACGCGGCGTGGCTGCACCGCGACCAGCGCCACCTCCTCCGCTACCTCCACCACCGCTGCCGCCGCCTCCACCGCCTCCGCCACCGCCTCCACGGCCTCCACCGCCGCCACCGACGCCCCCACCCCCGGGACCACCCCCACCACCACCTCCACCTCCTCCACCTCTTCCTCCACCGCCCCCTCCACCACCCTTGCTTCCATTGCCCTTGCCCTTGCCAGACGCAGCGCCGACCTCCTCAGTGCCAACGAGGTCGACAGCAGCAGCAGAGGCAACTGAGGGGAGAAGGAAGACAGGGGAACACCCCTCAAAGAAGGGGGTGCGACGGTCACCGCGAGAAGCACCAACAGCTAAGATACTCTTCTCAGCTGCAGCAAGGCGCTCCTCTAGCAAGTCGACAGTCAGCTCGGTGGGGCAAAGGGAGAGAAAGTGGTCCCTGACTGAAGAGAGAGAGTCAGGGAGGCGGGTGACTAGGTAGTAAAGGGTGATGTACATGGGGTGGGGGTTCTTGGCACAGAACTCAGTGGGAAGGGCAGCGCGGTAGCGGGCGTCACTAGTGCGAAGGTGAGCAACTAGGTCAGCGACAGTGGCAAAGGCAGCAAGGTCAGGGAAAAGGTACGGTAGCATGAGGCGGCTGAGGGCAGCAGTGGTAGGGGAGGAGTAGCGTGCAACTACAGCGTCGTACAGAGCCCTAGCACTCTTGTACTGACTAAAGTGCGCGCGCTCAGTAGACGGCAGGTGGTTGCGCACAGCAAGACGAGCAGCAGCATCGCGCGTGAGCCACTGCGAGCGAACAGTACTGTCAGCATCAGCAGTAGGGGCAGTAGAGGCGCCAGAAGTGAGATCAAACAGTGAGAGACCATCCTTGCTATCGCACTGTAGGAAAAGCTGCAGATCATCTAGCCAGACCTCAAAGTCAACAGCCCGACCCTCAGCATCAAAGGTAAGAACATTGAGACTAGCCATGACAGGAGAAGCAGCAGGCTAACAGTAGCAGCAGTGGAACTCGGCTAAGCAGGCTAGGTAGGGCGGCGCAGCTCGGCAGGGCGGTGTGGCTCGGCAGCGCGGCGCTCTTACCAGGGCAGAGGCTGGGGCAGGGCCGGGGTAGGGCCGGGGCAGTCCAGGAGCAGGGCCGGGGCAGGGCCGGGGCAGTTCAGGAGCAAGGCCGGGGCAGGGCCGGGGCAGTTCAGGAGCAGGACCGGGGAAGGGCCGGGGCAGTTCAGGAGCAGGGCCGGGGCAGGGCCGGGGCAGGGCCGGGGCAGTTCAGGAGCAGGGCCGGGGCAGGGCTGGGGCAGTTCAGGAGCAGGGCCGGGGCAGGGCCAGGGCAGAGCCGGGCCAGGGCCGGGGCAGTTCAGGGGCAGGGCCGGGGCAGGGCCGGGGCAGAGCCGGGGCAGTTCAGGAGCAGGGCCGGGGCAGTGCAGAGGCAGGGCCGGGGCAGAGCCTGGGCAGAGCCGGGCCAGGGCCGGGGCAGTTCAGGGGGCCGAACGGGGCCGATAACGGGGCCGTGCGGGGACTATAACGGGGCCTGACGGGGCCTATAACGGGGCTTGGCGGGCCTTACGGGGCCTCTAACGGGGCCTGACGGGCCTTACGGGGCCTTAAACGGGGCCAAATGGGGCCTGACGGGGCCGTACGGGGCCTCTAACAGGGCCTGACGGGGCCATACGGGGCCTCTAACGGGGCCTGTCGGGGCCTAACGGGGCCTTAAACGGGGCCGAACGGGGCCTGACGGGGCCTTACGGGGCATAACGGGGCCTTACGGGGCCTTAATCCGCGCCCTAAATGGGGCCTAAAGGGGCCTTACGGGGCCTAACGAGGCCTTAAGGGGCCTTACGGGGCGGGCGTAGGGGCCGTGACGGGCCTCGAAGAGAAGGCGCGAAGCGCGCGGCAAGTAGGTAGGGGAGAAATTTCAGTGGTGGGCCCTTTTTAAAAAATCTCGAAACTAGCTCTATACCATGTGAGAATGATAGACGAGAGAAAAATGAATGAACTAGAAATGAGATGGGAACATATAGGAAACACATAAGTGTTGTACCCTCTAAGAGCTACCCCACTACAGCCTAGATAGACCATAGTAGATAGAAGTTTGACATGTCGTGCCACTCGCGAGGCGCCTGGCGGAGACCGTAGTCTGGCCGCCGGAGGCTCCACTGGGTACCAGCAGAAAACGACCCAGTGAAGTCAGGTGGGCGGCGCAGCCAGATCTCCTCGTGCAGGCTGCCCTGCAAGAAAGCTGTACTGAAGTTCACAGAGTGTAACTCGTAGTCACGCTGAGCAGCGACGTGCAGCAACACCCAAAGAGTTGTCATCTTCAGGGTGGGGGAGAAGGTCTAGAAGTAGTCGACCCCCTGTCGCTGACTGAAGCCTCTAGCAACGTAACGCTCCTTGAAGGCAGGTGGAGAACCCGTCGGCCACTTCACCTTGAAAATCCACATGCCATCGACTATGTTCGCCCGAGACGGGGGAACTGCGTCGACGCACGTGCCTGTGGACTTCCAGGACCTACGTCGACGAGGTTCCCCCGCCTGCGGTGAACATCGTCAGTGGCATGTGGATTTTCAGGGTGAAGCGGCCGCCGGGTTCTCCGCCTGTCTTCTAGGCGCGTTACGTTGCACGAGGCTTCAGTCAGCGACAGGGAGTTGACTTCTTCTAGACCTTCTCCCCTACCCCGAAGATGACCACTCTTCGGGTACTGCTGCACGTTGCTGCTCAGCGTGACTACGAGCTCCACTTTGCTCCGGCTCTGTCTCTTGGCGGTCTACCCGCTCGTCTTCTGTTCTCAGCTCCAGTTGTGAGGCTGAGATCTACGTAGGGGCCATGGCTGCACAGGAGTTACGCTGGCTCACCTACTTGCTGACCGACCTGGGAGAGCCGCCTCATTCTCCTCCAATGCTGTACGTCGACAACAAGGCCGTGATTGCCTTGTGTCAGGAGCACAGACTGGAGCACAAAACGAAGCACATCGCTCTGTGCTACTTCTTTGCTCGAGAGTTGCAGCAGCGTGGTCAGCTTCGTCTTGCTTACGTGGCCACTCGGGCCAACACTGCTGATGTTTTCACCAAGGCACTTCAGCCTTGTGATCATCAGCGTTTCTGTACTTTTCTAGGCCTTGTACCTACTGTGCCTCACTTGCTTACTTCTTGACTCTGCTTGTACTGTGATCTCTATACATATACCTGAATGCTTACACTTGCTAGGTTGTGTTCACTGTATTGCTTGTTCTCCTTTATACAACTCTGCATGTGAACTAGCCTTGTGGCCATTTGCTTGTTCTTAGAATGTGTGGTGACGTCGTGATCTACCCTGAGCTCGCTTTGCCTTTCTTGACCGGTCTTGTGACCTCTTGTTCTCCCCCACTTTGCCTATGGGGGTGTGTCAAACTTATATGCTATAGTCTGTCTAGGCTGTAGTGGGGTAGTTCATATAGGGTACAACACTTTTAGGTTTCCCACTTGTACCCACCTGCTTGCTAGTTCAGTCATTCCTTCCTTCATTATTCTGACACCAATGGCCTCAGAGGCCAACATCGCTGATATCTTCACTAAGGTGCTTCAGCCTCGTGATTATGAGCGGTTATGCGCACTGCTTGGTCTCGCTAGAAGAGGTCATGATCATGATCACTTGCTAGTGTCATGATATTTGTTGCTTGTTCAGTCTATGCGTGTGCATATATACTTTCATTGTCTGGCATTGTGGCCTCTTTGTTTCATGGGTTGGACTAGTAGTGCCATCCTGATTTTGATTGCGGTTGTTGTTCACGGACTAGACCTTACCTATCATAGGGGGCGTGTCAAACTTGCATATAATTTGCTAGGTAGCCTGCCTAGTACGAGTTACTGTGTAGAGGATACAACTTTGGTTGATATAAACCATGTATGCCCTCATAGTGGTCCTTGCCAGAATTTTATAGTGCTTATATTTGTGTAGGCTATAGTGGGGTAGCCCATAAGGGGTACAACCCAATTAGGGTTAGTACTTGTACCCAACTCTTTCATAGTTCATTCATTCTTGTTCGTTATTCTGACATGGTTTCAGAGCAGGTTCTTCGATAGGACCGATTTTTTTTTGGGCCCACCACAGCGCTGCCCCACTAGCCGCCCCTAGCGACCCTCGTGCCGCACGTGCTGCCCAGCGCGCCGCCCTCGTGTGGCCTGCCCGTCGACCGTAGGCCCGTCGCCCCTAGCCCTGGCCCGTCGCCCCGGCCCGTCGCCCCTTGGCCCATCGCCCCGGCCCGTCGCCCGTCGCCCCGGCCCGTCGACCGTAGGCCCGTCGCCCCTAACCCCGGCCCGTCGCCCCTAAGCCCGTCGCCCCTACGCCCATCGCCCCGGCCCGTTGCCCCCAGGCCATTTGCCCCTAGGCCCGTCGCCCCGGCCCGTCGCCCCGGCCCGTTGCCCGTCGCCCCGGCCCGTCGACCGTAGGCCCGTGGCCCCTAACCCCGGCCCGTCGCCCCTACGCCTGTCGCCCTGGCCCGTTGCCTCCAGACCCGTCGCCCCTAGTCCCGTCGCCCCGGCCCGTCACCCGTCGCCCCGACCCGTCGACTGTAGGCCCGTCGCCCCTAGCCCCGGACCGTTGCCCCTAGGCCCGTCGCCCCGGCCCGTCGCCCCTACGCCCGTCGCCCCGGCCCGTTGCCCCTAGGCCCGTCGCCCCTAGGCCTGTCGCCCCAGCCCGTCGCCCCTAGGCCCGTTGCCCGGCCAGTCGCCCGTCGCACCTAGGACTCCGGCCCGATGCCCGTTGCTCCTAGGCCCGTCGCCCTTAACCTAGGCCCATCGCCCGTCGCCCCCCTAGGCCCCGGCCCGTCACCCCTAGCCCCGGCCCGTCGCCCTTCGCCCCTAGGCCCCAGCCCGTTGCCCGTCGCCCCGCGCGCCGCCTCTTGCGGCCCGCCCCTTTGCCCCTGCAGCCCGCGAGCCGCCCTTGCAGCCCCGCGCGCCGCCCTTGGTGGCCCCCTAGCCGCCCCAGCTGCCTTGCTAGCCACCCCTAGGCCCTCGAGCCGCCTCTCTTGCAGCCTGCTTGCCGCCCCTCTCTGCTGCTTGCCCTGTTCCCTGCGCTGCCGGCTTCTGCCCTCCCTGCGTGCTGCGCCGCTACGGCTTCTCTCCGCGTTCTAGCGTTCGATCATGAGGGCCGCCCGATCCAGTTTGACACGTGGCTTAACGACCTGTAGCTGTACCTACTGAGCGACTCTAGGGACAGCGTTTCATTGTTTGACCACACGTCTGGTGCTGCTCCCGCCCCTCCCGCCACAGCTGATAGTGCGACTCGCTCATAGTGGCTTACTTGTGACGCTGCTGCTCGCTTAGCGATTCACAACCATCTGCCGTTAGCCGAATGCGCTCACTTCGGACAGCACAGGACAGCACAGGCACGGTACAACACTGTAGTCGCCCGTTACTCCTCGCCTGCCACTGCTGCTCTAGGCCGTCTTCTACTGCCCTACCTGTTTCCCAAGCTGTCCGCCTTTGCCACGGTAGAGGACCTGGTTTCCCACCTTCGCCCTAGCGACGCTCGCTACCGTGCTGCCGCCCCCGCTGAGTTCCTTGACAGGAACCAGCCCCCAATGTTCATCACTCTCTACTTAATAGTCACCCGCCTCCCTGACTCTCTTCGCTCTGTCAGGGACCACTTTCTCTCCCTTGACCCCACAGACCTCACTGTCGACCTGCTTGAGAAGCACCTCCTTGCAGCTGAGACTAGTGTAGTCGCGGTAGGTGCTGCTCGTGGCACTCCGCACACGTCCTTCATTGAGGAATGCTCCCCCTCCCCCCTTGCTCCCTCCTACGCCTCTGCTGCTGCTGTTGACGTCCTTGGTGCTGAGGACGTCGGGGCTGCTAGTGTGAAGCACCGCATTGTTAGAATATATCTGTAACTGCCTGTAGCTGTAGTTAGTGTAGTTATTATAAACTTTGTTAGGTGGTGCACCTTCTTTGTTAATTTGCTATATGTTCTTGCAAACCTATAGTGAATTCATTCTCCTCTCTCGACTCTCTCGACTTGGCACAAACCACCTCGACTCCCATTGCCTAGGCTTCTAAGCCTAGGCCCTTAACCTAAACTTTGCCTACTATCATTTGACATGGTATTCAGAGCAGGAACCTTCCTGCTGCCTTCCTTAACGGGACCACAATTTTGCTTCCGCTACATGTCGTCCTGCCGCGCGCCTAGGGCGCGCGGCGATTTTCTGCCCGCCGTGTGCTCGGGGCGCACGGCGGTTTTCTGCCCGCCGTGCGCCCCGGGCGCGCGGCGTCTGCCTGCCTGCCTGCCTGCCTGCCTGCCCGTCGTGCGCCCCGTGGCGCGCGACGGTTCCCTGAGCCGCCGCGGACCCGCCCCTGGCGCCCGCGACGGTGCCTTGAGCCGCCGCGGACCCGCCCCTGGCGCCCGCGACGGTGTCCTGAGCCGCCGCGGACCCGCCCCTGGCGCCCGCGACGGTGCCTTGCGCCGCCGCGGACCCGCCCCTGGCGCCCGTGACGGTGGCCTGAGCCGCCGCGGACCCGCCCCTGGCGCCCGCGACGGTGCCCTGGGCCGCTGCGGACCCGCCCCTGACGCCCGCGACGGCGCCTCTTCATCACCAGCGTCTGCACTCGGTGCAGCCGCCCATGCCTCACAAGCGCCTGCACTCGGTGCAGCTGCCCCTACCCTACCCGCGCCTGCCCTCGGTGCAGCCGCCCCTGCCCTTCCCTGTGCGCCACCCCTCTGTGGCTGTGGGGCGGCTTCTTCCCCGCCACCCCCCCCCCCCCCTCCTCCTTCTTCTTCCTGCTGCGCGTGCAGCCGTGGGGGGGAGGGTATGGAGGTGGCGGGTATGGGGGTGATGGGTGGTATGGTCCCTTCCCCTCCTCCTCCTTTCGTTCCCACTGCTGCAGCTGCCGCTGGGGGGAGGGTGTGAGGGTGTGGGGGAGCCAGGGGAGTGGCATTGGGGTGGCGGGTGTGAGACATCCAGCCCCCGTCCCTCTGAGGTGGGGGGGGGGGGGGGGAGGAGAGTAAAGGGGTGGCAGGAGTGCCTGCCCCCCCTTTGCTGCTGTACCTGCTTTGTAACCTTGCCTGTTGCCTGCTGTTGTTGTTTTCTCAGTTCGTGGTGTACCCATCCAGGTTGTGTCGCTGCACAGACTCCTGCTTCTGGCAGTTATGGGGGAGTGTTAGAATATATCTGTAACTGCTTATAGCTGTAGTTAGTGTAGTTATTATAAACTTTGTTAGGTGGTGCACCTTCTTTGTTCATTTGCTATATGTTCTTGCAAACCTATAGTGAATTCATTCTCCTCTCTCGACTCTCTCGACTTGGCACAAACCACCTCGACTCCCATGGCCTAGGCTTCTAAGCCTAGGCCCTTAACCTAAACTTTGCCTACTATCATTTGACAAGCAGCAGCAAGGGCAAGGGTGGCAGGGGTGGTGGCGGTAGCAGCGGGGGTGGTGGTGGGGGCAGCAATGGAGGTGGTGGAGGCAGTGGAGGTGGTGGCGGTGGTGGGAGTGGTGGCGGGAGTGGGGGCTTTGGTAGAGTCAGCGGTGGCAGCGGTAGGGGTGGTGGTAGTGGCGGTAGTGGCGGCACTGGGAGTGGTGGCGGTAGGGCTGGAGCTACTCAGCGTGGAGGTTCGGGAGGTGGCCAGCGGCAGCAGCAGCAGTGTCAAAGGGAGACCCCGTTGCCTCAGCAACTTCGTGAGTGGTTTTCTCAGCGTGGGGCGTCTGGGGGTAGTGGTAGCTGCACGGGTGACCGTGCTGGTCAGACATGCGGGAAGCCCCACACTCAGCACCGCTGCTTCTCCCGCCTCGACGACACTTGGTGCACAGAGTTTGGTGACGAGGCCGAGCGCCCCCGCTGGGTTGAGCTGCTTAGGTCTGGAGTTGCTATCTGTTACCTAGACTTTGATGTTATCCTCGCTGCCATCTATGCTTTGTCTGTTAGTGCTGAGGGTGACTTTTACCGGTGTGTGCCGCCTGACCCAGGTATAGAGGCTGCTGCTCTAGGTGCTAGTGATTCTGTTCTCCCTGGTACTGCGCCTGCTGAGGCCTTGCACACCTTCACACTTGACTCAGGTGCCTCACGTGTTTTCTTTAGTGACAGCACCACCCTCACTCCTCTCTCTGCACCTGTACCGGTCAGACTGACTGACCCCTCCGGGGGCCCGGTCGTTGCCCGTTCCTCCACTGTTCTCCCTTGTCCGGCGGTTCCGTCCAGCTCACTGTCAGGTCTTCACCTCCCCTCGTTCTCTACGAACTTGGTGACTACCGCGGCCCTCCAGGATACGATGGTCACTACCACCACTCCTGGGGGTCAGTGTGTGCCGATCTGCACGTGTACACGGACGGGCCGTCACCTGGCCACGTTCACTCATCAGCCTGGGTCGAGTCTGTACACACTGGCTACCGAGCCTCCTCAGGTCGCTGCGTCTGCCCAGGTGTCCGCGTCAGGTCAGGTAGCACCCCCTTGCTCGTGTCGCCTCCTGTCGCACCAGACTCTTCTGTGGCACCACCGCCTGGGTCACCCCTCCCTGCCACGCCTTCGTGACATGCACTCCTGCCTCCTTGTCTCTGGTCTTCCCAGGTCTCTGCCTCCCCTCCCGCCCTCGCCGGCCCCGCCCTGCCTTCCTTGCATCGAGGGGCAGCTGCGCGCCGCTCCTCACTCCTCCTCGTTTCCACCGACGACTGCTCCCCTGCAGACTCTCCACATGGACGTGTGGGGCCCAGCCCGCGTCAGTGGACAGGGCCGCGAGCGCTACTTTCTGCTGGTTGTTGACGACTACACGCGGTACACCACGGTCTTCCCCTTTCGCAACAAGGGTCAGGTCGTTCATGGCTTGATCCCTTGGATCCACGTAGTCCGTCTCCAGCTGCGCGAGCGGTTCCACTAGGACCTTCCTATCCTGCGCCTGCACTCTTACAGAGGTGGTGAGTTCTTCTCCAACCTCTTGTGGGACTTTTGTCGTGGGGAGGGCATTCTCCAGTCGTTCACGCTTCCGGACTCCCCTCACCAAAATGGGATTGCTGAGCGCCGCATTGGCTTAGTCATGGAGGTCGCTCGTACCTCCATGATCCATGCGGCTGCTCCCCATTTTCTGTGGACATTTGCGGTCCGGTACGCTGCGCATCAGCTCAACCTCTGGCCCCGTGTCTCCTTGCCGGAGACCTCGCCCACACTGCGTTGCGCGGGGGAGTTTGGCGATGCGTCGGTGTTCCGGGTCTGGGGCTTTTGTGCCTTTGTTCGCAATACGTCCGCGGACAAGCTCTCTACCCATGCTATCCCCTGCGTCTTCCTTGGCTTTCCCCCTGACGCGCCTGGCTGGAAGTTTTACCACCCCACCTCACGCCGTCTCTTCCCCTCTCAGGACGTCACGTTTGACGAGTGGGTTCCCTTTTCCCGTCTCTTCCCCTACCGCTCTGCCCCTCACCCACCCTCGCCGCTCTTCCTTGCTCGAGGTCCCCCTCAGGTAGACCCCCTCCCCCCCCAGGGTCCTGCTACCTCAGGTGTGTCTCAGGTAGACCCTCTCCTTGGTACTGTCCCTGTTGAGGTAGCTGGCGACTAAGGTGCTGCTCGAGGTGCTGCGTCTGGGGTTGCGGAGCCTGGGGGCGCTGAGTCTGAGGGTGCCGGGTCTGGGGGAGCTGATCCTGGGGGTGAGGAGCGGGTGAAGGTGCGGAGTTTAGGGGTGCTGAGCCTCGGGGTACTGATTTTGCTGGAGGTCCTGCAGGTGCTTCACCACGACTGTCTCCTCGGCCGGAGCCTCTCTCCCCGCAGCAGCTGCGCGAGTGGTTTGCTCAGCGCACCCGCCTTCGGAGTGGAGCTGCCGGAGCTGGAGACCCTGCCGCTGGAGACACGGGAGATGGAGGTGCTGAAGTTACTGCTGGAGCTGGTGGTACTGGAGGCGCTGCGGCTGCTGGTCCTGGATGTGCTCGTACCAGGGGTACTGGAGCTGCCGGGACTGGTGGTGTTGGGGGCGCTGGAGCTGGAGACCCTACGGAGCCTAGAGGCGCTAGAGCTGTAGGCACTGGCGCTGGTGGCGCTGGAGCTAGAGGAGCTGGAGCTAGTGGCGATGGAGCTGGAGGCACTAGCAGGGGAGGCGCTGGAGCTGGACAAGCTGGAGCTGTTGACCCTGGAGCTGGAGGTGCTGGAGTTGGGGGTGCTGTGTCTGGTAGTACTGGTGCTGGAGGCACTGTGCGGCCGCAACCGAACTTCGTTCCCCTGCTTCAGCAGGTTCATGGTGTCTCATCTTCTCCTGGCCTTACTCCTCCCTTACTGTGTCCACCGCCTGACCAGTCGCAGCCGCTGTTACAGCCAGCCTCCCCACTGCCTGCTCCTTCTCCTTACTCTGAGCAGCCCGGTGGCCTTACCGAGCGTCGTGAGCCTGCGTCTCGTCCTGCCTCCCCTGTTCGCACTAGTTGTCGCGTTCCTCGTCCGCGTCCTCCTCCTGTCCCCGGCACCCACGCTATGGCACTTCGTCCTTCCTCTGTTCCACTGCGTGTTCCTCTGCCTGCTCCTCCGGAGTCCTCTCGTCCTGCCGTCCCTGACCCTGAGTCTGACCGTGCTCGTTCTGCCAGTCCTACTGTCTCTCGTCTCCTCGCCACTGTTGTCACTTACCCTTCCTTTGAGTCCACTGATGCGTCTGCCCTCGTTGCTGAGCTGGTTGACTTTGCTGCTGCCTGTCCTCTAGACTGCGCCACTGCTCTTGCTGCTGAGTCTGAGTCTGCCAGTCCTCCGTCCGTCAGGGGTGAGTGTGCTCTTGGCACGGACGTCCTTGAGGACAGGCGGGAGGACCTTGAGTGTCTTGCAGCTGCTGTACCTCGTTTCGCTTCCATGCTGCTTGCCCCTGAGGGAGACCCGGATGCACCAGACATCCCGACCCCGCGCTCTTACGTAGAGGCGATTACGGGTCCTTACTCCTCTCAGTGGCAGGCAGCCATGGATGCGCCCCATAGGCAAAGTGGGGGAGAACAAGTGGTCACAAGACCAGTCAAGAAAAGCAAAGCAAGCTCAGGGTGGATCACAAAGTCACCACACAGTCCGAGCACAAGCAAAGGGCCACAAGGCCAGTTCACTTGTAGAGTTATATAAAAGAGAACAAACAATCCAGTGATCATAACCTAACAAGGGAAACCATGCAGTTATATATATAGATCACAGTACAAGTAAAGTCACGCAATGAGCAAGTGAGGCAAAGTAGGCACAAGGCCTAACACAGTAGAGAAGCGCTGATGATCACCAGGCGGAAGTGCCTTGGTGAATATATCAGCAGTGTTGGCCCTAGTGGCCACGTACGCAAGACAAAGCTGGCCACGCTGCTGCAACTCTTGAGCAAGGAAGTATCGCAGAGCGATGTGCTTCGTTCTGTGCTCCAGTCTGTGCTCCTGACACAAGGCAATCATGGCCTTGTTATCTACGTACAGAACTGGAGGCGAACGAGGCTACTCTCCCAAGTCAGTCAGTAGGTAGGTGAGCCAGCGTAGCACCTGTGCAGCCATGGCACCTGCGTAGATCTCAGCCTCATAACTGGAGCTGAGAACTGAAGGCGAGCGGGTAGACCGCCAGGAAACAGAGCCGGAACCGAGGCTGAAGGTGTAACCCTGTCGCTGACTGAAGCCTCGAGCAACGTAACGCGCCTTGAAGGCAGGCGGAGAACTCGGCAGCCGCTTCACCCTGAAAATCCACATGCCATCGACTATGTTCGCCCGAGACGGGGGAACTGCGTCAACGTAGGTGCCTGTAGACTTCCAGGATGCCATCTCGGCATCCATGGCTGCTTGCCACTGAGAGGAGTAAGGACCCGTAATCGCCTCTACGTAAGAGCGCGGGGTCGGGATGTCTGGTGCATCCGGGTCTCCCTCTGGGGCAAGCATCATGGAAGCGAAACGAGGTACAGCAGCTGCAAGACACTCAAGGTCCTCCTGCCTGTCCTCAAGGACGTCCGTGCCAAGAGCACACTCACCCCCGACGGATGGAGGACTGGCAGACTCAGACTCAGCAACAAGAGCAGTGGCGTAGTCTAGACGACAGGCAGCAGCAAAGTCAACTAGCTCAGCAATGAGGGCAGCAGTGGACTCAAAAGAAGGGTCAGTGACAACAGTGGTGAGGAGACAAGAGACAGTGGGACTGGCAGCACGAGCGAGGTCAGACTCAGGATCAGGGACGGCAGGACGAGAGGACTCAGGAGGAGCAGGCAGAAGAACACGCAGTGGAACAGAGGAAGGACGAAGTGCCATAGCATGGGTGCCGGGGACAGGAGGAGGACGCGGACGAGGAACTCGATGACCAGTGCAAACAGCGCGAACAGGCAAGGCAGGACGAGACCCAGGCTCACAACGCTTTGTAAGGCCTCCGGTCTGCTCAGTGTAAGGAGAAGGAGCAGGCAGTGGGGAGGCTGGCTGTAACGGTGGCTGTGACTGGTCAGGCGGTGGACACAATAAGGGAGGAGTAAGGACAGGAGAAGACGGAAGACCAATAACCTGCAGAAGCAGGGGAACGAAGTAAGGTCAGGACCGCACAGTGCCTCCACCACCAGTACCACTAGACACAGCACCCCCAGCTCCAGCACCTCCAGCTCCAAGGTCAACAGCTCCAACTCCTCCAGCTCCAGCGCCACTAGCGCTAGTGCCTTCAGCTCCAGGGTCAACAACTCAAGCTCCTCCAGCTCCAGCACCACTAGTGCCAGTGTCTCCAGCTCCAGTGCCTCTAGCCCCAGCACCTCCAGACTTCGCAGGGTCTCCAGCTCCAGAACCTCCAGCTCCAGCGCCTCCAACACTACCAGTCCCGGCAGCTCCATAACCCCTGGTACGAGCACCTCCAGAACCAGCAGCTGCAGCACCTCCGGTACCACCAGCTCCAGCAGTAACTCCAGCACCTCCAAGACGAGTAGCTCCAAAACCTCCAGCTCCAGTGTCTCCAGCTGCAGAGTCTCCAGCTCCGGCAGCTCCACTCCAAAGGCGTGTGCGCTGAGCAAACCACTCGCGCAGCTGCTGCAGGGAGAGAGGCTCCGGCCGGGGAGACAGTCGTGGCGAAGCACCCGCTGGACCTCCAGAAGAAGCAGTACCCCGAGGCTCAGCACCCCCAGACTCCGCACCCTCAGAATCAGCACCCCCAGGCTCAACACCCTCAGGCTCCACACCCGCAGGCTCAGCACTCCCAGGCTCCGCACCCCCTAACCCGGCACCCTATAACTCAGCACCCCTAGGCTCCGCACCCACCGGCTCCGCACCCCCAGTCTCAGCACCCCCAGACGCAGCACCTAGAGCAGCACCTGAGTCGCCAGCTACCTCAACAGGCACAGTCTCTGGGAGAGGATCTACCTGAAACACACCTGAGGGAGCAGGACCCTGCTGCGGGAGTGGATCTACCGAAGGGGGACCGGGAGCAAGGAAGAGCGGCGGGATCAGGGGAAGGGGAAGAGACGGTAGAAGGGGACCTACTCGTCAAACGTGACATCCTGAGAGGGGAGGACACGGCGCGAGGTGGGGTGTTATAATTGCCAGCCAGGCGCGTCAGGGGAAAAGCCAAGGAAGACGCAAGGAATAGCGCGGGCGGAGAGCTTGTCCGCGGACGTATCGCGGACAAAGGCACGAGAACCCAAGACCCGGAACACCGACCCATCGCCAAGCTTCCCCGTCCAACGCAGTGTAGGCGAGGTCTCCGGCAAGGAGACACGGGGCCAGAGGTTGAGCTGATGCGCAGCGTACCGGACCGCAAACGGCCACAGAAAATGGGGGGCAGCCGCGTGGATCATGGAGGTACAAGCGACCTCCATGACTAAGCCAATGCGACACTCAGCAATCCCATTTTGCTGCGGGGAGGCCGGAAGCATGAACGATTGGAGGATGCCCTCCCTACGACAAAAGTCCCGTAAGAGGTCGGAGAATAACTCACCACCTCTGACAGGAAGGTCCTGGCGGAACCGCTCGCGTAGCTGGAGATGGACTGCGCGGATCCAAGGGATCAATACATCAGGGACCTCACCCTTGCTGCGCAAGGGGAAGACCGTGGTGTAATGCGTGTAGTCGTTAACAACCAGCATAAAGTAGCGCTCGCGGCCCTGTCCACTGACGCGGGCTGGGCTCCACACGTCCATGTGGAGAGTCTACAGGGGAGCAGTCGTCGGGGGAAACGAGGAGGAGTGAGGAGCTGTGCGCTGCCGCCCCTCGACGCAGGGAAGGCAGGGCGGGAATGGCGAGGGCGGGAGGGCAGGCAGAGACCTGGGAAGACCAGAGACAAGGAGGCGGGAGTGCATGCCATGAAGGCGTGGCAGGGAGGGGTGACCAAGGCGGTGGTGCCACAGAAGAGTCTGGTGCAACAGGAGGCGACACGAGCAAGGGGGTGCTACCTGACCTGACGCGGACACCGGGGCAGACGCAGCTACCTGAGGAGGCTCGGTAGCCAGTGTGTACAGACTCGACCCAGGCCGACAAGTGAACGTGGCCAGGTGACGGCCCGTCCGTGTACACGTGCAGATCGACACACGCTGACCCCCAGGAGTGGTGGTAGTGACCATCGCATCCTGGAGGGCAGCGGTAATCTCCGAGGAGTGAACGAGGGGAGGTGAAGAACTGACAGTGAGCCGGACGGAACCGCCGAACATAGGAGAACAGTGGAGGAACGGGCAAGGACTGGGCCCCCTGAGGGGTCAGCCAGTCTGACCGGTACAGGTGCAGAGAGAGGAGTGAGGGTGGTGCTGTCACGAAAGAAACAACGTGAAGCACCTGAGTCAAGCGTAAAGGTGTGCAAGGCCTCAGCAGGCGCAGTACCAGGGAGAGCAGACTCACTAGCACCTAGAGCAGCAGCCTCTATACCTGGGTCAGGCGGCACACACAGGTAACAGTCACCCTCAGCACTAACAGACAAGGCATACATAGCAGCAAGGATAGCATCATTGTCTAGGTCAAAGATAGCAACTCCAGACCTAAGCAGCACTGCCCAGCGAGGGCGCTCGGCCTCGTCACCAAACTCTGCGCGCCAAGCATCGTCGAGGCGGGAGAAGTAGCGGTGCTGAGTGTGAGGCTTCCCGCATGTCTGACCAGCACGGTCACCCGTGCGAATGACATACGGGCAGCTACCACTACCCCCAGACGCCCCATGCTGAGAAAACCACTCACGAAGCTGCTGGGGCGACGGGGTCTCGCTTCGACGCTGCTGCTGCTGCCTCTGGCCACCGCCAGAACCTCCACGCTGAGTAGCTCGAGCCCGACCGCCACCACTCCCACTGCTGCCACCACTGCCACCCCCACCGCTGCCACCACCGCCGCCACCGAAGCCCCCACTCCCGCCACCACTCCCACTACCGCCACCACCTCCACTGCCTCCACCACCTCCACTGCTGCCCCCACCACCACCCCCGCTGCCACCGCCACCACCCCTGCCACCCTTGCCCTTGCTGCTGCGGCGCTTCCCACCAGCAGAAGCAGCCCCAACGTCCTCAGCACCAAGGACGTCAACAGCAGCAGCAGAGGCGTAGGAGGGGGCAAGGGGGGAGGGGGAGCACCCCTCAATGAAGGGCGTTCACGGAGTGCCACGAGCAGCACCTACAGCGACTACACTAGTCTCAGCTGCAAGGAGATGCTGCTCAAGTAGGTCAACAGTGAGGGCTGTGGGGTCAAGTGCGAGGAAGTGGTCCCTGACAGAGCGAAGAGAGTCAGGGAGGCGAGTGACTATAAAGTAGAGAGTGATGAACATCGGGGGCTGGTTCCTGTCAAGGAACTCTGCTGGGACGGCAGCGCGGTAGCGCTCGTCGTTAGTGCGAAGGTGAGAAACTAGGTCCTCTACTGTGGCAAAGACGGACTGCTCGGGATATAGGTAGGGCAGTAGAAGATGGCCTAGAGCAGCAGTGGCAGGCGAGGAGTAACGGGTGACTACAGCGTCGTACAGTGCCTGTGCTGTCCTGTGCTGTCCGAAGTGAGCGCATTCGGCTAACTACAGGTGGTTGCGAATGGCTAAGTGAGCAGTAGCATCATGAGTAAGCCACTGTGAACGAGTCGCACTGTCAGCTATGGCGGGAGGGGCGGGAGCAGCGCCAGACGTGTGGTCAAACAATGAGTCGCTCAGTAGGTACAGCTGCAGGTCCTTGAGCCACGTATCAAACTGGATCGGGCGGCCCTCATGATCGAACGCGAGAACGCGGAGAGAAGCCATAGTGGCGCAGCACGCAGGGCGGGCAGAATCCGGGCAGCGCAGGGAACAGGGCAGGCAGCAGCAAGGGGCGGCAAGCCAGCTGTAAGAGGCGGTGCGCAGGCTGCAAGAGGGGCGGCTCAGGGGCCTAGGGGCGGCCGGCAGACCTAGGGGCGGCGGGCGGGTCGCAAAAGGCGGCGCGCGGGGCTGCAAGGGCGGCTCGCGGGGCTGCAAGGGCAAGGGGCGGGCCGCAAGGGGAGGGGGGGGCGGGCGCGTGGGGCCTGGGGTCGACGGGTGGGCCGGGGCCTAGGGTCGACGGGCGGGCCGGGCCTAGGGTCGACGGGTAGGCCGGGCCTAGGTTCAACGGGCGGGCCGGGGCCTAGGGTCGACGGGCGCGCGGAGCAGTAGGACCTACGGGCGGGCCGGGCCTAGGGTCGACGGGCGGGCCGGGCCTATGGTCGACGGGCGGGCGCGCGGGGTAGCAGGGTCGACGAGGGGGGGGGCGGGGCCTAGGGTCGACGGGGCGCGTGCCTAAGGTCGACGGGGCGCGACGGGGCCTAGGGTCAACGGGCGGGTGCGCGGGGCAGCAGGGTCGACGGGTGGGGGGCCGGGGCCTAGGGTCGACAGGGCGCGTGGGGCCTAGGGTCGATGGGCACTCGGGGCCTAGGGTCGATGGGCAGGCCGCAAGGGGCAGGCGCGCGGTGCCTAGGGTCGACGGGCAGGCCGCAAGAGGGCGGCGCGCGGGGCAGCAGGTGCGGCACAAGGGTCGCTAGGGGCGGTGCGTGAGCCAGCAGTGCGGCTAGTGGGGCAGCGCTGTGGTGGGCCCTAAAAAAATTGGTCCTAACGAAGGACCTACTCTGAAACCATGTCAAAGAAATGAACGAGAATGAATGCATTGAACAAAAAGTTGGGTACAAGTACTAACCCTAATTGGGTTGTACCCCTTATGGGCTACCCCACTATAGCCCACACAAATGTAAGCACTATAACATTCTGACACCGGCCTCTGCAGTTGTCTCAAGGCTGCTGTAGACACGCCGTTTTGCAAATACTTCCGTGGCCGATGCGCTCTGGATCCCAGCTGTGCTGCATCCACTGGTACCCCCCTTCCCATTACCTCTGACATCTCGACGAATGCTTGCTTAACTGGCTCCCTGCGGTCCTCTGCGGTCTCTAGGATGTATAGCACCTCCCCTTGGTTCCTCTGTATCATCTCTAGCACTCGTTTTAAATCCCTGAAGGATGCGCCTCTGGCTTCCCCCATCCCTCCTCCTTCTCCTGCCCTCGAGTACCCTTGGCACTCCCATCCGACTACCACCAGGTCCACTTGCCCCCAATCATCCAGCACCCACTCATTGACGTCTCTTACGTCGTTCACCCCGGCTTTGTCTTCTCTAGGTATCGCCGACTCCCACAGCTGCTCTGGGCATTCCTCCAGCAGCAGCTTCGCGTGATGTCTTGCCATCTTCCGTACTATGGGGTCTCGCTCCACGTGAATCCACTTTTTCATCATGCATCCCGCCCTTAGCGCCGTTGCCAGCCCGGAGCCTATTCCTCCATACAGCTCGACGATGCAGATGGCTCTCTCCAGTGTCCACACTCGAATGATTCTCTCCTTAAGCGCTGGCGGCTCCTGTCTACGAGTTTGAGGTTCTAGCTTCACCCGAGCTTTGTTGATTCTCCACCCTCCTCTCATACTCTTCTCCATACTCCCACGACCAGTCGTCCAGCTCCTCGCTCAGGTCCATCTTACGTGCCTGATATGCCTCTCGCGGTTCCTTCCTCACAAACTTAACAGGTAGTGTGCCCATTGGGCTCTCTGCATCCCAGTATTGCATGCGGTAGAGCACCTTCTCCTGCCATGTGCAAATCGTGGCTCCCACTTGGTATAAGAGTTCCATGCCCACCAGCACGTCATAGTTCTTTGACTCCGAATTGCAGCCGTATGCAGCATTCCTTCTCAGTGTCGGGCAGGAGCACCACTTCGATTGGCCGCTTGGTCCGCCCCATCCACTTCGGCCTATCAACCTTCCTGGCCGGTCCAACTTCAGCTGCTTCGCCAGACCTTTCCCGATCAGCACATTATAGGCCCGAGTGTCTATTATGGCTTGTTTCACAGGCAGCCCTTCCACCGTTATGCTCCCCTTTTCCGCGATGAGTACGGACGCCTGGCACACAAGCCGCTCGTTGGGGTGCCTCATTATTTCAGAGCTTGCCGCCCGCACTCTCTGGCTACTACGCCTCGGAGCTCTGCTGCTTACTTCACTCTCCTGCGTGGAGCTTTCTCTGGGCCTCAGGTCTATCTCATCTCTCCCCCTCGGATATGCCATCATCGCATGTTCCCTCCGGTACTCTTCCCTCCTCCTCCTCTTCGCCTTCTGTCTCCTCATATGCGAACATGGCCCGTGTCTTCGCCTCCACCATGGGCTGCATCCTTTCCAGCTTCAGCTGCAGCCTCTTCATTTCTGCTTGTAGCTCTTTGTGTGTTGCCCCTAGTGGCTCCCTTGGCTTGCTGTAGCATTCCCCCTTCCGATGGCCTTTTCTGCCGCACTGCTCACAGATCGGTGCTTTGGGGCAGTCCCTCTTCAGATGTCCGCTTTCTCCGCATGTATGGCAGGCACTGGGGTCACCCCTTCCGATTCCCGCACCGATCACCTCCGGCATTGCTGCTGCCGCCCAGCTCGTCTTGGTTCGGCTGCGACTCTCGCTATCTTCTAGGTCCAGCATGCGCTGCACATGCTCTGTCCTTTTAGCCAGCCGGTATACTTATTTCAGGGTTATGTCGGTGCCGATGCCGTACACGGTGTTCCTGACCACAGTCCTTAGCTCCTCCTCTAGGCCTCATACGAACTTACGTACTAGCAGACGCTCATTTTCGCTCTCTAAATCTTTGGCCAACTCTCTTAGTCTGCATTAGTATGCCAGGAGGGACTCTTCTCTTTTCCGCCGAAATTCCCGGAACTCCTCTACTCACGCCTTTGTCTGTCCCATGAATTCTTTCCGCAGCATGCTCAGGAACCGCGCCGTTGGATTGTCTATTTCCCCGCACGCGAGCTCCTCCAAGATCTCCTCTCGAACCATTCGGTAGAAGGTTTCTTCTTCTCCGGCCAGAGTCCCCACTATTTTCTTGAAGAACTCGCTCGGGTCGTATCCATCTCTTTCCCAGCAGTACTGCACCATTTCTAGCTGCATGAGATAGTTTTCAGGCTCGGTCCCACTCCTTGGATGCCGGTATATCGCTCCGCCACCTCCAGTTTTGGTAGATTCGCCGATTTCCATCATGTCGCCGGCAGATTAAGCTTTCCGCCACCGCTCTCTGGTTGATGCGGCTCTCCGCTCGCTACCATTTCTCTAGTGTGGGGAGTGCCGAGTCCTTCGGCTTCTGCACTTCTCATCCCAGGCATCTCCGACGGCGGCACCTTCCTTTCCCAGTTTTGCCACCGTTCTCTTGCTTCCGCTGCCCATTTCTGATCCTGCGGGGTCTCTCCTAGATCGAACGTGACATTCCGTTCTTGCTCCATTTCTACCTCTGCGGCTCTTGCCCTTTGGTGCGGCGTCTGGTACGTTTGCAGGGTTCGCGCGGTGGGTCCTTCCGTGCGAATAGCCTGCACGCGCCAGCTCGGCGCTGCTCTCGTCGTCTTGGTATCGTCTAAGAGTCGTGTTCGCAGTAGCGGTCTATTATTCATCTGCGACTTTCTTGGGTTTTTGTTGAAAAGCCTAAGCCTAGTGCTGATGGCTCTCACAGCTAACGCCAGGTAGATCTAGCTCGGCTGACTCTACTTCAGCGGGCTCTGTCTGAGTTTGCTTGCAAAGGTTGGCTCCTCTAGAACAGGTGACCCCAGTTAGGAGGGTCAGAATTGATCTCAATGTGAAAACAAACACGCAAGCAAACGGGACAATGCCTACTGCTTGCTTAAGTCATCTACTTTGTGTTGCCGTTACTACAACGGTTCACTTTCGCTTCCCGCATTAAGTCCCTCTTTCGCGTGGGGGATCTATTTTGGGCCAACTCGCTACAGCTAGTCCCCTTTTATCCTTCTTGTCCTAATTCTATATTGTGTTTACCTATCATGCAATTATAATCATGACAGCTGTTTTCCACAGGACTACCGTCACCTAGACTATGGGGGTGTGTCAAACTATAATTATATCTATTGTATTATTCTAGTCTAGGTGTATTACTTTTGTCCTAGGTTTAGGGTTAGGGCGACCTATATCTTGCTTGTTTGTTCATTTGCTAGTCATTTCATTCTCACATTGTAGCACATGTAACAGTCGGACTACTATGATGACGGGACCGGCCGGGTGTGCAAGCTGCTAAAGAGTCTATATCGGCTGAAGCAGTCGCCGCTGCTGTGGTACAAGGCGCTCAACGACGTGCTGGCCGGCGCCGGCTGGAAGAAGAGCCAGGTCGATGATGCTCTTTACTTCAAGGTCGGCGACGACGGAGTGGCCTGCTGGGTGCTGGTTGTCGGATGCCATAGGCCTCTACCTCCCTATCTGCTCACTCTTGATGAGAGACGGTGGCTTCCCTCCCCCTTTCCTCGTTTCCCCCTCCTTCACTCAGCTGCAAACCTCCCTTGTTTCCTCCCCCCTTTCTCGTGTGTGCCCCTCCCTTGGCCCGTGCTCCTTCAGACGTATCACCCACTCGGGGGATCCAGACCTCACCAGCTCAGTTAGCACTTTAGGGGCTCCCACAGGCAGCAGCGGCTCCTTCCCGTACAATAGGTAATATGGCGAAGCGCCGCTTGCTTACTGAACAGATACCCCGCCACGACCCTGCTCCTGGTCCCAATCCCTCTTGTGCCCTTCTCCGTAGGCGCGTAATCCCTTCTTGATCGTCTGCACCATCCGTTCAGTCAACCCGTCGGCCTGCGAGTGATACCTTGACGTCCGTCGGTGCATGATGCCCACTTTCTTTAGCAGCTGATCAAAGGCCCCTTTGAATTCTGTGCCTTGGTCTATCAGGACCTCACCGCACGCCCTAAAGTGCGTGAGCACCTGGTCCGTGAATGGGTCTATCCAACCCTTAATAAGTCTAGCAATCATATTTTGCCCAAACCCTTAGCCCACAACCAGCTAGAGCATCGCCCATCTCGCATTTCTCCCGGTGAGTGTCTGGTTTGTCGTCAGCCACGTCAAGGGTTGATGGTCCGTCACCAGAGTGAATGGGCTGCCCTGTAGGTACACTCGGAAATGGTCCACCGCCCACACCGCGGCCAGCCCTTCACCTTCGTAGGAGCTGTAATTGGCCTCGGTGGGGCTGCAGCTCCTGCTGGCGAAGGCCACTACCTTCTCTCCCCGTTCCGTCTCTTGGCACAGCACGGCCCCCATGCCCAAGCTGCTCCGGTCCGTGTAGAGGACAAAGGGCTGGTCTCTCCTGGGCAAGACCAACACTGGCCCCGTCTTGACAGCCCCGAGCAGGTCTTTCAGTGCCGCGTCCTCCTGCTCTCCCCACTTCCACGCGTTGCTTTCTTTTAGGAGCTGATTCAGCAGGCTGGCCCTCTTGCTGAAGTTTGGCACAAACCTCCGGTACTAGTTGAGAAATCCCAGTATCACCCTCAACCTACTGCAGTCCGTCGGTACTGCCACTTTGTCCAGCACCGCCACCTTGGCATCCTGGATGGATAGCGTCCCGTCCGAGACCTCGAAGCCCAGGTACTTCACGGTTTCCTCCCCAAACTTGCACTTGCTCGGGTGACAAGTTAACCCCGCGTTTATGATTGCCCCCAACACCCTTTCCACATCTCCCACATGAGATGCGCCGTCTTTGCTGAAGATCACGACGTCGTCGATATAGCAGGCAGCGCAGTCAATGCCCCTCAGGATCGTGTCCATCGCTTGTTGGAAGATCGCTGAGGAGTTCCGCATTCCGAACGGCATCCCGTTCCATTCCCAGAGCCCATCCACTCCGTGAAACACCGTCTTAGCGCGGTCTTCTTCCCTGATCTGGATCTGGTTGAAGCCTTGCCTCAGGTCCAGCGTGCTGAACACGGTTGCGCCCACTAGTTTGTCGAATATCTCTTATGGCGTCGGCATGGGGTATTTGTTTGCCTTCGTGATCTTATTCAGATCTCGGTAATCCTCGCACATGCGCCTCGAGAGAATCTCCCCTGTAGCGTCCTTTCGCGCAGTGACCACTGATGCAGCGGCATACTCCGACGTAGAGCGCCGTATCAGGCCGGCCTCATACAACTCCTTGCAATTCTCCTTGCCCACCTCCTCGTCCGCCCTGGTCATCCGCAGCTTCCGCTGGAAAGTAGGAGTGTCTGACGTCAGCTCAATCTTCATTTCTCCAATCTTGCTCCTGCCCAGCTCCTTCAGCGTATAGGCGAAAGCCCTACGGTGCTGCTTTAGCATCTGCTTCATGCGGTCGGCTTCCTCTGCTGTAAGTGCTGGACCCACTGTCCACGGCTCCTCTTCGCTTCCCGATCCCGCGGTAGCGTGCTCTGCAGGGGTATCCCGTGTCGTTGCTTCCAGCACCATGAAGGACTGCATGCAGCTCCGCTTCGCCAGGCGGCTGCGGATCGCCACGTGGTCCTCTTCTCCTAGGGGCCACCCATTCTTTCTGACCTCCTCCTCGCTGTCCAGCAATGCTTCCAGCTTTCGCTTCTCCGCGTCCAGCCTCCCCTGAGCTTCACTGTTTTCTCCGCTCCCCTCAGCCCATCATTCCTTCTCTTCCACCCTTGTGTCCATGTTCCACAGCAGCAGCTGCACTTCCACGGTGTGTAACAGCCACTCCATGGCTTGCACGTCCATCCCCTGCCCCAATGCTCGCCTTCGCTCCCACTCTCTGACTCGTGGTGCTGCCGTTGCCCCCGGCAGGAAGCCCATGGCTAACTCCCGTTACAGCGCCGTCGGTTCTTCCCATTCTCTGGTCCTCAGGTTCTTTACCATCCCAGGCCTCAGCACCCCTCCCTTCATCTAGAACGTGTGTGAGTCGTAATGTGCCACCAAGGTGGGCCCTGCCTGCCTTGGCTGTCCGGGCTCATTGCACGAGTAGTGCGCGGGGTGGTCCAGGTACTGCACTGGCGCCTCTTCCCGGTTCGGTTCAAGGATGTCTCTCACCAACCGTGCCGCCGGCCTCTCCAGCTTGGACAATTCCAGCCTTAATCTCCCTTCTGAAATGCCATTTTTCCAATACCTCCGGTCTCGATGCCCCCGTGATCCTGCCTGTGCGGCATCCAGAGCCACTCTTGCCCCCAGCACCGAGGTCACTCGCCAATGCGCCGCTCGCACCCACTCTTTCGGGTCCGCCACGAAGTTCAGGTTCTCCAGCACATACAAATATTCTCCGTGCTGCCGATGCACCATCTTCATGATCCGCACCAAGTGCTCGAATAGGGTCGTCCTCTCGTCGTCCATGCCCATTCCTAGTCCCGCCCAGGACACTCCCTGGCACTCCCACCCAGCGATTAGCACATCCACTCTTCCCTATGCTTCTACCCATGCCTTGGTTATCTCCTGGACCTCGTGCACAGTGCCTTCTTAGTTCCCTTTCGTGGCACCGTCCAGGATTTGCCCCGGGTATGTCCGCCTGAGCAACTCCACGTGGTGCCTCGCCATTTCTCAACTCTCGGATTCGCCTCCACGTATGTCCACCTTTCGATTGTCCATCCCGCCTTCAACGCCACTGCCAGCCCCGTTCCTAGTCCTCAAAAGAGTTCCAGCATACGGATTGGCTTCTGCAGGATCCGCATGTCCAATACTTCTCCATGTATGACCTCCTTCCTTTCTGCCCACACCTCCCGATGCCTGCGCACTTGTAAAACTCCGCCTCTGCCTCATACCAATTCATCCCCCCAAGTTGATCCTCCATGTCCACCATGCGAGCCTGGTACGCGGCCTTGGGTTCTTGGTATACGAAACGTATAGGCAGCGTCCCCCTTGGTCCCCTTGGGTCCCAGAATTGCGGGCGATACACCACTCTCTTGCCACGTGCAAATCGTAGCCCCCGCGAGCAGGTCGTAGTCTTCTAATTCGGTCACTCCACACAACAGTTTGACCCTGCTCTCATAGCCGTCCGTCCACGTGTAGCCGCATTTGCTCCGCGAGCCCTTTTCCGATGAGCACATGATGTGCTCCTGTGTCGATGATCGCCAGCTCCACGGGCATGCCACCGACCGATATGGATCCTTTCGCCTCCACCAGCACCGTTGTCTGGTGCTCCATCCATTCCTTAGGGTGGCGGTAAGCTGAGTCCTCGAAATTCAGGTCTTCCATGCATCTTTGCTCCTTCACCCAGGTGTTCCCCAACATTCCTGCCCTCAGGATTCCTTCGCCTCGCTGGCGCGCCGCTACTCGTTGTGTCCCTGGCCTTGCCATCAGCTAGAAGGAAGCCTGGCTCCCCGCCTCGTCCTCCTCTTCCGTTCCCAGGTAAAGTGCTTCAGCCGTCTTTTCTTCGCCCCCCAGCTCTTACAGCTGCGCTTGTAACTTGCACATCTCCTCCTCTATTTCCCCCCAGCTCTTACTCCTCCCCTTCGGTGGTCGTTTGGCATAGCAATCCACCTCTCTGTGACCTTTCTTCCCACAATTCTTGCACGTCGAGGACCGGGGGAATTCTCTGTCAGAACATTATAGCTTATACATTTGTGTAGGCTGTAGTGGGGTAGCCTATAAGGGGTACAACCCAATTAGGGTTAGTACTTGTACCCAACTGTTTGCCAGTTCATCCATTCTCGCTTGTTTGTTTCACATGGTTTCAGAGCAGGTTACTTGGGCCCACCACCTGCTACGCTGCGAATACCCCCTAGGCCCATCGCCCCTAGCCCCGTGCCCGGCCTCGCTCCTAGCCCCGCGCCCGGCCCGTACCTCGCCCGCGATCGGCCCGTACCTAGCCCGCGCCCGGCCCCGTCTCTCGCCCGCGCCCGGCCCGTACTTAGCCCGCGTTCGGCCTGTACCTAGCCCGCGATCGGCCCGTTCCTAGCCCCGCGCCCGGCCCGTCTCTAGCCCGCACCCGGCCCGTACCTAGCACGCGCCCGGCCCCGTCTCAAGCCAGCGCCCTGCCCGTACCTAGCCCGCGACCCGCCAGTACCTAGCCAGCGCCCGGCCCCGTCACTCGCCCGCGCCCGGCCCTGTCTCACGCCCGCGCTCGGCCCGTACCTGTCCCGCGACCCGGCCCCATACCTAGCCCGCGCCCTATCAACACCCGTGCCCGGCCCCGTACCTAGCCCGCGCCCCGTCGACACCCGCGCCCGGCCCCGTACCTAGCCCGCGCTCGGCCCCGTTCCTAGCCCAGCGCCAGGCCCCGTACCTCGCCCGCGCCTGGCCCCGTACCTAGACCCGCGCCCGGCCCCTTCCCTAGCCCGCGCCCGTCGACGCCCGCGTCCGGCCTCGTCTCTCGCCCAGCGCCCGGCCCCGTACCTAGCCCATGCCCGTCGACACTCGCGCCCGGCCCCGTCCCTCGCCCAGCGCCCGGCCCCGTACCTAGCCAGCGCCCGGCCCCGTACCTAGCCCGCGCCCGGCCCCGTACCTAGCCCGCGCCCGGCCCCGTACCTAGCCCACGCCCGGCCCCTTGTTTGGCCCCTCGGCCCCTAACCTCGGCCCCTAGGCTCGGCCTCCTCGGCCCTCGTGTTTGGCCCCTCGGCCCCCCTAGGCTCCTCGGCTCCAGTTCAGAGCCCAGCGCCCGGCCCTGTACCTGCCCAGCGCCCGGCCCCGTACCTAGCCCGCGCCCGACCCCGTACCTAGCCCGCGCCCGGCCCCGTACCTAGCCCGTGCCCGGCCCCTTGTTTGGCCCCTCGGCCCCTAGCCTTGGCCCCTAGGCTCGGCCTCCTCGGCCCTCGTGTTTGGCCTCTGGGCCCCCCCCTAGGCCCCTCGGCCCCGGTTCAGAGCCCAGCGCCCGGCCCCGTACCTGCCCAGCGCCCGGCCCCTTGTTTGGCCCCTCGGCCCCTCCCCTCGGCCCCTAGGCTCGGCCTCCTCGGCCCTCGTGTTTGGCCCCTCGGCCCTCCCTAGGCCCCTCGGCCCCTCGACCCTCTCGTTTGGCCCCTTGGCCCCCTAGGCCTCTCGGCCCCCCCTCTAGGCCCCCTGGCCCCTCGGCCCTCGTGTTTGGCCCCTCGGCCCCCTAGGCCTCTCGGCCACCTAGGCCCCTCGGCCCCTCGGCCCTCTTGTTTGGCCCCTCGGCCCCCTAGGCCCCTCGGCCCCTCGGCCCTCTTGTTTGGCCCCTCGGCCCCTAGGCCCCTCGGCCCCGCCCCTTGGCCCCATAGCTACTGCTACTGCTGCTCCTGCTGCTACTGCTGCTCCTGAGTCCTGTGCCACTATAGCTTCGCTTAGAGTTCTTGCGTTCGACCTGGAGGGCACACCTGTAGCATTTGACACGTGGCACAACGATCTGCAACTCTACCTACTGAGCGATCTTAAGGACAGTGTCTCACTGTTTGACCACGTGTCCGGTGCCACTCAAGCCCCTCCCGCCACAGCTGACGTTTCGACTCGTTCCCAGTGGCTATCTCGTGACGCTACTGCCCGCCTGGCCATTCGCAACCACCTGCCCGTGACCGAATGTGCTCACTTTGGAGAGCACAGGACAGCACAGGCCCTGTACGACGCTGTCGTTGCTCGCTACTCCTCCCCTGCCACTGCTGCTCTTGGCAGGCTGCTACTGCCCTACCTGTTCCCTGAGCTGTCGGCTTTTTCCATAGTAGCGGACCTGGTTACCCACCTGTGCACTAGCGACGCTCGCTCCCGCGCTACCGTCCCTGCTGAGTTCCTTCCTACGAACCAGCCCCCCATGTTCATCACCCTCTACTTCATAGTCACTCGCCTCCTTGACTCCCTTCGCTCTGTCAGGGACCACTTCCTCACCCTCGACCCCACCTCCCTCACTGTTGACCTCCTCGAGCAGCATCTCCTCGCAGTTGAGACTAGTGCAGTTGCTGTAGGTGCTGCTCGTGGCACTCCGCGCTCACCCTTCTTTGAGGGGTGCTCCCCCTCCCTCCTTTTCCCCTCCTTCGCCTCTGCTGCTGCTACAGACGTCTCTGTTCCTGAGGACGTCGATGCTGCTTCGACTAGTGCAAAGCGCCGCAACAGCAAGGGCAAGGGTGGCCGGGGTAGTGGAGGAGGCAGCGGTGGTGGTGGAGGTGGCAGTGGGAGCGGTAGTGGGGGCAGCGATAGAGGAGGTGGAGGCGGTGGAGGTGGTGGCGGCGGTGGGACAAGTGGCGGCGGTGGAGGCAGCGGAGGGAGTGGCGGCAGTGGAGGCGGTGGGACCGGTGGTGGTAGGTCTGGACCTCGGCGTGGAGGCCCTGGTGGTGGTCGGGGCCAGCAGCAGCAGCGTCGGAGCGAGACCCAGACGCCCCAGCAGCTCCGTGAGAGGTTGGTTCAGCGTGGGGCGGGTGAGGGTAGTGAGACCTGCCCGTATGTCATTCGCACGGGTGTCCGTGCGGGCCAGACATGCGGGAGGTTTCACACTGAGCGCCGCTGCTTTGCCCGCCTTGACGATGCCTGGCATGCTGAGTTTGGTGAAGACATCGAGCGCCCTCGCTGGGCGCAGTTGCTTCAGTCAGGAGTTGCTATCTTTGACCTAGACTATGATGTTATTATCTCTGCCATGTATGCTTTGTATTTTAGTGCTGAGGGTGACTGTTACCGGTGTATGCCACCTGACCCAGGTATAGCGGCTGCTGCTCTAGGTGCTAGTGCGTCTGGTACTCCCCCTGGTACTGCGCCTGCTGAGGCCTTGCACACCTTCACGTTGGACTCCGGCGCCTCGCGCTGTTTCTTTCGTGACAGCACCACTCTCACTCATCTCCCTGCACCTGTCCCGGTCAGACTGGCTGACCCCTCTGGGGGCCCGGTCGTTGCCCGTTCCTCCACTGTTATCCCGTGTCCGGCGGTTCCATCCAGCTCACTGTCAGGTCTTCACCTCCCCTCGTTCTCTACGAGTACCGCTGCCCTTCAGGATGCGATGATCACTACCACCACTCCTGGGGGTCAGCGTGTGTCGATCTGCACGTGCACACGGACGGGGCGTCACCTGGCTACGTTCATTCGTCGGCCAGGGTCGAGTCTGTACACGCTGGCTATCGAGGACTCTTCTTTGGCACCACCGCCTGGGTCACCCCTCCCTGCCACGCCTTTGTGGCATGCACTCCCGACTCCTTGTCTCTGGTCTCCCCAGGTCTCTACCTCCCTTACTGCCCTCGCCTGCCCCGCCCTCTCTTCCTTGCGTCGAGGGGCGGCAGCGCGCCGCTCCTCACTCCTTGTTTCCCCCGACGACTGCTCCCCTGCGGACCCTCCACATGGACGTGTGGGGCCCAGCCCGCGTCAGTGGACAGGGCCGTGAGCGCTACTTTCTGCTGGTAGTTGACGACTACACGCGGTACACCACAGTCTTTCCCTTGCGCAGCAAGGGTGAGGTCTCTGCTGTCTTGATCCCTTGGATCCACACAGTCCGTCTCCAGCTGCGCGAGCGGTTCGGCCAGGACCTTCCTGTCCTGCGTCTGCACTCTGACAGAAGTGGTGAGTTCTCCGACCTCTTGCAGGACTTTTGTCGTGGGGAGGGCATCACCCAGTCGTTCACGCTTCCGGACTCCCCTCAGCAAAATGGGATTGCTGAGCGCCGCATTGGCTTAGTCATGGAGGTCGCTCGTACCTCCATGATCGATGCGGCTGCTCTCCATTTTCTGTGGCCGTTTGCGGTCCGGTACGCTGCGCATCAGCTCAACCTTTGGCCCCATGTCTCCTTGCCGGAGACCTCGCCCACACTGCGTTGGACGGGGAAGGTTGGCGATGTGTCGGTGTTCCGGGTCTGGGGTTCTCGTGCCTTTGTTCGCGATACGTCCGCGGACAAGCTCTCCGCCCACGCCATTCCCTGCGTCTTCCTTGGCTTTGTCCCTGACGCGCCTGGCTGGCAGTTATACCACCCCACCTCGCGCCGTGTCCTCCCGTCTCAGGACGTCACGTTCGACGAGTCGGTTCCCTTCTACCGTCTCTTCCCCTACCACTCTGCCCCTCCCCCGCCCCCGCCGCTCTTCCTTGCTCCCGGTCCACCTCCGGTAGACCTCCTCCCGCCCCAGGGTCCTGCTCCCTCGGGAGTGTCTCAGGTAGACCCTCTCTCTGGTACTGCGCCTATTCAGGTAGCTGTCGTCTCAGGTGCTGCTCCAGGTGCTCCATCTGGGGGTGCTGCGTCTGCGGGTGCGGAGCCGGGGGGTGCGGGGTCTGAGGGTGCTGGGTCTGGGGGTGTTGAGCCTGGGGGTGCTGAGCCTTGGGGTGCTGCTTCGTCTGGAGGTCCTGCTGGTGCTTCGCCGCGACTATCCTTGCAGCAGCTGCGTGAGTGGCTTGTTCGGCGCCCGCACCGTCGGAGTGGTGCTCCCGGAGCTGGAGGGGCTGGAGACAATGGCGCTGTAGGCACTGGAGCTGGAGTAGCTGGAGTTGGGGGCCCTGGTGCAGGAGGCGCTGGGGCTGCAGAAGCTGGGGTTGGAGGCACTGGCGCCGGAGGCACTGGAGCTGCAGGAGCTGGAGCTGTTGACCCTGGAGCTGGAGGTCCTAGAGACACTGTGCGGCCGCGACCGTACTTCGTTCCCCTGCTTCAGCAGGTTCTTGGTGTCCCGTCTACTAGTCTTCCTCCTCCCTTCCTGTGTCCACCGCCTGACCAGTCGTAGCCGCCGTTATAGCCAGCCTCCCCACTGCCTGCTCCCTCTCCTTACACTGAGCAGTCCGGAGGTCTTACAGAGCGTCGTGAGCCTGCGTCTCGTCCTGTCTCGCCTGTTCGCACTGCTCGTCGCGCTCCTCGTTCGCGTCCTCCTCCTATCCCCGGCACGCACACTATGGAACTCCGTCCTTCCTCTGTTCCACTGCGTGTTCCTCTGCCTGCTCCTCCTGAGTCCTCTCTTCCTGAGGTCCCTGACCCTGAGTCTGACCGAGCGCGTGCTGCCAGTCCCACTGTCGCTCGTCTCCTTGCCACTGCTATCACTGGCCTGTACTTTGAGTCTGCTGCTGTGTCTGCTCTCGTTGCTGAGCTGCTTGACTTTGCTGCTGCCTGCCGTCTCGACTACGCCTCTGCTCTAGTTGCTGAGTCTGTGCCTGCCAGTCCTCCGTCCGTCGGGGGTGAGTGTGCGCTTGGCACGGACGTTCTTGAGGACAGGCAGGAGGACTTTGAGTGTCTTGCAGCTGCTGTACCTCATTTCGCTTCCATGCTGCTTGCCCCTGAGGGAGACCCAGATGCTCCAGACATCCCGACCCCGCACTCTTACGCAGAGGCAATTACGGGTCCTTACTCCTCTCACTGGCAGGCAGCTATGGATGCCAAGATGGCATCCTGGAAGTCCACAGGCACCTATGTGGACGAGGTTCCCCCACCTGGGGCGAACATAGTCGATGGCATGTGGATTTTCAGGGTGAAGCGGCCGCCGGGTTCTCCGCCTGCCTTCAAGGCGCGTTACGTTGCTCGAGGCTTCAGCCAGCGACAGGGAGTTGACTACTTCCAGACCTTCTCCCCCACCCCGAAGATGACTACTCTTCGGGTGTTGCTGCACGTCGCTGCTCAGCGTGACTACGAGTTGCACTCCCTGGACTTCAGTACAGCCTTCCTGCAGGGCAGCCTGCACAAGGAGATCTGGCTGCGCCGACCACCTGGTTTCACTGGGACGTTTCCTGCAGGTACTCAGTGGAGCCTCCACCGGCCAGTCTACGGTCTCCGCCAAGCGGCTCGCGAGTGGCACGACACACTGAGGACTACACTTGCGGCTCTTGGGTTTGCTCCTTCTACAGCAGACCCGTCGTTGTTTCTACGCACCGACACCTCGCTGCCGCCGTTCTACGTCCTAGTGTACGTCGACGACCTCGTCTTTGCCACGGCTGACACTGAGCACTGACCCTTGTGAAGTCCGAGCTACAGAAGAGACAGACCTGCACTGACTTGGGTGAACTGCTCAGCTATCTTGGCCTGCAGATCACCCAGGACAGAGCACGGCGCACCATCACACTGACTCAGTCACACATGGTGCACCAGGTCCTTCAGCGCTTCGGCTTCCAATTCTCCTCGCCACAGCTCACTCCTCTGTCTACCAGCCACTCGCTCTCAGCTCCACCTTTGGACGAGTCCGTAGAGCCGAGTGGTCCGTACCCAGAGCTTGTCGGTTGCCTCATGTACCTGATGACTTGCACACGACTTGACCTCACGTACCCTCTCAGCCTTCTGGCTCGCTACGTGGCTCCCGGTAGGCACCGAAAGGTGCACTGGGATGCTGCGAAGAGGGTACTGCGTTACCTGTGCAGTACGTCGGGCATGGGGCTTGTGCTTGGAGGACGGGGTCCAGTTGTCCTCACTGGTCACGCAGACGCCTCCTGGGTTGACGACTCAGCTACGCAGCGGTCGTCACAGGGTTACACCTTCAGCCTTGGGTCCGGCTCTGTTTCTTGGCGGTCTACCCGCTCTTCTTCGTTTCTCAGCTCCAATTGTGAGGCTGAGATCTACGCCGGAGCCATGGTGGCTCAGGAGCTACGCTGGCTCACCTTCTTGCTGACCGACTTGGGAGAGCAGCCTCATTCGCCTCCAGTCCTGTACGTAGACAACAAGGCCATGATTGCCTTGTGTCAGGAGCACAGACTGGAGCACAGAACGAAGCACATCGCTCTGCGATACTTCCTTGCTCGAGAGTTGCAGCAGCGTGGCCAACTTCGTCTTGCGTACGTGGCCACTCGGGCCAACACTGCTGATGTCTTCACCAAGGCACTTCCGCCTGGTGATCATCAGCGCTTTGCTACTGTGCTAGGCCTTGTGCCCACTTTGCCTCACTTGCTCACTGCTTGACCCTGCTTGTACTGTGATCTCTATATATACCTGCATGCTTGCACTTGCTAGGGTATGATCACTATATTGTTTGTTCCCTTTATATAACTCTGCATGTGAACTGGCCTTGTGGCCCTTTGCTTGTGCTCAGACTGTGTGGTGACTTTGTGATCCACCCTGAGCGTGCTTTGCTTTTCTTGACTGGTCTTGTGACCACTTGTTCTCCCCCACTTTGCCTATGGGGGTGTATCAGAACATTATAGCTTATACATTTGTGTAGGCTGTACAGGGGTGGCCCATAAGGGGTACAACCCAATTAGGGTTAGTTCTTGTACCCAACTATTTGCTAGTTCATCCATTCGCGCTGGATGTGCCTGGGTTGTCCGCATCGGTGGCACCTTCGGCGATCTATGCCCGCGGCTTCTTCCCGCCGCGCCGGCTCCATCTGCGTGTTAGCCGTCCAGACGCCTCGCTGCCTCTCTGCACCCTTTGCCTCAGCTCTCTCCAGCTTGTATAGCTTGAGCCCCATCTCGTATCTGCACGCCACCTCGTAGACCTGCTGGAGCGAGGCCTCCCGACCCATCTCGAATACCTTGCTCCGCAGTTCCTTCACCATGCTCTAGTCTTGCCCGTTCAGGAACTTCACGATGAGTCGCCTTTCGTCCGTGCACTCCATATCCATCGCCAGTTCTCTCAGCCGCCCATATTAACCCAGCAGGGATTCCTCGCTCTTTCGCTCGAAGTACGCGAATTCGCGAAGCTTCTCCGGGGTCTACATCGGGAACTGTCGTTTCAAGTTCTCCATAAATTCTTCAACGATTCCCCAGTCTTCGCCTCCCATGTGGCGGTATTTGTGCAGCAGGTCGGCTTTCGTGATGCGGTAGTAGGTCTCTGCTTCCCCCGCCAGCGTGTTCAAGAGCCCGCGGTAGAACTCCTCCGCCTCCAATCGGTCTCGCGTCCAGCGGTACCGGATGTTGTCGATTTAAATGAGGTAGTTGCGGAGATCCGCTCCCTTGCCTGGCTGCCCGATGAACCTCTCCGGCACCTTAATCTCCGGCAATTTTGTGTAGCGCCACCGTTCGCTCGCCTAAGGTGGCGCTTCCCGCTTCGTCGTTCTCGTGGATCTCGCCTGCCGCATGGTCACTCCTCTGAGCTCATCGTCCTCCATCCATCTCCTGCGCTCGACCGACCCCGTCCTCTGCAGGCGCCGGTTCTCCCCTTCTTCTTGCTGCCTCCACGTCTCTTTGGACGAGGATCCCATTAGGTCTCCCTGGCTACACCTTCGTGGCGGAGCACGATACACCTCGCTTAGTCCGGTCTCGCTACCGATCGACGCTCGGCCCGTCTCCGGCGCTCCCTGCGCTTCTTTCCACGACTCTTCGTGCATCTTGCCCGTGATCACGATCTCCTCTCTTATTGCTGGTACGCATCGCTGACCCGACCGCAAGAGCATCAGCCACACATCTTGTTTGTTTGTCGAAAAATCCCCTGATCTAACGACGGTCTCCCCTCTTTCTGGCTAGCTTTGCTAAGAAAATAGCATGTTGAGAAAACAAACAAACAAGCAAGGAGTTCAGTCAAGGCTAGCTACCTATGTACAATGCGAATCTTGGCTAGCTACTGACTTCTTGTAGAATGCGCGTGGTGAGGTGAGGACCTGCACACATTCGCCAACAACAAGCACATACAGCAGGCAAACACACATATCATCCGACATGCATTTCATCTCAATCGCACAATCAGCCCACATATGTACAAACACAATCTACACTGTCCGTGCTCCCCGGCTCTTGACCCCCTCTGTCAATCAACTCCACTTTCACCCAACTCCACGTGAAACCTCCATCTTGGCTGCCATCACTGTACATGCGAGGCGTCTGCATTTCTTCCTGCATCAACTTGGTTACCCCCAGGCTGCACTTCTCCAGCTGTCACCCCAGAATGTCCGTCGTTGCTTCGCTGCACGCCTTTCCAATATCGTACTTAATGCCACACTACCTACACCTCTTGTCATGCGGAACAGAAACCATGCTCTTTCTTGTTTCGTATGACATGGTCTACGTCGACGACGTGCTCGCCACCAGCAGCAGCACCGTGATGCTGAAGGAGCTAAAGGAGCTGCTAGAGGCTGCCTTTGAGCTGTGCGAGATCTCGCCGATGGAGAAGTACCTCGGGCTGGAGATCGTGCGCGACAGGCCGGCGAAGAAGGTGTGGCTGCACCAGCAGGGCTACGCCGACAAGCTGCGTAGGCACTTCATCGACGAGGAGCAGGGCGGTCGAGTCCCGAGGACGCCAGTCTCCGTCAACGCCTACGCTGAGCTGACGTTCGACGATGAGGAAGCCCAGGAGCGCGAGGAAGAGGAGTACCGGCAGAAGTTTGGCCCAGTTCGCGGCGACAACATCAAGGCCGAACATCGCCTTTGCCTACAGCAAGCTGGGGAGTGGCCTTACTGTGAGGAGCGATCAGCACTGGCGTGAGGTTGACCGCTGCCTCGCCTACCTCGCTGACACCCGTGACACCGCCCTGGAGTTCGGCGGTGGACCAGAGACAATGAATCTGGTCGGCTACGGGGACGCCGACGACGCCGGCGACAAGCAGAACCGGACGAGCACGGGCGGCTACGTGTTCATCTTCGGAGGGGGCGCCATCTCCTGGTCGAGCCAGCGCATCAAATGCGCGACGCTGTCGTCGACCGAGTCGGAGTACGTGACGGCCACTGAGGCCAACAAGGAGGGACGCCGACTGCGCTTCCTCCTTGCACAGTTCCAGCTGCTGGACGTCGGGACGCCGACTGTTCTTCGGGTGGACAACAAGTCTACCATCACGGTCGCCGAGGGCTTGGGGTTGCAGGGCAACCTCAGGCGCACGGAGCAGCGATATGCCTGGCTGCAGCACATGGTGAAGCGTGGGAAGTTTATTCTGAAGTACATCCCGACCACTGAGCAGCCAGCCGACTTCCTGACGAAGGCGCTGCACTTTCCGGCTTTCAACTGGTGCTTGGTTGCGATCGGCCAAGTGCGACCGGCCAACGTCAACAACGGTGACGACGACGCGCAGCAGTAGGTGCCATGCCCTCTTGCATGGCTGGTGCGGTGGTATATTGTGTGTAGTATGCACGCCGACGAGCTATTCTCCAAGTAGTACTGCCGTGTGGGGTGGAGATCCCAAGCGTGAACTGACAGAATGTTATATAGCTTACTTGTATAGGCTATAGTGGGGTAGCCCATAAGGGGTACAACCCAATTAGGGTTAGTACTTGAACCCAACTTCTGTTCAATGCATCCATTCTCGTTCATTCCATTGACATGGTTTCAGAGCAGGCCCTTCGTTAGGACCGATTTTTTTAGGGCCCACCACAGCGCTGCCCAGCTAGCTGCCCTGCTTGCTCACGTGCCGCCCCTAGCGACCCTCGTGCCGCACCTGCTACCCCGTGCGCCGCCCTCTTGCAGCCCGCCTGTCGACCCTAGGCCCCGCGCGCCCGCCCCTTGCGGCCCGCCCGTCGACCCTAGGCCCCGAGCGCCCGTCAACCCTAGGCCCCGCGCATCCCGTCGACCCTAGGCCCGTCCCGCCCGTCCACCCTAGCCCCCCCCCCCCCCCCCCCCGTCGACCCTGCTGCCCCGCGCGCCCGCCCGTCGACCCTAGGCCCGGCTCGCCCGTCGACCTTAGGCGCGCCCCGTCGACCCTAGGCCCGGCCTGCCCGTCGACCCTAGGCCCCGGCCCCCACCCGTCGAGCCTGCTACCCCGCGCGCCCGCCCGTCGACCCTATGCCCGGCCCGCCCATCGACCCTAGGCCCGGCCCGCCCGTAGCCCCTACTGCCCCGCACGCCCGTCGACCCTAGGCCCCGGCCCGCCCGTTGAACCTAGGCCCGGCCTACCCGTCGACCCTAGGCACGGCCCGCCCGTCGACCCTAGGCCCCGGCCCGCCCGTCGACCCCAGGCCCGGCCCGCCTGTAGCCCCTGCTGCCCCGCGCGCCCGTCGACCCTAGGCCCCGGCCCGCCCGTTGACCCTAGGCCCGGCCTACCCGTCGACCCTAGGCCCGGCCCGCCCATCGACCCTAGGCCCGGCCCGCCCGTCGACCACAGGCCCGGCCCGCCCGTAGCCCCTGCTGCCCCGCACGCCCGTTGACCCTAGGCCCGGCCCGCCCGTAGCCCCTGCTGCCCCGCGCGCCCGTCGACCCTAGGCCCGGCCCGCCCGTAGCCCCTGCTGCCCCGCGCGCCCGTCGACCCTAGGCCCCGGCCCGCCCTTCGACCCTAGGCCCGGCCCGCCCGTCAATCCTAGGCCCGGCCCGCCCGTCGACCCTAGGCCCGGCCCGCCCCTTGACCCTAGGCCCGGCCCGCTCGTAGCCCCTGCTACCCCACGCGCCCGTCAACCCTAGGCCCCGGCCCGCCCGTTGACCCTAGGCCCGGCCTACCCGTCGTCCCTAGGCCCGGCCCGCCCGTCGACCCTAGGCCCCGGCCTGCCCGTCGACCCTAGGCCCGGCCCGGCCGTAGCCCCTGCTGCCCCGCTCGCCCGTCGACCCTAGGCCCCGGCCCGCCCGTCGACCCTAGGCCCGGCCTACCCATCGACCCTAGGCCCGGCCCGCCCGTCGACCCTAGGCCCTGGCCCGCCTGTTGACCCTAGGCCCGGCCTACTCGTCGACCCTAGGCCCCGGCCCGCCCGTTGACCCTAGGCTTCGGCCTACCCGTCGACCCTAGGCCCGTCCCGCCCGTCGACCCTAGGCCCGGCCTGCCCGTCGACCCTAGGCCCGGCCCGCCCGTAGCCCCTACTGCCCCGCACGCTTGTCGACCCTAGGCCCCGGCCCGCCCGTTGACCCTAGGCCCGGCCTACCCGTCGACCCTAGGCCCGTCCCGCCCGTCGACCCTAGGCCCGGCCCGCCCGTCGACCCTAGGACCCGCCCGCCCGTAGCCCCTGCTGCCCCGCGCGCCCGTCGGTCCTAGGCCCCGGCCCGCCCGTTGTCCCTAGGCCCGGCCCGCTCGTTGACCCTAGGCCCGGCCTACCCATCGACCCTAGGCCCTGCCCGCCAGTCGACCCTAGGCCCCGGCCCGCCCCTCGCCCCTGCAGCCCGCGAGCCGTCCTTGCAGCCCCGCGCGCCGCCCTTTGCGACCCGCCCGTCACCCCTAGGCCCGCCGGCCGCCACTAGGCCCCCGAGCTGCCCCTCTTGCAGCCTGCGCACCGCCTCTTGCAGCTGGCTTGCCGCCCCTTGCTGCTGCCTGCCCTGTTCCCTGCGCTGCCCGGATTCTGCCCGCCCTGCGTGCTGCGCCACTATGGCATCTCTCCGCGTTCTCGCGTTCGATCATGAGGGCCGCCCGATCCAGTTTGACATGTGGCTCGACGACCTATAGCTGTACCTACTGAGCGACTCTAGGGACAGCGTTTCGTTGTTTGACCACACGTCTGGCGCCGCTCTTGCCCCTCCCGCCACAGCTGACAGTGCGACTCGCTCACAGTGGCTTACTCGTGATGCTGCTGCTCGCTTAGCCATTCGCAACCACCTACCGTTAGCCGAATGCGCTCACTTCGGACAGCACAGGCACTGTACGACGCTGTAGTCGCCCGTTACTCCTCGCCTACCACTGCTGCTCTAGGCCGTCATCTACTACCCTACATTCACCAAGGCACTTCCGCCTGGTGATCATCAGCGTTTCTCTACTGTGTTAGGCCTTGTGCCTACATTGCCTCACTTGCTCACTACGTGACTTTACTTGTACTGTGATCTATATATATACCTGCATGCTTACACTTGTTAGGGTATGATCACTGTATTGTTTGTTCTCTTTTATATAACTCTGCATATGAACTGGCCTTGTGGCCCTTTGCTTGTGCTCGGACTGTGTGGTGACTTTGTGATCCACCCTGAGCTTGCTTTGCTTTTCTTGACTGGTCTTGTGACCACTTGTTCTCCCCCACTTTGCCTATGGGGGTGTGTCAAAATGTTATATAGCTTACTAGTGTAGGCTATAGTGGGGTAGCCCATAAGGGGTACAACCCGATTAGGGTTAGTACTTCTACCCAACTTCTTTTCAATGCATTCATTCTCGTTCATTCCTTTGATAGTAGTCGCAGTACAAGGACCAGAAGTTTCATGCCCGCTTGAAGAACATGTTGCAGAGTGGGGATTGGGAGTCTACATACCCAAACATTGTGCACCTGTGGGTGGCGGTTGCTGTGCTCCCGGTCAGCACTGTGGATTTTGAGCGTGGTTTTAGCCGCCAAAGCATAATCATATGTGGATTTCTAGCGACCTCTGCTACGCCAGGCTCGCGGTTCTCATCGGCATCTCTCTGCTTGAATACGAGCCGGACTGGGACGATGTCGTGAAGCTGTGGTGGGGTGCAAAGAAGCATTGCCCTGCAAGAGAAGTGAGTGGTGTGGCCAAGAACACCAAGCACAAGGCGGCAAAGGCAGATGATCCTGCACCAAAGGCATTAGCTGACGAGGAGCCTGCTGATGCAGAGCAGAGGTGTAGGAAGAAGGACAAGGCAAATGTTGTTAGCGATAGTGAGGATGAGGATGCAGTAGACATCCGTGAATTTCGTGCAACTACAGCACTGAATAGTGAGTTTGACTCTGAATAAGATATGATGACTAAAGAAATGTATCGTGTTGTCCAATGAGCTACTTTGTAGTGTTGCAATCAGCATTCTAGTGAAAAATGACATAGACGTAGTTTTGGCTGAATTCTGATTTATCAGACAAGCAACCATACCGTATCACCTCGGATAGAAGCACAGGCCTATTAAAAGCGCATGCGCTTATATATGGAGCAATGCACTTATGGCCGATCCTCAATTATAATCCCACCCCCTGTTGTTAGAATGGTCTAAGCTATTAGCGGAAGCTATAGTAGTCTTAGAACCTCCTCCTAAAGCCTAGGAATCTTAGGAGCCAACTTGGGCATGAACCATGCTAGAACCAAAGTGGTTCCCAAGAAGTGAAGTTTCAACAAGAGAGAACCCTAACCTATAGGGTTTGGGAGGTGGCCCACTCTATAGAGTGTACACCACAAGTTCTCCCAACCCAACCAATGTGTTCTACACTACTATAGTGTAGATGTATCACTACATATGTTTATTGGAGCAACCCAAATTAACCTTAATTCCAACACCCCCCCTTGCTCCAATAAGCATTAAAGTTCACCCATAAATCAAAACACAACCCCTCTAGCGAATGAAGCCCTGGCCTTCGCAGCCATCACTCGCATGCCGATGCGCTCCAGGTTCTCATGCAGCTGCAAGCTTGGAAAAGCTTTGGTGAGCATGTCGGCATCCTGGAGGTGGGAGCGTACTGAGTGCACCTCGACCTCCTGCTGGCACACCGCATCCTGTACAAAGTGCCATGCCACCTTAATGTGCTTGGTGCGCTGATGGAGAACGGGATTGTGGGCAAGGGAGACAGCAGCCTCATTATCACAGAGCAATGGAATAGCCCCCCCATCCCCCACATGCATCTCTGCCAACAAACTCCTCAATCAAATGGCCTCCTTGGCCCCCTCCGATAGAGCTTTGTACTCAGCTTCAGAAACGCTTGCTGCAACACTGTCTTGCTTTTTGCTATACCAGCTGATTGCTCCTCCTCCCAGCTTAAAGATGTAGGCAGAGCGACTCTTGCCATCAGTCTCACCACCCCAATCCGAGTCTGTGTACCCAACAACCTGCTCACCACCTTGGCGCTCATACCTGATGACACGATTAGCTGTGTCGACCAAGTACCTGAGTGCTCTCAGTGCAGCGCGCGTGTGAATGCGTCTTGGTACCACGCAGGACTGTGCAAGGGTGTTGACAGTGAAAGACATGTCAGGACGGGTGGTCACAGCAGCATACATCAAGCTGCCAATGAGACTCTGGTACACCTTGACATCAGCTGCAACACCTTCCTCAGTCGACCAAGTACCATTCCTGATCTTAGAGAGATCATTGGGTGACATTGGAGTATGCACCCTATGGGTCTCCTTCAGCAGATCACCAAACCTTCCCTGGAGACCACGGACATACTTCTCCTGACCAATCTCCAACCACCCATCCTTGACCGACCTGCGAACCTCCACACCAAGGTACGTGGATACCTCACCTAGATCCTTCATCTGGTACCTCTGAGCAAGCACCTCCTTGACCTGACCGATCAGCTCCAAGCGTGGAGACATACACATACACCAATACATACACTGGCTCCCATACACCCATAGTGCGCATTGCATTTACCTCCTTCTCAGCGCCTGCCTTCCACGAAGGGCCTTCAGGGCCACGCAGAGCCTCAGCGAGTGTGCGTGGGACATCACCGGTGCTCACACCTGCCAGTGCAACACCTTCCACCTCCCTGGCCAAACACAGCATGCCCTCAACCACACCAGCATCCCCCCCTACCTCCTCACCACTTGTACCAGACTGGATACCAAGCACCTGCAAACCCGTAACCGGTGGTGGGGAGGTAGTCGCTGGTGACGGAGGGGCACTCGTAGAGAGAGGGACAGAGCGCTGACCAGAGGAGGAGGAAGAGGAAGTAGCCTGTGTAGCGGATCTCCGCTGAATGACCGAGGGGCCACTGAGCTGCTGCAAAGGGGTGGGCTGCTGCTGCATCGACACACTCAGCGGTGCCGGTGGCAGTGATGAAGGTGGCATCTCAACGTCGTCAGCCGGTGCTGAGGGTGGCGAGAGTGGAAGAGGGAGGAGTTGGGAAATCGCAGCTGCATCCTGCAGAAGCTCCCCAAATCCCTTTGCCTTGTCCCAATCCTTCCACATCACATTCTCAAGAAAATCAACATCCCGAGCAATGCGAATGCGCATGAGAGAAGGGTCCAGCATGCGCCAACCCTTGCTCTCCATGTCCACCCCAACACAGACACACATGACAGCCTGTGCATCAAGCTTGCCACCCTTCTCATGCCCATGTTGCATGACACTCCCCATGCAACCCCAAATCCGAGCCATGCCCACATGCGGCTTCTGGCCGGACCACGCCTCCATTGGTGTGATGGAGGCAGGCAAAGCACTGTGGGTGACCCTATTCTTAACCCACACGACCCACATCAATGCTTCACCCCACAAGCGAGCAGGGAGACCACTGTCGACCAACAATGTGCGAATCCCCTCTGCCATCGTCCTGTGCCACCTCTCCACGACCCCATTCTGCTGCGGTGTATCTGCGACACTAAATTGGGTTTTGATGCCAAACTCCGCTTTCCATGCTTTCACAGCGTCCCCCAAGAACTCGCCACCCCTGTCGGAGCGAACAGCCTTCAGCTTCCGCCCACACTCCAACTCCACGTCCTTATGCCACTGGCGAAGAACTTTTGCGACTGTGGCCGATTCCTTGTTGGGGAGTGGGAACGACCAAACTCGTCTGGTGAAGTCGTCAATGAGACTGAGGACATACACCGCTCCTCCCAGTGACGGTGTGCGCACTGGCCCCCACAAATCCATGTGGACCTCATCCAAAGGCCCAAGTGCCCGAGACGCCTCGTGGGGAAACGGCTTCCGAGCCGACTTTCCCAATAAGCAAGGTTCACATGGGGAGCAATCAGTGCTCTCCCCCCCGATCTCCAAGCCCAGTACACAGTTCCCCCGAGCCATCTGTTGCAATGTTGTGGGGGCGGTGTGACCAAGGCGGCGATGAGCAAGGGTCAATGGGGAAAATGAGGAGGACCCAGCTACAAGAGCACTGCCTTGTGTGCCCCGAGCAAGAGGAAGAGACATCTGCACCAATCCATGGTCCCTGCCCCTCTCCTTTTCTCCAATCGCCAACACCCTCTCCCCCTGTTTAAGAACACATTTCTTGCCCTTGAATGTGACAATGACATCTCGAGAGGTGGGGTGTGGGACTGACAGCAGACGCTTGTGCATCTCAGGCACAAGGTGGACCTTTTGAATCCTCAGCAGCTGACGTCCAGCACCAACCACTGGCACCTCACCCATGCCAACAGCTTTCACCACCCGTCCATCTCCCAATCTAACTCCCCGAACCTCTGGTGGCTGAAGCTTACTTTTGAAGTCCGATGCATAAGGAGTAAAGTTGTGGCTGGCCCCACTGTCAATCCACCACCCCTCTCGTGGCTGCTCCTCTCCCACTGCTGCAACTGCCTCTCCAACCACTGCCTCTGCCTTGTCATCCTGCTCCTCCTCATCCGCCACCTGTGCCTTGCCGTTGGATCCACGACCCCCCCGCTTTAAGAATGCCGGAATGCCTCCCTTAGGTCGATGAGGACATCGCTGCCATGCATGTCCCTCATCCTAACAGCCATGACACAACCCCCGAGGAGCCATGCCCTTGGACCCCCAGGGGAAATCAAGCACTCCCGCTTTGCCTTTTCCTTGACCCCATCTACCCGAGTTGGTGTCACTGCTGTTACCGCTGCCTCCATGCTTTTTGCCCTTGTCCCCATTTCCCCTGCCGCTGCTGCCCACTTTCGTACCCGCTCCAAAAGTGGCTACACCATCCGATCTTGGTGCGACACCAATCCGCATCTCCTCGCTCCTCAAGGAGGTAAGCAGCTGATCCTTAGTAAGCGATGGTGATTGGTTGTTCAGCACTACCTTCAGCATCTCAAAGTGAGGAGGTAGTCCTTTGAGTACCCTCATCATCCACTCCTCAACCTCCTCCTTCCCTCCTGCAGCCAAGTACTTGGACCTCAAGTCCTCGGCACGCGCCCAGTATGCAGCCACTCCCTCCCCTTCTTTCATCTTCAAGGAAGAGAGTTCCTCTGAGAGTGCCATCCGGTTACACAATCCACGCTGAAGGTAGAATTCCTTCACTCGTGTGTATGCCGCTGCTATGCCTGCATGAACTCGGGTGACCGCTCTTGCTCCGCCATCAACAGGTGCGTTTCCCAACTCGGTCTTGCCGCCGAACTCCCGTACCAAGCGAATCAACTCATCTGGCACCAAGGCATTGCAGAATTGGGCAAATGCCTTTTGATTTCTCCTCTCCCACTTTAACCGTGCGTCACCCGATGCAGGCCGCTCCTCCGAACCATCAAAGTACCCCCATAGATCGTGTGCCTCTGCCCATTGCTCAAATCGGAAGCTCCAAGTCCAATAGTCGCTCCCGTCGAACTTTGGCGCACTCTCCAGCTTCCCTTCGCCTGAGTCATGATCCATTTGCGGCAGGAGCACTGAAGATTGACGTTGAGGTGGTGGTGGAGGCAACGGCGGTGACGGTGAAGTTGATGCGGGCAGATTCACACCCTCTTGGTTATTAGAGCGTAACTCCGTGCTCCAAAGTCCGAATGATGAGCCGTTTAGCTCAGATGAATCCTTGCTCCAAGACCGTTCCGATGATGTATCGCGCTTCTGGATCCCGCGTCCGAGCTGGCCGCTTAAACTCGTCGAAGTTGGCCGATTTCCCGTCGACGAAGACTCGACCGTTTCTCCCGATTTTTGGCTTGTTGGATGCGCCCTAGCCTCCTCTGTCGGCGTCTGCCCTCCAATCGTTTTTCCGCTCTTTAAATCTTCCCCAATTCACGATTTTCCAATTCGTCCGCCGACTGTATTTCGTGAATTGCGTCCGATCCACTCGTCGATTGGTAACGACCCCGCGGTAATTGTTGTAGATCGTGCTGAGGTCTTTCCAACGGTATGCTGCACGTCTTGATTGGCCAAAGTTGACTGAGCGCCTCCGTGAATGGATGTCGCTCTTCTCGTCCTCCCCAACGGATCCACACTATTTCCAGCAGTTTTCTTCTCTCCTCCTCCCCTCCCACGTCCAGAGTCCGCCACGGTTCAATTTCGGCAGCCCTTCGGGAGGGATTGAAGCTATTTGCTTCCACCAAGGTGTTATGATCAAATTTCTTAAGTAGCTCCTATTCCAACAGATTGCTAGGCCAACCTCGCTCTGATACTATGTTAGAAAGGTCTAAGCTACTAGCGGAAGCTATAGTAGTCTTAGAACCTCCTCCTAAAGCCTAGGAATCTTAGGAGCCAACTTGGGCATGAACCATGCTAGAACCAAAGTGGTTCCTAAGAAGTGAAGTTTCAACAAGAGAGAACCCTAACTTATAGGGTTTGGGAGGTGGCCCACTCTATAGAGTGTACACCACAAGTTCTCCCAACCCAACCAATGTATTCTACACTACTATAGTGTAGATGTATCACTACATATGTTTATTGGAGCAACCCGAATTAACCTTAATTCCAACACCTGTAAAAACCTGACTTATTATAAGCGCATGTATAATATTAAATTTGAATCTTGATTAAAACGGTAACGCATTTCAATTTTGCAGCGAGACAACCACCAATTTCGCTTCGATTGACTCTCGAGGACCTTACATCCTGCGCGACTAGTCAGTATGTGATGACATTCCTGTGCAATGACATATAATGGCCCCAGTGCGCCGGCAGAGAATCGCTCGCATGCGATTCTGAATTGTGACCCTCTAACATTGCGCTTCGATTGAATTTGCAAGGAGATGTAGAATTTGGTGCGTTTGAATTATATATCTGAATTTGTCCTTATATAAGCGCATGCGCTTATAAATTGACTCAATTATAAGCGCACCCCCCTAAAAAATATTGTTTTATTAAAAGCGCACATGTGCTTCTATCCGGGGTGATACGGTAAAATTTCTGATTCATAAGGCAATGAAATTTCAAAAAGTCTGATGCATCAGGGATGTCAAAATCCTACGGAGGACCCTGATACTCGCACGTGCGTCAGGTTTCACGCGTCTGGTTCATCACGCAGCACTTTTTTCGCTTAAGTTTTGAAAATGGTGTTTTATAACGAATTCTGAGTGGAGCATTAAGTCTGATTAAAGGTTAGCCTGATAAGAGGCCGTAGGAACATTGCCTGAATGGGTTCTCAAGTGGTCACAAGCAGGCTGTGCTGCAGCTTACCCTCATTCCTCTGCAAGGGGCACACCTGCAGCAGCAGCGTTGCCTTGCTCGCTCTGTGAGCCCTGTTGGTGCGGCATGACGTTGGCTCGAATCCACGCCAGCGTGGCATCGATGGCCTGTTGGTCACAGTAAATCCTGTGGAACCCACATCGGGGGGGGGCAGGGCAGCATGGTAAGGTGTATGGACGGCTGGCCTGACACTGCCTTCTCGGCATGGTGCACCATCCATGCTCGTGGGTGCACCATCCATGCACTGGTGAACAAAGGAGAGCAAGCAAGGAAAGAGGAGAGCAGGCGAAAACTGAAGAGAGCAGGTGAGCACAGTGCAGAGCAGGTGAGGACAGTGCAGAGCAGGCACGAGCACGAGAGAGGGTGGAAGATGCAGAGAGCATGCGAGGGTGGGTTGAGAGAGAGTCGTACTCCAGCTGTGGCCGATACCCCTTCAGTGCCCGCTCCTCCTCCTTGCTCTCCCTGCGCTGCTCTCGCCTCACCGCCTTCTCCCATGCACCCCCACTGCCCCCTCCTCCAACACCACCCTGCCCCCCTTCCCCCTCTGCACCAAATCTCCCCTCCCCACCCCCCTGGTCCTCCCCACCCGCCTGCCCCTCCCCACCCGCCTGCCCCTCCCCACCCGCCTGCCCCTCCCCACCCGCCTGCCCCTCCCCACCCGCCTGCCCCTCCCCACCCGCCTACCCCTCCCCACCCGCCTGACCCTCCCCACCCGTCGACGTATCATAGTCGCGCAGCACCATCCCCACCAGCTCGTCCTGGGGCGGGCAGGGGGGAACATGGAGCCGTGGAATCGACTGAGCAACTGCACACGAGTACAGCAGCTGACATGGGCGAGGTGAGAAGCAGGCAGCAGCAATCACCAAGTGCTTTGACACACATCAACACACGCTTGCTTCACGCACCGCTATTGTTTGACACTGCCTCACCAGGGGGGCAATTCCTCTCACCAGGGGGGCAATTCCTCTCACCAGGGGCGTGTGGGCGGGCAGCCACTGGAAGAGCGGTTGGGAGCGGAACCACGTGATCTGCCTCTTGGCGTAGCGCCGCGACGCCTGCTGGAACTCCAAGATGAACGCCACCAGCGCCTCCTGCAATGCCGACTGCAATGCCGACTGCTGCGCCTCCTGCACTGCCTCCTCCTGCGCCCGCTGCACTTCCACCTGCTGCTCTTGCTGCCCTCGCTCCTCACTGGTCCTCACTTGCCCCATGAGGCGCTGGCAGTGCAGCAGGAAGGCCATGGCCTGGCGGTAGCCGATGGCACGTGTGGGCGAGGAGGAGTCCGGCTGCAGCCCCGCTCGCAGCAGCGCCACACTCTCCTCCAGCAGCCCGCCTGCCCGCCGCACGGGCGGAGGGAGAGCACGAGAGAGGGCATGGGAGGATGGGGCATGCAGAGGAAGGCAAGAGATGGATGCATGAGGACTAGGGGGCGCTGTGGGTGGGTGCAAGGCGCATGGATTCGTGTGGTGCAGGTGAGGGCAATGGTGAGAGGAGGGTGCAGCGGACTGGAGTCACGAATGACAAGCAATTGTTCGGTAGAATCTCAAAGGCCGTAAGTCCTTCCACCTAGCAAGCAAGCACCAAGGCTCGCCTCACCCTGCACCACGGCTCGCCTCACCTTGCACCACGGCTCGCCTCACCTTGCACCATCTCTTCGCAGCGTCTATCTATTCGGCGGTACAGCGGCAGGCGAGGGGCGTCCAGGAAGAAACAGTGGAAGGCGAATGGTGGCGGTGACCAGGCAGTGGAAGCAGCAGGCGGGGAGGAGTGTTTAGCCTCGTGGGAAGGCACGGTGATCTCTGATCGAGGGCGGCCCGTGGCCTGAGGGAAGGCAGACACACGCAGGCGGAGACAGGCTTGGAAAACAAAGCTGTGACGTGGAAAGGAGGGAAAATGGTCTTCAAGGTGAAGAGGAGTGAGAAAAGAGGAAGAGAGGGAAGGAGAGGACGGTGGCATGGGGAATTTAGTGTCTCTCACTGTTTCTGGCCTGCTGGATGCCGGACGGACACTCCTCCTCGACTATGCTTTGAGCACTCCTGCCTCTTTACCACTCTTGCCTGCCCCCTCCACACACACACAGTGCCCCCCACACGCACACACTGCCTCCCACACGCACACATACCCTGAGAATCTCAAACGCCCTGGTCAGCCGGTACCAGTCATTCCGTGCCAGCTGGCCTGCTGTGATTGGGTCGCCCGCAGCAGCAAGGGTAGCCAGAGCGGCCTCCCAGTCGCCCTCCTCCGAATACCTCACACGCGGCTGCCTGCTCGCCCACCCCCGCTCCCTCGCCTCTCTCTCTCTCCCTGCTTCGCCCTGCCCCCCCATCTCCTCCTCCATTCCCCCCGCAACCATGCCACCTCCCCCCACACCCACACCCACACCATCGTTGCCCTCCTCGATCCTCCCGTCAGCACTCAACTCTTTCTCCAAGCCGCCCCTCACTGCGTCGGCTGCTGACGCCCTTCCCTCTGCTGCACCCCCCTCACCCCCACCTACTGCCTCTTCTGCCCCACCAACCGCCCCTACGCTCCTCTCATCCCCCCTCTCATCCCCCCTCTCATCCCCCCTCGCCCCGCTCGCCCTCCTCGCGTGCCTGGCTCGCATCACAGCGGCCTCGATCTCGGCCGCAACAGTGCGTTCCAGCACGGGGCAGGAGGGGGGCGTGGCGGGGCGGCCGTGCAGCAGCCATGCGAGGTACAGCCCCGTGCCGCCCACCACCACCGGCACACCCCCCCCCTGCACCACGGCCTCCATGGCAGCGCGCGCCGCCTCGTAGAAGTCGCCTGCTGTGAACTCTGGGGGTGTGCAGCGCAGCGGGATGAAAGGGGGCGGGAGGAGGGGGCATGAGTTTGAGAATTCTCAAAAGTAACACCAATATAGCCCCTTGTGAACCCTGGGGGGGGTGCAGCGCAGTGGGATGAAGGGGGGGGGAGCAGGGAGGGGGGAGTCTACTTTTGAGGCACCTCAAAAGTGCGCGCCGCCTCGTAGAAGTCGCCTGCCGTGAACTCTTGGGGGTGCGCAGCACAGCGGGATGAAAGGGGGGGGAGGAAGGGGGAGTATACTTTTGGGGAGGAGGGAGGAACCTCAAAAGCGTGTGCCGCCTCGTAAAAGTCTCCCCCATGAACTCTGGGGGATGCAAAGGCAGGATGAAGGGGGGAGAGGGCATGCTCCTACTGACATTCCCCTCCTGACATTCCCCTCCTGACATTCCCCTCCTGACATTCGCCTCCTGACATTCCCCTCCTGACATTCCCCTCCTGACATTCCCCTCCTGACATTCCCCTCCTGACATTCCCCTCCTGACATTCCCCTCCTGACATTCCCCTCCTGACATCCCCCTCCTGACATTCCCCTCCTGACATTCCCCTCCTGACATTCCCCTCCTGACATTCCCCTCCTGACATTCCCCTCCTGACATTCCCCTCCTGACATTCCCCTCCTGTCATTCCCCTCCTGACATTCCCCTCCTGACATTCCCCTCCTGACATTCCCCTCCTGACATTCCCCTCCTGACATTCCCCTCCTGACATTCCCCTCCTGACATTCCCCTCCTGACATTCCCCTCCTGACATTCCCCTCCTGACATTCCCCTCCTGACATTCCCCTCCTGACATTCCCCTCCTGACATCCCCCTCCTGACATTCCCCTCCTGACATTCCCCTCCTGACATTCCCCTCCTGACATTCCCCTCCTGACATGCTCCTGCTGACATGCTGCTGCTGATGCCCTGTGTGTCTCATCGCCATCATCAAGCTCCCTCCCTGCACGCACCCTGCACCGTACTCGCACCATTCCATTACCCTCACCTTTCTTGCCCCTCGCCCACTGCACGGCCCAGCCACCTCACCACGCCCCACCCACCTTGCCCCACCTCGCCACGCCCCACCGCCGTGCCCCACCTTGCCCCACCGTGCCCCACCTTGCCACGGCTCGCGGATGTCCAGCAGGTGGTGTGGCACGCGGCGCTGCTCGTCAGGGGAGGCCTTGGCGGAGCCAACGTCCAGTCCGCGGTACACCTGCACCGAGTCTGCACTCACCACCTCGCCGCCCCGCACCGCCTCCGCCACCGCCAGCGCCAGCCGCGACTTGCCCACTGCTGTGGGCCCCGATATCACAATCACCCGCCGCCCCTGCCCCTGCCCCTGCCCGTGGTCTCTCGCCCCCCGTGGCCGCCCCGCTGTTGCCCCCCGATCTAGCTGCCCGCGGCCTCCGCGCGCGCTCGCCTCATCCTCGCATGCACCGGCTGCCAGGCCTTGCGCCACCACCCCCTCGCCCCTGCCCCCATCGCTCCTCTCCCTCCCCTCCGTGCACCCTTGCTGCGCGTCCCCTCTCGTTCGTCCCTCCGCCTTCCCCCCGCCCTGCTCGCGCAGCCCGTCCAGCCCCTCTGCCCCTGTACCCGCGCTCCTCGCCATGCGCTCACCGACGGCGCGGCTGGCAGTGGCAGTGGCAGTGGCAGTGGCTGCTGCAGGAGCAGGTGCAGGTGCTGGGCCGGCCCTCCCTCGAGCCCCAGTCACTCCCGCGCCTTCACCTTCTCTTCTCCGCGCGCCTGGCGCCGCCCCTCCTCGCTCGCACTCGTGCCCAACGCAGCGACGCACGGCGTCTCGACCGAGCCTGTTTACAAATGTACCGTTGAGCCAACTGTCAATTCTATAAACCGAGTAACCGCCGAGCCTAATACCGAGCAGCATCCCCGTATCGACGAGGCGCGACGGGAGGAGCGCGACGGAAAGGGCCCGCGGGGGGGGGGGGGGGACCTAAGCGCGACGAGAGGGAGGGCCCGCGAGGGGCCTTCCTAAGCGCGGCGGGATGCACGGGGCGACGGGCGGCCTTAGGGGCGACGGGCTGCTCGGGGGGGGACGGGCGGCCTAGGCGCTAAGGGCCGCACGCGGCTACGGGAGGCCTAAGCGCTACGGGCTGCACTGGGCTACGGGCGGCCTAGGCGTGACTGGCAGCGGGGGCGACGGGCTAACGGGACCGCGTGGCGCCAAGGCTAGCGAGGGCGAAGGGCCTAACAGGGCGCGGGGCCACGGTGCATCAAGCGAGTCGTCTACTCAAAAGCCACCTCGTTACAATGGCACGACACATTATTTACAAGGAAAGCTATTATGCCATGGAGGTTACCTAAAAAAGTTGGTTGGCGGTTATTTGATTTATGCTAATAAGAGTTAGTATCTGTTATGAGTGCAATTGAGCGAGCGAGCGAGAATTGCACTATCGAAACAAAACAGTACATTGAGCAAAGGAATGAGCGAAGATTATTTAGAGAAGCTACCAGCGTGGTAACGGTAACGCGAGAAATTGGGGTGCGCTACGGGCCTAGTGACGAGGTTGGGAAATGTCAAGGTGGAGGGCCGGAGCGCGGGTTACCAACCAAACTGTGAGGTTGGGTCGCGTCGTTAACAGTTGCGGGAACAGTGGTCAAGGCTAGTGTCGCGAGTGGTAACAGTGCACCGTTGGGTACTGTTGGCGGGAACAGTCGTGTACGCGGTAAGTAGGGGTGCGAAGTAAGGAAAAAGAAATTTCCTTACACTAAACCCCCCCCCTCCCCCCCCCCCCCTTAAGGAGGCCCACCTTACGAGAGTGCGTGTAAATGCCGGAAGTCGTGACTTCGTAGATACTCGGTGAGGACAGGGTGGTTTTCAATTCGATCCAGGAGCACCCAGTTGTCTTCGGTGGGTGTGCAATCTTTCCAGTGAAGCAGGAACTCGATCCTGAGGGCTCCACGTGGATCACGAACTCGGTGGCTCAGGATATTCTCAAATGAGATTATCGGCTCTGTGGGTGACCGCGTCATGCTGGCTGGGCGGTTTCGTGGCAGTTGGCTGGTGTAGGGGACGTATGGATCGATTAGGCTGACGTGGAACGACGGGCTGACACACCAGTCAGCAGGGAGGAGGAGGTGGGCGGTGACAGGTGTTATCATGTGGCTGATGCGGAATTGCCTGCAATATCATGGGCGGAGTTTCGGAGTGACGGGCAGGCGGAGGTTCTGTGTGTCGAGCAAAACGAGGTCGTCGGGTTGGTAGTTGACTGGGCGGCGGTGACGGTCGGCGTTGCGCTTAGCTACGATGTTGGATTTTTTATGGCGTCTGCAGCTCGGGTCTGGGCGGCTTGTAAAATTTCGGCGAACTGCTATGCCCGTGGGACCAGGTTGTCGGGGTTCGGGTCACGAGTACCGTGGAATTTTGTCCGTAGTTGAGATAAAACGGTGACCGTTGTGTCGTGGCTGACGTGGAGTTGTTGTACGCGAACTCGATGAGTGGCAACTGCTGCTCCCAAGTTGCCGGGTCGTCACACGTGGCTCGGATTAACTGCTCCATGGTTTGGTTTGTCCGTTCTGTTTAACCGTCGGTTTTGGGGTGGTACGATGAGCTGAACTGTAGTCGTGTGCCGAACTACTGCCACAGGTTCCGCCAGAAGTTGCTGGTGATTTTCGTGTCGCAGTCGCTAATGATCGCTGCTGGTATCCCGTGTAGTTGGACGACGGTGGAGATGCAGAGTCGGGTTGTTTTGTCAAAGTGTTATATAGCTTACTTGTCTAGGCTATAGTGGGGTAGCCCATAAGGGGTACAACACAATTAGGGTTAGTACTTGTACCCAACTTCTGTTCAATGCATTCATCCTTGTTCATTTCTTTGACATGGTTTCAGAGCAGGTCCTTCGTTAGGACCGATTTTTTTAGGGCCCACCACAACGCTGCCCCACTAGCCGCCCTGCTGGCTCACGCGCCGCCCTCTGCAGCCCTCGTGCCGCACCTGCTACCCAACGCGCCGCCCTCTTGCGGCCCGCCCGTCGACCCTAGGCCCCACGCGCCTGCCCCCTGTGGCCCGCCCGTCGACCCTAGGCCCCGCGCGCCCGTCGACCCTAGGCCCCGGCCGGCCCGTCGCCCCTACTGCCCCGCGCGCCCGCCCGTCGACCCTAGGCCCGGCCCGCCCGTCGACTCTAGGCCCGGCCCGCCCGTCGACCTTAGGCCCCGTCCGTCAGTCGACCCTAGGCCCCGGCCCGCCCGTTGCCCCTACTGCCCCGCGCGCCTGCCCGTCGACCCTAGGCCCGGCCCGCCCGTCGACTTTAGGCCCCGCTCACCCGTCGACCCTAGGCCCCGGCCCGCCCGTCGCCCCTGCTGCCCCGCGCGCCCGTCGACCCTAGGCCTGGCCCGCCCGTCGCCCCTGCAGCCCCACACGCCCGTCGACCCTAGGCCTCAGCCCGCCCGTCGACCCTACGCCCGGCCCGCCCGTCGCCCCTACTGCCCCACGCGCCCGCCCGTCGACCCTTGGCCCAGCCTGCCCGTCAACCCTAGGCCCGGCCCGCCCGTCGACCCTAGGCCCTGGCCCGCCCATCGCCGCTGCTGGCTCGCATGCCGCCCCTCGCCCCTGCAGCCCGCGAGCCGCCCTTGCAGCCCCGCGCACTGCCCCTGGTGGCCCTCTAGCCGCCCCTACTGCCCTGCTAGCCGCCCCTTGTGGCCCTCTCACAGCCCCTGCAGCCCCGCGCGCCGCCCCTTGCGACTCTCCAGTCGCCCCTAGGCCCGCCGGCACCCCTCTTGCAGCCTGCGCACCGCCTCTTGCAGCCTGCTTGCCACCCCTTGCTGCTGCCTGCCCTGTTCCCTGCACTGCCCAGCTTCTGCCCGCCCTGCTTGCTGCACCGATATGGCTTCTCTCCGCGTTCTCGCGTTTGATCATGAGGGCCGCCCGATCCAGTTTGACACGTAGCTCGACGACCTGCAGCTGTACGTACTGAGCGACTCTAGAGACAGCGTTTCGTTGTTTGACCACACGTCTGGCGCCTCTCCCACCCCGCCCGCCACAGCTGACAGCGCGACTCGCTCACAGTGGCTTACTCATGACGCTGCTGCTCGCTTAGCCATTCGCAACCACCTGCCTCTAGCCGAATGCGCTCACTTCGGACAGCACAGGACTGCACATGCACTGTACAAAGCTGTAGTCGCCCGTTACTCCTCGCCTGCCACTGCTGCTCCAGGCCGTCTTCTACTTCCCTACCTAGTTCCCGAGCTGTCCGCCTTTGCCACGGTAGAGGATCTGGTTACCCGCCTCCGCACTAGCGACGCTCGCTACCGCACTGCCGTCCCAGCAGAGTTCCTTGATAGGAACCAGCCCCCGATGTTCATCACTCTCTACTTTATAGTCACCCGCCTCCCTGACTCTCTTCGCTCTGTCAGGGACCACTTTCTCGCACTTGACCCCACAGTCCTCACTATTGACCTACTCGAGCAGCACCTCCTTGCAGCTGAGACTAGTGTAGTCGCTGTAGGTGCCGCTCGTGGCACTCCTCGCACGCCCTACTTTGAGGGGTGTTCCCCCCTCCTATGCCTCTGTTGCTGCTGTTGACGTCATTGGTGCTGAGGACGTTGGGGCTGCTTCTGCTAGTGGGAAGCATCGCAGCAGCAAGGGCAAGCGTGGCAGGGGTGGTGGCGGTGGCAGCGGGGGTGGTGGTGGGGGCAGCAGTGGAGGTGGTGGAGGCAGTGGAGGTGGTGGAGGCAGTGGAGGTGGTGGCGGTGGTGGGAGTGGTGGTGGGAGTGGGGGCTCTGGTGGCGGCGGTGGTGGCAGCGGTGGGGGTGGCGGTAGTGGCGGCAGTGGGAGTGGTGGCTGTCAGGCTGGAGCTTCTCAGCGAGGAGGTTCTGGCGGTGGCTAGAGGCAGCAGCAGCAGCGTCGGAGCGAGACCCCGTCGCCCCAGCAACTTCGTGAGTGGTTTGCTCAGCGTGGGGCGTCTGGGGGTAGTGGTAGCTGCTCGTATGTCATTCGCACGGGTGACCGTGCTGGTCAGACATGCGGGAAGCTTCATACTCAGTACCGCTGCTTCTCCCACCAGGACGATGCTTGGCGCACAGATTTTGGTGACGAGGCTGAGTGCCCCCGCTGGGTAGAGCTGCTTAGGTCTGGAGTTGCTATATTTGACCTAGACAACGATGCTATCCTTGCTGCCATAAATGCCTTGCTATCCTTGCTATCTGTTAGTGCCATAAATGCCTTGCTATCCTTGCTATCTGTTAGTGCTGAGGGTGATTGTTACCTGTGTTTGCCACCTGACCCAGGTATAGAGGCTGTTGCTCTAGGTGCTAGTGAGTCTGCTCTCCTTGGTACTGCGCCTGCTGAGGCCTTGCACACCATTACGCTTGGCTCAGGTGCTTCACGCTGTTTCTTTTGTGACAGCACCACACTCACTCCTCTCTCTGCACTTGTACCGGTCAGACTGGCTGACCCCTCAGGGGGCCCGGTCCTTGCCCGTTCCTCCAAGGTCCTCCCGTGTCCGACGGTTCCGTCCGGCTCACTGTCAAGTCTTCACCTCCCCTCGTTCTCTACGAACCTGGTGAGTACTGCTGCCCTTCAGGATGCGATGGTCACTACCAACACTCCTGGGGGTCAGCGTGTGTCGATCTGCACATGTACACGGACGGGCTGTCACCTGGCCACGTTCACTCGTCAGCCTGGGTCGAGTCTGTACACACTGGCTACCGAGCCTCCTTAGGTAGCTGCGTCTGCCCAGGTGTCCGCGTCAGGTCGGGTAGCACCCCCTTGCTCGTGTCGCCTCCTGTTGCACCAGACTCTCCTGTGGCACCACCGCCTAGGTCACCCCTCCCTGCCACGCCTTTGTGGCATGCACTCCCGCCTCCTTGTCTCTGGTCTTCCCAGGTCTCTTCCTCCCCTCCCGCCCTCGCCTACCCCGCCCTGCCATCCCTGCGTCGAGGGGCGGCAGCGCGCCGCTCCTCACTCCTCGTTTCCCCCGACGACTGCTCCCCTGTAGACTCTCCACATGGACAAGCTCTCCGCCCGCGCTATTCCCTGCGTCTTCCTTGGCTTTCCCCCTGGCGCACCTGGCTGGCAGTTTTACCACCCCACCTCGCGCCGTGTCATCCCCTCTCAGGACGTCACGTTTGACGAGTCGGTTCCCTTCTACCGTCTCTTCCCCTACCGCTCTTCCCCTCTCCCGCCCCCGCCGCTCTTCCTTGCTCCCGGTCCCCCTCCGGTAGACCTCCTCCCGCCCCAGGGTCCTGCTCCCTCAGGTGTGTCTCATATAGAACCTCTCTCTGGTACTGTGCCTGTTGAGGTAGCTGGCGACTCAGGTGCTGCTCGAGGTGCCGCGTCTGGGGGTGCTGCGTTTGGGGGTGCGGAGCCGGGGTGTGTGGAGCCTGGGGGTGCTGAGTCTGAGGGTGCCGGGTCTGGGGGTGCGGAGCCTGGGGGTGCTGAGCTTGCGGGTGTGGAGCCTGGAGGTGCTGAGCCTGAGGGTGTTGAGCCTCGGGGTGCTGAGTCTGGGGGTGCGGAGTCTGGGGGTGCTGAGCCTCGGGGTACTGCTTCTTCTAGAGTTCCTGCGGGTGCTTCGCCACGACTGTCTCCCCGGACAGAGCCTCTCTCCCCGAAGCAGCTGTGTGAGTGGTTTGCTCAGCGCACACGCCTTCAGAGTGGAGCTGCCAGACCTAGAGACTTTGCCGCTGGAGACACTGGAGCTGGAGGTGTTGGAGCTACTCGTCTTGGAGGTGCTGAAGTTACTGCTGGAGCTGATAGTACTGGAGGTGCTGTAGCTGCTGGTCTTGGAGGTGCTCGTACCAGGGGTACTGGAGCTGCCGGGACTGGTAGTGTTGGAGGCGCTGGAGCTGGAGGTTCTGGAGCTGGAGACCTTGCGGAGTCTGGAGGTGCTAGGGCTGGAGGCATTGGAGCTGGCGACAATGGAGCTGTTGGCGCTGGAGCTGGAGGCACTGGCACTAGTGGCGCTGGAGTTGGAGGAGCTGAACCTGTTGACCCTGGAGCTGGAAGCACTGGCGCTGGTGGTGCTGGAGCTGAAGGAGCTAGAGCTGTTGACCCTGGAGCTGGAAGTGCTAGAGCTGGGGGTGCTGTGTCTGGCGGTACTGCTACTGGAGGCACTGTGCAGCCGTGTCCTTACTTCGTTCCCCTGCTTCAGCAGGTTCTTGGTCTTCCTTCTTCTTCCTTACTGTGTCCACCGCTTGACCAGTCACAGCCGCTGTTACAGCCAGCCTCCTCACTGCCTGCTCCTTCTCCTTACACTGAGCAGACTAGAGGCCTTATAGAGCATCGTGAGCCCGAGTCTTGTTCTGCCTTGCCTGTTCGCGCTATTCGCGCTGGTCGTCGCGTTCCTCGTCCGCGTCCTCCTCCTGTCCCCGGCACGCACGCTATGGCACTTCGTCCTTCCTCTGTTCCACTGCGTGTTCCTCTGCCTGCTCCTCCTGAGTCCTCTCTTCTTGCCGTCCCTGACCCTAAGTCTGACCTCGCTCGTGCTGCCAGTCCCACTATCTCTCGTCTCCTCGCCTTTGCTGTCACTGACCCTTCTTTTGAGTCCACTGCTGCGTCTGCCCTCGTTGCTGAGCTGGTTCACTTAGCTGCTGCCTGTCGTCTAGACTACGCCACTGCTCTTGTTGCTGAGCCTGCGTCTGCCAGTCCTCCATCCGTCGGGGGTGAGTGTGCTCTTGGCACGGACGTCCTTGAGGACAGGCAGGAGGACCTTGAGTGTCTTGCAGCTGCTGTACCTCGTTTCGCTTCCATGCTGCTTGCCCCTGAGGGAGACCCAGATGCACCAGACATCCCGACCCCGCGCTCGTACGCAGAGGCGATTACGGGTCCTTACTCCTCTCAGTGGCAAGCAGCCATGGATGCCGAGATGTCATCCTCGAAGTCCACTAGCACCTACGTCGACGCAGTCCCCCCGTCTCGGGCGAACATAGTCGATGACATGTGGATTTTCAGGGTGAAGCGGCCGCCAGGTTCTCCGCCTGCCTTCAAGGCGCGTTACGTTGCCAGAGGCTTCAGTCACCGACATGGGATCGACTACTTCCAGACCTTCTCCCCCACCCCGAAGATGACCACTCTTCGGGTGTTGCTGCAAATCGCTGCTCAGCGTGACTACGAGTTGCACTTTGTGGACTTCAGTATAGCTTTCTTGCAGGGCAGCCTGCACGAGGAGATCTGGCTGCGCCGCCCACCTGGCTTCACTGGGTCGTTTCCTGCAGGTACCTAGTGGAGCCTCCAGCGGCCAGACTACGGTCTCCACCAGGCGCCTCGCGAGTCGCACGACACACCGAGGACTACACTTGCAGCTCTGGGGTTTACTCCTTCCACTGCTGACCCGTCGCTGTTTCTACGTACCGACGCGTCGCTGCCACCGTTCTACGTCCTCGTGTACGTCGTCGACCTGGTCTTTGCCACTGTTGACACTGAGGCACTGGCTCTTGTGAAGTCAGAGCTGCAGAAGAGACACACCTGCACTAACCTGGGTGAACTGCGCAGCTATCTTGGCTTGCAGATCACCCGGGACAGAGCACGGCGCACCATCACCCTGACTCAGTCACACATGGTGCACCAGGTCCTTCAGCGCTTCGGCTTCCAGTTCTCCTCGCCACAACCCACTCCTCTGTCTACCGGCCACTCGCTCTCAGCTCCATCGTCGGACGAGTCCATAGAGCCGAGTGGTCCGTACCCAGAGCTTGTGGGTTGCCTCATGTACCTGATGACGTGCACACGACCTGACCTCGCATACCCTCTCAGCCTCCTGGCTCACTACGTGGCTCCCGGTAGGCACCGAAAGGTGCACTGGGATGCTGCGAAGAGGGTAGTGCGTTACTTGTGCAGTACGTCGGGCATGGGGCTCGTGCTTGGAGGACGGGGTCCAGTTTTCCTCACTGGTCACGCAGACGCTTCTTGGGCTGACGACTCAGCTACGCAGCGGTCGTCACAGGGTTACACCTTCAGCCTCGGTTTCGGCTCTGTGTCCTGGCGGTCTACCCGCTCGTCTTTGGTTCTCAGCTCCAGTTGTGAGGCTGAGATCTACGCAGGGGCCATGGCTGCACAGGAGCTACGCTGGCTCACCTAACTGCTGACTGACTTGGGAGAGCAGCCTCGTTCGCCTCCAGTTCTGTACGTAGACAACAAGGCCATGATTACCTTGTGTCAGGAGAACAGACTAGAGCACAGAACGAAGCACATCGCTCTGCGATACTTCCTTGCTCGAGAGTTGCAGCAGCGTGGCCAGCTTCGTCTTGCGTACGTGGCCTGTGAGAAAGATAGACGAAAGAATGAATGAACTAGAAATGAGATGGGTACAAATAGGAAACACATAAGTGTTGCACCCTCTAAGAGCTACCCCACTACAGCCTAAATAGACCATAGCAGATATAAGTTTGACACACCCCCATAGGCAAAGTGGGGGAGAACAAGAGGTCACAAGACCAGTCAAGAAAAGCAAAGCAAGCTCAGGGTGGATCACAAAGTCACCACACAGTCTGAGCACAAGCAAAGGGCCATAAGGCCAGTTCACATGCAGAGTTATATAAAGGAAAACAAACAGTACAGTGAACACAACCTAGCAAGTGTAAGCATGCAGGTATAAGTATATAGAGTACAGTACAAGCAGAGTCAAGAAGTCAGCAAGTGAGGCACAGTAGGTACAAGGCCTAACACATTACAGAAACGCTGATAATCACAAGGCTGAAGTGCCTTGGTGAAAACATCAGCCGTGTTGGCCTGAGAGGCCACGTACGCAAGACGAAGCTGGCCACGCTGCTGCAACTCTCGAGCAAGGAAGTAGCGCAGAGCAATGTGCTTCGTTCTGTGCTCCAGTCTGTGCTCTTGACACAAGGCCAGCATGGCCTTGTTGTCGACGTACAGAACTGGAGGAGAACGAGGCGCCTCTCCCAAGTCGGCCAGCAGGTAGGTGAGCCAGCGAAGCTCCTGTGCAGCCATGGCCCCAGCGTAGATCTCAGCCTCACAACTGGAGCTGAGAACAGAAGAAGAGCGGGTAGACCGCCAGGAGACAGAACCGGAACCAAGGCTGAAGGTGTAACCCTGTGACGACCGCTGCGTAGCCAAGTCGTCAACCCAGGAGGCGTCAGCGTGACCAGTGAGGACAACTCGAGCCCGTCCTCCAAGCACAAGCCCCATGCCCGATGTACTGCACAAGTATCGCAACACCCTCTTCGCAGCATCCCAGTGCACCTTTCGGTGCCTGCCGGGAGCCACGTAGCGAGCCAGAAGGCTGAGAGGGTATGCGAGGTCAGGTCGTGTGCAAGTCATCAGGTACATGAGGCAGCCCACAAGCTCTGGATATGGGCCACTCGGCTCTACGGACTCGTCCGAAGGTGGAGCTGAGAGCGAGTGACCGGTAGGCAGAGGAGTGGACTGTGGCGAGGAGTAGGTGAAGCCGAAGCGCTGAAGGACCTGCTGCACCATGTGTGACTGAGTCAAGGTAATGGTGTGCTGTGCTCTGTCCCGGGTGATCCGCAAGCCAAGATAGCTTGTGAGCTCACCCAGGTCTGTGCACGTGTGTCTCTTCTGCAGCTCGGACTTCACGTGGGCGAGTGCCTCCGTGTCAGCAGTAGCAAAGACAAGGTCGTCTATGTACACAAGAACGTAGAACGGCGGCAGAGTAGCGTCAGTGCGTAGAAACAGAGAAGGGTCAGCAGTGGAAGGAGCAAAACCAAGAGCAGCAAGAGTCGTCCTAAGCGTGTCGTGCCACTCACGGGGCGCCTGGCGGAGACCGTAGACTGGCCGCCGGAGGCTCCACTGGGTACCAACAGGAAACGACCCAGTGAAGCCAGGTGGGCGGCGCAGCCAGATCTCGTGCAGGCTGCCCTGTAGGAAGGCTGTGCTGAAGTCAAGCGAGTGGAGCTCGTAGTCACGCTGAGCAGCAACGTGCAGCAGTACCTGAAGAGTGGTCATCTTCGGGGTAGGGGAGAAGGTATGAAAGAAGTTAACTCCCTGTCGCTGACTGAAGCCACGTGCAACGTAACGCGCCTTGAAGGCAGGCGGAGAACCCGGCGGCCGCTTCACCCTGAAGATCCACATGCCACTGACGATGTTCGCCCCAGGTGGGGGAACCTCGTCTACGTAGGTGCCTGTGGACTTCCAGGAAGCCATCTCTGCGTCCATGGCGGCCTGCCACTGAGAGGAGTAGGGACCCTCTATCGCCTCTGCGTAAGAGCGCAGGGTCGGGATGTCTAGTGCATCCGGGTCTCCCTCAGGGGCAAGCAGCATGGACACGAGATGAGGTGAAGCAGCAGCAAAACACTCAAGGTCCTCCTGTCTGTCCTCAAGGACGTCCGTGCCAAGAGCACACTCACCCCCGACGGACGGAGGACAGACAGACGCAGATGCAGACTCAGCAACAAGACTAGCAGCGTAGTCTAGGCGACAGGCTGCAGCAAAGTCAACAAGCTCAGCAACAAGAGCAGACGCAGCAGAGGACTCAAACAGAGGGTCAGTGACAGCAGTGGCCAGAAAGCGCGGGACAGCTAGACTAGCAGCACGAAGGGAGTCAGACGCCGGGTCCGGACTGGCAGGAAGAGAGGACGCGGGAGGAGACGGCAGAGGGACACGCTGTGGAGCAGTAGAAGGACGCAGACTCATAGAGTGAGTGCCTGGGACAGGAGGGAGACGCGGACGCGAAACACGACCAGCGCGAACAGTACGGACAGGCGACGCAGCACGAGACGCAGGTGACACAGGACGAGACTCAGGCTCACGACGCTCCGTAAGACCTCTAGTCGGTCCAGAGTAAGGAGAAGGACCGGGCAGCGGAGAGGTCGGCTGCAACTGTGACTGAGACCGGACAGGCGGCGGACTCAGGAAGGGAGGAAGACCAGGAGAAGGCGGTGAGCTAAGAACCTGCTGAAGGAGCGGAACGTAGTACGGCCGCGGCCGCGCAGCGCCTCCAGAAACAGCAGAAACAGGACCGGTACCCTCAGCCTCCGGGTCTCCAGTCCCAGCAGCACCTCCAGCACCTCCAGCAGCACCAGCACCATCAGCACCTCCACAAGCTCCAGCAGCACCGCTAGCACCAGCAGCACCTCCAGAAGCTCCAGCAGCACCTCCAGCACCAGCAGCACCTCCAGCAGCACCAGCAGCACCTCCACCAGCACCAGCAGCACCTCCAGCAGCACCTCGAGAAGCCCCAGCAGTACCCTGACAGAGCCGAGAGTACCACTCACGAAGCCGCTGTGGAGAGAGAGGCTCCCGCCGCGGCGGGACACCGAGAGCACCTCCAGACGCAGCACGCCCAGACTCAGCACCCCCAGACTCAGCACCCGCAGGTGCAGCACCCCCAGACTCAGCACCTGAGTCGACAGAACACGACGTGAGGTGGGGTGGTAGAACTGCCACCCGGGTGCGTCAGGAGGGAAGCCAAGGAAGACACAGGGAACGGCACGGGAGGACAGCTTGTCCGCAGTAGTATCGCGGACGAAAGCTCGAGATCCCCAGACCCGAAACGCGGACGCATCGCCAACCTTCCCCGTCCACCGCAGAGTAGGTGTGGTCTCCGGCAAGGAGACACGAGGCTGAAGGTTGATCTGATGCGCCGCGTACTGAACCGCGAACGGCCACAGAAAATGGGGAGCAGCCGCATGGTTCATGGACGTACGAGCGACGTCCATGACCATGCCAATGCGGCGCTCAGCAATCCCATTTTGCTGCGGGGAGGCCGGAAGCGTGAACGTCTGGCGGATGCCCTCCAAACGACAGAAGGCTCTCAGGAGTTCGGAGGAAAACTCCCCGCCTCTGTCCGAGTGCAGACGCAGAACAGGAAGGCCTGAGCCGAAACTCTCACTGAGCTGGCGACGAGTACCGCGGATCGAGTCGATCAACACCCCTGGGACCTCACCCTTGCTGCGCAAGGGGAAGACTATGGTGTAACGCGAGTAGTCGTCAACGACCAGGAGGAAGTAGCGCTCGTGACCCTGTCCACGGACGCGGGCTGGGCCCCACACGTCCATGTGAAGAGTCTGCAGAGGAGCCTCAGTCGGAGGAAACGAGGAGGAGTGAGGGGCGGCGCGCTGCCGGCCCTCGACATTAGGAACACAGGTGGGGGCAGGCCTCGGAGGAAAGGGAGGGAGGGACCTGGGTAGACCCGAGACAAGGGCACGGGAGGCCATACCTTGAAGACGAGGCAGGGAGGGGTGACCAAGGCGGTGGTGCCAAAGGAGAGTCTCGTGTGCCAAAGGGCGAGACGAGCAGGGGGCAGACGCAGGACTAGACCTGGACGCGGCAGCAAACACCTGACTGGACGGAGCTACCGGAGGAGGCGCAGTAGTCAGTGTGTACAGACTCGACCCTGGCCGACGGGTGAACGTGGCCAGGTGACGGCCCGTCCGAGAGCAAGTGCAGTGGGTCACACGCTGACCTCCAGGGGTGAACTGGTCAACCCACGCGTCCTGGAGGTCAGCTCCACTCACCCGGTTCGTAGAGAACGAGGGGAGGTGGAGTCCCGACAGCAAGCCCGACGGGGCCGCAGGACACGGTAGGACAGTGGAGGAGTGTGCAAGTACTGGGCCCCCTGAGGGGTCAGCAAGGGAGACCGCAACAGGCCGACGGAGCGGCGTGAGCGTGGTGCTGTCTCTAAAGAAAGAGCGCGAAGCACAAGAGTCAAGTGTCAAGGTGTGCAGGGACTCAGTAGGTGCAGTACCTGAGAGAGGAGACGTACCAGCACCTGGAGCAGCAGACGCACAAGCACCTAGAGCAGCAGCCGCACTAGCACCTAGAGCAGCAGCCACAGTGCCCGGGTCGGGCGGGACACGCAGGTAACAGTCACCCTCAGTAATATCAGCAAGAGCATACATGGCAGCAAGGATAGCATCAAAGTCTAGATCAAAGATAGGCACATTCTGCAGAAGCAGATCATGCCAACGAGGAAGATCAACAGAGTCAGGAAACTGGGTACGCCAGGCGTCAGTCAGGCGGCCGAAGCAGCGCTGCGTGGTGTGTGGGAGACCACACACCTCCCCACTAAGATTGCATGTGCGAAGAACGTACGTGCAGGGACCTGCACCCCCAGACCTCCCACGCCCAGCGTACCACTCACGAAGTCTCACGGGTGCGCAGCTGCTGCTGACGCTGGCCGCCACCAAGGCCTCCACGCTGCGTGGCTGCATCGCGACCAGCACCACCTCCTCCGCTACCTCCACCACCGCTGCCGCCGCCTCCACCGCCTCCGCCACCGCCTCCACGGCCTCCACTGCCGCCACCGACGCCCCCACCCCCGGGACCACCCCCACCACCACCTCCACCTCCTCCACCGCTACCTCCACCGCCCCCTCCACCACCCTTGCTTCCCTTGCCCTTGCCAGTGCGGCGTCGCCAACTAGGGGCAGACGCAGCCCCGACCTCCTCAGTGCCAATGAGGTCGACAGCAGCAGCAGAGGCAACAGAGGGGAGAAGGGGGACAGGGGAACACCCCTCAAAGAAGGGGGTGCGACGGTCGCTGCGAGAAGCCCCAACAGCTAAGATACTCTTCTCAGCTGCAGCAAGGCGCTCCTCTAGCAAGTCGACAGTCAGCTCGGTAGGGCAAAGGGAGAGAAAGTGATCCCTGACTGAGGAGAGAGAGTCAGGGAGGCGGGTGACTAGGTAGTAAAGGGTGATGTACATGGGGGGGGAGTTCGTGGGAAGAAACTCAGTGGGAAGGGCAGCGCGGTAGCGAGCGTCACTAGTGCGGAGGTGAGCAACTAGGTCAGCAACTGTGGAAAAGGCGGCAATGTCAGGAAAAAGGTACGGCAGCATGAGTCGGCTGAGGGCTGCAGTGGTAGGGGAGGAGTAGCGTGCAACTACAGCGTCGTACAGAGCCCTAGCACTCTTGTACTGACTAAAGTGCGCGCGCTCAGTAGACGGCAGGTGATTTCGCACAGCAAGACGAGCAGCAGCATCGCGCGTGAGCCACTGCGAGCGAACAGTACTGTCAGCATCGGCAGTAGGGGCAGTAGAGGCGCCAGACGTGAGATCGAACAGTGAGAGACCATCCTTGCTATCGCACTGTAGGAAAAGCTGCAGATCATCTAGCCAGACCTCAAAGTCAACAGCCCGACCCTCAGCATCAAAGGTAAGAACATTGAGACTAGCCATGACAGGAGAAGCAGCAGGCTAGCAGCAGCAGCAGTGAAACTCGGCTAAGCAGGCTAGGCAGGGCGGCGCAGCTCGGCAGGGCAGCGACGCTCGGCAGCGCGGCGCTCTTACCAGGGGAGAGGCTGGGGCAGGGCCGGGGTAGGGCCGGGGCAGGGCCGGGGCAGAGCCGGGCCAGGGCCGGGGCAGTTCAGGGGCAGGGCCGGGGCAGTTCAGGAGCAGTGCCGGGGCAGTTCAGGAGCAGGGCCGGGGCAGGGCCGGGGCAGTTCAGGAGCAGGGCCGGGGCAGAGCCGGGGCAGGACCGGGGCAGGGCCGGGGCAGGGCAGGGGCAGGGCCGGGGCAGAGCCGGGGCAGAGCCGGGCAGTTCAGGAGCAGGGCCGGGGCAGGGCCGGGGCAGGGCCGGGGCAGTTCAGGGGCAGGGCCGAGGCAGTTCAGGAGCAGGGCCGGGGCAGGGCCGGGGCAGAGCCGGGGCAGAGCCGGGGCAGGGCCGGGGCAGGGCCGGGGCAGAGCCGGGGCAGAGCCGGGCAGTTCAGGAGCAGGGCCGGGGCAGGGCCGGGGCAGGGCCGGGGCAGTTCAGGGGCAGGGCCGAGGCAGTTCAGGAGCAGGGCCGGGGCAGGGCCGGGGCAGAGCCGGGGCAGAGCCGGGGCAGGGCCGGGGCAGGACCGGGGTAGAGCCGAGCCAGGGCCGGGGCAGTTCAGGGGCAGGGCCGGGGCAGTTCAGGAGCAGGGCCGGGGCAGTGCAGAAGCAGGGCCGGGGCAGTTCAGGAGTAGGACCGGGGCAGGGCCGGGGCAGAGCTGCGACAGGGCCGCAGCAGGGCCGGCTGGGCCTGAAGGGGCCTCTAACGGGGCCTGACGGGGCCGTGCGGGGCCTCTAACGGGGCCTGACGGGCCTTACGGGGCCCTAGACGGGGCCTGACGGGCCTTACGGGGCCCTAAACGGGGCCAAATGGGGCCTGACGGGGCCGTACGGGGCCTCTAACGGGGCCTGACGGGGCCGTTCGGGGCCTCTAACGGGGCCTGACGGGGCCGTTCGGGGCCTCTAACGGGGCCTGACGGGGCCGTTCGGGGCCTCTAACGGGGCCTGACGGGCCTTACGGGGCCTCTAACGGGGCCTGACGGGCATTACGGGGCCCTAAACGGGGCCAAATGGGGCCTGACGGGGCCGTACGGGGCCTATAACGGGGCCTGACGGGGCCGTACGGGGCCTCTAACGGGGCCTGACGGGGCCGTACGGGGCCTCTAACGGGGCTTGACTGGCCTTACGGGGCCCTAAACGGGGCCTGACGGGCCTTACGGGGCCCTAAACGGGGCCAAATGGGGCCTGACGGGGCCGTACGGGGCCTCTAACGGGGCCTGACGGGGCCGTTCGGGGCTTCTAACGAGGCCTGACGGGCCTTACGGGGCCCTAAACGGGGTCAAATGGGGCCTGGCGGGGCCGTACGGGGCCTAGAACGGGGCCTTACGGGGCCTCTAACGGGGCCTGACGGGGCCTTACAGGGCCTTACGGGGCATAATGTGGCGGGCGCTGGCTCTGAGGGCAGGCGTAGGGGCCGCGACGGGCATCGAAGGGAAGGCGCGACGCGCGCGTCAAGTAGGCAGTAAGAAATTTCAGTGGTGGGCCCTTTTAAAAAAATCTCGAAACTAGCTCTATACCATGTGAGAAAGATAGACGAAAGAATGAATGAACTAGAAATGAGATGGGTACAAATAGGAAACACATAAGTGTTGTACCCTCTAAGAGCTACCCCACTACAGCCTAAATAGACCATAGCAGATATAAGTTTGACATGGCCACTAGGGCCAACCCTGCTGATCTATTCTCCAAGGCAATTCCGCCTGGTGATCATCAGCGCTTCTCTACTGTGTTAGGCCTTGTGCCTACTTTGCCTTACTTGCTCACTTCGTGACTTGTACTGTGATCTATATACATACCTGCATGCTTACACTTGTTAGGGTATGATCACTGTATTGTTTGTTCTCTTTTATATAACTCTGCATGTGAACTGGCCTTATGGCCCTTTGCTTGTGCTCGGACTGTGTGGTGACTTTGTGATGCACCCTGAGCTTGCTTTGCTTTTCTTGACTGGTCTTGTGACCACTTGCTCTCCCCCACTTATCCTATGGGGGTGTGTCAAAATGTTATATAGCTTACTTGTGTAGGCAATAGTGGGGTAGCCCATAAGGGGTACAACCCAATTAGGGTTAGTACTTGTACCCAACTTCTGTTCAATGCATTCACCCTCGTTCATTCCTTTGACATGTTTCTTCGGCTGTGATTGATTTCTTGCAAGCAACGAAATGTGCCATCTTCGTCAACCGATTGACGATGACCAGGATCGCGTCGTTCCCACTTGCTCCAGCCAGTAACCACGTGACGAAGTCCATCGTTACCTACTGCCAAGCACGCTTTGGGGGTGGTATCGGCTGCAGCTGTCTTGCCGGTCGTTGTCGTGATGACTTCATGATCGGGCAGGAAGAACACAATGCCACGTGTCGTTGGACGTCGGCCAGCATCTCGGGCCAGTAGTAGTATCGCTGCAGCTGCTGCCGTGTTTTATCTACTCTAGAATGTCTTGAGGTAACTTCGTTGTATGCCTCCTATAGCAGTAATTCCCATAGTAAGGTGTAGCCCGATACCGAGATGCGATCGGTGTCGGCTTTTACGTAATAAACCCCGTTTGTTGCTGCGAACTGCTGCGAATTTCCTCTAGTAAAGAATGGGTCTATTTTGGTAGCAGTGTGTAAATAGTACTGTAAGCAGTGAGCTGGTCTGGGCGAGTAGTATGGCGTGTATCTGGGCAGTTGGGCAGGTCACGGCGATATTCGAGGCTCCCTTTGTATAGGTGACAGTGTAGTGTAAGTTTGACTCGAGGAAGTCGAGCCAACGGACCTGGCGTGGGTTGAGATGGGGCTGCGCGCGGAGGTACTGTAGTGATTTCTGGTCCGTCCGTACTATCACGTCGGCGCCGGTCAAGTAACAACACCACACTTTGAACGTGTGCACGATCGCGAGCATTTCGCGGTCGTGTATCGGGTAATTCTTCTCGGGCGAATGCAGTTTTTGTGACTTGTATGCGATGGGTTGTAATCCGTTGCCGAAGTCCTGTAGCAGTACGACTCCAATGGCGATGTCGCTTGCATCCGTAACTACTTCGAATGGGCGGTGTGGGTCGGCAATGCGCAACAGGCGGTGAACAGAGAACAGTTTTCAGGGCAGAGAAGGCAGCATGCTCTTTCTCCCTCCACGTAGCAGATCCGTCAGTGGGGCGGTTAACCGTGCCATGTCGGGGATGGACCGACGCATATAATTAACGAACCCTAAAAAACTCCTGCAGCTCCGTGATATTTGTCGGGGGGTGCCACGCTTTCACAGTGTCTGACCATTTTGGGTCGATCTGAATTCCAACCTCCAAAATAACGTGCCCCAGAAATTCTAGCCGGTCCTGAAAAACTCGCACTTCGAACCCTTGGTCAGTAGCCGGTTTTTTATTGTGAACAGTATAGGTGCGGCGAACGGTGACGAACTCGGTCGGATGCTTTTTTTTTTATCCAGTAGATAATCTAGCTGCTTCCTCAGTTCGTCGAGTTCGGGCTGTGTCAGTCTGGACTGTCGCTGTACAGTTGGCTGTGCCCCCAGTTCTAACTCTATGCAGTGGCCGTGTGCTCGTTGAGGTGGCATTCCCCTCCGGTAAGTCGTCTGGAAAAATCCTCGGGTACCGTTTCAATAGATCCTGTAGTTCGGGCGGTACGGCTGCCAGCAGTTTCTGAAAATCTCTCTGCTCCTTTGCTTTACCTACTACCATGATGTCCACTACGTACTCGCCAGCTCCAGTGGCGACAGCCCGTTTCATAGTGATGGCATTGACATGGACCGTTGAAGACTCAGGCGACAGCCAACTAGTTCGACCCAGTTACTGCCACTTCGCACGGTGCAGCTACCTGTCGTCCAGTCAATTCGTTGGTTGTAGAGTCACAGCCAAACACGTCCCAGTAAAATGTCGTGCCCATCCAGCATTGTCGCGAGCATTTCCTGTGTAAACCCAAAATTCCCCCGCAGCGAACCTTCACTCCCTCCACTTTCTCCCGCCAGCGGTATGCCGTCACCTAAGCGTGCGTCGATCTCCTGTAAACAACGGCTAAGTGTCAGTTGCAGTTTCTGTGCCGTTGCGGTATTAACTAAGCTGTGACTTGCTCCTCCGTGGATAAAAATCTTCACTACTACCCCCTGTATTTTCCCGTGAATCAGTATTGGGCAATCTGACGCTGTACCCTCCTTATTCAGCCAAGCCTGATCGATTGCGTGAATCAGAACTTTGACTCGGTGAGGGCCAATGAGGTCGAGCGAGCAGTGAGTCTCATCAGTAGTGGGCCTGTACTCTACTGACTGTTGGCGTTTCCCTGCCTCCCAGACTCCCTCCTCTGCTCTGATCCACGGCGCCTTAGATTCTATGGGCATTCACTTTTACAATGGCCCGGCCTATTGCACACGAAGCAGCGCCCCTTGAACGGCGCGGCAGCTGCGCTCGTTGCGATGGTGTGTACAGTGGCGTGCTCGGTCGGCCCCCAAGTACGATGTCCGTAGTAGGATCCGGGCCTCGGACGGCGTAGGATGTCGATCTTCTTGGCGAGCGCCAGGATTTCGTTGAAATTAGAAATCGCGCGGAGAAGAATCTCCTGCAAAATTTCCGGCTTCAAGCCGCCGACGTAGTGATCCATTCGCTCCGCTTTGTGCATGTAGCCAACCTGCTTGCACAGCGCGAGAAAATCGTTGGTGTAATTTTGAACCAACCCGAGCTGCCGCCAAGTAACCAGCTTCTGTCGTGCCAAAACCAAAGCCACGATCAAAGCTCTGCGCACCACGCATCCTACGTGCTGTATTGGGCGGTCGTGCAGAATGAAATCCAGGTGATGGCTGGGCCCGCGGGCCCTTCCTCTTGCGACAGTAGCTCATTGGTGCGCGGCGACGTCACAATGACTCACCACCAGTCCATGGCGGGGCCCCGCAGCAACGAAATGGTGTACCGAATCTTCGCTGCATCCGACGTGACGTAATTCACGTAAAACAAACAAGTTCATAATGAAAATCCACAATTGAACCGTCAGACCTCCCTGTTGGCTAGGATCGAAGCAGGGCGGGCCCTGCGGCTTGAGTGACATTGGCTCACCAATGTCGACGTGACGATGAGCCTCGCGAGGTACGGTTGTGGTTCTCTCCATGCCTGACATCGATTGGGCGGCGCCATAACTGATTGCACCTAAGCGCTGTCCCACGCTGTTGTGCTGCGATGGTGTTCCCGATGAGATGACAATCGGCTCATCTGACTGTGCAGGTGCATTTGCAGGTGCGTTTGTCATTGATTGCTATCGCGGGGAGTCACGTTTTTCCGTGAGCGTCGCGATTTCGAGTGTTGAGTTCTCGAGTTGATGCAAGAGGTCGTCGAGGCGCTCCTGCGTCAATGTCGCGAGCTGGATGCGATCGAATGCAGCCATGGCGGGGGTGTCAGGCTAGCTCAGCGAGAGCCTCAGTCGTGGCTGAGTGTGCTTACAAGAGAGCACAGGGGCAGCGGTGCTTGGGCGCTGAGGGGCGTTTAAACCCTCCAAAAATTGAGATGATGTGGGAGCGAAGGTGTGGGCGCGGTCTGAAAGGGTCGTGGCTCTGAATACCAAGTGTTATGAGTGCAATTGAGCGAGCGAGCGAGAATTGCACTATCAAAGCAAAACGATACATTGAGCGACGGAATGAGCGAAGATTATATAGAGAAGCTAGTGTGGTAACAGTAGCGCGGGAAATTGGGGTGCGCTACAGGCCTAGCGCCGAGGTTGGGAAATGTCGAGGCAAAGGCCCGGAGCGCGGGTTACTAACTGAACCGTGAGGTTGGGTCGCGTCATGAACATTGGTGGGAACAGTGGTCGAGGCGAGTGTCGCGAGTGGTAACAGTGCACTGTTGGGTACTGTTGGCGAGAACAGTCGTGTACGCGGTAAGCAGGGGTGCGAAGTAAGGAAAGGGAATTTTCCTTATAGTATCTAGTAGTTTTAGCCGTTCCTCCTCTCTCGTCGGCTATAGACTCTGCCCCAGCGCAACTCGTACTTGTCCATTCTATGCGTGCTGCTTGATGTTTGTTATGAAAGGGATAGCTCCCTCACCCCAAAGGTTCCCTCCTGGTGGCGTGCCACTGTGTGCTAGAAGATAAGGTGTCAACTTCCACTGATACGAGAGAACAACAAACCCAACCCAACAACAAACTCAACATCGAGTGGGTGAGTGTACGTGACCTTACCAAGCCCAGCCAAAAGCTGCACATTGCAAATGTGCGGCTCGGGGTTGGGATTCGTTGGTCACACAATTCGCCCTTTGGTGCTCTCCCCCTCAATTCCCAACCGCTCCTATACATTTTCCCCATTCTACACCTAGTGAAATCATCACTCCGCTACATTCTACACCCTACACTACTTCTGTGATATATGCGTTAAGTGCATATCATGTCATACGCTATAGTACTTCCTACACCAATCTGCTACTGTTATTGCATATGCATAAAGTGCATATGCGGTGACAGCTGTCGGAGAACTCCACTCCTTTCAGCACCTGCACCTCTCCTTGCCGTCTCCTTCAATCCTCTCTGCTTTTGTCGCTCTACTCCTACCGGCACCTGCTCTTCTTCCTGTTGTCTCTCTTGTTCTTTCCCTCCCCTTGCTGCTCTGCCATAGTCACCCACTGCCCCCTCCTATGCTCGGGCTCGAGCAGCTTGAGCTCGTGTCACAGGACCATCCTGCTGAGGCTTACTTCCCCTCACCACAGCCGTGTTGGTCTGGTGCTCCTTCAAGTATGCTCCTCTCTCATTCTCCAGCACCAGTATCCCTGAGGGGCGTACTTCCCTCACCCGCCACCTCTCTGTACCTACTATGACGTCCAAGGTGTCTTGCTTTGCCCGCTTCAGGTACACCTCCTGCCCCTTACTCACTCCCTTTAGTGTTCTTCCCCCTGACCCCTGCTATTGCCGTTGCTCGTAGCACTTTGGATCTCTCAGTTGTGCGGTGTGGAGGTTCTCCAGCGCTGCTGGCATCATCACCTTTAGGTACTTTGCTCTGGCTTTGGACAGAGCCACCCAGTTCCCTATGGTGCCTGCGGTCACTGTGTCTGTGAGGACCCGTGGTGCCCCCACTGGCAGCACCAGCTCACAACAAAACAGGAGACTGTATGGGGAGTGGTCTCTCAAGGCAGCTTGCTTCCCAAACCTGTACCCCGCGGCAATCCAATGCAGCTCCCCATCCTAGTCCCGGTTCCTCTGCTCTCCATATGCCCGCAACCCTCGTTTTAAGGTCTGTACCAGGCATTCTGTCAGCCCATCACTTAGCGGGTGGTACCGGGAGGTGCGCCTGTGGGTGATCCTTGCCTCCTCTAACAGCTTCTTGAACTCCCCTTGACACTCGGTTCCTTGGTCCGTGAGTACCTCTGCACATGCCCCGAATCCGCATATCACCTGCTCCTTGAACGCTGCTGCCACGTGCCTTGAGCTCTTACTCGGTATTGCCCTGACCTCCAGCCACTTGCTCACGTGTTCTACCATGAGCACGATGTACTGCTTGCCTCCACGGCTTAGCAGCAGCTCCCCCTGCCAGATCCAATGACCACCTGAAGCCTAGGCCGCGGATGGGCAGGGACTGCAACTCAGCTTTGGCTTGGGTGAGGTTTGCCCTGCTCCTTTGGCATGGCTCACAGCCCTCCACCCACTTCTTCACTTGCCTGCGCATCCCTTCCCACCACCACCCTGTCTTCAACAGCTGCACTGTCCTCTCATGCCCAAAGTGCCCCAACTTGTGTGCATCTCCTTAATCACCGCCTCCCTCTCACTTGGCGCTGGCACCAATTTCCATCCATCCTCTGTCTATATCTGTAACTGCTGTTGGTACCACCTGTAATGGTGTCCCCTTTCCCTCACTCTCTTGGTCATCTCCTCGTCCATCTCTCCTTTTACCCACCGCATGGCTTGTTCATCTTCCCAAATGTCTATTGGCCCCTTCCTTCCCTTGGCCCCACTCAGCTCCACCTGTCTCGCCAGTAGTGTCAAGATCACTGTAGGCTCTGGCGGTGGGGGGTTCCGAGAGAGACTGTCCACATGTTGAAAGGTCTTTCCTGGCCTGTGTTTGATCTTGAAGTCATACTCCTACAGTTTCATCACCCACCGTGCATTCCTGCCCGTCAGCCCCGGTGTTGTCATCAGCCAAGTTAGTGGCTGGTGATCCGTCACCAAGGTGAACTCTCTCCCTTGTAGGTACAACCTGAAGTGCCCTACAGCCCACACGGCTGCCAATCCCTCCCCTATGTATGAGCTGTACTGTGCCTCTGCCGAGTATGCTACCACCTTCTTATCTCCTTCCACTTCTTGGCAGAGTATCCCTCCCATCCCTTGGCTGCTCCAGTCGGTTTAGAGCATGAATGGCTGATCGGCGGCGGGCAGCTGCAGCACCGTTGCTGTCTTCACCGCTGTAATCACCGCTGTCATCAGCCGAGCCGTCGGTAATAGCTTAGGAAGCCCAGCACCGCTCTCAGCCATGACTTGTCCTTGGCTCCCTCAGTCTGTCCAGGACTTCCACCTTGGCCTGTTGGATCCCAATCTGCCCCCCTTTCACCTCATAGCCCAGGTATTGCATGGTTAGCTCGCCCCATTTGCACTTCTTCGGGTGACAGGTGAGTCCTGCCGCCTCTATCGCCGTCAGGGTCCTCTCCACATCCTGTAGGTGCTACTGCTCCATCGTGCTGAAGATCACCACATCTTCAATGTAGCACGCCGCACACTCCACCCCCCGCAGCACGCTATCCATGACCCTCTGGAACACAGCTGGCGCTTTCCTCAGCTCAAATGGCATGTATAACCACTCGTACAGCCCGTCCGGCCCATGAAAGGGCATCTTCTTGATATCTTCTTCTCTGATCTTGATTTGGTTGAATCATTGCCTCAGGTCCAGTGTCGTGAAGAACACTCCCTCTGCCAGTATGTTGAAGATCTCTTCCGCCATCGGCATCGGGTACCTCTCTGCTATGGTGATTTTGTTAAGAGCCCTGCAGTCCCCGCACGTCCTTCTGCTCAACACCTCCCCCGTCAGGTCCTTCCTGGCTGCCACCACCGTCGGCGTGGAGTACTCTGATTCTGACCTCCTGATCAGTCCTGCTTCCATCAGCTCCTTGATCTTCTCCTTGCATATTTCCTCATCCCTGTGTGGCATCTTCCTCCTGCGGTGGAACACCGGCTCCGTGCTGCTCAAGTTCAGCTCCATCTCCTTCACCTTGCATCTTCCCAATCCCTGCTGGGTGAAGGCGAAGAACTTCCTGTGTTTGGCCAGCGGCTGTTGCATGGCCTCCTTCCCCTCCTCACTCATCACTTCTCCCACTTTCCATTTCTCCCCCTCTTCCTCTCGGCAACTCCATGCTCCTTGAGGGACTGACTCTGCCTCTTCTTTCTCTCCCTCATGCCCCCAGCTTATGACTGTCTCCCGCCACATCCGCTGGACCAGCCACCTCAGCATGTGGCCATCCATTGCATTCCTCAAAGCCCTTCTCCTATCTGCTTCACTCACCCCTGGTGATGCAGTTGCATTCTCTCCATACCCCATGGTCAGCTCTTGTTCTAATGCGGTTGGTTCCTCCCACCGCTGTCTCTTGTGATCGTACACCATTCCCGGCCCTAGTCTCCCCGCTGCCCACTCATACCCAGCCGCCCCTGGATGTGCCACCAGGGTGGGCAGGGCTCGTCTGTCCTGCCCCACTTGGTTGCAAGGGTAATGCCTGCTATAGCTCTTCCGGCACATTGGCGTTGGGGTCCGTCCTGGCTCTAGGATGTCCTGCACCTTCCTTCCCGGTGCTCGTTTCACTCCATCCACCTTCTCCTGTAGCTTCAGGGCCGGGACAACATTCTGCCAATACATCTTGAGCCGATGCGCGTAAGACCCTGCTTTGGCCGCATCACAGCTCACCCCTCTCCCCAGCTGCCCCTTGATTCTTTCCTTTACTAATCTGATCGGCTCTCAGTTGTCCCCCTCCAGGTCCAGGTTCTCCAGCAGGTACGCCACTCTGCCCTGCCTCTCCTGTAGCCACTCCATGATGCGGAACAGGTACATCAACTTTGTTTTCGAATCTCCTCCTCCCTTCCCTTTGCCTGCCCACGACACCCCTTGACATTCCCACCCCGCCACCAGCAGATCTACCTGCCCCCAGCTGGCCACCTCAGCCTCTGTTATTTCCTTCACGTCATGAATGGTTCCGCCCATGGCCTCCCGAATCACCCTCCCGCTCAGCAGCTCCGGGAACTCTTCCTGCAATTTCCAAGCATGGTGCTCCGCCATCCTCCTCACCACCAGCTCCCTTTCCACAAATGTCCATTTCCCCACTACTATTCCACTCCTTACCATTGCTGACAGCCCTGCCCCTATCCCTCCAAACAGTTCCACCAGGTGTATGGGTTGCTGCCAATCACTCTATCGCCTTGGCTCGCCCATCCACTTCATCCTGGGCTCTTCTCCCGACCCTGCTGTCCCTCCCTACTCCCCCGCCTGTTGCTCCCGCGGCTTGGTAGGCTCGCTTGGGCTCCACCTTCACAAATCACACCGGCAGCTCTCCCAATGGCCCTTCTTTCTTCTAGTACCGCGTCCTGAACTCTACCTTCTCTGTCCAGGTACATATGGTCATCCCTACTGCATATACTAGCTCGGTGCCTACCAGCACATCGAAGTCTTTTGACTCTGAGATTCCACATTTCATTCGGATTTTGGTCTCATGTCCCCCCCCTGGCAGTAGAATCACTTCTATGGGTGTGCGGGTGCACGACATCCATTTTGGTTCCCCTCCCTCTGCCATCATCACCAGCATTCCCTTCGCCACATGTCTTTCCGGTGCCATCAACCCCAGTCTCTCAGCCATTTCCTTGCCCAGCATCACACTTTGTGCTCTTGTGTCTATGATCGCGGTCTTCACCTTCTCGCCCTCCACCTCCATTGCCCCCCTTTCTACCAACAGCACTAAGGTCTGGCATGCCAGCCTTTCTTGTGGATGGCGTGCTAGGGGCCGCTCCAGTGTTGGCTCGTCTGGCGTCTGTCCCCTCTCCTGCTCCTTCCTCCCCTGTTCCCGCCTGCCATCCTTCCCTCCGCTCCTCAGCCCCATCTATTCTCTTCCTCTCCAAGCCATGAGGGCACACTGCACGTCTTCTTCCACCTCTTCTCCCTCCTCGTCTCTAGCATACATCCTGGCTTCCGCTTCCCCTCTCAGTTCTGCTGCTCGCAGTTGTGCCTGGAGCCTACTGATCTGCCACAACATTTCCTCTGGATTTCTCCTGCCCCCTCCCTCCCTCTGGTAGTAGTCCTTCGCCTCGTGTCCTCGCTTCTTGCAGATCTCGCACCTGGCGGCATCTGGGCACTCCCGCTTCCGATGCCCTGGCTTCCCGCAACCGTCACAGTTTTTGTAGTCCCTGCGGAGGTGTCCTGGCTGCCCACACCTGTGACATGTCCTGGTGTCAACTCCTGCTTCCCCTCGCCCGTCTGTCCTCCCTCCCCCTTCCGGTATTATTGCTGCCGCCCATGTTGGCATGCGGCTTCTCTTTGCTGGCTTGGGCAGATATGCCTCATATTTCCTCTGTGCGAGCTGCACCCTCTCTGCCAGGTCAAACACCTCCTCCAGACTCACCTCTGCTCCCAACTCATATACCCTCATCCTCAGTCCTCCTCCTAATGCTTCGTACAAACCCCCTTTGCAGTCGCTCCAAGACTGCTTCGGTGGGGTCTTCCCCGTACCTCCCTGCCCTCCACAAAAAATCTTCCATTCTCATGCGGTACAACGTTTCGGCTTCCCCTTCCAACGTATTTGGCAGGCTCAGGAAGAAGTCCACCGGGTCCATGCCATTCCTGTCAAAACGGTACTTCACGTTTCCTACTTGCATCAAGTAGTTCTTGAGTGAAGGCCCTGAACGTTGATCGCCAGAGAACCTGGCCTGCACCTCTACCCTTGGTGACGTGGCCGCGCCTCCCCGTCCCTCTCCCCACGCTTCAGTCGCCCCTCTTGACGGTCTCCCATACGACCCTCCTTGCTCAGCTCTCTCCATGCCTTCCCTCGCTTCTCGGGCCCGTTCAGCCCCGTACGTCAGGCTTCCACTCTTGATCCTGCTCTCTCAATGGTCCCATCGCGCCTCGCTTTGCTGTTTCCACTGACCACCCTCCTTCCCCATCCGTTCCCACTACCGCACCAGTGAGTGGTCCCTCCTCTCCCATTCTTCTCCCCATGTCTTGTGTGGTCGGCACCTCGCCGGCGATGGTGACAGTTGAAAGTAATGAACGAGGACAAATGCGTTGAACAGAAGTTGGGTACAAGTACTAACCCTAGGTGGGTTGTACCCCATATGGGCTGCCCCACTATAGCCTACACAAATGAAAAGCTATAATGTTCTGACACACCCCCATAGGCAAAGTGGGGGAGAACAAGTGGTCACAAGACCAGTCAAGAAAAGCAAAGCAAGCTCAGCGTGGATCACAAAGTCACCACACAGTCCGAGCACAAGCAAAGGGCCACAAGGCCAGTTCACATGCAGAGTGATATAAAGAGAACAAACAATACAGTGATCATATAATAGCAAGTGCAAACATGCAGGTATATATATAGATCACAGCACAGGCAGACTCAAGTAGTAAGCAAGTGAGGCAAAGTAGGCACAAGGCTTAACACAGTAGAGAAGCGCTGATGACCACCAGGCGGAAGTGCCTTGGTGAATATATCAACAGTGTTGGCCCTAGTGGCCACGTACGCAAGACGAAGCTGGCCACTCTGCTGTAACTCTCGAGCAAGCAAGTATCGCAGAGCGATGTGCTTCGTTCTGTGCTCCAGTCTGTGCTCCTGACACAAGGCAATCATGGCCTTGTTGTCTACGTACAGAACTGGAGGCGAACGAGGTTGCTCTCCCAAGTCAGTCAGCTGGGTCTGCTCGTGTGGCCTCTCGTAGTGCTTCGTCGAGGCGGGAGCTACTCTCTCCGCAGGAGCTGCGCGAGTGGTTTGCCCGGCGCTGGAGCCGTGCTGCTGGAGCTGGAGGTACTACTGTTGCTACTGGTCCCGGAGGTGCTCGTACTGGCGGTACTGGAGCTGCTGGGACTGGGGGTGCTGCTGGGGCTGCTGGAGTTGGTCCTGCTGGAGGTACTGCTGGAGCTGCTGGCGGTACTGGAGCTGCCGGTCCTGCTGGAGTTGGTGCTACTGGAGCTTCTGGAGCTGCTGGTGCTGGAGCTGCTGGTGGTGTTGGCACTGGTGTTTCTACTGACGCTGGTGCGTCTGCGGGTGCTGGGGTTGGCGCTGTTGGAGCTGGAGGTGCTGCTGGCGCTGGTGCTGCCGCTGGGGGTACTGGTGCTGTCCCTGCTGGTTCTGGAGGCACTGCGCGGCCGAGGCCGTACTTCGTTCCGCTCCTTGAGCAGGTTCTTGGTCTCCCGCCCTCTACTGGTCCTGCTCCTCCCTTAGAGTGTCCACAGCCTGTCCAGTCGCAGTCACAGTTTCAGCCTGTCTCTCCCCTCCCTGCTCCCTCTCCCTACACTGGTCCTACTGGAGGTCTTGCTGAGCGTCGTGAGCCTGCGTCTCGTCCTGCGTCGCCTGTTCGTGCTGCTCGCACTAGTGGTCGCGCTCCGCGTCCGCGTCCTCCTACGGTCCCAGGCACACACCAGATGACACTGCGTCCTTCCACTGCTCCTCTGCATGTCCCGTTGCCGTCTCCTCCAGAGTCCTCTCTTCCTGTTCTTGCTGACCCGGAGTCTGACTCTCTTCGTGCTGCCAGTCCTACTGTCGCGCGTCTTCTGTCTACTGTTTTCACTGACCCTTCCGTTGAGTCCACTGCTGCGTCGGCCATAGTTGCTGAGCTTGTCGACTTTGCTGCTCGCTGTCGTCTCGACTACTCTGCTAGTCTTGTTGCTGAGTCTGGGTCTGTCTGTCCTCCGTCCGTCGGGGGTGAGTGTGCTCTTAGCACGGACGTCCTTGAGGACAGGCAGGAGGAGTTCCAGTGTTTTGCTGCTGCTTTGCCTCATCTAGTGTCCACGCTGATTGCCCCTGAGGGAGACCCGGATGCACCAGACATCCCGACTCCTCGATCGTACGCTGAGGCGATCGAGGGTCCCTACTCCTCTCAGTGGCAGTCAGCCATGGACGCAGAGATGGCTTCCTGGAAGTCCACAGGCACCTACGTCGACGAGGTTCCCCCACCTGGGGCGAACATCGTCAGTGGCATGTGGATTTTCAGGGTGAAGCGGCCGCCGGGTTCTCCGCCTGTCTTCAAGGCGCGTTACGTGGCTCGAGGCTTCAGTCAGCGGCAGGGAGTTGACTACTTTCAGACCTTCTCCCCGACCCCGAAGATGACCACTCTTCGGGTTCTACTGCACGTTGCTGCTCAGCGCGACTACGAGCTTCACTCTCTTGACTTCAGCACAGCTTTCCTGCAGGGCAGCCTGCACGAGGAGATCTGGCTGCGTCCCCCACCTGGCTTCACTGGGTCGTTTCCTCCTGGTACCCAGTGGAGCCTCCGGCAGCCAGTCTACGGTCTCCGCCAGGCGCCCCGTGAGTGGCACGACACACTGAGGACTACACTTGCGGCTCTTGGGTTTGCTCCTTCTACTGCCGACCCGTCGCTGTTTCTGCGCACCGACACCTCTTTGCCGCCGTTCTACATCCTCGTGTACGTCGACGACTTGGTCTTTGCCACTGCTGACACTGCTGGACTCGCCCACGTGAAGTCTGAGCTGCAGAAGAGACACACGTGCACAGACATGGGTGAACTGCGCAGCTACCTTGGCTTGCAGATCACCCGGGACAGAGCACAGCGCACCATTACCCTGACTCAGTCACACATGGTGCAGCAGGTCCTTCAGCGCTTCGACTTCACGTACTCCTCGCCTCAGGCCACTCCTCTGTCTACTCGCCACTCGCTCTCAGCTCTGCCTTCGGATGAGTCTGTAGAGCCGAGTGGCCCGTACCCAGAGCTTGTTGGCTGCCTCATGTACCTGATAACCTGCACACGACCTGACCTTGCATACCCTCTTAGCATCTTGGCACGCTATGTTGCTCCTGGGAGACACCGACCAGAGCACATGGCTGCAGCGAAGAGTGTGTTGCGCTACTTGTGCAGTACGTCGGGCATGGGGCTAGTGCTTGGAGGGCGACGTCGAGTGGTCCTCACAGGTCACGCAGACGCTTCTTGGGCTGACGACCAGGCTACGCAGCGGTTGTCACAGGTTTACACCTTCAGCCTTGGCTCCGGCTCTGTTTCGTGGCGGTCTACCCGCTCGTCTTCTGTTCTCGGCTCCAGCTGTGAGGCTGAGATCTACGCGGGGGCCATGGCTGCACAGGAGCTACGCTGGCTCACCTACCTGCTGACTGACCTAGGAGAGCCGCCTCGTTCTCCTCCAGTTCTGTACGTAGACAACAAGGCCATGCTGGCCTTGTGTCGGGAGCACAGACTAGAGCACAGAACGAAGCACATTGCTCTTCGCTACTTCCTTGCTCGTGAGCTGCAGCAGCGTGGTCAGCTGCGCCTTGCTTACGTGGCCTCTGAGGCCAACACTGCTGATATCTTTACCAAGGCACTTCCGCCTGGTGATCATCAGCGCTTCTGTACGATGCCAGGTCTTGTGCCTACTTGGCCTCACTTGCTCACTTCTTGACCTTGCTTGTACTGTGATCTTTCTATACTTGCACTTGCCTGTTTACCTTTATATATGATCTTGCATGTGAACTGGCCTTTTGGCCTTGCTCTTGTGCTCGGATTGTGTGGTGACGTTGTGATCCACCCTGAGCTTGCTTTGATTTGCTTGACTGGTCTTGTGACCTCTTGTTCTCCCCCACTTTGCCTATGGGGGTGTGTCGAACTTATCTGCTATAGTCTTTGTAGGCTGTAGTGGGGTAGACTATATGGGGTACAACACTTTTAGGTTTTCCTACTTGTACCCACCTGCTTTCTAGTTCATTCATTCCTCATTTCTTCACAATGAAGCAGCACATCGAACACCTACGACGCGTCTTCGAGATACTTCGACGGGAGAAGTTCTACGTCAAGCTATCCAAGAGCGAGTTTGCCTTGAAAAAAGTTCAGTTCCTTGGACACATGGTGAGCGCTCAAGGAGTCCATGTCGACCCAAAGAAGATCGAAGCCGTACGTACGTGGAAGACACCGGAGAACGTGAAGGAACTTCAGCAATTCCTTGGCTTTGCGAACTACTATAATCGGTTCGTGCCACAGTATGCGAAGATTGCAACACCTCTCACCAATCTACTGAAGAAGAATACACCGTTCAAGTGGGAGGATGTGCACCAGTAAGCCATGGAGCAGTTGAAGACCGCACTCACGTCCGCACCCGTCCTGATCCTGCCAGATCCAGAAAAAGACTATGTCATCGAAGCTGACGCTAGCAACCAAGCAGTTGGAGCAGTCTTGATGCAAGACCAAGGGAAAGGACTACAACCAATCGCTTACCTCAGCAAGAAATTGCACGGGGCAGAACTCAACCAAGTCAAGATAGCTGCGCAGTTCACCCAAGTCAGTGCAGGTGTGTCTCTTCTGCAGCTCCGACTTCGCAAGGGTCAGTGCCTCAGTGTCAGCAATGGCAAAGACGAGGTCGTCAACGTAGACTAGGACGTAGAATGGCGGCAGCGAGGTGTCGGTGCGTAGAAACAGCGATGGGTCAGCAGTAGCAGGCGCAAACCCAAGAGCCGCAAGTGTAGTCCTAAGTGTGTCGTGCCACTTGCGAGGCGCCTGGCGGAGACCGTAGACTGGCCGCTGAAAGACTCAATGAAGCCAGGTGGGCGACGCAGCCAAATCTCCTCGTGCAGGCTGCCCTGCAGGAAAGCTATGCTGAAGTCCAAAGAGTGCAACTCGTAGTTACGCTGAGCAGCGACGTGCAGCAACACCCGAAGTGCAGTCATCTTCGGGGTGGGGGAGAAGGTATGGAAGTAGTCAACTCCCTGTCGCTGACTGAAGCCTCGAGCAACGTAACGCGCCTTGAAGGCAGGCGGAGAACCCGGCGGCCGCTTCACCCTGAGGGAGAATGCCCTCCCCACGACAAAAGTCCCGCAAGAGGTTGGAGGAGAACTCACCACCTCTGTCAGAGTGCAGACGCAGGATAGAAAGGTCCTGGCCGAAACGCTTGCGGAGCTGGAGACTGTGAGAGCACCGTTCGACATATTTCTCATTTCCATATTTTTACTCCATATTATTCTCCTTATTTTCCTCTTTCATTTGCACTTTATTTCACCTCAATCGGACTACTATTCTATTTTCTAGAGCTTTCCGATTATTTCATTTATTTGGTATTTTCGGCATCGACATTTACATTATACGGCACCGACAGCACCGACAGTGGTGTACAAGGCGTGATCTCGCCATAATCCGAAGTGCCAATGGGCTTGCGTGCTTATGCGCACTTGTGATTATCTATTCTAGAAGAGCGCGTTCCCGAAGGTTCGGATTATCTGTTGTTTCTATGTATTTCTGAGTATAAATACGCCTTGTACTCACCTTTAGTGCAACATTCTCGAGTGGAAATCAGATCCTGTGACACTTGGTAATCAGAGCCGTTTTCACTCGCGGAGTTTCAGCTAAGCAGCGCGCTCAAGAAATTCCTGCTTCGAAAAACCGCCGGGGGCGACGAATTCGGCGCCGACGTTAGTAAGCACCAGATTCCGCGTTTTTTGAATAACCCACCTCGCGCGTTTTTTGAACAGGATCGTGAGTTCGATTGTTGGCAAAAACGTTTGCGATACAGGGACGACAATTGCGAATTGTCGGGACCTATATCGAGCGGTGCAGAAGTAGCGAGACCAACGCGCGACGGATCGAACGACTTCGGGTGAAAGCGCGCGTCATGGCGAAAATTGCGACAGAAGCAGAATCGATCGTGACTTCGCAGCAGTCGCGAAAATTTCCCAAGGCCTTCGAGCCCCCAACACCTTTGATGGGGAGATCGACGCTAGGCGCTGGCTTTTGGCGATCGAAATTTATTTCGCCGCCATTGGATGGACAGCACCAGCACTCGACAGAAACAGAATTAATTTTGCAGCAACACTACTGCGCAGACCAGCAATTGAATGGATAAGCGGAAGCGGTTTATTAAACCAAGGTGAAGCGACGTGGCAGCAGTTCCGTGAAGGATTACTACAACGTTTTGAGCCGATTAATGCAGCGTTAATCGCCCGCGACAAAATACATCGTCATCGACAAATCGGGAGCGTCGCGAACTACACGCAACAAATGGAGGAGTTGTTCAACCGCATCCCCGATGTCACGGAAGGCGAAAAAATTAGAGCATTTATCGCGGGGCTGAAAAAAGAAACACGACAACATGTTGCGGCCGCAAATTGGAGCAGCTACAACGACGTCGTTTCGACGTAACCACGATCGGAACATGACGACTTCATGGACAAGCTAGACGACATGGAGGACGCTTGGCTAACCCCACGTACGCCGACCCGATGGAACTCGATCGAATCGACGCGAAGGCAAGACCAAAGAAGAACAAATCTAAGTGTTCTTTCTGCGGCAAGCCCGGACATCGACTCATCGATTGTGACGAAATGAAAACTGCACGTTCAGCGCTTAGGGACCGCAGCAGTGGAGCAGATTTAATGCGAATATTGGAGGATCGTGGAGTGAATTTTTCAAACCACGAACGGACTCTACCAGGGAAAATCGCCGAGGGAAATAAAATCTCCGTGACACAAGACCCTGCTGGACCCGGACAACTCCAAAAAGGCCATGTAAAAAGTAAGCACCCCTTCAAAATATCATACAAGGATGCTTTACTTGGAAAATATTCCCTTGGGTCTACGGCCTTTGTGAAATCACGAGAGAGGCTCCAGAAGAAAAAGAATGTACCGGTACGACAACTACAGCAGCTGCGCATGGGGAACCAACAACGGAGCGTGGAAGATCGACCTTCCAACGACGACATCGTCCTCTCTCTGAAAAACCAGCCCACGTCGACCAACCGGTCCCCACGGAAGAAGTCGGTGGCGCTGAAGCAGCTCAAGAGGGAGCTGGAGGTCAACATGAAGCTGCGACGACCTCAAACCTCCTCTACAGATGCATCTGCAATATCTGAAACATCTACGGTATCTACCCCATCTATGAATTCTACTACGAGCTCGAGAACCACGTCGTCGACGACAACAAAAAATCATGGCAATAGGGAACGGCAGGACCGGCCATCTGCCACCCCAGGAGAAAACACAGAGCTATGGGAAATGCCCTATGATCCAATCAACGAGACGATCAACGGGTACAACGAGCAACGCCAACCACTTTTGCTCGAGGTAATCTGCAATGGACGACGCCTCCAAGCACTCGTGGACAGCGGAGCATCCCATTCAGTATGCGACAAAGCAACCCTCGAACGCATCAATGAGAAGTACACGCCTTCAAACTTCACAGCTACGATGGTTGACGGAAGCAAATTACAAGTCTACGGCAAAGCAGCGTTACACCTGCAGATGGGTCCTCTTCGCTGGAAACCGACCCTACCCGTCACCAACATCAAAGGGCTAGACTTGATTCTTGGGAGAGATTTTCTGAAGAAGTTCAACCCCGAGATCAACCGGGTCACCTGCACGGCGAGTATTTACAATCAAGACAGAAGAGTTCCTCTTCCGAATTGGAGCAACACGGGAGATATTCCGGAGGAGACTCTCGCACGCTTCGAGAAGGACGTGAAGCGAAACATGGCAGGGTTTGTTGCACTGGTTGCCAACGAGGACGAAGGAGAGAGAAAAACGCTCGAGCTTCCACCAGCAATCCAGAAACTTCTAGAAGAGTTCGAAGACGTTCTCCCTGACGACCTTCCAGGCCAGTTGCCGCCATACCGAACCCACCAGCACGAGATCATCGAAGAACCTGGTTCAAAACCGACCTTCCGAGCACCATATCGACTCAGCCCTACCGAGTTGGCCAACATGAAGAAGCAGATCGAGTACCTTCTGGACAAAGGACTCATTCGACCATCAACATCACCATACGGTGCACCAGTGCTTTTCACACCAAAACTTGACGGAAGCTTACGCATGTGCATCGACTACCGAGCCCTCAACAAGCAGACGATCAAGAACAAGTATCAGATTCCACGGATCGACGATCTACATGACCAGCTTCGTGGAGCCACAGTATTCTCAAAACTCGATTTGAGATCGGGATATTGGCAGATCCGGATGGCGGATAACTCCATCCATAAGATAGCGTTTCGGATACGATACGGATCCTACGAGTACCTCGTCATGCCGTTCGGACTCACCAACGCACCCGCTACATTCCAGGCCGAAATGAACCATATTCTTAGGCCTCTACTCGACGAATGCGTGGTGGTGTACCTGGACGACATCCTGATCTACTCGAGGGACAAGAATGTCGAACTTATCTGCTATAGTCTTTGTAGGCTGTAGTGGGGTAGACTATATGGGGTACAACACTTTTAGGTTTTCCTACTTGTACCCACCTGCTTTCTAGTTCATTCATTCCTCATTTCTTCACATGGTATAGAGCAGGTTCCCTAGTGGGAACGCTTCCTTGGGCCCACCACTAAATTTTTTTTTTCTGCCCGGAGCACCGGTCGCTTCTGCCCGAGGCGCGTTTTGCGCGCCTTAGAGGCTCCTCTCACGGCCCCTCGTGCCGCCCCTAGCGGCCCCGTCGCCGCCTTTCCAGACCTCTCGCGGCCCCTAGCGGCTCCGTCGCTGCCCCTACGCGGCCCCGTCGCCGCCCCTAGCGGCCCTGTCGCCGCCCCTACGCGGCCCCGTCACCGCCCCTGGCGGCCCCGTCACAGCCCCTACGCGGCCCCGTCGCCGCCCCTAGCGGCCCCGTCGCCGCCTCACTCCCTACGCGGCCCCGTCGCTGCCCCTGCGCGGCCCTGTCGCCGCCCCTACGCGGCCCCGTCACCGCCCCTGGCGGCCTCGTCGCCGCCCCTACGCGGCCGCGTCGCCGCCCCTAGCGGCCCCGTCGCCGCCCCTAGCGGCCCTGTCGCCGCCTCCCTACCTACGCGGCCCCGTAGCCGCCCCTAGCGGCCCTGTCACCGCCCCTACGGGGCCCCGTTGCCGCCCCTGGCGGCCCCGTCGCCGCCCCTACGCGGACCCGTCGCCGCCCCTAGCGGCCCCGTCGCCGCCTCATTCCCTACGCGGCCCCGTTGCCGCCTCTACGCGGCCCCCTCGCCGCCTCTATCGGCCGCTGAGCCGCCCAGCATCTGAGCAGCCGAACCACCCAGCAGCAGCCGCCCAGCAGCCGAGCCGCCGAGCCGCCGAGTCGCCCAGCAATCGAACTGCCGAGCCGCCCAGCGGCCGAGCCGCCCAGCAGCTGAGCCGCCGAGCTACCGAGTCGCCCAACAGCCGAGCCGCCGAGCCGCCCAGCATATGTGCTGCCGAGCCGCCCAGCAGCCGAGCCGCCCAGCACCCGAGCCGCCGAGCTGCCGAGCCGCCCTGCCGCTGAGCCGCCACTGTTCCCACCGGCGCGCCCCGGCCCTACTTACTCGGACTGGTGAGATCCCTCCCTGCTAGACCACTGCAGTCATGGCTACCCCCAGTGTCCTTACCTTTGATGCTGAGGGTCATGCTGTTGACTTTGAGGTCTGGGTCGACGACCTCCAGCTGTTCTTACAGTGCGATAGGGCTGACGGACTCTCCCTGTTCGATCTCACCTCTGGTGCCTCTCCTGCCCCGCCTGCTACTGCTGACAGCACTGTTCGCTCACAGTGGGCCACACGCGATGCTGCTGCCCGTCTTGCTGTGCGTCTCCACTTACCGACCACTGAGCGTGCGCACTTTAGCCAGTACAAGAGCGCTAAGACCTTGTACGATGCTGTAGTTGCACGCTACTCCTCCCCTGCCACTGCTGCGCTTAGCCGCCTCATGCTGCCGTACCTGTTCCCTGACCTTGCTGCCTTTCCCACAGTCGCTGACCTCATTACGCACCTTCGCACTAGTGACACTCGCTACCGCGCTGCGCTTCCTTCTGAGTTCTGTGCCAAGAACCCCCCCCCCATGTACATCACCCTCTACTACATAGTCACCCGGCTCCCTGACTCCCTTCGCTTAGTCAGGGACCACTTCCTCTCAGTTTGCCCCACCACACTCACCGTTGACCTCCTAGAGGAGCGCCTCCTAGCAGCAGAGAAGAGCATAGTCGCTGTAGGAGCCTCTCGTGGTGACCCTCGCACCCCCGTCTTTGAGGGGTGTTCCCCCTCTCCCCTCTTGCCCTCTGTTGCGTCTGCTGCTGCGGCCGACCTCGTTTGTTTCGAGTCGGTCGGTGCTGCGTCTGCCCCTAGCGGGAGACGCCGCACCGGCAAGGGCAAGGGGGGCAAGGGCACTGGAGGGGCTAGCGGGGGCGGTGGAGGTGGTGGTGGAGGCAGTGGAGGGGGTTGGGGTGGTGGTGGGCGTGGTGGCGGGGGTGGAGGTGTCGGTAGCAGCAGTGGAGGCGGAGGAGGCGGCGGCGGTGGCGGAGGGAGCGGAGGCGGCGGAGGTGGCGGAGGCGGCGGAGGTGGCGGAGGCGGCGGAGGCAGCGGTGGAGCTGGTCGCGGCTCTGCGCAGAGGAGTGGCTCCGGTGGTGGTCAGCGCCAGCAGCAGCAGCGCAGTCGTGAGACCCCGTCCCCCCAGCAGCTTCGTGAGTGGTACGCTGGGCGTCAGCGAGGTGGGGGTCCTGGTCCCTGCACCTACGTCCTCCGTACCGGCGACCGCGCTGGTGAGCAGTGCGGGGGCCTGCACTCCACCCAGCGCTGCTTCGGCCGCCTGACGGACGCGTGGCGTCACCAGTTCCCTGACGCCACTGAGATCCCTCGCTGGGGAGACCTGTCTAGGGCGGGGGTTGCTATCTTTGATCTTGATTATGATGCTATTCTTGCTGCCATGTATGCTGTGTCTACTAGTGATGAGGGTGACTGTTACCTGTGTCTTCCGCCTGACCCGGGCATTGAGGCTGCTGCTCTAGGTGCTGGTGAGACTGCTGCTCTAGGTTCTGGTGAGACTGCTGCTCTAGGTGCTAGTGCGTCTAATGCTCCAGGTGCTGGTGAGTCTGCTCTCTCAGGTACCACGTCGGCTCAGGCCTTACACACCTTCACCCTTGACTCGGGTGCTTCCCGCTCCTTCTTTCGAGACCGCACCACGCTTACGCCGCTTAGTCGGCCGGTTGCGGTCTCCCTGGCGGACCCCTCTGGGGGTCCTGTCCTTGCTAGCTTCTCCACTGTCTTACCGTGCCCGGCAGCCCCCTCTGGCACCCTGTCAGGTCTCTACCTCCCCTCGTTCTCTACGAACTTGGTGAGTGGAGCTGATCTACAGGATCAGGGGGTTGACCAGTTCACTCCTGCGAGTCAGCGGGTGACCCACTGCACGTGTGCTCGGACGGGCCGACACTTGGCCACGTTTACCCGTCGGCCGGGGTCGAGCCTGTACACACTGTCTACTGAGTCTCCTCCGGTTACTGCGTCTGGTCAGGTAGCTGCGTCGAGTCAGGTGTTTGCTGCAGCGTCCAGGTCTGGTCCTGAGTCTGCGCCCTGCTCGTGTCGTCTCCTGTCCCACCAGACTCTCCTCTGGCACCACCGCATTGGTCACCCCTCCCTGCCTCGTCTCCGAGGCATGGCCTCCCGTGTCCTTGTCTCTGGTCTCCCCCGGTCCCTACCTCCCCTACCTCCGGGGCCTGCTCCTACCTGCGTCCCCTGCGTCGAGGGGCGACAGCGCGCCGCCCCTCACTCCTCCGAGTTTCCTCCGACAGAGGCTCCACTGCAGACTCTTCACATGGACGTGTGGGGTCCTGCCCGCGTCCGTGGCCAGGGTCACGAGCGTTACTTCCTGTTGGTGGTTGACGACTACTCGCGTTACACCACGGTGTTCCCCTTGCGCAGCAAGGGTGACGTCACTGAGGTGTTGATCGACTGGATCCGCGCAGCTCGTCTCCAGCTCAGAGAGAGTTTCGGCTCGGACTTTCCTGTTCTGCGTCTGCACTCTGACAGAGGCGGGGAGTTTTCCTCTGCCCGTCTAGGAGCCTTCTGTCGTACACAGGGCATCCGCCAGACCTTCACGCTTCCGGCCTCTCCGCAGCAAAATGGGATTGCTGAGCGCCGCATTGGCATGGTCATGGACGTCGCTCGTACGTCCATGATCCATGCGGCTGCCCCCCATTTTCTCTGGCCGTTTGCGGTCCAGTACGCAGCGCATCAGCTCAACCTACAGCCCCGGGTCTCCTTGCCAGAGACCTCCCCCACCTTGCGGTGGACCGGGAAGGTTGGCGATGCGTCTGCGTTTCAGGTCTGGGGATCTCGGGCGTTTGTCCGCGACTTGTCTGCGGACAAGCTGTCCCCCCGTGCTGTTCCCTGCGTCTTCCTTGGCTTCCCCCCTGACGCGCCTGGGTGGCAGTTTTACCACCCCACCTCGCGCCGTGTTCTGTCCTCCCAGGACGTCACCTTTGACGAGTCGGTGCCTTACTACCGTCTCTTCCCTTACTGCACTGCGCCCCTCCCCCCGCCGCCGCTCTTCCTTGCGCCAGGTCCTCCCCCGGTTGACCCCCTCCCCCCTCAGGGTCTTGCCCCGTCAGGTGTGTCCCAGGTAGACGCAGTCGAGCCTGTCGAGGTAGCTGTTGACTCTGGTGCTGCTAGAGGTGCTGAGCCTGTGGGTGCCGGGTCTGGAGGTGCTGAGCCTGGGAGTGCGGAGCCTGGGAGTGCTGAGTCCAGGGGTGCGGAGCCTGGGGGTGCTGAGCCTGGGGGTGCTGAGTCTGGGGGTGCTGAGCCTGGGGGTGCTGAGTCTGGGGGTGCTGAGCCTGGGGGTGCGGAGCCTGGGGGTGCTGGGTCTGCTCGTGTGGCCTCTCGTAGTGCTTCGTCGAGGCGGGAGCTACTCTCTCCGCAGGAGCTGCGCGAGTGGTTTGCCCGGCGCTGGAGCCGTGCTGCTGGAGCTGGAGGTACTACTGTTGCTACTGGTCCCGGAGGTGCTCGTACTGGCGGTACTGGAGCTGCTGGGACTGGGGGTGCTGCTGGGGCTGCTGGAGTTGGTCCTGCTGGAGGTACTGCTGGAGCTGCTGGCGGTACTGGAGCTGCCGGTCCTGCTGGAGTTGGTGCTACTGGAGCTTCTGGAGCTGCTGGTGCTGGAGCTGCTGGTGGTGTTGGCACTGGTGTTTCTACTGACGCTGGTGCGTCTGCGGGTGCTGGGGTTGGCGCTGTTGGAGCTGGAGGTGCTGCTGGCGCTGGTGCTGCCGCTGGGGGTACTGGTGCTGTCCCTGCTGGTTCTGGAGGCACTGCGCGGCCGAGGCCGTACTTCGTTCCGCTCCTTGAGCAGGTTCTTGGTCTCCCGCCCTCTACTGGTCCTACTCCTCCCTTAGAGTGTCCACAGCCTGTCCAGTCGCAGTCACAGTTTCAGCCTGTCTCTCCCCTCCCTGCTCCCTCTCCCTACACTGGTCCTACTGGAGGTCTTGCTGAGCGTCGTGAGCCTGCGTCTCGTCCTGCGTCGCCTGTTCGTGCTGCTCGCACTAGCGGTCGCGCTCCGCGTCCGCGTCCTCCTGCGGTCCCAGGCACACACCAGATGACACTGCGTCCTTCCACTGCTCCTCTGCGTGTCCCGTTGCCGTCTCCTCCAGAGTCCTCTCTTCCTGTTCTTGCTGACCCGGAGTCTGACTCTCTTCGTGCTGCCAGTCCTACTGTCGCGCGTCTTCTGTCTACTGTTTTCACTGACCCTTCCGTTGAGTCCACTGCTGCGTCGGCCATAGTTGCTGAGCTTGTCGACTTTGCTGCTCGCTGTCGTCTCGACTACTCTGCTAGTCTTGTTGCTGAGTCTGGGTCTGTCTGTCCTCCGTCCGTCGGGGGTGAGTGTGCTCTTAGCACGGACGTCCTTGAGGACAGGCAGGAGGAGTTCCAGTGTTTTGCTGCTGCTTTGCCTCATCTAGTGTCCACGCTGATTGCCCCTGAGGGAGACCCGGATGCACCAGACATCCCGACTCCTCGATCGTACGCTGAGGCGATCGAGGGTCCCTACTCCTCTCAGTGGCAGTCAGCCATGGACGCAGAGATGGCTTCCTGGAAGTCCACAGGCACCTACGTCGACGAGGTTCCCCCACCTGCGGCGAACATCGTCAGTGGCATGTGGATTTTCAGGGTGAAGCGGCCGCCGGGTTCTCCGCCTGTCTTCAAGGCGCGTTACGTGGCTCGAGGCTTCAGTCAGCGGCAGGGAGTTGACTACTTTCAGACCTTCTCCCCGACCCCGAAGATGACCACTCTTCGGGTTCTACTGCACGTTGCTGCTCAGCGCGACTACGAGCTTCACTCTCTTGACTTCAGCACAGCTTTCCTGCAGGGCAGCCTGCACGAGGAGATCTGGCTGCGTCCCCCACCTGGCTTCACTGGGTCGTTTCCTCCTGGTACCCAGTGGAGCCTCCGGCAGCCAGTCTACGGTCTCCGCCAGGCGCCCCGTGAGTGGCACGACACACTGAGGACTACACTTGCGGCTCTTGGGTTTGCTCCTTCTACTGCCGACCCGTCGCTGTTTCTGCGCACCGACACCTCTTTGCCGCCGTTCTACATCCTCGTGTACGTCGACGACTTGGTCTTTGCCACTGCTGACACTGCTGGACTCGCCCACGTGAAGTCTGAGCTGCAGAAGAGACACACGTGCACAGACCTGGATGAACTGCGCAGCTACCTTGGCTTGCAGATCACCCGGGACAGAGCACAGCGCACCATTACCCTGACTCAGTCACACATGGTGCAGCAGGTCCTTCAGCGCTTCGACTTCACGTACTCCTCGCCTCAGGCCACTCCTCTGTCTACTTGCCACTCGCTCTCAGCTCTGCCTTCGGATGAGTCTGTAGAGCCGAGTGGCCCGTACCCAGAGCTTGTTGGCTGCCTCATGTACCTGATAACCTGCACACGACCTGACCTTGCATACCCTCTTAGCATCTCGGCACGCTATGTTGCTCCTGGGAGACACCGACCAGAGCACATGGCTGCAGCGAAGAGTGTGTTGCGCTACTTGTGCAGTACGTCGGGCATGGGGCTAGTGCTTGGAGGGCGACGTCGAGTGGTCCTCACAGGTCACGCAGACGCTTCTTGGGCTGACGACCAGGCTACGTAGCGGTTGTCACAGGTTTACACCTTCAGCCTTGGCTCCGGCTCTGTTTCGTGGCGGTCTACCCGCTCGTCTTCTGTTCTCGGCTCCAGCTGTGAGGCTGAGATCTACGCGGGGGCCATGGCTGCACAGGAGCTACACTGGCTCACCTACCTGCTGACTGACCTAGGAGAGCCGCCTCGTTCTCCTCCAGTTCTGTACGTAGACAACAAGGCCATGCTGGCCTTGTGTCGGGAGCACAGACTAGAGCACAGAACGAAGCACATTGCTCTTCGCTACTTCCTTGCTCGTGAGCTGCAGCAGCGTGGTCAGCTGCGCCTTGCTTACGTGGCCTCTGAGGCCAACACTGCTGATATCTTTACCAAGGCACTTCCGCCTGGTGATCATCAGCGCTTCTGTACGATGCCAGGTCTTGTGCCTACTTGGCCTCACTTGCTCACTTCTTGACCTTGCTTGTACTGTGATCTTTCTATACTTGCACTTGCCTGTTTACCTTTATATATGATCTTGCATGTGAACTGGCCTTTTGGCCTTGCTCTTGTGCTCGGATTGTGTGGTGACGTTGTGATCCACCCTGAGCTTGCTTTGATTTGCTTGACTGGTCTTGTGACCTCTTGTTCTCCCCCACTTTGCCTATGGGGGTGTGTCGAACTTATCTGCTATAGTCTTTGTAGGCTGTAGTGGGGTAGACTATATGGGGTACAACACTTTTAGGTTTTCCTACTTGTACCCACCTGCTTTCTAGTTCATTCATTCCTCATTTCTTCACAATGAAGCAGCACATCGAACACCTACGACGCGTCTTCGAGATACTTCGACGGGAGAAGTTCTACGTCAAGCTATCCAAGAGCGAGTTTGCCTTGAAAAAAGTTCAGTTCCTTGGACACATGGTGAGCGCTCAAGGAGTCCATGTCGACCCAAAGAAGATCGAAGCCGTACGTACGTGGAAGACACCGGAGAACGTGAAGGAACTTCAGCAATTCCTTGGCTTTGCGAACTACTATAATCGGTTCGTGCCACAGTATGCGAAGATTGCAACACCTCTCACCAATCTACTGAAGAAGAATACACCGTTCAAGTGGGAGGATGTGCACCAGTAAGCCATGGAGCAGTTGAAGACCGCACTCACGTCCGCACCCGTCCTGATCCTGCCAGATCCAGAAAAAGACTATGTCATCGAAGCTGACGCTAGCAACCAAGCAGTTGGAGCAGTCTTGATGCAAGACCAAGGGAAAGGACTACAACCAATCGCTTACCTCAGCAAGAAATTGCACGGGGCAGAACTCAACTACCCGATTCACGACAAAGAGGCCTTAGCGATCATCACCGCATTCAAGACATGGCGATGCTACCTCGAAGGGAGAAAGACCACGGTCTACACTGACCATTGCAGCCTGAAGTACCTAAAGACGCAGCCGACCCTCTCTAGAAGACAAGTCAGGTGGATTGACTTCCTCGAGACGCACTTCGACTACGACATCGTGTACAAGCCGGGACACAAGAATAAGGCAGACGCACTGAGCCGGCCTGGACACGTTGCCGCCATACAGATTGAGGGGATGAATCCGCTACTCAAGGGACTCCATGCACGGGTATACCATCGACACCGAGATTTCCTTAGCAGAGAAAAAGAAATTGTTGCAGTGGGACCACGACGTCGCACTACGCAAAGGATCAACAAAGATATGGGTACCCAACTACCCGCCTCTTTGGCAGTTGCTTTTCGAAGAATTCCATGACGTGCTCTACGCTGGACACTTTGGGAGTAACAAGACTCTTGCCGGGATTGCGAAAGTCTACTACTGGCCTCACATGGCAAACGACGTGCAAAAGTTTGTCACTTCGTGCGACACGTGCCAGCGGATGAAAAGCAGTAAGCAGAAGAAAGCAGGACTTCTTCAGCCTTTACCCGTCCCGGAACAGCCTTGGCAAGTGGTCAGCTTGGATTTCATCACCGGTTTACCACCTACCAACGCGGGGCATGACGCCATCCTGATCGTCATCGACAAATTCTCAAAGATGGGACACTTCATTCCGACACATACAACCGCACGCACTGAGGAAACGGCACAGCTATTCCTCAAACACATCATCTCACAGCACGGGATCCCAACAACCCTCATATCCGACAGGGACCCCAAGTTTACTAGCAAGTTCTGGAAAGAGCTCATGTCCCTCATGGGGACACGCCTAGCAATGTCATCTGCATATCATCCCCAGACCAATGGGCAGACAGAGCGCTTGAACCAAATTGTGGAACAACTCTTGTGCGCAGCGTACAAGGACGACATTAACAAGTGGGACTTGCACTTGCCGGTGTTGGAGTTCGCCTACAATAATGCGAAGCATGCCGCAACAGGAGAGACCCCATTTTTCCTCTGTTACGGACGACATCCACTAACTCCACAACAGCCGACAGTACCTGCAACTGTCCAACCCGCGCACGACTTCGTTACCACAATGCAGCAGCTTTGGGATCGGACACACAAGCGTCTACAGGACATACAGTCATCACAGAAACGCTTGGCCGATCGCCATCGACGTGATCATACCATTGCAGTTGGTGACCATGTGCTTCTCGACACATGCAACCTCAACCTCGGTCACCTTCCATCCAAGTTACGACCTCGCTTCTGCGGACCTTTCATCGTAGAAGAGCAGGTCACTCCAGTCACATTCCGCTTGCGCCTACCAGCTTCTTGGAAGATTCATAACGCCTTCCACGTGCAGCTTCTTAAACCCTATCAAGATCCAAATAGGCTGTACACAGGACGCCAACCTCCGCCGCCGCCTCCAGTCCTCGTGAATGATGAACTTGAGTACGAGGTTGAATCTGTGCTTGCACATCGTCGTCGTCGGCATGGCGCCCTAGAGTTTCTCGTACGCTAGAAAGGCTATGATCCTTCTGAGGACAGCTGGGTCTCTGAAGAAGACACGAGTAACGCCCAACGTTCTCTCCGCGACTATCTTGTCAAGCAGGGTGTTACATCTACCACCCAGCTTTGAGCGGGGTAAGTGTGAGAGTACGCCGACGTTCGACATATTTCTCATTTCCATATTTTTACTCCATCTTATTCTCCTTATTTTCCTCTTTCATTTGCACTTTATTTCACCTCAATCGGACTACTATTCTATTTTCTAGAGCTTTCCGATTATTTCACTTATTTGGTATTTTCGGCACCGACATTTACATTATACGGCACCGACAACTCCGACAGTGGTGTACAAGGCGTAATCTCGCCATAATCCGAAGTGCCAATGGGCTTGCGTGCTTATGCGCACTTGTGATTATCTATTCTAGAAGAGCGCGTTTCCGAAGGTTCGGATTATCTGTTGTTTCTATGTATTTCTGAGTATAAATACGCCTTGTACTCACCTTTAGTGCAACATTCTCGAGTGGAAATTAGATCCTGTGACACTTGGTAATCAGAGCCGTTTTCACTCGCGGAGTTTCAGCTAAGCAGGGCGCTCAAGAAATTCCTGCTTCGAAAAACCGCCGGGGGCGACGAATTCGGCGCCGACGCTAGTAAGCACCAGATTCCGCGTTTTTTGAATAACCCACCTCGCGCGTTTTTTGAACAGGATCGTGAGTTCGATTGTTGGCAAAAACGTTTGCGATACAGGGACGACAATTGCGAATTGTCGGGACCTATATCGAGCGGTGCAGAAGTAGCGAGACCAACGCGCGACGGATCGAACGACTTCGGGTGAAAGCGCGCATCATGGCGAGAATTGCGACAGAAGCAAAATCGATCGTGACTTCGCAGCAGTCGCAAAAAATTCCCAAGGCCTTCGAGCCCCCAACACCTTTGATGGGGAGATCGACGCTAGGCGCTGGCTTTTGGCGATCGAAATTTATTTCGCCGCCATTGGATGGACAGCACCAGCACTCGACAGAAACAGAATTAATTTTGCAGCAACACTACTGCGCGGACCAGCAATTGAATGGATAAGCGGAAGCGGTTTATTAAACCAAGGTGAAGCGACGTGGCAGCAGTTCCGAGAACGATTACTACAACGTTTTGAGCCGATTAATGCAGCGTTTATCGCCCGCGACAAAATACATCGTCATGGACAAATCGGGAGCCTCGCGGACTACACACAACAAATGGAGGAGTTGTTCAACCGCATCCCCGACGTCATTGAAGGCGAAAAAATTAGAGCATTCATCGCGGGGCTGAAAAAAGAAACACGACAACATGTTGCGGCCGCAAATTGGAGCAGCTACAACGACGTCGTTTCGGCAGCGGAACGTTTCGACGTAACCACGATCGGAACATGACGACTTCATGGACAAGCTAGACGACATGGAGGACGCTTGGCTAACCCCACGTACGCCGACCCGATGGAACTCGATCGAATCGACGCGAAGGCAAGACCAAAGAAGTGTCAGATTCATATGACATAGCTACTGTAGGCTATAGTGGGGTAGCCCATATGGGGTACAGTTTTCTAGGGTTTGCTTCTTGTACCCAACTTTCACGTAGTCATTTCATTCCTCGTTTCTTCTCATGGTATCGAGCAGGTTCCCTAGTGGGAACGATTCCTAGGGCCCACCACCACGAAATTTTTTTTTCCTGCCCGGAGCGCGTTTTGCGCCGGCCCGAGTCGCGCCGCCCTTTCGGCCCGTCGCGCCCGTCGCGCCCGTCGCGCCAGTCGCGCCCGTCGCGCCCGTCGCGCCCATCGCCACCTACCTCCGCGGCCCCGCCACCTACCTTCGCGGCCCCGCCACCTCACTGTGCGGCCCCGCCACCTACCTCCGCGGCCCCGCCACCTACCTCCGCGGCCCCGCCACCTACCTGTGTGGCCCCGCCACCTACCTTCGCGGCCCCGCCACCTCACTGTGCGGCCCCGCCACCTACCTCCGCGGCCCCGCCACCTACCTGTGCGGCCCCGCCACCTACCTTCGCGGCCCCGCCACCTCACTGTGCGGCCCCGCCACCTACCTCCGCGGCCCCGCCACCTACCTGTGTGGCCCCGCCACCTACCTTCGCGGCCCCGCCACCTCACTGTGCGGCCCCGCCACCTACCTCCGCGGCCCCGCCACTTACCTTTGCGGCCCCGCCGCCTCCTCCCAGCGGCCCCGGACGCCGCCCTCTCAGCGGCCCCGCCGAGCCGCCCAGCAGCCAAGCCGCCCAGCCGCCGAGCCGCCCAGCAGCCGAGCCGCCCAGCAGCCGAGCCGCCCAGCAGCCGAGCCGCCGAGCCGCCCAGCCGCCGAGCCGCCCTGTCCGCAGCCGAGCCGCCCAGCAGCCGAGCCGCCCCGCCGCCGAGCCGCCCAGCCGCCGAGCCGCCGAGCCGCCCTGCAGCCGAGCCGCCCGAACCGCCCTGTCCGGTAAGAGCAGCGCCTCTCTCACAGCACTGCCCTCGCCCTACTGTTTGCACTGCTAGTCTACTACTGTCATGGCTACCCCTAGTGTCCTCGCTTTTGACGCTGAGGGTCGGGCCATTGACTTTGACGTCTGGATAGATGACCTGCAGCTTTTCTTACAGTGCGACAGAGCAGACGGCCTCTCCCTCTTTGACCTCACTTCTGGTGCCTCTCCTGCCCCCGCTGCTGATGCTGACGCCACCGTTCGCTCACAGTGGGCCACGCGCGATGCTGCTGCACGTCTTGCTGTGCGTCGCCACCTCCCTACCTCTGAGCGTGCGCACTTTAGCCAGTACAAGAGTGCTCAGACCTTGTACGACGCTGTAGTTGCACGCTACTCCTCCCCTGCCACTGCTGCACTGAGCCGCCTCATGCTACCGTACCTCTTCCCTGACCTTGCTGCCTTTCCCACAGTCGCTGACCTCATTACGCACCTCCGCTCTAGTGACACTCGCTACCGCGCTGCGCTTCCTGCTGAGTTCTGTGCCAAGAACCCCCCCCCCATGTACATCACCCTCTACTACATAGTCACCCGTCTCCCTGACTCCCTTCGCGTAGTCAGGGACCACTTCCTCTCGGTTTGTCCCACCACTCTCACCGTTGACCTCCTCGAGAAGGCCCTCCTAGCAGCAGAAAAAAGCATAGTCGCTGTAGGAGCCTCTCGTGGTGACCCTCGCACCCCCATCTTTGAGGGGTGTTCCCCCTCCCCTCTTTTGCCCTCTGTTGCCTCTGCTGCTGCGGCCGACCTCGCTGGTTTGGAGTCGGTTGGGGCAGCGTCTACCCCTAGCGGGAGACGCCGCCCTGGCAGGGGCAAGGGGGGCAGGGGCGCTGGAGGAGCTAGCGGGGGCGGTGGAGGCGGCGGTGGAGGTGGTGGAGGAGGTGGGGGTGGCGGTGGGAGTGGTGGCGGGGGTGGAGGTGTAGGTGGCGGCAGTGGAGGCGCAGGAGGCAGCGGCGGTGGCGGAGGGAGCGGAGGTGGTGGCGATGGAGGAGGAGGCGGCGGAGGAGGTGGAGCTGGTCGGGGTGGCGCTGCGCAGAGGGTCAGCTCCGGTGGTGGTCAGCGCCAGCAGCAGCAGCAGCAGCAGCAGCAGCGCACTCGTGACGTCCCCTCCCCTCAGCAGCTCCGTGAGTGGTACACTGCACGCCAGAGGGGTGGGGGTGCTGGTCCGTGCACCTACGTCCTGCGCACCGGCGACCGCGCGGGTGAGCAGTGCGGGGGTGCGCACTCCACCCAGCGCTGCTTTGGCCGCCTCACGGACGCTTGGCGTCACCAGTTCCCTGAGGCCACTGAGATCCCCCGCTGGGGTGAGCTGTCTAGGGCGGGTGTAGCTGTCTTTGACCTTGACTTTGATGCTATTCTTGCTGCCGTGTATACTGTGACTATTAGTGATGAGGGTGACTGTTACCGGTGGTTTCCGCCCGACCCGGGCATTGAGACTGCTGCTCTAGGTATTGGTGAGGCTGCTGCTCTAGGTGCTAGCGAGGCTGCTGCTCTAGGTGCGTCTGCTCCCTCAGGTGCTGGTGAGTCTGCTCTCTCAGGTTCTGCGTCGGCTTCGGCCTCCCACACCTTCACACTTGACTCGGGGGCTTCTCGCTCCTTCTTTCGAGACCGCACCACACTCACGCCGCTTGGCCGGCCAGTTGCGGTCTCCCTGGCAGACCCCTCTGGGGGTCCTGTCCTTGCTCACTTCTCCACTGTCCTCCCGTGTCCGGCGGCCCCCTCTGGCACCCTGTCTGGTCTCTACCTCCCCTCGTTCTCTACGAACTTGGTGAGTGGTGCTGACCTGCAGGATGCGGGAGTTCACCAGTTCACTCCTGCGAGTCAGCGGGTGACCCACTGCACGGACGCTCGGACAGGCCGCCACCTGGCCACGTTTACACGTCGGCCAGGGTCGAGCCTGTACACACTGACCACTGCGTCTCCTCCAGTCCCTGCGTCTGGTCAGGTAGCTGCGTCGGGTCAGGTGTTTGCTGCAGCGTCCAGGTCTGGTCCTGAGTCTGCCCCCTGCTCGTGTCGCCTCCTGTCTCACGAGACTCTCCTCTGGCACCACCGCCTTGGCCACCCCTCCCTGCTTCGTCTCCGGAGCATGGCCTCCCGTGTCCTTGTCTCTGGTCTTCCCCGGTCCCTCCCTCCCCTTCCTCCGGGGCCAGGCCCTACCTGCGTCCCCTGTGTCGAGGGACGGCAGCGGGCTACCCCTCACTCCTCCCAGTTTCCTCCGACAGAGGCCCCGCTGTAGACGCTTCACATGGACGTGTGGGGCCCGGCCCGCGTCCGTGGACAGGGTCACGAGCGCTACTTCCTGCTGGTGGTTGACGACTACTCGCGTTACACCACAGTCTTCCCCTTGCGCAGCAAGGGTGATGTCACTGAGGTGTTGATCGACTGGATCCGCGCAGCTCGTCTCCAGCTCAGGCGGAGCTTTGGCTCGGACTTTCCTGTTCTGCGTCTGCACTCTGACAGAGGCGGAGAGTTCTCCTCTGGCCTTCTGCGAGCCTACTGTCGTGCACGAGGCATCCGCCAGACCTTCACGCTTCCGGACTCTCCACAGCAAAATGGGATTGCTGAGCGCCGCATTGGCATGGTCATGGACGTCGCCCGTACGTCCATGATGCATGCGGCTGCCCCCCATTTTCTGTGGCCGTTTGCGGTTTGGTACGCGGCGCATCAGATCAACCTTCAGCCCAGGGTCTCCATGCCGGAGACCTCCCCAGCTTTGCTGTGGACGGGGAAGGTTGGCGATGCGTCTGCGTTCCGTGTCTGGGGATCTCGGGCGTTTGTCCGCGACTTGTCTGCGGACAAGCTGTCCCCTCGTGCTGCTCCTTGCGTCTTCCTGGGTTTCCCCCCTGACGCCCCAGGGTGGCAGTTCTACCACCCCACCTCTCGCCGTGTTCTGTCCTCCCAGGACGTCACGTTCGACGAGTCGGTCCCCTACTACCGCCTCTTCCCCTACCGCACTCCGTCCCTCCCCCCGCCACCGCTCTTCCTTGTACCAGGTCCCCCCCCGGTAGACCCCCTCCCCCCTCAGGGTCCTGCCCCTTCAGGTGTGTCCCAGGTAGACGCTGTTGAGCCTGTCGAGGTCGCTGGTGACTCTGGTGCTGCTGAGGGTGCTGAGCCTGGGGGTTCTGACTCTGGGGGTGCTGAGCGTGTGGGTGCTACGCCTGGGGGTGCTGAGCCTGGGGGTGCTGAGCCTGGGGGTGCTGAGTCTGGGGGTACTACGACTGGGGGTGCTGAGCCTGGGGGTACTACGCCTGGAGGTGCTGAGCCTGGGGGTGCTGCGTCTGGGGGTGCTGAGCCTGGGGGTACTACGCCTGGAGGTGCTGAGCCTGGGGGTGCTACGCCTGGTGGTGCTGTGCCTGGCGGTTCACCGGGTGCTCCCTCTCGCCGAGAGCCACTCTCTCCCCAGGAGCTGCGTGAGTGGTTTGCCCGGCGCTGGAGGCGAGCTGCTGGAGCTGCTGGAGCTGGAGGTGCTGCGGGTACTGGAGGTTCTGTTGCTTCTGAGGGAGCTGGTGCCACGGGTCCCGGAGGTGCTCGTACTGGGAGTACTGGAGCTGCTGGACCTGCGGGTACTTCTGGAGCTGGAGTTGCTGCGGGTGTTGGCGCGGAGGCTACTGCTGTCGGTCCTGGAGGCGGTCCTGCTGGGGGTACTACTGGTGCTGCTGGGGGTTCTGGAGCTGGAGCTGCTACTGGTGCTGGTGCTGCCCCTGCGGGTGCTGGTGCTGTCCCTCCTGTGTCTGGAGTCGCCGCGCGGCCTCGGCCGTACTTCGTTCCGCTCCTTCAGCAGGTTCTTGGTCTCCCGCCTTCTACTGGTCCTCCTCCTCCCTTAGAGTGTCCACAGCCTGTCCCGTCGCAGTTACAGTTACAGCCGGCCTCCCCACTGCCTGCTCCGTCTCCCTACACTGGTCCTACTGGAGGTCTTGCTGAGCGTCGTGAGCCTGCGTCTCGCCCTGCGTCGCCTGTCCGTGCTGCTCGCACTAGTGGTCGCGGTTCGCGTCAGCGTCCTCCTCCTGTCCCTGGCACACACCGGATGTCTCTGCGTCCGTCCACTGCTCCTCTGCGTGCCCCTTTGCCTTCTCCTCCTGAGTCTTCTCTTCCTACTCTTGCCGACCCGGAGTCGGACTCTCTTCGCGCTGCCAGTCCTACTGTCATGCGTCTCCTTGTAACGGTTGTCACTGACCCTTCCTTTGAGTCCACTGCTGCGTCTGCCCTAGTTGCTGAGCTCGTCGACTTTGCTGCTCGCTGTCGCCTAGACTACGTCGCCAGTCTTGTTGCTGAGTCTGAGTCTGTCTGTCCTCCGTCCGTCGGGGGTGAGTGTGCCCTTGGCACGGACGTCCTCGAGGACAGGCAGGAGGAGTTCCAGTGCTTGGCCGCTGCTTCACCTCATCTCGTGTCCGTACTGCTTACCCCTGAGGGAGACCCGGATGCACTTGACATCCCGACTCCGCGCTCTTACGCGGAGGCGATAGAGGGTCCCTACTCCTCTCAGTGGCAGGCAGCTATGGACGCAGAGATGGCTTCCTGGAAGTCCACAGGCACCTACGTTGACGCTGTTCCCCCTCTTGGGGCGAACATCGTCAGTGGCATGTGGATTTTCAGGGTGAAGCGACCGCCGGGTTCTCCGCCTGTCTTCAAGGCGCGTTACGTGGCTCGTGGCTTCAGTCAGCGGCAGGGAGTTGACTACTTTCAGACCTTCTCTCCCACCCCGAAGATGACCACTCTTCGGGTACTGCTGCACGTAGCTGCTCAACGTGACTACGAGCTACACTCTCTTGACTTCAGCACTGCTTTCTTGCAGGGCAGCCTGCACGAGGAGATCTGGCTGCGTCGCCCACCTGGTTTCACTGGGTCTTTTCCTCCTGGCACCCAGTGGAGCCTACGGCGGCCAGTCTACGGTCTCCGCCAGGCACCGCGTGAGTGGCACGACACACTGAGGACTACACTTGCAGCTCTTGGGTTTGCTCCCTCTACTGCCGACCCGTCGCTGTTTCTGCGCACCGACACTTCTTTGCCGCCGTTCTACATCCTCGTGTACGTCGACGACTTGGTCTTTGCCACAGCTGACACTGCTGGACTAGCCCACGTGAAGTCCGAGCTGCAGAAGAGACACACGTGCACTGACCTGGGTGAACTGCGCAGCTACCTTGGCTTGCAGATCACTCGGGACAGAGCACGCCGCACCATTACCCTGACTCAGTCACACATGGTGCAGCAGGTCCTTCAGCGCTTCGGCTTCACGTACTCCTCGCCTCAGGCCACTCCTCTGCCTACTCGCCACTCGCTCTCAGCTCTGCCTTCGGATGAGTCCATAGAGTCGAGTGGCCCGTACCCAGAGCTTGTTGGCTGCCTCATGTACCTGATGACCTGCACACGACCTGACCTTGCATACCCTCTTAGCATTCTTGCACGCTATGTTGCTCCTGGGAGACACAGACCGGAGCACATGGCTGCAGCGAAGAGGGTGTTGCGCTACTTGTGCAGTACGTCGGGCATGGGGCTTGTGCTTGGAGGGCAGAGTCCAGTGGTCCTTACTGGGCACGCAGACGCTTCTTGGGCTGACGACCAGGCTACGCAGCGGTCGTCACAGGGTTACACCTTCAGCCTTGGTTCCGGCTCTGTTTCGTGGCGGGCTACTCGCTCGTCTTCTGTTCTCGGCTCCAGTTGTGAGGCTGAGATCTACGCAGGAGCCATGGCTGCACAGGAGCTTCGCTGGCTCACCTACCTGCTGACTGACCTCGGAGAGTTGCCTCGTTCTCCTCCAGTGCTGTACGTAGACAACAAGGCCATGCTGGCCTTGTGTCGGGAGCAGCGACTGGAGCACAGAACGAAGCACATTGCTCTCCGCTACTTTCTTGCTCGTGAGCTGCAGCAGCGTGGTCAGCTGCGTCTTGCGTACGTGGCCTCTGAGGCCAACACTGCTGATATCTTCACCAAGGCACTTGCGCCTTGTGACCATCAGCGCTTCTGTACTCAGCTGGGCCTTGTGCCTACCTTGCCTCACTTGCTCACCTCTTGACCTTGCTTGTACTGTTACATATATATATACCTGCTCTTGTTTGTCTAGCCTTTTTTATATATATGTGTACTCCTGCTTGTGAACTGGCCTTGTGGCCTTGAACTTGTGCTCGGAATGTGTGGTGACTTTGTGATCCACCCTGAGCTTGTTTTTGCTTTGCTTTGCTTGACTGGTCTTGTGACCCCTTGTTCTCCCCCACTTTGCCTATGGGGGTGTGTCAGATTTATATGACATAGCTACTGTAGGCTATAGTGGGGTAGCCCATATGGGGTACAGTTTTCTAGGGTTTGCTTCTTGTACCCAACTTTCACTTAGTCATTTCATTCCTCGTTTCTTCTCAAGAAGAACAAATCTAAGTGTTCTTTCTGCGGCAAGCCCGGACATCGACTCATCGATTGTGACGAAATGAAAACTGCACGTTCAGCGCTTAGGGACCGCAGCAAAGGAGCAGATTTAATGCGAATATTGGAGGATCGTGGAGTGAATTTTTCAAACCACGAACGGACTCTACCAAGGAAAATCGCCGAGGTAAATAAAATCTCCGTGACACAAGACCCTGCTGGACCCGGACAACTCCAAAAAGGCCCTGTAAAAAGTAAGCACCCCTTCAAAATATCATACAAGGATGCTTTACTTGGAAAATATTCCCTTGGGTCTACGGCCTTTGTGAAATCACGAGAGAGGCTCCAGAAGAAAAAGAATGTACCGGTACGACAACTACAGCAGCTGCGCATGGGGAACCAACAACGGAGCGTGGAAGATCGACCTTCCAACGACGACATCGTCCTCTCTCTGAAAAACCAGCCCACGTCGACCAACCGGTCCCCACGGAAGAAGTCGGTGGCGCTGAAGCAGCTCAAGAGGGAGCTGGAGGTCAACATGAAGCTGCGACGACCTCAAACCTCCTCTACAGATGCATCTGCAACATCTGAAACATCTACGATATCTACCCCATCTATGAATTCTACTACGAGCTCGAGAACCACGTCGTCGACGACAACAAAAAATCACGGCAATAGGGAACGGCAGGACCGGCCATCTGCCACCCCAGGAGAAAACACAGAGCTATGGGAAATGCCCTATGATCCAATCAACGAGACGATCAACGGGTACAACGAGCAACGCCAACCATTTTTGCTCGAGGTGATCTGCAATAGACGACGCCTCCAAGCACTCGTGGACAGCGGAGCATCCCATTCAGTATGCGACAAAGCAATCCTCGAACGCATCAATGAGAAGTACACGCCTTCAAACTTCACAGCTACGATGGTTGACGGAAGCAAATTACAAGTCTACGGCGAAGCAGCGTTACACCTGCAGATGGGTCCTCTTCGCTGGAAACCGACCCTACCCGTCACCAACATCAAAGGGCTAGACTTGATTCTTGGGAGAGATTTTCTGAAGAAGTTCAACCCCGAGATCAACTGGGTCACCCGCACGGCGAGTATTTACAATCAAGACAGAAGAGTTCCTCTTCCGAATTGGAGCAACACGGGAGATATTCCGGAGGAGACTCTCGCACGCTTCGAGAAGGACGTGAAGCGAACCATGGCAGGGTTTGTTGCACTGGTTACCAACGAGGACGAAGGAGAGAGAAAAACGATCGAGCTTCCACCAGCAATCCAGAAACTTCTAGAAGAGTTCGAAGACGTTCTCCCTGACGACCTTCCAGACCAGTCGCTGCCATACCGAACCCACCAGCAAGAGATCATCGAAGAACCTGGTTCAAAACTGTTATAGTCACAATAGGCTTGAATGTGCCTAAAACGAAAGATAGAGAGCACAGACGGATTTCTGCACAGCGGCTTCAAACGTTGATAGCGTTCTGCTCACAGCTGCAAATGACTTGATTCAAATTGGATCTGGAGCGTCTTTACGTCGTCTACAATTAGCAATTTAGATTGCACGATTTGATAAAGAATTGACGACACAGCGTCGGTTTGAACGAACGGTACTATGGCAGCCACTATAGTCTTAGAACACAAGATAGGAAGAGTTACGAGTTGGGAATGACTCTCAGCTCCTACAAACCCCAAGAGCCGAGGTACAGTGATGTGGAACAGTGCCACACTGTCCCCAACCACGAAGGGTCTCGAAACTACCCTTCACTAGGGCCTACACCAAGTGAAATGTTACACTACACAAAGTAATGTAACTATCTTCAATATCTTGAGGTGTACCCTTTTGGCAAGCTTCGAAATCACTTCAGGCTTGACACCAAGGCTCGGGCTCTTCATCACAAACTCATCCTTGAGTTCTTGATGGGTCTGCTGCACACACCTGCGACACGCCGAACGTTCGACACAGGACAAAATAGAAACCGCGCACGACAAAATAGAAACCGCGCGCGAGACACAAACGACCGCGTAACACGCGTCTAGCGATAACTCGCTATTGACTCGACACACACACTCGACATCATGACTCAACATTCACACACAATTATAAGCATGAAATATATATTATCCCATGCCCTCATACCATTCCATACACACACACATTCACGCACACGAACAACAAGCCGAGTGCAAACCGTAGGGTTGCACCAACAAAAACCGACCTTCCGAGCACCATATCGACTCAGCCCTATCGAGTTGGCCGACATGAAGAAGCAGATCGAGTACCTTCTGGACAAAGGACTCATTCGACCATCAACATCACCATACGGTGCACCAGTGCTTTTCACACCAAAACTTGACGGAAGCTTACGCATGTGCATCGACTACCGAGCCCTCAACAAGCAGACGATCAAGAACAAGTATCCGATTCCACGGATCGACGATCTACTTGACCAGCTTTGTGGAGCCACAGTATTCTCAAAACTCGATTTGAGATCGGGATATTGGCAGATCCGGATGGCGGATAACTCCATCCATAAGACAGCGTTTCGGACCCGATACGGATCCTACGAGTACCTCGTCATACCGTTCGGACTCACCAACGCACCCGCTACATTCCAGGCCGAAATGAACCATATTCTTAGGCCTCTACTCGACGAATGCGTGGTGGTGTACCTGGACGACATCCTGATCTACTCGAGGGACATGAAGCAGCATATCGAACACCTACGACGCGTCTTCGAGATACTTCGACGTGAGAAGTTCTAGGTTAAGCTATCCAAGAGCGAGTTTGCCTTGAAGAAAGTTCAGTTCCTTGGACACATGGTGAGCGCTCAAGGAGTCCATGTCGACCCAAAGAAGATCGAAGCCGTACGTACGTGGAAGACACCGGAGAACGTGAAGGAACTTCAGCAACACCTCTCACCAATCTACTGAAGAAGAATACACCGTTCAAGTGGGAGGATGTGCACCAGCAAGCCATGGAGCAGTTGAAGACCGCACTCACGTCCGCACCCGTCCTGATCCTGCCAGATCCAGAAAAAGACTACGTCATCGAAGCTGACGCTAGCGACCAAGCAGTTGGAGCAGTCTTGATGCAAGACCAAGGAAAAGAACTACAACCAATCGCTTACCTCAACAAGAAATTGCACGGGGCAGAACTCAACTACCCGATTCACGACAAAGAGGCCTTAGCGATCATCACCGCATTCAAGACATGGCGATGCTACCTCGAAGGGAGAAAGACCACGGTCTACACTGACCATTGCAGCCTGAAGTACCTAAAGACGCAGCCGACCCTCTCTAGAAGACAAGTCAGGTGGATTGACTTCCTCGAGACGCACTTCGACTACGACATCGTGTACAAGCCGGGACACAAGAATAAGGCAGACGCATTGAGCCGGCCTGGACACGTTGCCGCCATACAGATTGAGGGGATGAATCCGCTACTCAAAGGGACTCTTCACGCACGGGTATACCATCGACCCCGAGATTCCCTTAGCAGAGAAAAAGAAATTGTTGCAGTGGGAACACGACGTCGCACTACGCAAAGGATCAACAAAGATATGGGTACCCAACTACCCGCCTCTTCGGCAGTTGCTTCTCGAAGAATACCATGACGTGCTCTACGCTGGACACTTCGGGAGTAACAAGACTCTTGCCGGGATTGCGAAAGTCTACTACTGGCCTCACATGGCAAACGACGTGCAAAAGTTTGTCACTTCGTGCGACACGTGCCAGCGGATGAAAAGCAGTAAGCAGAAGAAAGCAGGACTTCTTCAGCCTTTACCCGTCCCGGAACAGCCTTGGCAAGTGGTCAGCTTGGATTTCATCACCGGTTTACCACCTACCAATGCGGGGCATGACGCCATCCTGGTCGTCATCGATAAATTCTCAAAGATGGGACACTTCATTCCGACACATACAACCGCACGCACGGAGGAAACGGCACAGCTATTCCTCAAACACATCATCTCACAGCACGGGATCCCAACAACCCTCATATCCGACAGGGACCCCAAGTTTACTAGCAGGTTCTGGAAAGAGCTCATGTTGCTCATGGGGACACGCCTAGCAATGTCATTTGCATATCATCCCCAGACCGATGGGCAGACAGAGCGCTTGACCCAAATTGTGGAACAACTCTTGCGCGCAGCGTGCAAGGACGACATTAACAAGTGGGACTTGCACTTGCCGGTGTTGGAGTTCGCCTACAATAATGCGAAGCATGCCGCAACAGGAGAGACCCCATTTTTCCTCTGTTACGGACGACATCCACTAACTCCACAACAGCCGACAGTACCTGCAACTGTCCAACCCGCGCACGACTTCGTTACCACAATGCAGCAGCTTTGGGATCGGACACACAAGCGTCTACAGGACATACAATCTTCACAGAAACGCTTGGCCGATCGCCATCGACGTGATCATACCATTGCGGTTGGTGACCATGTGCTTCTCGACACATGCAACCTCAACCTCGGTCACCTTCCATCCAAGTTACGACCTCGCTTCTGCGGACCTTTCCTCGTAGAAGAGCAGGTCACTCCAGTCACATTCCGCTTGCGCCTACCAGCTTCTTGGAAGATTCATCACGCCTTCCACGTGCAGCTTCTTAAACCCTATCAAGATCCAAATAAGCTGTACACGGGACGCCAACCTCCGCCGCCGCCTCCAGTCCTCGTGAATGATGAACTTGAGTACGAGGTTGAATCTGTGCTTGCACATCATCGTCGTCGGCATGGCGCCCTGGACTTTCTCGTACGCTGGAAAGGCTATGATCCTTCTGAGGACAGCTGGGTCTCTGAAGAAGACATGAGTAACGCCCAACGTTCTCTCCGCGACTATCTTGTCAAGCAGGGTGTTACATCTACCACCCAGCTTTGAGCGGGGGAAGTGTGAGAGTACGCCGACGTTCGACATATTTCTCATTTCCATATTTTTACTCCATCTTATTTTCCTTATTTTCCTCTTTCATTTGCACTTTATTTCACCTCAATCGGACCACTATTCTATTTTCTAGAGCTTTCCGATTATTTCGCTTATTTGGTATTTTCGGCACCGACATTTACATTATACGGCACCGACAGCACCGACAGTGGTGTACAAGGCGTAATCTCGCCATAATCCGAAGTGCCAATGGGCTTGCTGTCAGAACAGATATATAGCTTATGCTGTTGTGTAGGCTATAGTGGGGTATCCCATAGGGGGTACAACCCAATTAGGGTTTCCTATATGTACTCACTTCATTCATAGTTCATTCATTCGCGTTCTCCTCTCCACACTTGCGTGCTTATGCGCACTTGTGATTATCTATTCTAGAAGAGCGCGTTCCAGAAGGTTCGGATTATCTGTTGTTTCTATGTATTTCTGAGTATAAATACGCCTTGTAATCACCTTTAGTGCAACATTCTCGAGTGGAAATTCGATCCTGTGACAGTACGTGCCGGTCGCGGGCGAGGTACGGGGCCGGGCGCTGGCGAGGGACGGGGCCTGGCGCTAGGCTAGGTACGGGCCGGGCGCTGGGCTAGGTACGGGCCGGGCGTGGGCGAGGTATAGGGCCGGGCGCTGGCGAGGGACGGGGCCGGGCGCGGGGCTAGGTACGGGCCGGGCGCGGGCGAAAGACGGGGCCGGGCGCAGGCGTAAGACGGGGCCGGGCACGAGCGTAAGACGGGGCCGGGCGCGGGCTAGGTACGGGCCTGTCGCGGGCTTGGTACGGGCTGGGCGCGGGGCTAGGAACAGGCCGATCGCGGACTAGGTACGGGCCGGGCGCGGGCGCGAGACAGGGCCGGGCGCGGGGCGACGGAGTCGACGGGGCCAGCGGGGCCGAGGGGCACAGATAGGGGCGACGGGGCCAAGGGGCCGAGCCTAGGGGCGACGCCAAGGGGCGACGGGCCGGGGCCTAGGCTAGCAGGGCATTAGGTGGTGGGCCCATAAATGTGAGGTCCTAGGAACTATTGCTCTTAATACCATGTTAGAATCCTAGCGTGACTTAGGAGCCATGGCTAGTGAGTGTCGAGAGAGTTGAGTGTCGAGAGAATTGGAAAGGAGAATGTCGAGAGGAATGATTTCACTAGCAAGAGTTGGGATACAAATACAAAACCCTAAATTGGGTTGTACTCACTACAAAGTACCCCACTGCAGGCTAGACAGCAAATACATTCTGACAGGTTCAAGATTCAAGTGATTTCGAAGCTCTCCAAAAGGGCAAACTTTAAGATAGTGAGAATAGTTGCATTACTTTGTGTAGTGTAACATTTCTCTTGGTGTAGGCCCTTGTGGAGGGTAGTTTCAAGACCCTTCGTGGTTGGGGACAGTGTGGCACTGCTCCACATCACTGTACCTTGGCTCTTGGGGTTTGTAGGAGCTGGGACTCATTCCCAACTCGTAACTCTTCCTATCTTGTGTTCTAAGACTATAGTGGCTGCCATAGTGCCGTTCGTTCGTTCAATAATTGATGAAATCGTGTGATTTAAATTGACGGAAGGCCGCAAGCTGCAGAGGTTGTCGAGCAAGGGCCATGGGGCCCGCTACTGAAGGCCGCAGGGCCTGCTAACGCGTGGGCCGCAGGGCGCAGCAAACGAGCAAGCGTGCACCGAAACTTCCATCTCGAGCAACAAGTGCTCCAGGGATTCGAGTCACCCCGCAGCAACGTTATGAAAGCATTCAAGTCCCAGTAGCTGAGGAGGAAGGAAGGGGCAAGAGGAGAATCCAAGCCCCAAATAGACTGACATATGATGCGCCGGGAAAGCCAGCCAAGTCAGCCTTAGTCGGAGCGGCACTTATGGTTGGAGACGACGAAGAGAGTGACTACGAGGATTATGCCTTCGCGTTCTTCTCTCCGGTAGAGATGTCGGGGGAACCAGAAACTCTCAAGGAAGCCTTGGAGAGTTGTGATGCTAAGGAGTGGAACAAGGCATTGGAGAGTGAGATGAAGTGTTGGTGCAACCCTACGGTTTGCATTCGACTTGTTGTCCGTGTGCGTGCATGCGTGTGTGCATGGAATGGTATGAGGGCATGAGATAATATATATTTCATGCTTATAATAGTGTCTGAATGATGAGGCATGGTTTTGAATGTGTGTGTCCAGTCAATGTCGAGTTATCACTAGTCGCGTGTCACGTCGTTGTTTGCGTGTCGTGTGCGGTTTTTATTTTGTTGTGTGTGGAACGTTCGGCGTGTCGCAGGTGTGCGCAGCAGACTTCCAAGAACTCAAGGAAGAATTTATATTGAAGAACCAGAGCCTTGGTTTCAAGATTCAAGTGATTTCGAAGCTCTCAAAAAGGGTAAAACTTTAAGATAGTGCGAATAGTTGCATTACTTTGTGAAGTGTAATATTTCTCTTGGTGTAGGCCCTTGTGGAGGGTAGTTTCGAGACCCTTCGTGGTTGGGGACAGTGTGGCACTGTTCCACATCACTGTACCTCGGCTCTTGGGGTTTGTAGGAGCTGGGAGTCATTCCCATCTCGCAACTCTTACTAATTTGTGTTCTAAGTCTATAGTGGCTGCCATAGTGCCGTTCGTTCAAAACGACGTTGCGTCATCAATTCTTGATAAAATCGTGTCATTTAACTTGCCTCGTGTAGGCGTCATCAAGACGCTCTAGATCCAGTTTATAGCAAGTCATTTAAAGCTGTGAGCAGAACTCTATCAATGCTTGAATCCGCTGTGCAGAAATCCGACTGTGCACTCTATCTTTCGTTTTCAGCACATTCAAGCCAATTGTGACTATAACAGGCTAAAGGTGTAACCCTGTGACGACCGCTGTGTAGCTTAGTCATCAACCCAAGAAGCGTCTGCGTGACCAGTGAGGACAACTGGACCCCGTCCTCAAAGCACGAGCCCCATGCCTGACGTACTGCACAAGTAACGCATTACCCTCTTCGCAACATCCCAGTGCACCTTTCGGTGCCTACCGGGAGCCACGTAGCGAGCCAGGAGGCTGAGAGGGTACGCGAGGTCAGGTCATGTGCACGTCATCAGGTACATGAGGCGACCCACAAGCTCTGGGTACGGACCACTCGGCTCTACGGACTCGTCCGAAGGTGGAGCTGAGAGCGAGTGGCTGGTAGACAGAGGAGTGGGCTGTGGAAGAAGAACTGGAAGCTGAAGCGCCGAAGGACCTGGTGCACCATGTGTGACTGAGTCAGGGTGATGGTGCACCGTGCTCTGTCCCGGGTGATCTGCAATCTAAGATAGCTGCGCAGTTCACCCAGGTTAGTGCAGGTGTGTCTCTTCTGCAGCTCCGACTTCACAAGGGTCAGTGCCTCAGTGTCAGCAGTGGCAAAGACTAGGTCGTCGACGTAGACGAGGACGTAGAACGGCGCCAGTGACTTGTCGGTGCATAGAAACAGCGACGGGTTAGCAGTAGAAGGAGTAAACCCCGGAGCCGCAAGTGTAGTCCTCAGTGTGTCGTGTGAGAATGATAGACGAGAGAAAAATGAATGAACTAGAAATGAGATGGGAACATATAGGAAACACATAAGTGTTGTACCCTCTAGGAGCTACCCCACTACAGCCTAGATAGACCATAGTAGATAGAAGTTTGACACACCCCCATAGGCAAAGTGGGGGAGAACAAGAGGTCACAAGACCAGTCAAGAAAAGCAAAGCAAGCTCAGGGTGGATCACAAAGTCACCACACAGTCTGAGCACAAGCAAAGGGCCATAAGGCCAGTTCACATGCAGAGTTATATAAAGGAAAGCAAACAGTACAGTGAACACAACCTAGCAAGTGTAAGCATGCAGGTATAAGTATATAGAGTATAGTACAAGCAGAGTCAAGAAGTCAACAAGTGAGGCACAGTAGGGACAAGGCCTAACACAGTACAGAAACGCTGATGATCACAAGGCTGAAGTGCCTTGGTGAAAACATCAGCAGTGTTGGCCTGAGAGGCCACGTAAGCAAGACGAAGCTGGCCACGCTGCTGCAACTCTCGAGCAAGGAAGTAGCGCAGAGCAACGTGCTTCGTTCTGTGCTCCAGTCTGTGCTCCTGACACAAGGCCAGCATGGCCTTGTTGTCGACGTACAGAACTGGAGGAGAACAAGGCGCCTCTCCCAAGTCGGTCAGCAGGTAGGTAAGCCAGCGTAGCTCCTGTGCAGCCATGGCCCCGGCGTAGATCTCAGCCTCACAACTGGAGCTGAGAACAGAAGAAGAGTGGATAGACCGCCAAGAGACAGAACCGGAGCCAAGACTGAAGGTGTAACCCTGTGACGACCGCTGCGTAGCCAAGTCGTCAACCCAGGAGGCGTCAGCGTGACCAGTTAGAACAACTCGAGCCCGTCCTCCAAGCACGAGCCCCATGCCCGATGTACTGCACAAGTATCGCAACACCCTCTTCGCAGCATCCCAGTGCACCTTTCGGTGCCTGCCGGGAGCCACGTAGCGAGCCAGAAGGCTGAGAGGGTATGCGAGGTCAGGTCGTGTGCAAGTCATCAGGTACATGAGGCAGCCCACAAGCTCTGGATACGGGCCACTCGGCTCTACGGACTCGTCCGAAGGTGGAGCTGAGAGCGAGTGACCGGTAGGCAGAGGAGTGGACTGTGGCGAGGAGTAGGTGAAGCCGAAGCGCTGAAGGACCTGCTGCACCATGTGTGACTGAGTCAAGGTAATGGTGCGCTGTGCTCTGTCCCGGGTGATCCGCAAGCCAAGATAGCTTGTCAGTTCACCCAGGTCTGTGCACGTGTGTCTCTTCTGCAGCTCGGACTTCACGTGGGCAAGTGCCTCCGTGTCAGCAGTAGCAAAGACAAGGTCGTCTATGTATACAAGAACGTAGAACGGCGGCAGAGTAGTGTCAGTGCGTAGAAACAGAGAAGGGTCAGCAGTGGAAGGAGCAAAACCAAGAGCAGCAATAGTCATCCTGAGCGTGTCGTGCCACTCACGGGGCGCCTGGCGGAGACCGTAGACTGGTCGCCGGAGGCTCCACTGGGTACCAGAAGGAAACGACCCAGTGAAGCCAGGTGGCAGGGGAGGAGTAGCGAGCGACTACAGCGTCGTAGAGTGCCTGTGCGGTCCTGTGCTGTCCGAAGTTAGCGCATTCGGCTAACGGCAGGTGGTTGCGAATGGCTAAGCGGGCAGCAGCGTCGTGAGTAAGCCACTGTGAGCGAGTCGCACTGTCAGTTGTGGTGGGAGGGGCAGTAGTGGCACGGGACACGTGCTCAAACAGGGAAACACCGTCCTTAATATCGCTCAGTAGGTACAGCTGCAGGTCGTCTAGCCACGTGTCAAACTTAACCGGTCTTCCCTCATGATCGAATGCGAGAACTCGACGCGAGGCAAGAGTGGCACAGTATGCAGGAGCAGCAGTAGCAGCAGTATGTAGAAGCAGCAGTAGCCGCAGTAGTAGTAGTAGGGGCCGAGGGGCCTAGGGGCCGAGGGGCCAAAAACGAAGAGTGGGGGTCGAGGCTAGGAGCAGAGGGGCCTGGGGGCCGACGGGCCTCGGGGCCGACGGGCCTGGGGGCCGAGGGGCCTGGGTCGCGGGTCACGGTGCGTGGTGGTGGGGGGGCGCGACTTGCCTAGGAAATGGGGCCGAGGGGGGGCGCGATAGGCCTAGGGGCGCGAAGGCGCCGAGGGGCGCTACGGGCCTAGGAACGGGGCCGTGGGGGGCGCGACGGGCCTAGGGGCGCGACGGGGCCGAGGGGCACGATGGGCTAGGAAACGGGGCCGTGGTGGCGTGACGGGCCTAGGAAACAGGACCGTGGGGCGCGACGGGCCTAGGGGCGCAACGGACCTAGGTGCGCTACAGGGCCGAGGGGCGCGACGGGCTAGGAAACGGGTCCGTAGGGGGCGCGACAGGCCGAGGGGCGCGACGAGGCCGAGGGGCACGACGGGCCTAGGAACAGGGCCGTGGGAGCGCGACGGGCCTAAGGAACGAGGCCGTGGGGCGCGACGGGGCCGAGGGGCGCGACGGGCCTAGGAACGGGGCCGTGGGGGCGCGACGGGCCTAAGGGGCGCGACGGGCCTAGGGGCGCGATGGGGCCGAGGGGCGCGACGGGGCCGAGGGGTGCGATAGACTAGGGAACGGGGCCATGGGGGGCGCGACGGGCCTAAAGGGGGCGACGGGCCTAGGGGCGCGACGGGCCAAGGGGCCGGGTCCTAGGGGCTACTTGCAGGGCAGCAGGTGGTGGGCCCAAGGAAAGAAAAAGCGGTCCTAGCGAGGGACCTGCTCTGAAACCATGTTGAAAGTAATGAACGAGGATGAATGCATTGAACAGATGTTGGGTACAAGTACTAACCCTAGGTGGGTTGTACCCCTTATGGGCTGCCCCACTATAGCCTACACAAATGAAAAGCTATAATGTTCTGACAGTGACCATCCTTCCATGCCCCTTCCCTGCTGCTGATGGCCGGAGGGCGAGTGTCTCGCCGCGTCCAACCTTCCCTCTCGAAGGCGGCGTCGGTCGGGCGAGCGTGATTTGCCACTGGGCCTCTTGTCCCCCCGCCTCTGTTGGCGCGGCGAGCGTGATCCTTTCCTCTGTCGCCAATGCCCCCAGGTACTTCCGTTGATGCACCCGCATGCACCGCTTCTCCACATCTTGTTCGATGTGGAGCCCGAGGTAGAAGCTCACGTCACCAAGGGCCTTGCACTTGAATTTGTCTTGAAGCTTCAGCATCACCTCCTTCACAAGATCAGAGTAGGGTGAGAAAATTAGGATGTCATCCACATACACAACCATGAAGCTCCTCTGCTCCCCCTCGCCAAGCATGAACAATGAGTGATCGGCCGTTGAGGGAGTGAAGCCGATCTCCTCCAAAACTCCTCGCAGCTTCAAGTACCACTGCCTAGGGGCCTGCTTCAGTCCATAAAGGGCCTTCTTCAGCATCAAAACTCTGCCACTACCATCATCAAACCCCTCTGGCTGCGCCATGAAAATCTCTTCCTCTAGGACGCCGTTGAGGAATGCGGTTGTCACGTCCATTTGTTTCACCACCCATCCTTTGATGGCAGCACCCGCGAGTAGGGTTCTCAGCGTCGTCAGCTTCACCACAGGAGCAAACAACTCCTTATAGTCCACCTTCTCCTTCTGCTGGTACCCCTTCGCCACAAGCCTAGACTTGTAGCGCTCGATTTTGCCGTCGGCGTTGGACTTGATCTTGAAGAGTCACTTGGACGTAATCGCATTACGCCCCTCCGGTAGCTCCACCAATTCCCACGTGCCGTTCTCCTCAATGCTCTTCAACTCACTCTCCATTGCCTTCTTCCACTCCTCAGCATCACTACTCTCCAAGGCCTCCTTGAGAGTTGCTGGTTCCCCCGGCATCTCCACCGGAGAGAAGAACGCGAAGGCACACTCGTCGTAGTCACTATCCTCGTCATCTCCAACTATAAGTGCCGCTCCGGCCAATGCTGACTTGGCTGGCTTTCCCAGTGCCTCATAGGTCAGCCTATTTGGGGCTTGAATTCTCCTTTTGCCCCTTCCTTCCTCCTCAGCTGCAGGGACATGAAGGCTCTCATGGCGTTGCTGCGGGGTGACTCGGATCCGTGGAGCACTCGTAGTGCGAGAAGGAAGTGTCGGTGCACGCTCGCTCACTTGCTGCACCTCCTCCTCTTCTTCCTATGCATCCTTGATCTCCTCTCCCCTATTCACAAGGGAAGATTGCCTTGTGGTGGTGCTGCTGCTGCTCAGCTCCAAAGGAAGCTCCACATGCTCCAAACCGGAACTCTTCACCTCCCCAAACCGCATGCCTATCTTCGCCTCATTCTCCGCCTTCCAATCCTTGTACATCAGATTCTCCATGAATTTGCAGTCCCTGCTCACCAAGAATTTCTTGGTGAATGGGTCCCAAAGAAGCAACCCCTTGCTGTTTTGAGCCATGCCCAAGTGCACAGCCCATATTGCCTTGGCACCGAGCTTGTTGTGCCGAAGATGCTTAGGCACGAGCGACATGCACATGCACCCGAACACCCGAAGCATATCCACATTTGGCTTCCTTCCAATCCACTCCACATAGGGCACCCATTTGTCTGCTCCCACATGAGTCAAAGCTCTGTTCTTGGCCACACACACACTCCGCACCGCATCAGGCCAGAAGTAGTCGGGTAGCCCGGCTTCAAAGAGCAACCCGCGCGCCGTCTCCGTGATTGTGCGGTTCGCTCGCTCGTCGATGCCGTTCATTGCAGGGGAGTATGGCATGGTAAGGGAGTGCCTTATGCCATTCTTCTTCAGCCACAGTGAGAACTCCTTGCTCAAGAGCTCTCCCCCTCGATCGGTGCGAATTGCCTTCACTAACCGGTCTTGTTGCCGCTCCACCACCGGCAACCAATCGGTCTTCACCGTTTCAGCCACGTCACTCTTCTTGGACAACACGTACACCCAAGTCATGCGAGTGTAGACGTCCACAATGGTGAGAAAGTACTCAGCTCCAGCAGCTCCAAGCTTAAGGGGGCCCACCACGTCCATCACCACCTCATCAAGTGGTGCCTTAGCCGTTGCCTCCGAACTAGAGAACGGGTAACGGGTGAACTTGGCTTGAATGCATGTCGGGCAGCCAAGTACCTCATCGGGCTCCCCCTTCACACGTATGCCAGCAACCATCTCATTCTTCACTAGCTGCTGCAAGATGGGCAGGGCCACATGCCCCATTCGCCGATGCAAGGTGAGCCAATCACACTCCCCCGTAGCCGAAGTCGGATTGGAGAATGCCGCACTTGCAATAGTGCCCCACATGTTTTTTCCATACTCCTCCTCCGCTGCTGCCTTGGGGTTCTCCTCACCCTTGTGCTTCTTCTGAGCTGCTGCACCACTCTCCTCGTGTTCACCGAGCTTGCTGATCCCTCCAAGATTGCACTTCTTGGACTCAATCTCCTTAGCGCGGCCGTTCGCGCCATCGCCGCTACCAACCGCTTCACCCTTGGTGATGATGCTTGCTGCCACTTGTCTCTCCTTAGGCATGGGGACCACAGGGATCTGCCACATCTCGTTGTAGACATCTCTATCCTCGTGAAGGTCCCAAAGAATCCGCTCACCAAGCCTCGCGGTGTAGGTCTTAGCTCCTTTCGAGCTCGTGTCCATGCCGGCCTTTTGCAACCGCCGCACGGAAATCAGGTTTGCAGCAAGGTTGGGCACCCAAAGCACGTTCTTGAGGCCCACCATCTTCCCATCAGCACCCTTGAACATGGCCTTGCCCATGTCTTTCACCTCTGCTCGCTGCCCCAAAGCCGATGTCACATGCTTCACCGGTGACGGCTCAAGTTCGGTGAGCAAGTCCGCACGAGGTGTCATGCTATAGGTAGCGCCGCTATCGATCACCCAATAGTCCAGGGAGTGTAGGGTGACCTTCCCCACAGTTGCTGGCTCCTCAAAGCCTTCATCCTTCTCTGGACCAGCCGGTGCTTGCGTGGACACGAAGAAGAATTGACCCGGAAAGCGGTCGTCCCTCGACTCGCTCTCGTTGCCGGCACTCTTCATACTTGCAGCACCACCTCCGCGACCGCCACGGCCTCCGCGGCCTCTTCCTCTCCCTCCTCCTGCTCCTCTACCCTCTTGGCCTTGAGCAGGAGTCCATCCATCAGGGAGCTTGTAGCAATCGCGCCACATATGTCCGCTCTTGTGACAATAGTGACACTCGCCGTCGAATCGGCCTCGACCGCGTCCGTAGCTCTTGTTGTCGCTGCCGTATCCGCCACTCCCGCGGCCTCCATTGAAGTTGTTGCTGCCAAATCTGCCTCCCCCTCGTCCTCTGCCCATTCCACGGCCATACCCTCGGCAGATGCTTGCTGCCCCGGCGCCATCCGCACTCGCCAACTCACAGCGGCGGAAATCCTCTTGAAGGATCGCTCGTTTCACGTCTTCAAATGAGGGCCGGGGCAAGTCACGATTGAGGTTGATGATGAGCAAGGACCATGACCCTGGGAGTAAGGCCAGCAACTTGGTCTTCTTTTGGAGCTCGCTATAGTTCAAATCAGCTCCCTCAAGCCGCGTCAATAAGTCGAAGAATTTATGCACCCCTTCTTCAACTGCTTCGTCTTCTTCAATTCGTAGTGCCGCCATTTGCCGTTCCAACACCACCGCTACCGCCGCTGTTGCAGGAGGTACAGTGATGTGGAACAGTGCCACACTGTCCCCAACCACGAAGGGTCTCGAAGCTACCCTCCACAAGGGCCTACACCAAGAGAAATGTTACACTACACAAAGTAATGCAACTATTCTCACTATCTTAAAGTTTACCCTTTTGGAGAGCTTCGAAATCACTTGAATCTTGAACCAAGGCTCTGTTTCTTCAAGATAAATTCTTCCTTAAGTTCTTGGAATTTTGCTGCGCAAACCTGCGAAACGCCGAACGTTCCACACACGACAAAATAGAAAACCGCACACGACACGCAAACAACGACGTGACACGCGACTAGCAATAACTCGCTATTGACTCGACACACACATTCAAAACCATCCCTCATCATTCACACACTATTATAAGCATGAAATATATATATTATCTCATGCCCTCATACCATTCCATGCACACACGCATGCACACACACGGACAACAAGCCGAATGCAAACCGTAGGGTTGCACCAACACAGCCTCGGTTCCAGCTCTGTTTCCTGGCGGTCTACCCGCTCGTCTTCGGTTCTCAGCTCCAGTTGTGAGGCTGAGATCTACGCCAGGGCCATGGCTGCTCAGGATCTACACTGGCTCACCTACCTGCTGACTGATTTGGGCGTGCAGCCTCGTTCGCCTCCAGTTCTGCACGCTGACAACAAGGCCATGATCGCCTTGTGTCAGGAGCACAGACTGGAGCACAGAATGAAGCACATCCCTCTGCGATACCTCCTTGCTCGAGAGTTGTAGCAGCGTGGCCAACTTCGTCTTGCGTACGTGGCCACTAGGGCCAACACTGCTGATATATTCAACAAAGCACTTCCGCCTGGTGATCATCAGCGCTTCTCTACTATGTTAGGCCTTGTGCCTACTTTGCCTCACTTGCTCACTGCTTGACTTGCTTGTACTGTGACCTATATATATACCTGCATGCTTACACTTGCTAGGGTATGATCACTGTATTGTTTGTTCTCTTTTATATAAATCTGCATGTGAACTGGCCTTATGGCCCTTTGCTTGTGCTCGGACTGTGTGGTGACTTTGTGATCCACCTTGAGCTTGCTTTGCTTTTCTTGACTGGTCTTGTGACCCCTTGTGCTCCCCCACTTTGCCTATGGGGGTGTTTCAGAATGTTATAGTGCTTACATTTGTGAAGGCTATAGTGGGTTAGCCCATAAGCGGTACAACCTAATTAGGGTTAGTACTTGTACCCAACTCTTTCATAGTTCATTCATTCTTGTTCGTTATTCTGACAGTTCGCACTCATCCTCGTGTTCCTCGTTCGGTCCTCCTCCTGTCCCCGGCACTCACATTATGGCACTTCGTCCTTCCTGTCAGAATGTTATGTTTTGTCTAGCCTGCAGTGGGGTACTCAATAGTGAGTACAGCCCAATTTAGGGTTTGCGATATGTACTCAACTGCTTGCTAGTGAAACCTCTCTCTTTCTCATTCTTACTTTCCTTTGGTTTCTTAACATGGAATCAGAGCAGGTCGACCCTCCTGGGTCGATCCTGTACATGGGCCCACCATTGTCTTCCGCTGCCATACTGCCTATCACGCGCCTCGGGCGCGCACTGTCGTTCTGCCTGCCGCGCGCCCATGGCGCGCGACCCTTTTTTCTTCCCGCCGCGCGCTCGAGTCGCGCGGCGGTTTTCTGACCGTCGCGCCGCCCTAGGGGCCGCGCGACGCCCTTCTCTGCCCGTCGCGCGCCCCGGGGCGCACGGCGGTTTCGTCGCCCGGGGGGCTCGTGCGCGGCCCCCACTCGTCGCCCGTCGCGGCGCCAACGGGGGCCCGCGCGGCCCCAATTCCCGTCGCCTGTCAAGGCGACCCTTGGGGGGGCCGCGCGACTGAAGGGGGGCCGCGCGTCGGCCCCTCCCGTCGTCGTCCCGGCCCTGCCCCGTCCCGGACCTGCCCCGGCCCCGTCGCGGCCCAGTCCCGGACCTGCCCCGGCCCCGACCCTGTCCCGGCCCTGCCTCGGCCCTGTCGCGGCCCCGTCCCGGACCTGCCCCGGCCCCGACCCTGTCCCGGCCCTGTCCCGGACCTGCCCCGACCCTGCCCCCCCGCCTTTTCCCGTCGCCCGTCGCGGCGCCCGGGGGGGGGGGGGGGGGGGGGGGGGCGCGCGTCGCCCCTCCTGTCTTCGTCGCGGCCCTGCCCAACGGCCGCCCCTGCTGCTGCCCTACCCTGTGTTGGGGTTTGGGGGTGGCGAGTGTGGGGGTGACGAATGTGCGTGGTCTCCCCTACTCCTCCTCCTCCTCCGTCTCCCACTGCTGCAGCTGCCGCTGAGGGGGGTGGGTGTGTGGGAGCCGATGGAGTAGTGCTAGGGGGTGGAGTATAAGTAGTGCTAGAGGTGCAGCAGGGGGTGTGTGAAAGGGGGGTGAGACAGTTAGAGGATGTTGGGCGGAGGCAGCTGTCGTGTCGCCAGCAGCGCTAGTAGTCCGGAGGCTACAATCTCCGGTAGCCCAGCGAGCCTGCTGCGCCAGTCGCCCGTGGGTCCGTTGCTCCTGCAGCTCAGAGTTAGTCGCGGAGCCAGTTACTCCAGTAGTCCGAAGGCTACAATCTCCGGTAGCCACAGTGCGCGCCGCTCCTGTTGCCCGTGTGTCTGCAGCTTCACCTGTCGTCTCCTATCTCTTCTCCTCTCACAGTCCCTCCTCCTCCTCACTTACCATCTGTGACTGCCTCTAGCTTTGCTTATATTTGTGAACTATAAACTGCTACTTCTTGTACTTGTGCTCAGAATGTGCGGTGACTTTGTGATCCACCCTGAGCTTGTTTTGCTTTGCTTGTTGTGCTGATTACACCCCACTTTGGCTATGGGGGTGTGTCAGAATGTTATGTTTTGTCTAGCCTGCAGTGGGGTACTCAATAGTGAGTACAGCCCAATTTAGGGTTTGCTATATGTACTCAACTGCTTGCTAGTGAAACCTCTCTCTTTCTCATTCTTACTTTCCTTTGGTTTCTTAACACTTCCTGTGTTCCACTGCGAGTTCCCCTGCCGTCTCCTCCTGTGTCCTCTCTTGCTGACAGTCCGGACCCTGAGTCTGACGTAGCTCATGCTGCCAGTCGTAATTTCGCACGTCTTCTAGCCACTGTTGTCACGGACCCTTCGTTTGAGTGCGCTGCTGCGTGTGCCCTAGTTGCTGAGCTTGTTAACTTTGTTGCCGCCTGTCGTCTCGACTACACCGCTAGTCTTGTTGCTGTGTTTGAGTCTAACTGACCTCCGTCCATTGGGGGTGGGTGTGCTCTTGGCATGAACGTCCTTGAGGATAGGCAGGAGGACTTTGAGTGTCTTGCAGCTGCTGCACCTCATCTCGTGGCCATGCTGCTTGCACCTGAGGGAGACCCGGATGCACGAGACATTCCAACCCCGCGCTCTCACGCAGAGGCGATTACGGGTCCCTACTCCTCTCAGTAGCAGACAGCCATGGATGCAGAGATGGCATCCTGGAATTCCACAGGCGCCTACGTTGACGCAGTTCCCCCTCCTGAGGCGACCATGGTCGATGGCATGTGGATTTTCAGGGTGAAGCGGCCGCCGGGTTCTCCGCCTGTCTTCAAGGCTCGTTACGTTGCACGAGGCTTTAGTCAGGGACAGGGAGTTCACTTCTTCCAGGCCTTCTCCCCTACCCCGAAGATGTCCACTCTTCGGGTGCTGCTGCACATTGCCGCTCAGCGTGACTACGAGCTTCACTCTCTTGACTTCAGCACAGCTTTCTTGCAGGGCAGCATGCACGAGGAGATCTGGCTGCGCCGCCCACCTGGCTTTACTGGGTCGTTTCCTGCTGGTAACCAGTGGAGCCTCCGGCAGCTAGTCTACGGTCTCCGCCATGCGCCTTGCGAGTGGCACGACACACTGAGGACTACACTTGCGGCTCTTAGGTTTGCTCCTTCGACTGCTGACCCGTCATTGTTTCTACGAACCGACACTTCGCTGCCGCCATTCTACATCCTCATGTACGTCGACGACTTGGTTTTTGCCACTGCTGACACTGAGGTACTGGCCCTTGTGAAGTCCGAGCTGCAGAAGAGACACACCTGCACTAATCTGGGCGAGCTGCACAGCTATCTTGTCTTGCAGATCACCCAGGACAGAGCACGGTGCACCATCACCCTGACTCAGTCACACATGGTGCACCAGGTCCAGCGCTTTGAATTCCGGTACTCCTTGCCAGTGTCCACTCCTCTGCCTACCGGTCACTCACTCTCATCTCCACCTTTGGACGAGTCCGTAGAGCTGAGTTGCCCGTATCCGGAGCTTGTGGGCTGCCTCATGTACCTGATGACCTGTACTCGACCTGACTTTGCCTACCCTCTTAGCATCCTGGCACGCTACGTTGCGCCCAGGAGACACCGACCAGAGCACTGGGAGGCCGCTAATAGGGTGTTGCGCTACTTTTGCTGTACATCTGGCATGGGGCTCGTGCTTGGAGGACGGGGTCCTGTTGCCCTCACTGGACATGCAGACGCGTCTTGGGTTGACGTCTTGGCTACGCAGCGGTCGTCACAGGGTTACACTTTCAGCCTTGGCTCCAGCTCTGTTTCGTGGCGGTCTATCCGCTCGTCTTCTGTTGTCAGTTCCACTTGTGAGGCTTAGATCTACGCAGGGGCCATGGCTGCACAGGATTTACGTTGGCTCACCTATCTACTGACCGACTTGGGAGAGCGGCCTCGTTCTCCTCCAGTTCTGTACGTAGACAACAAGGACATGATTCCCTTGTGTCAGGAGCACAGACTGGAGCACAGGAAGAAGCACACTGCTCTGCATTACTTCCTTGCTCGAGAGTTGCAGCAGCGTGGTCAGCTTCGTCTTGCTTACGTGTCCACTTGGGCCAACACTGCTGATATATTCACCAAGGCACTTCAGCCTGGTGATCATCAGCGTTTCTATACTGTTTTAGGCCATGTGCCTACTGTTGAGATAACATCGAGACTTAAGCACTTCAAGGAATTCGTGTAGTACAGTTAGTACAGTGCGAGACTTCGCACGTAATAGTAAAGTACTAATAGTCTGACGTCAGCAAAGCACTACGCGCCCTAGGATTACGTCAGCAAGTAGCTGTAGGCCTCGCGAATAGTCACGTACCATTTCAGAACAGGAATAGCGTGAATAGCACTGTACAGGAGGCGAATAGGTATTTTATTCTAGCTATATATTCTGTATGCTTGTTATTTTGATAATATACCTGATTTCAGAGACATTGATCCTGAAACGTGTCACTACATGGGCTTTACATATTAGCCCAGAGAAAGCCTCCTACACTTGCTTAAATTCACGAAATGACTTCCACTGCAACAGGAAGCTACCATCCTAAGTATACGATCCTATTCAGTCATTTCAAATTCTAACATGGTATTGCGAGCCTCTTAGGATTTTACCAGCTTCTAACTACATACTCTGCATCTATGTCTGGCTCTCCACGATCCGACAACGGGTCTTCTGTTACGAGCCCATCACACCCAACAGCGTCTCCAGCTGCTGACATTTCTCATCTGCAGCAACATCAGCAACAACAATATCAGCAACAACCGATGTACGGCATGCCACAGAGCAATCAGTTCGTACACACAGCCGCAGCAGCGGCATCAGCGGCAGCAGCCGCAGCAACAGCAGCATCAGCAGCCACAACAGCTGCAGCTGCAGTAACTGGTTCTACTAATCAACCAGGACAACAGTCTAGTTTCGTACCAACTGGACCATATCAATATCAAGGGGCTTACCAGCCGACGAATCTTCAGCAGCGCGTTGATGCTGCCGTTTTGTCACTCAACCAGATGTTTCCCGGTGCTATGAGCCTTGATGGCTCCAGTTATCAGCGTGGACAATCACCACAGGGGAGCGATGGGTCAAACAACTCCTTCTCCTTTGTTCCTGGTGGACAAGGACAGCAAGCATCGCAAGGATCTCAGATGCCATCGCTTTATCAGTTTTAGTCAGCCGACGGCACCGGAAGTTATCTTCCTACTTCTGCAGACCCAACAAAGGCTAAAACGACAATGCCATTCAACGGTCAAGATTTTTATACCTGGAGTTTCGAATTCGAACTTTTTGTTTAAACTGCGGGATTCTGGCAATTGTTCGACGGTACAGCACCCTTCCCATCTCGCGGCTCACCCCTTCAACAGGCCGCCTTCCGATCGGCGTCGCTGACCGCATACACAGTTCTCGTTCGCAATATGACACCGACTGAACAGCTTGGTATTCGTCCCTTTCGTACCAATACCGCTCCCGCTGAAGCAGCTTGGTCATACCTGCAGGGGGTTTACATGGCAAAGGACACCGTCAATCAGAGCAAAATCTTAACGCAGCTGTCAACAATACAGATAATAAACGGCGAGAAGGTGACGCAGTATATCAACCGCGCTCGAAATCTGCGTGACCAGCTTCAGAAGTGTGGAGGATACTTCCCCGACGCTATGTTTCACAGAGTGCTACTCGCGGGCCTTGGACCAGAATGGCAGCAGTGTCGCTCCATTCTTCGGATGCAGGCGACGTTGTCTGAGGGGGCACTCTGTGCTGCTCTCATCGCCGAACAGCAGGATATGGATCTGCACAACGCTCGAGGAGGGAAAAAGGTGGTTAGTAACACAATCAGTTTTTATTCTACTCCACGTCACAAGCCCGTGTGTTCCTTTTGCTGTAAAGCAGGTCATACCATCGATACCTGCTGGTCGAAGGATAAGCCGCCTTGGAAGCGGTCTGCGCCGACACACACCAAAGATTCGAACGCTACGAAGCCGGACACTGCGAAGACGAACAATGCGAAGCCGAACACTGCAAAGCCGCCTGCTACACCTATCAAGACACAGGCGAAACAAGTCATTAATTGTATGACGTCAGTTTCTACCTTCTACGATCCTGACGCCGAAGACCGTATTCACAATGGCTTCAACGATGAACTTGATACGCCTATACCACCCGAGGTCTACGCCAACCTTGCACATACCTTGGAAGGTCCCAACACGTGGTACCTCGACAGTTGTTGTGGCCAGCATATGTGTTCCTCGGAAAACCGTTTCGTCATCAACCAGCGTCGTCTTCAGAATCCCTGCGTCGTCACCGTCGCCAACAGTCAACGTCTTACAGCACATTGGATGGGTAACATCATTCTTGATTCCGTTGAAGAAGACTTCAGTCTTCATCTTAACGACGTGCTTCTCGTTCCTCGCCTTGGCTTCAATCTGATGTCATCTGCACAGCTTATGCGGAATGGGATTACTCTTCTTGGCGAACCTGGAAAGTTTACTTTGAAATACGGAGACAGGAAACTCGGCACGGCAGTCGAACAAAACGGTGTATTCGTCCTCAACTTTGTACATGAGCGCACCACTGCCGACTCCGAAAATATTCTCTCTCGGCCCATGGGAGCATCGCGATGACATTGATTACACTGACGATATCGTTCTACGTGAGGGTGTTGTACCTACGTCTTCAACCACGGCTGCCGCTGTCATGCTGACCTTTGACAACCAAGGCCTGAGTGACGTACAGACTGTCAAACTTATATGCTGCACATTGTGTAGTCTTTAGTGGGGTAGCCTATATGGGGTACAACACAACTCAGGGTTAGTACTTGTACTCATCCTGCTGCTAGTTCATCTCATTCTCATTCTTACATTCTAACATGGTTTCAGAGCAGGTCCCCTCCTAGGACCACTTTTCTTTGGGCCCACCACCTGCTACCCTGCTAGCCACTGCCCCGTAGCCTGGCGCCCGTCGCCCCTAGGCCCCGGCCCCGTCGCTTGTTGCTCGTGCCCGACGCCCCTAGGCCCCGTCGCGGCCCTACGTTTCTGGCCCCTCGGCCCCGTCGCTCCCGGCCCCTTGGCCCATCGCCTACGGCCCGTCACCTAGGCCCCGTCGCTCCCAGCCCCTTGGACCGTCGCCTAGGCCCCGTTGCCTAGACCCCGTCGCCCTCGGCCCGTCGCCTAGGCCTCGTCGCTCTCGTCCCCTTGGCCCGTCGCCTACGACCCGTCGCCTAGGCCCCGTCGCTCCCGGCCCCTTGGCCCGTCGCCTAGGCCCCGTCGCCCCGTCGCCTAGACCCCGTCGCCCTCGGCCCGTCGCCTAGGCCCCGTCGCTCTCGGCCCCTTTGCCCGTCGCTCACGGCCTGTCGCCTAGGCCCCGTCGCCCCCGGCCCATTTCGTACTGGCCCCGCGGCCCCGTCGCCTGCCGTCCCTCGCGCGACCCGCGACCTGCGACCCACGGCCCCGCGACCCTCGACTCACGGCCCCGTGACTAGCGACCCACTGCCCCCCCCCCCCCCCCCCCCCCCTAGGCCCCGTGACTCATGGCCCCTAGGCCCCGCGGCCCGACGCCCCTAGGCCCCACGGCCCCTTCGTCGCCCGGCCCGTCGCCTAGGCCCCGTCGCCGCCGGCCCATTCGTTCTAGGCCCAGCGGCCCCTGCGTACCTGGCCCCGCGGCCCGTCGCCCCACGGCCCGTCGCCCCACGGCCCCTTGGCCCCTTTCGTACCTGGCCCCGCGGCCCCATTCGCTCGTCGTCCCCGGCCCCGTCGCCTAGGCCCCGTCGCCCCCGACCCCGTCGGCCTCGGCCCGTCGCCTAGGCCCCGTCGCCCCGGCCTGTTCGATCTTGGCCCCCAGGCCCATCGGCCCCTAGCCTCGGCCCCTACGCCTCGTGTTTGGCCCCTCGGCCCCACCCCTCGGCCCCTCGGCCCCTAGCCTCGGCCCCTAGGCTCGGCCCCTCGGCCCCTTGGCCCCTTGGCCCCTTGGCCCCCAGGCACCTCGGCCCCTCGGCCCCTAACCTCGCCCCCCCCCTCGGCCTCGTGTTTGGCCCCTCAGCCCCGCCCCTCGGCCCCTAGTCCCCGCGGCCCCTCGGCCCCTAGGACCCTTGGCCCCTCGGCCCCTTGGCCCCGCCACCCTCTTGTTTGGCCCCTCGGCCCCTAGGCCCCTCGGCCCCTAGTCTCGGCCCCTCGGCCCCGTGGCCCCTTGGCCCCTTGGCCCCCCAGGCACCTCGGCCCCTTGGCACCTCAGCCCCGTGGCATCTCCCGTCCGGCCCCTCGGCCCTCACCCTCGTGTTTGGCCCGTCGGCCCCTAGGCCCCTTGGCCCCTCGACCTTGTGTTTGGCCCCTCGACCTCATGTTTGGCCCCTCGGCCCCTAGGCCCCTTGGCCCCTCGGTCCCTAGTCCCCTCGGCCCCTCGGCCCCTAGGACCCTTGGCCCCACGGCCCCTCGGCCCCGCCACCCTCGTCTTTGGCCCCTCGGCCCCCCCGCCCCTTGGCCCCTTGGCTCCTGCTGCTACTGCTGCTCCTGAGTGCTGCGCCACTATGGCTTCGCTTAGAGTTCTAGCGTTCGATCATGAGGGCAGACCGGTTGCATTTGACACGTGGCACGTCGATTTGCAACTGTACCTACTGAACGATATTAAGGACAGTGTCTCACTATTTGACCACGTGTCCGGTGTCGCTCCAGCCCCTCCCGCCACAGCTGACGGTGGCACTCGTTCCCAATGGCTGTCTCGTGACGCTACTGCCCGCTTAGCCATTCGCAGCCACCTGCCGGTGGCCGAATGTACTCACTTTGGACAGCACAGGATAGCACAGGCCCTGTACGACGCTGTCGTTGCACGCTACTCCTCCCCTGCCACTACTGCTATAGGCAGACTGCTACTGCCCTACCTGTTCCTTGAGCTGTCAGCTCTTGCCACCGCAGCGGACCTGGTCACCCACCTGCGCACTAGCGACGCTCGCTACCGCGCTACCGTCCCTGCTAAGTTCCTTGCCACGAACCAGCCCCCATGTTCATCACCCTCTATTTCATAGTCTCTCGCCTCCCTGACTCTCTTCGCTCTGTCAAGGACCACTTTCTCTCCCTTGAACCCACCTCCCTCATTGTTGACCTCCGCGAGCAGCATCTCCTCGCAGCTGAGACTAGTGCAGTTGCTGTAGGTGCTGCTCGTGGCACTCCGCGCCCGCCCTTCTTTGAGGGGTGCTCCCCCTCCCCCCTTTCCCCCTCCTTTGCCTCTGCTGCTGCTGCAGACGTCTCTGTTACTGAGGACGTCGGTGCTGCTTCGATTAGTGCGAAGCGCCGCAACAGCAAGGGCAAGGGTGGCCGGGGTGGTGGAGGTGGCAGCGGTGGTGGTGGAGGTGGCAGATTTGGAGGTGGTGGAGGTAGTGGAGGTGGTGGCGGCGGTGGGACTGGTGGTGGCAGTGGGGGCTCTGGTGGCGGCGGTGGAGGCAGCGTAGGGAGTGGAGGCAGTGGAGGCGGTGGGACTGGTGGTGGCAGGTCTGGACCTCGGCGTGGAGGCCCTGGTGGTGGTCAGCGATAGCAGCAGCAGCGTCGGAGCGAGACCAAGTCGCCCCAGCAGCTCCGTGAGTGGTTGGTTCAGCGTGGGCCGGGTGGGGGTAGTGAGACCTGCCCGTATGTCATTCGCACGGGTGTCCGTGCGGGCCAGACATGCGTGAAAATTCACACTGAGCACCGCTGCTTCTCCCGCCTTGACGACGCCTGGCGTGCTGAGTTTGGTGACGACGTCGAGCGCCCTCGCTGGGCGGAGTTGCTTAGGTTGGGCGTTGCTATCTTTGACGTAGACTATGATGCTATTATCTCTGCCATGTATGCTTTGTCTTTTAGTGCTGAGGGTGACTATTACCGGTGTGTACCACCTGACCCAGGTATAGCGGCTACTGCTCTAGGTGCTAGTGCGTCTGGTACTCCCCCTGGTACTGCGCCTGCTGAGGCCTTGCACACCTTCACGTTGGACTCAGGCGCCTCGCGCTGTTTCTTAGGTGACAGCACCACTCTCACTCCTCTCCCTGCACCTGTCCCGGTCAGACTGGCTGACCCCTCTGGGGGCCCGGTCGTTGCCAGTTCCTCCACTGTCCTCCCGTGTCCGGTGGTTCCGTCCGGCTCACTGTCAGGCCTTCACCTCCCCTCGTTCTCTACGAACTTGGTGAGTACAGCTGCCCTTCAGGATGCGATGGTCACTACGACCACTCCTGGGGGTCAACGTGTGTCGATCTGCACATGCCCACGGATGGGGCGTCACCTGGCTACGTTCACTCGTCGGCCAGGGTCGAGTCTGTACACGCTGGCTACCGAGCCTTCTCATGTCGCTGTGTCTGCTCAGGTGTCCGCGTCAGGTCAGGTAGCTGCCTCTTTCTCGTGTCGCCTCCTGTCGCACCAGACTCTTCTGTGACACCACTGCCTGGGTCACCCCTCCCTTCCATGCACTCCCGTCTCCTTGTCTCTGGTCTCCCCAGGTCTCTGCCTCCCTTACCGGCCTCGCCTGCCCCGCCCTGTCTTCCTTGCGTCGAGGGGCGACAGCGCGGCGCTCCTCACTCCTCCTCGTTTCCCCCGACGACTGCTCCCCTGCAGACTCTCCACATGGACGTGTGGGGCCCAGCCCGCGTCAGTGGACAGGGCCGCGAGCACTACTTTCTGCTGGTTGTTGACGACTACACGCGGTACACCACGGTCTTCCCCTTGCGCACCAAGGGTGAGGTCTCTGATGTCTTGATCCCTTGGATCCGCACAGTCTGTCTCCAGCTACGCGAGCGGTTCGGCCAGGGCCTTTCTGTCCTGCGTCTGCACTCTGACAGAGGTGGTGAGTTCTCCTCCGACCTCTTACGGGACTTTTGTCGTGGGTAGGGCATTCTCCAGTCGTTCACGCTTCCGGACTCCCTTCAGCAAAATGGGATTGCTGAGCGCCGCATTGGCTTAGTCATGGAGGTCGCTCGTACCTCCATGATCCATGCGGCCGCTCCCCATTTTCTGTGGCCGTTTGCGGTCCGGTACGCTGCGCATCAGCTCAACATCTGGCCCCGTGTCTCCTTGCCGGAGACCTCGCCCACACTGCGTTGGACGAGGAAGGTTGGCGATGCGTCGATGTTCCGGGTCTGGGGTTCTCGTGCCTTTGTTCGCGATACGTCCGCGGACAAGCTCTCCGCCCGCGCCATTCCCTGCGTCTTCCTTGGTTTTGTCCCTGACGCGCCTGGCTAGCGGTTTTACCACCCCACCTCGCGTCGTGTCCTCCCGTCTCAGAACGTCACGTTCGACGAGTCGGTTCCTTTCTACCGTCTCTTCCCCTACCGCTCTGCCCCTCTCCCGCCCCCGCCGCTCTTCCTTGCTCCCGGTCATCCTCCAGTAGACCCCCTCCCGCCCCAGGGTCCTGCTCCCTTGGGTGTGTCTCAGGTAGACCCTCTCCCAGGTACTGCGCCTGTTCAGGTAGCTGTCGGCTCAGGTGCTGCTCCAGGTGCTGCGTCTGGGGGTGCGGAGCCGGGGGGTGCGGGGTCTGAGGGTGCTGGGTTTGGGGGTGCTGAGCCTGGGGGTGCTGAGCCTGAGGGTGCTGAGCCTGGAGGTGCTGAGTCGGAGGGTGCGGAGTCTGGGGGTGCTGAGCCTCGGGGTGCTGCTTCGTCTGGAGGTCCTGCTGTTGCTTCGCCACGACTGTCCTCACAGCAGCTGCGTGAGTGGCTTGTTCGGCGTGCACACCGTTGGAGTGGAGCTCCCAGAGCTGGAGAGGCTGGGGACACTGGAGGTGGAGGTGCTGCTGTTACTAGTGGAGCTGGCAGTACTGGAGGTACTGCGGCTACTGGTCCTGGAGGTGCTCGTACCAGTGGTGCTGGAGCTGTCGGGACTGGTGGTGTTGGGTGCGCTGGAGCTGGAGACCCTACAGAGCTTGGAGCGGCTGGCGCTGGAGGCGCTGGAGCTGGAGTTGGAGGCCCTGGCAGGAGGCGCTAGGGCTGTAGGAACTGGAGCTGTTGACCCTGGAGCTGCAGGAGCTGGAGCTGTTGACCCTGGCGCGGGAGGTGCTGGAGGCACTGTGCGGCCGTGACCGTACTTCGTTCCCCTGCTTCAGCAGGTTCTTGGTGTCCCGTCTTCTACTGGTCTTCCTCCTCCCTTCCTGTGTCCACCGCCTGACCAGTCGCAGCCACCGTTACAGCCAGCCTCCCCGCTTCCTGCTCCCTCTCCTTACACTAAGCAGTCCGGCGGTCTTACAGAGCGTCGTGAGCCTGCGTCTCATCCGGTCTCGCCTGTTCTCACTGCTCGTCGCGCTCCTGATTCGCGTCCTCCTCCTGTCCCAGGCACGCACGCTATGGCACTCCGTCCTTCCTCTATTCCACTGCGTGTTCCTCTGCCTGCTTCTCCTGAGTCCTCTCTTCCTGATGTCCCTGACCCTGCGTCTGACCGCGCGCGAGCTGCCAGTCCCACTGTCGCTCGTCTCCTCGCCACTGCTGTCACTAACCCTTCCTTTGAATCTGTTGCTGCGTCTGCTCTAGTTGCTGAGCTGCTTGACTTTGCTGCTGCCTGCCGTCTCGACTACGCCTCTGCTCTATTTGCTGAATCTGTACCTGCCAGTCCTCCATCCGTCGGGGGTGAGTGTGCTCTTGGCACGGACGTCCTTGAGGATAGGCAGGAGGACTTTGAGTGTCTTGCAGCTGCTGTACCTCGTTTCGCTTCCATGCTGCTTGTCCCTGAGGGAGACCCGGATGCTCCAGACATCCCGACCCCGCGCTCTTACGCAGAGGCGATTACGGGTCCTTACTCCTCTCAGTGGCAGGCAGCTATGGATGCCGAGATGGCATCCTGGAAGTCCACAGGCACCTACGTCGACGCAGTTCCCCCGTCTAGGGCGAACATAGTCGATGGCATGTGGATTTTCAGGGTGAAGCGGCCGCCAGGTTCTCCGCCTGCCTTCAAGGCGCGTTACGTTGCTCGAGGCTTCAGTCAGCGACAGGGAGTTGACTACTTCCAGACCTTCTCCCCCACCCCGAAGATGACTACTCTTCGGGTATTGCTGCACGTCGCTGCTCAGCGTGACTACGAGTTGCACTCTCTGGACTTCAGCACAGCTTTTCTGCAGGGCAGCCTACACGAGGAGATCTGGCTGCGCCGACCACCTGGTTTCACTGGGACGTTTCCTGCAGGTACTCAGTAGAGCCTCCGCCGGCCAGTCTACGGTCTCTGCCAGGCGCCTCGCGAGTGGCATGACACACTGAGGACTACACTTGCGGCTCTTGGGTTTGCTCCTTCTACAGTGGACCTGTCGCTGTTTCTACGCACCGACACCTCGCTGTCACCGTTCTACGTCCTCGTGTACGTCGACGACATCGTCTTTGCCACAGCTGACACTGAGGCACTGACTCTTGTGAAGTTCGAGCTGCATAAGAGACACACCTGCACTGACCTGGGTGAACTGCGCAGCTATCTTGGCCTGCAGATCACCCGGGACAGAGCACGGCGCACTATCACACTGACTCAGTCACACATGGTGCACCAGGTCCTTCAGCGCTTCGGCTTCCAGTTCTCCTCGCCACAGCCCACTCCTCTGTCTACCAGCCACTCGCTCTCAGCTCCACCTTCGGACGAGTCCGTAGAGCCGAGTGGTCCGTACCCAGAGCTTGTGGGTTGCCTCATGTACCTGATGACCTGCACACAACTTGACCTCGCGTACTCTCTCAGCCTTCGGGCTCGCTACGTGCCTTCCGGTAGGCACCGAAAGGTGCACTAGGATGCTGCGAAGAGGGTACTGCATTACCTGTGCAGTACGGCGGGCATGGGGCTTGTGCTTGGAGGACGGGGTCCATTTGTTCTCACTGGCCATGCAGACGCATCCTGGGTTGACGACTCAGCTACGCAGCGGTCGTCACAGGGTTACACCTTCAGCCTTGGTTCCGGCTCTGTTTCTTGGCGGTCTACCCGCTCGTCTTTGGTTCTCAGCTCCAGTTGTGAGGCTGAGATCTACGCCGGGGCCATGGCTGCTCAGGAGCTACGCTGGCTCACCTTCCTGCTGACCGACCTGGGAGAGCAGCCTCGTTCGCCTCCAGTTCTGTACGTAGACAAGGCCATGATTGCCTTGTGTCAGGAGCACAGAACGAAGCACATCGCTCTGCGATACTTCCTTGCTCGAGAGTTGCATCAGCGTGGCCAGCTTCGTCTTGCGTACGTGGCCACTCGGGCCAACACTGCTGATGTCTTCACCAAGGCACTTCCGCCTGGTGATCATCAGCGCTTTGCTACTGTGTTAGGCCTTGTGCCTACTTTGCCTCACTTGCTTACTGCTTGACTTTGCTTGTACTATGATCTCTATATATACCTGCATGCTTGCACTTGCTAGGGTATGATCACTGTATTGTTTGTTCTCTTTATATAACTTTGCATGTGAACTGGCCTTGTGGCCCTTTGCTTGTGCTCGGACTGTGTGGTGACTTTGTGATCCACCCTGAGCTTGCTTTGCTTTTCTTGACTGGTCTTGTGACCACTTGTTCTCCCCCACTTTGCCTATGGGGGTGTGTCAAACTTATATGCTGCACATTGTGTAGTCTGTAGTGGGGTAGCCTATATGGGGTACAACACAATTCAGGGTTAGTACTTGTACTCATCCTGCTTCTAGTTTATCTAATTCTCATTCTTACATTCTAACACAGACATCCCGGGACTACCTTGCTCACGTTGGCGGTTGGGGATATCCGACGATCATGCCCACGGGTGAAGGCGTCTGGGGGGCGCAAGAACCCGACAAGACTGCTTGGGGAGAAACACCCGCTGATCGCGATCATCGCCTTCTCACTGAAGCCGAGCAGCGTGTCGCTGACATGGAAGTCCTCCACTCCGGACGTCTTGTCGGTGTTGAGCCTAGACCTGCAGCATCAGATCAAGAAAGCGGGGAGTTAGTTCTCGCACCTGGAGAATACGTCGACGTTGAAGTAAAAATTCCACCACCTAATCTTACCAGGTTCATCCCGCCCGTCTCAGATCATGTCCGCGCTAACGGTCATCGGCTGCTTTTATCTTTCTTCGCTCACGCCGATTATTATCTGCGCGCACAGGGACACAAAGCTACTGCAGAAACATGGCATAAGCGTCTTGGTAATCTGTCGCAGTCTACGCTCAACAGTACGATCAAAGCCGCTGTTCTCGACAAAAATTCGCTTCTCTTACCTGGCGGCCTCCAAATGAAACCGGTCAATCGTCCGTCACCCTGCTTAATCTGCCCAGCAGCAAATCTACCGCACGAGCTGTACCCGTCTCATTTTCTTGGAGCTGAAGATTATCGCTTGGTGGAAAAAGTCTACAGCGATATTCTCAACTTACCTGCGGAGGGTTTCAACGGCGAGAAATATGTCATCACGTTTACTGAAGCCTCTACTCGATACGTCTGGACTGGTAACATGACTAACCGTTTTCTTGCCTTCACAGCGTTTCGAACATGGCTGCCTCTCGCAGAACGTGAATCCGACACCAAACTGAAGTCCTTCCAGTGTGACGGAGCCGGGGAGTATCGGAGTCTCGAGTTTATGACGTATCTGCAAGAGAGAGGCATACGGCGCCTCTTCTCGCTTCCTCACGCTCACCAACAGAGCGGCGTAGCAGAACGCCTCAATCGGACTCTCCAAGAAAAGATGCGAGCTCTGCTCGCCCAATCCCAGCTCGGCCCGCTCTACTGGCCCTTCGCGATGGATCATGCAACACTGTTGCATAACCTTCTATCTTCCTCGGCTCTGCCCAACAACGCATCACCCCACTTGCTGTGGACGGTCAAGTTGGGTACTACAAAACTTCTTCGAGTTTTCGGGTGTGTCGTGCAATACCGTCCTCCTACAGCTCCGCTCGGAAAATTCGATCAACGTGCTAAGTGGGGCCTTCATTTCGGCCTCGAGAAACAGTTTTCTGCCTGGCGTATCATGGATTATCGTAGTCGCCTCCTGGTTCCTGCCCGTGACTGTATTTTCTACGAAAATCTAACACCTACTTTGCCTCATTTGCTCACTGCGTGACTTTGCTTGTACTGTGATCTATATACATATACCTGCATGCTTACACTTGCTAGGGTATGATCACTGTACTGTTTGTTATCGTTTATATAATTCTGCATGTGAACTGGCCTTGTGGCCATTTGCTTGTGTTCAGAGTGTGTGGTGACTTCGTGATCCACCCTGAGCTTACTTTGCTTTTTTTTTTTTTTTTTTTTTTTTTTTTTTTTTTTTTTTTTTTTCTTGACTTGTCTTGTGACCCCCTGTTCTCCCCCACTTTGCCTATGGGGGTGTGTCAAACTGTTATAATGTTTATAGTGTAGACTGAAGTCGGGTAGCCCATAAGGGGTATAATCCAATTAGGGTTAGTACTTGTACCAACTTTCTTCTCAATGCATTCATTCTCGTTTAGTTTCTTGATACGGAGGTCCGGAGCGTGGGTTACCAATCGAACTGTGAGGTTGGGTCGCGTCGTGAACAGTGGCGGGAAAAGTATTCGAGGCGAGTGTCGGGAGTGGTAACGGTACTGTTGGGTGCTGTTGGCGGGATCAGTGGTGTACGCGCTGAGCAGGGATGCGAAGTAAGGAAAAGGAAATTTCCTTACACAAACCAATTTATTATAGAGAAAGTTTCCAAATATTTCTCTAGCTGTAGCGAAAACGTTACTGGGGGCACGGTTGTGTTTTCCATCAGGTGAATACGAGGTGGGGGTGGCGGCTAGACCTCGTGGCTCGCAACGCAGCCTTGCCAGCAGACTGCACGCGACGCGTCATCTTCAGCGTCACCACGCGCGCCATGCACAACCGCAACAGCGCGCCGTCGCGTCCAGCCCCGCCGCCGGCAGTGAGGGCGGGCGACCGCGTGAGCATCGTGGCGCCCGCCGGGGCTGTGGACGCGCGACTGCTGCGACAAGGCTGCGACGTGCTGGCGTCGTGGTGAGGCACGCACCCTCTCTTGCGTGGCGAGGCACACCCAGCACTCCCTCCCGTGCGTAGGAATGATGTACACACGCGCGCGTTCGTGCGTGGTGACGTGACGTGCACGGTTCATGTGTGCTGAGGCACACGCACGCACACACCTGCTGTCGCTGCCGCCGCACTGCCGCTCGCACGTGCCGTGAGCTGTGCAATCGGGTGAATGAGGGAGTGAGGGGCAGCTAGGAATGCACAACCGAGCTCATACACATCGTGACCGCCGCTGCTCACTTGCGCGCTGCCGCCATGCGCTGTCACGCCATTGGTTCCCCCCCTCCAGCTCGTTCTGCCCATCCCCGCTCTTCCCTATCTCGCCAGGGGTCTCGTCCCAGTCGTGCATCCGCAAGTCGCGCTGCGCCAAGCCTACCTCGCAGGCTCGGACCGAGCCAGAGCCGCAGGTTTGGTGGAGGCGTTTCTGGACCCCACCACGCGCGCAGTGGTGTGCGCTCGGGGCGGGTATGGCTGCGCGCGCCTGCTGCCCCTGCTGGAGCGCGCGCTTAGGGGGGAGGGGCAGGGGGAGGCGGAGGGGAAGGGGGAGGGGGAATGGGAGCGCGGAGGTTGGGAGTGCGGGGATGGGGAGGCGGAATTGGAGAGAGGCGCGGAGGCAGTGTTGGGGGAAGGAGGAGCAGCGAATGAGGGCCGGGGGGATGAGGACGGGGGGGATCAGGCCAAGGGAAATGAGCGCGGGGAGAGTTGGGGCACTGGGGGTGAGGGCAAGGGGGAAGAAGGGGAAGGGAATGAGGGCGGGGGCGAGTCAGGCGAGTGGGCGCAGAGGCTTGAAGGGCGGGCGGGGTGTGGGGGTGAGGAGGGGGGCAGCGGGGGTGAGGAGGGGGGCAGCGGGGGTGAGGTGATGTGGGAAGGAGAGGATGGAGTGGAGGGGCGTGCAGATGCACGGGGGAACGTGGAGAGTGCTGGTGCAGGGGCAGCAGGAGGCGATGGTGGGTGTAGAGGTGTGAATAGAACATTCGGTAGCAGTGCTGACGTGGCACGATGCTGCAGCAGTGCTGACGTGGCACAAGGCGGCAGCAGGCGCTCGCGGCTTGTCACTCAAATCTGCCGCAAGCGATTCTTCGGCTTCAGTGACGTCACCGCACTGCACAGGTGGGGGGACCTGCCAGGCGGTCACACCCACCAGGTACGCCCATGTGCCATGGTTTGCAACTCGGCATGGCAAAGCCCTCTCGAGGCTCTCAGCTATGCACACACATGCCTGCACGCACAAACTCATCAGCTCAGAGTCCTCGCTCCATCCTCCCTCCCCATTCTCCTCTTTTTCCTCTCCTCTCCACTTGTTCCCTCCCCTCCCCTCCCACTCCCTTCCCTCCCCTCCCCTCCCCTTCCTCCCCGCCCATCCCCTCTCCTCTCCCCCCCTTCAAGTCCCCCCCTTTCCCCTTCCCCCCCCCCACCCTCTCCCCCCTCTCCCCTCCCCCCCACCTACCCCCCCCGGTCAGTTTCTTCCAGGCGGAGCTAGCAGCGCCGTTCATCTCCTTCCACGCGCCCATGCCAGCCACCTCATTCTTCATGCACCAATCAGCTCTCGCCAGCAGAGCAGCCCTCCGTGCCACCCTCTTCGAACCCTCCCTGCCTCTCGCCTGCCCCCCTCTTCAGGTGAGAGTCAAGTGCCCTCTAGATAAATTTCAGGTGCCTTTCAGGAGGGTCAGGTGCTCTTTAGATGTTTTTCAGGTGCCCGTCTGTTGATCGTCAGGTGCCCGTTCTCTCTTTTCCCTCTCCACTCTCTGCTGCCTTAGTTGAAATTGACGGAGCTAGCGTTTTTTACGGAACGTTTTTTACGGTCCGTTTTTTACGCTAGACGGAACCCTCCGAGAGTTTGACAGTGGTTTTGACGCTCTGGCGGGCAAGCAAAACAAAACCTTCGGGCAGCCCAAAAAAAAACCAGGGGGGGGGGTCTCGGGGGGAGGGAGGAAGGTAAGAGGGTTGTTGAACCTTCGGGCAGCCAACAATGAGATGTACTAGGGTTGGAGGAAGCCATGGTGGTAGGATCAGTTTCCACTAAAAACGCTAACCCTAATGTCACGCGCGCTAAGCTAGGAATCGAGTTTGCTGCTGGTCGTAAACCAAGAATGAAGTCGCGGGAGTTGTGCTTGTGCTAAATGTGTGTGTGCAGGTTGCGTTTTGTAGTTGTTGAGCGGTTGAAAGGGGTGGGGGGGTTGTTTTTTGTGTTGTGGGTTTTCAGTGTGGTGCAATGTCGAGTGAATTTTGAAGTCGCGTTTTCGGGGCGAACTTCAATGTTGATTTTTTTTTGCTCGATTTTTTTTTCCGATTTCGGGCTGCCCGAAAACTTTTGGGGGGGCCGTCAAGCGTCAAAGTCCCTGTCCAGCGTCCAGCTTCAATTCGGTCCGAATTGACGCTTGACGCTGGCCTTCCCCAGCGTCAATTCCATCTAAGTCTGCTGCTTCCATGATTGCTGTCGGCTGTCAGCTTTTGGCCTTTTGAGAGCTGACTTTTGAGTCGACTCAAATGTCAGCTGTTGGCCTTTTGAGAGCTCGCAGAAGTGCACCTTTTACAGAAAGGATCTCCTTCCCTTTCGTGCCCTTCACATTTCCTCTCTTGTCCCATTTCGTCCCTCCCCACTTCCCCTTATATTTCCTCCGCCATTCCCCCCCCATCCATCGCAGGGCCGCTGCCTCCAGAGGGGCTGGCTGGGTGGCGCTTCCTCTTGCTGCCGCTCAAATCGAGTGCAAGGGCGGCTGCTGGGCGGCAATCTGTCTGTTCTGGCTTCGCTCGTGGGGTCCAAATGGGCGGCGGGGCGGCGAGGCACGTGCTGCTGCAGCAACAGCAGTGGTGGTGGGGGCGCGGGGGGCAGTGATGGCGTGATTCTGATGCTGGAAGATGGTGAGATGCGTGTTACGCTGCCATGTGACCTGGTGCAATTCAGGCATGCATGCATGGGGTGGGATGGGATGACATATCATGAATTGGCATGAGTAGTGCAAGTTCTGCTCTTGCTTGTCCTTCTCCCCCATTGAATAGAACTCTCCGCTTTGCTTGCCATGCAACCTCGGACCGCTCTCCCTGCTCGCTGCATCTATAGCCTCTGCCATGCCTCCGCCATGCCTCTGCCATGCATCTGCATGCCTGTGTGTCCCAATAGCCTCCTGTCACTCTTCTCAACTCCGTGTCTCTGTGCTGCCCGTGCTTGCTTGCTGCCCGTGCCTGCTTGCTGCCCGTGCTTGCTTGCTGCCCGTGCTGCCCATGCCATGTGGCAGTGGGGGAGGAGTACCGAGTGGATCGCATGCTGCACCAGCTGCTGTGCAACCTTGAACCACCCTCCCCACTCATCAATCGCCTTTCTCGTCTCTTCCCATCTCCTTGTCTCTCTGTGCTGCCTGTGCTGTGTGGCAGTGGGAGAGGAGGAGTACCGGGTCGATCGCATGCTGCACCAGCTGCTGCCCTCTCTGCTGCCCTCCGCCCCTCCTCCCTGCCACGCCACAACGTGCACCCACTCGCATCCTGCTGCCCATGCTTCTGCCCATGTGGCTGCAGCCCAATCTAACGGCCATGCTGATCCATGCCAAGGATCATGGAAGGGCATGGAGCCTGGCCATAGCAGCATGGGTCCCGACCATCACGACCATGCTTCCAGCTGTTCCGGCATGGGGCATGGCACACAGGGGTACGTGACGGCCCTATCGGGGCTGGTTCTTGGAAGCTTCTCCAACTTTCAGGGCATGAGTGACGAGGCGCGAGGTATGGCATGGGGTGCATGGGGTGCATGGGGTGCATGGACTGCCTTTCATGTCGACTCAAGACACTGCATGGGCTGCTGTGGCAGGTGCTTTTGTCGCGTCCAACACTGCTGCCTGCGCTCGTTCCCTCGCACTACTGCCCTGCTTCGAATGCCATTCATTTAATGTGCCCTTCCTGTCGTCCACTGCCTTATGTCTCTCCTCTCAATCCCATCCCATCCACCGCACACAGAGAGTGTTCGACCAATCGTGGCGGAGCAGTACGGAGGCGACTGGGACAAGTGGTTCTGGCTGGGACAGGTGGCGCTCCCCTATTGGTTGCCGGTGCTGGCGGGGCTGCCCATTGGCCACACTAGCGACAACAGAGTGGCTCCTATTGGTGCTCTCGTGGAGCTTGATGTTGAAACCGCAACTCTCACCGTGCTGTGATATCATATTCGATTTGATACAATTCAAGACAACAGTGTGGCACCCATTGGTGCTCTCGTGGAGCTTTACGTATGTTGAAACCGCAACGCTCACTGCGCTGTAGCCTGCAGCCAACGCATGCAGTGAATGTGTTGGTTCTCAGCTCGCTGCGCTTATAGCATGTAGCATGTAGTGTAACCACAATTGTTTTTTATATACCATCAACAGCACTTGTTCTGAAAATCGTTGCTAGTTAGCCCTAGCACCTCAACTCCAGTTGAAGCATTTTGATACAAGATATTGCTTCTGATAATAACGAGTACAGCTCCATCGCACAACACCACCTTCACCTTCCCCCCGCCACTGCCCCCCCGCGCACCACCCCATCACCGCGCCCGCCACTTCTGCACCTGTGTCTGCTTCGCGACCGTTCTCGCCACTCCCGCCCCGCGCTTCACCCAATTACCGCGCCCTCCATTCCTGGACCGTGCGCTGATTCGCGCGCCGTTCTCCCCCGCTACGCTCGCGGTTCCCGCCACCTCGCCGCCGCCGGATTCCGCCGTCTACTGCCGGCCGGGAGGCGCAAAAACTAGTAACCGCCGGTCGACCAGCCGCGGGGAAACCGCCGCCAGCGCCGCGGCGCAATGACGGGGGGGTTCGCGCCGATGGAGATCGACGGGGAGAGCTCGCGCGCGGCGCCCGCGGGGAAGCGCGAGGTGTGGGCATGGGTCGGGTACGACGCGGCGGTGGCGGGATAAAACAAGTGTTCGAGTCTCCCCTCTCTCCCTGTTTCCCCCTGCGTGCCCTTCTCCCCTTTCCCCCCTATAATGCATCCCATCGCAGGTGTGGGCGTGGTACGGGTACGACGCGGCGGTGGCGGGATTCTACTCCGCCGCGTTGCCCATCTTCTTCCCCCTGCTCCTCGTCGCGCTCGCCTCGGAGTTCGCGTGGCAGCACGCCGCGTCGCCGCAGCCGCCCGCGTGCAGCGCGGACGTGACGAGCGACTGCCTGCAGTGCGTGCCGGGGAAGGGCATGCAGCTGCAGACCTCGGCGGGGTGAGGAATGGGGGATGGGGAGAAGGCGGGGGAATGGGTACTCGAGGGGAGCGAATGAGAGCGCGCGGATGGGTTGGCGCGTGACTCAGGTGATTCTTGCTAGGGGCGTGAGGCGAGGTATGGAGTGGAGTGGATTTACGAAGTTGTAGACGCTTGCCTCTCCCTTCCTCCCCTCTCGCCCCTCTCTCTCCCTCCCTGCTCTCCCATGGTGTGCGTCCGCTGCCGCTGCACCGCCCTCGCCTTGATTGCTCCGCGCTGCGCCAAGCCGGGGGGAGGAGTGGAGAAGGGGGAGGGGGGTTGTTGCGCACGAATGGGTGCTACCCGGGACAGCCCACATGTGGCGAATGGGTGCTAAAATCATTTCGCAACACCCCTCTCGCAATCCCAGTGGCGAGCGAAAGCCTATAGTCTCAGAATCATTTCGCAACACCCCTCCTGCATCCCCCAGAACTCCCTTCCCCCTCTTCTCCCCCTCGGGCCTCGCCTTCCCCGCCCCACCCGCACCCCACCACAGGTACATTGAGGGCCCCGGGCCGGGCATTTCTGAGAACGTCTCAAAACGAATCGTCCTTAACAACCCTCCAACTCCCTTCCCCCATCTTCCCCACAGGTACACAGAGGCATCCATACCAGGCATCCCCATGGCAGGTGGAGGCAGCATCAACCCGGTGTCGTTCGCGACGGCCATGCTGGGCGTGTCTGTGCTCTTTGAGGTCGCTGCGTTTGTCACTGTTGGGCCGCTTGCTGACTTTGGCCGCGGGCGCAAACAGGTATGTAGATGACCCCGTGATGGGTGAGGATGGGGAGAGAGGGAATCGCAACGGCCATGCTGGGCGTGTTGGTGCTCTTTGAGGTCGCTGCCTTTGTTACTGTCGGCCCGCTTGCTGACTTTGGCCGCGGCAGGAAGCAGGTGGGGGGGGGGGAAGGGGTAGGAGGAGTGTGGGGAGAGAGGGAATGGGGGAAGGGTAGGAGGAGTGCTCTTTGGAGTTACTGTGTTCGTCACTATCGGCCCCCTTGGTGGCTTTGGCCGCGGAAGGAAACGCGTGGGGGGGAGGAAGGGAGAGGAGGGGGGGAGAGAATGGGAAGGGAAAAGGAGATGCTGACCTGGTTGGGAACTAAGCAGAGGGCGATCGCTGTCCGTATGGCCCGTTTGAGAATACTCACACACAATACAAGCTCCGGTTCCTACCCTCGCACACCATGCCATGCCACACCATGCAGCCACAGCAGAATCAGAAATTTCAAAAGTGCAACAACCATTCACCTCCCAGTCTCGCCTCTCATTCCTCTTCCCTAACGCACGCATCACCCCACCTGCCCCCGTGCTCCCCGCGCACAGCTACTGCAGGTGGGCACGTACATGGGCGGCGCCGCTTGTCTGCTGTGCCTCGTGCTCGCCTCGCCAACCCTCTGGTGGTTATCTGCTTTGCTGCTGGTGGTCGCCAATGTTGGCTACGGCATCGCCACCGTTGCTTACTACAGGTGCGTTGATCCGAGACCTGCCTGACACTGCTGCTACTGCAGTTGCTGCTGCCCAACCGCTGCTACTCCCACCACTTCTTACCGCATCGCCGTCAGCATCTATCCCCCACCCCGTCCACTTTATTACCATATCTTCCAACTCCCCCCACAGCACACCCACTCGCTTCTCCTCCTTTCCCCCATACTCCCTACCCTCTTTTCTCCCCCCCGAACAACTATTTGGCAGTGCTGGTGGACGCATCTCCTGTGCTGCAGCAAGCTGAGAACGCGTCGCCTGAGGCATCCACTCTCCCCCTCTCCCTCTTCCCCCCATACCACCCCCCCTTTTCCTCCAACACCCATCCCCCTTCCACACAGCTACCTAGAAGTGCTGGTGGGCGCGTCCCCCGAGGTGCAACAGGGGAGGACCCGTTGCCTGCGGGCTGAGGCACCCATACGTCCCCCCAAAACCCCACCTTCCCCACATTCCCTCCACCCCCACCCCCACCCCCCCGTTTCCTCCCCCCATCCCTTCCCCCCAGCTACCTGGCAGTGCTGGTGGATGCGTCCCCCGAGGTGCAACAGGCGGAGGCAGCGGGGCTGCCGGTGCAAGCGGTGGTGGAGATGCGAGAGCAGGTGGGAGGGGGTGCAAAGAGGTGGGGTGGGGTGTAAAGGGGTTCTTAGGATCAAATCCATGCAAGGGCGACAGAGCAGGTGGGGCGGGGTGCAAAGGGGCTTGTTAGATTAATCCACTATACCCAGGGAGCAGGTGGGGCGAGGGAGCAGGTGAGAGGAGGGGGCAGGTAGGAGCGGGATGAGAAGAGCATCTTGGAATTTCTCTACCTACCGAAGTAATCATATCCCTTCCCATCACCACCCCCTCCCATCACCACTCACCTTTCATTACCGCACTTCCCCAACCGGCCCCCTCAACCCCAATGCCCCCATCAGGTAGAGAATCGTTTCTCTCTTACGGCTGTCACCTGTGCCACTGTCACCTCTGTACCTGCAACTGGCGCAGCATCCCATCCCATCCCATCCCATCCCATCGCCTGGCCCTTACCCCACCGTCCCACCATTTTATCCCCCAACCGTCCCCCCTGGTCAGTCCCCAACCATCCCCCCTTGCACCTTTCATTATCAAGCTGAAAACCGTCTGTCTCTCAGCGCGGTCACATGTGCCAGTGCCACCTCCATTGCTGTAACTAATAAACCATCCCACTTGCACAGCCATCCCCTGGCCCTTGCCCAACCATCCCACCTGCACAGGTGCAGAATTGTCGCTGCCTCATGGCCGTTGCCTGTGACAGCGCCGCCTCCATAGCAGTCACCCTCCTTGCGCTCGCCGCCACGCTGGCCCATCCCCATCCCCAACCTCGCCCCCATCACAAACCGTCCGCCCCCACGCGTCCTCCAGGTGGAGAATCGCCTCTTAGCTTTTCACTGAGCGCGAGATTCGTGGGCGTGCTGCGGTCGAAACTCTTCCTTCTCTTCCATGCCCCCTCCAGGTGGAGTGGAGAATCGCCTCTCCCTCACGCCCGTGCCACCTTCGCCTCCATCACCGTAACCCTTCTAGCTCTCGCCGCCACGCTTCCCACCTCCTTCCCCTCCCTACCTTCCCCATCCGTCCCCCCCATGTCCCCCATCAGGTGGAGAATCGTCTCTCTCTCACGGCAGTCGCCTGTGCCAGGGCCGCATCCATCGCCGTCACCCTCCTCGCAACTAGTTGAGCATCCCATTCCCCTGGCCCATGCCCAACCGTCCCCTCATTAACAGGTGGAGAATCGTCTCTCCCTCACAGCGGTCGCCTGTGCCAGTGCTGCCTCCATCGCCGTCACCCTCCTCGCCCTCGCCGCCACGCTCCCCACCTCCTCGCCCGCCCTCAAGCTCCGCCTCGCAGTCGCCCTCTGCGGCGCCTGGTGGATCCTCCTCGCGCTCCCCACCTTCGCCTTCCTCAAAGCCCGCCCCGGCCCCGCCCTCCCTCCCGGCTCGCCCCTCCGCGTCTTCTCCGGGTGGCGCCACCTCGGCGCCATTCTGGCCGAGGCGCGGCGGTACCGCAACGCGTTTGCGTTCCTGGTGTGCTACTTTGTGTACGCGGACGGGTACACCACCATCATGCAGATCGGCGTGCTGTTTGGGCAGCGCGAGCTCTGCCTCTCCACAACAGCTACTGTTCTGCTCGCCTGCTGCGTCTTCCTCTTCGCGCTCCTCGGCACGCCGCTCGCCTTCTGGCTGCAGCGCGTCTCCGGGCTGCACAATAAAGCCATGGTCTGCGTGCTTATAGCGGGGATGATTCCCCTCCCGCTCTGGGGCCTCCTCGGGTACCTCACACCGGACGGCGGCGTGGGGTTGAAGTCAGCGTGGGAGCTGTATGTGTTTGCGGGGTGGTTCGGCGTGCTGCTGGGGCCGCTGTCGTCGTATTCACGCACTCTGTTCATTGACATGATCCCCGTGGGCCGAGAGGGTGCCTTCTTCTCGCTCTACTCTGTCAGCGACAAGGGCTCCTCCTGGCTTGGGCCCTTCATCGTTGCTGTCATTGTGCAGGTGGGATGCGGTGGAGTGCGGTGGGGAACAGTGGGGTGTGGTGGTGTGAATAGGAAGGGGTGTTTTGGTGAGACGGGTATGGGAGGAGGAAGGGAGAGGGCGCCTTCTTCTCGCTCTACTCTGTCAGAAACAAGGGCTCTCCCTGGCTCGGCCCGTTCATTGTTGCTGTCATCGTGCAGCAACATACCATTCACGTCACATAACATGCCTCCCTCACGTCACATGCCATGCCTCCCTCACATGCCACCCTGCCCTTACAATCCCTTTCCTCCTTCCCTTTCTCCCCTATCGTTCCAGGCCACGGGGGAGCTACGGGCGTCCTTCTTCTACATCCTGGCAGTGATGCTGCTGCCCCTGATAGGCCTAGTACTAGCGGTGGACCATGCACGTGGCATCACGGACGCGGGGCGCAGCAGCCGCAGCCGGGCGGGCGACAGTGGCATCGCTCAGGACGACCAGCCCAACGTGGTGGGCGGCGTCGTGCCATACACTGCCATGCGCGCTCACTGACTGGCTGTGGCTCTGGTTGTGCCGCACTGACTGCCTGTGCAGCACTGACTAGATGGTGCTGCAATGCTTCTTGACCCTAAACCCTAAACGCCTCATACCAGCTGTTCCCCACACCACTATGCGCATGTACTGGGTGGGTGGTTGTACGGTACTGCAGTCACTCTGTTACTACGTGCGCACACAATGACTGGGGAGATCATTTCTTGCTTGGCCCTTTTGATGGTATGCTTGCTGTGTCAAACTTATATAGTGCTTATATTGTGTAGGCTATAGTGGGGTAGCCCACAAGGGGTACAACCCAATTAGGGTTAGTAATTGTACCCAACTTTCTGTTCAATTCATCATTCTCGTTCAGCTGTTTCAACATGGTTTTAGAGCAGGTCCTTTCTTAGGACCGATTTTTTTTAGGGCCCACCACAGCGTCGCTCCACTAGCTGCCTTGCCGCCCTGCCCTACCTGATGTGCCGCCCTGCTGGGCCGCGCGCCGCCCTTCTGGCCCGCGCGCCGCCCTTTGCTAGCCCGTCGCGCTGCCCCTTGCAGCCCAAGCGCCGCCTTTAGCAGCCCGCGAGCCGCCCCTGCAGCACGCTCGCCGCCCCAGTAGCCAGCGCGCCGCCCCTGCAGCCCGCTCGCCGCTCGCCTGCGGCCCTCTCGCCGCCCCTGCAGCCTGCTCACCGCCCGCTCGCCGCCCGCTTGCGGCCCGCTCGCCGCCCCTGCAGCCCGCTCGCCGCCCGCTTGCGGCCTGCTTGCCGCCCCTTGCAGCCTGCGAGCCGCCCTCTGGTGGCCCACTCGCCGCCCCTTGCAGCCCGCTCGCCGCTCGCCGCCCGCTTGCGGCCCGCTCGCCGCCCCTGCAGCCCGCTCGCCGCCCACTTGCGGCCTGCTTGCCGCCCCTTGCAGCCTGCGAGCCGCCCTCTGGTGGCCCGCTCGCCGCCCCTTGCAGCCCGCTCGCCGCCCCTTGCAGCCTGCGCGCCGCCCCTTGCAGCCCGCTCGCCGCCCCTTGCGGCCCGCTCGCCGCCCCTTGCAGCCCGCGCGCCGCCCTCTGGCAGCCTGCTCGCCGCCCCTTGCAGCCTGTGCGCCGCCCCTTGCAGCCCGCTCGCCGCCCCTTGCGGCCCGCTCGCCGCCCCTTGCAGCATGCGCGCCGCCCTCTGGCAGCCCGCTCGCCGCCCCTTGCAGCCCGCATGCCGCCCTCTGGCAGCCCGCTCGCCGCCCTTTGCAGCCCGCACGCCACCCTCTGTCAGCCTGCTCGCCGCCCTTTCTGCTGGCCGCCCTAGCCGTGCGCCGCCCTGCCCTGCCCTGCTCACTTCCCTCGTGCTCGCGTGCCGCCCTACCTGTGTGCTGCTCTGCTGGTCGCATGCCACCCTGCTCTGCCCACTATGGCAACTCTCAGTGTCCTCACGTTCGATCATGAGGGCCGTCCGATCCAGTTCGATACGTGGCTCGACGACTTACAGCTGTACCTACTGAGCGATTCTAGAGACAGCGCTTCGTTGTTTGACCACACGTATGGAGCCTCTGTCGCCCCTCCCGCCACAGCTGACAGTGCGACTCGCTCACAGTGGCTTACCCGTGACGCTGCTGCTCGCTTAGCCGTTCGCAACCACCTGCCGTTAGCCGAACGCGCTCACTTTGGCCAGCACAAGACTGCTAAGGCACTGTACGACGCTGTAGTCGCTTGTTACTCTTCCCCTGCCACTGCTGCTCTCGGCCGCATTACACTGCCCTACCTGTTTCCCGAGCTGTCAGCCTTTGCCACAGTCGAGGAACTCGTTACCCACCTTCGCACTAGCGACGCTCGCTACCGCTCTGCCCTCCCAGCCGAGTTCCTAGACAGGACCCCCCCCCCCCGATGTACATCACTCTCTACTTCATAGTCACCCGCCTCCCTGCCTCTCTTCGCGCAATCAGGGACCACTTTCTCGCTCTTGACCCCACCGACCTCACTGTCGACCTGATCAAGAAGCACCTCCTTGCAGTTGAGACTAGCGTAGTCGCTGTAGGTGCTGCTCGTGGCACTCCTCGCACACCCTTCTTTGAGGGGTGCTCCCCCTCCCCCCTTGCCCCCTCCTATGCTTCTGCTGCTGCTATTGACATCCTTGGTGCTGAGAATGTTGGGGCTGCTTCTGCTCTTAGTGGGAAGCGCCGCAGCGACAAGGGCAAGGTTGGTAAGAGTGGTGGCGGTGGTAGCGGGGGTGGTGGTGGTGTAGGCGGTGGAGGTGGCGGAGGTGGTGGCAGCGGTGGGAGTGGTGGCAGGAGTGGGGGCTTCGGTGGCGGCGGTGGTGGAAGCGGTAGGGGTGGGGGTGGCGGTGGTGGCAGTAGTGGGAGTGGTGGTGGCAGCAGTGGTGACGGTCGGGGTGGAGCTGTTCAGAGGGGAGGTTCTGGCGGTGGCCAGAGCGGGGTCGGAGTGAGACCCCTACGCCTCAGCAGCTTCGTGAGTGGTTTTCTCAGCGTGGGGTGTCTGGGGGTAGTGTTCGTTGCCCGTATGTCATTCGCACAGGTGACCGCGCTGGCCAGACATGCGAGAAGCTTCACACTCAGCACCGCTGCTTCTCCTACCTTGACGACGCTTGGCGGGCAGAGTTTGGCGACGAGGCTGAGCGCCCCCGCTGGGTAGAGCTGCTTAGGTCTTGAGTATGATGCTATCCTTGCTACCATTTATGCCTTGTCTGTTAGTGCTGAGGGTGACTGTTACCTGTGTGTGCCGCCCGACCCAGGTATAGAGGCTGCTGCTCTAGATGCTAGTGAGTCTTCTCTCCCTGGTACTGCGCCTGTTGAGGCCTTGCACACCTTTACGCTTGACTCAGGTGCTTCACGCTATTTCTTTCGCGATAGTACCACCCTCACTCCACTCCTTGCACATGTTCCGGTCAGACTGGCTGACCCCTCAGGGGGCCCAGTTCTTGCCCGTTCTTCCACTGTTCTCCTGTGTCTGACAGTTCCGTCCGGCTCACTATCAGGTCATCACCTCCCCTCGTTCTCTACGAACTTGGTGAGCACCGCTGCCCTCCAGGATGCGATGATCACTACCAGCACTCCTGGGGGTCAACGTGTTTTGATTTGCACGTGTACACGGATGGGCCGTCACCTGGCCACGTTCACCCGTCAGCCTGGGTCGAGTCTGTACACACTGACTGCTGAGCCTCCTCAGGTAGCTGCTGTTGAAATAACAGTTGCAAGTTAGAAACGAAAAAGAGTGATTGCACTAGCAAGCAGTTGAGTACATATAGCAAACCCTAGATTGGGCTCTACTCACTATTGAGTACCCCACTGCAGGCTAGACAAACATAACATTCTGACACACCCCCATAGCCAAAGTGGGGTGTAATAAGCACAACAAGCAAGCAAAAAACAAGCTCAGGGTGGATCACAATGTCACCACACATTCTGAGCAAAAGTACAAGAAGCAACAGTTTATAGTTCACAGCAATAAGCAAAGCTAGAGGCTATCACAGAGGGCAAGTGAGGAGGAGGAGCTGGACTGATAGGGGAGAGAGGAGGCAACGACTGAAGCTGCAGACACACGGGCAACAGGAGCGGCGCGCAATGTGGCTACCGGAAGCGCACCTCCGGACTACAGGAGTAACTGGCTCCGCGGCTAAGACGAGCGGCAGGAGCAACGGACCCACGGGCGACTGGCGCAGCAGCATCACTGGGCTACCGGAAGCGCACCTCCGGACTACTGGCACTGCTGGCAACACGACGGCTACTTCCCTTCAACCTCCCCCACTGTCGCACCCCCCTTTCACACACCCCCCGCTGCACCCCTAGTTTCACTCCCACACGACACACCCCCCTAGTGCCACTCCATCGTCTCCCACACGCTTCGCGCTCTTTCTTTAGAGACAGCACCACGCTCATGCCGCTCAGTCGGCTTGTTGCGGTCTCCCTTGCTGACCCCTCAGGGGGCCCAGTTCTTGCACACTCCTCCACGGTTCTACCGTGTCCTGCGGCCCCGTCGGGCTTGCTGTCGGGACTCCACCTCCCCTCGTTCTCTACGAACTTGGTGAGTGGAGCTGACCTCCAGGACGCGTGGGTTGACCAGTTCACCCCTGGAGGTTAGCGTGTGACCCACTGCACTTGCTCTCGGACGGGCCGCCACATGGCCACGTTCACCCGTCGGCCAGGGTCGAGTCTGTACACACTGACTACTGCGTCTCCTCCGGTCTCTGTGTCTGGTCAGGTAGCTGCGTCTAGTCAGGTGTTTGCTGCCGCGTCCAGGTCTAGTCCTGCGTCTGCCCCCTGCTCGTGTCGTCCTCTGTCGCACGAGACTCTCTCCTTTGGCACCACCGCCTTGGTCACCCCTCCCTGCCTCGTCTTCGAGGTATGGCTTCCCGTGCCCTTGTCTCGGGTCTACCCCGGTCCCTCCCTCCCCTTCCTCCAGGGCCTGCCCCCACCTGTGTTCCTTGTGTCGAGGGCAGGCAGAGTGCCGCTCCTCACTCCTCCTCGTTCCCTCCGACTGAGGCTCCTCTGCAGACTCTTCACATGGACGTGTGGGGCCCAGCCCGCGTCCGTGGACAGGGTCACGAGCGTTACTTCCTGCTGGTCGTTGACGACTACTCGCGTTACACCACAGTCTTCCCCTTGCGCAGCAAGGGTGAGGTCCCTGAGGTGTTGATTGACTGGATCCGCGGTGCTCGTCGCCAGCTCAGTGAGAGTTTCGGTTCAGACCTTCCTTTTCTGCGTCTGCACTCAAACAGAGGTGGGGAGTTTTCCTCCGACCTCCTGAGGGCCTTCTGTCGTTCGGAGGGCATCCGCCAGACGTTCACGCTTCCGGCCTCCCCGCAGCAAAATGGGATTGCTGAGCGCCGCATTGGCATGGTCATGGACGTCGCTCGTACGTCCATGATCCATGCGGCTGCTCCCCATTTTCTGTGGCCGTTCGCGGTTCAGTACGCAGCGCATCAGATCAACCTTCAGCCTTGTGTCTCCTTGCCGGAGACCACACCTACTCTGCGGTGGACGGGGAAGGTTGGTGATGCGTCCGCGTTCCGTGTCTGGGGATCTCGAGATTTTGTCCGCGATACTACAGCGGACAAGCTGTCCTCCCGTGCCGTTCCCTGTCTCTTCCTTGGCTTCCCTCCTGACGCACCCGGGTGGCAGTTCTACCACCCCCCTCAGCGGCAGCTGCAGCAGTGGGAGACGGAGGAGGAGGAGGAGCAGTGGAGACCGCACACAGCTTTCACCCCCATACTCGCCACCCCCAAACCCCAACACAGGGTAGGGCCGCGACGAAGACAGGGGCAGGGCCGGGCAGGGCAGGGCCGGGACAGGGCCGGGGCCGGACGGTAGGTCCGGGCAGGGCCGCGACGAAGACTTGAGGGGCCGGCGCGTGGCCCCCTTCTGTCGCGCGGCCCCCCCAGGGTCGCCTCGACAGGCGACGGGAAGGGGTCACGCGCGGACCCCAAGGGCGCCACGTCGGGCGACGGAAGGGGGGGGGGCGCGCGGGCCCCCAATGGCGCCACTACGGGCGACGAGGGGGCCGCGCACGAGCCCCCCGGGGCGACGAAACCGCCGTGCGCCCGGGGGCGCGCGACGGGCAGATCAGGGCGTCGCGCTGCCCCTAGGGCGGCGCGACGGGCAGAAAACCGCCGCGCGCCCCGAGCGCGCGGCGAGAAGAAAAATGGCCGCGCGCCACGGGCGCGCGGCAGGCAGAGAGACAGTGCGCGCCCGAGACGCGCGATAGGTAGGATAGCAGCGGAAGATAATGGTGGGCCCATGCACAGGATCAACCTCTTGCGGGACTTTTGTCGTGGGGAGGGCATCCTCCAGTCGTTCACGCTTCCGGCCTCCCCGCAGAAAAATGGGATTGCTGAGCGCCGCATTGGCTTAGTCATGGAAGTGGCTCGTACCTCCATGATCCATGCGGCTGCTCCCCATTTTCTCTGGCCGTTTGCGGTCCGGTACGCTGCGCATCAGCTCAACCTCTAGCCCCATGTCTCCTTGCCGGAGACCTCGCCTACACTGCGTTGGACGGGGAAGGTTAGCGATGCGTCGGTGTTCCGGGTCTGGGGCTCTCGTGCCTTTGTTCACGATACTTCCACGGACAAGCTCTCCTCCCGCGCTATTCCCTGCGTCTTCCTTGGCTTTCCCCCTGACGCGCCTGGCTGGCAGTTTTACCACCCTACCTCGCGCCGTGTCCTCCCCTCTCATGACGTCACGTTTGACGAGTCGGTTCCCAATTACCGTCTCTTCCCCTACCGCACTGCCCCTCTGCCCCCTCCCTGCCGCTCTTCCTTGCTCCAGGTCCCCCTCCAGTAGACCCCCACCCCCCTCAGGGTCCTGCTCCCTCAGGTGTCTCTCAAGTATACCCACTCCCCGGGACTGTGCCTGTCAAGGTCGCTGTAGACTCAGGTGCTGCTAGAGGTGCTGCGTCTGGGGGTGCTGCGTCCAGGGGTGCTGAGCTTGCGCGTGCGGAGCCTGAGGGTGCTGAGCCTAAGGGTGCGGAGCCTGGGGGTGCTGAGCCTAAGGGTGCGGAGCCTGGGGGTGCTGAGTCTGAGGGTGCGGAGTCTAGGGGTGCTGAGCCTGGGGGTGCGGAGCCTGGGGGTACTGAGTCTGAGGGTGCGGAGTCTGGGGGTGCTGAGCCTTGAGGTACTGCGTCTGCTAGAGGTCCTGCGGGTGCCTTGCCATGTCTGTCTCCGCGGCGCGAGCCTCTCTTACCGCAGCAGCTGCGCGACTGGTTTTCTCAGCGCACACGCCTTCGGAGTGGCACTGCAGGAGCTGGAGGCTCTCTCGCTGGAGGCACTGGAGCTACTCGTCATGGAGGTGCTGGAGTTACTGCTAGAGCTAGAGGTACCGGAGGTGCTGGAGCTGCTGGTCCTGGAGGTGCTTGTACTAGAGGTACTGGAGCTGCCGGAGCTGGTGGTGTTCGAGGCGCTGGAGCTAGAGACCCTGGAGCTGGAGACCCTGGAGCTAGAGGCACTGGCGCTAGAGGTGGTGGAGCTGGAGGCACTGGAGCTAGCGGAATTGGTGCTGGAGGCACTGTGCAGCGGCGGTCCTGCAGCCGTCGTCTCTGCCGCCACCTTACTCGGTCCTTCGCCAGGTTCTTAGTCCACCGTCTACGACTGGCCTTACTCCTCCCTTACTGACTAGTCGCAGCCAGACTCCCCACTGCCTGCTCCTTCTCCTTACGATGAGCAGACAGACTCTCCTTCAGAGCGTCGTGAGCCTGCGTCTCGTCCTAAACAATATAAACACTATATAAGTTTGACACACCCCCATAGGCAAAGTGGGGGAGAACAAGTGGTCACAAGACCAGTTAAGAAAAGCAAAGCAAGCTCAGGGTGGATCACGAAGTCACCACACATTTCGAGCACAAGCAAATGGCCACAAGGCCAGTTCACATGCAGAGTTATATAAAAGAGAACAAACAGTATAGTGATCATGACCTAGCAAGTGTAAGCTTGCAAGTATACATACAGATCACAGTACAAGAAAAGTCACGCAGTGAGCAAGTGAGGCAAAGTAGGCACAAGGCCTAACACTGTAGAGAAGCTCTGATGATCACCAGGTGGAAGTGCCTTGGTGAATATATAAGCAGTGTTGGCCCTGGTGGCCACGTACGCAAGACGAAGCTGGCCACGCTGCTGCAACTCTCGAGCAAGGAAGTATTGCAGAGCGATGTGCTTCGTTCTGTGCTCCAGTCTGTGCTCCTAACACAAGGCAATCATGGCCGTGTTGTCTACGTACAGAACTGGAGAAGAATGAGGCCGCTCTCCCAAGTCGGTCAGCAGGTAGGTGAGCCAGCATAACTCCTGTGCAGCCATGGCCCCTGCGTAGATCTTAGCCTCACAGCTGGAACCGAGAACATCGGGTAGACCGCCAAGAAACAGAGCCGGAGCCAAGGTTGAAAGTGTAACCCTGTGATGACCGCTGCGTAGCCAAGTTGTCAACCCAAGAAGCGTCTGCGTGTCCAGTGAAGACAACTGGACCCCGTCCTCCAAGCACGAGCCCCATGCCCGACGTACTGCATAAGTAGCACAACACCCTCTTAGCGGCCTCCCAGTGCTCTGGTCGGTGTCTCCCGGACGCAACGTAGCGTGCCAGGTTGCTAAGAGGGTAGGCAAGGTCAGGTCGAGTGTAGGTCATCAGGTACATGAGGCACCCCACAAGCTCTAGATACGGGCCACTCGGCTCTACGGACTCGTCCGAAGGTGGAGCTGAGAGTGAGTGACCGGTAGGCAGAGGAGTGGACTGTGGCGAGGAATACTGGAAGTCGAAGCGCTGAAGGACCTGCTGCACCATGTGTGACTGAGTCAACGTAATGGTGCGTCGTGCTCTGTCCCGGGTGATCTGCATGCAAAGATAGCTGCACAGCTCACCCAAGTCAGTGCAGGTGTGTCTCTTCTGCAGCTCCGACTTCACAAGGGCCAGTGCCTCAGTGTCAGCAGTGGCAAAGACCAAGCAGTAGAATGGCGGCAGCGAAGTGTCGGTGGGTAGAAAGAGCGACGGGTCAGCAGTCCAAGGAGCAAACCCAAGAGCCGCAATTGTAGTCCTCAGTGTGTTGTGCCACTCATTAGGTGCCTGGCGGAGACCGTAGACTGACCGCCGGAGGCTCCACTGAGTACCTGCAGGAAACGACCCAGTGAAACCAGGTGAGTGGTGCAGCCAGAGCTCTACGTAAGAGCGCAGGGTCGGGATGTCTGGTGCATCTGGGTCTCCCTCAGGTGCAAGCAGCATGGCCACGAGATGAGGTACAGCAGCTGCAAAACACTCAAAGTCCTCCTGCCTATCCTCAAGGACGTCCGAGCCAAGAGCATACTCACCCCCGACAGACGGAGGACAGTCAGACTCAGTCAACAAGACTAGTGGCGTAGTCGAGACGACAGGCGTCAGCAAAGTCAACAAGCTCAGCATCTAGGGCAGACGCAGCAGTGGACTCAAACGAAGGATGAGTGACAACAGTGGCTAGAAGACGAGGGATAGTAGGACTGGCAGCACGAGCTAAGTCAGACCCAGGGTCAGGAACGTCAGGAAGAGAGGACGCAGGAGGAGACGGCAGGGGAACTCGCAGTGGAACAGAGAAAGGACGAAGTGCCATAATGTGAGTGCCGGGGACAGGAGGACGCGGACGAGGAAAACGACGACCAGTGCGAACAACGCGAACAGGTGAGGCAGGATGAGACTCAGGCTCACGACGCTCTGTAAGAGAGTCTGTCTGCTCAGCGTAAGGAGAAGGAGCAGGCAGTGGGGAGTCTGGCTGTAACTGTGGCTGCGACTGGTGAGGCGGTGGACACTGCGAGCTAGGAGTAAGGCCAGTAGAAGACGGGAGACTAAGAACCTGGCGAAGGACCGAGTCAGGTGGCGACAAAGATGACGGCTGCGGCGGAACGAAAAACAGGCGCCGCTGCATAGTGCCTCCAGCCCCAATACCGCCAGCTCTAGCACCCCCAGCGCCAGCACCTCCAGCTCCTGGGTCTCCAGCTCCATTGCCTCCAGCTCCAGCCCCTCCAGTTCCTGCGCCTCCAGCTCCAACGCCTCCCGCGCCAGCCCCTCCAGCTCCAGCGCCTCCAGCTCCAGTGTCTCCAGCTCCAGGTCCTCCAGCTCCAGCTCCTCCAGCTCCAGCGCCTCCGGCGCAAGTGCCCCAGGGTCTCCAGCTCCAGCGCCTCCAACACCACCAGCTCCAGCAGCTCCAGTACCTCTAGTACGAGCACCTCCGGTACCTCCTGCTCCAGCAGTAACTCCAGCACCTCCATGACTAGAAGCTCCAGCACCTCCAGCTCCAGCACCTCCAGCTCCAGCACCTCCACCACCAGGGTCTCCAGCTCCAGTGCCTCCAGTGCCAGGGTCTCCAGTTCCATCGCCTCCAACACCACCAGCTCTGGTAGCTCCAGTACCACTTGTACGAGCACCTCCAGGACCAGCACCTCCAGCTCCAGTGCCTCCAGCGGCAGAGCCTCCAGCTCCTGCAGCGCCACTCCTAACGCGTGTGCGATGAGCAAACCACTCACGCAGCTGCTGCGGTCAGAGAGGCTCCCACCGGTGAGACAGTCGTGGCGAGGAACCCGAAGGACCTCCGGCAGACTCAGTACCCCTAGGCTTAGCACCCCCAGACTTCGCACCCTCAGACTCAGCACCCCCAGGCTCTGCACCCTCAGGCTCAGCACCCCCAGGCTCCGCACCCCCAGACGCAGCACCCCCAGACGCAGCACCTCTAGCAGCACCTGAGTCTACAGCGACCTTGACAGGCACAGTCCCAGGGAGTGGGTCTATCTGAGGGATAAGGACCCTGAGGGGGGAGGGGGAGTACCAGAGGGGGACCTGGAGCAAGGAAGAGCGGCAGGGGGGGGAGAGGGGCAGTGCGGTAAGGGAAGAGACGGTAAAAGGGAACCGACTCGTGAAACGTGACGTCCTGAGAGGGGAGGAAACGGCGTGAGGTGGGGTGGTAAAACTGCCAGCCAGGCGCGTCAGGGGGAAAGCCAAGGAAGACGCAGGGAATAGCGCGGGAGGAGAGCTTGACCGCGAAAGTATCGCGAACAAACGCACGAGAGCCCCAGACCCAGAACACCGACGCATCGCCAACCTTCCTCGTCCAACGCAGTGTATGCGAGGTCTCCGGCAAGGAGACACGGGGCCAGAGGTTGGGCTGATGTGCAGACACATGTAACAGTCACCCTCAGCACCAACAGACAAGGCATACATGGCAGCAAAGATAGCATCATAGTCAAGAGCAAAGATATCAACTCCAGACCTAAGTAGCTCTAGCCAGCGGGGGTGCTAAGCCTCGTCTCCAAACTCTGCGAGCCAAGCCTCGTCAAGGAGGGAGAAGCAGCGATGCTGAGTGTGAAACTTCCCGCATGTCTGACCAACGCGGTCACCTGTGCGAATGACATAGGGGCAGCGAACACTACCCCCAGACGCCCCACAGCGTCAAGGCGGGGATGGGCTGCACGCGAGGGCATCAAACTGCACTGGTCGCGCCTTGGAGTCCCGGCCCCGGGGTGGCCGGCTCACGGCACCAGCAGCACCACTGTACCCACCCCTTCCCCACTGGCCGACACCAGCAATATCCCGCACGCGCTGCAGCCACTGCAGCATACCATCCCTACCACCATCACCACCCGGGATGCCATTCCGCGGCATGCCTTGCCCCATCTGCTCAACCGATGCCGACCCCCCCCATTCAGACGTGCTTGAAGCGCCCACACCCATGCCACCGATGCCACTGCTGCCCGCTCTGCCAAGGGTGGCAGCAGCAGCAGCAGGAGCGGGGGCGGGGTGCGCAGAGTCAGTCCACGCCCACGTGTCCAGCGCCTCCTTCATCTCCGCTGCCAGTGCGTCCCGCTCCTCCTGTGCCGAGCGCAGCACCTCCCTTGTTCCGCGCAGTTCCGCCTCGCTCGCCTTCAACCGCTCTGCGCAGCGCAGTGGCGGAAATCGCGCACGGGACAAGCGACAGGAGGAGAAGCAGTGGTGCACGAAAAAGGGGATATGTGCAGCAACGTTAAAAGACGGTGGAGGGTGGGGTGGGGAGTACAAGGCGGCTGAAAGCGAACGGACGCACATGCACTCGCTCCCGAACACCCTCACCCTCTGCACGCTCCAGTTCCCTGCTGCACTTCCGTCCTCTCAACCAACCCACACATGGCATGGCCTACCCGACAGTTGCTCGTTTTTGGCCTCGGCGCGGCGCACGGCGTCGTCAGCGAGGGCGAGTCGCCGGGAGAAATCGCCCACCATCTTCAGCATGCCCGCCATCTCCGTGTCCGCCGCCCGCGAGCCCGTTGACTCTCCTGAATCGCGCGCACTCGACACGTGCAGACTTGTCGCGCGCAGCCCCTGGATCTCCTTCTCGAGCGCGCACTTGTTGCCCTGCACGTCGTGCAGCTGCGCCTCCAGCGCGCTCACCTGCGCCCACACCGCGTCAACCTCCCTGCCCGCCGCCGCCTTGCCCTTGCCCGCCGCCTTGAGCGCTCTCTCTTTGCGCTTCAGCTCCGCCTTCACTGCGCCCACCTGCCCCTCCAACTCGCGCCGCTCCTGCGCCCACGACGCCAGCACCAACTCGGCCCCTACCCCCCTATCCCTATCTGCTCCGGCCTGCGCGCGACTGCTGCCCTTGGGGGTGATGTCGAGCCCGCGGTAGTTCCAACTAAGGTGTTTCGGGAAGGCGCCGCCGCCTCCGCCGCCACCGCTGCCGCCGCCGCCGCCGCCGTTGTCGTCGTCGTTGACGATGTCGATGACGCCGCTGCGCTCGATGCGCTCCGCCTCCATGCGCAGGTACGCCAGCTCCTCCTGCTCGGCGCGCAGCTGCGCCTCCATCGCCCCCATGGACCCGCCGTTCACCCACTTGCCGCTGCCCGCGCCCGTCAACATCCCCATGGACCCCGCCAACGCGCATCCGCCCCGCAACCCGGCTCCCCTGATGTTGGCCTCCGACGCGCTCTTGTGCACTCGCCGCGCACGCCGCTCGGACACCTCCCGTCCGTCCGACGACTGCTCCGTTCCGGTCGCGATGTCCATGCCCCCCACCAGCAGGCGCACCGCCAAGCGACAGCCCCCTAAGATCAATTGGATTATCTGTGGTCCTACGAGAGAACGAGCACTACTAATAGCCAAAGAATGTCATCCAGAAAAATCTCGTGCAGGAAAGTCCTCGCGCAGGAATTGGGGACGAAAGAAAAAGCTAGATGTAAGGGAGTAAATTAAACTGTACTCTAATATTTCTCAACAGAAATCATATAATTTCAAACCCTCTTAGATAGCCTCCGTGCAGAAATTTTGAAAGAACTGACTCCTTTAATTTACCATACTTTCATGGAATTTTTCACTATTACTGCTACCGCAGCTATTTTTCAAGCAATATCCTCCAGTTCTGCAACTCGCCCAAGAGAGCAAGGCAATCGTGTGTTAATATCAGGGCTTTTTTTTGGATTTTCACTACTCGGATTTCCAGAGCTGTTTTCTAGGGAACTCTGAAATTCAGGGTTCACTATGAGCGTTACTCTGATTTGTCAGAGAAAACTTCACTTCTGAAAAAATTACTCTGGGCACCCAGTGTACCTATTTTTCCAACTCTAAGTGCCCTCTCAAGTATTGAACCCAGGCCTTCTGCACTCCTACCAAAAAACTACAGTTAGAGCGTATTCCTATCCTCGTATCAAGAAAATGGGCCGAAGCACTGAAGGACCTGGTGCACCATGTGTGACTGAGTTAGGGTGATGGTGCGCCGTGCTCTGTCCCGGGTGATCTGCAAGCCAAGATAGCTACGCAGCTCACCCAGGTCAGTGCAGGTGTGTCTCTCCTGTAGCTCCGCCTTCACTAGGGCCAGTGCCTCAGTGTCAGCAGTAGCAAAAACCAAGTCGTTGACGTACACGAGAACGTAGAATGGCGGTAGGGTAGTGTCGGTGCGCAGAAACAGCGACGGGTCAGCAGAGGAAGGAGCAAACCCAAGAGCCGCAAGTGTAGTCCTCAGTGTGTCGTGCCACTCGCAGGGCGCCTGGCGGAGACCGTAGACTGGCCGGCGGAGGCTCCACTGGGTACCCGTAGGAAACGACCCAGTGAAGCCAGGTGGGCAGCGCAGCCAGATCTCCTTGTGAAGACTGCCCTGCAAGAAAGCTGTGGAGAAGTCGAGGGAGTGCAGCTTGTAGTCACGCTGTGCTGCAACGTGCAGCAGCACCCGAAGAGTAGTCAACTTCGGAGTGGGGGAGAAGGTCTGGAAAAAGTCGACCCCCTGTCGCTGACTGAAGCCTCGAGCAACGTAACGTGCCTTGAAGGCAAGCGGAGAACCTGGCGGCCGCTTCACTCTGAAAATCCACGTGCCATCGACTATGTTCGCCCCAGGAGGAGGAACCTCGTCGATGTAGGTGCCTGTGGACTTCTAGGAAGCCATCTCTGCGTCCATGGCTGTCTGCCACTGAGAGGAGTACTCACTCACGATCGCCTCAGCGTAAGAGCGCGGGGTAGGGATGTCAAGTGCATCCGGGTCTTCCTCAGGGCAAAGTTGCATGGATGCGAAACGAGGTAAAGTGGCCGCAAGACACTCAAGCTCAAACTGTTTATCCTCAAGGACGTCACTGCTAAGGGCAGGCTCACCCCCGACGGACGGAGGACAGACAGACTCAGACTTGGTAACAAGACTCATGACCTAATCGAGTCGACTCTGCAAAGTCGACTAGCTCAGTGAATAGGGAAAAAGTTGCAGTAGACTCAAGCTCAGGGTCAGTGAGGATAGTAGCAAGGAGACGAGTGACAGTAGGACTGGCAGCACGAGCAAGGTCAGACTCAGGGTCAGAAACGTGCGGGAGAGAGGATGTGGGAGGCTCAGGCAGGACAACACGCTGTGGAACAGAGGAAGGACGAAGTGCCATACCGTGAATGTCTGGGACAGTAGGAGGACGAGGACGGGCGACACGACGAGCACGAACAGGTGTGGAAGCACGAGTCTCAGGCTCACGACGCTCAGTCAGGGACTTAGTCACCTCAGTGTGAGGAGCAGGAGTAGGCAGTGAGGAGCCAGGCAGTAGCTGTGGCGGAGACTGGTCTGTCGGTGAACACAGGAGAGGTGGAGTGAGGCCAGTGGAAAATGGGAGACTATGAACCCGGCGAAGGACCGAGTCAGACGGCGGCAGGGTCGACTGCGGATGCGGGTAGAAAAACAGTCGATGCGGGGCAGAACCAGCAGCTCCAGCTCCTCCGGCACCAGCGGCACCAGTACCTCCAGCACCAGCAGCTCCAGTAGCACCTCCAGCACCTCCAGCACCACCTGCTCCGGCAGCTCCTGCACCTCTAGTACGAGCACCTCCAGGACCAGCAGCTCCAGCACCTCCAATACCTCCAGTACCTCCAGCTCCAGCGCCTCCAGCACCAGCAGTACCTCCAGCACCTCCAGTGCCAGCACCTCCAGTAGCACCTCCAGCACCAGCAGCACCACCTGCTCCGGCAGCTCCAGCACCTCTGGTACGAGCACCTCTAGGACCAGCAGCTCCAGCACCTCCTGTCAGAATCCCAACCACTAGACCATTGGGATAAAAGGGCTTGATAAGTAGCGGGTCAGTGCGCCCATAACCCCCAAGGCCAACATGCCTGTAACCCTTGTCAAACTTATATCTGCTATAGTCTGTTTAGGCTGTAGTGGGGTAGTTCTTAGAGGGTACAACACTTTTGTGTTCTCTACTTGTACCCATCTCGTTCCTAGTTCAATCATTCCATTCTCGATTCTCACATGGTATAGAGCTGGTTCGTTTTTTTTTAAGGGCCCACCACTCGAATTTTTTTTTTCGTTACCTGCCCGAGGCGCGCGTCGCGTTTGACCGAGCCGCGCCCTAGTGCCTGTCCTTCGAGGCCCCTAGTGGCCTGTCGCTGCCCCTTAGTGGCCCTTAGCGACCCCCCTTAAGGCCCGTCGCGGCCCCTCTTCAGGCCCGTCGCAGCCCCTCCTAAGGCCCGTCGCGGCCCCCTCTTAAGGCCCGTCGCGCCCCCTCGTAAGGCCCGTCGCGACCCCTTCCTAAGGCCCGTCGCGGCCCCTTCCTAAGGCCCGTCGCGGCCCCTCTTAAGGCCCGTCGCGGCCCCTCTAAAGGCCCGTCGCGGCCCCTCTTAAGGCCCGTCGCGGCCCCTCTTAAGGCCCATAGCGGCCCCTGTTAAGGCCCGTCGCGGCCCCTACTACGGCCCTTCGCGGCCCCTCTGACGGCCCGTCGCGGCCTCGTCACGGCCCTTCGCGGCCCTCTCTGCCGGCCCATCGCGGCCCCTGTTACGGCCCATCGCGGCCCCTCCTACGGCCCTTCGCGGCCCCTCTGACGGCCCTTTGCGGCCCCTCTGCCGGCCCGTCGCGGCTCCTCTGCCGGCCCGTCGCGGCCCCAACTGGCGCACCCCCCTTCTCGGCCCCAACTGGCGCGCCCCCGGCCGGCTCCTGCTACCGAGCCCCTGCCGGCCCCAACTCGCGCGGCCCCTCCTGGCGTGCCTCTGCCGGCCCCTGCCGGACCCTGCTGACGAGCGCCTGCCGACCCCTGCCGGCACCTGTCTCTGGTAAGCCGAGCCGCGCCACCCGGCTGAGCCGAGCCGCCCAGCTGAGCCGCGCCACCTAGCCGAGCCGCGCCGCTGCTGCTACTGCTGCGCTGCTGCTACTGCCGCTACTGCTGCTACTGCTGCACTACTAGTATTACTGCTACTGCTGCTCCTCTTCTTACTGCTTCCACTGCTGCTATGGCTAGTCCTACAGTTCTCACTTTTGACTCTGAGGGACGTGCAGTTGACTTTGACGTATGGGTTGATGACCTACAGCTCTTTCTTCAGTGTGACTCTAGGGATGGGGTATCCCTTTTCGATCACACGTCCGGTGTTTCCACTGCTCCTCCTGTCACTGCTGACAGTACTGTTCGCTCGCAGTGGACCACTCGTGACGCTGTTGCTCGTCTTGCTGTTCGTAGTCACCTGCCCCCTGCTGAGCGCGCACACTTTGGTCAGTACAAGACTGCTCAGTCTTTGTACGACGCTGTAGTTGCACGCTACTCCTCCCCTGCCACTGCTGCCCTCAGTCGCCTCATGCTGCCGTACCTGTTCCCTGACCTTGCCGCCTTTGCCACAGTCGCTGACCTAGTTGCTCACCTTCGCACTAGTGACGCCCGCTACCGCGCTGCCCTTCCCACCGAGTTCTGTGCCAAGAACCCCCCCCCCATGTACATCACCCTTTACTACCTAGTCACCCGCCTCCCTGACTCTCTCTCTTCAGTCAGGGACCACTTTCTCTCCTTTTGCCCCACCGAGCTGACTGTCGACCTGCTAGAGGAGCGCCTTGCTGCAGCTGAGAAGAGTATCTTAGCTGTAGGTGCTTCTCGCGGCGACCGTCGCACCCCCTTCTTTGAGGGGTGTTCCCCTGTCCCCCTTCTCCCCTCTGTTGCTTCTGCTGCTGCTGTCGACCTCGTTGGCACTGAGGAGGTCCGAGCTGCGTTTGCCCCTAGTGGGAGACGCCGCAACACCAAGAGCAAGGGGACCAAGGGTGGTGGAGGGGGTGGCGGGGGGGGGGGTGGTGGAGGAGGCGGAGGGGGTGGCGGTGGAGGTGGGGGTGGTACCGGGAGTGGGGGCTTCAGTGGCGGCAGTGGAGGTGGTGGAGGCAGCGGCGGAGGTGGTGGAGGCAGTGGCAGCGGTGGTGGAGGCGGAGGCGGCGGTGGTTCTGGTCGAGGTGCAGCCGCGCAGCTTTGTTGCTTTGGTGGCAGCCAGCGCCAGCAGCAGCTGCGCACCCGTGAGACCCCGTCAGTTCAGCAGCTTCGTGAGTGGTACGCTGGGCGTGGGAGGTCTGGGGGTGCAGGTCCCTGCGCTTGTGTTCTCCGCACCGGCCCTCGAAGTGGGGAGGTGTGTGGGCTCCCACACACCATGCAGCGCTGCTTCGGCCGCTTGACTGACGCTTGGCGTACCCAGTTTCCTGACTCTGTTGAGCTCCCTCGCTGGCATGATCTGCTTCTGCAGAATGTGCCTATCTTTGATCTAGATTTTGATGCTATCCTTGCTGCCATGTATGCTCTTGCTGATATTACTGAGGGTGACTGTTACATGAGTGTCCCGCCCGACCCGGGCACTGCGGCTGCTGCTCTAGGTGCTAGTGCGGCTGCTGCTCTAGGTGCTAGTGCGTCTGCTGCTCCAGGTGCTGGTACGTCTACTCTCACTGGTACTGCACCTACTGAGGCCTTGCACACTTTCACACTTGACTCTGGTGCTTCGCGCTCTTTCTTTAGAGACAGCACCACGCTCATGCCGCTCAGCCGGCCTGTTGCGGTCTCCCTTGCTGACCCCTCAGGGGGCCCAGTCCTTGCACGCTCCTCTACAGTTTTACCGTGTCCGGCGGCCCCGTCAGGCTTGCTGTCGGGACTCCATCTCCCCTCGTTCTCTACAAACTTGGTGAGTGGAGCTGACCTCCAGGACGCGTGGGTTGACCAGTTCACCCCTGGAGGTCAGCGTGTGACCCACTGCACTTGCTCTCGGACGGGCCGCCACCTGGCCACATTCACCCGTCGGCCAGGGTCGAGTCTGTACACACTGACTACTGCACCTCCTCCGGTCTCTGCGTCTGGTCAGGTAGCTGCGTCTAGTCAGGTGTTTGCTGCCGTGTCCAGGTCTAGTCCTGCGTCTGCCCCCTGCTCGTGTCGTCCTCTGTCGCACGAGACTCTCCTTTGGCACCACCGTCTTGGTCACCCCTCCCTGCCTCGTCTTCAAGGTATGGCCTCCCGTGCCCTTGTCTCTGGTCTCCCCAGGTCCCTCCCTCCCCTTCCTCCGGGGCCTACCCCCACCTGTGTTCCTTGTGTCGAGGGCCGGCAGCGCGCCGCCCCTCACTCCTCCTCGCTCCCTCCGACTGAGGCTCCTCTGCAGACTCTTCACATGGACGTGTGGGGCCCAGCCCGCGTCCGTGGACAGGGTCACGAGCGTTACTTCCTGCTGGTCGTTGACGACTACTCGCGTTACACCACAGTCTTCCCCTTGCGCAGCAAGGGTGAGGTCCCTGAGGTGTTGATCGACTGGATCCGCGGTGCTCGTCGCCAGCTTAGTGAGAGTTTCGGCTCAGACCTTCCTGTTATGCTTCTGCACTCGGACAGAGGCGGGGAGTTTTCCTCCGACCTCCTGAGAGCCTTCTGTCGTTCGGAGGGCATCCGCCAGACGTTCACGCTTCCGGCCTCCCCGCAGCAAAGTGGGATTGCTGAGCGCCGCATTGGCATGGTCATGGACGTCGCTCGTACGTCCATGATCCATGCGGCTGCTCCCCATTTTCTGTGGCCGTTCGCGATTCAGTACGCGGCGCATCAGATCAACCTTCAGCCTCGTGTCTCCTTGCCGGAGACCACACCTACTCTGCGGTGGACGGGGAAGGTTGGCGATGCGTCCGCGTTCCGTGTCTGGGGATCTCGAGCTTTTGTCCGCGATACTACTGCGGACAAGCTGTCCTCCCGTGCCGTTCCCTGTGTCTTCCTTGGCTTCCCTCCTGACGCACCCGGGTGGCAGTTCTACCACCCCACCTCGCGTCGTGTTCTGTCCTCTCAGGACGTCACGTTTGACGAGTCAGCGTCGTACTACCGTCTCTTTCCCTACCGCACTGCCTCTCCCCCTCCCCCGCCGCTCTTCCTTGCCCCAGGTACTCCCCCTGTAGACCCCCTCCCCCCCCAGGGTCCTGCCCCCTCAGGTGTCTCCCAAGTAGACCCTGCCGAGCCGGTCGAGGTAGCTGTCGACTCAGGTGCTGAGTCTGGGGGTGCTGCGCCTGCGGGTGCGGGGACTGGGGGTGCTGAGACTGGGGGTGCTGAGTCTGGGGGTGCTGAGTCTGGACGTGCTGAGCCTGGGGGTGCTGAGCCTGCGCGTGCTGCGTCTGGAGGTGCTCTCGGTGTCCCGCCGTGGCGGGAGCCTCTCTCTCCACAGCGGCTTCGTGAGTGGTACTCTCGGCTCTGTCGGGGTACTGCTGGGGCTTCTGGAGGTGCTGCTGGTGCTGGTGCTGCTGGAGGTGCTGCTGGTGCTGGAGGTGCTGCTGGGGCTTCTGGAGGTGCTACTGGTGCTGGTACTACTGGAGGTGCTGCTGGTGCTGGAGGTGCTGCTGGAGCTTCTGGAGGTGCTACTGGTGCTGGTGGTGCTGGAGGTGCTGCTGGAGGTGCTGCTGCTGCTGGAGGTGCTACTAGTGCTGGAGGTGCTGCTGGGGCTTCTGGAGGTGCTGCTGGTGCTGGTGCTACTGGAGGTGCTGCTGGTGCTGGAGGTGCTGCTGGACCTTCTGGACGTGCTGCTGGTGCTGGTGGTGCTGGAGGTGCTGCTGGAGGTGCTGCTACTGCTGGAGCTGCTGGAGGTGCTGGAGGTGCTGCTGGGACTGGAGACCCTGGGGCTGAGGGTACCGGTCCTGTTTCTGCTATTTCTGGAGGCGCTGCGCGGCCGCGACCGTACTACGTTCCGCCCCTTCAGCAGGTTCTTAGCTCACCGCCTTCTCCCGGTCCTCCTCCTTTCCTGAGTCCGCCGCCTGTCCGGTCCCAGTCACAGTTGCAGCCGGCCTCTCCGCTGCCCGGTCCTTACTCTGGACAGACTGGAGGTCTTACGGAGCGTCGTGAGCCTGAGTCTCGTCCTGTGTCGCCTGCGTCTCGTGCTGCGTCGCCTGTCCGTACTGTTCGCGCTGGTCGTGTTTCGCGTCCGCGTCTCCCTCCTGTCCCAGGCACTCACTCTATGACTCTGCGTCCTTCTACTGCTCCACAGCGTGTCCCTCTGCCGTCTCCTCCCGCATCCTCTTTTCCTGCCAGTCCGGACCCGGAGTCTGACTCCCTTCGTGCTGCTAGTCCAGCTGTCACGCGCTTTCTGGCCACTGCTGTCACTGACCCTCTGTTCGAGTCCTCTGTTGCGTCTGCTCTTGTTACTGAGCTTGTTGCCTTTGCTGCTGCCTGTCGCCTAGACTACGCTGCTAGTCTGGTTGCTGCGTCTGTGTCTGTCCGTCCTCCGTCCGTCGGGGGTGAGTGTGCTCTTGGCACGGACGTTCTTGAGGACACACAGGAGGAGTTTGAGTGCTTTGCTGCTTCTGTACCTCATCTCGTGTCCATGCTGCTGGCCCCTGAGGGAGACCCAGATGCACTAGACATCCCGACCCCGCGCTCTTACGCACAGGCGATAGAGGGTCCCTACTCCTCTTAGTGGCAGGCAGCCATGGACGCAGAGATGGCTTCCTGGAAGTCCACAGGCACCTACGTTGACGAGGTTCCCCCACCTGGGGCGAACATCGTCAGTGGCATGTGGATCTTCAGGGTGAAGCGGCCGCCGGGTTCTCCGCCTGCCTTCAAGGCGCGTTACGTTGCACGTGGCTTCAGTCAGCGACAGGGAGTTGACTTCTTTCAGACCTTCTCCCCTACCCCGAAGATGAGCACTCTTCGGGTACTGCTGCACGTTGCTGCTCAGCGTGACTACGAGCTCCACTCGCTTGACTTCAGCACAGCCTTCCTACAGGGCAGCCTGCACGAGGAGATCTGGCTGCGCCGCCCACCTGGCTTCACTGGGTCGTTTCCTGCTGGTACCCAGTGGAGCCTCCGGCGGCCAGTCTACGGTCTCCACCAGGCGCCCCGTGAGTGGCACGACACGCTCAGGACGACTCTTGCTTCTCTTGGTTTTGCTCCTTCCACTGCTGACCCTTCTCTGTTTCTACGCACTGACGCTACTCTGCCGCCGTTCTACGTTCTCGTGTACGTAGACGACCTCGTCTTTGCTACTGCTGACACGGAGGCACTCGCCCACGTGAATTCCGAGCTGCAGAAGAGACACACGTGCACAGACATGGGTGAGCTGACAAGCTATCTTGGCTTGCGGATCACCCGGGACAGAGCACAGCGCACCATTACCTTGACTCAGTCACACATGGTGCAGCAGGTCCTTCAGCGCTTCGGCTTCACGTACTCCTCACCACAGTCCACTCCTCTGCCTACCGGTCACTCGCTCTCAGCTCCACCTTCGGACGAGTCCGTAGAGCCGAGTGGCCCGTATCCAGAGCTTGTGGGCTGCCTCATGTACCTGATGACTTGCACACGACCTGACCTTGCATACCCTCTCAGCCTTCTGGCTCGCTATGTGGCTCCCGGCAGGCACCGAAAGGTGCACTGGGATGCTGCGAAGAGGGTGTTGCGATACTTGTGCAGTACATCGGGCATGGGGCTCGTGCTTGGAGGACGGGCTCGAGTTGTTCTCACTGGTCACGCTGACGCCTCCTGGGTTGACGACTTGGCTACGCAGCGGTCGTCACAGGGCTACACCTTCAGTCTTGGCTCCGGTTCTGTCTCTTGGCGGTCTACCCGCTCTTCTTCAATTCTCAGCTCCAGTTGTGAGGCTGAGATCTACGCTGGGGCCATGGCTGCACAGGAGCTACAGTGGCTTACCTACTTGCTGACCGACTTGGGAGAGGCGCCTCGTTCTCCTCCAGTTCTGTACGTCGACAACAAGGCCATGCTGGCCTTGTGTCAGGAGCACAGACTGGAGCACAGAACGAAGCACATTGCTCTGCGCTACTTCCTTGCTCGAGAGTTGCAGCAGCGTGGCCAGCTTCGTCTTGCGTACGTGGCCTCTCAGGCCAACACTGCTGATGTTTTCACCAAGGCACTTCAGCCTTGTGATCATCAGCGTTTCTGCACTGTGTTAGGCCTTGTACCTACTTTTCCTCACTTGCTTTCTGCCTGACTCTGCCTGTACTGTACTCTTTATACATATACCTGCATGCTTACTCTTGCTAGGTTTTGTTCTGTTTATTGTTTGTTTTCTTTTATATGACTCTGCATATGAACTGGCCTTGTGGCCATTTGCTTGTGCTCAGACTGCGTGGTGACTTTGTGATCCACCCTGAGCTTGCTTTGTCTTTCTTGACTGGTCTTGTGACCTCTTGTTCTCCCCCACTTTGCCTATGGGGGTGTGTCAAACTTATATCTGCTATAGTCTGTTTAGGCTGTAGTGGGGTAGTTCTTAGAGGGTACAACACTTTTGTGTTCTCTACTTGTACCCATCTCGTTCCTAGTTCAATCATTCCATTCTCGATTCTCACAACCCTTCCATAGGATCAATCGGGGATCACCAGTGAACCTCTGACACCCCCCCGCACTGGGATGCCTGAAGTGCACACACTGGGATTCGAACTTGAGACCTTCGCTCTGATACCATGTCAGAATCCCAACCAGTAGACTATTGGGATAAAAGGGCTTTTTAAGTAGCGGGTCAGTGCGCCCATAACCCCCCAGGCCAACATGCCTGTAACCCTTCCCTAGGATCAATTGGGGATCACCAATGGACCTCTGACACCTCCAGTACCTCCAGTACCTCCAGCTCCAGCGCCTCCAGCACTAGCAGTACCTCCAGCACCTCCACTGCCAGCAGCTCCGGTAGCACCTCCAGCACGTGTTAGAATTCCTATGTTCTAGCATGCTGACACTTGTGACTGTACACCAATTGTGGTGTACGGCTGGGTTGGGACTACACCCAACTTTGGGTATAGTCTTGCATTTTGGGGTGTCAATCCAACCCAATTGTGGTGGAGTCCCCAAATGCAACCCTATGGGCCATAGGGTACCCCACTTCACAAAGTGAGGCCAACCCAACCCATTGGGCCATAGGGTACCCCACTTCACAAAGTGAAGCCAACCCAACCCATTGGGCCATAGGTTGCCCCACTTCCCAAAGTGTGGTCAAACCAACCCAATGGGCCAAAGGTTGGCCCACTCCCCCAATCCCACCTTCCTCCTTTTCCCTTCCAACCTTCTCTTCCAAACCTATTTATGCTTGTCCTTCTCTCTAATGAAGTCAACCATTCTTTTTCAAATCTTCGCATGGTATAGAGCTAAATCCTTCCCGAGGCAACCTCCTCCCCCTCCATTTATTTTTTTTCCCAAGGGCCCACCATCCGCTTCCCTAACGACGCAACCCTGCAGTCGCCCCAGTCCCCCTCCCCCTTCCCATCTCGGCGTTTTTCCCGTCGCGGCTTTTTCAGCCGCCGCCCATGCCCTTTCGCCACGGATTTCGCCGCCAGCGCCTTCCCGCCCGCGCATTTCACCGCCGTGACCGCTACGTCGTCGCCCTCTACTTTCGCCACCGTGACCCTTCCGTCGCCGCCTGCCCTCCCGGCCGCCGTGACCCTTCCGCCGCCGCCTGCCCTCCCGTCCGCCGTGACCCTTCCGTCGCAGCCTGGCCCTCCTCACAGCCGCGACCTGCTTCGTCGCCGCCTGCCCTTCCAGCCGCCGCGACCTCTCCCGTCGTCGCCTGCCCCCCCCCCCTTTTTTCCGCCGCGCGACATTTCGTCGCCGGCTACCTGTCCCGCCGCCGCGACCTCTTCTTCGCCAGCTGCCTGTCCCGCCGCCGCGACCCTTTGTCACCACCTGCCCATTCCCTCCCCGCGGCCATTTTTTTGCCGCTTGCGGTTCCCGCTGCCGCGACTGCAAATCGTCGCCTGCACACACCACCGCCGCGATTTCCGCCAGTTCCGCCGCAATTCCCGTCGCCACAACTGCGCCCCCGTCTCCGGCGATTTCCGCGGCTGCGACTGCGTCGTCGCCGCCTCCCATTCCCGCCGCCGCGACCACCTCGTCGCCGCCTGCTCACCCCCGTCCTCGCGACCCTGTCGCCTCCCCCCCCCCCCCTGCGCATTCCACCTCCACTCCATTCTCTCCCTCCTCCTCTCCTTCCCCCCTCTCCTCGCAGCTGCGGCAGCAGCAGCAGCACGGAAGGGAGGGCAGGAACCTGGGAAGGCTAGAGACAAGGAGACGGGAGTGCATGCTGCGGAGACGCGGCAGGGAGGGGTGACCGAGGCGGTGGTGCCATAGGAGAGTCTGGCGGGAGAGTACCCGACACGAGCAAGACGCTGCAAGCTGATCAGATGCAGACACCTGACTCGACGCAGCCACCTGACCTGCCTCAGCCACCTATGCAGACGCAGTGGTCAGTGTGTACAGACTAAACCCAGGCCGTCGAGTGAAAGTAGCAAGGTGACGGCCAGTCCGGGAGCACGTACAGATCGCCACACGCTGCCCTTCAGGAATAAAGGTATCAACCCAGACATCCTGAATGGCAGCGTTGCTCACCATGTTCATCGAGAACGTGGGGAGGTGGATGTTAGAATCTAGCTTGACTTAGGAGCCATAGCTAGGTTAGAGTGTCGATAGAAATGAGTGTCGAGAGGGATGATGTCACTAGCAAGAGTTGGGATACAAATACAACACCCTAAATTGGGTTGTACTCACTACAGAGTACCCCACTGCAGGCTAGACAGCAAATATATTCTGACACACCCCCATAGTCAAAGTGGGGTATAATCAGCAGAGCAAGCAGTCATAGAGCAGGTTCACAAGTACAAGCAAAGCTAGAGGCATACACAAAGGGCAAGTGAGGAGGAGGCTGGACTGTGAGAGGAGAGGAGATAGGAGGCGACTGCTGATGCTGCAGACACACGGGCAACAGGAGCGGCGCGCACTGTGGCTACCGGAGCAAGGGCCCCGGACTACAGGAGTAACTGGCTCTGCGGCTAACTCTGAGCGGCAGGAGCAACGGACCCACGGGCGACAGGCGCAGCAGGCTCTCTGAGCTACCAGAAGCAGAGCCCCGGACTACAGGTGCTGCGGACGACAAGACGGCAGCCTCCGCTCAACCTCCCCCAACTGTCCCACCCCCCTTTCACACACCCCTTGCTGCACCCCTAGCTCCACTCCCACTTCACCCCCCTAGCACCACTCCCTTGGCTCCCACACACCCACCCCCCTCATCGGCAGTTGCAGCAGTGGGAGACGGAGGAGGAGGAGGAGCAGGGGACGGTTCACACACCCGCCACCCCCATACCCTCCCCCCACTACTGCACCTGCAGCAGGGGATGGAGGAGAAAGGGGGGGGGGGGGGGGGGGGGGGGGGGGGCGGGGGGGGGGGGGCTGTGCATGGCGCGTGCAGAGGGCAGCAGGGCGCACGGGGCGCACAGGGCAGCAAGGCGCACAGGGCAGCAGGGCAGCAGGGCAGCAGGGCGCGCGGGGCGCACAGGGCTGCAAGGCGCGCGGGGCGCACAGGGCAGCAGGGCGCACAGGGCTGCAGGGCAGCAGGGCGCGCGGGGCAAACAGGGCAGCAGGGCGCACTGGGCTGCAGGGCAGCAGGGCTGCAGGGCAGCAGGGCGTGCGGGGCGCGCAGGGCTGCAGTGCGCGCAGGGCGCGCATGGCAGCAGGAAAGCAGGGCGCGCAGGGCTGCAGGGCAGCAGGGCGCGCAGGGCTGCAGGGCTGCAGGGCGCATGGGGCGCAGCAGGGCTGCAGGGCGCGCGGGGCGCGCAGGGCAGCAGCAAGGGCTGTAGCGGCAACACCAAGGGCTGTAGCGGCAGCAGCAGGGCAGCAGGGCGCACAGGGCTGCAGGGCGCGCGGGGCGCACAGGGCAGCAGGGCAGCAGGGCGCACAGGGCTGCAGGGCAGCAGGGCGCGCGGGGCAAACAGGGCAGCAGGGCGCACAGGGCTGCAGGGCAGCAGGGCGCACAGGGCTGCAGGACAGCAGGGCGCGCGGGGCGTGCAGGGCTGCAGTGCCCGCAGGGCGCGCAGGGCAGCAGGACAGCAGGGCGCGCAGGGCGCGCAGGGCTGCAGAGCGCGCGGGGTGCACAGGGCAGCAGGGCAGCAGGGCGCGCGGGGCGCAGCAGGGCTGCAGGGCGCGCGGGGCACGCAGGGCAGCAGCAAGGGCTGTAGCGGCAACAGCAAGGGCTGTAGCGGCAGCAGCAGGGCAGCAGGGCGCACAGGGCTGCAGGGCAGCAGGGCGCGCGGGGCGCGCAGGGCTGCAGGGCGCGCATGGGCAAACAGGGCAGCAGGGCGCACAGGGCTGCAGGGCAGCAGGGCGCACGGGGCTGCAGGGCAGCAGGGCGCGCGGGGCGCGCAGGGCTGCAGTGCGCGCAGGGCGCGCAGGGCAGCAGGACAGCAGGGCACGCAGGGCTGCAGATCCCCTCCCCCCACCGCTGCACCCGCAGCAGGGGGATGGAGGAGAAGTGGGGGGGGGGGGGGGGCTGATGCTGCAACTCCCCTCCCCCCACTGCTGCTGCAGATCCCCTCCTCCCCACTGCTGCACCCGCAGCAGGGGTGGAGGAGAAAGGGAGGGGCGGGGGGGGCTGGTGCTGCAGATCCCCTCCTGCCTCCCTCTGAACCTCCAAGCTCCCCCCCCCTCCCAACACAGGGTGCGGCAGGGAGAGAGAGAGGAGAAAAGGGCGGGAGGGGGGGGGGGGCTGATGCTGCAAATCCCCTCCCCCCACTGCTGCTGCAGATCCCCTTCCCCCCACTGCTGCACCCGCAGCAGGGTTGGAGGAGAAAGGGGGGGGCGGGGGGGGGCTGGTGCTGCAGATCCCCTCCTGCCTCCCTCTGAACCTACAAGCTCCCCCCCCTCTCCCAACACAAGGTGCGGCAGGGAGAGATAGAGGAGGAGGCGCGGCGGCAGCTGCTGCTGCTGAGGCACATCCCCCACCCCCTCACACCCTCTCCCCCCCGTCCCCATGGAGGAGGGGGAGGGGGGGGAGGGGGGCGGGGGCGGAGCTGCGCGTGCGACTGCAGGGCATGTGGGCAGGAAGTCATCACCCCTCTTGCCATAGCTAGGGGCGACGAGGCCAGTGGGGCCGAGGGGCGCGGCTAGGTACGGGGCCGGGCGCTGGGCTAGGGACGGGGCCGGGTGGCGCGAGGCTAGGTATGGGGCCGGTCGCTGGGCAAGGGACGGGGCCGGGCGCTGGGCAGGTACGTGGCCGGGCGCTGGGCAGGTACGGGGCCGGGCGCGTGCTAGGTACGGGCCGGTCGCGGGCTAATTATGGGCCGGGCGCGGGCTAGGTACGGGCCGGGCGCTGGGCGAAGGACAGGGCCAGGCACGGGCTCGGTACGGGCCGGGCGCGGGCTAGGTACGGGGCCAGGCGCGGGCAAGGTACGGGCCGGGCGCAGGCTAGGTACGGGGCCAGGCGCGGGCAAGGTACGGGCCGGGCGCGGGCTAGGTACGGGGCCAGGCGTTGGGCGCGGAACGGAGGCTGGGCGCGAGGCTAGGTACGGGCCGATCGCGGGCTAGGTACGGGGCCAGGCGCGGGCGAGGTACGGGCCGGGCGTGGGGCTAGGAACGGGGCCGAGCGCGGGCTAGGTACGGGCCGATTGCGGGCTAAGTACGGGCCGGGCGCGGGGCGACGGAGTCGACGGGGCCAGCGGGGCCGAGGGGCACAGCTAGGGACGACGCCAAGGGGCGACGGGGCCAAGGGGCCGAGGCGACGGGGCCAAGGGGCCGAGCCTAGGGGCTAGGGGCGACGCCAAGGGGCGACGGGCTGGGGCCTAGGCTAGCAGGGCAGTAGGTGGTGGGCCCATTAAGATTAGGTCCTAGGAAATTGTTGCTCTTAATACCATGTTAGAATCTAGCTTGACTTAGGAGCCATAGCTAGGTTAGAGTGTGGAGAGAAATGAGTGTCGAGAGGGATGATGTCACTAGCAAGAGTTGGGATACAAATACAACACCCTAAATTGGGTTGTACTCACTACAGAGTACCCCACTGCAGGCTAGACAGCAAATACATTCTGACAGTGGAGACCTGACATAGATCCGGAGGGGACTGCTGGACACAGGAGGACAGTGGAGGCTCGTGCGACTACTGGGCCCCCAGTGGGGTCAGCCAGTGAGACTGGAACCGGTGCAGCAAGTGGTATGAGTGTGGTGCAGTCACGAAAGAAGCAACGTGACGCGCCTGAGTCAAGTGTGAAAGTGTGCAAGGCCTCAGCTGAGGAAGGACCTGTGGTGGGAGACACATGAGTACCTAAAGCTGCAGCAGACTCACTAGCATCTGGAGCAGCAGCAGACTCACTAGAACCTAGTGCGGCAGCAGATTCACTAGCACCTAGTGCGGCAGCAGACTCACTAGTACCTAGTGCGGCAGCAGACTCACTAGCACCTAGTGCAACAGCCTCGACAGAACCAGTGACACATCGCTGAGGAACCAACCAACTCACTAAGATCCTGCGGGGAGAAGGTCTCCTACTGAATCTGCTACCGCCTCTGTGCAGTACACAGAATTCCGAAGCCCCCACCACCTGGACGGGCTCGTTGAAGAACCCACTCGTGAAGCTGCTGAGGGGTGGGGTCGTCCGGGAGAGGTAGTGACCGCCGCTGTCCACCCCTAGCCGCTGCAACTGCCGTGATAGTGGCCATGACAGGCAGTAACGGTCAGTAGTAGGTCCAGCACCTCCAGCACCAGCAGCACCTCCAGCACTCCCAGTCGCACCTCCAGCACCTCCAGCACCAGCAGCACCTCCAGCACTCCCAGTCGAACCTCCAGCACCTCCAGCACCAGCAGCACTCCCAGCACTCCCAGCAGCACCACCAGCAGCAGCAGCAGTAGTAGCAGCAGGGCGGCTCGGTGGGGCTGGTGATCGCTGTAGGGCGGCGCGGCTCGGGTTGGACACGGCGGCTCGGGCTGGGCGGCGCGGCTCGGTCGGGCTGGGCGGAGCGGCTGGGCAAGGCAGGGCACGCCGCGGGCTGCAGGGCAGGGCGCACGGTGGACAAGGCAGCAGGGCGCGCGCTGTGCAGGGCAGCAGGGCGCGACACGCTGGGTAGCAGAGCGCGACGCGTGGGCTGCAGTAGGGCGCGACGCGCGGGCTACAGCAGGGCGCGACGCGCAGGGCAGCAGGGCGCGACGCGCGGGCTGCAGCAGGGCGCGACGCGCGGGCTGCAGCAGGGTGTGAAGCGCGGAGCAGTAGAGCGCGACGCGTGGGGCAGGAGGGCGCGACGCGCGGGCTGCAGCAAGGCATGACGTGCAAAACAGTGGGGCACGCGCTGGGCAGGGCAGCAGGGCGCGACGCGCTGGGCTGTAGGGCAGGGCAGTGCGGCTCGCGAGCTGCAGGGCAGGGCGGCGCGCGGGCCTAAGGGCAGGGCAGCGCGATGCACGGGCTGCAGGGCAGTTGGCGCGGGCTGCAGGGCAGGGCGGCGTGCGCTGGGCAGGGCGTGACTCGAAGGCTGCAGCAGGGCGCGATGTGCGGGTGGCAGGCAGTGCGAGTAGCTGCAGGGCAGCGCGACACTGTGCGAGCAGGGCCGGACAGCGCAAGGGCGCTTCGGGCAGGAACGAGCGGAACTATCGGTGCTCTGAATACCATGTCAGAATAACAGTGCAGGTGTTATGACTGCAATTGAGCGAGCGAGCCAGAATTGCACTATTGAAGCAAAACAATACAATGAGCGAAGGCATGCGCGAAGAATATATAGCGAACTAGAGTGGTAACGGTAACACGAGGAATTGGGGTGCGCTACGGGCCTAGCGCAGAGGTTGGGAATTGTCGAGGCGGAGGTCCGGAGTGCTGGTTACCAACCGAACCGTGAGGTTGGGTCGCGTCGTGAATAGTGGCGGGAGTCGTGGTCGAGGCGAGTGTCGCGAGTGGGTAACGGTTCACTTTTTGGGTGCCGATGGCGGGAATGGTCTTGAACGCGGTAAGCAGGGGCGAGAAGTAAGGAAAATGATTTTTCCTTACACTACCCCCCTCCCCAAGGAGGCCCTCCTTACAAGAGTGCGTCTACATCTCGAAAATTTTGACTGCGCAGATACTCTGTGAGGACAGGGTGATTCTCAATTCTATCCAAGGGAACCCAGTTGTCTTCGGTGGGCGTGCGGTCTTTCCAGCGGATCAGGAATTCGATCCCGCGGGCTCCCCTTGGGTCACGTACTCGGTGGCTCAATATTTTTTTGGGCGTGATGATTGGTTCTTTCGGCGGTCGTGTCATGCTGGCGGGGCGGTTGCGAGGCAGTTGGCTGGTGGATGGTACGTATGGGTGAAGCAGGCTAACGTGGAATGACGGGCTGACGTTCCAGTCAGCAGGGAGGAGGAGGTGGGCGGTGACGGGTGTGATCATGTGGCTGATGCGAAATGGCCCGCAATATTGGGGGCGGAGTTTTGGGGTGATGGGCAGGCGGAGGTTTTGAGTATCGAATAGCACGAGGTCGTCGGGCTGGTAAGTGACGGGTCGGCGGTGGCAGTCGATGTTACGCTTAGCGATGATGTTCGATTTTTTTATTGCGTCTGCTGCTCGGGTCCGTGCTGCTTGTAAGATCTCTTCGAACTGTTGTGCGCGTGGCACCGGGTTGTCGGGATTCGGAGTCATGAGTACTGTGGGGTCTTGTCCGTAGTTCAGGTAAAACGGTGACTGTTGGGTCGTGGTGGATGGCGAGCTGTTGTACGCGAACTCAATGAGTGGCAGTTGCTGTTCCCTGGTGGTCGGGTCGTTGCCTATGGCTCGGATGAGTTGCTCCATGGTCTGGTTTGTCCGTTCTGTCTGTCCGTCGGTCTCGGGGTGGTATGAAGAACTGAACTGTAGTCCCGTGCCGAACTGCTGCCACAAGTCCCGCCAGAAGTTGCTGATGAACTTCGTATCGTAGTCGCTGATGATCGATGCTGGTATCCCATGTAATCGAACGACGGTGGAGATGAAGAGGCAGGTTGTTTCTTCGGCTGTGATCGTTTTTTTGCAGTCTGCGAAATGTGCCATTTTCGTCAGCCGATCGACGACGACCAGGATCGCGTCGTTCCCACTTGCTCTAGCCGGTAACTCCATGACGAAGTCCATCGTCACCTCCTGCCAAGCACGCTCTGGGGGTGGTATCGGCTGCAACTGCCCTGCCGGTCATTGTCGTGATGACTTCATGAGTTGACAGGTGGGACACGATGCCACGTATCGTTGCACGTCGGTCAGCATTTTGGGGCAGTAGTAATACCGCTGCAGCTGCTGCCGTGTTTTCTCTACTCCGAAATGTCCTGAGGTAACCCTGTTGTGTGCCTCCTATAGTAATAGCTCCCTTAGTAAAGTGTAGCCTAGTACCCAGATGCGGTCGGTGCCACCTTTTACGTAATAAACCCCTTTTGCTGCTGTAAACTGCTGCGAATTTCCACCTGTGAAGAACGGGTCGGTTAGATAGCCGTGGGTAAATAGTCTTGTTAATAGCGGACTGGTCTGTGCGAATAGTATGGTGTGGATTTGGGCAGTGGGGCGGGTCAGTGCGTCGGCAATGTTCGAGGCTCCTTTTTTGTAGGTGACCATGTAGTGGAAATTTGACTCGAGGAAACCGAGCCAGCGAATTTGTCGTGGGTTGAGGTGGGGTTGTGCGCGTAGGTATTGAAGTGATTTGTGGTCTGTCCGTACTGTCACGTCTGCGCCGGTCAAGTAACAGCGCCACACTTTGAACGCATGCATGATCGCTAGCATTTCGCGGTCGTGTATTGGGTAATTCTTCTCGGGCGGATGCAGTTTTCGTGACTCATATGCGATTGTCAGAAGAATGAACGAGAATGAATGAACTATGAAAGAGTTGGGTACAAGTACTAACCCTAATTGGGTTGTACCCCTTATGGGCTACCCCACTATAGCCTACACAAAGTAAGCAGCGTAACATTTTGACACACCCCCATAGGCAAAGTGGGGGAGAACAAGTGGTCACAAGACCAGTCAAGAAAAGCAAAGCAAGCTCAGGGTGGATCACAAAGTCACCACTCAGTCTGAGCACAAGCAAATGGCCATAAGGCCAGTTCACATGCAGATTTATATAAAAGAGAACAAACAATACAGTGATCATACCCTAGCAAGTGTAAGCATGCAGGTATATATATAGATCACACTACAAGTAAAGTCACGAAGTGAGCGAGGCAAAGTAGGAAAAAGACCTAAAATAGTAGAGAAGCGCCTTGGTGAATATATCAGCAGTGTTGGCCCTAGTGGCCACGTACGCAAGATGAAGCTGACCACGCTGCTGCAACTCTGTTGCAAGGAAGTATCGCAGAGCGATGTGCTTCGTTCGGTGCTCCAGACTGTGCTCCTGACACAAGGCAATCATGGCCTTGTTGTCTACGTACAGAACTGGAGAAGAACGAGGCTGCTCTCCCAAGTCAGTCAGCAGGTAGGTGAGCCAGCGTAACTCATGTGCAGCCATGGCCCCAGCGTAGATCTCAGCCTCACAAATGGAACTGAGAACAAAAGACGAGCAGGTAGACTGCCAAGAAACAAAGCCGGAGCCAAGGCTGAAAGTGTAACCCTGTGACGACCACTGCGTAGCCAATTCGTCAACCCAAGAAGCATCTGCGTGTCCAGTGAGGACAACTGGACTCCGTCCTCCAAGCACGAGCCCCATGCCTGACGTACTGCACAAGTAGCGCAACACCCTCTTAGCGGCCTCCCAATGCTCCGGTCGGTGTCTCGCGGGCGCAACGTAGTGAGCCAGGATGCTAAGAGGGTAGGCAAGGTCAGGTCGAGTGCAGGTCATCAGGTACATGAGGCAGCCCACAAGCTCTGGATATGGGCCACTCGGCTCTACGGACTCGTCCGAAGGTGGAGCTGAGAGCGAGTGACCGGTAGGCAAAGGAGTGGGCTGTGGCGAGGAGTACCGGAAGCCGAAGCGCTGAAAGACCTGGTGCACCATGTGTGACTGAGACAGGGTGATTGTGCGTCATGCTCTGTCCCGTGTGATCTGCAAGCCAAGATAGCTGCGCAGCTCACCCAGGTCAGTGCAGGTGTGTCTCTTCTGGGTACAAGAGAATGAACGAGAATGAATGAACTATGAAAGAGTTTGGTACAAGTGCAAACCCTAATTGGGTTGTACCCCTTATGGGCTACCCCACTATAGCCTACACAAAGTAAGCAGCGTAACATTTTGACAGCGATGGGCTGTAAACCGTTGCCGAAATCCTGTAGCAGTACAGTTCCAATGGCAATGTCGCTGGCGTTTGTAACCACTTCGAATGGTCGGTGTGGGTCGGCGATGCGCAGTACGGGCGGTGAGCAGAGAACATTTTTCAGGGCAGAGAATGCAGCATGCTCTTTCTCCCCCCACGTAAAAGCTACCCCCTTCCGCAGTAAATCCGTATGTGGGGCAGTTAAGCTTGCCATGTCGGGGACGAACCGACGCACATAATTAACGAACCCAAAAAAAATCTGCAGCTCCATGATGTTCGTCGAGGGGTGACACGATTTCACCGTGTCCAACTTCTTTGGGTCGATTTCAACTCCATCCTCCGAAATAACGTGCCCCAAAAATTCTAACCTATCCTGGAAGAACTCGCACTTGGAACCCTAGGTCAGTAGTCTGTCCTAGTCTAAAACCTTGAACACTGCTTCCAGATCTGCTAAGTGCTGCTGCTTGCTTATCACGACTGAAGTGCCTTGGTGAATATATCAGCAGTGTTGGCCCTAGTGGCCACGTACGCAACTGGCCACGCTACTGCAACTCTCGAGCAAGGAAGTATCACAGAGCGATGTGCTTCGTTCTGTGCTCCAGTCTGTGCTCGTGACACAAGGCAATCATGGCCTTGTTGTCTACGTACAGAACTGGAGACGAACGAGGCTGCTCTCCCTGTTATAGTCACAATAGGCTTGAATGTGCCTAAAACGAAAGATAGAGTGCACAGTCGGATTTCTGCACAGCGGCTTCAAGCGTTGATTGCGTTCTGCTCACAGCTTCAAATGACTTGCTATAAATTGCATCTGAAGCGTCTTTATGTCGCCTACATGAGGCAAGTTGAATCACACGAGTTCATCAAGAATTGACGACGCAACGTTGGTTTGAATGAACGGCACTATGGCAGCCACTATAGACTTAGAACACAAAATTAGGAAGAGTTACGAGTTGGGAATGACTCCCAGCTCCTACAAACCCCAAGAGCCGAGGTACAGTGATGTGGAACAGTGCCACACTGTCCCCAACCACGAAGGGTCTCGAAACTACCCTCCACAAGGGCCTACACCAAGAGAAATGTTACACTACACAAAGTAATGCAACAATTCTCACTATCTTAAAGTTTACCCTTTTGGAGAGCTTCGAAATCACTTGAATCTTGAAAAATGGCTCTGGTTCTTACAGATAAAATCTTCCTTGAGTTCTTGGAATTCTGCTGCGCACACCTGCGACACGCCGAACGTTCCACACACGACAAAATAGAAAACCGCACACGACACGCAAACAACGACGTGACACGCGACTAGCGATAACTCGCTATTGACTCGACACACACATTCAAAACCATGCCTCATCATTCACACACTATTATAAGCACGAAATATATATTATCTCATGCCCTCATACCATTCCATGCACACACGCATGCACGCACACACGCATGCACGCACACGGACAACAAGCCGAATGCAAACCGTAGGGTTGCACCAACACTCCCAAGTCAGTCTGCAGATAGGTGAGCCAGCGTAACTCCTGTGTAGCCATGGCCCCTGCGTAGATCTCAGCCTCACATTTGGAGCTAAGAACCAAAGACGACATGGTAGACCGCCAGGAAACAGAGCCGGAGCCAAGGATGAAGGTGTAACCATGTGACGACCGCTGCGTAGCTGAGTCGTCAACCCAAGAAGCGTCTGCGTGACCAGAGAGGACAACTGGACCCCGTCCTCCAAGCACGAGCCCCATGCCCGACGTACTGCACAAGTAATGCAGTACCCTCTTCGCAGCATCCTAGTGCACCTTTCGGTGCCTACCGGGAGCCACGTAGCGAGCCACAAGGCTGAGAGGGTACGCGAGGTCAGAACGTGTGCACGTCATCAGGTACATGAGGCAACCTACAAGCTCTGGGTACGGACCACTCGGCTCTACGGACTCGTCCGAAGGTGGAGCTGAGAGCGAGTGGCTAGTAGACAGAGGAGTGGGCTGTGGCGAGGAGAACTGGAAGCCGAAGCGCTGAAGGACCTGGTGCACCATTTGTGACTGAGTCAGTGTGATGGTGCACTATGCTCTATCCCGGGTGATCTGCAAGCCAAGATAGCTGCGCAGTTCACCCAGGTCAGTGCAGGTGTGTCTCTTCTGCAGCTTCGACTTCACAAGGGTCAGTGCCTCAGTGTCAGCAGTGGCAAAGACGAGGTCGTGGACGTACACGAGGACGTAGAACGGCGGTAGCGAGGTGTCAGTGCGTAGAAACAGCGATGGGTCAGCAGTAGAAGGAGCAAACCCAAGAGCTGCAAGGATAGTCCTCAGTGTGTCGTGCCACTCGCGAGGCGCCTAGCGGAGACCGTAGTCTGGTCGGCAGAGGCTCCACTAGGTACATGCAGGAAACGTCCAAGTGAAACCAGGTGGGCGGCGCAGCCAGATCTCCTCGTGCAGGCTGCCCTGCAGGAAAGCTGTGTTGAAGTCCAGAGAGTGCAACTCGTAGTCACGCTGAGCAGCGACGTGCAGCAACACCCGAAGAGTAGTCATCTTCGGGGTGGGGGAGAAGGCCTGGAAGTAGTCAACTCCCTGTCGCTGACTGAAGCCTCGAGCAACGTAACACGCCTTGAAGGCAGACGGAGAACTCGGCGGCCGCTTCACCCTGAAAATCCACATGCCATCGACTATGTTCGCCCGAGACGGGGGAACTTCATCGACATAGGTGCCTGTGGACTTCCAGGATGCCATCTCGACATCCATAGCTGCCTGCCACTGAGAGGAGTAAGGACCCGTAATCGCCTCTTCGTAAGAGCGCGGGGTCGGGATGTCTAGTGCATCCGGTTCTCCCTCAGGAGCAAGCAGCATGGAAGTGAAACGAGGTACAGCAGCTGCAAGACACTCAAAGTCCTCCTGCCTGTCCTCAAGGACGTCCGTGGCAAGAGCACACTCACCCCCGACGGACGGAGGACTGGCTGACTCAGACTTAGCAACAAGAGCAGTGGCATAGTCTAGACGACAGGTAGCAGCAAAGTCAAGCAGCTCAGCAACGAGGGCAGACGCAGCAGTGGACTAAAAAGAAGTGTCAGTGACAACAGTAGCAAGGAGACGAGAGACAGTGGGACTGGCAGCACGTAGAAGGTCGGACTCAGGGTTAGGGACAGCAGGAAGAGAGGACTCAGGAGGCGGCAGAGAAACACGCAGTGGAACGGAGGAAGGACGAAGTACCATAGCAAACGTGCCAGGGACAGGAGGAGGATGCGAACGAGGAACGCAATGAGCAGTGTGAATAGGCAAGACAAGACGAGGCTCAGGCTCACGACGCTCGGTAAGTCCGCCGGACTGCTCAGTGTAAGGAGAAGGGGCAGGCAGTGGGGAGGCTGGCTGCAACGGCAGCTGCGACTGGTCAGGTGGTGGACACAGCAGGGGAGGAGTAAGGCTAGGAGAAGACGGGACACCAAGAACCTGCTGAAGCAAGGGAACGAAGTACGGTCACGGCCGCACAGTGCCTCCAGCACCAGTACCACCAGCACCCCCAGCTCCAGCAACTCCAGCTCCAGGGTCAACAGCTCCAGCTCCTCCAGCTCCAGCGCCTGTTGTGCCAACACATTACAGTGGCACGGTCATCGCACTCCCATTCGGCCTACAAGCCTGCTCAGCTTCTGGAATTTTGTGGGGAGGTTGTTCAACACGTTTTCTTCAAACCCTCAAAGTTTCAGAGTTTTTGAAGCAGTTACCAAGGCATGACAACATTTTATGTTTCAAGACTTATGGCATCCCGGAAGTGTGTGTTACTCCTTTTTGGTAACACCCGAGTTCACCATTTCGGCTGCTGACTCGTCTACAGAGATCTGATTGGTCTGAACTTCGGTCTAGCAGTCCTTTGCCCCGCTGTGCAAGTGGTCACCAAGTTTCAGAACGATCCAACATCTGAGCATTGCGTGACAGCTGCCGAAATTCACTGTTCCGTAGTCATGGTGCACTGTTGACAGCATTTCCCTTGCCACCCTTTCATTGTTGTCATGCCAATGGTGCAGGGACAGAGAATGAGACAAGAAGTACAGGTGGTCAAGTGGGACTCTATAACCCTCCTTTTGAGAAGTGTGGTCTTCCTGGAAGCAACTTGCAAGAGGGTGCAAGTGGGAAGACAAGCTGACTCATGTTGGCTTGACTCACTATTGGTAGCCTTGAGTACAGCTCTGAACATCCAAGTGTGGTTGGCTTTGCTGACCTAGCTAGGACGTTTCCCATTCTTCTCTAGCCTTTCTCCCCTAGGACTCAACCTTCTCTGAGTTCCCAGGATGACCCAACCCCTTATGAGTCCCCTAGGCAATGTTGTACTCACCTCTTCCTTGCATCAATGAGAATACACGTTTTTTCAGCCGAGCTTACGTTTTCGTTCACTGCGTAGTGCACACACTTCTGATAATAGCAAGTAATATACCGTTGGAAAGCAGACACCTAAGGCTAACCGCTGTCCAAGTTTCAGCCTCGTATGTTCTCGGAGCTGATCGTGACGGCGTTTTGAACAGAGGCGGTTTGAAGACGTCAGATTCTGCTTAGGCGGTTTCATGGGCATCCGCGACCCCTAAGTGGACTGCAGACTATAACAAGTGGTATCAGAGCGGTTCTTCTCTGTTCCTGGGTCAATATGGAGGCTGAAGGTTCTGCTCCAGCTGGTCCTAGTGGCAGTGGTGGCGTGAGAGGCGCTGGGGAAGCGGGAAGAGGCGTTGCAGGTGGATCTGCGCCAATGGCTTCAGTTTCAACATCAGCTAAGGATGATGTGAAGGCATTCAACCTGGAGAAGTTCTCTGGGGATGATTGGGCATCATGGAGCTTCAGGATGGAGCTCCTCTTCAACCATTATGGGCTGCTTGAAGTGATGGATGGAGAATTCAAGAGGCCTACGAGCGAAGGAGCGACCAAAGAATGGGATCGCCGGTCCAAGGATGGATTCTTCCTTCTCTCCCAATGCCTCTCATCCAACCAGCTGCACCACATCAAGCATCTCATCAAGGAAGCTGAGTGTGGTCCTAAGGCATGGAGGATATTGAAGGATGTCCATGCCCCCAGCAGCGAAGCAATGGTGGTGGTGCTCGAGCGACAACTCCATGCGGTGAAGATCAACGAGGGTGATGCCGTACAAGGAGCGTTCGATCAACTCCGGGACCTCTATGTGAAGCTCTCAGCTGCTGGTGTGGACTACCCTGAGAAAATCAAGTGCTACAAGGCTCTCTCCCTGCTGCCGGAGTCGTGGGGGCCCTTGGTGGTCAACCTTAATGGGATGAAGGACTCGTGGTCCCTTGAGTGGATTCGCGCACAAGTTCTTCAAGAGGAGTTTCGGAGGAAGGAGCTGACCGCCGCTGCCGGTGAAGGTGGAGGCTCTGCCTATGGCATGAAGGGCTTCAAGGGGCGTGGCAGCAAGAAAGGGAAGGCCAAGGAAGGCTCTGGAGGGGAGCAGCATTCGGGAGGGAAGCGTGGCAACAAGGGAGGCAAGCGGTGTGGCGGCAAGTGTTGGTATTGCCATGTGGAAGGGCACCCATGGTTCAAGTGCCGCAAGCTACCTGACGGTTGGAGGCCTGGTCAACCATCAATTGAGGGCTCCAAGGGTGTTCATGGAGCTATGGGAGAAGGCATGGGCAGTGAGGAGGGCGAAGGAGGTGCTGGCGGATACGGCGGCATGTTCTACCATGTAGGGGAGGCGTGCCCCGAGGACATGGTTGTGCCGGCCAGCAAGATTGCTCTTCACCGCTCCTCCCATTGGGTCATCGACACGGGAGCCTTCATGACCATGACCAACCGAGAGGATCTACTGGATGAAGTTAGGCCATCAAAGGCAGCCACCGTCGTTTCAGCCACCGGCCAAGTTGTACCCGTGCGTGGCGAGGGGAGAGCCATGTTCATGGGTGCGGATGGGAGGCTTGTGGGGCTGAAGCGTGTTCTCCTTGTTCCTGGATTGTGTGCCAACCTCCTCTCTACCAAGGCCCTAAGTGAGGCAGGGATGAAGATGGAGATGTTGGGCACAAAGGTTTTCAAGGCAACTCTGGATGGGCGCGTATTGTGGGACCTCCGAGGCGGCAAGGACATGCACCGGTCCATGTGGGAGATACCGGTGCTGCCATGGAAGGAGGCGGCTGCGCGCTTGGCTGCTGGAGATGTGAGAGGAGGGCGTGTTAACCACGTGGACAATGGAGGGGGTGGTGATGACAGTGATGGTGGGCTCCTTGGGCATGGAGGGGCTGCGCTTCCAAGTGTAACTCCTAGCACGGGTGAGACGGATTGGCTCACCGCACACCGTCGCTTTGGCCACGTGGCGCTACCTCAGTTGCAGCAGCTGTTTAAGGAGGAAAGAGTCAAGGGGCTGAGGATAAAGGGGGAGCCCAAGGAGGTGGGATCTTGTGAGACTTGCTTGACCAGCAAGTTTTCACGGTTTCCCTTCCATTCGGTGGAGGGGAAGTCGAGTGACCCGGTGGAGCTCGTGCATGTGGATCTCGTGGGACCCATGAAGGTGAAGGGAGATGGTGGGGCCCTGTATTCTATGACCATGGTGGATGACAACACAAGGCTCACCTGGTCCTTTCCACTTGCAAAGAAGAGTGATGCTGCAAGGGTCATCATTGAAGAGTGGCTGCCCATGGTGGAGCGAGAGAGCGGCAAGCGGGTGAAGGCGATACGTAGTGACCGTGGTGGGGAGTTCTTGGGAGCGGAGTTCCGGAGCTGGCTGAAGCGGCATGGCATCAAGCAGCAGCTCACCACGGCCTACACCCCTCAATCCAATGGCGTGGCAGAGAGAGCGAACCGGACCATCTTGGAGGGCGGGAGAACGATGTTGGTAGACTCGGGTCTACCCTTACGGTTCTGGCCCCTCGCTATTCGCCATGCCACCGTCATCAAGAACCGAGTATTGACTCATGTGGGAGGGCAGCATTGGGTCCCTATGGAGAAATGGAGGGGCAAGAAGCCTCTGGTGGATATGCTTCGAGTCTTTGGGTGCATGGGACTCGTGCACGTCCCTAAGGAAAAGCGTGACAAGCTTCAAGCGGCGGCGGTGTGGGCTGTTCATTTGGGACTTGCACAAGGGAGCAAGGGGTGGCTCATGTGGGACCCAATAGCCAACACCATCTTCACCACCAGAGATGCCAAGTTCATGGAGGGGCTCATGTTCAAGGAGTGGTTGGAGCGAGGGAGGAGCAAGGTCACCATTCCGCTCGGAATAGAGGTGGGAACGAATGACCCACTCTTCATTCCCATCGAGTTGTCTTCGTCTTCAGAGGTAACGGAGGTGTCACATGACTTGGGAGGTGCTGAAGGGGAGGCAGTAGAGGTGGAGGGAGTGTTGCAGCAAGAGAAGGCCCCTGTAGCTGAGAGAGGTGATGCCGAGGAGGAGGTGCAGCAGCCTACACCATCCCCTACTCTTCCACCAAGGCGGACAACCCAAGGGAAGCGTGGTGCTGTCCGTGGTGGAGCTAAGGAGAGTGCAGCCAAGGAGAGGCCCAAGAGAGCTGCTCACCCAAGGGATTTCCTCAAGTATGAAAGGCTTGGGGGTCCCAAGGCATTGCTGGTCCAGGAGGAGGAAGATGATGAGGAGAAGGGAGCCGAGGGAGAGATGGAGCAGATTTGTTGCTTCGGTGTCAACTTACCTCATGAACCGGCTTCGATGGAGGAAGCACTTGCTGGAGATGATCGAGAGGCTTGGTTGGCTTCAAGGGAGGATGAGTTTAAGAGCCTCATGGAGAATGGAACGTGGACCCTCACCAATCTGCCCCCGGGAAGAAAGGCATTGGATTGCACGTGGATATTACGTGTGAAGACCGATGCGGAGGGGAAGTTGGAGAGGCGCAAAACAAGACTTGTGATCAAGGGTTTCCAGCAGAGGGAGGGGGTTGACTTTAAGGAGGTGTTTGCTCCTGTTGCCAAGGCTCCTACGCTCCGGGTGTTGCTGGCAGCAGCTGCCGTTTGTGGTTGGAAGGTGGAGCAAATGGATGTGAAGACGGCTTTCCTCTATGGCGTGGTAGATGAGGAGATTTACATGAAGCAGCCAGAGGGGTACGACGATGGGAGCGGACGTGTTTGCAGGCTCAACAAGGCCATCTATGGCCTCAAACAAGCTCCAAGGTGCTGGTATGCAAGGCTGGTGGAGGCGTTGGAGGCTCTTGGCTTCAAAGTTAGCGGGTGCGACGAGAGTCTCTTCATAACCGAGGGGGATGAGGAGAAAGTGTTTCTCCTTGTCTACGTCGATGACATTCTCCTCTTCTCTCCATCCCTAGAGAGGATCAAGGAGGTGCAAGGGAAGCTGAAGGAGACCTTTCAATGCAAGGCCCTTGGACCAGTGGGGTATTACCTTGGTCTTAATGTGGAGCGGGACGAGGTGAAGGGATGGTTGAGGCTTCACCAACACAAGTACCTTGCAGCCATGGGGGAGAAGTATGGGCTGGAGGAAGGGAGGAGTGTGAAGACTCCTTTACCCTCAGGGTTTCAGCTGCACCTTGATGAAGAGGAGGGTGAGGTGTTGGAGTACGAGTTGCAGCGTCGGTTCCAGTCAATGGTGGGGAGCTTGATGTACGCTTCGGTCAACACTCGCCCCGACATTGCGTTTTCAGTTTCACAGCTCGCTCGTGTGGTGTCTAGGCCCCTTCAAGAGCACCTGGATGCAGCAGAGAGGCTGGTGAGGTACTGCATGGCAACCTCAAGGGTGGGGCTGCAATATTCAGTGCATGGGCAGCTGAAGCAAAAGGGAGTGGAGGAGGTGAGCACGAAGACCGGTGCACCTGCAAGGCGTGGACACTTGTACCTCTCGTGCTTCACCGATGCTACCTGGGCAAGTGACATCAGTGATGCAACATCCCACGGTGGCTATGTATGCTGTGTTGGAGGGAGTCCAGTGAGCTGGAAGTCTAAGAAGCAAGGGGAGATAGCTCACTCATCAACGGAGAGCGAGTACATGGCGTTGTTTCATGGGGTGAAGGAGGTGGTTTGGATGAGGAGGTTGCTTGAGGAGTTGGGGCAGGAGAAAGAGGGTCCTACACCTGTGTTTTGTGACAGCCAAGGAGCAATTGCAATGGCTCGCAATGCTGTGCTCCATGGGCTGAACAAGCACATGCATATCAAATGGCATTGGGTGAGGAAGGAGGTGAAGAAGGGCACGGTCTCCTTGCACTACATCAACACTACCAAGCAACCTGCAGATTTTTTGACGAAGCGGCTTGCAGAGCATCAGCATTGGACCTGCGCCACCTTGTGTGGCATGTCCTTCAACTAGGGGAGGCAGCTTCAGGGAGCAGCTAAGGGATGAATGAGAGCACGATGAGGGGGAGTTTGTTGTGCCAACACATTACAGTGGCACGGTCATCGCACTCCCATTCGGCCTACAAGCCTGCTCAGCTTCTGGAATTTTGTGGGGAGGTTTTTCAACACGTTTTCTTCAAACCCTCAAAGTTTCAGAGTTTTTGAAGCAGTTACCAAGGCATGACAACATTTTATGTTTCAAGACTTATGGCATCCCGGAAGTGTGTGTTACTCCTTTTTGGTAACACCCGAGTTCACCATTTCGGCTGCTGACTCGTCTACAGAGATCTGATTGGTCTGAACTTCGGTCTAGCAGTCCTTTGCCCCGCTGTGCAAGTGGTCACCAAGTTTCAGAACGATCCAACATCTGAGCATTGCGTGACAGCTGCCGAAATTCACTGTTCCGTAGTCATGGTGCACTGTTGACAGCATTTCCCTTGCCACCCTTTCATTGTTGTCATGCCAATGGTGCAGGGACAGAGAATGAGACAAGAAGTACAGGTGGTCAAGTGGGACTCTATAACCCTCCTTTTGAGAAGTGTGGTCTTCCTGGAAGCAACTTGCAAGAGGGTGCAAGTGGGAAGACAAGCTGACTCATGTTGGCTTGACTCACTATTGGTAGCCTTGAGTACAGCTCTGAACATCCAAGTGTGGTTGGCTTTGCTGACCTAGCTAGGACGTTTCCCATTCTTCTCTAGCCTTTCTCCCCTAGGACTCAACCTTCTCTGAGTTCCCAGGATGACCCAACCCCTTATGAGTCCCCTAGGCAATGTTGTACTCACCTCTTCCTTGCATCAATGAGAATACACGTTTTTTCAGCCGAGCTTACGTTTTCGTTCACTGCGTAGTGCACACACTTCTGATAATAGCAAGTAATATACCGTTGGAAAGCAGACACCTAAGGCTAACCGCTGTCCAAGTTTCAGCCTCGTATGTTCTCGGAGCTGATCGTGACGGCGTTTTGAACAGAGGCGGTTTGAAGACGTCAGATTCTGCTTAGGCGGTTTCATGGGCATCCGCGACCCCTAAGTGGACTGCAGACTATAACAGCGCCTCCCGCGCTAGTGCCTCCAGCTCTAGCTCCTCCAGCTCCAGTGCCAGTGCCTCCAGCTCCAGTGCCTCCAGCCTCAGCAGGGTCTCCAGCTCCAGCGCCCCCAACACCACAAGTCCCGGCAGCTCCAGTACCCCTGGTACGAGCACCCTCCAGGACCAGCAGCCGCAGTACCTCCAGTACCACCAGCTCCAGCAGTAACTCCAGCACCTCCAGCTCCAGTGTCTCCAGTGGCTCCAGCTCTGGCAGCTCCACTCCAAAGGCGTGTGCGCCGATCAAGCTACTCACGCAGCTGCCACGGGGAGAGAGGCTCAGGCCGGGGAGACAACCGCGGCGAAGCACCAGCAGGACCCCCAGATGAAGCAGCATCCTGAGGCTCAGCACCCCCAGACTCCGCACCCTCAGACTCCGCACCCCCAGGCTCAACACCTTCAGGCTCAGCACCCCCAGGGTCCACACCCGCAGGCGCAACACCCCCAGGTTCCGCACCCCCAGGCTCAGAACCCCCAGACCCAGCACCCTCTGACTCAGCACCCCCAGGCTCCGCACCCCCAGACTCAGCACCCCCAGACGCAGTACCTCAAGCAACACCTGAGTCGCCAGCTACCTCAACAGGCACAGTACTAGGGAGAGGGTCTACTTGAGACACACCTGAGGGAGCAGGACCCTGGGGCGGGAGAGGGTCTACGGGAGGTGGACCGGGAGCAAGGAAGAGCGGCGGGGCCGGGGGAGGGGCAGAGCGGTAGGGGAAGAGACGGTAAAAGGGAACCGACTCCTCAAACGTGACGTCCTGAGAGGGGAAGACACGGCGCGAGGTGGGGTGGTAAAACTGCCAGCCAGGCACGTCAGGGGGAAAGCCAAGGAAGACGCAGGGGATCGCACAAGCGGAGAGCTTGTGCGGACAAAGGCTCGAGAGCCCCAGACCCGGAACACCGACGCATCGCCAACCTAACCCATCTAACGCAGTGTGGGCAAGGTCTTCGGCAAGGAGACACAGGGCCAGAGGTTGAGCTGATGTGCAGTGTACCGGACCGCAAACGGCCACAGAAAATGGGGAGCAGCCGCATGGATCATGGAGGTACGAGCGACCTCCATGACTAAGCCAATGCGGATACCTGGGCAGACGCAGCTACCTGAGGAGGCTCGGTAGCCAATGTGTACAGACTCGACCCTGGCCGATGTGTGAACGTGGCCAGGTGACGACCCGTCCGTGTACACGTGCAGATCGACACACGCTGACCCCTAGGAGTGGTGGTAGTGACCATCGAATCCTGGAAGGCCGCGGTACTCACCAAGTTCGTAGAGAACGAGGGGAGGTGAAGACCTGACAGTGAGCCGGACGGAACCGCCGGACACGGGAGAACACTGGAGGAACGGGCAACGACCGGGCCCCCAGAGGGGTCAGCCAGTCTGACCGGGACAGGTGCAGGGAGAGGAGTGAGGGTGGTGCTGTCACAAAAGAAATAGCGTGAGGCACCTGAGTCTAGTGTGAAAGAGTGCAAGGCCTCAGCAGGCGCAGTACCAGGGAGAGAAGACTCACTAGCACCTAGAGCAGCAGCCTCTATACCTGGGTTAGGCGGCACACACCGGTAACAGTCACCCTCAGCACTAGCAGACAAAGCATACATAGCAGAAAGAATAGCATCATAGTCTAGATCAAAGATCGCAACACCAGACTTAAGCGGCTCTGCCCAGTGGGGGCGCTCGACCTCCTCATCAAACTCAGCACACCAAGCATCGTCAAGGCGGGAGAAGCAGTGGTACTGAGTGTGAGGCCTCCCGCATGTCTGACCAGCATGGTCACCCGTGCGAATGACATACGGACAGCTCACACTACCCCCAGACGCCCCACGCTGAATCAACCACTCACGAAGCTGCTGGGGCTACGGGGTCTCGCTCCGACGCTGCAGCCGCTGCCGCTGGCCTCCTCAAGAACCTCCACGAGGAGCTCCATTCCTACCTCCACCAGTCCCACCGCTGCCACTACCGCCACTCGCATCGCTGCCTCCACTGCTACCACCAGCGCTCCCACTCCCGCCACCACTCCCACCGCTACCACCACCTCCACTGCCTGCACTACCTCCACTGCTGCCCCCACCACCACTCCCGCTGCCCCCACCACCACTCCCGCTGCCCCCTCCACCACCCCTGCCACCCTTGCCCTTGCTGCTATGGCGCTTTGCACTAGCACAAGCAGCCCCGACATCCTCAGCACCAAGGATGTCAACAGCAGCAGCAGAGGCGTAGGAGGGGACAAGGGGGGAGGGGGAGCACCCCTCAAAGAAGGGCGTGCGTGGAGTGCCACGAGCAGCACCTACAGCGACTACACTAGTCTCAACTACAAGGAGGTGCTGCTCGAGGAGGTCAACAGTGAGGACTGTGCGGTCAAGGGAGAAAAAGTGGTCCCTGACAGAGTGAAGAGAGTTAGGGAGGCGGGTGACTATAAAGTAGAGAGTGATGAACATCGGGGGCTGGTTCCTGTCAAGGAACTCAGCAGGGGCGGCAGCTCGGTAGCGAGCGTCGCTAGCGCGAAGGTGGGAAACCAGGTCCTCGACTGTGGCAGAGGCGGACAGCTCGGGGAACAGGTAGGGTAGTAGCAAGCGGCCTAGAGTAGCAGTGGTAGGCGAGGAGTAGCGAGCGACGACAACGTCGTACAGTGCCTGTGCTGTCCTGTGCTGTCCAAAGTTAGCGCATTCAGCTAGCGGCAGGTGGTTGTGAATGGCTAAGCGAGCAGCAGCGCCACGAGTAAGCCACTGTGAGCGAGTCGCACTGTCAGCTGTGGCGGGAGGGACGGGAGCGGCGCCAGACGTGTGGTCAAACTACGAAACACTGTCCCTAGAGTCGTTCAGTAGGTACAGCTGCAGGTTGTCGAGCCACGTGTCAAACTGGATCGGGCGTCCCTCATGATCGAACGCTAGCACAAGGAGAGAAGCCATAGTGGCGCAGCATGTAGGGCGGACAGAGGCCGGGCAGCGCGAGGAACAGGGTAGGCAGCAAGCTGCAGGAGGGACGGCTCGAGGGCCTAGGGGCGGCCGTGGGGCGACGTGTCGGGGCCAGGGGCGACGGGCCGGGGCCTAGGAGCGACAGGTCGGGGCCTAGGGGCGACGGGCCATGGGGCCAGAGGCTACGGGCCGGGGTTAGGGGGGAAGGGCCTTGGGGCCAGGAGCGATGGTCCGCGGGGCCGGGAGCGACGTGCCGGGGGCCTAAGGGCTACGGGCCGCGGGGCCTAGGGGCGACGGGCCGTGGGGCAAGGAGCGACGGGCTGGGGGCCTAAGGGCTATGGGCCACCGGGCCTAGGGGCGACGGGCCGGGGGCCTAGGGGCTACGGGCCGTGGGGCCGGGAGCGAAGGGCCGCAGGGCCAGGAGCGAAGGGCCGCAGGGCCAGGAGCGATGGGCCGGGGGCCTAGGGGCAACGGGCAACGGGCCGCGGAGCCTAGGGGCGACGGGCCGCGGGGTCAGGAGTGACGGGCCGGGGCCTAGGTCAGGGGCGACGGGCCTAGGTTGACGTGCCGAGCCTAGGTTAGGGGCGACGGGCCTAGGTTGACGTGCCGAGCCTAGGTTAGGGGCGACGGGCTACGGGCCGGGCCGGGGGGGGGGGGGGGGGCGACGGGCGACGGGCCTAGGGCGATGGGCCTAGGGGGGCGACGGGCGACGGGCCGGGGGCGACTGGCCTAGGGCGACGGGCCTAGGGGGCGACGGGCGACGGGCCGGGGGCGACGGGCCTAGGGGCCTACGGGTCGCGACAGGCAGTAGGGGCAGCTCGAGGGCTGCAGAGGGCGGCTAGCAAGGTAGCGCTGTGGTGGGCCCAAGGAAAAAAACTGTCCTAGCGGAGGACCTGCTCTGAAACCATGTCAGAAGCATGAACGAGAATGAATGTACTAGCAAAGAGTTGGGTACAAGTACTAACCCTAATTGGGTTGTACCCCTTATGGGCTACCCCACTATAGCCTACACAAATGAAAGCACTATAACATTCTAACATCTATCTCTGGTAAACACCGACTAACTGTCAGTTGCAGCTTCCGTGCGGTTGCGGTATTAACTTAGCTGTGACTTGCTCCTCCGTCTATAAAAATCTTCACTGCTGCTCCCTGGATTTTCCCGTGAATCAGTACTGGGCAATCCGTCACTGTACCCTCCTTATTCATCTGAGCCCGATCGATAGCGTGAATCGGTACTGTGACTCGGTGAGGGTCGGTGAGGTTGGGCGAGCAGGTTGTCTTCTCAGTAGTTGGCCCGATTTCTACTGACTGCTGGCGTTTCCCTGTCTCTGAGACTCCCTCCCCTGCTCTGCTCCGCGGCACCTCAGCTCCTCTGGGCATTCGCTCTTGCGATGGCCCGGCCAATTGCAAGCAAAGCAGCGCCCCTTAAATGGCGCGGCTTTCAAAATGTTATATTGCTTACTTACTGGGGTAGCCCAAAAGGGGTACAACCCAATTAGGGTTAGTAGTTGTACCCAACTCTTTCATAGTTCATTCATTCTCGTTCAGCATTCTGACAGCGACAGCTGAATTCGCTGCAACGGCGTGTACAATGGCGTGCTGGCCGGTCCCCGGGAACGTTGTCCGTCGTAGAACCCCGGTCTCGGTCGGCGTAGGATATCGATTTTCTCGGCGAGCGCGAGGATCTTGTTGAAGTTCGAGGGCCCGCGTAGCATGATTTCGTGCGAGATGTCCGGCTTCAGCCCTCTGACGTAACGGTACACCCGCCCCGCTTCGTGCATGTAGCCGACTTGCTCGCATAATGCGGGAAAACCGCTTGTGTAGTCTTGGACCGACCCAAGTTTTCGCCAAGTACGCAGTCTCTGACGCGCTGAAATAGAAGCCGCAATCGGCTTGAAGCGCGCCCGAAGCCCTGCGCACCAAGCATCCCACGTGCAGTACCGGGCGGTTTCGTAGAAAGAACTCCATATGACGGCTGGATCCGAGGGCCCTCCCTCTTGCGACGGTGGCTCATAGGTGCATGGCGACGTCACGATGACTCGCCACCAGTCCAAGGCGGGGCCCCTTAGCAGCGAAACTGCGTAGCGAATCTTCGCTGCGTCCGACTCGACGTAATTCGCGTCGAAAAAAAAAATCATCGTGAAAACCCACGATTGAACTATCGGACCTCCACGTTGGCTAGGATCGAAGTAGGGCAGGCGCTGCGGCTTGAGTGGCATCGGCCCCATGATGTCGTTGTTGCCACTCGTTGCGGCAAACTCCACGTGCCGGCGGTCTTCGCGAGGCCCTTGTGTGCCTGTTGCGGCCCTATTCCTCTCCATGCCAGGCATTGAGTGAGCGGCGCCATCACTGGCTACGCCTGAGCGTTGTCCCATATTGTCGTTCTGTGTCGGTGTGCCTGATGAGATGACAATCGGCTCCTCTGATTGCTCAGGTGCATTTGCATGTGCATGTGTTGGTGCTGGTGCATTCACCGTCGATTGCTGGCGAGCGGAGTCGCGTTCCGCCTTGAGTGTCGCAATTTCGAGCGCCGAATCTTCGAGTTGGCACACGAGACGGTCGAGCTACTCCTGCGTCAATGTCGCGAGATTAATTTCGTCCATGGGGGGGGTGTCTGGCAAACTCAGCGAGAGCCTCTGTCATGGCCGTGCGTGCTTACGAGAGAGCACTTCGAGCGGCGGTGCTTGTTCGCTGAGAGATGTCTACCCCCCCCCAAAAAAATGAGATAGTGAGGAAGCGAAGGTGTGGGTGTGGTCCGAGAGGAGATCATAGGCTCTGAATACCAAGTTTTACGAGTGCAATTGAGCAAGCGAGCGAGAATTGCACTATCGAAGCAAAAGAATACAATGAGCGAAGCCATGCGCGAATAATATATAGCGAACTAGAGTGGTAACGGTAATGCGAGGAATTGGGGTGCGCTACGGGCCTAGCGCCGAGGTTGGGATTTGCCAAGGCGGAGGTCCGGAGCGCGGGTTACCGACCGAACCATGGGTCGCGTCATGAACAGTGGCGGGAGTCGTGGTCGAGGCGAGTATCGCGAGTGGGTAACGTTTCACTGTTTGGGTGCCGATGGCGGGAATGGTCTTGTACGCGGTAAGCAGGGGCGCGAAGTAAGGAAAATGAATTTTCCTTCCAGCAGGAATGAATGAACTATGAATGAGTTGGATACAAGTAATAACCCTAAAGTGTTGTACCCCTTGTAGGCTAACCCACTATAGCCTAGAGAGAACACAAACATATAGTTTGACAGATGCTTGTTGGAAACATCTAATTCCCGCTACTAATGTGTCGAGCACTATAACAAGAACGAAGCATATCCACAGCGAAGCATATCCACAGCGAAGCAACACCGAGTCAACCAAGATAAAGCAAAGCGGTTGACAAGGCGACAACAGCAGGAGGTTGAAGCGAAGGTCGAAGGTCAGCAACCTTTGACTCGACAAAGGCAGCGCGACAGCAAGGACAAATAACTGACTCGCTATTGAGCAGTTACCCGAGTCGTCGCTGTATCGAACCGCATTAGCAGTTACAATTACAGTAAGTGAAACCTTTCATATTCTCTGTAATCATATAAATGCCCTTATATCTCTATGCTATAATCAAATCATCTTGTTCTCACATACTAGTGCAAGGTGGTTCAATTGGTTTACTATTACGCTTCCGCTGATACATCACTACTGAGACTTTAGTCTTGAAAATGATCCTAAGGGCTTTTTCAGCCCAACATGGTATGAGGGCCTGCAAGACAAAACTCAACTCTGTTCAACTTCCTACAACAACAGAAGACATGGCAACACAGAAAGAAGAAGCTCATCTATTGGATCTCCCGGTACTACTCCTACTCCACCGCCAGCCTCTGGACTGCAGACAGAAGGAGGCACAACTCAAAGACCAGCTGCTGACTCAATTGAAACTCCTGCGAACCAAGCAACCGGCCTCGACCCAAGCATGATGGAGAAATTCTTCTCCTTCATGTCGTTCTACGAGCAACATCAACAAGCGGCACCTGCGCAGTCAAACAACAGCGACAACAACAACGGGGTCACTCCTATGAGTCTTGACGGCTCAAATTTTGCGCGCGGAAATCAACAGCCTACTTTCGTACCGTATGAACCTCAACGCGGCTCCGTCAGCTTCATGCCGAATCAACTCCCACCTGGACAAGAGACGAAGACACTAGATGCACTTCAGTTGCAGTCACAATTCGCACACGTGCTGAAACTGCAAACATCAACACCATTTGACGGAAAGGACTTATATACCTGGTCCTTTGAATTCGAGCTGATGATGGAAGGCGCTCAAATTCTTGGCTTCTTCGACGGCTCCCTGCCATATCCAACGCATGGGACACAGTACGACAAGCAGCAGTACACGTACAAGTCACTGATGGCGTACACCATACTTCTACGAAACATAACGGCAAACGAGCAGCATAACATCCGGTCTTATCGCGGATACGAAAACTCCGTCGAGCTCGCGTACAACCACCTGAAGAACCTGTATCAAGCAACCGACAACGTTAATCAATGTCATCTCATGGCAAAATTAACAACGGTCCAAATGCAACCCGGCGAAAAGGGAATGGCATATATCAGTCATTGTCGCGGTCTGCGCGATAGACTCCTTCGATGCGGCGGATCAATATCCGAAGAAGCGTTCGTCACTGTCGTCATCACAGGTCTTGGTCCTCAGTGGCGCTCCACTCAAGCCATTCTCCGAGCCCACAGAAGAATCTCCGAAGCAAATCTGTGCGCCGAAATCCATGCCGAACGACAAGGCATGGACCTGCATGAAGAACGACAAAAGAAAAGAGGATCAGTACCAAAGTTTGCCTTTCACACTCAGCGGCGCAACAACAACAACAACCGACAACAAGAGCACCAAGCACAAAGATACGTACCACCATTCTGTCATCTCTGCCGAACATCAGGACACTCTCGTATTCATTGCCCGAATCAGCAGCAATCGACACCATCACCACGCCAGCTTCGACCCTCAAGCAGTCAAGTGACTTCCACACAGCAGCATCCTTCCAATCAGGCGCCGCCTTCAACGACAACGTCACAACCTGTACGACAAGATCGGACTCCTGCATCACCAGTTCACCACCGACCTACTCACCAGAAGAATTGCTCAGCGAAAGCACACCCCGTCGGGAATCACTGAAACCAAACCCGACATACGCAGCTATCGCACAAAGTGAACCGCCTGGTCAAGATACTTGGTTCTTTGACAGCTGCTGTGGACAACACATGTGCTCGTCAAATCGCTTCGTTCAACGGGAACAACATCTCAACCGTGAAGTCGTGATCACCGTCACCAACAACCAGAACCTGCACACACGACGACAAGGATTAGTTCAACTTCAGTCCCGCAAATGTAACGTCGTTTTGCAGATGTCGAAGGTTTTGATTGCTGAAGGACTGGGCTATAACTTGCTAAGTGTTAGCCAGCTCATGGCAAAAGGGATTCATCTTGAAGCCGACAGCACCATTAGGATTTCAAACTGTACAATGGGAGGGGCAGAGTTTACATCGGGAAAGCAGTCCTAAAGAACAACGTCTTCGTTCTCGACTTCGTCCCAGATCAAGGAACTGCTGGCAGCAACGCGATCGTCAAGTTCACCATTTGGTCGCACCCACCAGATCTCGACTCAGACTTCAGCCGTGGAGGCTTCTGGTACTCACACACTATACCTGAAGCAGAATAGACAAGGGCGTTAGCAGTGATTCAATAGACAACAGCAGCAGCAACAACATCGGCAGCAGCAGAGACAACAGCAGCAGCAGCAACATCGGCAGAAGCAGAAGCAACAACAACAGCACCAGATTCAATCACCAGCTCTTCGTCAACACTGACTCCTGCTCAACAGCTGACTCTAGCTCCACGATACATCCACAAAAGTGTTAACATTACTGCAGGTTTCTACTCCAACCCCGACCTGTACAGGAGTTCACCTGGACATCGCGCCGACGAATCATTGTGGCATCAAAGGCTAGGACATCCCAACAACACGACACTGAACAACACGATAAAAGCAGGAGTTCTCGACAAAGATTCCCTGTCCTGAAGCCGACTTACCTCATCAGCCATTCGTATCTCACCACAACCCGAGCATGCCAGCATATGCACCGCTGGAGAAGGTCTACAGCGACATACTGTACACCCGCGAAAGCGGACAGGGAGCATACAACTACGTGATCACGTTCATCGACGCCGCCACCAGATACGTTTGGCACCTCAAACTTCCGAGTCGCGACATGGCCTTCGAAGCCTTCGTCGCTTGGCTCCCAGTAGCAGAAAGGGAATCAGGAGTGAAGCTGAAAGGTATCCAGTCAGATGGGGGAGGAGAATATCAATCACAGCGCTTCAAGCAAAACCTGGCGGAGAGAGGCATCAAGAGACTCATCTCTCTTCCCTACACTCATCAACAGCAAGGCGTGGCAGAAAGGATGAACAGACCCTCCAGAACACCATGCGCAAGCTGCTACGTGGCATGCGCCTACCCAACCATCAATAGCCTGAGGCGATGGACCACGCTGTGCTACTACACAACTTGCTTTCATCATCTTCACTTCCGAACAACGCATCACCGCATCTGCTGTGGATAGGAAAATTGGGCAACACAAAATATTACGAGTTTTTCGCTACATGGTACAGTACCAACCCCACACTGTACGAGCCGGACGATTCTCACAACGCGCACAATGGGGATTACACCTGGGCATCGAAAAACATTACAACGCGTGGAAGATTTTCGACGTCCACTCGAAGGAAACAGTAGCAGCACGTGACGTGATTTTCTACAAACGACTCACTCTCCAAACGTACCTGGACAACTTGGCAGCAGAACGAGACCTCACGGGCGGCTTCCGTGGTAGCCGAGCCTTCGCCTCACCAGTAGATGAGGCTGACTGGGATGAACAAAACGTGGACGGAGCATCAGAGGAAGCCGGACCTCTTCCCTACTGTTCGGTACCCGTTCCGATGGAAGACAAAAACCCTCGCGAAAGCATCAACGTCGAAGTCTACTACGACTTCGCCGACAATGGTTACGTTACACCCCAGCGGATCAACACAAACGTTTCAGAACGCATAGGCCCCAACTTCTTACCTAATCCAGAAGCGGGAGACGAAGCAGTTTATCCTGAGGACCCAAATCTCCCTCGCTACATACAGAGTGGGCTGCAGATTCTTGGGCTCGTCACCGCAGTCCATGGCGCACCAAGGCCGCAAAATCCTGCTACGGTTCAGCAGGCTCGAGGGGGGGAGCACAGGGAAAAATGGCGCGAAGCCATGGACAGGGAGCTAAAAGCGCTGGAAGACAGAAACAGCTGGAAGATGGTGTCAAAATGTTATAATGCTTACATTGTGTAGCCTGTAGTGGGGTAGCCCATAAGGGGTACAACCAAATTAGGGTTAGTACTTGTACCAACTTTTCTGTTCAATGCATTCCTTCTTGTTCGGTATTCTGACATGGTATCAGAGTAGGTCCTGTTCCAGGACCGTTTTTTTTAGGGCCCACCACATCGTGCTGCCCCACTAGTCGCGTCGCCCTGCCCTGCCTGTCGCGTCGCCCAGCCCTGCCTGCGCGCCGCATTGCTGGCAGCCGCACCGCCCTGCCCTGCCTATGCGTCGCCCTGCCTTGCCCACGTTAAGCCGCCCTGCTGCCCGCACCGCCCTGCTGCGCGCCGCCCTGCTGCTCGCGCCGTTCGGCTGCTGCCCGCCCTGCTGCGCTCAGCCCTGCTGGCCGGCGCCTTGCTGCCCGCGCGCCGCCCTGCTGGCAGCCGCAAGCGCTGCCCGCACCGCCCTGCCCGCGCCGCCCTGCTGCTGCCCGCCCTGCTGCGCGCCGTCCTGCTGGCCGACGCCCTCCTGCCCGCGCACCGCCCTGCTGCCCGCGCACCGCCCTGCTGGCAGCCGCACCGCCCTGCCCTGCCCGCGCGCCGCCTTGCTGGCCGCCGCCCTGCCCTGTCATTTGCGCCGCGAGCCGCTCTTCCCTAGTTCCTGCGCCGTCTCTCCCTGCACTGCGCGCTTCCCTAGTGCTCGCGCGCCGCCCTGCCTGCGTGCTGCCCTGCTGGTCGTGCGCCACCCTGCTCTGCCCGCTATGGCTTCTCTCAGTGTTCTCACCTTCGATCATGAGGGCCGTCCGATCCAGTTTGATACGTGGCTAGACGACTTACAGCTGCACCTACTGAGCCATTCTAGAGACAGCGTTTCGTTGTTTGACCACACGTCTGGAGCCTCTCTCGCCCCTCCCGCCACAACTGACAGTGCGACACGCTCACAGTGGCTTACCCGTGACGCTGCTGCTCGCTTAGCCATTCGCAACCACCTGCCGTTAGCCGAACGCGCTCATTTTGGCCAGCACAAGACTGCAAAAGCCCTGTACGACACTGTAGTTGCTCGTTACTCTTCCCCTGCCACTGCTGCTCTCGGCCGCCTTATACTGCCCTACCTATTTCTCGAGCTGTCAGCCTTTGCCAAAGTCGAGGACCTCATTACCCACCTTCGCACTAGCGACACTCGCCCCCGATGTACATCACTCTCTACTTCATAGTCACCCGCCTCTTTGACTCTCTTCGCGCTGTCAGGGACCACTTTCTCGCACTTGACCAAACATACCTCACTGTCGACCTGCTCGAGAAGCACCTCCTTGCAGCTGAGACTAGCGTAATCGTTGTAGGTGCTGCTGGTGGCACTCCTCGCACACCCTTCTTTGAGGGGTGTTCCCCCTCCCTCCTTGCCCCCTCCTATGCTTCTGCTGCTGCTGTTGACATCCTTGGTGCTGAGGATGTCGGGGCTCCATCTGCAGCAGCAAGGGCCGCAACAGCAAGGGCAAGGGTGGCAAGGGTGGTGGCTGTGGCAGCGGGGGTGGTGGTGGTGGTGGACGCAGTGGAGGCGGTGGAGGTGGCGGAGGTTGGAAGCGGTGGGAGTGGTGGCGGGAGTGGGGGCTTCGGTGGCGGCGGTGGTGGCAGCGGGTGGGGATGGGGGTAGCGGTGGGAGTCGTGGCGGCGGCACTGGTGGCGGACGGGGTGGAGCTATTCAGCAGGGAGGTTCTGGAGGTGGCCACAGGCAGCAGCAGCAGCGTCGGAGCGAGACCCCTACGCCCCAGCAGCTTCGTGAGTGGTTTGCTCAGTGTGGGGCGTCTTGGGGTAGTGTTCGTTGCCCGTATGTCATTCGCATAGGTGACCGCGCTGGTCAGACATGCGGGAAGCTTGACACTCAGCACCGCTGCTTCTCCCACCTTGACGATGCTTGGCGCGCAGAGTTTGGAGACTAGGCTGAGGGCCCCCGCTGGCTAGAGCTACTTAAGTATGGAGTTGAAATCTTTGCTCTTGACTAAGATGCTATCCTTGCTCCCATGTATGCCTTGTCTGATAGTGTTGAGGGTGATTGTTACCTGTGTGTGCCGCCCGACCCAGGTATAGAGGCTGCTGCTCTAGGTGCTAGTGAGTCTGCTCTCCCTGGTACTGCGCCTGCTGAGGCCTTGCACACCTTCACACTTGACTCAGGTGCTTTCCGCTGTTTTTTCGCGACAGTACCACCCTCAATCCAGACCCTGCACCTGTTCCAGTTAGACTGGCTGACCCCTCAAGGGGGCCAGTTCTTGCCCGTTCCTCCACTGTTCTCCCATGTCCGGCGGTTCCATCCGGCTCACTCTCAGGTCTTCACCTCCCCTCGTTCTCTACGAACTTGGTGAGTACCACTGCCCTCCAGGATGCGATGGTCACTACCACGACTCTTGGGGGTCAGCGTGTGTCAATTTGCATGTGTACACGGATGCGCCCTCACCTGGCAACGTTCACCCGTCGGCCTGGGTCGAGTCTGTACACACTGACGACTGAGCCTCCTCAGGTAGCTGCGTCTGCTCAGGTGTCCGCGTCAGGTCTGGTAGCAGCCCTCTGCTCGTGTCGCCTCCTGTCGCACCAAACTCTCCTCTAGCACCACCGCCTTTGTCACCCCTCCCTGCCATGCCTTCGTGGCATGCACTCCCGCCTCCTTGTTTCTGGTCTTCCCAGGTCTCTGCCTCCCCTCCCACCCTCGCCTGCCCCGCCCTGCCTTCCTTGCGTCGAGGGGCGGCAGTGCGCCGCTCCTCACTCCTCCTCATTTCCCCCGACGACTGCTCCCTTGCACACTCTCTACATGGACGTGTGGGGCCTAGCCCGCGTCAATGGACAGGGCCGCGGGTGCTACTTTCTGCTGGTTGTTGACGACTACACGCGTTACACCACGGTCTTCTCCTTGCGCAGCAAGGGTGAGGTCCCTGATGCCTTGATCCCTTGGATCTGCGCAGTCCGTCTCCAGCTCCGCGAGCGGTTCCGTGAGGACCTTCCTATCCTGCGTCTGCACTCTGACAGAGCTGGTGAGTTCTCCTCCGACCTCTTGCGGGACATTTGTCTTGGGGAGGGCATCGTTCTGTCGTTCACGCTTCTGGCCTCCCCATTGAAAAATGGGGTTGCTGAGCCCCGCATTGGTTTAGTCATGGAAGTGGCTCGTACCTCCATGATCCATGTGGCTGCTCCCCATTTTTTGTGGCCGTTTGCGGTCCGGTACGCTGCGCATCAGCTCAACCTCTGGCCCCGTGTCTCCTTGCCGGAGACCTCGCCTACACTGCGTTGGACGGAGAAGGTTGGCAATGCGTCGGTGTTCCGGGTCTAGGGCTCTCGTGCCTTTGTTCGCGATACTTCTGCGGACAAGTTCTCCTCCTGCGCTATTCCCTGCATCTTCCTTGGCTTTCCCCCTGACGCGCCTGGCTGGCAGTTTTACCACCCCACCTCGCGCCGTGTCCTCCCCTCTCAGGACGTCACATTTGACGAGTCAGTTCCCTTTTACCGTCTCTTCCCCTACCGCACTGCCCCACGTCCCCCTCTAGTAGACCCCCTCCCCCCTCATGGTCCTGCTCCCTCACGTGTGTCTCAGGTAGACCTTCTCCCCCTGGCTGCGCCTGTCAAGGTCGCTGTTGACTCACGTGCTGCTAGAGGTGTTGCGTCTGGGGGTGCTGCGTCTAGGGGTGCGGAGCCTGGGGGTGCTGAGCCTGAGGGTGTGGAGCCTGGGGGTTCTGTGTCAGAGGGTGCGAAGTCTGGGGGTGCTGAGCCTAGGGGTACTGCGTCTGCCGGAGGTCCTGCGGGCTCCTCACCACGACTGTCTCACCGGCAAGAGCCTCTCTCACCGCAGCAGCTGCGTGAGCGGTTTGCTCAGCGCACACGCATTAGGAGTGGCGCTGCAGGAGCTGGAGGCTCTGCCGCTGGAGGCATTAGAGCTGGAGGTGCTGGAGCTGCTGGTCCTGGAGGTGCTCGTACTGGTGGTGTTGGAGGCGCTGGAGCTGGAGACCCTGGCGCTGAAGGCACTGGAGCTGGAGACCCTGGCGTTGGAGGCGCAGGAGCTGGAGGCACTGGAGCTGGAGGTGCTGGAGCTTCTAGTCCTGGAGGTGCTGGAGTTACCGCTGGAGCTGGAGGTACCGGAGGTGCTGGAGCTGCTGGTCCTAGAGGTGCTCGTACTAGAGGTACTGGAGCTGCCGGAGCTGGTGTTGTTGGAGGCGTTGGAGCTGGAGACCCTGGACCTGGAGGCACTGGAGCTGGAGACCCTGGAGCTGGAGGAGTTGGAGCTGGAGGAGCTGGAGCTGGAGACCCTGGAGCTTGAGGCACTGGCGCTGGAGGCGCTGGGGCTGGAGGAGCTGGAGCTGGAGGCGCTGGAGCTGGAGGCGCTTGAGCTGGAGGCGCTGGCGCTGGAGGCGCTGGCGCTGGAGGCGCTGGCGCTGGAGGCGCTGGAGCTGGAGGCACTGGAGCTAGAGACCCTGGAGCTGGAGGTGCTGGCGCTAGGGGTGCTGGAGCTGGCGGTCCTGGTGCTGGAGGCACTGTGCAGCGGTGCCCGATTTTCGTTCCGCCGCAGCCGTCGTCTCTACCACCACCTGACTCGGTCCTTCGCCAGCTTCTTAGTCTCCCGTCTTCTACTGGCCTTACTCCTAGCTTGCTGTGTCCAACGCTTCACCAGTTGCAGCCACAGTTACAGCCAGAATCCCCACTGACTGCTCCTCCTCCTTACGCTGAGCAGACAGACTCTTACAGAGCGTTGTGAGCTCGAGTCTCATCCTTCTTCGCCTGTTCGCGCTGTTCGCGCTGGTCGTCGTGTTCCTCGTCAGCGTCCTCCTCCTGTCCCCAGCACTCACATTATGGCACTTCGTCCTTCCTCTGTTCCACTGCGAGTTCCCCTGCCGTCTCCTCCTGCGTCCTCTTTTCTTGACGTTCCTGACCCTGGGTCTGACTTAGCTCATGCTACCACTCCTACTGTCCCTCGTCGTCTAGCCACAGTTGTCACTGACCCTTCGTTTGAGTCCAGTGCTGTGTCTGCCCTAGTTGCTGAGCTTGTTGACTTTGCTGCCGCCTGTCGTCTCGACTACACCACTAGTCTTGTTGCTGAGTCTGAGTCTGACTGTCCTCCGTCCGTCGGGGGTGAGTGTGCTCTTGGCACCGACGTCCTTGAGGACAGGCAGGAGGACTTTGAGTGTCTTGCAACTGTTGTACCTCATCTCGTGGCCATGCTGCTTGCACCTGAGGGAGACCCGGATGCACCAGATATCCCGACCCCGCGCTCTTACGCAGAGGTGATTACGGGTCCCTACTCCTCTCAGTGGCAGACAGCCATGGACGCAGAGAAGGCATCTTGGAAGTCCACATGCACCTATGTCGACGCAGTTCCCCCTTCTGGGGCGAACATGGTCGATGGCATGTAGATTTTCAGGGTGAAGCGGCCACCAGATTCTCCGCCTGTCTTCAAGGCTCGTTACGTTTCACGAGGCTTCAGTCAGCGACAGAGAGTTGACTTCTTCCATACCTTCTCCCCTACCTCGAAGATGACCACTCTTCGGGTTCTGCTGCACGTCGCCGCTCAGCGTGACTACGACCTGCACTCTCTTGACTTCAGCACAGCTTTCTTACAGGGCAGCCTGCACGAGGAGATCTGGCTGCGCCGCCCACCTGGCTTCACTGGGTCGTTTCCAGCAGGTACCCAGTGGAGCCTCCGGCGGCCAGTCTACAGTCTCCGCCAGGCGCCTCATGAGTGGCACGACACACTGAGGTCGACGCTTGCGGCTCTTGGGTTTGCTCCTTCGACTGCTGACCCGTCGCTGTTTATGCGCACCGACACTTCGTTGCCGTCGTTCTACGTCCTCGTGTACGTTGACGACTTTGTCTTTGCCACTGCTGACACTGAGGCACTGACCCTTGTGAAGTCGGAGCATCAAAAGAGACACACCTACACTGACCTGTGTGAGCTGCGTAGCTATCTTGGCTTGCAGATCACCCGGGACAGAGCACGGCGCACCATCACCCTAACTCAGTCACACATGGTGCACCAGGTCCTTCAGCGCTTCGGCTTCCGGTACTCCTCACCACAGTCCACTCCTTTGCCTACCGGTCACTCGCTCTCAGCTCCACCTTCGAACGAGTCCGTAGAGCCGAGTGGCCCGTATCCAGAGCTTGTGGGCTGCCTCATGTACCTGATGACCTGCACTCGACCAGACCTTGCCTACCCTCTTAGCATCCCGGCACGCTACGTTGCGCCCGGGAGACACCGACCAGAGCACTGGGAGGCTGCTAAGAGGGTGTTGCGCTAGTTGTGCAGTACGTCAGGCATGGGGCTCGTGCTTGGAGGACGGGGTCCAGTTGTCCTCACTGGACACGCAGACGCTTCTTGGGTTGATGACTTAGCTACGCAGCGGTCATCATAGGGTTACACTTTCAGCCTTGGCTCCGGCTCTGTTTCTTGGCCATCTACCCGATCGTCTTCTGTTCTCAGTTCCAGCTGTGAGGCTGAGATCTACGCAGGGGCCATGGCTGCACAGGAGTTATGCTGGCTCACCTACCTGCTGACCGACTTGGGAGAGCGGCCTCATTCTTCTCCAGTTCTGTACGTAGACAACAAGGCATGATTGCCTTTTGTCAGGAGCACAGATTGGAGCACAGGTTAGAGCACAGAACAAAGCACATCGCTCTGCGTTACTTCCTTGCTTGAGAGTTGCAGCAGCGTGGTCAACATCGTCTTGCTTACATGGCCACTTGGGACAACACTGCTGATATATTCACCAAGGCACTTCAGTCTGCTGATCATCAGTGTTTCTGAACTGTTTTAGGCCTTGTGCCTACTTTGCCTCACTTGCTCACTTCTTGACCTTGCTTGTACTGTGATCTATATATATACCTGCATGCTTACACTTGTTAGGGTATGATCACTGTACTGCTTGTTCTCTTTTATATAACTCTGCATGTGAATTGTCCTTGTGGCCATTTTCTTGTGCTCGGAATGTGTGGTGACTTCGTGATCCACCCTGAGGTTGCTTTGCTTTTCTTGACTGGTCTTGTGACCACTTGTTCTCCCCCACTTTGCCTATGGGGGTGTGTCAAAACGTGATAATGCTTACGTTGTGTAGGCTGTAGTGGGGTAGCCCATAAAGTGTACAACCCAATTAGGGTTAGTACTTGTACCAACTTTTCTGTTCAATACATTCATTTTCGTTCAGTATTTTGACAGATAGTACCCATCGGAGTGGCACACAACAAAACCATTCTCACAGGAAAATGGGTCTTCTGCGTGAAAACAAAAGCTGGCGGGACAATTGACAAATTCAAAGCACGATGGGTTGTGCGTGGCTTCGACCAAGAGCACGGACGAGACTTCACCGAGACTTTCGCGCCAGTAAGCCGTCATACCTCTTTGCGAATCTTCCTCGCAATAGCCTCCATGAAGCAGAAGAAGCTCCGCCAAATCAACGTAGCTAACGCGTTTCTCTACGCTCTCGTCGTCGCCAAAATCTTCATCGAGCAACCACACGGATCCGACACAGAACCTAATCAAGTCTATCAGCTGCTGAAGTCCCTGTACGGCATCAAGCAAGCTCTGTAGCTGTGGCAGCAGTACCTACACGCCGGATTATTCCGCATTGGCTTTCAGCAACTACCACACGACCAGGGCATGTACAGACTAACGAAGGAAGCCGAATACATCCTGCTGATTGTGTACGTACTGCTCTACATAGGCTCTACCGACGACATTGTTAGAACAAGTGACGAGAGTGATGTGATTAGGAGAAAAGGGGGGGGTACAAGTAGAATGTCGAGAAGATTTCTGTACCCCCTAAAGCTAGCCCCCATACAGCCTAGATACAACTAAGCCTAGACACAACTAAGCATATATGCTTGACACACCCCCATAGGCGAAGTGGGGGATAGCAAGAGCAAGCAATGGTCACAAGACCAGTCAAGAGAAGAAGCAAAGCAAAGCAAGCTCAGGGTGGATCACAAAGTCACCACACAGTCCGAGCACAAGCAAAGGGCCACAAGGCTAGTTCACATGCAGAGTTATATATAGATCACTGTCCACGTAGAGTTAGGTAGTAAGCAAGTGAAGCAAAGTAGGCACAAGGCCTAACACAGTAACAAAGCACCGATGATCACCAGGCGGAAGTGCCTTGGTGAAGACATCAGCGGTGTTGGCCCGAGTGGCCATGTACGCAAGACGAAGCTGGCCACGCTGCTGCAACTCACGAGCAAGGAAGTATCGTAGAGCGATGTGCTTCGTTTGGTGCTCCAATCTGTGCTCCTGACACAAGGCAATCATGGCCTTGTTGTCTACGTACAGAACTGGTGGCGAACGAGGCTGCTCTCCCAAGTCGGTCAGCAGGTAGGTGAGCCAGCGTAGCTCCTGAGAAGCCATGGCCCCGGCGTAGATCTCAGCCTCACAACTGGAGCTGAGAACCGAAGACGAGCGAGTAGACCGCCAAGAAACAGAGCCGGAACCGAGGCTGAAGGTGTAACCCTGTGACGACCGCTGCGTAGCTAAGTCGTCAACCCAAGAGGCGTCTGCGTGACCGGTGAGGACAACTGGACCCCGTCCTCCAAGCACGAGCCCCATGCTTGACGTACTGCACAAGTAACGCAGTACCCTCTTCGCAGCATCCCAGTGCACCTTTCGGTGCCTGCCGGGAGCCACGTAACAAGCCGGGAGGCTGAGAGGGTACGCGAGGTCTGGTCGAGTACACGTCATCAGGTACATGAGGCAACCCACAAGCTCTGGGTACGGACCACTCGGCTCTACCGACTCGTCCGAAGGTGGAGCTAAGAGCGAGTGGCTGGTAGACAGAGGAGTGAGCTGTGGCGAGGAGTACTGGAAGCCGAAGCGCTGAAGGACCTGGTGCACCATGTGTGACTGAGTCAGGGTGATGGTGCGCCGTGCTCTGTCCCGGGTGATCTGCAGGCCAAGATAGCTGCGCAGTTCACCCAGGTCAGTGCAGGTGTGTCTCTTCTGCAGCTCCGACTTCACAAGGGTCAGTGCCTCAGTGTCAGCAGTGGCAAAGACGAGGTCGTCGACGTACATTAGGACGTAGAACGGCGGCAGCGAGGTGTCGGTGCGTAGAAACAGCGACGGGTCTGCTGTAGAAGGAACAAACCCAAGAGCCGCAAGTGTAGTCCTCAGTGTGTCATGCCACTCGCGAGGCGCCTGGCGGAGACCGTAGACTGGCCGGCGGAGGCTCCACTGAGTACCTGTAGGAAACGTCCCAGTGAAACCAGGTGGGAGGCGCAGCCAGATCTCCTCGTGCAGGCTGCCCTGCAGGAAGGCTGTACTGAAGTCTAGGGAGTGCAACTCGTAGTCACCCTGAGCAGCGACGTGCAGCAACACCCGAAGAGTAGTCATCTTCGGGGTGGGGGAGAAGGTCTGGAAGTAGTTGACTCCTTGTTGCTGGCTGAAGCCTCGAGCAACGTAACGCGCCTTGAAGGCAGGCGGAGAACCCGGCGGCCGCTTCACCCTGAAAATCCACATGCCATCGACTATGTTCGCCCCAGGTGGGGGAACCTCGTCGACGTAGGTGCCTGTGGACTTCCAGGATGCCATCTCGGCATCCATAGCTGCCTGCCACTGAGAGGAGTAAGGACCCGTAATCGCCTCTGCGTAAGAGCGCGGGGTCGGGATGTCTGGACCATCCGGGTCTCCCTCAGGGGCAAGCAGCAAGGAAGCGAAACGAGGTACAGCAGCTGCAAGACACTCAAAGTCCTCCTGTGTGTCCTCAAGGACGTCCGTACCAAGCGCACACTCACCCCCGACGGACGGAGGACTGGCAGGTACAGACTCAGCAACAAGATCAGAGGCGTAGTCGAGATGGCAGGCAGCAGCAAAGTCAAGCAGCTCAGTAACGAGAGCAGAAGCAGCAGCAGACTCAAAAGACGGGTCAGTGACAGCAGTGGCAAGGAGACGAGCGACAGTGGGATTGGCAGCACGCGCTCGGTCAGACTCAGGGTCAGGGACCTCAGGAAGAGAGGGCGCAGGAGAAGCAGGCAGAGGAACACGCAGAGGAACAGAGGAAGGACGGAGCGCCATAGTGTGCGTGCCTGGGACCGGAGGTGGACGCAAACGAGGAGCGCGACGAGCAGTGCGAACAGGCAAGACAGGACGAGACGCAGGCTCACGACGCTCTGTAAGACCTCCGGACTGCTCAGTGTAAGGAGAGGGAACAGGCAGTGGGGAGGCTGGCTATAACGGCGGCCGCGACTGGTCAGGCGGTAGACACAGGAAGGGAGGAGGAAGACCAGTAGAAGACGGGACACCAAGAACCTGCTGAAGCAGAGGAACGAAGTACGGACGCGGCCGCACAGTGCCTCTACCACCTCCAGCGCCAGGGTCAATAGCTCCAGCTCCTGCAGCCCCAGCGCCTCCGGCGCTAGTGCCTCCAACTCCAGCTCCTACAGCCCCAGCGCCTCCTGCGCCAGGGCCTCCAACTCCAGCTACTCCAGCTCTAGCGCCAGCCGCTCCAGGCTCCGTAGGGTCTCCAGCTCTAGTAGTAACAGCAGCATGTCCAGCTCCAGTGTCTCCAGGCCCGCCAGCTCTGGGAGCTCCACTCCGACGGTGTGCTCACTGAACAAGCCACTCACGCAGCTGCTGCGAGGACAGGCGCGGCGACGCACTAGCAGCACCCCCAGACTCCGCACCCTCCGACTCAGCACCCCGAGGCTCAACACCCTCAGGCTCAGCACCCCAAGACCCAGCACCCTCAGACCCCGCACCCCCTGGCTCCGCACCCCCAGACGCAGCACCCCCAGACGCAGCACCCCCAGATGCAGCACTTGGAGCAGCACCTGAGACGACAGCAACCTGAACAGGCGCAGTACCAGGGAGATGGTCGACCTGAGACACTCCCGAGGGAGCAGGACCCTGGGGCGGGAGGGGGTCTACGGGAGGTGGACCGGGAGCAAGGAAGAGCGGCGGGGGCGGGGAAGGGGCAGAGCGGTAGGGGAAGAGAAGGTAGAAGGGAACCGACTCGTCAAACATGACATCCTGAGATGGGAGGACACGGCGCGAGGTCAGGAGGTAAAACTGCCAGCCAGGCGCGTCAGGGACAAAGCCAAGGAAGACGCAGGGAATGGCGCGGGCGGATAGCTTGTCCGCAGACATATCACGAACAAAGGCACGAGAACCCCAGACCCGGAACACCGACGCATCGCCAACCTTCCCCGTCCAACGCAGTGTGGGCGAGGTCTCCGGCAAGGAGACACGGGGCCAGAGGTTGAGCTGATGCGCAGCGTACCGGACCGCAAATGGCCACAGGAAATGGGGAGCAGCCGCATGGATCATGGAGGTACGAGCGACCTCCATGACTAAGCCAATGCGGCGCTCAGCAATCCCATTTTGCTGAGGGGAGTCCGGAAGCGTGAACGACTGGGTGATGCCCTCCCCACTACAAAAGTACCGCAAGAGGTCGGAGGAGAACTCACCACCTCTGTCAGAGTGAAGACGTAGGACAGGAAGGTCCTAGCCGAACCGCTCGCGCAGCTGGAGACGGACTGTGCGGATCCAAGGGATCAAGACAGCAGAGACCTCACCCTTGCTGCGCAAGAGGAAGACTGTTATGTAAAGCGTGAAGTCGTCAACTACCAGCAGAAAGTTGCGCTCGCGGCCCTGTCCACTGACGCGGGCTGGGCCCCACACGTCCATGTGGAGGGTCTGCAGGGGGGCAGTCGTCGGGGAGAACGAGGAGGAGTGAGGAGCGGCGCGCTGCCGCCCCTCGATGCAAGGAAGACAGGGCGGGGCAGGCGAGGGCGGTAAGGGAGGCAGAGACCTGGGGAGACCAGAGACAAGGAGACGGGAGTGCATGCCACGAAGGCGTGGCAGGGAGGGGTGACCCAGGCGGTGGTGCCAAAGAAGAGTCTGGTGCGACAGGAGGCGACACGAGCAAGAGGCGACTACCTGACCTGACGCGGACACCTGAGCAGACGCAGCGACATGAGGAGGCTTGGTAGCCAGCATGTACAGACTCGACCCTGGCTGACGAGTGAACGTAGCCAGGTGACGCCCCGTCTGTGTGCACGTGCAGATCGACACACGCTGACCCCCAGGAGTAGTGGTAGTGACCATCGCACCCTGGAGGGCAGCGGTACTCACCAAGTTCGTAGAGAATGAGGGGAGGTGAAGACCTGACAGTGAGCCGGACGGAACCGCCGGACACGGGAGGACAGTGGAGGAACTAGCAACGACCGGGCCCCCAGAGGGGTCAGCCAGTCTAACCGGGACAGGTGCAGGGAGAGGAGTGAGAGTGGTGCGATCACGAAAGAAACAGCGCGAGGCGCCGGAGTACAACGTGAAAGTGTGCAAGGCCTCAGCAGGCGCAGTACCAGGGGGAGTACCAGACGCACTAGCACCTAGAGCAGCAACCGCTATACCTTGGTCAGGTGGCACACACCGGTAACAGTCACCCTCAGCACTAAAAGACAAAGCATACATGGCAGAGATAATAACATCAAAGTCTAGGTCAAAGATAGCAACTCCTGACTAATGCAACTGCGCCCAGCAAGGGCGCTCGACGTCATCACCAAACTCAACACGCCAGGCGTCGTCAAAGCGGGCAAAGCAGCGGCGCTCAGTGTGAAACCTCCCGCATGTCCGGCCTGCACGGGCACCCGTGCGAATGACATACGGGCAGGTCTCACTACCCTCACCCGCCCCACGCTGAACCAACCACTCACGGAGCTGCTGGGGCGTCTGGGTCTCGCTCCGACGCTGCTGCTGCTAGCCCCGACCACCACCAGGGCCTCCACGCTGAGGTCCAGACTGACCACCACTGGTCCCACCGCCTCCACTGCCGCCACTCCCTCCGCTGCCTCCACCGCCGCCACCAGAGCCTCCACCGCCGCCACCGGTCCCACCGCCGCCACCACCTCCACCGCCTCCACCTCCTCTACCGCTGCCCCCACTACCGCTCCCACCGCCACCTCCACCACCACCGCTGCCTCCTCCACTGCTCCGGCCACCCTTGCCCTTGCTGTTGCGGCGCTTCGCACTAGTCAAAGCAGCACCGACGTCCTCAGGAACAGAGACGTCTGCAGCAGCAGCAGAGGCAAAGGAGGAGGAAAGGGGGGAGGGGGAGCACCCCTCAAAGAAGGGTGAGCGCGGAGTGCCACGAGCAGCACCTACAGCAACTGCACTAGTCTCAGCTGCGAGGAGATGCTGCTCGAGGAGGTCAACAGTGAGGGAGGTGGGGTCGAGGGTGAGGAAGTGGTCCCTGACAGAGCGAAGGGAGTCAGGGAGGCGAGTGACTATGAAGTAGAGGGTGATGAACATGGGGGGCTGGTTCGTGGGAAGGAACTCAGCAAGGACTGTGAGAATCATGAGAGGAATGGGTGAAACTAGAAAGGAGATAGATACAAGTAGAAAGCACAAAAGTGTTGTACCATCTAAGAACTACCCCACTACAGCCTAAACAGACTATAGCATATATAAGTTTGACACACCCCCATAGGCAAAGTGGGGGAGAACAAGAGGTCACAAGACCAGTCAAGAAAGGCAAAGCAAGCTCAGGGTGGATCACAAAGTCACCACGCAGTCTGAGCACAAGCAAAGGGCCATAAGGCCAGTTCACATGCAGAGTTATATAAAGGAAGGCAAACAATACAGAGAACACAACCTAGCAAGTGTAAGCATGCAGGTATAAGTATATAGAGTATAGTACAAGCAGAGTCAAGAAGTCAGCAAGTGAGGCACAGTAGGTACAAGGCCTAGAACAGTGCAGAATCGCTGATGATCACAAGGCTGAAGTGCCTTGGTGAAAACATCAGCAGTGTTGGCCTGAGAGGCCACGTAAGCAAGACGAAGTTGGCCACGCTGCTGCAACTCTCGAGCAAGGAAGTAGCGCGGAGCAATGTGCTTCGTTCTGTGCTCCAGTCTGTGCTCCTGACACAAGGCCAGCATGGCCTTGTTGTCGACGTACAGAATTGGAGGAGAACGAGGCGCCTCTCCCAAGTCGGTCAGCAGGTAGGTGAGCCAGCGCAGCTCCTGTGCAGCCATGGCTCCAGCGTAGATCTCAGCTTCACAACTGGAGCTGAGAACAGAAGAAGAGCGGGTAGACCGCCAAGAGACAGAACCGGAGCCAAGACTAAAGGTGTAACCCTGTGACGACCGCTGCGTAGCCAAGTCGTCAACCCAGGAGGCGTCAGCGTGACCAGTGAGGACAACTCGAGCCCGTCCTCCAAGCACGAGCCCCATGCCCGATGTACTGCACAAGTATCGCAACACCCTCTTCGCAGCATCCCAGTGCACCTTTCGGTGCCTGCCGGGAGCCACGTAGCGAGCCAGAAGGCTGAGAGGGTATGCGCGGGCGTGAGAAAGGGCCGAGCGCAGGCTAGGTACGAGCCTATCGTGGGCTAGGTACGGGCCGGGCGCGGGCGTGAGACTGGGGCGGGTGCGGGCTAGGAACTAGGTAGGCGCAGTAGTAGGTGGTGGGCCCAATAGGAACCTACTCTTTTACCATGTTAGAACAAGTGACGAGAGTGATGTGATTAGGAGAAAAGGGGGGGGTACAAGTAGAATGTCGAGAAGATTTCTGTATCCCCTAAAGCTAGCCCCCATACAGCCTAGATACAACTAAGCCTAGATACAACTAAGCATATATGTTTGACATGTTGGAAACTAGCAGCAGGAATGAAACAGAGAAGAGGGGATTGCACTAGCAAGCAGTTGAGTACATATAGCAAACCCTAGATTGGGCTGTACTCACTATTGAGTACCCCACTGCAGGCTAAACAAACATAACATTCTGACACACCCCCATAGCCAACGTGGGGTGTAATCAGCACAACAAGCAAAGCAAAGCAAAAACAAGCTCAAGGAGGATCACAATGTCACCACACATTCTGAGCACAAGTACAAGAAGCAACAGTTTATAGTTCACAGTAGTAAGTAAAGCTAGAGGCTATCACAGAGGGCAAGTGAGGAGGAGGAGGGTGGACTGATAGGAAAGGAGATAGGAGGTAACGGCTGAAGCTGCAGACACACGGGCAACAGGAGCGGCGTGCACTGTGGCTCAGGAGCAACGGACCCACGGGCGACTGGCGCAGCAGGCTCGCTGGGCTACCGGAGGCGCACCTCTGGACTACTGTCACTGCTGGCAACACGACGAATACTTCCCTTCAACCTCCCCCACTGTCGCACCCCCCTTTCACACACCCCCTGCTGCACCTCTAGCACTACTCACACTCCACCCCCTAGCACCACTCCGTCGGCTCCCACACACCCACCCCCCTCAGCGGCAGCTGCAGCAGTGGGAGACGGAGGAGGAGGAGGAGCAGGGGAGGCCGCACACCCGCCACCCCCAAACCCTAACAAAGGGCAGGGCCGTAGGTGGCGGGTAGGGATGTTAGGGGGGGGGCAGGGCTGCGACAGGGCCGGGGCAGGACAGCTGCAGGGTAGGGCGCCACGACGAGCGACGGGGGGGGGGGGGGGGGCGAAGTGCGGCCCCCCAGGGCGCCACGACGGGCGACGGGGGGGGCGACGCGCGGCCCCCCAGGGCGCCACGACGGGCGACGGGAGGGGGGGGGCGACGCGCGGCCCCCCAGGTCGCCGCGACGGGCGACGGGGGGGGGGGGGCGAAGCGCGGCCCCCCTGGGCGCCGCGACTGGCGATGGGAGGGGGCCGCGCGCGGCCCCCCAAGGACACCACGTCGGGCGACGGAAGGGGGGGGGGGGGGGCGCAGGCCCCCGATGGCGTCACGACGGGCGACGGGAGGGCCGCGCCCTAGCCCCCACGGGGTGCCGCGACGGGCTACGGGATGGGGGGGGGCGACACGCGGGCCCACAGGGCTCCGCGACGGGCGACGGGCAGGGCAGCTCTCGGGCCCCCAGGGCGCCGCGTGAGAAGGCAAACCGCCGCGCGCCACGGGGCGCACGGCGGGCAGAAAACCGCCACGCGCGCGCCATGGGGCGCGCGACAGACAGGTCAGCAGCGGAAGCATTGGGTGGGCCCATCCACAGGATCGACCCGGGGGGGTTGACCTGCTCTGATTCCATGTTGGAAACTAGCAGCAGGAATGAAACAGAGAAGAGGGGATTGCACTAGCAAGCAGTTGAGTACATATAGCAAACCCTAGATTGGGCTGTACTCACTATTGAGTACCCCACTGCAGGCTAGACAAACATAACATTCTGACATGACAGACATCATCACCTGGTTTGAAGGGGAGCTACAACGGGATCTCTCACTCACGGTCTCTTCCACCGTAACCCAGTACCTGGGACTCAACATACTCGACGGAGAAACGTGATCTACCTCAGCGCCGCAAAATACGCCGACACAATCGCCAAACGCTTTGAATTAATGCCAGCCGCCATATCAACGCCCTATCGCTACACCGCCGGAAATCACTAGGAAAAGTATAATCCACTCGGACCTGCCGGACTACGCGACTACCAGCGGAAACTTAGATGCTTACTCTTCGCAGCCGTTACCTGCCGACCGGACCTGTCGTACTCAGCGAGCCAGCTTGCTACCTATCTCAAATGGCCCGAAGCAGAGCACATGGCGGAACTCGACCGCGCATTACACTACCTCGTCAACACACCTACGATCGGCCTGACCTATCACAAGATCGGAACCACTACTCCAAAACTAATCGGCTACGTGGATGCTGACCACGCAGGCGATTCTGACAACAGGCGATCGCGCATCGGCTACATCTATCGACTTGAGCCCGTCGGTCCTATCTCGTGGCAGTCGAGCAAGCAAGAACGAATTGCTCTCTCCTCTACTGAAGCAGAATACATTGCACTCTGCTCAGCCACCAAGGAAGGTCTGTACCTTCGCGAACTACTGGAAGAAGCAAAGCTGGCCCAATAACCCAACTTCTCCCTCTTCTGCAACAACCAATCTGCAATTGGCATAGCGAACAAGAGCGGGTTCGCGAACCGAACGAAGCACATTGCCCTACGCTATTTCTTCGTGAAAGACGAAATCGAGAAAGGGAGACTTGAGCTATCCTACTGCCCCACGTCAGAGATGGCAGCAGATTACCTGACCAAGAAACTCGGAAAGCGGAAGTTCGAGTACTGCATGCTGCTGACTGGACGGGGCCACGTCACCAGCAACGAAGGCTATGACACTCCAGAAGCAAAGGGGAGTGTTGGAAACATCTAATTCACGCTTCTGATATGTCGAGCACTATAACAAGTACGAAGCATATCCACAGCGAAGCAACACCGAGTCAACCAAGATACAGCAAAGCGGTTGACAAGGCGACAACAACAGGAGATTGAAGCACAACAACAGGAGATTGAAGCGAAGGTCATAGGTCAGCAACCTTTTGTTATAGTCACAATAGGCTTGAATGTGCCTAAAACGAAAGATAGAGAGCACAGACGGATTTCTGCACAGCGGCTTCAAACGTTGATAGCGTTCTGCTCACAGCTGCAAATGACTTGATTCAAATTGGATCTGGAGCGTCTTCACGTCGTCTACAATTATCAATTTAGATTGCACGATTTGATAAAGAATTGACGACACAGCGTCGGTTTGAACGAACGGTACTATGGCAGCCACTATAGTCTTAGAACACAAGATAGGAAGAGTTACGAGTTGGGAATGACTCCCAGCTCCTACAAACCCCAAGAGCCGAGGTACAGTGATGTGGAACAGTGCCACACTGTCCCCAACCACGAAGGGTCTCGAAACTACCCTTCACTAGGGCCTACACCAAGTGAAATGTTACACTACACAAAGTAATGTAACTATCTTCAATATCTTGAGGTGTACCCTTTTGGCAAGCTTCGAAATCACTTGAGGCTTGACACCAAGGCTCGGGCTCTTCATCACAAACTCATCCTTGAGTTCTTGATGGGTCTGCTGCACACACCTGCGACACGCCGAACGTTCGACACAGGACAAAATAGAAACCGCGCACGACAAAATAGAAACCGCGCGCGAGACACAAACGACCGCGTAACACGCGTCTAGCGATAACTCGCTATTGACTCGACACACACACTCGACATCATGACTCAACATTCACACACAATTATAAGCATGAAATATATATTATCCCATGCCCTCATACCATTCCATACACACACACATTCACGCACACGGACAACAAGCCGAGTGCAAACCGTAGGGTTGCACCAACAAACTCCCCCTCGGATTGTTGGCCTTAGGTTATGTTGCTCTCTCAGTTCAGAGCCATCCCAGCCAGCTTGCAACACTTCCAATGCTGCTGCTCCACCAGCCTCTTGGTCATCATGTCAGCCGGCTGCCCCGTGGTCTTCACGTAGCGCAACTCAACTTCACCCGCGGTTACCATGCTCCTCGTCCAATGCCACTTCACCCTCATGTGCTTCGTGAGTCCATGCAACACAGGGTTCTTAGCAAGAGCAATGGCACCCTGGCTGTCACAGTACAGTGGGGTAGGTCCTTGCTGCTCCTCCCCCAATTCAGCCAACAAACGCCGCTGCCACACAATCTCCCGTACGGCACGGAAGAGTGCCATGTACTCGGACTCCACCGAGCTCAAAGCTTGGTCAACCTGCTTCTTGCTCTCCCAAGCAGTTGGGCCTCCACCAACACAGCATATGAAGCCTCCCACACTTGTCATGTCCTCTGGTTCTGATGCATATGAAGCATCCGAGTAGGCGGTGAGGAACAAACGCCTTTTGGCGCCTTTGTGCCGCCGCCGAGTATTGCAGCCCAACGGTCGGTGTTTGGCCAAGATACTTGGCCACCCTCATTCCAGCTGCTACCTGCTCCTCATTAGGGCATTGCACAACCCTAGCCAGCTGCCCGGTAGCAAACGCGACGTCCGGTCGGGTGTTTACCGCCGCATACATGAGGCTGCCCACCAACGAGTGAAATCGGCGCCTCTCCTCTTCACCAACGCTCTCCTCCTCTGGTCCCTTCACACACTTGAACCCAGAGGGAAAGGGTGTAGCCACATGGCCTTCACTCTGCCCAAAGTTGGCAGCCAATGCCTCCAGGTACTTTCGTTGATGCACCCGCATGCACCGCTTCTCCACATCTCGTTCGATGTGGAGCCCAAGGTAGAAGCTCACGTCACCAAGGGCCTTGCACTTGAACTTGTCTTGAAGCTTCAGCATCACCTCCTTCACAAGGTCAGAAGAGGGTGAGAAAATGAGGATGTCATCCACATAAACCACCATGAAACTCCTCTGCTCCCCCTCGCCAAGCATGAACAAGGAGTGATCGGCCGTTGAGGGAGTGAAGCCGATCCCCTCCAACAATTCGCGCAGCTTCATGTACCATTGCCTAGGGGCCTGCTTCAGCCCATAGAGGGCCTTCTTCATCTTCCACACTCTGCCACTACCATCATCAAACCCCTCTGGCTGCGCCATAAAAATCTCCTCCTCAAGGATGCCGTTAAGGAATGCCGTTACGATGTCCATTTGCTTTACTACCCATCCTTTGATGGCGGCTCCCGCGAATAGGGTTCGCAGCGTCGTCGGCTTCACCACAGGGGCAAACAGCTCCTTGAAGTCCGCTCATTCTCCTTAGCGCGACCGTTCGCGCCATCGTCGCTACCGACCGCTCCATCCTTGGTGCTGATGCTTGCTGCCACTTGCCTCTCCTTAGGCATAGGGACCACTGGGATCTGCCACATCTCGTTTTAGACATCCCTGTCCTCATGAAGGTCCCAAAGAATTCGATCGCCAAGCCTTGCGGTGTAGGTCTTGGCTCCCTTCGAGTTCGTGTCCATGCCGGCCTTTGCCAACCGCCGCACGGAAATCAGGTTTGCAGCAAGGCTGGGCACCCAAAGCACGTTCTTGAGGCCCACCATCTTCCCATCAGCACCCTTGAACATGGCCTTGCCCATGCCTTTCACCTCTGCTCGCTGCCCCAAAGCCGATGTGACATGCTTCACCGGTGACGGCTCGAGTTCGGTGAGCAAGTCCGGGCGAGGTGTCATGCTATAGGTAGCGCCACTATCAATCACCCAATAGTCCAGGGGGTGTAGGGTCACCTTCCCCACAGCTGCTGGCTCCTCAAAGCCTTCATCCTTCTCTGGACCAGCCGGTACTTGCGTCGACACGAAGTAGAATAGACCCGGGTATCGATCGTCGCTCGGGTCCTTGTCGTTGTCTCCGCTCTTCATGTTTGCAGCTCCGCCACCGCGACCGCCACGGCCTCCACGGCCTCGTCCTCTCCCTCCTCCTGCTCCTCTACCCTCTTGGCCTTGAGCAGGGGTCCAACCATCAGGGAGTTTGTAGCAGTCGCGCCACATGTGTCCGCTCTTGTGGCAATAGTGACACTCGCCGTCGAATCGGCCGCGACCGCGTCCGTAGCTCTTGTCGTCGCTGCCGTAACCCCCACTCCTGCGGCCTCCGCCGAAGTTGCTGCCACCAAACCTTCCTCCCCCTCGTCCTCTGCCTCTTCCTCGACCATATCCACGGCCGATGCTCGCTGCCCCAGCGCCATCCGCACTCGCCAACTCACGGCGGCGGAAATCCTCTTGAAGAATAGCTCGCTTCACGTCTTCAAGCGAGAGGCGGGGCAAGTCGCGATTAAGGTTGATGATGAGCGAGGACCATGACTCTGGGAGTAAGGCCAGCAACTTGGTCTTCTTTTGGAGCTCACTGTAGTTCAAATCAGCTCCCTCAAGCCGCGTCAACAAGTCGAAGAATTTCTGCACCCCTTCTTCAACCGCTTCGTCTTCTTCAATTCGTAGTGCCGCCATTTGCCGTTCCAACACCACCGCTACCGCCGCTGTTGCAGGAGCATGTACACCCTTGAGAGCAGCCCATGCCTTTGGTCCTTTCTCTGGTTCACGCTGGAATGGCTTGATGTGACGGATCTGACTGCTCCCCAACGCTTGCCCAAGTAAGAGATAGCCTTGTGCGCTCTTCCGCACCCACGGGCTCTTCTCCGGGTCGTTCTCGGGGCGCTTCTCCGTTCCTTCCATCACCTCCAGCAGGTCTTAGTGGTCAAAGATGTTCTCCATCTTGAAGGACCATTCAGCAAAGTTGTCACCGTTGAACTTGTCAAGCCCAAACACCCTAGGCTCATCCCTAGGTGGGCCAAGACTTGGTTGCATGGGCGCCATGGCTGAATCACGGGGTTGGCCTTGAGCTTGAGCTTCTCCACTGCCACCAGCACCTCTGCCACCCCTTTCCTCAGGTCCAGACATTGTCGAAACTGCTCCAAGGGGCTCTGATACCACTTGTTATAGTCACAATAGGCTTGAATGTGCCTAAAACGAAAGATAGAGAGCACAGACGGATTTCTGCACAGCGGCTTCAAACGTTGATAGCGTTCTGCTCACAGCTGCAAATGACTTGATTCAAATTGGATCTGGAGCGTCTTCACGTCGTCTACAATTAGCAATTTAGATTGCACGATTTGATAAAGAATTGACGACACAGCGTCGGTTTGAACGAACGGTACTATGGCAGCCACTATAGTCTTAGAACACAAGATAGGAAGAGTTACGAGTTGGGAATGACTCCCAGCTCCTACAAACCCCAAGAGCCGAGGTACAGTGATGTGGAACAGTGCCACACTTTCCCCAACCACGAAGGGTCTCGAAACTACCCTTCACTAGGGCCTACACCAAGTGAAATGTTACACTACACAAAGTAATGTAACTATCTTCAATATCTTGAGGTGTACCCTTTTGGCGAGCTTCGAAATCACTTGAGGCTTGACACCAAGGCTCGGGCTCTTCATCACAAACTCATCCTTGAGTTCTTGATGGGTCTGCTGCACACACCTGCGACACGCCGAACGTTCGACACAGGACAAAATAGAAACCGCGCACGACAAAATAGAAACCGCGCGCGAGACACAAACGACCGCGTAACACGCGTCTAGCGATAACTCGCTATTGACCCGACACACACACTCGACATCATGACTCAACATTCACACACAATTATAAGCATGAAATATATATTATCCCATGCCCTCATACCATTCCATACACACACACATTCACGCACACGGACAACAAGCCGAGTGCAAACCGTAGGGTTGCACCAACACCTTTGACTCGACAAAGGCAGCGCGACAGCAAGGACAAATAACTGACTCGCTATTGAGCAGTTACCCGAGTCGTCGCTATATCGAACCGCATTAGCAGTTACAATTACAGTTAGTGAAACCTTTCATATTCTCTGTAATCGTATAAAAGCCCTTGTATCTCTATGCTATAATAAACTCATCTTGTTCTCACATACTAGTGCAAGGTGGTTCAATTGGTTTACTAGTACGCTTCCGCTAATACATCACTACTGAGACTTTAGTCTTGAAAACGATCCTAAGGGCTTTTTCAGTCCAACAATGCTAACTTGGCATGTGTGTGAGTGAGCAGCACACGAGTTAGTGGTAGGACAAGGTGGGGCATGCCAGACTCCCTCCCGCCACCAGCCTGTTCCTCCTCCCGCCCCCCACCTCCCCCACCATGACCCCCGCCCCACTGCCCTGCTGCTCCACTGCCCTCTCCCAGCCTGCCCCATTGTACACTACATCACCCTCCTCCCTCCTCTCCTCCCTCCTCTCCTCTCTTCTCTCATCCCTCACCGCTGTGCTGTGCTGGCGGTGGTGGGGCAGCTCATAGCAAGCATTCATCGCGCACATCGAGTGCCGCCGCTGGGGCTGCGGCGACTGCCACCGCCCACACCGTCCCTGGCCCTCACCGCCTCCCACCACTTCACACCCACCATAACCATGCCCAACCTCACCCCCAACCTCATGCACAAACCCCTGCTGGTGCAGCTGCAGCAGGCGGGCATACATGCCCTGCCCTGAGCGCTGGCTAGAAGCACTGGAGCGAGCGGGGGAAGGCGAGGGCACAGATGTGGGTGCAGGCGAGGGTGCAGCAGCCCAGCAGCCAGCAGCAGGGGGGTGCTGGCGCTCAGCACTCTGCTGCATCCACTCCAGCTGCTGCTGCTGCCGCTGCTCCTGCCGCCGCCGCTGCTGCTGCTGGCCATTGCAGTCAGAGGCAGCCACAGGGGAGGAGGACGAGGGGGAGGAGGAGGAGGGGTTGGCCCCGGGCGGTGGTAGGGCAGCGTCGGGGACGTGGGCGAGGAAGTGGGCGATGATGATGCGCTCCAGGGCGGGCGGGGCGAGGCCTTTTTCTGCCTCAATGAGGCGCAGTGCGGCGGCCAGCGTGTAGACTGAGAGCTTGCGCTCACTGCCTCGTGTCACCTTGCTGAATATGATGTCCGCACTCTGGTGGGGGCGTGGGCGGGGCGAGGGAGGGGCAAGAGGAGAGAATGAAGAGGCAGGGATGCGTGTGGCGAGAGGGAATGAAGTAGGTTCGAGAGCCACTACGGCTGCAAGCAGGTTCGAGAGCGTTCAACAAGAAACACAGCGATATGCACAGCATTGGTTAGAAATTTGAGCACGAGAGCCCAAGAGCATGATGAACGCGGACAGCCGACAGCGGGGTGCAGCGTGCATGGAGAATAGCGTCTGCATGCTCCTTACGAACACACGAGGGGGGGCACACAGAATGAAGCAGGCAATGCGGGAGGAGCAGGAGGGGAAATGAGGGGCGTACGGTGGTGGTGAAGCGGGCGTCGAGGATGGCGGTCTCCTTGCACATCTTGATGAAGCGAATGCTGTCCATGCGCGGTGGTGGCAGCCCCTGCAGCTGATGCCTGCCGCACTGTGCCTGCTCACCCATCCATGGGCACACACATATTGCGTCGGCGAATGCATAATGTTAAGCATAGCCGGCTCGAAAGATGACTCACACGAGCATGCATGATGACCAAGAGAATGCAGTGTCTAGCAACAAGAGCATGGGTGTCCACACAGTGGCTCCACAAGAAATGGAGTTGAAGCGGGTGTGCGGCTCACGTCTGACATGCCATGCACAGAGCGGACATGTATACACTCAGGCAAGGGGGTGGGAAGAGCCACTGAGGCAAGGGGCAGAGAGAGTCACCAGGGGGACGAAGTGGTGGCGGGCGAAGTGGGGGAGGGAGAAGAAGCGGAAGGCGTCGAAGAACATGAGACTCGCCACCGCCCCCTCTGCTGCTGCTGCCGGGTCCTCATTAGATAGTCGCCCACCCGTGCTGCTGTTTCCATCATCTGCATGGTGTCACGTCAGCAGCAGACACAAGGAGCAGGAGGGAGGCCATTGGATACACCACAGCATGCTGCACACGCATTACCCACTCAATCACTCAGTTCAACTCGCCAACCCCCCACACAGCCACGCTCATTTCACCCCTCCCCCTCCTCTTCCACATCTCATTCCCACACTCTAGCTCTCGCACTCATTCTCGCCTTGCACGTGTGCCACCCCATGCACCACCCCATGCAACACCCCATGCACCACCCCATGCACCACCCCATGCACCACCCCATGCACCACCCCATGCACCACCCCCCATGCACCAACCCCCATGCACCACCCCATGCACCACCCCATGCACCACCCCCCATGCACCACCCCCCATGCACCACCCCCCATGCACCACCCCATGCACCACCCCATCCACTCTCACAGGCACTCTCACAGGCACTCACCATCATACTGTTGCGCGCCTCTGCCTGCTCCCCCTCCTGCCTGACCCCCGCGGCCCTGCCTCAAATCCTCTGCTGCTGCTGCTACAGCGGACACCATCGCTCGTCCCATGGCACCATCTGTCCAGCCCACGCCAATGCTGTCCCCATCGTTATCATTAGCAATCCCCTGCGCATACCCTCCTCTCGCAACCACCTCTTCCCCACCGTGCAAGTGCCCCAGTGTCTCATTATCCCTGCCTCCTGCTGCTTGCCTCTGCGCATACAGCTCCCCCCCTTGCGCGTTCTCATTCCGCTCGCCTGCACCCCTCCCCGCCTGCTGCCCTCCCTCCGTCCCCTTGCCGCCCTTCTCCGCCCCGCCCATCGCCCTGCCTTCATGCGAGTTGTGATCCGACAGTGATGACCTCAGCTCGCTCAGCGGCTCTGGGCGGCACGCCTCTCCTTCCGCCACGTGTCCTCCTGCCACCCGCGCGCCCGTGGCATGGGACACCCCGAAGCCGGCAGAAGCACTGCGAGCGTGCTCCTCCGCCTCTAGCAACCGCGTGCGGATGAGCCTCAGCCTCGGGGGGAACTCGTCGCCTGGCGGCACTATGTCCCCCGCGCCACCCCCCCCTCCCCCGAACCCCCCAGCGGAACCACTAGCGCCACCAGCAGCGGGTCGTCCGCCCCGGCCCTCCCTGAGCGAATAGGACGTGTGGGCGGCGAGGGGCGCGAGGGCGGCGGGGGAGGCGGGCGCAGCGTGCGCGGACGCACCGTGCGCGGAAGCAGCGTGCCCGGCGGCGGGGTGAGGGAGGGAGAGGCGGCGCGAATGCGCGGAGGAGAGGGTTTGGTGCGACGCGAGGAGCGACGAGGAGACGTGGTGGGAGAGCGTCATGGAGTGGCGCGTCGCGGACGTCAGCGCGGGCTGCGGCAGGTCCATGGCGATAGCCTACACGTGGCACGCGATGACAGGGACACGTGGACACGAGCACATGAGTACATGAGCACATGAGCACACGAGGAGAAGGACCAAGCGTGAGGCACTGCGACAGGGTTGGACTTGCAGAGTCACATCAGTGCGGAAGCGGAACTGCTGTGCCAACCCCCTTGCCCTAACTGACTTATCCCAGGTCACACCTGGTGGATAGGGTCATACCTGACAGTTAGGGTCGTACCTGGTGGATAGGGTCGTACCTGGTGGATAGGGTCGTACCTGGTGGATAGGGTCGTACTTGGTGGATAAGGTCGTACCTGGTGGATAGGGTCGTACCTATAGATAGGGTCGTACCTGGTGGATAGGTTCTTACCTGGCGGAGAGGGTCGCACCTGGCGGAGAGGGTCGCACCTGGCGGATGAGGTCGCACCTGGCGGAGAGGGTCGCACCTGGCGGATGAGGTCGCACCTGGCGGATGAGGTCGCACCTGGCGGATGAGGTCGGTGGAGGTGACGCCCAGCTTGTCGGCCATGACGGCCACGGCGTCGCAGAAGTTGTCGAACGTCAGCTTCTTGCGGCCCTGCACCCACACGCGCGGCACGCAGAACACCGACACATTGTCGCTCGCACCTCGGCACTCACACCTCGTCGCTCGCAGTTCGTCGCTCACACCTCGCCGTGCACGACAACGCAACACGAAGAAGACGAACAACAGAAAGGAACTCGCGGCGAGAGTAAGACCACGAGGTTCGAGGCTACACTTCTAACAGGTTCGCGGGTACAAATCCAAACACAAGGTCGCGGTACCCTAAAAAGCGTTAATGTTTAGGATTGCAAACACGGCATAACGGCTGGGGTCTGCATCGCGGCTAAACGACTAACAAAAGGCGTCGTGGGGCTCACGCGCGGCTTGATGGTGACGAAGAGCAGGTCGACGTCCGTGACGTGCAGCCCCGCGCCGCCCCCCCCGTGCGCGATGATCCCCAGGTCGCGACAGAACCGCACGAACTTGATGTTGTCCATCTCGTCCACCTCGCGCGCCGTGCCGAGGCTGCCACACACGCTCGGATGAAATCCAATCCAAGAAAGGGACGATTTCGGCAGATGAAATCAACTAGCTTAAGCGCGAAGCGACGTGAAGCTACGCTGGGCAATCTGCCGAGCAGACTACCCTAAAAGGTCTCATGAACCACATCCTTGTCTTTGTGTCGACTCAAAAACACATCCTTATCTTTGTTGCTACGAAAAGAATGATCAGGTCGAGCACGAACCAGCAATACTGGTTGAATATCTGGTATAGAGCGTCGTAGTCATCGTCCGAAGGGATCTGAAACCCGTCTACCGACGCCATTCCCTAGAGCGACCAGATGAATGCAAGAATTGCCGACGATTAGAATATAGGATGAACGCAAAAATCGCCAACGACTAAAATCTAGGATGAACGCAAGAATTGCAGACGACTAGACGATAGGATGAAGTCATGAATCGCCGACAACTGAACTAGTTTGAGATTACTTGGTGCAATCGCAGCAACAACTTGTAAAATTCGCAAGGTAAATGCTGAACGTAATCAGAAACCGGCGGTTGCTTGAGTGTAGAACGGCTATTGCTGCGTGCGCGAAAGCTAGAAGCAACTGAACTTGCTTGGCTTGCAATGCAAAAGAACGAGGTGAATGAGGTGGACGTGCGCTGCTGTTGAGCGGTTCTGTGATTGAACGACAGAGGGATGCTATCATGCGGCGCAGCCTCGCTCACGGTCGCAGCACACATCAAAGCCGGCCGTGCGGAGAGGGAGGGAGGAAGAGGAAGAAGGGTGTGGGCAAGAGGGTCGCTCGCACACACCAGACAGCGGCGGGTGGGGCCGGGAAATCTGCTGAAATTTGACCGATGCGCCCTGATGGCCATCAACGGCTAGATTGCTTTGGCGCCACTGCCAGCTCAGACGAATTTCAGTCAAATCGTTTTGGACGTACTAGCTTTACAGTGGCACTCGTTCCGGCCTTCAGTTAGCCAATGAAGGCGTGAAAATGGGACTGCCGTGGATTTCTCCACGTAATAACTTAGAAACTAAACTTCTAAAAATAAAACTCATGGAATTCGTGGGGTCTATTGGTTTGAGTTTTCCCTCATGCTATTTATAAGAGGGTTGGTATTTACGGAGGGTATTCTACTAGATTTTACCCTTCATTCTTATGCATGTAGCTGGGATATGCATTAAGGAGGATGTGCTGGTCACAAGGAAGGTTCATTGGGAATAAATATGTAGTAAGGTTTCATAGAAAGGTGTTGGTTCAAAGATTTTTTGGTGGAGGCAATGGAAGGATCACATGGGAGATATCTTGGGAGCCTCGAGAAGAAAGGCAACTAGGAAGGGTCCATGGTGGAGATTCCCTTGGAAATAGCTTGGAGATGAGGGTAATCTCAACGGGGCTCTCTCATTGGCGGGTTGGATTGCTAGAATCCTTGGCCAATAGGGAAATGATTCTTAGGATTGCATGAATAATAGAATGATTAGGTGGTTCGCGCCCTTGCTTACCGCGAACATGACTGTTCCTGCCACCGGCACCCGGCGTTACCCGCTCGCGACACTCCAGGGCTCCTGGTTATCAGACCAAATCGGTCTGATGGTCTGAAAACCATACCTTTTTTCTTTTCATCTGATTTTCAAGACCATCAAAATTATTTCATCTGATCCATAAGACGAAGGATTATATTTCGTCTGAAAAAAAAGTCCAAGTGTTTTAGTTCGTATGACATTTCAGACATCGCGTATTGTCAAAGTAACGAACGAGGATGAATGAACTAGCAAAGTGTTGGGTACAAGTACTAACCCTAATTGGGTTGTACCCCTTATGGGCTACCCCACTACAGCCTACACAAATGTATAAGCTATAATGTTCTGACACACCCCCATAGGCAAAGTGGGGGAGAACAAGTGGTCACAAGACCAGTCAGGAAAAGCAAAGCAAGCTCAGGGTGGATCACAAAGTCACCACACAGTCCGAGCACAAGCAAAGGGCCACAAGGCCAGTTCACATGCAGAGTTATATAAAGAGAACAAACAATACAGTGATCATACCCTAGCAAGTGCAAGCATGCAGATATATATATACATATATATCAAAGTACAAGCAGAGTCAAGAAGTAAGCAAGTGAGGCAAAGTAGGCACAAGGCCTAAAACAATAGCAAAGTGCTGATGATCACCAGACGGAAGTGCCTTGGTGAAGACATCAGCAGTGTTGGCCCAAGTGGCCACGTACGCAAGACGAAGCTGGCCACGCTGCTGCAACTCTCGAGCAAGGAAGTATCCCAGAGTGATGTGCTTCGTTCTGTGCTCCAGTCTGTGCTCCTGACACAAGGCAATCATGGCCTTGTTGTCTACGTACAGAACTGGAGGCGAACGAGGCTGCTCTCCCAAGTCAGTCAGCAGATAGGTGAGCCAGCGTAGCTCCTGAGCAGCCATGGCCCCGGCGTAGACCTCAGCCTCACAACTGGAGCTGAGAACCGAAGACGAGCGGGTAGACCGCCAAGAAACAGAACCGGAACCAAGGCTGAAGGTGTAACCCTGTGACGACCGCTGCGTAGCTGAGTCGTCAACCCAGGAGGCGTCTGCGTGACTAGTGAGAACAACTGGACCCCGTCCTCCAAGTACAAGCCCCATGCCCGACGTACTGCACAGGTAACGCAGTACCCTCTTCGCAGCATCCCAGTGCACCTTTCGGTGCCTACCGGGAGCCACGTAGCGAGCCAAAAGGCTGAGAGGGTACGCGAGGTCAGGTCGTGTGCACGTCATCAGGTACATGAGGCAACCCACAAGCTCTGGGTACGGACCACTCGGCTCTACGGACTCGTCCGAAGGTGGAGCTGAGAGCGAGTGGCTGGTAGACAGAGGAGTGGGCTGTGGCGAGGAGAACTGGAAGCCGAAGGGCTGAAGGACCTGGTGCACCATGTGTGACTGAGTCAGTGATAGTGCATCGTGCTCTGTTATGGGTGACATGCAAGCCAAGATAGCTGCGCAGTTCACCCAGGTCAGTGCAGGTGTGTCTCTTCTGCAGCTCCGACTTCACAAGGGACATTGCCTCAGTGTCAGCAGTGGCAAAGACGAGGTCGTCGACGTAGACGAGGATGTAGAACGGCGGCAGCGAGGTTTCGGTGCGTAGAAACAACGACGGGTCAGCAGTAGAAGGAGCAAACTCAAGAGCTGCAAGTGTGTCAAGATACTAAGCACCTAGGAAACTAGGTTTAGGCTTAGGATGCATAGTTAGGAGTAGGAGCTAGGGTTTTAGCCTTAGACAAAGTCGAAGTTCAAGCAAAAGGGGTGATTCAACTATAGAATGACAAGTACAAATAGAGGAGAAGCATGCAAGGAGTGGTGCACCACCACACAGGACAATAATGGTACTACACTACAGCTAGAACTACATGCGCTTATACAGAACATACATCAAATATATTCTGACACACCCCCTAAGTGCATGCAGGAATAGCCATGTGCAGAACACCCCCTGAAGTGGTACACCCTGCAGGGCGCAGCAGAAGAAGAGGCGAAGTGAGGAGGAGGGGGAAGAACTGTGAGAGGAGAGGAGATAGGAGGCGGCGGCTGAAGCTGCAGACACAGTGGCTACCGGGACAGCGCCCCGGACTACTGGAGTAACTGGCTCGGCGGCTACGAGGAGCGGCAAGAGCAACGGACCCACAGGCGACTGGCGCAGCAGGCTCGCTGGGCTACCGAGAGCACGAGGGCCCCGGACTACTGGCGTTGCTGGCGACACGACGGCTACCACCGTTCAACTTTCCCCATTGCCCCACACCCCCTTCTACAACACTAGCGCCACTCCCTCGGCTCCCCCACACTCCCTCGGCTCCCCCACACTCCCTCGGCTCCCCCCACACCCTCCCCCCCTCAGCAGCAGCTGCAGCAGTGGGAGAGAGAGAAGGAGGAGGGGCAGCTTACTCACACCCGCCACCCCCAGCTCCCCCCACACTCCCTCGGCTCCCCCCACACCCTCCCCCTTTCAGCAGCAGCTGCAGCAGTGGGAGAGAGGCCACCCCCATACCCTCCCCCCCACTGCCGCACATGCAGCATGGAGATGAAGGGGAAGGGTGGGGGGGGGTGGGCGGGGGGGCGGGGTAGGAGGTGCGCGGGCGACAGCAGGGCGCGCTGGCGGGCAGAACCCGTCGCGCGTCCAAGGCGCGCGACGGGCAGAAACCGTCGCACGCCCGGGGCGCGCGACGGGCAGAGAACCGTCGCACGCCCGGGGCGTGCGACGGGCAGGAAACCGTCGCGCGTCCGGGGTGCGCGACGGGGACGAAATCGCCGCACGCCCGGGGCGCGCGACGAGCAGAAAATCGACGCGCGCCCGGGGCGCGCGACGGGCAGAAAACCGACGGGATCCGAAATCGACGGGCAGAAAAACGGGCAGAGGGGCCCATGAGCGGAAGCGTAGTAGGCATAGGATCGAAACACTCTAATACCATGTCAAGATACTAAGCACCTAGGAAACTAGGTTTAGGCTTAGGATGCACAGTTAGGAGTAGGAGCTAGGGTTTTAGCCTTAGACAAAGTAGAAGTTCAAGCAAAAGGGGTGATTCAACTATAGAATGACAAGTACAAATAGAGGAGAAGCATGCAAGGAGTGGTGCACCACCACACAGGACAATAATGGTACTACACTACAGCTAGAACTACATGCGCTTATACAGAACATACATCAAATATATTCTGACAAAGTGTAGTCCTCAGTGTGTCGTGCCACTCACGAGGCGCCTGGCGGAGACCGTAGACTGGCCGCCGGAGGCTCTACTGGGTACCTGCAGGAAATGACCCAGTGAAGCCAGGTGGGCGGAGCAGCTAGATCTCCTCGTGCAGGCTGCCTGCAAGAAAGCTGTGCTGAAGTCAAGAGAGTGCAGCTCGTAGTCACGCTGAGCTGCGACGTGCAGCAACACCCAAAGAGTGGTCATCTTCAGGGTGGGAGAGAAGGTCTGGAAGTAGTCAACCCCCTGTCGCTGACTGAAGCCTCGATTAACGTAACGCGCCTTGAAGGCAGGCGGAGAACCCGGCGGCCGCTTCACCCTGAAAATCCACATGCCATCGACTATGTTCGCCAGAGACGGGAGAACTTCATCGACGTAGGTGCTTGTGGACTTCCAGGCTGCCATCTCGGCATCCATGGCTGCCTGCCACTGAGAGGAGTAAGGACCTGTAATCGCCTCTGCGTAAGAGCGCGGGGTCGGGATGTCTGGAGCATCCGGGTCTCCCTCAGGAGGAAGCAGCATGAAAGCGAAACGATGTACAGTAGCTGCAAGACTTTCAAAGTCCTCCTGCCTGTCCTCAAGGACGTCCGTGCCAAGAGTACACCCACCCCCGACGGACGGAAGACTGGCAGACACAGACTCAGCAACAAGAGCAGTGGCGTAGTCGAGACGGCAGACAACAGCGAAGTCAAGCAGCTCAGCAACGAGAGCAGACGCAACAGCAGCCTCAAAAGAAGGGTCAGTGACAGCAGTGGCGAGGAGACGAGAGACAGTGGAACTGGCAGCACGAGCGCTGTCAGACGCAGGGTCAGGGACCTCAAGAAGAGAGGACTCAGGAGGAGCAGGCAGAGGAACACGCAGTGGAACAGAGGAAGGACGGAGTGCCATAGCGTGCGTGCCAGGGACAGGAGGAGGACGCGAACGAGGAGCACGATGAGCAGTGCGAACAGGCAAGACAGGACGAGAAGTAGGCCCACGACGCTCTGTAGGGCCGCCTGACTGCTCAGTGTAAGGAGAGGGAGAAGGCAGTGGGGAGGCTGGCTGTAACGGCGGCTGCGACTGGTCAGGCGGTGGAAACAGGAAGGGAGAAGGAAGACCTGTAGAAGACGGGACACCAAGAACCTGCTGAAGCAGGGGAACGAAGTACGGTCGCGGCCGCACAGTGCCTCCAGCACCTCCAGCTCCAGGGTCAACAGCTTCAGCTCCTACAACTCCAGCACCCCCGGCACCAGTGCCTCCAACTCCAGCTCCAGTAGCTCCAGCGCCTCCTGCGCCAGGACCTCCAACTCCAGCACCTCCAGCTCCAGCGCCTCCAGGCTCCGTAGGGTCTCCAGCTCCAGTGCACCCAACACCACTAGTCCCTGCAGCTCCAGCACCACCGGTACGAGCACCTCCAGGACCAGTAGTCGCAGTACCTCCAGTACCGCCAGCTCCAGCAGTAACAACAGCACCTCCATCACCAGTGTCTCCAGCGCCTCCAGCTCCGGGAGCTCCACTCCGACGGTGAGCTCGCCGAACAAGCCACTCACGCAGCTGCTGTGAGGACAGTCACGGCGACGCACCAGCAGGACCTCCAGACGAAGTAGCACCTCGAGGCTCAGCACCCCCAGACCCCACACCCTCCGACTCAGCACCCCCATGTCAGAATGTATTTGCTGTCTAGCCTGCAGTGGGGTACTCTGTAGTGAGTATAACCCAATTTAGTGTTTGCTATTTGTATCCCAACTTTCTATAGTGAAACACATTCATTCTTCTACTCGACTTTCCTCACCCAAAACTCTCTCGACACTCATGCTAGAACCTAGAACCCAAGCTATGGTTCCTAAGTTCAACTACTATTCTAACATGCTATCAGAGTAGGTCGTTCCAAGGACCTCACATCAATGGGCCCACCACCTAATGCCCTGCTAGCCTAGGCCCCGGCCCGTCGCCCCTTGGCGTCGCCCCTAGCCCCTAGGCTCGGCCCCCCGGCCCGTCGCCCCTTAGCCCCGCGCCTGGTCCCGTACCTAGCCCACAACCGGCCCGTACCTAGCCCGCGACCGGCCCGTACCTAGCCCGCGCCCGGCCCCGTCTCTAGCCCGCGCCTGACACCGTACCTAGCCCGCGCCCGGCCCGTATCTCGCCCAGCGCCCGGCCCGTACCTAGCCCGCGCCCGGCCCGTACCTAGCCCGCGACTGGCCCTGTACCTAGCTCGCGCCCGGCCCGTACCTAGCCCGCACCCGGCCCGTACCTAGCCCGCGCCCGGCCCGTACCAAGCTCGCGCCTGGCCCCGTCCCTCGCCCTGTGCCCGGCCTCATACCTAGCCTGCGCCCGACCCTGTACCTAGCCCCGCGCCCGGCCCCGTACCTAGCCCCGCACCCGGCCCCAGTTCAGCGCCCAGCGCCCGGCCCCGTTTCTCGCCCAGCGCCCGGCCCCGTACCTAGCCCGCGCCCGGCCCGGTCCCTAGCCCAGCGCCCGGCCCCGTTCCTAGCCCGCGCCCGGCCCCGTCCCTAGCCCAGCGCCCGGCCCCGTCCCTCGCCCAGCGCCCGGCCCCGTACCTAGCCCGCGCCCGGCCTGGTCCCTAGCCCAGCGCCCAGCCCCGTACCTAGCCCGCGCCCGGCCCCGCCCCTAGCCATGGCCCCTCGCGACCTGCCGCCCCTAACCGCGGCCCCATCGCCTCTAGCCTCGGCTCCTCGCGACCTGTCGCCCCTAGCCGCGGCCTCGGTGCCCCGTCGCATCATGGAGGGTAAGGGGGTGGCAATAGAGGTGACGGCTTCCTGCCCACGTGCCCTGCAGTCGCACGTGCAGCTCCGCCCCCGCCCCCCTCCCCCCCCTCCATGGGGACGGGGGGGAGAGGGTGTGAGGGGGTGGCGGATGTGCCTCAGCAGCAGCAGCTGCCGCCACGCCTCCTCCTCTCTCTCTCCCTGCCGCACCTTGTGTTGGGAGAGGGGGGGGAGCTTGGAGGTTCAGGGGGGTGGGTGTGTGGGAGCCGAGGGAGTGGTGCTTGGGGGGTGACGTGGGAGTGGAGCTAGGGGTGCAGCAAAGGGGTGTGTGAAAGGGCAAAAACATGAACGTACATGAGCCGACATGAACGAACATGACTCGTCATGATCCGTCATGACTGATCATGATCCCACAGCAAAGGCACATGAAACGAAATGAGAAAATAAATGAACACAGAACACACACAAAATGCGTAACGTCACGCAGACGGCTGGTTGCAGTGCAAAAATAGTATTTTGCACCCAACATTAACACTATGCTACAGGGAGAGAATATTAACTCCTCGAAACGCGCGACCTTTTTCAACGCTCCAGAGTATTTTGCCCAACTTCTCAGGTACCTGAATAATCTCTAAATGTTTTTTCTTAGCCTCTAAATCTCCCCTAAATTTCTCAAAGGCTTGAAAACCTTGAGATGTAATATTCGTAATAGATTTTTTTTGAAGGATAAATTTAACGAATTCTTACTCTCGGGGGTGTTCGGCTGGAGTTTCCCAGTCGGTGCATGGTATTTTTTCGCGTAGCCTCCATTTGTCTCGGCGATTTCCCCTGTTGCCGGCTGGTTTTTTTTTTGTTTTTTTTTTTTTTTTGTTCGCCCGCTCTGAAGTCGCCACGTCGTCGCCGTTCTGCCTTTTCCGGATCTTTTCGCGATCGCCAGCTCGATCCGCGTCTACTGGCGATTCCCGTTTTTTTACTTCGGGGGTGTCGCACTGTTGTTGCCATGCAGCCCTTCTTCATTTTCCAACACGCCAAGAATTGATGTCCTGCTGCGCCGCAAAATTCGCATTTCTCATATTTTGTCCTTTGCAGCTTCGCATCGATCTTGTCGATTATCTCTATCGGGTCGGCGGTTGTGGGTGGTGCCGATCGCTTCGTGTCGAAAGATCTGTTCGGCACGTGGCGTCATGTCTCAGGTTGACCTTGCATCGGCGCATCAATCTCTCTACTGCACACCATGTCGCGGGAGTTCCTGTTGTTCGCGGCAATCACCTGTCGACGCACTTCCATTTTTAGCCCCTCAGTATACGCTTGGATTTTTTCTCCTTCGGTCAGTTGGTAATTCGGTTGAAGAGGCTCTCCATCTGCTAAGTGTACTGCGTTACACTGCCGTATTGTTTATGCCAATGAATCAGCTGCCGCGCCATGTAGCTCGAATTAATCAGTTCGAAACGTTGAATTAAAGCTGCCCGAAACTGCGTCGATGACCCCTCGCTTCGGAACTCATTACTGTTGTAAATCCATTCGAGCGCCGGACCTCGCAACAGTGTTGATGCTAGCCGAATCCGCATTGCATCGAGTGTCGGGGTCGTACAACCAACAGCCTCGAAGCAAATTTTGAGGGTCGCAATGAATCGACGGACGTCGGTCTCTCGCATTCGGATTGAATGTCTCTGGTAGCCTCGAACGTGCTGATTCAAGGTTCACAGTGACTGCTGCTGGGATTAGACTCGGAAGTGTTGGTGCTGCCGCTGCTGCTGCTGCCGTCGCTGCTGCATTCGCTGCTCCCGTGGCGGCTGCCGACTGGTTCGCGAGAAGTTCCTCTATTTGCAGGAGTCCCGCTCGCTTCTGGTCCAGGTCGGTGCGTAACTGTTAAGAGAATGAACGAGAATGAATGAAAAATGAAAGAGTTGGGTACAAGTACTAACCCTAATTGGGTTGTACCCCTTGTGGGCTACCCCACTACCGCCTACACAATGTAAGCTCTACAACATTCTGACACACCCCCATAGGCAAAGTGGGGGAGAACAAGTGGTCACAAGACCAGTCAAGAAAAGCAAAGCAAGCTCAGGGTGGATCACGAAGTCACCACATAGTCCGAGCACAAGCAAAGGGCCACAAGGCCAGTTCACATGCAGAGTTATATAAAAGAGAACAAACGATACAGTGATCATACCCTAGCAAGTGCAAGCATGCAGGTATATATATAGATCACAGTACAAGCAAAGTCACGTAGTAAGCAAGTGAGGCAAAGTAGGCACAAGGCCTAACACATTAGAGAAGCGCTAATGATCACCAGGCGGAAGTGCCTTGGTGAATATAACAGCAGTGTTGGCCCTAGTGGCCACGTACGCAAGACGAAGCTGGCCACGCTGCTGCAACTCTCGAGCAAGGAAGTATCGCAGAGCGATGTGCTTCGTTCTGTGTTCCAGTCTGTGCTCCTGACACAAGGCAATCATGGCCTTGTTGTCTACGTATGGAACTGGAGGCGAACAAGGCTACTCTCCCAAGTCAGTCCGCAGGTAGGTGAGCCAGCGTAGCTCCTGTGCAGCCATGGCCCCGGCGTAGATCTCAGCCTCACAACTGGAGCTGAGAACTGAAGACGAGCGGGTATACCGCCAAGAAATAGAGCCAGAGCCAAGGCTGAAGGTGTAACCCTGTGACGACCGCTGCGTAGCTGAGTCGTCAACCCAGGAGGCGTCTGCGTGACCGGTGAGGACAACTGGACCCCGTCCTCCAAGCACAAGCCCCATGCCCGATGTACTGCACAAGTGACACAGTCGTCTCTTTGCAGCATCCCAGTGCACCTTTCGGTGCCTACCGGGAGCCACGTAGCGAGCCAAGAGGCTGAGAGGGTACGCGAGGTCAGGTCGTGTGCAAGTCATCAGGTACATGAGGCAACCCACAAGCTCTGGGTACGAACCACTCGGCTCTACGGACTCGTCCGAAGGTGGAGCTGAGAGCGAGTGGCTGGTAGACAGAGGAGTGGACTGTGGCGAGGAGAACTGGAAGCCGAAGCGCTGAAGGACCTAGTGCACCATGTGAGACTGGGTGATGGTGCGCTGTTCTCTGTCCCGGGTGATCTGCGAGCCAAGATAGCCGCGCAGTTCACCCAGGTCAGCGCAGATGTGTCTCTTCTGCAGCTCCGACTTCACAAGGGTCAGTGCCTTAGTGTTAGCAGTGGCAAATAAGATGTCGTTGACGAACACAACGACGTAGAACTGCGGTAGCGAGGTGTCGGTGCGTAGAAACAGCGACGGGTCAGCAGTAGAAGGAGCAAACCCAAGAGCCGCAAGTGTAGTCCTCAGTGTGTCGTGCCACTCACGAGGCGCCTGGCGGAGACCGTAGACTGGCCGCCGGAGGCTCCACTGGGTACCTGCAGGAAACGACCCAGTGAAGCCAGGTGGGCGGCGTAGCCAGATCTCCTCGTGCAGGCTGCCCTGCAGGAAAGCTGTGCTGAAGTCCAGAGAGTGCAACTCGTAGTCACGCTGAGCAGCGAGGTGCAGCAACACCCGAAGAGTAGTCATCTTTGGGGTAGGGGAGAAGGTATGGAAGTAGTCAACCCCCTGTCGCTGACTGCAGCCTCGAGCAATGTAACGCGCCTTGAAGGCAGGTGGAGAACCCGGCCGCCGCTTCACCCTGAAAATCCACATGCCATCGACTATGTTCGCCCCAGGTGGGGGAACTGCATTGACGTAGGTGCATGTGGACTTCCAGGATGCCATCTCGGCATCCATGGCTGCCTGCCATTGAGAGGAGTAAGGAACCGTAATCGCCTCTGCGTAAGAGCGCGGGGTCGCGATGTCTGGTGCATCCGGGTCTCCCTCAGGGGCAAGCAGCATGGAAGCGAAACGAGGTATTGCAGCTGCAAGACACTCAAAGTCCTCCTGCCTATCCTCAAGGACGTCTGTGCCAAGAGCACGCTCACCCCCGACGGACGGAGGACTGGCAGACGTAGACTCAGCAACAAGAGTAGTGGCGTAGTCGAGATGACAGGCAGCAGCAAAGTCAAGCAGCTCAGCAACGAGGGCAGACGAAGCAGCAGACTCAAAGGAAGGGTCAGTGACAGCAGTGGCGAGGAGACGAGAGACAGTGGGGCTGGTAGCACCAGCGCGGTCAGACTCAGGGTCAGGGACCTCAGGAAGAGAGGACTCAGGAGGAGCAGGAAGAGGAACACGCAGTGGAACAGAGGACAGGAGGAGGACGCGACAAGCAGGCGAGATAGGACGAGGCGCAGGCTCACAACGCTCTGAAAGACCGCCGGACTGCTCAGTGTAAGGAGAAGGAGCAGGCAGTGGGGAGGCCGGCTGTAACGGCAGCTGCGACTGGTCAGGCAGTGGAGGGGAGGAGTAAGGCTAGTAGAAGACGGGACACCAAGAACCTGCTGAAGCAGGGGAACAAAGTACGGTCGCGGCCGCACTGTGTCTCCAGGGTCAACAGCTCCAGCTTCTCCAGCTCCAGCGCCTCCCATGCCAGTGCCTCCAAATCCAGCTCTTCCAGCTCCAGCGCCACCAACGCCACCAGTCCCGGCAGCTCCAGTACCCCAAATACGAGCACCTCCAGGACCAGTAGCCGCAGTACCTCCAGTACCACCAGCTCCAGCAGTAACCCCAGCACCTCCAGCTTTAGTGGCTCCAGCACCTCCAGCTCCGGTAGCTCCACTCCGAAGGCGTGCGCGCCGAACAAGCCACTAACGCAGCTGCTGCGGAGACAGTCTCCGCGAAGCACCAACAGAACCTCCAGACGAAGCAGCACCCTGAGGCTCAGCACCCCCAGACTCCGCACCCCTAGGCTCAGCACCCCCATTCTCAGCAACCCCAAGCTCAGCACCCCAGTCTCAGCACCCCCAGGCTCAGCACCCCTAGTCTTAACACCCCCAGGCTCAGCACCCCCAAGCTCAGCACCCCTAGGCTCATTACCACCAGATGTAGTACCTCTAGCAGCACCTGAGTCTACAGCTACCTCACGAGGCACAGCACCAGGGGGTGGGTCTACCTGAGAGACACCTGAGGGAGCAGGACCCTGAGGAGGGAGTGGGTCTACCGGAGGGGGACCTGGAGCAAGGAAGAGCGGCGGGGGAGGGAGAGGGGCAGAGCGGTAGGGGAAGAGACGGTAAAAGGGAACCGGCCCATCAAACGTGACGTCCTGAGAGGAGAAGACACGGCGCAAGGTAGGGTGGTAAAACTGCCAACCAGGCGCGTCAGGGACAAAGCCAAGGAAGACACAGGGAATGGTGCGGGCGGAGAGCTTGTCCGCGGACATATCGCGGACAAAGGCACGAGAACCCCAGACCCGGAACACCGACGCATCGCCAACCTTCCCCGTCCAACGCAGTGTGGGCGAGGTCTCCGGCAAGGAGACACGGGGCCAGAGGTTGAGCTGATGCGCAGCATCCCGGACCGCAAACAGCCACAGAAAATGGGGAGCAGCTGCATGGATCATGGAGGTACGAGCGACCTCCATGACTAAGCCAATGCGGCGCTCAGCAATCCCATTTTAATGAGGGGAGTCCGGAAGCGTGAACAACTAGAGAATGCCCTCCCCACGACAAAAGTCCCGCAGAAGGTCGGAGGAGAACTCACCACCTCTGCCAGAGTGCAGACAAAGGACAGGAAGGTCCTGGTGGAACCGCTCGCGGAGCTGGAGACGGACGGCGCGGATCCAAGGGATCAAGACATCAACGACCTGACCCTTGTTGTGCAAGGGGAAGAGCGTGGTGTATCGCGTGTAGTCGTCAACGACCAGCAGAAAGTAGCGCTCGCGGCTCTGCTCAATGACGCGGGCTGGGCCCCACACTTCCATGTGGAGAGTCGGCAGGGGAGAAGTCGTCGGGGGAAACGAGGAGGAGTGAGGAGCGGCACGCTGCCGCCCCTCGACGCAAGGAAGGCAGGGCGGGGCAGGCGAGGGCGGGAGGGGAGGTAGAGACCTGGGAAGACCAGAGACAAGGAGGCGGGAGTGCATGCCACGAAGGCGTGGCAGGGAGGGGTGACCAAGGCGGTGGTGCCACAGAAGAGTCTGGTGCGACAGGAGGCGACACGAGCAAGGGGGTATTACCTGACCTGACGGAGACACCTGAGTAGACGCAGCTACCTGAGGAGACTCGGTAGCGAGTGTGTACAGACCCGACCCTGGCCGACGAGTGAACGTGGCCAGGTGACAACCCGTCCGTGTACACGTGCAGATCGACACACGCTGACCCCTAGGAGTGGTGGTAGTGACCATCGCATCATGGAGAGCAGCAGTACTCACCAAGTTCGTAGAGAATGAGGGGAGGTGAAGACCTGACAGTGAGCCACACGGAACCGCCAGACATGGGAGAATAGTGGAGGAACGGGCAACGACCGGGACAGTTGCAGGGAGAGGAGTGAGAGTGGTGCTGTCACGAAAGAAACAGCGTGAGGCAGCGGAGTCCAGCGTGAAGGTGTGCAAGGCCTCAGCAGGCGCAATACCAGGGAGAACAGACTCACTAGCACCTAGAGAAGTAGCGTCTATACCTGGGTCAGGCAGCACACACCGGTAACAGTCACCCTCAGCACTAGCAGACAAAGCATACATAGCAGAAAGAATAACATCAAAGTCTAGGTCAAAGATAGCAACTCCAGACCTAAGCAGATCTGCCTAGTGAGGGCGCTCGACCTTGTCACCAAGCTCAGCACGCCAAGCGTCGTCGAGGCGGGAAAAGCAGCGGTGCTGAGTGTGAAGCCTCCCGCATGTCTGACCAGCACAGTCACCCGTGCGAATGACATACGGGCAGCTATCACTACCCCCAGACGTCCCACGCTGAAACAACCACTCACGAAGCTGCTGGGGCGACTGGGTCTCGCTCCGACGCTGCCGCTGGCCACCTCCAGAACCTCCACGCCGAGCTCCAGTCCTACCACCACGAGTCCCACCGCCGCCACTGCCGCCACTCCCACCGCTGCCTCCACCAGTCCCACCACCGCCACCACCTCCACTGCCTCCACCACCTCCTTTGCTGCCCCCACCACCACTCCCGCTGCCACCTCCACCACCCCTGCCACCCTTGCCCTTGCTGCTGCGGCGCTTCGCGCTAGCAGAAGCAGCCCCGACGTTCTCAGCAATAGGGACGTCATCAGCAGCAGCAGAGGCGTATGAGGGGGAAAGGGGGGAGGTGGAGCACCCATCAAAGAAGGGCGGGCGCGGAGTGCCATGAGCAGCACCGAAAGCAACTGCACTAGTCTTAGCCGCAAGGAGGTGCTCCTCGAGTAGGTCAACAGTGAGGGAGGTGGGGTCAAGTGAGAGAAAGTGGTCCCTGACAGAGCGAAGAGAGTCAGGGAGGCGAGTGACTATGAAGTAGAGGGTGATGAACATCAGGGGCGGGTTCCTGTCAAGGAACTCAGCAGGAACGGTAGCGCGGTAGCGAGCGTCACTAGTGCGCAGGTGGGAAATAAGGGCCTCTACAGTGGCAAAGGCTGACAGCTCGGGGAACAGGTAGGGCAGAAGCAGGCGGCCTAGAGCAGCAGTGGCAGGCGAGGAGTAGCGAGCGACTACAGTGTCGTACAGTGCCTGTGCTGTCCTGTGCTGGCCGCAGTGAGCGCATTCAGCTAACGGTAGGTGGTTGCGAATGGCTAAGCGGGCAGCAGCGTCGCGAGTAAGCCACTGTGAGCGAGTCGCACTGTCAGCTGTGGCGGGAGGGGCAGTAGCGGTGCCTGACGCGAGGTCAAACAGCAAAACACTGTCCTTAGAATCGCTCAGTATGTACAGCTGCAGATCGTCGAGCCACGTGTCAAACTGAATCGGTCTGACCTCATGATCGAACGCGAGAACTCGAAGCGAAGCCATAGTGGCGCAGTACGTAGGAGCAGCAGCAGTAGTAGCAGCAGTAGCAGTAGCAGCAGTAGCCGAGGGGCCGGGGGGGGGGGGGGGGGGGGGTGGTTGGGGGGGCAGGAGCAACAGGCCTAAGGTCCCGGGGGCCAAAGGGTGACGGGCCGGGGCGCTAGGGCGAGGGGCGTCGGGGCCGGGGCACTCGGGCTAGGATCGACAGGGCCGGGGCGCGCTGGCTAGGGGTCGACGGGGCCGGGGCGCTCGGGCTAGGGTCGACGGGTCCAGGCGCACGGGCTAGGGTCGACGGGGCCGGGGCGCGCGGGCTAGGGGTCGACGGGGCCGGGGCGCGGGCTAGGGGTCAACGAGGCCGGGCGCGCGGGCTAGGGGTCGACGGGGCCGAGGCGCGGGCTTGGGGTCGACGGGGCCGGGGCGCTCGGGCTAGGGTCGACGGGGCCAGGCGCGCGGGGGCTAGGGTCGACGGGGCCGGGGCGCAGGCTAGGGGTCGACGGGGCCTGGTGGAGCGGGCTAGGGGTCGACGGGGCCTGGCGCGCGGGCTAGGGGTCGACGTGGCCGGGGCGCGCGGGCTAGGGGCAAGGGGCCGGGATGACGGGCCTAGGGGCGCTCTGGCTAGGACCTACGGGCCGGGCTAGGAGCGACGGGCCTAGGGGCGACGGGCCAAGGGGCGACACAAGGGTCGCTAGGAGCAGTGCAGTGGTGGGCCCAAGGAAAAAAAAACGGTCCTAGCGGAGGACCTGCTGTGAAACCATGTCAAGAGAATGAACGAGAATGAATGAACTATGAAAGAGTTGGGTACAAGTACTAACCCTAATTGGGTTGTACCCCTTGTGGGCTACCCCCCACTACATGTCAAAACATATGTGTTTACATTTCTCTAGGCTGTTGTGGGTTTAGCCTTAGGGGGTACAGAATCTCTCTCGACACTCTACTTGTACCCTCCCCCATTCACCTAATGCATCATTCTCGTCACTATTCTAACATGGAATCAGAGTAGGTAACTTTTGGGCCCACCACCTGCTACTGTGCCTACCTCGTTCCTAGCCCCGCGCCTGGCTCGTACCTCGCCCGCGATAGGCCCGTACCTAGCCCGCGCCCGACCCAGTCTCACGCCCGCGCCCGGCCCGTACCTAGACCGCGATAGGCCTGTACCTAGCCCGCGATCGCCCCGTCGACACCCGCGCCCGGCCCGTACCTAGCCCGCGCCCCGTCGACACCGCGCCCGGCCCGTACGTAGCCCGCGCCTCGTAGACACCTGCACCCGGCCCGTACCTAGCCCGCGCCCCGTCGACACCCGCGCCCGGCCCGTACGTAGCCCGCGCCCCGTAGACACCCGCGCCCGGCCCGTACCTAGCCCACGCTCCGTCAACACCCGCGCCCGGCCCGTACCTAGCCCGCGCCCCCTCAACACCCGCGCTCGCCCCGTACCTAGCCCGCACCCCGTCGACACCCGCGCCCGGCCCGTACCTAGCCCGCGCCCCGTCGACACCCGCGCCCGGCCCCTTCTCTCGCCCTCGCCCGGCCCGTACCTAGCCCGCGCCCGGCCCCGTCTTACGCCAGCGCCCGGCCCGTACCTAGCCCGCGACCCGGCCCTGTACCTAGCCCACGCCCTGTCGACACCCGCGCCCACGCCCCGTCAACACCCGCGCTCGGCCCTGTACCTCGCCCGCGCCAGGCCCCGTTCCCAACCCGCGCCCGGCCCAGTACCTGCCCAGCGCCCGGCCCCGTACCTTGTTTGGCCCCTCGGCCCCGTTCCTTGTTTGGCCCCTCGGCCCTGCCCCTAGGCCCCTCGGCCCCTAGCCTCGGCCCCTAGGCTCGGCCTCCTCGGCCCTAGTGTTTGGCCCCTTGCCCCCCCCCCCCTAGGCCCCTCGGCCCCAGTTCAGAGCCCAGAGCCCGGCCCCGTACCCAGCCCGCGCCCGGCCCAGTACCTGCCCAGCGCCCGGCCCCGTACCTTGATTGGCCCCTCGGCCCCGTTCCTTGTTTGGCCCCTCGCCCCCCCCCCCCCCCCCTTAGGCCCCTCGGCCCCAGTTCAGAGCCCAGAGCCCGGCCCCGTACCCAGCCCGCGCCCGGCCCAGTACCTGCCCAGCGCCCGGCCTTGTACCTTGTTTGGCCCCTCGGCCCCGTTCCTTCTTTGGCCCCTCGGCCCCAGTTCAGAGCCCAGCGCCCGGCTCCGTACCTGCCCAGCGCCCGGCCCCGTACCTAGCCCACGCCCGGCCCCGTACCTAGCCCGCGCCCGGCCCCTTGTTTGGCCCCTCGGCCCCGCCCCTCGGCCCCTCGGCCCCTAGTCTCGGCCCCTAGGCTTGGCCCCTCGGCCCTCGTGTTTGGCCCCTCGGCCCCCCCCTAGGCCTCTCGGCCACCTTGGCCCTCTTGTTTGGCCCCTCGGCCCCAGTTCAGAGCCCAGCGCCCGGCCTCGTACCTAGCTCGCGCCCGGCCCCTTGTTTGGCCCCTCGGCCCCTAGGCTCGGCCTCCTCTCCCCCCTAGGCCCCTCGGCCCCGTACCTGCCCAGCGCCCGGCCCCCTGTTTGGCCCCTCGGCCCCGCCTCTCGGCCCCTCGGCCCCTAGCCTTGGCCCCTAGGCTCCGCCTCCTTGGCCCTCGTGTTTGGCCCCTCGGCCCTCTTGTTTGGCCCCTCGGCCCCCTAGGCCTCTCGGCCCCCCTAGGCCCCTCGGTCCATCGGCCCCTCGGCCCTCTTGTTTGGCCCCTTGGCCCCTTATCTACTGCTACTGCTGCTCTTGAGTCCTGTGCCACTATGGCGTCGCTTAGAGTTCTCCCGTTCGACCCGGAGGGCAGACCTGTAGCAATTGACACGTGGCACGACGATCTGCAACTGTACCTACTGAGCGATAGTAAGGACAGTGTCTCACTGTTTGACCACGTGTCCGGTGCCGCTCCAGCCCCTCCCGCCACAGCTGACGTCTCGACTCGTTCCCAGTGGCTGTCTCGTGACGCTACTGCCCGCTTGGCCATTCGCAACCACCTGCCCGCGACCGAATGTGCTCACTTTGGCGAGCACAGGACAGCACAGGCCTTGTACGACGCTGTATTTGCTCGCTACTCCTCCCCTGCCACTGCTGCTATTGGCAGGCTGCTACTGCCCTACCTGTTCCCTGAGCTGTCGGCTTTTGCAACAGTAGCGGACCTGGTTACCCACCGGCGCACTAGCGACGCTCGCTACCGCGCTACCGTCCCTGCTGAGTTCCTTCCCACGAACCAGCCCCCCATGTTCATCACCCTCTACTTCATAGTCACTCGCCTCCCTGACTCCCTTCGCTCTGTCAGGGACCACTTCCTCACCCTCGACCCCACCTCCCAGACTGTTGACCTCCTCGAGCAGCATCTCCTCGCAGCTGAGACTAGTGCAGTTGCTGTAGGTGCTGCTCGTGGCACTCCGCGCTCTCCCTTCTTTGAGGGGTGCTCCCCCTCCCCCCTTTCCCCCTCCTTCGCCTCTGCTGCTGCTGCAGACGTCTCAGTTCCTGAGGACGTCAGTGCTGCTTCGACTAGTGCGAAGCGCCGCAACAGCAAGGGGAAGGGTGGCCAGGGTAGTGGAGGAGGCAGCGGTGGTGGTGGAGGTGGCAGTGGGAGTGGTAGTGGGGGCGGCGGTAGAGGAGGTGGAGGCGGTGGAGGTGGTGGAGGTGGTGGGTCTCGTGGCGGCAGTGGTGGCAGCGGAGGGAGTGGCGGCAGTGGAGGCGGTGGGACCAGTGGTGGTAGGTCTGGACCTCGACGCACAGGCCCTGGTGGTGGTCGGGGCCAGCACCAGCAGCGTCGGAGCGAGACCCAGACGCCCCAGCAGCTCCGTGAGTGGTTGGTTCAGCGTGGGCCGGGTGAGGGTAGTGAGACCTGCCCGTATGTCATTCGCACGGGTGTCCGTGCGGGCCAGACATGCGGGAAGTATCACACTGAGCGCCGCTGCTTTTCCCGCCTTGACGACGCCTGGCGTACTGAATTTGGTGGACACGTCGAGCGCCCTCACTGGGCACAGTTGCTTCAGTCAGGAGTTCCTATCTTTGACCTAGACTATGATGGTATTATCTCTGCCATGTATGCTTTGTCTTTTAGTGCTGAGGGTGACTGTTACTGGTGTGTGCCACCTAACCCAGGTATAGCGGCTGCTGCTCTAGGTGCTAGTGAGTCTGGTACTCCCCCTGGTACTGCGCCTGCTGAGGCCTTGCACACCTTCACGTTGGACTCCAGCGCCTCGCGCTGTTTCTTTCGTGACAGCACCACTCTCACTCCTCTCCCTGCACCTGTTCCGGTCAGACTGGCTGACCCCTCTGGGGGCCCGGTCGTTGCCAGTTCCTCCACTGTCCTCCCATGTCCGGCGGTTCCGTCGGGCTCACTGTCAGGTCTTCACCTCCCCTCGTTCTCTACGAACTTGGTGAGTACCGCTGCCCTTCAGGATGCGATCTACCACCACTCCTGGGGGTCAGCGTGTGTCGATCTGCACGTGCACACAGACGGGGCGTCACCTGGCTACGTTCACTCGTCAGCCAGGGTCGAGTCTGTACACGCTGGCTACCGAGCCTCCTCAGGTCGCTGCGTTTGCTCAGGTGTCCGCGCTAGGTCAGGTAGCCGCCTCTTGCTCGTGTCGCCTCCTGTCGCACCAGACCCTTCTTTGGCACCACCGCCTGGGTCATCCCTCCCTGCCACGCCTTCGTGGCATGCACTCCCGTCTCCTTGTCTCTGGTCTCCCCAGGTCTCTGCCTCCCTTACCGCCCTCGCCTGCCCCGCCCTGTCTTCCTTGCGTCGAGGGGCGGCAGCGCGCCGCTCCTCACTCCTCCTCGTTTCCCCCGACGACTGCTCCCCTGCAGACCCTCCACATGGACGTGTGGGGCCCAGCCCGCGTCAGTGGACAGGGCCGCGAGCGCTACTTTCTGCTGGTAGTTGACGACTACACGCGGTACACCACAGTCTTCCCCTCACGCAGCAAGGGTGAGGTCTCTGCTGTCTTGATCCCTTAGATCCGCACAGTCCGTCTCCAGCTGCGCGAGCGGTTCGGCCAGGCCCTTCCTGTCCTGCGTCTGCACTCTGACAGAGGTGGTGAGTTCTCCTCCGACCTCTTGCGGGACTTTTGTCGTGCGGAGGGCATTCTCCAGTCGTTCACGCTTCCGGACTCTCCTCAGTAAAATGGGATTGCTCAGTGCCGCATTGGCTTAGTCATGGAGGTCGCTCGTACCTCCATGATCCATGCGACCGCTCCCCATTTTCTTTGGCCGTTTGCGGTCCGATACGCTGCGCATCAGCTCAACCTTTGGCCCCGTGTCTCCTTGCCGGAGACCTCGCCCACACTGTGTTGGACGGGGAAGGTTGGCGATGCGTCGGTGTTCCGGGTCTGGGGTTCTCGTGCCTTTGTTCGCGATACGTCCGCGGACAAGCTCTCCGCCCGCGCCATTCCCTGCGTCTTCCTTGGTTTTGTCCCTGACGCGCCTGGCTGGCAGTTTTACCACCCCACCTCGCGCCGTGTCTTCCCCTCTCAGGACGTCACGTTTGACGAGTCGGTTCCCTTCTACCGTCTCTTCCCCTACCGCTCTGCCCCTCCCCCGCCCCCGCCGCTCTTCCTTGCTCCCGGTCCACCTCAGGTAGACCCCCTCCCGCCCCAGGGTCCTGCTCCCTCGGGTGTGTCTCAGGTAGACCCTCTCCTGGTACTGCGCCTGTTCAGGTAGCTGTCGTCTCAAGTGCTGCTCGAGGTGCTGCGTCTGGGGGTGCTGCGTCTGGGGGTGCGGAGCCGGGGGGTGCCGGATCTGAGGGTGCTGGGTCTGGGGGTGTTGAGCCTGGGGGTGCTGAGTCGGAGGGTGCGGAGTCTGGGGGTGTTGAGCCTCGGGGTGCTGCTTTGTCTGGAGGTCCTACTGGTGCTTCGCCATGACTGTCCTCGCAGCAGCTGCGTGAGTGGCTTGTTCAGCGCGCACACCGTCAGAGTGGAGCTCCCGGAGCTGGTGGGACTCGAGACCCTGGAGCTGGAGGTACCGAGACTACTGGTCGTGGAGGTACTCGTACCGTTGGTGCTGGAGCTACCGGGACTGGTGGTGTTGGGTGCGCTGGAGCTGGAGACCCTACGGAGCCTGGAGCTGCTGGCGCTGGAGAAGGAGTAGCTGGAGTTGGAGGCGCTAGCGTCGGAGGCGCTGGGACTACAGGAGCTGGAGCTGGTGGTGCTAGAGGCACTGTGCGGCCGCATCCGTACTTCGTTCCCCTTCTTCAGCAGGTTCTTGGTGTCCCGTCTTCTACTGGTCTTCCTCCTCCCTTCCTGTGTCCACCGCCTGACCAGTCGCAGCCGCCATTACAGCCAGCCTCCCCACTGCCTATTCCCTCTCCTTACACTGAGCAGTCCGAAGGTCTTACAGAGCGTCGTGAGCCTGCGTCTCGTCCTGTCTCGCCTGTTCGCACTGCTCGTCGCGCTCCTCGTTCGCGTCCTCCTCCTGTCCCAGGCACGCACACTATGGCACTCCGTCCTTCCTCTGTTCCACTGCGTGTTCCTCTGTCTGCTCCTCCTGAGTCCTCTCATCCTGAGGTCCCTGACCCTGAGTCTGACCGAGCGCGTGCTGCCAGTCCCACTGTCGCTCGTCTCCTTGCCACTGCTGTCACTGACCCGTCCTTTGAGTCTGCTGCTGCGTCTGCTCGCTGCTTGACTTTGCTGCTGCCTGCCGTCTCGACTACGCCTCTGCTCTAGTTGGTGAATCTGTGCCTGCCAGTCCTCCGTCCGTCGGGGGTGAGTTTGCTCTTGGCACGGACGTCCTTGAGGACAGGCAGGAGGACTTTGAGTGTCTTGCAGCTGCTGTACCTCGTTTCGCTTCCTTGCTGCTTGCCCCTAAGGGAGACCCGGATGCTCCAGACATCCCGTTCCCGCGCTCTTACGCAGAGGCGATTACGGGTCCTTACTCCTCTCAGTGACAGGCAGCCATGGATGCCGAGATGGCATCCTGGAAGTCCACAGGCACCTACGTTGACGAGGTTCCCCCACCTGGGGCGAACATAGTCGATGGCATGTGGATTTTCAGGGTGAAGCGGCCGCTGGGTTCTCCGCCTGCCTTCAAGGCGCGTTACGTTGCTCGAGGCTTCAGCCAGCGACAGGGAGTTGACTACTTCCAGACCTTCTCCCCCACCCCGAAGATGACTACTCTTCGGGTGTTGCTGCACGTCGCTCCTCAGCATGACTACGAGTTACACTCCCTGGACATTAGTCTGTTTAGGCTGTAGTGGGGTAGTCCTTAGAGGGTACAACACTTTTGTGTTTCCTAGTTGTACCCATCTCATTTCTATTCCATTCATTCCACTCACCATTCTCACATGGTATAGAGCAGGTTCCCTAGTGGAACTGTTTTTTAGGGCCCACCACTAAAGATTTTTTTTTTCCTTACCTGCCCGAAGCGCGTTTCACTTCTGTCCTAGCAGCGCCCCGTGCGCTTGCCCTTCGCGGCCCTTCGAGGCCCCTCGCGTCCTTCGCAGCCCTTCGCGGCCCCCGTTCGCGACCCTTTGCGGCCCCTCGCTGCCCTTCGCGGCCCCTTTCGCGGCCCTTCGCGGCCCTTTCGCGGCCCTTCGTGGCCCCTCGCGGCCCTTCGCGGCCCCTTCACGGCCCTTCGCGGCCCCTTGCGCGGCCCTTCGTGGCCCCCTTTACGGCCCTTCGCGGCCCCTCACGGCCCTCAGCGGCCCTCTTCGAAGGCTCATCGCGGCCCCCCTTCCGGCCCTCTGCAGGCGCGCCCCTCTACTGACGCGCCCAGCTGACGAGCCTCTGCCGGCCCCTGCTGGCGCGGCCCCTGCTGGCGCGCCCCTGCCGGTACCTGCTGGCGCGGCCCCTGCTGACGCGCCCCTGCCGGTCCCTGCTGGCGCGACCCCTGCTGGCGCGCCCCTGCCGGTCCCTGCTGGCGCGGCCCCTGCTGGCGCGGCCCCTACTGACGCGCCCCTGCCAGCCCCTGCCGGACCCTGCTGGCGCGGCCCCTGCTGGCGTGCCTCTGCCGGCCCCTACTGGCGCGCCCCCCTACAGTCCCGGCCCGCCCCTGCACCCGTTTCTGGTAAGCCGAGCCGCGCCACCCAGCCGAGCCGCGTCGCCCAGCCGAGCCGCGCCGCCCAGCCGAGCCGCGCTGCCCAGCACTGCCTTGCGCTACTGCTGCTACTGCTGCTACTACTACTACTGCCACTACTCTTGCTACTGCTCCTACTGCTGCTATGGCTAGTCCGACTGTTCTCACCTTTGATGCTGAGGGACGTGCAGTTGATTTTGACGTCTGGGTTGATGACCTACAGCTCTTTCTTCAGTGTGATGCTAGGGATTGGGTATCCCTTTTCGATCACACGTCAGGTGTTTCCACTGCTCCTACTGCCACTGCTGACAGTACTGTTCGCTCGCAGTGGACCACTCGTGACGCTGTTGCTCGTCTTGCTGTTCATAGTCACCTGCCACCTGCTGAGCGCGCGCACTTTGGCCAGTACAAGACTGCTCAGTCTTTGTACGACGCTATAGTTGCTCGCTACTCCTCCCCTGCCACTGCTGCCCTTAGCCGCCTCATGCTGCCGTACCTTTTCCCTGTCCTTGCCGCCTTTGCCACAATCGCTGACCTAGTTGCTCACCTTCGCACTAGTGACGCCCGCTACCGCGCTGCCCTTCCCACTGAGTTCTGTGCCAAGAACCCCCCCCCCATGTACATCACCCTTTACTACCTAGTCACCTGCCTCCCTGACTCCCTCTCTTCAGTCAGGGACCACTTTCTCTCCCTTTGCCCCACCGAGCTGACTGTCGACCTGCTAGAGGAGTGCCTTGCTGCAGCTGAGAAGAGTATCTTAGCTGTAGGTGCTTCTCGCGGCGACCGTCGCACCCCCTTCTTTGAGGGGTGTTCCCCTGTCCCCCTTCTCCCCTCTGTTGCTTCTGCTGCTGCTGTTGACGTCGTTGGCACTGAAGAGGTCGGAGCTGCGTCTGCCCCTGGTGGGAGACGCCGCAACAGCAAGGGCAAGGGGAGCAAGGGTGGTGGAGGGGGCGGCGGGGGCGGCGGTGGAGGCGGTAGAGGAAGCGGAGGGGGTGGCGGTGGAGGTGGGGGTGGTGCCGGGAGTGGGGGCTTCAGTGGCGGTGGTGGAGGTCGTGGCGTCGGTGGCGGAGGTGGTGGAGGCAGCGGCAACGGTGGTGGAGATGGAGGCGGCGGTGGTGCTGGTCGAGGTGCAGCCGCGCAGCGTGGAGGCCTTGGTGGCAGCCAGCGCCAACAGCAGCTGCGCACCCGTGAGACCCCGTCGGTTCAGCAGCTTCGTGACTGGTACGCTGGGCGTGGGAGGTCTGGGAGTGCAGGTCCCTGCACTTACGTTCTTCGCACCGGCACTCGTAGTGGGGAGGTTTGTGGGCTCCCACACACCACGCAGCGCTGCTTCGGTCGCTTGACTGATGCTTGGCGTACCCAATTTCCTGACGCTGTTGAGCTCCCTCGCTGGCATGATCTGCTTCTGCAGAATGTGCCTATCTTTGATCTAGACTTTGATGCTATCCTTGCTGCCATGTATGCTCTTGCTGATATTACTGAGGGTGACTGTTACCTGAGTGTCCCGCCCGACCCGGGCACTGCGGCTACTGCTCTAGGTGCTAGTGCGGCTGCTGCTCTAGGTGCTAGTGCGTCTGCGGCTCCAGGTACTTGTGCGTCTGCTGCTCCAGGTGCTGGTACCTCTACTCTCTCTGGTGCTGCACCTACTGAGTCCTTGCACACTTTCACACTTGACTCTAATGCTTCGCGCTCTTTCTTTAGAGACAGCACCACGCTCACGCCGCTCAGTCGGCCTGTCGTGGTCTCCCTTGCTGACCCCTCAGGGGGTCCAGTCCTTGCACACTCCTCTACAGTTTTATCGTGTCCTGCGGCCCCGTCGGGCTTTCTGTCGGGACTCCACCTCCCCTCGTTCTCTACGAACTTGGTGAGTGGAGCTGACCTCCAGGACGCGTGGGTTGACCAGTTCACCCCTGGAGGTCAGCGTGTGACCCACTGCACTTGCTCTCGGACGGGCCGCCACCTGGCCACGTTCACCCGTCGGCCAGGGTCGAGTCTGTACACACTGACTACTGCGCCTCCTCCGGTCTCTGCGTCTGGTCAGGTAGCTGCGTCTAGTCAGGTGTTTGCTGCCGCGTCCAGGTCTAGTCCTGCCTCTGCCCCCTGCTCGTGTCGTCCTCTGTCGCACGAGACTCTCCTTTGGCACCACCGCCTTGGTCACCCCTCCCTGCCTCGTCTTCGAGGTATGGCCTCCCGTGCCCTTGTCTCGGGTCTACCCAGGTCCCTCCCTCCCCTTCCTCCGGGGCCTGCCCCCACCTGTGTTCCTTGTGTCGAGGGCAGGCAGCGCGCCGCCCCTCACTCCTCGTTCCCTCCGACTGAGGCTCCTCTGCAGACTCTTCACATGGACGTGTGGGGCCCAGCCCGCGTCCGTGGACAGGGTCACGAGCGTTACTTCCTGCTGGTCGTTGACGACTACTCGCGTTACACCACAGTCTTCCCCTTGCGCAGCAAGGGTGAGGTCCCTGAGGTGCTGATCGTCTGGATCCGCGGTGCTCATCGCCAGCTCAGTGAGAGTTTCGGTTCAGACCTTCCTGTTCTGCGTCTGCACTCGGACAGAGGTGGGGAGTTTTCCTCCGACCTCCTGAGGGCCTTCTGTCGTTCGGAGGGCATCCGCCAGACGTTCACGCTTCCGGCCTCCCCGCAGCAAAATGGGATTGCTGAGCGCCGCATTGGCATGGTCATGGACGTCGCTCGTACGTCCATGATCCATGCGGCTGCCCCCCATTTTCTGTGGCCGTTCGCGGTTCAGTACGCTGCGCATCAGATCAACCTTCAGCCTCGTGTCTCCTTGCCGGAGACCACACCTACTCTGCGGTGGACGGGGAAGGTTGGCGATGCGTCCGCGTTCCGTGTCTGGGGATCTCGAACTTTTGTCTGCGATACTACAGCGGACAAGCTGTCCTCCCGTGCCGTTCCCTGTGTCCTCTCAGGACGTCACGTTTGACGAGTCGGTGTCGTACTACCGTCTCTTTCCCTACCGCACTGCCTCTCTCCCCCCCCCACCACCAGGTACTCCCCCGGTTGACCCCCTCCCCCCCCAGGGTCCTGCCCCTTCAGGTGTGTCCCAGGTAGACCCTGCTGAGCCGGTCGAGGTAGCTGTCAACTCAGGTACTGCTAGGGGTGCTGAGCCTGCGGGTGCGGGGACTGGGGGTGAGGGGACTGGGGGTGCTGAGCCTGAGCGTGTGGAGCCTGGGGGTGCTGAGTCTGGGGGTGCTGGGTCTGGGCGTGCTGAGCCTGGGGGTGCTGAGCCTGGGCGTGTGGAGCCTGAGGGTACTGCGTCTGGAGGTGCTGAGCCTGCGCGTGCTGAGTCTGGAGGTGCTCTAGGTGTCCCGTCGCGGCGGGAGCCCCTCTCTCCACAGCGGCTTCGTGAGTGGTACTCTCGGCGCTGTCGAGGTGCTGCTGGTGCTGGAGGTGCTGCTGGAGCTACTGGAGGTGCTGTTGGAGCTACTGGAGGTGCTGCTGGTGCTGGAGGTGCTGGTACTACTGGAGCTCCTGGAGGTCTTACGGAGCGTCGTGAGCCTGAGTCTCGTCCTGTGTCGCCTGCGTCTCGTTCTGTGTCGCATGTCCGTACTGTTCGTGCTGGCCGTGTTTCGCATCCGCGTCTCCCTCCTGTCCCAGGCACTCACTCTATGACACTGCGTCCTTCTACTGCTCCACAACGTGTCCCTCTGCCGTCTCCTCCTGCGTCCTCTTCCTGCCAGTCCGGACCCGGAGTCTGACTCCCTTCGTGCTGCTAGTCCTACTGTCACGCGCTTTCTGGCCACTGCTGTTACTGACCCTCTTTTTGAGTCCTTTGCTGCGTCTGCTCTTGTTGCTGAGCTTGTTGACTTTGCTGCCGCCTGTCGCCTAGACTACGCCGCTAGTCTTGTTGCTGCGTCGGCGTCTGTGTCTGTCTGTCCTCCGTCCGTCGGGGGTGAGTGTGCTCTTGGCACGGACGTTCTTGAGGACAGACAGGAGGATTTTGAGTGCTTTGCTGCTTCTGTACCTCATCTCGTGTCCATGGTGCTGGCCCCTGAGGGAGACCCGGATGCACTAGACATCCCGACCCCGCGCTCTTACGCAGAGGCGATAGAGGGTCCCTACTCCTCTCAGTGGCAGGCAGCCATGGACGCAGAGATGGCTTCCTGGAAGTCCACAGGCACCTACGTAGACGAGGTTCCCCCACCTGGGGCGAACATCGTCAGTGGCATGTGGATCTCCTGGGTGAAGCGGCCGCCGGGTTCTCCGCCTGCCTTCAAGGCGCGTTACGTTGCACGTGGCTTCAGTCAGCGACAGGGAGTTGACTTCTTTCAGACCTTCTCCCCTACCCCGAAGATGACCACTCTTCGGGTACTGCTGCACGTTGCTGCTCAGCGTGACTACGAGCTCCACTCGCTTGACTTCAGCACAGCCTTCCTACAGGGCAGCCTGCACGAGGAGATCTGGCTGCGCCGCCCACCTGGCTTCACTGGGTCGTTTCCTGCTGGTACCCAGTGGAGCCTCCGACGGCCAGTCTACGGTCTCTGCCAGGCACCCCGTGAGTGGCACGACACACTCAGGATGACTCTTGCTTCTCTTGGTTTTGCTCCTTCTACTATTGACCCTTCTCTGTTCTTACGCACTGACACTACTCTGCCGTCGTTCTACGTTCTCATGTACGTAGACGACTTGGTCTTTGCTACTGCTGACACTGAGGCACTCGCCCACGTGAAGTCCGAGCTGCAGAAGAGACACACGTGCACAGACCTGGGTGAGCTGACAAGCTATCTTGGCTTGCGGATCACCTGGGACAGAGCACAGCGCACCATTACCTTGACTCAGTCACACATGGTGCAGCAGGTCCTTCAGCGCTTCGGCTTCACGTACTCCTCACCACAGTCCACTCCTCTGCCTACCGGTCACTCGCTCTCAGCTCCACCTTCGGACGAGTCCGTAGAGCCGAGTGGCCCGTATCCAGAGCTTGTGGGCTGCCTCATGTACTTGATGACTTACACACAACCTGACCTCGCATACCCTCTCAGCCTTCTGGCTCGCTACGTGGCTCCCGGCAGGCACCAAAAGGTGCACTGGGATGCTGCGAAGAGGGTGTTGCGATACTTGTGCAGTACATCGGGCATGGGGCTCGTGCTTGGAGGACGGGCTCGAGTTGTCCTCACTGGTCACGCTGACGCCTCCTGGGTTGATGACTTGGCTACGCAGCGGTCGTCACAGGGTTACACCTTCAGTCTTGGCTCCGGTTCTGTCTCTTGGCGGTCTACCCGCTCTTCTTCTGTTCTCAGCTCCAGTTGTGAGGCTGAGATCTACGCTGGGGCCATGGCTGCACATGAGCTACGCTGGCTCACCTACCTGCTGACCGACTTGGGAGAGGCGCCTCGTTCTCCTCCAGTTCTGTACGTCGACAACAAGGCCATGCTGGCCTTGTGTCAGGAGCACAGACTGGAGCACAGAACGAAGCACATTGCTCTGCGCTACTTCCTTGCTCGAGAGTTGCAGCAGCGTGGCCAGCTTCGTCTTGCTTACGTGGCCTCTCAGGCCAACACTGCTGATGTTTTCACCAAGGCACTTCAGCCTTGTGATCATCAGCGTTTCTGTACTGTGTTAGGCCTTGTACCTACTGTGCCTCACTTGCTTTCTTCTTGACTCTGCCTGTACTGTACTCTTTATACATTTACCTGCATGCTTACTCTTGCTAGGTTTTGTTCTGTTTATTATTTGTTTTCCTTTATATAACTCTACATATGAACTGGCCGTGTGGCCATTTGCTTGTGCTCAGACTGTGTGGTGACTTTGTGATCCACCCTGAGCTTGCTTTGCCTTTCTTGACTGGTCTTGTGACCTCTTGTTCTCCCCCACTTTGCCTATGGGGGTGTGTCAAACTTATATATGCTATAGTCTGTTTAGGCTGTAGTGGGGTAGTCCTTAGAGGGTACAACACTTTTGTGTTTCCTACTTGTACCCATCTCACTTCTATTTCATTCATTCCACTCACTATTCTCACAGTCCGTACCCAGAGCTTGTGGGTTGCCTCATGTACCTGATGACGTGCACACGACCTGACCTCGCGTACCCTCTCAGCCTTCTGGCTCACTACGTGGCTCCCGGTAGGCACCGAAAGGTGCACTGGGATGCTGCGAAGAGGGTACTGCGTTACCTGTGCAGTACGTCGGGCATGGAGCTTGTGCTTGGAGGACGGGGTCCAGTTGTCCTCACTGGTCACGCAGACGCCTCCTGGGATGACGACTCAGCTACGCAGCGGTTGTCACTGGGTTACACCTTCAGCCTTGGGTCCGGTTCGGTTTCTTGGCGGTCTACCCGCTCGTCTTCAGTTCTCAGCTCCAGTTGTGAGGCTGAGATCTACGCCGGGGCCATGGCTGCTCAGGAGCTACGCTGGCTCACCTACCTGCTGACCGACTTGGGAGAGCAGCCTTGTTCGCCACCAAATCTGTATGTAGACAACAAGGCCATGATTGCCTTGTGTCAGGAGCACAGACTGGAGCACAGAACGAAGCACATTGCTCTGCGCTACTTCCTTGCTCGAGAGTTGCAGCAGCGTGGTCAGCTTCGTCATTCGCCTTGACGCTGACGCTCGCTTAGCCTTGACGCTGCTGCTCGCTTAGCCATTTGCAACCACCTGCCGTTATCCAAATGCGCTCACTTCGGACAGCACAAGACGGCTAAAGCACTGTACGACGCTTAGTCGCCCGTTGCTCCTCCCCTGCCACTGCTGCTCTAGGCCGTCTTCTACTGCCCTACCTGTTTCCCAAGCTGTCAGCCTTTGCCACAGTAGAGGACGTCGTTACCCACCTTCGCACTAGCTATGCTCGCTACCGCGCTGACCTCCCAGCCGAGTTCTTTGACAGGAACCCCCCCCCGATGTATATCACTCTCTACTTCATAGTCACCCGCCTCCCTGATTCTCTTCGCGCAGTCAGGGACCACTTTCTCGCACTCGACCCCACAGACCTCACTGTTGACCTGCTCGAGCAGCACCTCCTTGCAACTGAGAGTAGTGTAGTCGTTGTAGGTGCCGCTCGTGGCACTCCTCGCACGCCCTTCTTTGAGGGGTGTTCCCCCTCCCCCCTTGCCCACTCCTATGCATCTGCTGCTGCTGTTGACGTCCTTGGTACCGAGGATGTCGGGGCTGCTTCTACTAGTGGGAAGCGCTGCAGCAGCAAGGGCAAGGGTGGAAGGAGTGGTGGAGGCGGCAGCGGGGGTGGTAGTGGGGGCGGCAGTGGAGGTCGTGGAGGTAGTGGACGTGGTGGCAGCGGTGGGAGTGGTGGCGGGAGTGGGGGCTTTGGTGGCGGCGGTGGTGGCAGTGGTGGCAGTGGCGGTAGTGGCGGCAGTGGGAGTGGTGGCAGTCGAGGTGGAGCTGTTCAGAGGGGAGGTTCTGGCGTGTTCCTCCACTGTTCTCCCTTGTCCAGCGGTTCCGTCCGGCTCACTGTCAGGTCTTCACCTCCCCTCTCATTCTCTACAAACTTGGTGAGTACCGCTGCCCTCCAGGATGCGATGGTCACTACCACCACTCCTAGGGGTCAGCGTGTGTCGATCTACACGTGTACACGGACGGACCGTCACCTGGCCACGTTCACCCGTCGTCCTGGGTCGAGCCTGTACACCCTGGCTACCGAGCATCCTCAGGTAGCTGCGTCTGCGCAGGTGTCCGCGTCAGGTCCGGTAGCACCCCCTTGCTCTTGTCACCTCCTGTCGCACCAGACTCTCCTGTGGCACCACCGCCTTGGTCACCCCTCCTTGCCATGCCTTCGTGGCATGCACTCCCGCCTCCTTGTTTCTGGTCTTCCCAGGTCTCTGCCTCCCCTCCCGCCCTCGCCTTCCCCGCCCTGCCTTCCTTGCGTCGAGGGGCGGCAGCGCGCCGCTCCTCACTCCTCCTCGTTTCCCCCGACGACTGCTCCCCTGCAGACTCTCCACATGGATGTGTGGGGCCCAGCCCGCGTCAGTGGACAGGGCTGCGAGTGCTACTTTCTGCTGGTTGTTGACGACTACACGCGTTAGACCACGGTCTTCCCCTTGCGCAGCAAGGGTGAGGTCCCTGATGTCTTGATCCCTTGGATCCGTGCAGTCCGTCTCCAGCTACGCGAGCGGTTCCCCCAGGACCTTGCTGTCTTGCGTCTGCACTCTGACAGAGCTAGTGAGTTCTCCTCCGACCTCTTGCGGGAATTGGTCGTGGGGAGGGCATCCTCCAGTCATTCACGCTTCCGGCCTCACCGCAACAAATTGGGATTGCTGAGCGTCGCATTGGCTTAGTCATGAAGGTCGTTCGTACCTCCATGATCCATGCGGCTGCCCCCCATTTTCTGTGGCTGTTTGCGGTCCGGTACGCTGCGCATCAGCTCAACCTCTGGCCCCATGTCTCGTTTCCGGAGACCTCGCCTACATTGCGTTGGACAGGGAAGGTTGGCGATGCGTCGGTGTTCCGAGTCGGGGGTTCTCGTGCCTTTGTCTGCGATACGTCCGCGGACAAGCTCTCCGCCTGCGCTATTCCCATTGTCTTCCTTGGCTTCCCCCTGACGCGCCTGGCTGGCAGTTTTACCACCCCACCTCGTGACGTGTCCCCCCCTCTCAGGACGTCACGTTTGACGAGTCGGTTCCCTTTTACCGTCTCTTCCCCTACCGCTCTGCCCCTCTCCCACCCCCGCCGCTCTTCCTCGCTCCAGGTCCCCCTCCAGTAGACCCCCTCCCCCCTCAGGGTCCTGCTCCCTCAAGTGTGTCTCAGGTAGACCCACTCCCTGGTACTGTGCCTGTTGAGGTCGCTGTAGACTCAAGTGCTGCTAGAGGTGTAAGTCTGGGGGTGCTGCGTCTGGGGGTGCTGAGCCTACGCGTGCGGAGCCTGGGGGTGCTGAGCGTGCGGGTGCTGAGTTTGAGGGTGCGGGGTCTGGGGGTGCTGAGCCTAGGGGTGCGGAGGCTGGGGGTACTGAGCCTGCGGGTGCGGAGCCTGGGGGTGCTTATCCGGAGGGTGCAGAGCCTGGGGGTGCTGAGATTGAGGGTGCTGAGTCTGGGGGTGCTGAGCCTGGGGGTTCTTTGTCTCCTGGAGGTCCTCCATGTGCCTTGTCGCAGCGGGAGCCTCTCTCTCCACCGCAGCTGCACGAGTGGTTTGCTCGGCGCACCCGCCTTCGGAGTGGCGCTGCTGGAGCCAGGGGGTCTGACGCTGGAGGCACTGGAGCTGCTGGAGCTGGAGGTGCTGGAGCTACTGGAGCCGCTGGTCCCGGAGGTGCTCGTACTAGAGGTACTGGAGCTGGAGGTGCTGCAGGAGTTGGAGCTGGAGGCACTGGAGCTGGAGTTGCTGGAGTTACTGGAGCCGCTGGTCCCGGAGGTTCTCGTACTGGAGGTACTGGAGCTACTGGAGCTAGAGGTTCTATAGGAGTTGGAGCTGGAGAGACCGGAGCTGGAGGCGCTGGCCCTGGGGGTGCTGGTGCTATTGGTGCTGGTTCTGGAGACACTGGACGGCTTAGGGTTCGTACTTCGTTCCCCTGCTTCAGCAGGTTCGTGGTCTTCCCTCTTCTACTGGCCTTACTCCTCCCTTACTGTATCCACTGCCTGACCAGTCGCAGCCGCCGTTACAGCCAGCATCCCCACTGACATCTCCTTCTCCTTACACTGAGCAGACCGGAGGTCTTACAGAACGTCGTGAGCATGTGTCTTGTCCTACCTCGCTTGTTCGCGCTGTTCGCACTGGACGTCGTGTTCCTCGTCAGCGTCCTCCTCCTGTCTCTGGCACACACGTTATGGCACTTCGTCCTTCCTCTGTGCCGCTGCGAGTTCCCCTGCTGCCTCCTCCTCCGTCCTCTCTTCCTGCCATTCCTGACCTTTAGTCTGACCTAGCTCGTGCTCCCAGTCCCACTGTCCCTAGTCTTCTCGCTACTGTTGTCACTGACCCTTCTTTCGAGTCTGCTGCTGCGTCTGCCCTAGTCACCGAGCTTGTTGACTTTGCTGCAGCTGCTGTACCTTCTCTCGTGGCCATGCTGCTTGCCCCTGAGGGAGACCCGGATGCACCAGACATCCCGACCCCACGCTCTTACGCATAGGCGATTACGGGTCCCTACTCCTCTCAGTGGCAGACAGCCATGGACGCAGAGATGGCATCCTGGAAGTCCACAGGCACCTACGTCGACGAAGTTCCCCCCGTCTGGGGCGAACATAGTCGATGGCATGTGGATTTTCACAGGTGAAGCGGCCGCCGGGTTCTCCGCCTGCCTTCAAGGCTCGTTATGTTGCACGAGGCTTCAGCCAGCGACAGGGAGTTTACTTCTTCCATACCTTCTCCCCTACCTCGAAGATGACCACTCTTTGGGTGTTGCTGCACGTCGCAGCTCAGCGTGACTACGAACTGCACTCCCTGGACTTCAGCACAACTTTTCTGCAGGGCAGCCTGCACGAGGAGATCTGGCTGCACCGCCCACCTGGCTTCACTGGGTCGTTTCCTACAGGTACCCAGTGGAGCCTCCGGCGGCCAGTCTACGATCTCCGCCATGCGCCTCATGAGTGGCACGACACACTGAGGACTACACTTGCGGCTCTTGGGTTCTCTCCTTGGACTGCTAACCCGTCGCTGTTTCTACGCACCGACACATCGCTACTGCCGTTCTACGTCCTCGTCTATGTCGACGACTTGGTCTTTGCCACTGCTGACACTGAGGCACTGGCCCTTGTGAAGTCGGAGCTGCAGAAGAGACACACCTGCACTGACTTGGGTGAGCTGCGAATCTATCTTGGCTTGCAGATCACCCAGGACAGAGCACGGCGCACCATCACCCTGATTCAGTCACACATGGTGCACCAGGTCCTTCAGCGCTTCGGCTTCCTGTACTCCTCGCCATAGTCCACTCCTCTGCCTACCGGTCACTCGCTCTCAGCTCCACCTTCGAACGAGTCCGTAGAGCCGAGTGGCCCGTATCCAGAGCTTGTGGGCTGCCTCATGTACCTAATGACCTGCACTCGACCTGACCTTGCCTACCCTCTTAACATCCCGGCACGCCACGTTGCGCCCGGGAGACACCGACCAGAGCACTGGGAGGCCGCTAAGAGGGTGTTGCGCTACTTGTGCAGTACGTCGGGCATGGGGCTCGTGCTTGGAGGACGGGGTCCTATTGTCCTCACTGGACACGCGGACGCTTCTTGGGTTGGCGACTTGGCTACGCAGCGGTCGTCACAGGGTTACACCTTCAGCCTTGGCTCTGGCTCTGTTTCTTGGCGGTCTACCCGCTCTTCTTCTGTTCTCAATTCCAGTTGTGAGGCTGAGATCTACGCAAGGGCCATGGCTGCACAGGAGTTACGCTGGCTCACCTCCTTGCTGACCGACCTGGGAGAGCGGCCTCGTTCTTCTCCAGTTCTGTACGTAGACGACAATGCAATGATTGCCTTGTGTCAGGAGCACAAAACAAAGCACATCGCTCAGCGATACTTCCTTGCTCGAGAGTTGCAGCAGCCTGGTCAGCTCGTCTTGCTTACGTGGCCACTAGGGCCAACACTGCTGATATATTCACCAAGGCACTTCGGTCTGGTGATCATCAGCGTTTCTGTACTGTTTTAGGCCTTGTGCCTACTTTGCCTCACTTGCTCACTGCATGACTTTGCTTGTGCTGTGATCTATATACATATACCTGCATGCTTACACTTGCTAGGGTGTGATCACTGTACTATTTGTTCTCTTTTATATAACTTTGCATGTGAACTGGCCTTGTGGCCATTTGCTTGTGCTCGGACTGTGTGGTGACTTCGTGATCCACCCTGAGCTTGCTTTGCTTTTCTTGACTGGTCTTGTAACCACTTGTTCTTCCCCACTTTGCCTATGGGGGTGTGTCAAACTCATCTCTAGCTTACATTGTGTAGGCTGTAGTGGGGTAGCCCTGAAGGGGTACAACCCAATTAGGGTTAGTACTTGTACCCAACTCTTTGCTAGTTCATTCATTCTCGTTCATTAGTTTGACACTAGCAACATGAGATTGACATGTGTAACCAAAGAGCAAACAAACGGGAAAAATAGCATTCTACACCACGGCAATTGAATGGGAGACATGAGAAAGGAATGCTTATTTCTGCAGATATTGCAATAAAATGGGACATACTATGGACTGGTGCTTCAAACGAAAGGGAGTTGCAAACAACAACAGGCGTCACAAAGACTCACTCGTCTTCTAGCATCAACCATCGTTCCCGTCTCGTCCCTCTGCGCCATCATCAACAACACCTCAGGTCCTCACAAAAAACTTGCCTCCCATCGTCGCAAGCACGTCTTGCACTCCCACGCGCATCTCTGCGAAGGACAAAGGGAAGGGCACAATCATGAACTACATGATCTATCGCAGGCAACTCTGACACTACGACAATAACATCTACTTCCCCCAATTTGTACCCGTCGAGTCGTCGCACCGGACCCTTACAACGATCCCACTGTCGGCTTTTGGAACGACAGGCCGACAATCAAACCTGACTATGAATTACATCCAAATACTCCCGAGTCCCCACTTGGCTTCGCCTCCTCTCACGAAGTGGACTTCTCTCGGCATTATGTCAACCCCGACCGCTTTGTCACTTCGCGATCGCCAGTATCGCTCGACGCGACCGCGACAACTTTAACAATTGGTACCTAGATAGCTGTTGCGGACAACATGTGGCGATGTTCTGATAATTGAAAACATGCAGTTTAATCTCCTCTTTGCAGCATAGCTCATGAAGCGAGGAGTCAAGATACGAGCCAAATGCGAAGCAATGGACTTGAAAATATTCTACAAAAGAACATACATCAAGAAATTGGTTAACGAGGACCTGGTCTTCATCCTTTACTATACCTCACAGTCAACGGAAGGCGACAGTGACCGAGTTCTTCTCATGAAGACCACCACATCTTTGTTGCATCCGACATGGACTCATCATGAAGAAACCAACCTCGAGCGCCCATGCCCAGGTGGACTCTGTCGAACACTCGCCGTCCCAACCGTTTCGACTTCTGTACATGGATACACATGACCTGCAACAATGGAAGAGCAGGAAACAGATAGTGGTGGATTAGAAGAAGCAACCAATGCCACATGAACTCGAGTGAGCGCGTGAGGAACTTCTTGGGGCAACGAAGCATCAACAGTCAGCAGCACAGAATGGGGCACCAACATCACTGGTGGCGGATGGGGTACAACTGCAATACCCCCTGAAACTACAGTCGCGGAAAATCCTTACTGGGCCACTCGCGGAACTGGCTGGGGAGGACCGCCTCTTCCTCAATTCCCCTACGAAGCAGAACCAGAAGAGGAAGAAGCCGCTGACTTACCCGAACCAACAGAAGAACCTCGAACATCCGAGGAAGTTCCACAGCTCATGTCCATCACCGTGCAATGAAATCTAGTATCATCGCATACCTATCGAGGGCCTCCTAGCTTCCGAGTGGCCTGACATGCCACCACAACCGCTCCCAATCACTGATGACTCCATTCACATCGCCAACACAAACAAAATCGCCGACTTGTGCTGCCCTGCCCTACGCCCTTGCAACATGTTGCTGCTGCCGCTGCTGCTGCCACCATTGCTACCGTTGCTGCTGCTGCCATGGCCGCTGCTACTGCTGCTGCTGCCATGGTTGCTGCTACTGCTGCTGCCGCTACTGCCTGCTATGGCCACCATTACTGTACTTACCTTTGACGCGGAGGGTCGCCCGATCCAGTTTGACTTTTGGCTAGAGGATCTCCAACTGTACCTGCATAGCGTAGCTAGGGATGATGTCTCACTGTACGAGCATACGTTGGGGTCCCTTCCCGCCCAGATGAGACTGTTGACCGTGTAGCTCGTTCCCAGTGGCTCACGAATTATGCTACTGCCCGCCTTGCTGTCCGCAACCACCTCCCACTAGATGAGAGGCCCCATTTTGGCCAGATTAAGGCAGCTAAAGAGCTCTACGACGCTGTAGTCAAGTGCTACTCCCCCCCCCCCCTCTACTGCTGCCCTAGGCCGTCTCCTGCTATTGTATCTCTTTCCTGACTTCCCCACTGTCGCTGATCTTATGACCCACCTCCACTCTAGTGACACTCGCTACCGCACTGCTCTCAAGCCGACCTTTCTGGCTGGGAACCCGGCCCCAATGTACATCACTCGTTACTTCCTCGTGACTTGCCTCCCTGACTCTCTCCGTGCCGTTAGGGACCACATCCTCTCCCTTGACCACACTGAGCTCACGCTTGCCTCGCTTGAGACTCGTCTCCTAGAGGCTGAGATCAGTGCCTGTGCTGTTGCCGCCTACCGTGGTACCCCCCTCCCCTCCTTTTTTGAGGGGTGTTCCCCATCCCTTCTAGCGCCCTCTGTTGCCTCTGCTGCTGCTATTGAGTTCCTTCGTGCTGAGGAGGTCGGTGTTGCGTCTGCTCCTAGTGGGAAGCGTCGTAGTGGCAAGGGCAAGGGGGGTAAGGGTGTTGGGGATGGCGCTGGCAAGGGTGGTGGCGGAGGTGGTGGCGGTGGTGGTGGAGGGCGTGGAGGAGGTGGTGGTGACGGTTTAGGTGGTGGGGGTGGTGGAGGTAGTGGGGTGGGCGGAGGGGGCTCGGGTGGCGATCGAGGTGGAGCTGGTAGGGGTGGAGGCTCTGGGGCGGCGTCTAGGGGTGAAGCTCGTGGAGGCGGCTGCTCTGGGGGTGGACAGCAACAGCAGCCACACCGGCAGGAGCCTCTCTCGCCCCAGCAACTTCATGAGTGGGTTGTCCAGTGTAGCTCTGGAGGTAGTGATCGTTGCCCGTACGTCCGGCGCACGGGTCCGCGGGCTGGTGAGCCCTGCGGCAAGATGGAGCACACCGAGCCTCACTACTTCTTCCACCTCGAGGACGCCTTCCGCGCCGAGTTCGGTGATGAGACTGATATCCCTAACTGGTTAGGATAGCTCTAGAAGGGGGTAGATGTGTTTGCTCTTGATTGGGACAAGATCACTACTGGCATGTATGATATGTATATTGCTTCAGCTAGTGTTGAGGGTGGCTGTTACTCGTGTGTGCCTAGTGCTCCTAGTGTAGAGGCTGCTAGTCTAGGTGCCAGTTAGCCTGCTAGCACAGGTGCAACTCCTGCCGAGGCTTTGCACACCTTCACGCTTAACGCAAGCGCGTCTCGCTGCTTCTTCCGCGACTGCACCACAGTCACACCGCTCACTGCACCTGTCCCGGTCACTCTGGCTGACCCCTCTAAGGGCCCAGTCGTTGCACATGCCTCCACCATTCTCCCATGTCCGGCAACCTCTTCCGGCTCACTCACAGGTCTGCACCTCCCCTTGTTTGCTACGAACTTGGTGAGTAACGCTGTCCTCCAGGATCAGTTAGTCACTACCACTACTCTTAGGGGTGAGCTTGTGGCGATCTGTACGGACTCACGGACTAGCGCTCACCTTGCCACGTACACTCGGAGACCCAGGTCTGGCCTGTACACACTGACCACTAAGTCCGCACCAGTAGCTACCTCCAACCAGGTAGCTGCGTCTTGCTCGTGTCAGTTACTCTCGCACCACTGTCTGGGCCACCCCTCCCTGCCGTGTCTGCGTAGCATGCACTCCCGTCTCCTTGTCTCCTCCCCAGGTCCCTGCCCCCACTACTGTGCTTGCCTGCACCGCCATGCCTTCCCTGTGCCGAGGGGCGGCAGCGCGCCGCCACCTCACTCCTCCTCATTTCCTCTGACCACTGCTCCTCTGCAGACTCTCCACATGGATGTTGAGGCCCCGCCCGCGTTAGTGGACAGGGCCGAAAGCGCTAATTTCTGCTGGTTGTTGACGACTATACATGCTACACCTTTGTCTTCCCCTTGCAAAGCAAGACGGGTGTCCATAGTGTCTTGATCTCCTGGATCCGCGCTGTCCGTCGCCAGCTGAGCAACCGTTCCAGCAAGACCTCCATGTCCTACGACTGCACTCTGACCGAGGTGGTGAGTTTTCCTCCCGCCCCCTTGAGGACTTTTGTCGTGAGGAGTGCATCACCCAATCATTCACGCTTCTGGCCTCTCCACGGCAGAATGGGATTGCTGAGCGCCGCATTGGCTTGATCATGGAGGTTGCTCGCACCTCCATGATCCATGCAACTGCTCCCCATTTTTTGTGGCCGTTAGCGGTCTGATACACCGCGCATCAGCCCAACCTCTGGCCCCATGTCTCTGTGCCGGAGACCTCGCCTACACTGCGTTGGACGGGGGAGGTTGGCGATGCGTCGGCATTTCGGGTCTGGGGTTCACTTGCCCTTGTCCATGATACCACCGCGGGCAAGCTCTCTTCTCGCACCGTTCGCTGCGTCTTCCTTGGCTTTCCTACCGATGCGCCTGGCTGGCAATTTTACCACCCCGCTAGACCTTGCGTCCTGTCCTCCCAGGACTTCACCTTTGACGAGTTGGTTACTGTCTCTTCCCCCACAGCAATTCCCCTATCCCCCCCCCCCCCCCCCCCGCCTCTCTTCCTGGTTCCAGGTCCCCCACCGGTAGACCCCCTCCCCCCACAGGGTCTTGCTCCCTCAGGTGTGTCTCAGGTAGACCCACCCCCCTTGGTTGAGCCTTTAGAGGTCTTCTCTGACACATCTGGCCCAGCTGAGAAAGGTGACCCCGCTGCTGACAACACAGCGACCTCTCGCCACTCACCACGCTTGGAGACCCCTCCTGGCTTTCCGCCTTGGCCATCTTCACCGCCTCCGCAGCCTGTCGCTGTGGACTCCGGTGCTGCTGGGGGTGGTGACATTGGAGGTGGGAACTCTGGGGGTGCTGAAACTGGGGGTGCTGACTCTGGAGGTGCGCACTCTGGGGGTGATGGGTCTGGAGGTGCTGACAGTGGAGCTACTGGTGCTGGAGGTGCTGGTGCTGGAGGTCTTGGTGCTGGTGGTGCTGGAGTTACTGGAGCTGGATTTGATGGGGTTGGAGGTTCTAGAGCTAGGGTTACTAGTGCTGGAGGTCCTGGTGCTGGAGGTACTGGAGCTGGAGGTTCTAGAGCAGGAGTTTCTGGTGCTGGAGGTGCTGGGTCTGGAGGTTCTGGTGCTAGAGGGTTTGGAGCTAGAGGTTATGGAGCTGAAGGGTTCTGGTGTTGGGGGTGCCACACAGCCGTTGCAGCAGCGACCATTCTTCAGGCCCCAACCACAGTCGTCGCTTCCACCACCTGGCTTGACGCTTCAGTAGGTGCCCAGTCTTCTGTCTTCCATTGGTACTACTCGTCCTCTTCTGTGTCCACTACCAAACTCGTCTCAGACACTATTACCGCCTGACTCCCCACTGCCTACTCCTTCTCCTTACACTGAGGTGACAGAGTTCCTGACAGAGAGTAGAGAGCCTCCGTCTCGTCCTCTCACGCCTGTTCGTACTCGTCGTGCTCCTCTTGCTCGCCCACCACCTGTCCCTGGCACTCACACCATGGCACTTCGTCCTTCCTCTGTTCCACAGCGTGTAGTCCTACCAACACCTCCTGGATCTTCTCTTCCTATCCATGCTGACCTTGAGTCTGACCTTGCTCGTGCTGCCAGTCCGACTGTCACTCATCTTCTTGCCACGCTTGTGGCTGACCCTACGCTTTCGTCCCCTGTTGCGTCTGCCTTTGCCACTGAGCTTGTTGACTTTGCTGCTACCTGCCAACCTGACTACGCTGTGCGTGTAGTTGCTGAGTCTGACTCTCCTCCATTCGTCATTGGTGAGCTTGCCCTTGGCTGTGACATCCTTGAGGACTGGCAGTTTGAGCTCGAGTGCTTTGCGGCTGCTGTACCTCATCTCCCTGCCATGCTGCTTGCCCCTGAGGGAGACCCAGATGCACTAGACATCTCGACCCCACGCACTCACACAGAGGCGATCTCGCATCAGTACTCCTCTCAGTGGCAGACAACCATGGACGTAGAGATTGCATCCTGTAAGTCCACAGGCACTTACGTTGACGAGGTTCCCCCACCTAGGGCAAACATAGTCGATGGCATGTGGATTTTCAGGGTGAAGCGGCCGCCGGGTTCTCCGCCTGCCTTCAAGGCGTGTTACGTTGCACGAGGCTTTTGTCAGCGTAAGGGGGTTGACTTCTTTCAGACCTTCTCCCCCACCCCGAAGATGACCACTCTTCAGGTGTTACTGCACGTTGCAGTACAGCATGACTACGAGCTGCACTCCCTGGACTTCTCCACAGCCTTCTTGCATGGCAGTCTTCACGAGGAGATCTGGCTGCGCCGCCCACCTGGCTTCACTGGGTCGTTTCCTGAGGGTACCAAGTGGAGCCTCTTGTGAGATAATTGAGGAATGAATGATGAACTAGGAAACAGATGGGGTACAAGTAGACAACACAAAAGTGTTGTACCCTCTAAGGACTAACCCACTACAGCCTAAACTGACTATAGCATATATAAGTTTGACACACCCCCATAGGCAAAGTGGGGGAGAACAAGGGGTCATAAGACCAGTCAAGAAAAGCAAAGCAAGCTCAGGGTGGATCACAAAGTCACCACGCAGTCTGAGCACAAGCAAAGGGCCACAAGGCCAGTTCACATGCAGAGTTATATAAAGGAAAGCAAACAATACAGTGAACACAACCTAGCAAGTATAAGCATGCAGGTATATGTACAAAGAGTACAGTACAGGCAGAGTCAAGAAGAAAGCAAGTGAGGCACAGTAGGTACAAGGCCTAACACAGTACAGAAGCGCTAATGATCACAAGGCTGAAGTGCCTTGGTGAAAACATCAGCAGTGTTGGCCTGAGAGGCCACGTAAGCTAGACGAAGCTGGCCACGCTGCTGCAACTCTCGAGCAAGGAAGTAGCGCAGAGCAATGTGCTTCGTTCTGTGCTCCAGTCTGTGCTCCTGACACAAGGCCAGCATGGCCTTGTTGTCGACGTACAGAACTGGAGGAGAACGAGGCGCCTCTCCCAAGTCGGTCAGCAGGTAGGTGAGCCAGCGTAGCTCCTGTGCAGCCATGGCCCCAGCGTAGATCTCAGCCTCACAACTGGAGCTGAGAACAGAAGAAGAGCGGGTAGACCGCCAGGAGACAGAACCGGAACCAAGGCTGAAGGTGTAACCCTGTGACGACCGCTGCGTAGCCAAGTCGTCAACCCAGGAGGCGTCAGCGTGACCAGTGAGGACAACTCGAGCCCGTCCTCCAAGCATGAGCCCCATGCCCGATGTACTGCACAAGTATCGCAACACCCTCTTCGCAGCATCCCAGTGCACCTTTCGGTGCCTGCCGGGAGCCACGTAGCGAGCCAGAAGGCTGAGAGGGTATGCGAGGTCAGGTCGTGTGCAAGTCATCAGGTACATGAGGCAGCCCACAAGCTCTGGATACGGGCCACTCGGCTCTACGGACTCGTCCGAAGGTGGAGCTGAGAGCGAGTGACCGGTAGGCAGAGGAGTGGACTGTGGCGAGGAGTACGTGAAGTCGAAGCGCTGAAGGACCTACTGCACCATGTGTGACTGAGTCAAGGTAATGGTGCGCTGTGCTCTGTCCCGGGTGATCCGCAAGCCAAGATAGCTTGTAAGCTCACCCAGGTCTGTGCACGTGTGTCTCTTCTGCAGCTCGGACTTCACGTGGGCGAGTGCCTCCGTGTCAGCAGTAGCAAAGACAAGGTCGTCTACGTACACAAGAATGTAGAACGGCGGCAGAGTAGCGTCAGTGCGTAGAAACAGAGAAGGGTCAGCAGTGGAAGGAGCAAAACCAAGAGCAGCAAGAGTCGTCCTGAGCGTGTCGTGCCACTCACGGGGCGCCTGGCGGAGTCCGTAGACTGGCCGCCGGAGGCTCCACGGGTACCAGCAGGAAACGACCCAGTGAAGCCAGGTGGGCGGTGCAGCCAGATCTCCTCGTGCAGGCTGCCCTGTAGGAAGGCTGTGCTGAAGTCAAGCGAGTGGAGCTCGTAGTCACGCTGAGCAGCAACGTGCAGCAGTACCCGAAGAGTGGTCATCTTCGGGGTAGGGGAGAAGGTCTGAAAGAAGTCAACTCCCTGTCGCTGACTGAAGCCACGTGCAACGTAACGCGCCTTGAAGGCAGGCGGAGAACCCAGCGGCCGCTTCACCCTGAAGATCCACATGCCACTGACGATGTTCGCCCCAGGTGGGGGAACCTCGTCTACGTAGGTGCTTGTGGACTTCCAGGAAGCCATCTCTGCGTCCATGGCTGCCTGCCACTGAGAGGAGTAGGGACCCTCTATCGCCTCTGCGTAAGAGCGCGGGGTTGGGATGTCTAGTGCATCCGGGTCTCCCTCAGGGGCCAGCAGCATGGACACGAGATGAGGTACAGAAGCAGCAAAGCACTCAAACTCCTCCTGTCTGTCCTCAAGAACGTCCGTGCCAAGAGCACACTCACCCCCGACGGACGGAGGACAGACAGACACAGACGCAGCAACCAGACTAGCAGCGTAGTCTAGGCGACAGGCAGCAGCAAAGTCAACAAGCTCAGTAACAAGAGCAGACGCAGCAGAGGACTCAAACAGAGGGTCAGTGACAGTAGTGGCCGGAAAGCGCGTGACAGCTGGACTAGCAGCACGAAGGGAGTCAGACTCCGGGTCCGGACTGGCAGGAAGAGAGGACGTAGGAGCAGACGGCAGAGGGACACGCTGTGGAGCAGTAGAAGGACGTTGTGTCATAGAGTGAATGCCTGGGACACGAGGGAGACGCGGACGCGAAACACGACCAGCGCGAACAGTACGGACAGGCGATGCAGCACGAGACGCAAGCGACACAGGACGAGACTCAGGCTCACGACGCTCCGTAAGACCTCCAGTCGGTCCAGAGTAAGGACCGGGCAGTGGAGAGGCCGGTTGCAACTGTGACTGGGACCAGACAGGCGGCAGACTTAGGAAAGGAGGAGGACCAGGAGAAGGCGGTGAGCTAAGAACCTGCTGAAGGAGCGGAACGTAGTACGGCCGCGGCCACGCAGCGCCTCCAGAAACAGCAGAAACAGGACCGGTACCCTCAGCCCCAGGGTCTCCAGTCCCAGCAGCACCTCCAGCACCTCCAGCAGCGCCAGCACCTCCAGCAGCTCCAGCAGCAGCAGCACCTCCAGCAGCACCTCCAGCACCACCAGCACCAGCAGCACCTCCAGAAGCTCCAGCAGCACCTCCAACACCAGCAGCACCTCCAGTACCAGCACAACTCCAGCAGCATCAGCACCAGCAGCACCTCCAGAAGCCCCAGCAGCACCTCTAGCACCAGCAGCACCTCCAGCAGCACCAGCAGCACCTGCAGCACCTCCAGAAGCCCCAGCAGTACCCCGACAGAGCCGAGAGTACCACTCACGAAGCTGCTTTGGAGAGAGAGGCTCCCGCCGCGGCGGGACACCGAGAGCACCTCCAGACGCAGCACGCGCAGGCTCAGCACCCCCAGGCTCAGCACGCCCAGACTCAGCACCCCCAGACTCAGCACCCCTAGTCTCAGCACCCCCAGTCCCCGCACCCGCAGGCTCAGCACCCCCAGACTCAGCACCTGAGTCGACAGCTACCTCGACCGGCTCGGCAGGGTCTACCTGGGACACACCTGAGGGGGCAGGACCCTTGAGGGGGAGGGGGTCTACCGGGGGAGTACCTGGGGCAAGGAAGAGCGGTGGGGGGGGGGGAGAGGCAGTGCGGTAGGGAAAGAGACGGTAGTACGACACCGACTCGTCAAACGTGACGTCCTGGGAGGACAGAACACGACGCGAGGTGGGGTGGTAGAAATGCCACCCGGGTGCGTCAGGAGGGAAGCCAAGGAAGACACAGGGAACGGCACGGGAGGACAGCTTGTCCGCAGTAGTATCGCGGACAAAAGCTCGAGATCCCCAGACACGGAACGCGGACGCATCGCCAACCTTCCCCGTCCACCGCAGAGTAGGTGTGGTGTCTGGCAAGGAGACACGAGGCTGAAGGTTGATCTGATGCGCTGCGTACTGAACCGCGAACGGCCACAGAAAATGGGGAGCAGCCGCATGGATCATGGACGTACGAGCGACGTCCATGACCATGCCAATGCGGCGCTCAGCAATCCCATTTTGCTGCGGGGAGGCCGGAAGCGTGAACGTCTGGCGGATGCCCTCAGAACAACAGAAGGCTCTCAGGAGGTCGGAGGAAAACTCCCCGCCTCTGTCTGAGTGCAGACGCAGAACAGGAAGGTCTGAGCCGAAACTCTCACTAAGCTGGCAACGAGCACCGCGGATCCATTCGATCAACACCTCAGGGACCTCACCCTTGCTGCGCAAGGGGAAGACTGTGGTGTAACGCGAGTAGTCGACAACGACCAGCAGGAAGTAACGCTCGTGACCCTGTCCACGGACTCGGGCTGGGCCCCACACGTCCATGTGAAGAGTCTGCAGAGGAGCCTCAGTCGGAGGGAACGAGAAGGAGTGAGGGGCGGCGCGCTGCCGGCCCTCGACACAAGGAACACAGGTGGGGTCAGGTCCCGGAGGAAGGGGAGGGAGGGACCTGGGGAGACCAGAGACAAGGGCACGGGAGGCCATACCTCGAAGACGAGGCAGGGAGGGGTGACCACGGCGGTGGTGCCAAAGGAGAGTCTCGTGCGACAGAGGACGACACGAGCAGGGGGCAGACGCAGGACTAGACCTGGACGCGGCAGCAAACACCTGACTAGACGCAGCTACCTGACCAGACGCAGAGACCGGAGGAGGCGCAGTAGTCAGTGTGTACAGACTCGACCCTGGCCGACGGGTGAACGTTGCCTGGTGGCGGCCCGTCCGAGAGCAAGTGCAGTGGGTCACACGCTGACCTCCAGGGGTGAACTGGTCAACCCACGCGTCCTGGAGGTCAGCTCCACTCACCAAGGTTGTAGAGAACGAGGGGAGGTGGAGTCCCGACAGCAAGCCCGACAGGGCCGCAGGACACGGTAGAACTGTAGAGGAGCGTGCAAGGACTGGGCCCCCTGAGGGGTCAGCAAGGGAGACCGCAACAGGCCGGCTGAGCGGCGTGAGTGTGGTGCTGTCTCTAAAGAAAGAGCTCAAAGCACCAAAGTCAAGTGTGAAAGTGTGCAAGGCCTCAGTAGGTGCAGTACCAGAGAGAGTAGACGTACCAGTACCTGGAGCAGCAGACGCACTAGCACCTAGGGCAGCAGCCGCACTAGCACCTAGAGCAGCAGCCGCAGTGCCCGGGCCGGGCGGGACACTCAGGTAACAGTCACCCTCAGTAATATCAGCAAGAGCATACATGGCAGCAAGGATAGCATCAAAATCTAGATCAAAGATAGGCACATTCTGCAGAAGCAGATCATGCCAGCGAGGGAGCTCAACAGAGTCAGGAAACTGGGTACGCCAAGCGTCAGTCAAGCGACCGAAGCAGCGCTGCGTGGTGTGTGGGAGCCTACACACCTCCCCACTACGAGGGCCGGTGCGAAGAACGTAAGCGCAGGGACCTGCACCCCCAGACCTCCCACGCCCAGCGTACCACTCACGAAGCTACTGAACCGACGGGGTCTCACTGGAGCGCGGCTGCTGCTGACGTTGGCTACCACCAGCGACTCCACGCTGCGTGGCTGCACCTTGACCAGCACCACCGCCGCCGCCACCTCCACCACCGCTGCCGCTGCCTCCACCACCTCCGCCGCTGCCTCCACCACCTCCGCCGCTGCCTCCACCACCTCCACTGCCGCCACTGAAGCCCCCACTCCCGGTGCCACCCCCACCTCCACCGCCACCCCCTCCTCCTCCGCCACCACCCCCCCCGCCGCCCCCTCCACCACCTCTGCTCCCCTTGCCCTTGCTGTTGCGGCGCCTCCCACTCGGAGCAGACGCAGCCCCGACCTCCTCAGTGCCAATGAGGTCGACAGCAGCAGCAGAAGCAACAGAGGGGAGAAGGGGGACAGGGGAACACCCCTCAAAGAAAGGGGTGCGACGGTCGCCGCGAGAAGCACCTACAGCTAAGATACTCTTCCCAGCTGCAGTAAGGCGCTCCTCTAGCAGGTCGACAGTGAGCTCGGTGGGGCAAAGGGAGAGGAAGTGATCCCTGACTGAGGAAAGTGAGTCAGGGAGGCGGGTGACTAGGTAGTAAAGGGTGATGTACATGGGGGGGGGGTTCTTGGCACAGAACTCAGTGGGAAGGGCAGCACGGTAGCGGGCGTCACTAGTGCGAAGGTGAGCAACTAGGTCAGCGACTGTGGCAAAGGCGGCAAGGTCAGGGAAAAGGTACGGTAGCATGAGGCGGCTGAGTGCAGCAGTGGAAGGGGAGGAGTAGCGTGCAACTACAGCGTCGTACAAAGACTGAGCAGTCTTGTACTGGCCAATGTGTGCGCGCTCAGCAGACGGCAGGTGACTACGAACAGCAAGGCGAGCAACAGCGTCACGAGTGGTCCACTGAGAGCGAACAGTACTGTCAGCAGTGGCAGCAGGAGCAGTGGAAACACCGGACGTGTGATCGAAAAGAGATACCCCATCCCTAGAATCACACTGAAGAAATAGCTGTAGATCGTCAACCCACACATCAAAGCCAACTGCACATCCCTCAGCATCAAAGGTGAGAACGGAAGGACTAGCCATAGCAGCAGTAGGAGCACCAGCAGTGCAAAGCAGTAGCAGCAGTGCTGCTCGGCAGGGCAGTGCGGCTCGGTGGGGGCGGCGCGGCTCGGCTGAGCGGCGCGGCTCGGCTGGGCGGCGCGGCTCAGCTGGGCGGCTCGGCTCGGCTACTGGCGGTGCGGCTCGGCTCCTGGCGGCGCGGCTCGGCTCCCAGCGGCGCAGCGCAGCAGGGAGGGGGAGGGGGGGAGCGCGAGTGCTTACCAGGGGAGGTTGCAGGGAGGGCCGGTGTTTGGGCGGCAGCAGGGCAGGGCCAGGCCGACGGGCTGCGGGTCAGCGACGGGCGGCAGGTCGGCGACTGGCGGCTGGTCAGGGACGGGCGGCAGGTCGGCGACGGGCGGCTGGTCAGGGACGGGCGGCTGGTCAGGGACGGGCGGCGGGTCGGCGACGGGCGGCTGGTCAGGGACGGGCGGTAGGTCGGCGACGGGCTGCTGGTCAGCGACTGGCGGCGGTCCAGAGGCGGGCGACGGCCGGCAAAGGGGGGGCAACGGGCCGGCGACGGGCGGTAGTGGGCCAGCGACGGGCCAGGTACGGGCGGCAGCGGGCCTCTAAGGGACGCGAGGGGGGGCCGCCACGGGCCGCGAAGGGGCCGCTACAGGCCGGAAAGGGGCCGTTATGGGCCGCAAAGGGGCCGCTACGGGCCGCGAAGGGGCCGCGACGGGCCGTGAAGGGGCCGCTACGGGCCGCTAAGGGGCCGCTACGGGCCGCAAAGGGGCCGCTACGGGCCGCAAAGGGGCCGCTACGGGCCGTGAAGGGGCCGCTACGGGCCGCGAAGGGGCCTCGAAGGGCAGGCGCGACGCGCGCGTCGGGCAGGTAAGGAAAAAAAAAGAACTTTAGTGGTGGGCCCTTAGGAAAAAAAAAGCGAACTAGCTCTATACCATGTGAGATTATTGAGGAATGAATGATGAACTAGGAAACAGATGGGGTACAAGTAGACAACACAAAAGTGTTGTACCCTCTAAGGACTACCCCACTACAGCCTAAACAGACTATAGCATATATAAGTTTGACACCTCTGGCAGCCAGCCACCCCGCAGGTGGCACGACACACTGAGGACGACACTTGCGGCTCTTGGGTTTGCTCCGACGACTACTGGCCCTTCGCTGTTTCTGCGCACTGACCCTTCTCTGCGACCGTTCTACGTCCTCGTGTACGTCGACGACTTTGTTTTTGCTACTACTGACACTAAGGCACTGACGCTTGTGAAGGCAGAACTGCAGAAGAGACACACCTGCACTGACTTGGGTGAGCTGCACAACTATCTTGGCTTGAAGATCACCTGGGACAAAGCACCGCACACCATCACTCCGACTCAGTCACAAATGGTGCAGCATGTCGTTCAGCGCTTCCGCTATCAATTCTCTTCGCCACAACACATTCCTCTGCCTACGAGCCACTGGCTCTCAGCTCCACCTTCGGACGAGTCTGTAGAGCTGAGAGGTCCACATCCAGAGCTTGTGGGCTGCCTCGTGTACCTGATGACCTGCACTCAACGTGACCTCGCGTACCCTCTCAGCATCCTGGTGCGCTTCGTTGCGCCTGGGAGACACTACCCTGAGCACTACTGGGCTGCGCAAAGGGTATTGCGTTACTTGTGCAGTACGTCTGGCATGGTGCTTGTGCTTGGAGGACAGGGTCAAATTGTGCTCACTGGGCACTCAGACGCTTCTTGGGCCGACGACCAGGAGACCCTGTGCTCGTCACAGGGTTACACTTCCAGTCTCTTGGACGTCCACCCGCTCGTCTTCTGTACTTAGTTCCAGCTGTGAGGTAGATATCTACGCTGGGGCTATGGCTGCACAGGAGTTACGCAGGCTGACCTACTTGCTGACTAACTTGGGTGAGCGGCCTCGTTTTCCTTTAGTTCTATACGTCGACAACAAGGCCATGATTGCATTGTGTCGGAAGTAGAGGCTGGAGCACAGAACCAAGCACATTGCCCTTCGTTACTTTCTCGTAGAGCTGCAGCAGCGTGGTCAGCTTCGCCTTGCTTACGTGGCCTCATAGGCCAACACTGCTGATGTCTTCACTAAGGCCCTTGGGTCTGGTGATCATCAGCGTTTCTGCACTGCTCTTGGGCTTGTGCCCACTCTGCCTCACTTGCTTGTTTCTTGATCTAGCTCTACCCTTGTTCTACATTGCTATATATCTGTATACCTGCATGTTTACACTTGTTAGGTTGTGATCAGTGTACTGCCATTGCTACTATAACTCTGCATGTGAACTGGCTTTGTGGCCACTTGCTTGTGCTTGGACTGCGTGGTTATCTTGAGATCCACCCTAAGCTTTGGTTTGCTTCTTCTCTTGACTGGTCTTCTGACCATTTGTTATTCTTGCTATCCCCCACTTTGCCTATGGGGGTGTGTCAAACTTTATATGTTTGTTCTCTTTATGCTATAGTGGGGTAGCCCATAAGGGGTACAACCCATTAGGGTTAGTACTGGTACCAAACGCATTCGTAGTTCATTCATTCGTGCTCCTTAGTTTATGTCAATCTGCTCCGCGTCTTTGGCTGCATAGTAAATTACTAACCCCACTCTATTGGAAAGAACATGAGCTAACATAAACCAACTGGTACCATATGCGGATGCTAACGTACATTCTTGCCATGTATGAGAATAAAATCGAGTTTGTGTGTGCCTCAATAATGTTAGCCTTGTTGAAATTGCTGATGGTTTGTGACATTTGAATATACTATACTACTACTCATACACCACATGATTATTTAGTAGCATATGATCTCTGTGCGCCGGACTTCCCCGCTAGCTCACATATTCTGGAACTTGATGTGCTTGTTGCGAGGTTTGTACACCTCAATATTATCAAGCGCATCTACACTTGACCACTTCCACTTGCTCTCGTCCTCCAGAAGCCCTATGCAGTAGTGAGCTGGCTCTTTGCATCCACACTGTCACATCTGGGCGGCCATCTGGGGGGGGGCTTCCTTGTCTGGCTCTTTGGGCCATCCACATCTCCTTGGGTGGGAGGCGCCGTGCATGTGAACAGTGGTGGTTGCGTGATGTTGTGGTTGTCCTCTAGTGCAGATACGGAGTACTTGGCTAGAAGGATGGCCCAATAGAGTCGCCGGCCGTCAAATGTGCATACGTCACTATATTGGGGGTCGGGGAACGGGGAGGGAGGGAAGTGAAAAATGAGATAATTTGTAGGGAAGCACCAAGGATGTGTGTGTGTGTGTGTATGTGTGTGTGTGTGTATGTGTGTGTGTGTGTGTGTGCGTGTGTGCGTGCGTGTGTGTGTGCGTGTGTGTGTGATTGTACATGGGTGTTTGTGTGTGTGCGCAAGGGCATCGGAACGTGCATGTGTGAGTATGCTTGTGCTAGGGTGTGTAACTGCGCATGTGAGTATGCTTGTACAAGGGCACGTGCTAGGACGAATGAATGTGAATGTGAGTGTGCATGTGTGAGTATGTTTGTGCAAGTGCATGTGAATGTGAGTGTGCATGTGTGAGTATGTTTGTGAAAGTGCATGTGAATGTGAGTGTGCATGTGTGAGTATGTTTGTGAAAGTGCATGTGAATGTGAGTGTGCATGTGTGAGTATGTTTGTGAAAGTGCATGTGAATGTGAGTGTGCATGTGTGTGTATGTTTGTGAAAGTGCATGTGAATGTGAGTGTGCATGTGTGAGTATGTTTGTGAAAGTGCATGTGAATGTGAGTGTGAATGTGTGAGTATGTTTGTGCAAGTGCATGTGAATGTGAGTGTGCATGTGTGAGTATGTGAAAGTGCATGTGAATGTGAGTGTGCATGTGTGAGTATGTTTGTGCAAGTGCATGTGAATGTGAGTGTGCATGTGTGAGTATGTGAAAGTGCATGTGAATGTGAGTGTGCATGTGTGAGTATGTTTGTGAAAGTGCATGTGAATGTGAGGGTGCATGTGTGAGTATGTTTGTGAAAGTGCATGTGAATGTGAGTGTGCATGTGTGAGTATGTTTGTGAAAGTGCATGTGAATGTGAGTGTGCATGTGTGAGTATGTTTGTGAAAGTGCATGTGAATGTGAGTGTGCATGTGTGAGTATGTTTGTGCAAGTGCATGTGAATGTGAGTGTGCATGTGTGAGTATGTTTGTGAAAGTGCATGTGAATGTGAGTGTGCATGTGTGAGTATGTTTGTGCAAGTGCATGTGAATGTGAGTGTGCATGTGTGAGTATGTGAAAGTGCATGTGAATGTGAGTGTGCATGTGTGAGTATGTTTGTGAAAGTGCATGTGAATGTGAGTGTGCATGTGTGAGTATGTTTGTGAAAGTGCATGTGAATGTGAGTGCGCATGTGTGAGTATGTTTGTGAAAGTGCATGTGAATGTGAGTGCGCATGTGTGAGTATGTTTGTGAAAGTGCATGTGAATGTGAGTGTGCATGTGTGAGTATGTTTGTGAAAGTGCATGTGAATGTGAGTGTGCATGTGTGAGTATGTTTGTGAAAGTGCATGTGAATGTGAGTGTGCATGTGTGAGTATGTTTGTGAAAGTGCATGTGAATGTGAGTGTGCATGTGTGTGTATGTTTGTGAAAGTGCATGTGAATGTGAGTGTGCATGTGTGAGTATGTTTGTGAAAGTGCATGTGAATGTGAGTGTGAATGTGTGAGTATGTTTGTGCAAGTGCATGTGAATGTGAGTGTGCATGTGTGAGTATGTGAAAGTGCATGTGAATGTGAGTGTGCATGTGTGAGTATGTTTGTGCAAGTGCATGTGAATGTGAGTGTGCATGTGTGAGTATGTGAAAGTGCATGTGAATGTGAGTGTGCATGTGTGAGTATGTTTGTGAAAGTGCATGTGAATGTGAGGGTGCATGTGTGAGTATGTTTGTGAAAGTGCATGTGAATGTGAGTGTGCATGTGTGAGTATGTTTGTGAAAGTGCATGTGAATGTGAGTGTGCATGTGTGAGTATGTTTGTGCAAGTGCATGTGAATGTGAGTGTGCATGTGTGAGTATGTTTGTGAAAGTGCATGTGAATGTGAGTGTGCATGTGTGAGTATGTTTGTGAAAGTGCATGTGAATATGAGTGTGCATGTGTGAGTATGTTTGTGAAAGTGCATGTGAATGTGAGTGTGCATGTGTGAGTATGTTTGTGCAAGTGCATGTGAATGTGAGTGTGCATGTGTGAGTATGTTTGTGAAAGTGCATGTGCATGTGCAAGTGCATGTGCATGTGCAAGTGCATGTGCAAGTGCATGTGCAAGTGCATGTGCGTGTGCAAGTGCATGTGCAAGTGCATGTGCATGTGCAAGTGCATGTGCATCTGCAAGTGCATGTGCATGTGCAAGTGCATGTGCATGTGCACGTGCAAGTGCATGTGCAAGTGCATGTGCATGTGCATGTGCATGTGCAAGTGCATGTGCATGTGCATGTGCAAGTGCATGCGCATGTGCATGTGCATGTGCATGTGCATGTGCATGTGCATGTGCATTCGTGCGAGACACCAACACCCACCTTGCGAGCTCATTCGCTTGCCGAACAATCCTCCTCGCCTCGCCATCATTCCGCCTCGCCCACTCAATCCGCCCGAACAGGTCGGAGAAGAACCGGTGAGTGGGAAGGAAGTGCCGGTACGGGCACATGAGCGGGTCGAAGAACTGTGTGTACTCGCTCGCCTGCTTGATCAGCATCTGGCTGCTCGACAGCACGCCGCACACGCGCCCGCTGCCTGTCCCACCGTCCACGTCCAGTTCATACTTGTAGCCTTGCATGTCTGTTGGGCCCAGGCGTTTACCAAATGAAATGGAGTCTTGACGGAGTCTGCAGGGAGACAAGGGGTGAAGAGAGGGGAGGGAAAGCGAGAGGGAAGGGGCGAGAGAAGGATGGAGGGGTGGAATGGAATGAGGGTCGAATAACTGGGTGTGCTCGCTGGCCTGCTTGATCAGCATCTGACTGCTCGACAGCACGCCGCACACACGCCTGCTGCCCGTCCCTCCGTCCACGTCCAGTTGATACTTGCAGCTCTGCAGTTCTGCTGGGCCCAGGCGCTTGCTGAATGAGATGGCATCTTGCCGGAGACTGCAGGGGGGAATGATGATGGGGAGAAAGGAAGGAGGTGGGTGGAAAATATTGGTGGGGAGAAGGGGAGGTGATGGGTATGAGAGAGGAGGACCACTGGTATCACCGCACATGCAGATGCTGCTGTCTAGCCAAGCTCGTACTTGTATTGTTGCAGGTTGGACGGGCCCAGCAGGAGGTGGGGAGAGAGTGGGGTGAAAAACAGCAAGGAGAGACGGTCGCCGATGGCTATGGCTTTGCAAGAGGACCTGCAGGGTGAGAGGATATGAGAACTGGGGGGCGGTGAGGGGAGGAGATGGGGAAGCGAGGGGAGGAGATGGGGAAGTGAGAGGAGGAGATGGGGAAGTGAGGGGAGGGATCCGGGAGAGGTGGATGACACTGGGGGAAACCTTGCATCAATGTTCATGAATGTGTGCCAGCCTGCTAGACAGAAAGACATGCCTGGCCGGCTGGCACACGCCCATGGGAAGGAACTGTGACCCATTGGGTATGGGTATGATCCATGGCATGTGCTACTTTGGCATTTCAGTCGTACTTGAAGTTTATGAGTCGACTCAAAAGTTCTCTGATGGGAATCAACTGTGATCCATTGGTGGCTACTTGGGTAAACTCCGTCTGAATTGTTTAGAGTTAGGATTATTGGAAGGTGAATCTAGAGGCAGTTACACAGGAGTGGTAGGGTTTCATCACTCACCCTGCACGGTATTCAGGGTCCACTCCTCCCACTACCCTGGCATCCAGCAGGTCCGGCCGAACGTCCGACATCCTGGTATGGGGAGGAGCGAAAGGGGACAGCGAATGGTGGAACAGACAGGGGAGGGTGTAAATTGGGGTTGAGAGTGAAGTGAGTTCAATCATGGTGCATGCAAAACACGGTGCCATGTGATGCCATGTGGTGTGGTGCCATGTGGTGCCATGTGGTGCCATGTGGTGCCATGTGGTGCATGTCATGTGATGCTATGTGATGCTATGTGATGCTATGTGATGCTATGTGGTGTCATGTGTGGAACCCACGCCACACAATGCAACCGTACCTGTGCACGCGGAATCGTGGGCTGCCACGCCAGTGCTTGGGGTAGATGACCTTGTAATTGGTCATGCCGCCTCGGAACACAGCTCGACTCTCCTTCTGCTCCCACGGGGTCTGCAAACGAGCATGCAATGCCACGAAATTCAATGCACAAGGTGTTTTAAGTACACAAGGACATTGAACGATGATTAAGAGGAAAGGAGTGGAGGAGTGTGAAGGACAGCTGTAGAGGGATATGAGAGATGCACCAATAGGAATTAAATAAAATTACTGCCGTAGTTTCTTTGGGACGCCTGCCCTTTCTCCTGTCCCCCTACTTTTCCTGTGTCTTTTTTCATTGGCATGTGCCGTCACAAATCTGCCGGGGCCCACCTCATTTTCCGCTTCCCGGAAATAGTTGCTGCTGAGGTCAACTGGGTCAGGATAAAGAATGTCGATGCTGCCCGGCGCGCCGTGCACGCTGAAAATGGGCAGCCCTGCTAGGGGCTTCGCAACACTGCTGGCTTTGCTAATGTACATGTCGCATGGATTGAGGAAGAATTCCGCGTTCAGGTTGTGTAGCTTGTACTCGTGTATCGCATCCTGCTTTGCATAACGGGTATGAGAAACGGGTTTCAGGGATTGAGTTTTGGGAGATCAGGAGATTGATGGGCAGGTTTTGGTTGGCTGAATGGATATGGGGTGACGTGTCTAGGTTTAAATCCGGATAGTGTCTGCATAACAGCACTGACTCCTTGGCATACTGAAATGTCCCCGTTGTAGAATATACCGCATCTCGCTATTGTCAACCGACTGACCTGGATTAGTTTCACGGAGAAGACGAATCGCCTGAGGCGGTACCAGTCGAACTCGAAGTTACCGAATCAGAAGAATATCTTCCCGCGAACGATGCGCACGTGCCCCGCGCACGACAGCACCTGCACGCAGCCATTAGCACAACGGCGGGAAGTCGGGATGAACGACGGGAAGGGGAACGTGATGCAGACACGAGGGTGTAAAGTTGGGAAGGTAGGGTGGGGGTGTGGGAAGGAGATGAAGGGGTGTAGTGGGGGGCAGCGGTGAGAGAACATAAGGCGGCAAGAGTGGAACCAGAGAGGAAAACGAATTACGTGGAGAGAAGGGGAATTCAGAAGAACCGTGAGGATGCCGTGGGGGTCCAAAAAGGGAGGGTGGGTCGGGGGGGGGGAGGGGGGGAAGCGGGGAAAGGGGAAGGGGATGTGGGGATGTGTGGGACAGGAGCGCGGGAGAATCTGTGCGGGATTTGACACTCACCTTTGCTATCGTGCTCATCTGCTGCGTGGTTGATCATTCCCCGCGCGGAAGAGCGGGGGTAAGGGGAGGAGCGCGGGGGGGACTGTGCGCGGGAGGGAATGTATGGGGGAACGGTACTCACGTTCGCCATCGTGCCCATTTGCTGCAGCATCGCAGGATTGATCATGCCCCGCGCGCCCATGCCCGCGGTGACGCCCGGAATGCCCATCCACGGGCGCAGGTAGTTGTGCGCCAGGCAGGCGAGCTTCCGCGCGCTGGCGGAACCTCTGCGCGCGCTCAGCGTGGGAAACTTCGCCAGGTCCGCCATGCACTCGTCCGCATTTGCGCGCGTGTCGGGGAAGCCGCACGAGCCCTGCCCCGCCTCGAACACTCTGCCAGCGCAAGCGGGGGAGCAGAAGGGAAACGGCGCGGGGAGGGGAGGGGGGCGGAACAGGGAGAGGAAACGACGCGCGCGACCGAAAAAACTCAGCATGAGCAGCGAGAGGCAGTGTGAAACGAGCTTCCGGAACGGACACGATTGGAAAGTCGGACGACGAAGCCATAGCCTGGATGCTGGCGGAAGGGAGTTGAATGCGCTTGTGCTTGAGCTTGACTTGACGAGCGGGAACACGGTGAGAAGAAATAGGGTGGTCAGGGATTTCACTGTGCAAACGAAAGACCATGCGCGTTGGCGCACCTCTGCTCATGATGCTCTTCTCGCCGAACTTCGCGGCCTGTTTGTAACGAGGATGCCGACTGTAGCACGGCCGCCTCCTCCTGCTCGTACTGATGCCGCTCCAGCATGCGACCCGGACTCTCGTCCACCTGGCGCGGTTACACACGGGGAAGGGAGGGGGGGGGGAGGGAGGGCAGGGGAGCAGGTGCATTCCCAGGTTGCGAGTGTCTTGACGTTAAAAGATGACTTCTGAATTGACTCAGAAGCCAGACTCCGAGTCCATCTGGCACAGGTTACACACGGGGGAGCGGATGCATTCTGCTAAGACTGCGAGCGTTGCACACGGAAACAAATATCTCGCGACCTAAGAACGAAGAAGAAACGAGCGCGACGGAGTGGACTGATTCAGCGCCAGTTGTATGGAGTGGGTTGCGGAAGATGGGGAGGATTACAGGCGGGTGAGGTTTGGGGGGGAGGGGAAGGGGGGGTGGGGGCGGGACTATAGGTGGGAGAAGGGGCGGGAAGGAGGGGAGGAAGGAACATTGAGATGTTTCCGATCAGTGAACTGGATTACGGGGCAAACCCGGGCGGTAAAGCATCATACCAATCCACGGATTTGAAAAGCGCCGTTCTGCCCCCGAACAATGCGGGCCCGTTGCGCGCCTAGCAGCAGCAGAACGAGAACGAGCAGCGTCGGCATTGACGGGGACGCTCTCTCCTCGCGAGACATTGGCGTGGGTGGGATTAGCCCTGATTGGTATTACCGCTACTATGACCAACTTGAAAGTGATTGGCCCTGATTGGTATTAGCAGAACTGCGGGATGGATGAACCGTTGGTACTAGTTGAGCGTGAGTGCGTCGACTGCCTGACTCAGGCAGGGGCTGATCTGGTTTGGGAGAGCTCGTCTGTTTTGGGAAGCCGTAGTACGAGTGCGAGAGCTGGTTGTGGCGCTGCAATGGGATTGAGAAACAGTCGATACTTCTGCAAGGATGAAAGGTGGTTAGTAAAACTAGAATCGCATAGCGAAGCAAGCTGCAGTTGCGATACCGAGCTTGCGAGAAGGGGATGACGAAACAACATGCAGAAATCACCACATTGTCTCTTGAACCAAAGCGAATTCTCCTGTGAATCTTTAGGCAATTATGCGCGAAGAGTGCCACGCATAGTGCGAAAGTTTCAAACGTTACAGAGGACCAATTGTGGATGGTGGTGGTGGTGGTGGTGCAATTCTCCTGGTGACTGGCTGGAAAGCTGGCGGGGGCAACACAAACCACACTTGCTCAGGTGAGAGCCCACCCACACTCTGACAGACACAGGGAGGTTCTTGAATACGACTGTGAATTTAAATAAGGGTTGTGTAACTGTAGCATGTGAGAAGATACAATACGACTCGACAAATTAACTCGGTTAATGAGAAGATACATTACCGAATTGTTATTTTTGGGTTGCGTAGCAACCCTGTATATTTGGTTTCACATTTTGGGGACATCATCTCGAAAATGATTTCTTTTTTCCACACTCATTTGAGATTTTTGAGACCGTGTTCAAACAAACGCTTCAAGAAGTGAATAAGAATCAATCTTGAATGCGATATTCTTAAATGTGAAGCCAAATACATACGTACGTATCATGTTGAAACCATGAATTTGCTCGACCGTCCCAACATTGTTGATAAATACAGCGGATAGTACAGCCAAACATAAGATTCAGGTATCAACATGAACGAATTCAATTGTACAAATGAACGACAAGGTATAAGGTGGTGTGGATGCTCCAAAATGAGTGCTAAAATGCATGTAGCAACAGAGGTTGATGGGATCGTTGAAACAGCGAAAACAAGCTGCCCCAAAGACGATTACACCCTCCAATTTCGTACATGTCACATACGGTAATAACACCACACTAAAAAACGCACATACCACAAACACGAATGCACACGCAAGTAAAAATCAACAACACCTCGCAGACGCACGCACACAGACACATACAAGCCAATAAACAAAAATACATATGTCAAATGTGATCATTATGTTCTAGGCTATAGTGGGGTACTCACTAGAGAGTACAACCTGTTTAGGGTTACCGTACATATATCAAATGTGATCTTTATGTTCTAGGCTATATTGGGGTACTCACTAGAGAGTACAACCTGCCATAATGTTATAGTGCTTACATTTGTGTAGGCTATAGTGAGGTAGCCCATAAGGGGTACAACAAAATTAGGGTTAGTACTTGTACCCAACTGCTTCATAGTTCAGGGTACATTCCGCTGTGGACCATGTCCCAATCGATGTGTCCCAATCAAGATTTGGCCGAGTCGCGCTCAAATGTCTCGAGTTTGCATGTCCCAATCGATCGATGTATTGCGACTCTGTACAGACGCGCGACAATTATGTGCGAACGTTTGTGATTGGTCATAGAATAAACATGCCCACTCGTCCTTGCGCAGCACATACACCAACACCTCCAGGTCCGCGGTAGATCCTTGGTGATGTCCAAGGAGGCCGCGGAGGGTACAGTACTCCTCCGCAGTGCCAATAATTGCCTCAACGGCACATACATCTTCAAATCATCCTCTAGTACGTCAGTTTTTATAATCAAACATAGCACAGACACCATTACTACACACGCATAATCCACGCATGATGGCAGAGCCTAGAGCCATCCCCTTCATCCTACGCCTCCTCGTCGCCTGGGTCACCTACTACTACACCATTTTCTACGAAAATGTCGCGAAGTCCTTCGTAGGCCTCATAGAGTCCGGTGTGTTTGAGGACGCGGATGAGCAGTCCTCATCGTCCGGGGACGACACCGGGGAGAACCGTCGTCACAGAGCGAGTGTACGGCGGCGACGTCATGCTTTGTGGGTTGAAGACCTGCAACACATGCGGGAGAACGATTTCCAAGACATATTCAGGATCAACCGCGCCATACTTGAGCATGTAAAGTCTGGGATGCGACAATATCTAGAGCCCATCGTCCATCGGTCGATAATCACAATGGACACTGCTTTGCTCATCCCAATAAAGTACTTGGCGAGTGGGATTTCATTCGTCGACATGTCGTACCTGTTCGGTGTCTCCAAGACACTCTGCCACGAGCTTGTTGACGTGTTCCTCACCGAGTTCCCCTCTGTCTTCAAGGCCGCCTGGGTGCGCTTTCCCACACGCGATGAACTTCCCGAGATGGCGCGTGAATTCGCTGCCATCAAAGGTGTACCTGCAGTGGTGGGGGCTGTGGACGGGACTCACATCCACATGAAAGGGATGGAAGGGCACAGGGCGGAGTACTGGACAAGGAAGTCGGCCTACGCCGTTCAGCTCCAAATCACGTGTGATGCACGAGGCAGGATATGGGATTACCTCATCGGCTATCCCGGCAGCGCGCACGACATGCGGGTTTTCAAAGAGTCTGCACTACTTGAGAGGTTACACAACGGGGACATAGCCCCATACCAGATTGTTGGGGATGCAGCTTACCCGCTACGAGAATACTGCCTAACCCCCCTGCATGCACCGCGCGGAGAGGACCTAATGGACGATTGGGCCCAATGTTTCAACTACTGCCAGAGCGCCACACGCATGACGGTGGAACGGTGCATCGGCGCCTTGAAAGGGAGATGGCGCATCTTCGGCGGGCGCAACGACTGCAGGTTGTGGCGCATTCTCGCAGGAGCCGCGTGTTGTGTGATCCTGCACAACTTGTGTGAAGAGATGGCAGTCGTTAGGCGCAAGAACATGGCCTGGTTCAATCTGCCCCGCAACCGCGACTCTTGGTGGACACGGGGTGCCATTGCGACACACAAGTGGGAACCCTGTGTTCCCCCAACACAACAGGCTCTGAGAGAGAGGCGGAAAAGACTGGGTGAGGCCCTGCAGGACTCTTACGCTAATCGTCGGCGCCGCGCACCCATATCTCCACATCCTCAGCACCCGGAGTGACGGTGTTGACGTCGCCAACATCGTCGCCATGCTGTGCGGCTTCGGGAGGTGGTGCGGACTCCCCGCGTGGCGGAGGAGGGCTGAAATCCGGCGGCGCACGGTGCACGTCCGGGGGCGCCGATTCAGTCATGCGCTCGCGGGCAAGTCGCATGTCCTGCGCCATCCATTCACGGACGAGGCTCTCAATGCGCGTCATCGCGTCACCGTGACAATCCTTGATGGTCGCGGAGACCAGCTTGGCTGCTTGCATGGTAGCCGTCTCATGCAGCCGTGCACGCCTAGGTGTTGCGGTGGTCGGCGGCGGCGGAGCTGTGATAGAGGAGCGGGGAAAATAGTCCAACTACCCTTGTTTGATGAAACCTGCATATTGGCGAATAAAATAAACGGATTCATCGTATTCAAACTACGATAAGTCAAACGCATATCAAGCTAGAGGTGATAGAAGCACGACTCACCCGTAAAGGTTGGTGTTGACGTGCCTGGCTGAGACGAACTTGGAACCTCCATGCCGGCCGGCACGTTGACATCCGTGGCGCCGCCGCCGTCCACTGCATGCGGTGCGGCTGCGGCGGTGTCCTGGTTGTGCAGCTCCAGGTACGGATACCACGGTGGTTTCTCAACCGAGCCGTGGCCTGACCCCCCGTCGCCACGCTTGTACTCCCGCCAGAGGAGCGTCAAGTTACGCCACTGCTTCTGCAACGCGTTGACACCCCTGCACCATCCAGGGTTCGACTCCTTGATGTGCGCGAGTAGTCGGACCCAGTATTGCGTCCCCTGCTTCCCCTTGAGAGGCTCGAGCTCCTCTTTCATGAACCACTTCGCCGCGGCGAATATGGTGCTCTCCTTGTCCGACCATAAGCCCCTCTCGACTGGTGCAGCCGATCGCTTCTTCCGTGGCTCCTGGCGTGGCGGTGGTGGCGCCGCCTTGCCTTTGCCTTTGTTCGTCCCAGATGCGCGTGCGGCGCTCCGTTTTGTAGTCACAGACACAGGTTGCGCTTCCTCCTCCGTGTCGTCCTCGGCGTCCTCATCTTCATCGTCGCCGTCGCTGGGCGACATCCCAGCGTCTTCCGGTTCCTCCTCGTCGTCGTCGGTGTCGAGGCCTTGTTCGGGGTCGTCATCATCGTCATCGTACGCATCTTGCTCCACGACAAGCCGGTGTGTTGCAGCCGTCCTTGCAGGCTGACGACGCACACGTGACGGGGCCGCACTGGGCGACTGTGCACTGGATCCCTGGCCGTCAAGCACGGGCGGCGCGGATAATCCCTTCGGATGGCGCCCGTTGGCGATCTGCTGGTTCATCCAGCGGATGTAAGGAATGTCGTCAAGATCCTTGGGGCAGTCGTTAAGGGCCTGCCCCTTACGCTTACGAGCCATGCTGGCGGATAGAGTGCTTCTAGATCTAGATCTTTAGGGAGCGGGAGCAGAGAGAAATGAACAGATTGGAACAGGAAGGATGGTGCACGAAGATGAACCCGTAAGGTGCTGGGAGGTGGAGGAGTTGTGGGGAAGGAGCATTGGAGCTGGGGGAAGGAGCGCTGGCGGGGACGTGCGCGTCCCTGTCAATAATTCCGGGTGTGTCGTCTGGACCAATCACTACGCAGCGTACGCGTTGATGGGGATAGTGGGTTTTGGGGAGATGTCGTCTAGATACATGCTGCATGTGTTGACATTTGGCTCCGCGTGCGACTGATGGACTGTGTTGCAATTAGCTGGCGACTGCTCCGTGTTTCACGTCACCCAATGATAAATACATTTGGCGACTACCACGGGCGGCCCGGCATTCTGACACCTGGCAGCATATGCTGTACGTACGCGTCACAATCGATTGGGACACATCGATTGGGACAGTGTCCACAGCGGAATGTACCCTCATTCATTCTCATTCGTTATTCTTGACATGGTTTCAGAGCAGGTCCTTTGATATGACCGTTTTTTTTTTCCTTGGGCCCACCACTGAGCTGCCCCTAGCGACCCTCGTGCCGCACCTGCTGCCCAGCGCGCCGCCCTCGTGCGGCTTGTCGCTCCTAGCCCGACCCGTCACCCCTAGGCCCGTCGCCCCGGCCCGTCGCCCCTAGGCCGACCCGTCGCCCCTAGCCCGGCCCGTAGGCCCGTCGCCCCTAGCCCGGCCCGTCGCCCCTAGGCTCGTCGCCCCTAGGCCGGCCCGTTGCCCCTACCCAGGCCCGTAGGCCCGTCGCCCCTAGCCCGGCCCATCGCCCCTAGGCCTGTCGCCCCTACGCCCCTAGCCCCGGCCCGTCGCCCCTACGCCCGGACCGTCGAACCTAGGACAGTCGCCCCGGCTAGTAGCCCGACGCCCCTACGCCCCGGCCCCTCCACCCGACGCCTCTAGGCCCCGGCCCGACGGTCGTCGCCCCTAGGCCCGCGACCGACGCCCCTACACCCCGACCCCTCCACCCGACGCCCCTAGGCCCCGGCCCGACGGCCGTCGCCCCTAGGCCCGTCACCCCTAGGCCCCGGCCCCGGCCCCTAGGCCCCGGCCCGTCAGTCGACCCCAGGCCACGCGAGCCGCCACTTCCGGCCCGCCCCTCGACCCTGCTGCTCTGCTAGCCGCCCCTTGCGGCCCTCTCACTACCCCTTGTTGCTGCCTGCCCTGTGCTCTGCGCTGCCCTGCTTCTTCTCACTCTGCGTGCTGCGCCACTATGGCTTCTCTCCACGTGCTAGGGTTCGATCATGAGGGACGCCCCCTACAGTTTGACACGTGGCTCGACGACCTGCAGCTGTACCTACTGAGCGACTCTAGGGACAGTGTTTCGTTGTTTGACCACACGTCCGGCACCGCTCCCGCCCCTCCTGCCACAGCTGACAGTGCGACCCGCTCACAGTGGCTTACTCGCAACGCTGCTGCCCGCTTAGCCATTCGCAACCACCTGCCGTTGGCCGAATGCGCTCACTTCAGTCAGCACAGGACAGCACGGGCACTGTACGACGCTGTTGTCGCTTGATACTCCTCGCCTGCCACTGCTGCTCTAGGCTGCCTCCTACTGCCCTACCTGTTCCCCGAGCTGTCCGCCTTTGCCAAAGTAGAGGACCTGGTTTCCCACCTTCACACTAGCGACGCTCGCTACCGCACTGCCGCCCCAGCCGAGTTTCTTGACAGGAACCAGACGCCGATGTTCATCACCCTCTACTTCATAGTCACTCACCTCCCTGACTCTCCTCGCTCTGTCAGGGACCACTTTCTCTCCCTCGACCCCACAGTCCTCACTATTGACCTACTCGAGCAGCACCTCCTTGCAGCTGAGACTAGTGTAGTCGCTGTAGGTGCTGCTCGTGGCACTCCGCACACGCCCTTCTTTGAGGGGTGCTCCCCATCCCCCCTTGCCCCCTCCTACGACTCTGCTGCTGCTGTCGACGTCCCTAGTGCTGAGGGCGTCGGGGCTGCTTCTGCTAGTGCGAAGCGCCGCAGCAGCAAGGGCAAGGGTGGCAGGGGTGGTGGCGGTGGCAGCGGGAGTAGTGGTGGGGGCAGCAGTGGAGGTGGTGGAGGCAGTGGAGGTAGTGGCAACGGTGGGAGTGGTGGCAGGAGTGGGGGCTTTGGTGGCGGCGGTGGAGGCAGCGGTGGGAGTGGCGGTAGTGGCAGCGGTGGGAGTGGTGGCGGTGGGACTGGAGCTCAGCGTGGAGGTTTTGGAGGAGGCCAGAGGCAGCGGCAGCAGCGTCGGAGTGAGACCCCGTCGCCCCAGCAGCTTCGTGAGTGATTGTTTCAGCGTGGGGCGTCTGGGGGTAGTGTGAGCTGCCCGTATGTCATTCGCACGGGTGACCGTGCTGGTCAGACATGCGGGAAGCCTCACACTCAGCACCGCTGCTTCTCCCTGTCAAACTTATACATACTATAGTCTGTTTAGGCTGTAGTGGGGTAGTTCTTAGAGGGTACAACACTTTTGTGTTTTCTACTTGTACCCATCTGCTTTCTAGTTCATTCATTCCTCTCATGATTCTCACATGGTATAGAGCAGGTTCGAAAAATTTTTTTCAGGGCCCACCACTACGAATCTTTTTTTTCCTTACCTGCCCGAAGCGCGCTTCGCGTTTGTCCTTGCTGCGCCCGTGCGCCTGCCCTTCGAGGCCCTTAGTGGCCCGTCGCTGCCCCTTCGCGGCCCTTAGCGGCCCCTCTTAAGGCCCTTCGCGGCCCCTCTTAAGGCCCTTCGCGGCCCCTCTTAAGGCCCTTCGCGACCCCTTTAGCGGCCCGTCGCGGCCCCTCGCGGCCCTTCGCGGCCCCTCTTACGGCCCTTCGCGGCCCCTTCACGGCCCTTCGCGGCCCTTCGCATCATCAGCTCGAATTCGAAGGACCAGGTATAGAAGTCCTTTCCGTCAAACGGTGTTGATGTTTGCAGTTTCAGCACGTGTGTGAATTGTGACTGCAACTGAAGTGCATCCAGTGTCTTCGTCTCTTGTCCAGGTGGGAGCTGATTCGGCATGAAGCTGACAGAGCCGCGTTGAGGTACATACGGTGCAAAGGTAGGCTGTTGATTTCCACGTGCAAAAGATGAGTCGTCAAGACTCATGGGAGTGACTCCGTTGTTGTTGTCGCTGTAGGTTGATTGCGCAGGTGCCGCTTGTTGATGTTGCTCGTAGAACGACATGAAGGAGAAGAATTTCTCCATCATGCTTGGGTCGATGCCGGTTGCTTGGTTCGCAGGAGTCTCAGTTGACACAGCAGCTGGTCTTTGAGTTGTGCCTCTTTCTGTCTGCAGTCCAGAGGCTGGCGGTGGAGTAGTACTGGGAGATCCAGTAGACGAGCTTCTTTCCTTCTGTGTTGCTATGTCTTCTGATGTTGCAGGAAGTTGAACAGAGTTGAGTTTTGTCTTGCAGGCTCTCATACCATGTTGGGCTGAAAAAGTCCTTAGGATCGTTTCAAGATTAAACTCTCAAAGTGGTGATGTATTAAGCGGAAGCGTAATAGTGGATTAATTGAGCCACCTTGTACTAGTGTGTGAGAACAACATGAATTGATTATAGCAAAGAGATACAAGGTTTTATAGGATTACAAGGAATGCGAAGGGTTTAATTGTATCTGCTATTGCGGTTCGATACAGCGACGACTCGGGTAACTGCTCAATAACGAGCCAGTTATTTGTCCTTGCTGTCGCGCTGCCTTTGTCAAGTCAACGACCGCTGACCTTTGACCTTTGCTTCAACCTCATGCTGTTGTCGCCTTGTCAACCGCTTTGGTTGACTCGGTGTTGCTTCGCTGTGAATATGCTTCTCTTTTGTTTTAGTGCTCGATACTTCAGAAGCGTAAACTAAATGTTTCCAACAGCGTTGCCTCCGGGTTTACCAACCCTGAACCTGCACCCAACCATGCGCGGTCCCTTGACCTCGGCCTAGCTAACCTTCGCTATATCAGTGCTAGGTCTCATTAACTGCTTAGTTGTTATCACTTCTGTTGAATCCTGCGCAGTCTTCCCATTACAACTCATATGAAGGTGCGTGGTAAGGAATGCTTGAAAATTCCTTACAACTTCTAGGTGCGGAAAGTGACTCATCAAACTCGTGTACTCGTTACAGAGGTGGACGAATTCAATGCACCAACCAAGGCTCCAGGAAGTTTGCTTCCTGCCTTGTTGGTTCCTTGAAACTCTCGTTTCCTCGCTTCACGTCCAATCAGGGTGGCTTTTTGAAGGCACTGCACACGAGAAACTTCCATCAACACGGGTTTGGGTCTCATGTCCTCGGTGCAGCAATCTGGTTCTCGGTGCAGTACTGTATAGCAAAACACTTGGCATCCATAACCAGAAAGTGAGCTTGCGAACGGCAGGAAGGAACTGAATTTCAAGAATACGCCCTAAAGGGCTTGAGTTGCATGTCTGGCGTCAAGTCCTGGCTCCTTATGTCAACATATAGCTCTCGGTTGGTGTCATCAATCGGCTTTGTCAGCAGAGAGGTGGGGAGCAAAAATGATGGTTAGCGTGTGATCCGCCGCCTCGACACGGAGGATCAAGAGTGCTAGGCTAGAAAGCTCGGAGTCTTTTGGTAAGTGCTAGACTTAGCCCTGAAGCTCCTCAAGGAACGCTACTGACCGTGTGACATGGTATTTCCCTAGGCAGCCGAAAGTAGTGCGGTAGTACGTTTCTGGTTGATTCTATACTGTAGATTGGGCTTCTTGTTTTGACACCCACCCGTGTTGAATAGAGGAGGGTCGATGTACAGCACAGACAGAATCTTGATCTGGCTTGGCTCACACGGGCACATGGACCACAGCCGACGAGGCGGCGCGACATTCTCGGGAGAGTCAGCTCGGGGTGGGGGATCCGCTCAGGTCAGCGGAGGGGTCGGCGCGGAAAGGTGAAGGGTTTGCTGGCTGCGGCGGAGCGGAGCTGCCAGGGTCACTCCTGCGGGCCACTGCGATGGATGGGTGTCACTGGGGTTGGTTGGTTGGCGCGGACGTGAGGTAGGGCATGAGAGAGGTCTGGCATACTGGTGTGAGCTATAGTAGATCCCTGCCTTTGTTAGGCCGCCGTTATTCACGTAAGCAAGTCTAATAAGTTGGGCGCGTACATTTATTTTGGACTTAGTAAACAGCCCTAGATACCAGCTAGATCATTACGATTCGTACGCGTCGGGTTAGCCTCCTCGATTCTATTGGTTTTGCCCCCTACATAAGCTTTGCATTTACCATTGTCGCCGCAGAATCTTAAATAAGCTATTTCGAGCCTGTTGGCCTCAGCGACCATGGGTCAATGTCAGATTGTCGCGACGCGATTACGACTTAGGCGATAGGATCTCTTTGTCAGTGCCTCTCGCGTCTATGCTCGGGCGTGCGTCCAAGCATGCCTCCCAGGCCAGTCAACTTCTTCCATAGGTCAACGAATCTCCGGTCAACGCTAGGTCAAACTCGCGGCTCCACGTCGTGCTCCGCCTCCCCCGCGCGGTCCTCGCAATCCTCCACCTCCTCCTCGTCCTCCTCCGCATGTCAGAGCGGCATCGAAGGCGCAGCAGCGGATGAGGCGCGCCGGCAGCCGGTGTTGACGGCGGGCGAGACCATATCGCGCTGCCTCGCGACGCCCACCACCAGCCCCATCTGGCCGCTCAGCACGCCGCCCTGCTCCTCCTCCCCGCATGCCTCCCCCGCGTTCTTCTCCCCCTCATGGCGCCCGCTCCTGCCGCTCTCCACCTCCATCGCCACCACGTGCCTCGCGTCGCTAGGCGCGCCGTGCGCGCCGGATTTCAACGCGGGGAAGGAGACGCCGTGGTGCTTGGCGCATGGCGGCGGTAATAGGCCGGCAGGCGGAGCATCAGCGGTTGGAGCGGCGGATTCAGCGCGCGCCGCATGGGCGCTGCCGAGGATCACCTCCGCCGCGCCCTACGGCACGTGGCGGCGCGTGATGTCGTGCGCGCCGCCGCCCGCTGTTGTGATCACGCGCCGCCTGCACGACGCGCAGCTGCTGGGGCAGGTGCCCGGCCTCGCCTTCTGCTCGCGGCCCGTCGACGGCGACGCTGAGAAGAGGTCTGTTGGCGCCGTCTTGGCCCGATCTATATTCGCTCACAATTGCTGCTCTCTCCATTCGTAGAATACAGAGCTGGCGTGTTATTTTTGTGCCCTTTTCGCTTGGGGGTCTCAACTCTGTCATGTCGTGCTGTGCCATCGTTCCTTTTTTTGTTGTTGTTGAATTAGCTTTTCTTCTCTCGCCTTGTTCAAATGCCTTTTCCTTACCATTTCCATCGTGCTTCCTGCTGCGCGCGCGGCAGCAGCGGCGCCCCCGAGGCAGCGAAGGAGGAGGAGGAGGCGCTGCGGCTGGTGGCGGGCGCATGCGTGCTGCCGCACCCCGACAAGCTCGACCGCGGCGGAGAAGACGCCTTTTTCATCCTCCCCGACGTCTCCGCCTTAGGTCCGCGCTCGCTCCCCGTACCAACCCTCTCCGCCTTAGGCCCGCTCCCTCAGCATCCCTTCCCGCTTTAGGTCAGCGCTCCTCTCCCAGCCCCTCTGACCGCTTTCTAGCCCAACAGGCCGGCAAACCTCCTTCCCTTCCCCCTCTCTCTGCCCTTCCTTCCTACCCTCTCCATCCTTAGGTCAGCGATCCCTGTTACGCACCTGGTCAAACAGAAAGTGTTGTGGTTTTTTTTTTTTTTTTTTTCGCCCTTAAATACATCGTTGACCGTACGCTCCACCTCCCCATAGCACCTCACCCCTCCACTCTCGCTGCATTCTCGTGTCGTGGTCCGTCCCATCCCTACTCCTCCACTGCTCTTTTTCCAGCCCTATCGCCCGTGCTCGCGCCCCTCTGCCGTCCTAACCGTCTCCGTCTCCCCGCCCCCCTCCCGCTGCCGTCTCCGCCTCCGCTGCCCTTTCCCACGCTGCCCTTTCCGTCGCCGCCCTTCCCCCGCGCTGCCTTCCGCCGCGCTGGCCTTTCCCCGCGCTGCTCTTTCCCCGCGCTGCCCCACGCTGCCATGGCAGGGGTGGCGGACGGCGTGGGCGGGTGGGCGGACGTGGGGGTGGACGCGGGGGCGTACGCGCGCGAGCTGATGGGGGAGGTGCAGGCGGCCGTCAGGCGCGAGCCCAAGGGGTGCGCGGACACCCTCCGCGTGCTGACGTCAGCGCACGCCAAGACGCGCAGCCAGGGCTCCTGCACCGCGTGCCTTGTGGTGCTCACTGCTGACGTAAGAAGTGGATGGGGGGGAGTGGGGGGAGGGATGGGGAGGTTTGGGGGGAGGGATGGAGGGGTGTGGGGTGAGGGGCAGAGGGAAAGGGGGAAGGGATGAGGGGGGGGTTTGGGGGGATGAAGGGAGGGGTGTGGGGACAGGGATGGAGGGGTGTGGGGGGAGGACACAGTAAGAGGTGGATGCGTCACGTCATGTATTGATGTTCCATGACGTGCCCGACACTCCTCTTTCGATTCTCATATTTCTCCACCCCTCCCCCTCCCTCCCAAACCCCCACCCCAACACCCCCTTCCCCTCTCCATCCCCCACCCCCCAACATCCCTTTCCCCTGTCCTTCCCCGTCACCCCGCCCGCCCTTCTCCTCCCCCCCTGGCAGCGGCTGCAGGCGGCGAATCTGGGCGACAGTGGGTTTGTGGTGGTGCGCAATGGGCGCATCATATTCAAGTCGCCCCCGCAGCAGCACGACTTCAACTTCCCCTTCCAGCTCGGCAGTGACGGCGGCGACTCGCCCTCCGCTGCTGAGGTGAGTGAGCTGCACTGCGGTGGTGCAGAGACGAGCGGTGCAGATGGGTGCAGAGTGGTGAGCGGGGCAAATGGGTGCAGAGTGGTGAGCGGGGCAAATGGGTGCAGAGTGGTGAGCAGTGCTGAGGGGTGCAAAATTGGGGGGATGGGACAAGGGGTGATGTGCCATCACACATGATCGTACAACCAGCAACATGCTGCGTGGTCCTACGGCGGACAGCATGTTGCATTGCACGGCCCCCAGACATAATGAGCTGACCCTTAGCCAGCCTCTGCACCGCACTTTCACATGCCTGATGTGATCTGTCAACCTTACTCGTTCACCCGGTGATGCTCGCCAGCCCAGCCGGTGTTATCTGTCAAACGCCCTTCATCTCAATCTCACCTCCACCACCCATCTCCTCGTCCCGTGCGGCCTCCCTCCCTCCCTCCCCGCCTCCCACTCCCTCCCCGGGCAGGTGTTCTCCCTGCCAGTAGCAGCGGGGGACGCGGTGGTTTTGGGAACAGACGGCCTGTTCGACAATGTCTTTGACAGCGAGCTCGCCTCCACCGTCATGCACTCGCTCACTCGCTGCTCTCACCCACCCCCCCTGTCCTCCCCCTCCCAGGTCTTCTCCCTCCCGGTGGCAGCGGGCGATGTAGTCGTGCTGGGCACGGACGGTCTGTTTGACAATGTCTTCGACTCAGAGCTCGCCTCCACCGTCATGCACTCTCTGCTGGCGGGCCGCGAGCCACAGCACACGGCGGAGCACATTGCGACGCTGGCGCGCACGCGCGCGCAGGACCGCATCCGCATCTCGCCCTTTGCACGTGCAGCGCAGGAGGCGGGGTACCGGTACTACGGGGGCAAGCTGGATGACATCACTGTCGTCGTGGCTTATGTGGCCGGGCCTAATTTCGGACCGGGGTGGTGGCGCAACTGCCGGTGATGGGGAGGAGGGAGTCGCGGGGAGGAGTGGGGAGGGGTGGGGAGATGAAGCGGCATGGAGGGATTGGGATGTGACCGACAGATGCGGATGAGGACAAAAGCTGAGGCGGATGGAGAGAAGGAGTGGGGTATATGAGAGAGACGCAGAGGCATATGAAGTTAGTCAGGAGCGCACACATGCAGCAGTGTACGCGGTGCCGGCCGGGGGCCGAAGCAACTCTGGGATGGTTGGCATGACCATCACGCACCCTCATGGCCACCACACGCACTTGCTAATTCGCCGACATCACACGGGGCATGGGGCACATGTTACCACATGTCACCACCACTGGAACACGCTCGCGCAACACGGACATCAGTACCCTCCACACAGTTGTGTGTTGATACACTCTCGTCATGGCAGCACAGCACAGCCCGCGTGCGTGGGTCCCCACCCCAAGACATGTTCCAATGGGCCCATGCGAGCATGGTTGTTGCTGTGAGTCCGCTGTCTGTCCACCTCATGTCCACTGTCCAGCTCATGTCTTCACCGCTCCTCGTGCCACCCAGCAGCATCAAACGTTGACATGATTCTCATGTTTCGCTGCCTCCATTGGCAAGTGGGCATCTGTGCTTTTTGCCTGTGTGTGGGGCAGTTGGTTTTGGGGCACACTAAGGGTTTTCTCTTTCTGTAGTCAGATATGATAATGTGGGATCTATAAGTGTTGACACATTACCCCCTATATTACTGTAGTATTAAACGGTAGCAGCTTTACAGTATGCTACATGGAATGGTAGTGTCGGTATTCATATTACAAGACAGCATAAGCAGTGCCAACAGTCCCTAACCACCTCTCCACGCATACCCAGGTGTGCAGGTGGGGGCCAAACTAGAAGCCCTGGTAGAGCAGGTCGTAGTGGGGGATTCGGTCTCTGGGCAGCGGGCATGTGACTATGAGCTTGCCCCTCATCGCACCCCTGAATATGGTCTGCACCCCGGGGGTGAGAAAGGAGGGATGGGGAGTGGGGGATGGGGAGAGAGGTAGGGATGTGGAGGAAAGCGGGAACATGGGACGTGTGTCGGTGGGCAACGAGTGTGCTGGAATGCGCAGCATGCACAAGGCAGCACGCCAAGAGCAGTGCTTCCCTCTGGGACAGCAAGGAACAAGCCCTGCCCATCACAACAATCACCACTACCCCCTGCCGCCCTGCTCCTTCGCCCTATCCGTATCAGCCCCCCCCAAATCCTTCATCCAGTTCCCTTCCGCGCCTTCCTCCCCCACCCACCTCTTACCCTAACCCAGTTTACCTCCTCACAACCACCCTCCCCTCCCCCTTTCCTTCCCTCCCCTTTTATCCTTCCCTCCTCTCCCTGTCCCACCTTCTCCCCCTCCCCCCCCTCCCCCCCCGTCCCCCCGTCCCCCCCTCCCCCCTGTCCCCCCCTCCCCCGTCTTCCCTCCCCCCTCACCTCAATGACATCAATGTAGTCCTGCTTGCACGTGAACGGCCCCACCCACTTGCCGTGGTCGGGCGTGCTGCAGCGTACGCGTGAAGGGGGCGGAGGTGGTGGAGGGGGGGCAGGACGAGGACGGAGAGGGGGCAGCAGGGGAGGGGAGTGGGAGAGGGAAGCAGGGGGGGGAGGCAGTGGCAGGGAAGTGAGGGAGGTGAGATGAGTGTTAGAAGATTTTTGAGGTGCCTCGAAAAGTGATGAGACAGTTGGGCGAATGGTGATGACATGCCCAAAATGAATGGTGATGTCATGGGGTGAGTGAGGGGGAGGGAGGGGAGGAGGGGGACTCACGCAACCGCTACCGGCATCCAACTTGACTGGCGTGAGTCCCCCTCCTCCCCTCCTCCCCTCCTCCCCTCCTCCCCTCCTCCCCTCCTCACCCCACATCCCTGTTCAACACCCTTCCTCCCTCCCGCCCTCCTGTCAACGCCCGCCACACCCCCAACTTAGTCCCCACGTGCCCCGCGCCCACCCCTCGCGCACGCGGCGTCCATCTTGACGTGAGTCGCGTTGAAGAACACATCCCATCCCCTTCCTCCACCTGCCCCCCTCTCCCTCTCGGCCCCCACCCCCCTCGCAACCACCCCTCACCCCCCGCGCACCTGGAGTCCATTTTGACGTGAGCGGCGTTGAAGAAGACGCAACGTCTGCTCACGCTCACCCATCCTCTTCCTCCAACACCCCCCGCTCTCCGTTCCGGCCCCCCCCCACCCCCCTCGCAACTTCCCCTCACCCCTCGCCCTCACCCGGCGTCCATCTTGATGTGAGTGGCGTTGAAGAAGTACACACAAGCAGGCAGCACCTGCACCCCCTGTCCCACCCCTCCCTCATCCCCCACCTCTCTTCCCCCCCATGCTACTCCTTCCCCCCTCCCCACCCTGCTTATATTCCCCCTTGCTCACCCGGAGTCCATCTTGATATGCGTGGCGTTAAAGAAGAATACACAGGCCGGCACCACCTGCACGTCCAGGCACGCCACGTACGCCGCCACGCCCGCCGCCCGCACGTCCACCAGCGCCGCCCGCGCGAACCCGCTCACGTCCGCCGCCGCCCGCGCCAGCTGGCGAGCCGTTATTGGCGGCGGGAAACGCGGGCGTGGAGCAGAGGGAGGGGAGGGAGATATGGGGAGGAAGGGGAGGACGTGGAAGGAAGGATGGGGGAAGAAGCGGGACCGTGAATGAGGTCAGGTAGCGACGCATCGCGTGGAGCCCTGCCATGCGACACTGTCGCACAGCATCGCCAGCATTCATGCTCTGTGAATCACTGACGGTGGTGGGAGCATCGGTACCATCAAAACCACCACCACGCCCCGTCTCCCCCCTCCTGCTCGCACCTCAACGGAAGCCCGGCCCGACGTCGTCCAATCGCGGCTCACCACGTCATCGAGCTGCATGCAGGCGGGGTCGTCGGCGAGGCCGAAGCGCAGCACGAGCACGGCGTCGACGGTGTTCCACAGGAACGCGTCGATCTGCTCCTTGCGCGTCAGCACCGGCAGCTCGGCCGCCATTCCGTTCGCGAAAAAAAATGTATTTGCGAAAACGGGGATGCGAAAGCGCCAGTGATGTCACAAATTTCGCGTTCGTCATGTTCACGACGCAGAATTCGGCCTCTCGGCCGTATCGGAAGCCATGCAACACCTGCCGCTGGCGAGGCGTCGCCTCGCGCTTAGAAGTTGGCGAGGTGGTGGCTCGCGAACCGAGTGCGACCCACGAATGTCCGCGCGGCGGAGAGACCAAGAGGCGGAAGGTGAGAGCGCGAAGGGTTGGGTGGGGCGGGGGTAGACAAGTGAGGAGCTCGAGGGTCGAGAGTTGAGAGCTGAGGAGTGCGTGAAAGGAGCATTGCTGGTGGCAAATACGGCTAGGATTGCACAACAGAACAAAACTGCTGGGGAGATGAAGGCACCCCTACTGTACGCGTAACTATAATTTCGTTATTGTACCGAGAGGGGTGATATTCTACCTAACGACTTTTAGCTTCCGTATCTCGAAGCCTGGGGTGTTACGGATTCGTGGGAGTGACGCCATGTTTTGTGCTGTCCTTTTGAACTTCCCGCCAAAATATCTCCTCAAATCACCAATCACGCACGACTCGACTCGATCAATCCCTGTGCGGCAATCTTAGTAAACCACCCGCACACACCGATCAAGGTGCTCCCTTTCTCATCAATCACACAAGCAGGAACATCTCACTGCTTGCAAAACCTGATGAAGGCATGCCAGTCAACTGACTTGCTCAAAATATCACCTCCCCGCACCACAGCTTACTGACCAACACAACGACGCTCCGCATTCAACGTTCGTCAGCAGCAGTACCACTCAACGCGAACCCCTCCTCTTTCCAACAATGCCGCCAGCCATGGCGGCGGCAGTAGCGCCGACAGCCGTGCTTTTGCGGTCGTGCGGCACGGACGGCGTGTGCATGCAATGCAACACGCTGCCGCCCGACGACCGCGTGCTCGTGTGCGACGCGTGCCGCGGCGAGTGGCACATGCCGTGCCTCGTTCCGCCCCTTACCGCCGCGCCCGCCGGAACATGGCACTGCCCCGACTGCCACGAGGTCGAGGCAGCGATGAACCGCGCGCCCGGCGGCGACGGCGGCGGAGACGGCCGTGCCGCGTCTGATACGGCGGCCGGCGGGGCAGAAGCGCTGAGAGAGGCAGATGCCGCGGCGGCAACTGCGGGAAGCGGCGGCGAGGGCGAGCTGCGCGCGAGAATCCGTGCGATCCAGAGCGACGCGTCGCTGAGCGACGCGGAGAAGGCGAGGCAGCGGCAGGCGCTGGTGAGCCGCCAGGCGACGACGACCGCGAGCGAGAGCGGCGGCGGGACGCGCGCGGACGGGGCGGGTGCGACGGCGAGGGGCGCAAACGCGGCAGAGGCGGCGGAGGCGGCGGCTGCGTGTTTCAGCGAGGCGATGAAGTGCCCCATCTGCCACGACCTCGTCGACCGCCCCGTCACCGTGCGATTCTCTCCATTCCCCTCCCATCACCGTGCGATTCTCTACACTCCCCTCCCGTCACCGTGGGATCTCCCTTCTTGTCCTCCAGTGCTTCCAAAACTGCGCTCTTCACCCCCTTCCCCCCCGTTCCTTTCAACGCGCCCCTTATCCCCGTTCGCCCACTCTCTCCTCATGCCTCTTAACTCCCCCTCCCCCCATCCCTCCCCTCCCCATGCCTGCCAGACCCCCTGCGGTCACAACTTCTGCCTCGTGTGTTTCCGCAAGTGGCTGGCGCAGGGTAAGCGCAGCTGCGCCAAGTGCCGCCGCGCGGTGCCGCCCGACATGATGAAGCAGCCGCGCATCAACCCCGTCATCGTCGCCGCCATCCGCCACGCCAAGGCCGCCGCCGCCCGCGCGGCCGCCGGCGGGCTGTCCACGTCAGCAACACCGGCGAAGCAGTTTGAGCCAATCTGCAACGAGAAGCGGCCCGACCAGGCGTTCACCACGGATCGCGCCGTGCGCAAGGGGCTCTCTAACGCGGCCTCGGGCCGCATATTCGTGACTATAGCGGGGGACTTTTTCGGGCCAATCACGGCGGAGTACGATCCAGAGAGGGGGACGGGCGTGGAGGTGGGCGAGACGTGGGCGAGCCGGCTGGAGTGCCGGCAGTGGGGCGCGCACCTGCCGCACGTGGCGGGCATCGCGGGGCAGTCCCACCATGGCGCGCAGTCAGTGGCGCTGTCGGGGGGGTATGAGGACGACGAGGACAACGGCGAGTGGTTCCTCTACACTGGCAGGTGGGTAGTCGTTAGCAGGGTTGAGAGGAAGGGAGAGGAGAGGAGAGAGGAGAGGTGGGGGGGGAAATGAGAGGAGAGGAGAGAGGAGAGGAGAGGGGGGAGGCAACACACGGCGCAGATGGGATTAGGCATGCGTTCCAGTTCCATGCATGTTCCCCGCCACTTTCCCTTCTCCATTGCTGCCCCGTCTCTCCATTCACTTCCCCTGACCCTCCTATCCCCCAACGATCCCCCTTCCTTTCCATCATGTGGCGCAGTGGGGGCCGGGATCTGAGTGGCAACAAGCGCACCAACAAGGTGCATGCGTTCGACCAGCGCTTTGAGAAGAGCAACCAGGCGCTCCAGCTCAGCTGCCTCAAGGGCTACCCCGTGCGCGTCGTCAGGTGCGCCGCTCTGCTTGCGCGTGTCGTCCCTCTTGCATGCATGGCTGCGCCTGGGGTGCGGTCATGCTCGAATGTGTGCGTGTGTGCTTGTATTTGTGTGCTAGTATTTGTGTGCTAGTATTTGTGTGCTAGTATTTGTGTGCTAGTATTTGTGTGCTAGTATTTGTGTGCTAGTATTTGTGTGCTAGTATTTGTGTGCTAGTATTTGTGTGCTTGTATTTGTGTGCTTGTATTTGTGTGCTAGTATTTGTGTGCTAGTATTTGTGTGCTAGTATTTGTGTGCTAGTATTTGTGTGCTAGTATTTGTGTGCTAGTATTTGTGTGCTTGTATTTGTGTGCTTGTATTTGTGTGCTTGTATTTGTGTGCTTGTATTTGTGTGTGCGCGCGTGCATGCATTTGTGCGGTATGATGCATGCAACCACCTGTGCATCCCGTCTTGACGCCCTTCCCCTCCCACTGCATTTCCATCTTCTCTCCTCCCACACAAGTGCTTTCCCCTGTGACTGTCGTCTGACCCTCTCCCACTCACACACCTCTCCGCCAACCACATCTCACGACGTCCCGTCGCATCCCGCACGCATGCCTCACTGCACCCTCACTGCAGGTCGGAGAAGGAGCGGCGGTCCAGCTATGCGCCACAGGCGGGTGTGCGGTACGACGGCGTCTACCGCATCGAGCGCTGCTGGCGCAAGAAGAGTGCCGTGGTGCGTTGGTGGGGGGGAGGGAGGCGGGTCGTGGTGAGGAAAGGGGGAAGTAAGGGGAGGAAGAGCGGGGACTGTGGGGACATGGTGAGTGGGAGAGGAAACGCCTGGTCTCGTGGGTGTTACTGCAAACGCACAAGTGCCAGCGGAATGAGTAACTCTTCTGTCCTCCCCTGCTGCTGCACGCCCCTCCCACCACAGGGCTTCCTCGTGTGTCGCTACCTCTTCGTGCGCTGTGACAACTCGCCTGCCCCCTGGACCAGGTAGGTGCCCCCCGGACCAGGTAGGTGCCCCCTGGACCAGGTAGGTATCCCTTCCCTGCCGCCCACACCAGGCACTGCCCCCTGCACCAGGCACTGTCAGGGGCAGCACTCTCAGTGCCTGCAAGCGGCTTTGTCCATCCAGTTTCCCGTTAAGCCCTCCTGGCTTCACACAGCTCTCTCCTGTGCAGTGCCAACTCACCTCTGTAAACCCTGCCTACCTCCTCTTCTTACTCCCTTCCAATTCCAACCCACATCTGCCCTTAGCCTCTCCCCTCCCTTGCCCTCAGTTCACCCCCTCTTCCCTTTTTCTTCACTCTCCCTCCTCTTCCTCCCCTTCTTCCCCCTCGTCGTAACCCTCTCCGTCCTCCCCATCTTGTCTCCCCCATGCTCTCCCCGCAGTGACGACGTGGGCGACAGCCCGGGGCGGCAGCTGCCGAAGGTGGCGGAGTTAAAGCACGCGGTGGACGTCACCGAGCGCACCGGCCCGCCCGCCTGGGACTGGATTGTGAGTGCGCTGATGAGGGGGTGCGTGTGGGTGAGCGGGTGTGGCACGTGCGGGTGGCACGACGTGGCACGGTGTGCAGTCAAGGCCTTCCTTTCTGTGCTATGTCTTCCCGTCCATAGGAGGAGAAGCGGCAGTGGGGGTGGGTGCGCGCGCCCCCAGCATGCACCAAGCCCATCGGTGGCACCAGCACGGCGTGGCGTTCTGCCAAGAGGCTGGCAGTGGGCAGCACGGGCGAGGCCGTGAAGAAGCGACGGGCGCTGGCACAGAAGAGACTCGCTAAAGGTGAGCGGGGTGGGGGATGAGAGCGGGATGGGGTATGAGAGCGGGGTGGCGTATGGTCATGACGGTGGGGCATGACTGATACGGTGGCAAGGCAAACAGGGGTTGGTAAGGCCGAGAGCATGAGAAGGAGAGTGCATGAAGTCGAGGCGATATGGAAATGGTTTGTCTCTTCACTTCCACGCCTCCTCTCCATCTCTTGCCTCCATCTCTCGCCTGCACTACCTAGTCGCACCCAAACCCCCTCCACACCCCCCTTCCCCCTCACCCCTCAGACTTCGCGTGTCTGCTGTGTGGGGGAGTGCTGTGCGACCCGGTGTCCACGCCCTGCCAGCACAGCTTCTGCCTCGCGTGCCTGCAGCAGCGCTTCCACGGGCAGGCCGACACGCGCGACCGCTCCAAGACCGCGGGGCGGTCGCTGCGAGCGCAGAAGATCGTCAAGCAGTGCCCCGCCGCACGCTGCACTGCTGACATCGCAGACGTGCTGTCCCGGCTGCAGGTGAGGGGGTGGGTGTGAGGGGCCCGCGAGATGGCTATTAGGGTGACTCAAGGTGGTCGGCTGCGAGCACAGAAGACCGTGAAGCAGTGCCCCGCCGCGCGCTGCACCGCTGACATTGCGGATGTGCTCAGCCGCTTGCAGGTGAGGGAAGGGGGTGGGGGGCAGATGCAGGTGAGGGAAGGGGGTGGGGGGCAGATGCAGGTGAGGGAAGGGGGTGGGGGGCAGATGCAGGTGAGGGAAGGGGGTGGGGGGCAGATGCAGGTGAGGGAAGGGGTGTGAGAACTTAGGCTTAGAAGCGATACATTAGTAATGAGCTTGAAGCTCTTTAAGTACATCCAAGAAGGGTAAGGAATAGTTGGGGAAGGGAATCAGAGGCAATCCCTGGGGATTGGGGGTAATCCAAAGGCAATCTCCAATTGGTGGGTTGGAGATTGCTTGGAGATTACATTTGGGTTTGGTTGGGATGTAGGTGTACACCCAACCAAACACAATGTGCAAACTACACTACTCTAGGATATAGAAAATACAAAGTACAAAGTGTGAGATTGAAGGCTAACACGAACACCCCCCCATAGGCGTCAATCGAACTCATGGCAGAGAGGGTGGAGCACAGAGCCCCATGGCGCCAAGGAGACGGTGGTGGGGAACTTTCCCAAGGGGCTTGGTGAACAGATCAGCCAGGTTGCAGTCAGATGCTACGTACTCCACTGTCAACTGCTCCTGCTGGACAAGGTCACGGATGAAGAAGTGCCGGAGTTCAATATGCTTGGTGCGGGTGTGATACACAGGGTCTTGAGAGATGTGGATGGTACTCTGGTTGTCACACCAAAGGGTGGGGGCGGACTGTGGGAAACCAAGCTCCTGGAGTAGGAAGGTGAGCCAACGGGCCTCCTGAGCAGCCATGGTGCCTGCGTAGAGCTCTGCCTCACATGAGGAGAGGGAGACTGCAGACGACCTGGTGGAGTGCCAACTGACAATTCCGCTCCCAAGGGTGAAGCAGTACCCCTGAGAGGAGCGTCGGTCGGTCTGGTCATCAGCCCAGGAGGAGTCGGTGTAACCTTCCAGGCGAGGAGGGGAGAGCCCACCGAGTGTAAGAACGTGAGACTTGGTGCCCTGAAGATAGCGCAGCACCCGCTTCGCCGCCTTCCAGTGAAGATCAGTGAAGCGTCCAGGGGCCACGTAGCGAGAGAGGACACTGACAGGATAGGCCAGGTCCGGCCGGGTGCACATCATGGCGTACATGAGGGACCCAACAAGCTCCGGGTATGGCTCAGAGCAGGCCTCTGGTGTGGGTACAGCTGGAGCTGTGAGGAGGTGTTGCAGCGGCAGCGGGGTGGCAACAGGTGTGCACAGCTCCATCTCAAACCGCTTGAGCACATTGTCGATGTTGAACTCCTGGGAGAGTGAAATGGTGCGAGCCTGGCGATCACGAGTGATCTCCATCCCCAGGTAGTGCTTGAGGCCACCGAGGTCTTTCATCTGGAGGGCCTTGCTCAGAGCTGCCTGGACAGAGGTCATCTGGGCCGAGTCCTTGGCAACGAGGATGAAGTCATCCACGTAGACCAGGATGTAGAATGGCTCAGAATGACGGCGGATGAAGAGAGTCGGGTCAGCAGATGAAGGGTGGAAGTCCAGGGAGAGGAGGACTTCTTTCACCTTGTTGTGCCATTCGCGAGGGGTTTGCTTAAGGCCGTAGACGGGGCGATTCAGCTTCCAGACAGTGTTGGGAGGGAATTCTCCTGGGAAGCCTTCAGGTCTGTCCATGAACACTGTCTCCTTGAGACGTCCTTGTAGGAAGGCGGATGAGGCATCCATGGATTTGATCTCAAAGTCTTCTCGAGCTGCGACATCCATGAGCGTACGAATGGTGGGAGGTTTGGATGTGGGGGAGAAGGCTAGGAAGAAGTCGCGGTACTGCTGCTGGGTGAAGCCCTTGGCTACGTAACGCGCTTTGAACACCGGGGCCTCGTCTGGGAGCTGTTTTACAAGGAACAACCACTTGCCCCCGACGATGTTGACTCCTGGAGGTGGAGTCTCGTCGTCGAAGGAGTGGTTGCGGGTGAATGCTTCAATCTCCGCTTCCATGGCAGCACGCCATTCGGCAGCATGAGGGCCTGAGAGAGCCTCTTGGACGGTGAGAGGGATAGGGATGGTTGGGTTTTCCGTGAAGTTGAGTGAGGGTGATTCAGTGATGTCAGGGAAGATGTGCGAGAGCTGGGGAATGACTGCGTGAAGATCATAAAGCTCCTCATGCCTATCTTCCAGAAGGGTAGAGGGCACATCCCCCCCGGCAGGAGGAGTCGAAGTGATCGTGGAGCAACGAATAGCCAGGGCCAGAGGAGGAGCAGGGCCAGGCGAGCGAGTGCCATGGGCTACCGGAGAGGAGGGCGGAGCAGGCGGTGGCTGAGGGATTGACTTAGGAGGCTTGGGCGGGGGAATTGGCCGCCGCTTGTACGTGATCAGTTCGGGCGGCTGTGGAGGAGCGGGTGCCTGGGAGGAAGGGGGGGCTGGGGGAGGAGGTGGGGCCGGAGGATGCGACCGCCGATGGTATGTGATTGGTGCGCTCGGAGGTGGCGGCGCAGATGGCAGGGCGGCAGGTGAGGGGGAGGGAGGAGCAGCTGCCGAAGACACCGGTGAGGGCGGGTCAGAGACCTCAGAGGGGGACGGTGCGGTGGCAAGAGGGGTAGGAGGTGAAGGGGCCGGAGCAGGCGGGAGGTCAGGAGGCGCATCAAAGTCTGCCCACACGAGGGAGGGTGGATCAGAGAGAGAGACCCGTTCCGAGGTAGAGTAGAATGGACGGGTCTCATCAAAGACAACGTCGCGGCTCCGGACCAACTGTTGAGTGGAGGGGTTGAGGAAGAGGTAGTCAGGCGAGTCGGCGTTGTGCCCGAGGTAGATGCACGTCTGGGTCTTGGGACCGAGCTTGCCGCCGTGCTGCCGTCGAGCCTGAGGGTTGAGGAGGACATAGGCGGTGCACCCCCAAACGCGAAGAGAGCGAGCAGTGGGCGTTTTCCCGAGCCAGAGTGTGGTTGGAGTGGTGTCAGGAAGATGCGGGTGGGGGTAAAGGTTGTAGAGGAGGGCGGCGTGGTAGAGAGCGTACCCCCAGAGAGAGTGCGGAGCGTTGGAGTGGCCGAGGAGGCACCGAGTGATCTGCACCAGGGTGTGGTTGCGGCTCTCAGCTATGCCGTTCTGCTGCGGGCTGTCAGGGAGGGTGAAGTTTTGCTGGATGCCTTCTGAGGAGCAGAAGGCTTTGAGCTTGTCGTTGCAAAACTCACCACCACCATCCGAGTGAAGGCGCTTGACTTTGCGGTCAAAGGTGGTCTGTGCCTGTTTAACCCACGCCATGAGGACCTCTGGAACCGCAACCTTAGTCTGGAGGAGGTGAACAGAGACGTAGCGAGAGTGGTCATCGACGATAACAAGGAAGTAGCGATAACCACCTCGTGCGGGAACAAGGGCAGGGCCCCAGACGTCCAGGTGTACCAAGTCCAGTGGTGCTGCTGCGACAGAGGGTGAGGCCGGGTGGGGCTGTTGACGCAGTTTGCTCTTGGTGCAGTCAAGGCACGTGGGAGCGGGGGAATCTGGTGGTGGAGGAAGTGAGGCTGGCAGGCCGAGTAGAAGTTTCTTGGAGGCCATGTCAGCAAGTGTGCGGAAGTTTGGGTGCCCGAGCCGATGGTGGTAGAGTATGGTCGGGTTGGAGAAACTGCGGCACGAGCATGGTGGGGTAGTTGCCTCTGCTTGGGTGGTTGACACATGTGGGATGGGTACTTGCAGTGTGTAAAGGCCGCTGCTGTTGAGGGTGAAACGAGTCAAGACCTTGTTGGTGAGTGGGTCGAGGATATCACCATAGTTCTCGTTCTCCCAGAAAATGGTGCGTAGCCCAGCTTCCTGAATTTCCGTTTGGGCCACGAGATTGTGGCGGAGTGAAGGCACGCACATTCCAGTGACAGTGCCGGAAGGGAAGGCGGGGCACGGGACTGTGGATGAACCCTTGGCAAGAGTGGTGAAGCTTGAGTCAGCTCCTAGGAGGGGGATGGGTGTTGCGTAGGGTTTGAAGGAGAGTGTCTCCTTGAGCACAGTGTGAGTGGCGTCGCTGTCGAGTGTGAACTCTATGTATTGTGGTGCTTGTGATGAGCCGAGGTACTGGGAGGAAGCTTCATTAATCATGGCAGTGCCAGGGAACAACAGGTTGATACGCACATCAGCAGGAGCAATATCATTGGCACTAGCCGAAGCGGGGTCCTGGACCTCAACCAGGTTGGCCTTACGCGCACGCATCCAGTTCGGTGGCCTCTTGTCTATGCCGTGGACGGCGTACCATTCGTCGTCCTTCTTCTTGAAGCACGTAGCAAGGGGGTGGTTAGTGCCACCACACACTTGTCCCTTGCGGTTGCCATACTTGACGACGTAGGTGCACGGTGGGAAGCGGTTGCGCTGGAGGGGCGCCGAGGCAAGGGCCGCTGCGACACTTGCTTGAGGCATGAGAGCACGGATGGCATAGGCCTTGGCTTGAGCCGTGGAGTCTTTCTCGGCAGAGAGGAGTGCGGTGGAGACCTTGGCAAAAGTGAGGTCTTCCGCAGTCAGCGTGAGGAGCATCTTCCTTGTGATTTTGTAGGCTGTGGTGAGGCCAACAAGAAGAGCTGCTGCAGGGGCCTGTTCGGGGAAGACTATACCCAGCTCCTTGAGTTCGCCATGAATGGTCTGAACCTTGGCAATGTAGTCGGCCATTCCCGAGCAATCCTCAAGGCGGACCTGGAACATGCTGGGGATGAGGATGGCAACTCCGACCGCAGTCTTGTTCATGAATCGATCCTGGAGATGCTTCCAGATGACGTTGGAGGTAGGGTAGTTATGGAACGTGTTGACAAGTTCTGGAGGGGTGGAGGCGATGAAGACGCTGATAATAGCAGCATCGGCCTTCTCCCACTTCCGGTACTTCTCAACGGCTTCCTCATATGCCCTTGTGTCAGCCTCACTAGCGGATTCGGTCTTCTCACGAGGGAGAAGGGGCTGTTTTCCCTTGCCATGGTTGAGGAGGACATCCTTGAGGTCCAATCCTTGCACGTCACGGCTCAGCAGGTGCTTGTCAACCCCATAGCTCCATGCCTTGAAGTTGGGGCTAGAGCCATCGGCTTCAAGACGGAGTGGGGTGATGGGGTTGGCCATGGTGGACGCGGTGAAGGCCATGCTGGAGATCTCTTGGTGTCTCGCGCGAAGCGCTGCTCTTAAGTCACCGATAGGAACTTCGAAATCCGACGGACCCCAAATAGCGAAAATCGTCAATGTCGACCGCGTCGGGATGCCTTGTAGAAGGATTTTCTAGGCCGCCAAAACTAGGTAAAATCGGCCGACTTCCGTAGATCTAACCCTAATCCCACACACCCCCCCCACACACCACCCTCAGCTTCGCGGCTACACTGCTGCACGACTTCGCGGCTACTCTGCTGCTCGGTTGCGCGGCTACACTGCTGCTCGGCTGCGCTGCTGCACCTGTTCAGCTGCGGGAAAAGGGGAATGGGGTTAGAAGTGCAGATGCGGGGCGACGGGCGGCGGCCCGACGTGAAGTTGCGGGGCGACGGGCGGCGGCCCGACGAGAAGCTGCGGGGCGACGGGCGGCGGCCCGACGGGAAGCTGCGGGGCGACGGGCGGCGGCCCGATGAGAAGAGGTGACGCGGTGACGAAATTGAGAGATGACGAAAAAGGAACTATAAGTTAGAGCGACGTCGATGAGCGTACCATAGAAATTGAAGACGTCGTCGAAGTTGACGGGAAAGTGGTGCGGGGGAATTTCCGCCCACGAATGTCGCGAATCGACGGTAATGAGATTGAAGGAGGCTATGCAGAGGTTTGCGGGAAGAACATCCGCATGGATAGGAGGATCACGATTCCGCATGTGCGGATGTAGGGCTCTGATACCATGTGAGAACTTAGGCTTAGAAGCGATACATTAGTAATGAGCTTGAAGCTCTTTAAGTACATCCAAGAAGGGTAAGGAATAGTTGGGGAAGGGAATCAGAGGCAATCCCTGGGGATTGGGGGTAATCCCAAGGCCATCTCCAATTGGTGGGTTGGAGATTGCTTGGAGATTACATTTGGGTTTGGTTGGGATGTAGGTGTACACCCAACCAAACACAATGTGCAAACTACACTACTCTAGGATATAGAAAATACAAAGTACAAAGTGTGAGATTGAAGGCTAACACGAACAAGGGGGTGGGGGGCAGATGCAGGTGAGGGAAGGGGGTGGGGGGACAGATGCAGGTGAGGGAAGGGGGTGGGGGGCAGATGCAGGTGAGAGAAGGGGGTGGGGGGGCAGATGCAGGTGAGGGGATGATGGGTTCAGGTGAGGTTGTGCTTTGCGAGACAGGCAGGCACGAGGAACGGTGTTTGAGCAATTCCCATTCTCCCTCATGTCCCACCGCTTTTGCAGCATGGCTCCTCTGCTCAAACAACCCAGCTCTGTCCTCTGCTCAAACAACCCAGCTCTGTCCTCTGCTCAAACAACCCAGCTCTGTCCTCTGCATGAATTCTCTCTCTGCTGCACTGTCGCATTCTCATGCCCTCTCCCACACGCCCCCTCCTCTTGCAATCGCCGCATTCTTCTCACATTCCCCCCTTGGGCCCCTCACCGGCGGCAGATGAATCAAGACATGGCAGATCTAATTGCCATGCTGCTCGCAGAGACACACGCTCCCAAACGCTCCCACACGCTCTCTCTTGCCCCTTGCCCCTTGCACCCTCACCTCACCCCGTCCTTCCATGGTGGCAGGTGAATCATGACATGGCAGATTTGATTGCCATGCTGCTCGCTGAGACACATGCACCAGATGCAGAGGAGGGGGACGCGGGGGAGGGTGGGGAGGGCGGGGATGCAGGCCAGGGCGGTGAGGAGGATGGGGAGGAGGGCGCAGATGGGGAGGAGGATGAAGCGGACGAGGAAAAAGAGGAGGAGGAGGGGAAGGACAGGAAAGGGCAGGCCGAAGGGAAGGAGCGTGAAGGAAGCATGGAAGGTGCAGGAGAGGAGGGGCAGAAGGAAGAGGGGTGGAGCAACGGGCTGCAAGCGCTGGATGCGATTGGTGCTGCGGGGAGCAGAGGAGGAGCGGGTGAGGGGGAGGGCAAGGGCGCGCAGGGAGAGGTGGAGGAGGCGAGGGAAGGCGGAGTGGATGGCGGGAAGGCTGGGGGAGTAGTAGGTGCGTTGAGTCCCACTTCAGGTGGCGTTGCTGGTGTGACGACAGCGTCGGCACCGGCGGATGCAGCAACACAGGGCGCAGCAGCAAAGGGGATGGCAGCAGTGGGCACGGCAGTGGAAAGGGCAGAAACAGAGGGGGCGGCAGCAGGAAAGGAGTCAGCAGCAACGGCACTGGTGGCGTGCAGCTCGCTGGCAGGCGTCCCAGAGGACTTGCGGGAAGTGATGAGGGAATACCCCGAATTCGACCAGGCAACGCTGCGAGACATGCTGGTGCGAAGGGGCGGGGGGGGTGGGGGGGAGGGGGGAGGGTAGGGGGGGTGGGTGGAAGGAGGGCACAGGATGGAGGGAGGACATGTGGTTTTGTGGTGTGGCGGATGGGGTTGCTGGTGTAAACCCTAGAGAGTGAAGTGAGTTGAGAAGAATGCAGGAACCTCTGTGCCCCTGATCCCCCCGACTGCTGTCATCCCATCATCCCATCTTCCCCACGCTTGTCTTGCCGCTGCCTGTCTCGCTGTGTTCCCTGCGCTACACACATCGCCCTCACCCTTTCTTGATCCTCACCCCTTTCTTGGCCCCCGCCCTCCTCCTCACCCCCCTCCCACCCCTCATCCCCCTCCTGCCCGACACCCTCCTCCCGACCCCACCCCTCTTCTCTGCACTTGTCTTGCCGTTCCCTGTGCACTTCACACAGCCCCTCCCAGATCACCTCCACCCTCTCTTGATCCTCACCTCCCCGTTGCCCCTCACCCGCCCCCCCCCCTCCCACCCCTGACCCCCGTGTGCTCCACTAGGTGGGAGAGGCAGGCGACGATGTGGAGGAGCTGAGGGGCATGCTGAAGCACATGCACTGCCACCAGCAGCAGGGGGGCGGTGCAAGTGGTGGAAGGGGGCGCGGGCGAGGGCAGGGGAGAGGGAGAGGGGCGGGGAGGGGGAGGGGGAGGGGGAGAGGGAGGAGAGGAGTGGAAGAGGAGAGTGCAGGGGCAGATGAGAAGGCAGGGGCAAGGAAGCGGCAGAGGGAGGATGTGGTGGAGGTGGATGGGGGCAGCTCTGATGATGATGTGGTGGAGTGTTAGGAGCATCAGTAGGCTGCCCTCATACACTCATCATAGCGCTACACATGTCTGATCTGATATTTTTCACCCCAATCTTTTCCACATGTTAACACGCCCAACACTGCAAAAGTCCTGTTCATTATCTGGATTCTTGTTGTTTGGATATCCTAGTACTATTACCGTACCATCAAGGTCACATTTTCTCAGTGGCGAAGCGAGTCAGCTCTAGAATGGTCTGCGGTCTCATCTCGCGTTGACTACACCCTCACCTTGAACTCGCCTCCCTCATCAATGGATAACCTCATGGAGTTTGACGCCCTCTCCCTGATTCTCGGCAGCATCGGCCTCTTAGGAGGGTTGTGGTTGGGTGCGGTGCGGTGTGAGGTACATGACTCTCCCTCACCGCATAGTTCCCTGCTCGTAGCGCTGCCACACTAGTCGCGCTGCCCTGCCCTGCCCGTCGCGCCGCCCTGCAGGCAGAGCGCTGCCTTGCCCTGCCCATCGCGCCGCCCTGCTGGTCACGCGCCGCCCTCCCCTGCCTGTCGCGTCGCCCTGCTGGCCGCCGCGTCGCCCTGCCCTGCCCGCGCGCCGCCCTGCTGGCCGCCGCCCTGCCCTGCCATTTGCGCTGCCCTGCTCGTGCGCCGCTCTTCCCTAGCAGTGCGCCGCCTCACCCTGCCCTGCGCGCTTCCCTAGTGCTCGCGCGCCGCCCCGCCTGCGTGCTGCCCTGCTGGTCGCGCGCCACCCTGCTCTGCCCGCTATGGCTTCTCTTAGTGTTCTCACCTTCGATCATGAGGGCCGTCCGATCCAGTTCGATACGTGGCTCGACGACTTACAGCTGTACCTACTGAGCGATTCTAGAGACAGCGTTTCGTTGTTTGACCACACGTCTGGAGCCTCTCTCGCCCCTCCCGCCATAGCTGACAGTGCGATTCACTCACAGTGGCTTACCCGTGACGCTGCTGCTCGCTTAGCCGTCCGCAACCACCTGCCGTTAGCCGAACGCGCTCACTTTGGCCAGCACAAGACTGCTAAAGCCCTGTACGACGCTGTAGTCGCTCGTTACTCTTCCCCTGCCACTGCTGCTCTCGGCCGCCTTATACTGCCCTACCATTTTCTTAATGTCCTCTTCTCTGATCTTGATCTGATTGAACCCCTGCCGTAGGTCTAACGTCGTGAAGAAGACCCCATCCGCCAACTTGTCAAAGATCTCCTCGGCCATCGGCATGGGGTACGTGTCCGCTACCGTGATCTTGTTGAGGGCCCGATAATCCCCACACATCCTCCTGCTCAGGACCTCCCCCGTTAGACCCTTCCTCGCAGCTACTATCATCGGCGTGGCGTACTCCGACTCGGACCGTCTGATCAGCCCAGCTTCCAGCAGCTCCTTGATTTTCACCTTGCAGATTTCCTCGTCCCCGTGTGGCATCTTCCTCCTCCGGTGGAACACGGGCTCCGCACTGCTCAGCTTCAACTCCATCTCCTTCACCTTGCACCTTCCCAACTCCTGCAGGTTAAAGGCGAAGCACTTTCTGTGTTTGGTCAACAGCCGTTGCATGGCCTCCTTCCCTTCCTCACTCATTGCCTTCCCTACCTTCCACGTCTCTCCCTCCTCCTCCTAGCATGTCCATGCTCCCTGAGGGCGCGGTTCCATGCCCCCCTTTTCTTCCTCTTGCCCCCAGCTCACCACCGTCTCTCTCCAAATCCGCTGAATCAGCCATCTCATCATGTTGCCGTCCATGGCGTTCCCTAGTGCCCTTCTCCTGTCGGCCTCGCTCACCCCGGGGGCTGCCGTCGCATTCTCCCCATACCCCATGGCCAGCTCCCATTCTAGAGCGGTTGGTTCCTCCCATCGCTGCTTCTTGTGATCGTATATCAGCCCTGGGCCCGGTTCCCCTGCTGCCCACGCGTACCCTGCTGCTCCTGCATAGGTGACCAGGGTGGGCAACGCCCGTCGGTCCTGCCCCACCTGATTGCAGGGGTAATGTCTGCTGTAGCCCTTTCGGCACATCGGCGCAGGGGTTCGTCCTGGCTCAAGGATGTCTTGCGCCTTCCTTCCTGGCGCTCTTATTACCCCGTTTATCTCCTCCTGCAGATTCGGTGCCGGGACGATGTTCTGCTAGTACATCCTCAATCGGTGTGCGAGTGACCCCATTCTGGCCGCATCACTGCTCACCCCTTCTCCGAACTGATTATTGATCCTTTCCTTCACTCGTATTGGCTCCCGGCTGTCCCCTTCCAGATCCAGTTTTTCCACCAGGTAGGCCACCCTGCCCTGCCTCTCTTGCAGCCACTCCATGATGCGGAACAGGTCCTCCAACAACTGCGTCCTCGGGTCCTCCCTTCCTCTTCCCTTACCAGCCCAAGACACCCCTTAGCACTCCCATCCTGCCACCAGCAGATCTACTTGCCCCCAGCTGGCCACCTCCGCCTCTGTTATCCGTGCCACATCATGGCTGCTTCCCCTCATGGCTTCACGGATCACCCCCGCACTCAGGAGCTCTGGGAATTCTGCTTGCAGCTTCCAGGCGTGGTGCTCAGCCATTTTTCTCACCACTGGCGCCTGTTCCACGTACACCCACTTCTGCACTGCAATCCCACTTCTTACCACCGCTGGTAATCCCGCCCCAATCTCCCCGAACAGTTCCACCAAGCGGATGGGCTGCTGCCAGTCACTTTGCTCCCTTGGCTCGTCCATCCTCCTCATCCTAGGCCCTTCCCATTGATTGTGTAGGTGGTTGTGGTATTTTTCTCTAGCTGGTTGTGGGCTAAGGGTTTGGGCAAAATATGATTGCTAGACTTGTTACAGGCTGGATTTGATCTCGCACCAAACAAGCACCAACAAATCTTTGCTACCCACTACAACATCTTTGGTGTTGTTAATTTGACATTTTGGGTTGTTGGGGATTGTTGTATGGCGAGGGTTGGGATGGTAGGGTTTGTCAAACTCGTCACTTTTCAGATCTGAACTCTAGCTTAAGCCATTCCTATATCTAATCCATGGCTGCCAAGTAATTCCGCCAGGACACCCCGTCGCACTTAAATCGCGATAGCGATCGGCCTAGATCTTGGTTGAAAGCGGGCATTACCATTCTGGAAAGTAGAGATTAAGAACCTTTCCAACGCGTACCTGCTCATAGTTTAAGGTTACGTGAGCTGCACGCAATGTTCCGTCAAAGTCGGCGGACTTAATCTCTTGTACGCTCTCCAAATTCGCGCGCTTTCCATCACTTCCTTGGTCCCAGTTGCTCCCCTCTGCTCCCCCACCTCTCCTGTCCTGCCATGGCCTGGTACGCCCTCTTGGGTTCCACCTTCACGAACCGTACTGGCAGTTCTCCTAATGGTCCCTCCTTCTTCCAGTACCGCGTCCGCAACTCTACCTTCTCAGTCCAGGTGCAGATCGACATTCCCACCGCAAACACCAACATTTCCCTCTCCACGTGCCTTTCTGGAGCCAAGAGCCCCAGCCTCTCAGCCATCCCCTTGCCTAGCATCACACTCTGTGCTCCCGTGTCTATGATGGCTATCTTCACCTTCTCCCCCTCCACCTCCATCGCTCCCTTTTCTAGTAGCAGCACTGAGGTCTGACACGCCAGCCTCTCCTACGGCTGGCGTGCCGACGGAACCTTCCTGCCCTGCTTCTACCTGCTGTCTTTCCCTCCGCTCCTCATCCCCATCTCCTCTCTTCCCCTCCATGCCATGAGTGCGCACTGCACGTCTTCTTCCACCTCTTCTCCCTCATCGTCTCTAGCATACATTCCTGCCTCGGCCCCCATCTTGGTCCTATTGCTCGCAGCTGCGCCTGCCGCCTACTGATCTACCGCTGCAGCTCCTCCAGGTTTCTCCTTGCTCCTCCTTCCCTCTGATAACAATCATTGGCTTCATGTCCCTTCTTCTTGCATATCTCACACGTGAGAGCATCAGAACACTCTCGCCTGCGATGGCCCGGCTTTCCACAACCATCACAGTTCTTGTAATCTCTGCGGATGTGCCCTAGCTGGCCGCACCTGTGGCATATCTTGGTGTCAGCTCTTGCCTCTCCTTGCTCCTCTGCCTTCCCCCTGGCCTCTGGTATCATCGCCGCTGCCCAAGTCGGCCTACGGCTTCTCTCTATCGGCCTCGGCAGGTAAGCCTCATATTTTCTCTGCGCGAGCTCCACCCTTTCTGCCAACTCAAACACATCATCCAGCCTCGCCTCCGCTCCCAGCTCATACACCCTCATCCTCAACCCGCCTCCCAGCGCCTCATCCAGGCCTCCCAGGAACTTACTGATGAGGAGGCTTCTGTCAGAGCATCTCACATCCTCTGCTATGTTGATCAGCCGATTGTAGTATCCTAGTAGCGATTCCACCCTCCCTCTCTTGAATTCTTGAGACTCCCTTATCCGCTCCGCCGTGTGCCCGGAAAACTGCCGCTGCGACCGCTCCAAGAATGATTCAGTGGGGTCTTCCCCGTACTTCCCTGCCCTCCACAACAACTCCTCCATCCTCATGCGGTACAAGGTTTCGGCTTCCCCTTCTAAGGTATTTGGCAGGCTCAGGAAGAAGTCTATCGGGTCCATGCCATTCCGGTCACAGTGGTACTTCAAATTTCCTACTTGCATCAAGTAGTTCTTGAGTGAAGGCCCTGACCGTTGATCGCCCGAGAACCTGGCCGGCACCTCCACTCTTGGTGCTGCAGCCGCGCCCCCCCGTCCCTCTCCCCACGCTTCACTCGCCCCTCTTGACGGTCTCCCATACATCCCCCCTTGCTTGGCTCGTTCCAGGCCTTCTCGAGCTTCTCGAGCCCGCTCAGGCCCGTACGCCAGGCTTCCGCTCCTGGCCCTACTCTCTTGCTGGTCTCCGCGCGCCTCGCCTTGTTGTCTCCACCGACTGTCCTCCCTTCCCGCCCGCTCCCACCGCAGAGCCGGCGAGTGGTGACTCCTCTCCCAATCTCCTCGGCGTGTCTCGTACAGTTGACGCCTTGCCGGGGATGGTGACCATTCCTCCTTTCCCCTTCCTTGCTGCCGATGGCCCGGCGGTAAGTGTCTCGCCTCATCCAGCCTTTCCTCTTACCGGCGGCGTCGGTCTGGCGAACGCGAGTCGCCAATGGGCCTCTTTTCCCAGCACGTACTCCTCCTCGGTTTCGACTGGGACGTGATGGTCCCCACCCGCCTGTTGGTAAACGTGCTCCTGCTCGTCCCCCTCGTCCCTCGCTTCGTCCTCATGCATCTCCTCCCGCGTCCGGTCGGCCCGTGAAGCTTCCTCGGCTCTGCTGACGCCAGAGCCTTCTCCTTGCTCGCGCATGGGCTCTTCCCGTCCTCGCCAGCGACCTCGCTCATCACGCCGCTGCCCTCCATCCTCCGGGGAGCGGAAAACCCCGTTGTCACAGTGATGACGGTGTTCTCCTCCGGTCAGGTGGAATGTATTTATCCGCCACTACGCGCCGCTCGTCGACGCGGCGAACCTTTCGCCGCTCACTTCGCCGTGCGCCGGCCCGACGGGAATCCTATCCGCGCGGAAGGCTGGCCTCCTGGGCGATCGCTCTAGGGACCGCCCGCGCTCTTATGAGCGCCCATGCCGCGGCCGTTCCTCCTCTCGACGGCTGAAGACTCTACCCCAACGCAACTAATGCTTATCCATTCTACACGTCTAGGCTTGTTTTCTGTTATGAACGAGATCACTCCCTCACCCCACTGGTTCCCTCCTGGTGGCGTGCCTATGTGTGCTAAGAGCTAGAGAGCCAACTTCCACTGATACGAGAGCATAACAGAAAACAAGCATCGAGTGGGTGAGCGTGAGGGACCTTACCCAGCCCAACCTCAAGCTGCACATTTCCCAACCGTCCCTTTTCAGTTTCCCCCTTCTTTGCCTATTGCAACAGTCCCTACACTACATTCTACATCACATACTAATATTGTTGTATATGCAATAAGTGCATATACGATTATCTCCTATCCTACCTCCTACTACCTCATACTACTGTTATTGCATATGCATAAAGTGCATATGTGGTGACTTGGGCCACCGGAGGGGTCGGCCAGTGTGACAGGGATAGGGGCTGTGAGCGGTGTGACTGTGGTGTTGTCGTGAAAGAAGCAGCAAGACGCTTCTGAGTCTAGAGTGAAAATGTGCAAGGCCTCCTCAGGCGCAGCACATGTGCTAGCCGAATCACAAGCACCTAGACTAGCAGCCTCTATACTAGCAGCTCTAGGCACACACAAGTAAGAGTCATCCTCGACACTAGCAGAAGCAGCATACATCGCATACATGCCAGCATGGATCATGTCCCAATCACAAGCAAAGACATCGATGCCCATCTTAAGTAAGGCTAATCAGTCTGGGGTCTTCAGTTGCTCACCATGCTCCGCACGATACAGGTCGTCGAGGCGAAAGAAGCAGCGAGGCTCCGTGTGGTCCGTGCGGCCACAAGTCGCTCCAGGCTGACCTGTGCGGCGGACGTACGGGCAGCGAGCTGGGCCACCGGAGCTGCCATGCTGGACCGCCCACTCACGAAGCTGCTGGGACGAGTGCGGCACCTGTCGACTCAGCTGCTGCTGCTGACCACCCCTAGAGCCACCTCCACCACCCGCTGCACCACCAGACGCAGCTGTACGAGTGGCCAAACCTCCAGCTCCCCCTCCTCCAGCTCGACCCCAAGTGCCATCCCCACCCCCTCCACCACCCCCATTGCTCCCACCACCCCCTCCTCCTCCCCTGCCGCTTCCACCTCCTCCTCCCCCACCACCTGCTCCTGCACTTCGGGCATCTTAGTGCGGGGGGGTGTCAGAGGTCCACTGGTGATCCCCGATTGATCCTAGGGAAGGGTTACAGGCTTGCTGACCTGGGGGGGTTATGGGCGCACTGACCTGCTACTTAAAAAGCTCTTTTATCCCAATGGTCTAGTGGTTGGGATTCTGACAAAGTACTAACCCTAATTAGGTTGTACCCCTTATGGGCTACCCCACTATAGCCTACACAATATAAGCTATACAACATTTTGACACACCCCCATAGGCAAAGTGGGGGAGAACAAGTGGTCACAAGACCAGTCAAGAAAAGCAAAGCAAGCTCGGGGTGGATCACAAAGTCACCACACAGTCCGAGCACAAGCAAAGGGCCACAAGGCCAGCTCACATGCAGAGTTATATAAAAGAGAACAAACAATACCGTGATCATACCCTAGCAAGTTTAAGCATGCAGGTATATATATATAGATCACAGTACAAGCAGAGTCAAGCAGTGAGCAAGTGAGGCAAAGTAGGCACAAGGCCTAACACAGTAGAGAAGCGCTGATGATCACCAGGCAGAAGTGCCTTGGTGAATATATCAGCAGTGTTGGCCCTAGTGGCCACGTACGCAAGACGAAGCTGGCCACGCTGCTGCAACTCTCGAGCAAGGAAGTATCGCAGAGCGATGTGCTTCGTTCTGTGTTCTTGTCTGTGCTCCTGACATAAGGCAATAATGGCCTTGTTGTCTACGTACAGAACTGGAGGCGAACGAGGCTGCTCTCCCAAGTCAATCAGCAGGTAGGTGAGCCAGCGTAGCTCCTGTGCAGCCATGGCCCGTGCGTAGATCTCAGCCTCACAACTGGAGCTGAGAACCGAAGACGAGCGGATAAACCGCCAAAAAACAGAGCCGGAGCCAAGGCTGAAGGTGTAACCCTGTGACGACCACTGCGTAGCTGAGTCGTCAACCCAAGAAGTGTCTGCGTGACCAGTGAGGACAACTGGACCCCGTCCTCCAAGTACGAGCCCCATGCCCGACGTACTGCACAAGTAACGCAGTACCCTCTTCGCAGCATCCCAGTGCACCTTTCGGTGCCTACCGGGAGCCATGTAGCGAGCCAGGAGGCTGAAAGGGTACGAGAGGTCAGGTCGAGTGCACGTCATCAGGTACATGAGGCAACCCACAAGCTCTAGGTACGGACCACTCGGCTCTACGGACTCGTTCGAAGGTGGAGCTGAGAGCGAGTGGCCGGTAGACAGAGGAGTGGGCTGTGGCGAGGAGAATTGGAAGCCAAAGCGCTGAAGGACCTGGTGCACCATGTGTGACTGAGTCAGGGTGATGGTGCGCCTTGCTTTGTCCCGGGTGATCTGCAAGCCAAGATAGCTGCGCAGTTCACCCAGGTCAGTGCAGGTGTGTCTCTTCTACAGCTCCGACTTCACAAGGGTCAGTGTCAGCAGTGACAAATACCAGGTCGTCGACGTAGAGAAGGACATAGAAAGGCGGCAGCGAGGTGTCGGTGCGTAGAAACAGCGACGGGTCAGCCGTAGAAGGAGCAAACCCAAGAGCCGCAAGTGTAGTCCTCAGTGTGTCGTGCCACTCATGAGGCGCCTGGCGAAGACCGTAGACAGGCCGCTGGAGGCTCCACTGGGTACCTGCAGGTAACGACCCAGTGAAGCCAGGTGGGCGGCGCAGCCAGATCTCCTCGTGCCGGCTGCCCTGCAAGAAAGCTGTATTGAAGTCCAGAGAGTGCAACTCGTAGTCACGCTGAGCAGCGACGTGCAGCAACACCCGAAGAGTAGTCATCTTCGGGGTGGGAGAGAAGGTATGAAAGTAGTTGACCCCCTGTCTCTGACTGAAGCCTCGAGCAACGTAACGCGCCTTGAAGGCAAGCGGAGAACCCGGCAGCCGCTTCACCCTGAAAATCCACATGCCATCAACTATGTTCGCCCCAGGTGGGGGAACCTCGTCGACGTAGGTGCCTTTGGACTTCCAAGATGCCATCTCGGCATCCATGGCTGCCTGCCACTGAGAGGAGTAAGGATCCGTAATCGCATCTGCGTAAGAGCGCGGGGTCGGGATGTCTGGTGCATCCGGGTCTCCCTCAGGGGCAAGCAGCATGGAAGCGAAACGAGGTACAACAGCTGCAAGACACTCAAAGTCCTCCTGCCGGTCCTCAAAGAAGTCCGTGCCAAGAGCACATTCACCCCCGACGGACGGAGGACTGGCAGACTCAGACTCAGCAACAAGAGCAGTGGCGTAGTCTAGACGACAGGCAGCAGCAAAGTCAAGCAGCTCAGCAACTAGGGCAGATGCAGCAACAGACTCAAAAGAAGGGTCAGTGACAACAGTGGCGAGGAGACAAGAGACAGTGGGACTGGCAGCACGAGCGCGGTCAGACTCAAGGTAAGAGACGGTTGGAAGAGAGGACTCAGGAGGAGCAGGCAGAGGAACACGCAGTGGAACAGAGGAAGGACGGAGTGTCATAGTGTGCGTGCCGGGGACAGGAGGAGGACGAGAACGAGGAACGAGACGAGCAGTGCGAACAGGGGAGTCAGGATGAGACGCAGGCTCACGACGTTTTGTAAGACCGCCGGGCTGCTCAGTGTAAGGAGAAGGAGCAGGCAGTGGAGAGGCTGGCTGTAACGGCAACTGCGACTGGTCAGGCGGTGGACACAGGAGGGGAGGAGTAAGGCTAGTAGAAGACGGGACACCAAGAACCTGTTGAAGCAGGGGAACGAAGTACGGTCGTGGCCACATAGTGCCTCCAGGGTCAACAGCTCCAACTCCTCCAGCTCCAGTGCCTCCAGCGTCAGTGCCACCAGCTCCAGCGCCTCCCGCGCCAGTGCCTCCAATTCCAGTGCCACCAGCTCCAACTCCTCCAGCTCCAGCGCCACCAGCGCCAGAGCCTCCAGCTTCAGCAGCTCCAGGCTCCGAAGGGTCTCCAGCTCTAGCGCCACCAACACCACCAGTCCCGGCAGCACCAGCACCCCTGGTACGAGCACCTCCAGGACCAGCAGCCGCAGTACCTCCAGTACCACCAGCTCCAGCAGTAACTCCAGCACCTCCAGCTCCAGCGGCTCCAGCTCCGGTAGCTCCACTCCGAAGGCATGCGCGCCGAAGAAGCCACTCACGCAGCTGCTGCGGAGACAGTCTCGGCGAAGCACCAGCAGGACCTCCAGACGAAGTAGCACCCCGAGGCTCAGCACCCCCAGACTCCGCACCCTCTGACTGAGCATCCCTAGGCTCAGCACCCGCAGGCTCCACACCCACAGGCTCAGCACCCCCAGGCTCCTCACCCCCAGGCTCAGCACCCCAAGACCCAGCACCCTCAGACTCCGCACCCTCCCGCTCCGCACCCCCAGACGCAGCACCCCTAGACGCAGCACCTCGAGCAGTACCTGAGCCGACAGCTACATGAACAGGCACAGGACGAGGGAGAGGGTCTACCTGAGACATACCTAAGGGAGAAGGACCCTGAGGCGGGAGGGGGTCTACCGGAGGGGGACCTGGAGCAAGGAAGAGCGGCGGGGGCGGGGGAGGAGCAGAGCGGTAGGGAAAGAGACGGTAAAAGGGTACCGACTCATCAAACGTGACGTCCTGAGAGGGGAGGACACGGCGTGAGGTAGGGTGGTTGAACTGCCAGCCAGGCGCGTCAGGGACAAAGCCAAGGAAGACGCAGGGGATAGCACGGGGGGAGAGCTTGTCCGCGGACGTATCGCGAACAAAGGCACGAGATCTCCAGACCCAGAACACCGACGCATCGCCAACCTCCCCCGTCCAACGCAGTGTGGGTGAGGTCTCCGGGAAGGAGACACGGGGCCAGAGGTTGAGCTGATGGGCAGCGTACCGGACCGCAAACAGCCACAGAAAATGGGGAGCGGCCGCATGGATCATGGAGGTACGAGCGACCTCCATGACTAAGCCAATGCGGTGCTCAGCAATCCCATTTTGTTGAGGGGAGTCTGGAAGCGTGCACGACTGGAGCATGCCCTCCCCACGATAAAAGTCCCGCAAGAGGTCGGAGGAGAACTCACCACCTCTGTCAGAGTGCAGACGTAGGACAGGAAGGTCCGCACGGAACCGCTCACGGAGGTGGAGACGGACTGCGCAGATCCAAGGGATCAAGACATCAACGACCTGAACCTTGCTGCGCAAGGGGAAGACCGTGGTGTACTGCGTGTAGTCATCAACAACCAGCAGAAAGTAGCACTCGCGGCCCTGTCCACTGACGCGGGCTGGGCCCCACACGTCCATGTGGAGTGTCTGTAGGGGAGCAGTCGTCGGGGGAAACGAGGAGGAGTGAGGAGTGGCGCGCTGCCGCCCCTCGACACAAGGAAGGCAGGGCGGGGCAGGCGAGGGCGGTAGGGGAGGCAGAGACCTGGGAAGACCAGAGACAAGGAGGCGGGAGTGCATGCCACGAAGGCGTGGCAGGGAGGGGTGACCCAGGCGGTGGTGCCACAGAAGAGTCTGGTGCGACAGGCGGCGACACGAGCAAGGGGGTGCTACCGGACCTGACGCGGACACCTGAGCAAACGCAGCTACCTGAGAAGGCTCGGTAGCCAGTGTGTACAGACTCGACCCTGGCCGACGAGTGAACGTGGCCAGGTGACGACCCGTCCGTGTACATGTGCAGATCGACACACGCTGACCCCCAGGAGTGGTGGTAGTGACCATCGCGTCCTGGAGGGCAGCGGTACTCACCAAGTTCGTAGAGAATGAAAGGAGGTGAAGACCTGACAGTGAGCCAGATGGAACCGCCGGACACGAGAGGACAGTGGAGGAACAGGCCACGACCGGGCCTCCGGAGGGTTCAGCCAGTCTGACCAGGACAGGTGGAGGGAGAGGAGTGAGGGTGGTGCTATCACGAAAGAAACAGCGTGAGGCACCTGAGTCCAGAGTGAAGGTGTGCAAGGCCTCAGCAGGCGCAGTACCAGGGAGAGAAGACTCACTAGCACCTACAGCAGCAGCCTTTATACCTGGGTCAGGGGGCACACACCGGTAACAGTCACCCTCAGCACTAGCAGACAAAGCATACATGGCAGAAAGAATAGCATCATAGTCTAGGTCAAAGAATACGTAAGCAGGTATACCCAGTGGGGGCGCTCGACCTCGTCACCAAGCTCAGCGCGCCAAGCGTCGTGGAGGCGGGAGAAGCAGTGGTGCTGAGTGTGAGGCATCACGCATGTATGACCAGCACGGTCACCCGTGCGAATGACATACGGGCAACTCACAACACCCCCAGACGCCCCACGCTGAAGCAACCACTCACGAAGCTGCTGGGGCGACGGGGACTCGCTCTGACGCTGCTGCTGCTGCCGCTGCCGCTGGCCTCCTCCAGAACCTCCACGCTGAGCTCCAGCCCTACCGCCACCACTCCCACTGCCGCCACTACCGCCACTCCCACCGCTGCCTCCACCGCCGCCACCAACGCCCCCACTCCCTCCTCCACTCCCACCGCTGCCACCACCTCCACTGCCTCCACTACCTCCACTGCTGCCCCCACCACCACTCCCGCTGCCCCCTCCACCACCCCTGTCAGAAGAATGAACGAGAATGGATGAACTAGCAAAGAGTTGGGTACAAGTACTAACCCTAATTGGGTTGTACCCCTTATGGGCTACCCCACTATAGCCTACACAATATAAGCTATACAACATTTTGACAAATGGATGCACTTTAGTTGCAGTCACAATTCGCACACGTGCTGAAATTGCAAACATCAACACCACTTGACGGAAAGGACTTCTATACCTGGTCCTTCAAATTCGAGTTGATGATGGAAGGCGCTCAAATTCTTGGCTTCTTCGATGGCTCCCTGCCATATCCAACGCACGGGACACAGTACGACAAGCATCAGTACACTTACCAGTCACTAATGGCATACACCATACTCCTGCAAAACATAACGGCAAACGAGCAGCGAAACATGCAGTCTTATCGCGGATACGGAAACTCCGCCGAGCTCGCGTACAACCACCTGAAGAACCTGTATCAAGCAATTGACGGCGTTAATCAAAGCCGTCTCATGGCGCAATTAACAACGGTCCAAATGCAACCCGGAAAAAAGGGAATGGCATATATCAGTTGCTGTCGCGGCCTGCGTGATAGACTCCTTCGATGCGGCGGATCAATATATGAAGAAGCGTTCGTCACTGTTGTTATCAGAGGTCTCGGTCATCAGTGGCACTCCACTCAAGCCATTCTCCGAGCCCACGGAAGAATCTCAGAAGCAAATCTCTGCACCGAAATTCATGCCGAACAACAAGACATGGACCTACATGAAGAACAACAAAAGATATGAGGATCAGTACTGGAGTTCGCCTTTCACACCCAGCGGCGCAACAACAACAACAACAACCAACAACAAGAGCACCAAGCACGAAGATACGTACCACCATTCTGTCATCTCTGCCGAACGTCAGGACACTCTCGTATTCACTGCCCGAATCAGCAGCAATCGACACCATCACCACGTCAGCTTCGACCCTCAAGTAGTCAAGTGACTTCAACAAAGCAGCATCCTTCCAATCAGGCGCCGCCTTCAACGACAACGTCACAACCTGCACGAGGAACAAGAAACATAATAAGATGTATGACAAGAACGGACTCCTGCATCAGCGGTTCACCACTGACCTACTCATCAGAAGAATTGCTCGACGAAAGCACACCTCGTCGGGAATCACTGGAACCAAACCCGACATACGCAGCTATCGCACAGAGCGAACCGTCCGGTCAAGATACTTGGATCTTGGACAGCTGCTGCGGACAACACATGTGCTCGTCAAATCGTTTCGTTCAACGGGAACAACATCTCAACCGGGAAGTTGTGATCACCGTCGCCAACAACCAGAACCTGCACACACGACGACAAGGAGTAGTTCAACTTCAGTCCCGCGAAACTAACGTCGTTTTGCAGATGTCGAAGGTTTTGATTGCAGAAGGACTGGGCTACAACTTACTCAGCGTCAGCCAGCTCATGGCAAAGGGATTCATCTTGAAGCAGACAGCACCACTCAAGAATTCAAACTGTACAATGGGAGGGGCAGACTTTACATCGGGAAAGCGGTCCTGAAGAACAACGTCTTCGTTCTCGACTTCGTCCCATATCAAGGAACTGCTGACAGCGACGCGATCGTCAACTTCACCACTTGGTCACACCCACCAGATCTCGATTCAAACTTCAGCCCCGGAGGGTTCTGGTACTCACACACTATACCTGAAGCAGAACGGACAAGGGCGTTAGCAGTGATTCAACAGACAACAACAGCAGCAGCAACATCGGCAGAAGCAGAAGCAACAACAACAGCACCAGCACCAATCGCCAGCTCTTCATCAACACCGACTCCCTCTCAACAGCTGACTCCCGCTCCACAAGACATCCACAGAAGTGCTAACATCACTGCAGGTTTCTACTCCAACTCCGACCTGTACAGACGTTCACCTGGACATCGCTCCAACGAATCATTGTGGCATCAAAGGCCAGGACATCCCAGCAACACGACACTGAACAACACGATAAGAGCAGGAGTTCTCGACAAAGATTCACTACTCTTACCCAACGGAAGAGAACTTCAACGAGTCCGCGGAACTTGCTTTACCTGTCCTGAAGCCGACTTACCTCATCAGCCGTTCGTATCTCACCACAACCCGAGCACGCCAGCAGATGCACCGCTGAAAAAGGTCTACAGCGACATACTGTACACCCGCAAAAGCGGACAGGGAGCATACAACTACGTAATCATGTTCATCGACGCCGCCACCAGATACGTCTGGCACCTCAATCTTCCGAGTCGCGACATGGCCTTCGAAGCCTTCGTCGCTTGGCTCCCAGTAGCAGAGAGGGAATCAGGAGTGAAGCTGAAAAGTTTCCAGGCGGGAGGATATCAGTCACAACACTTCAAGCAATACCTGGCGGAGAGAGGCATCAAGAGACTCATCTCTCTTCCCTATGCTCATCAATAGCAAGGCGTGGCAGAAAGGATGAATAGGACCCTCCAAAACACCATGCGCAAGCTGCTAGGTGGCATGCGAATACCCAACCATCAATGGCTTGAGGCGATGGACCACGCTGTGCTGCTACACAAGCTGCTTTCGTCATCTTCGCTTCCGAACAATACATCACCGCATCTACTGTGGATAGGAAAATTGGGCAACACAAAAATGTTACAAGTTTTTTGCTGCATGGTACAGTTTTGACCCCAGACTGCACGAGCCGGACGATTCTCACAACGCGCACAGTGGGGATGACACCTGGGCATCGAAAAACATTACAACGCATGGAAGATTTTTGACGTCTACTCGAAGGAAACAGTAGCAGCACGTGACGTGATTTTCTACGAATGACTCACTCTCCAAACGTACCTGGACAACTTGGCAGCAGAACGTGACCTCATGGGCGGCTTCCGTGGCCACCGAGCCTTCGCCTCGCTAGAAAAATGAGGCTGATTGGGATGAACAAAACGTGGACGGAGCATCGGAGGAAGCAGGACCTCTTCCCTACTGTTCGGTACCCGTTCCGATGGACGACAAAAACCCTCGCGAAAGCATCAATGCTGAAGTCTACTACGACTTTGCCGACAATGGTTACGTTACACCCCAGCTGCTCAACACGAACGTTTCAAAATGCATAGGCTCCAACTTCTTACCTGATCCAGAAGCGGGAGACGAAGCAGTTTATCCAGAGGACCCAAATCTCACTCGCTACACACAGAGTGGGCTGCAGATTCTTGGGCTCGTTACCGCAGTCCATGGCGCACCAATGCCGCGAGAGCCTGCTACAGTTCAGCAGACTCTGGGGGGGGGGAGCACAGGGAAAAATGGCGCGAAGCCATGGACAGGGAGTTAAAAGCGCTGGAAGACAGAAACACCTGAAAGATAGTACCCATCGGAGTGGCACGCAACAAAACCATTCTCACGGGAAAATGGGTCTTCCGCGTGAAAACAAAAGCTGACGGGACAATTGACAAATTCAAAGCACGATGGGTCGTGCACGGCTTCGATCAAGAGCATGGATGAGACTTCACCGAGACTTTCACGTGAGTCAACCGACATACCTCTTTGCGAATCCTTCTCGCGATAGCCGCCATGAAGCAAAAGAAACTCCGCCAAATCGACGTGGCCAACGCCTTCCTTTACGCTCCCGTCGACGCAGAAATTTTCGTCGAACAACCGCATGGTTCTGACACATATCCTAATCAAGTCTGTCAGTTACTGAATTCTCTGTACGACATCAAGCAAGCCCCGCAACTGTGGCAGCAGTACCTACATGCCCGACTAATCCGTATCGGCTTTCAACAACTACCACACGACCAGGGAATGTAAAGACTCATGAAAGGAAGCCAAATATATCCTGCTGATCGTGTACGTAGACGACCTACTCTACATAGGCTCTATCGACGACATCACTACCTGGTTTGAAGGGGAGCTGCAACGGGATCTCTCACTCACGGTCTCTTCCACCATAACCCAGTACTTGGGACTCAACATACTCGACGGAGAAAATGCGATCTACCTCAGCGCCGCAAAATATGCCGACACAATCGCCAAACGCTTTGGATTACCGCCAGCGGCCATATCCACGCCCTATCGCCACACCGCCGGAAATCACCAGGAAAAGTATAATCCGCTCGGACCTGCTAGACTACGCGACTACCAGCGGAAACTTGGATGCTTACTCTTTGCAGCCGTTACCTGCCGACCGGACTTGTCGTACTCAGCGAGCCAGCTTGCTACCTATCTCAAACGGCCCGAAGCAGAGCACATGGCGGAACTCGACCGCGCGTTGCACTACCTCATCAGCACACCAACAATCGGCCTAACCTACCACAAGACCAGAATCACAACTCCAAAACTAATCAGCTATGTGGACGTTGACCACGCAGGCGACCCTGACAACAGGCGATCGCGCACCGGCTACATCTATCGACTTGAACCTGTCGGTCCTATCTCGTGGTAGTTGAGCAAGGAAGAATTAATTGCTCTCTCCTCTGCTAAAGCAGAATAGATTGCACTCTACTCAGCCACCAAGGAAGGACTATATGTTTGCGAACTACTGGAAGAAGCAAAGCTGGCCCAGTTACCCAGCTTCTCCCTCTTCTGTGACAACCAATCTGGAATTCGCATAGCGAACAAGAGCGGGTTCGCGAACCGAACGAAGCACATTGCCCTACGCTATTTCTTCGTGAAGGACGAGATTGAGAAAGGGAGACTCGAGCTATCCTCCTGCCCCACGTCCATGCAGGAGATATTGACAACAGACAATTCCGCATTGGTTTTGTCTTCCAACTTGAGCCTGATGGGCTCATCTTCTGGAACTCCCAGAAGCAGGAGCTTATCTGTTGGAAACATATAGTTTGCGCTTCTGAAGTGTCGAACACTACAACGTAAGCGAAGCGTGTAAGAATAACAAACGAGAATGATTTCACTAGCAAGAGTTGGGATACAAATAGAAAACCCTAAATTGGGTTGTACTCACTACAGAGTACCCCACTGCAGGCTAGACAGCAAATATATTCTGACAAAGCGAACTACAACAAAGTAACAGCGAGTCAACCAAAACGGTTGACAGAAAGACAACAGCAAGAGGTTAAGTGAAGGTAAAAGGTCAGCGACCTTTGACTCGCCGAAAAGCAGCGCGACAGCAAGGACACATAACTGACTCCCTATGGAGCAATTACCCGAGTCGTCGTTGTATCGAACCGCAACAGCAGTTACAGTTAAACCTTTCATATTCCTTGTAATCATATAATGCCTTCTATCTCTTTGCTATAATCAACTTATCTTGTTCGCACATACTAGTGCAAGGTGGTTCAATTGATCCACTATTACGCTTCCGCTAATACATCACCACTATGAGACTTTAGTCTTGAAAACGATCCTAAGGGCTTTTCTCAGCCCAACATTATCCTCCTATTGTCAGCCAAAGCTGAATTCATCGTCGCCAGCATAGCTGTTCGCGAAGGACTGTACCCGATGGAGCTCTTGCACGAAGCAAAAGTCACGATGAACGGGCACTCCACGTTACTCTGCGACAAGTAGAACGCGAAAAAAATCGCAAACAAACCTGGATTCGTGAACCGCACAAAGCACATCGTATTCCGTTACTTCTTCGTCAAAGACAAGATTGACAAGGGAAACGTCAAACTCACCTACTACCCGACCGGTGACATGGCAGTGGATTTTTTGACGAAGAAACTGCCACGTCAGAGGTTTCAGCATTGCGCAAATCTTTGCGGAGTTGTGAAGAAATCCCACGTGGCTCACCTTTTGGGAGTGTTAAAATAACCAAAGGATATTAAGGCATTCCCGAAGGCTCCACCTTAGCGCACCAGTTCATAACGAACCTGCGCTTGTAATAGTATCACGTTAGCTCGTAAAGTGCACGCAACGAAGGTCAAAAATCGAGAAATTCAACGGTCACCACCATTGACCACCCCGCAATTGTAATCGGAGGTTATGCACTGCAGCGCGGTAACCGTCAAAGGATCGCAATAGTCACTGTGTTACGGGTGCAATGGAACGAGATAGCGAGGATTGCACTAGGTGTCAAACAAGTACAAAGTATGAGCGAAGGCATGAGCGAATACTTATGTGCGAAAACAAGCAGCGTGCGAGCTAGCTAGTGCTAGGCTGGCATCCGACTCGGCCAGGCCAGCGGTGCATGGTTTGGTAAAACAGTGCGCGTGAAGTTGGCAAAGCCCCGTTAGCAATAACGGGCGAACAACGGCTGCTGCTGTACGCGATGTTGAGGAACGGGGTAAGGAATGCTGAAAAATTCCTTACACTACCCCCCCCCCTCAAGAAGCCCCCTCCACTACGCGAGTGCGTGTATATCGCGGAAACCCCGGCTCCTCAGGTACACTTGCAGGGCAGGGTGAATTTCGATGTTGGCCAGGGGCACCTAGCTATCCTCAGTTGGCGTGCGGTCCTTCCAGCGAACGAGGAACTCGATCCTATTGATACCTGTGGGATGACGAATCTGATGGCTCAAAATTTCTTGGGCTCGATGATCGGCTCCGATGCAGGGCAAGTCATGGACGGCGGGCGATGGTGTGGCAGTTGGCTTGTGGTCGGGATGTATGGGCAAAGCAGGCTGACGTGGAACGATGGGCTGATGTACTAGTCTGTCGGCAACAGTAAATGGGCGGTAACTGGGGTAATCATGTGGCTGATTTGGAACGGTCCACGGTAGCGCGGTCGAAGTTTCGGCAATACAAGTAGTCTTAAATTTTGTGTGTCGACCAGAACGTAATCTCCTGACTGGTACGTGACTGGGCGGCGGTGGCAGTCAGCGTTTCTATTGCTTCTGCTGCTCGCGATCGGGCAGCTTGCAATATCTCGCGTGGCGTGGGTTTGTCCAAACTCGGTGTCATGGGCACTGTTGGATTTTGCCCACGGTTCAGGTAGAACGGGGACTGCTGCGTCGTCGCTGACATGGCATTGTTGTAGGCGAATTCGATCAGCGGCAGCTGCTGCTCCAATGTTGTCGGGTCATCGCACGTGGCACGAATCAGCTGCTCCATGGTCTGGTTGTCAGAACATTATAGTGCTTACATTTGTGTAGGCTATAGTGGGGTAGCCCATAAGGGGTACAACCCAATTAGGGTTAGTACTTGTACCCAACTCTTTGCTAGTTCATTCATTCTCGTTCATTATTCTGACTTGGTTTCAGAGCAGGTCCTCCGCTAGGACCGTTTTTTTTTCCTTGGGCCCACCACTGCACTGCCCTTCGCGACCCTCGTGTCGCCCCTTGGCCCGTCGCCCCTAGGCCCGTTGCCCCTAGCTCGGCCCGTAGGCCCTAGCCAGCGCGCCCCTAGCCCGGCCCGTCGCCTCTAGCCCGGCCCGTCGCCCCTAGCCTACGCGCGCCCGGCCCGTCGCCCCTAGCCTACGCGCCCGGCCCGTTGCCCCTAGCCATCGCGCGCCCGGCCCGTCGCCCCTAGCCTACGCGCCCGGCCCGTCGCCCCTAGCCATCGCGCCCGGCCCGTCTCTCCTGGCCCCGCGGCCCAGCCCGTTGCCCCTAGCCTACGCGCCCAGCCCGTCGCCCCTAGCCTACGCGCCCAGCCCGTCGCCCCTAGCCTACGCGTGCCCGGCTCATCGCCCCTAGCCTAAGCGCCCGGCCCGTCTCTCCTGGCCCCGTAGCCCGGCCCGTCGCCCCTAGCCTACGCGCCCGGCCCGTCGCCCCTAACCATCGCGCGCCCCGGCCCGTCGCCCCTCGCCCGCGCGCCCCGGCCCCTCTCTCTCGGCACTGCGGCCAGTCGCCCTTAGGCCCCCGGGCCCGTTTCTCCTAGGCCCTGCGGCCTGTCGCCCCTAGCCAGCGCGCCCCGGCCCGTAGTCCCTCGTCCGCGCGCCCCGGCCCGTCACCTAGGCCCGTCGCCCCTGGCCCCACGCCCCCCCCCACCTCGCTCTCGGCCCCACGGCCCGTCGCCCCTAGGCCTCCGGCCCGTCGCCCCTTGGCCCCGCGGCCTGTTGCTCCCCGCCCCCCTTGCCCCCTCCTACGCCTCTGCTGCTGCTATAGACGTCCTTAGTACTGAGGATGTCGGGGCTACTTCTGCTAGTGCGTAGCGCTGCAACAGCAAGGGCAAGGGTGGCAGGGGTGGTGGAGGGGGCATCGGGGGTGGTGGTGGGGGCAGCAGTGGAGGTAGTGGAGGCAGTGGAGGTGGTGGCAGCGGTGGGAGTGGTGGAGGGAGTGGGGGCGTTGGTGCTGGCGGTGGAGGCAGTGGTGGGAGTGGCGGTAGTGGCAGCGGTGGCAGTGGTGGCGGTAGGACTGGAGCGCAGCGAAAAGGTACTGGAGGAGGCCAGAGGCAGAGGCAGCAGCCTCGGAGCGAGTCCCCGTCGCCCCAGTAGCTTCGTGAGTGGTTGTTTCAGTGTCGGGCATCTGGGGGTAGTGTGAGCTGCCCGTATGTCATTCGCACGGGTGACCGTGCTGGTCAGACATGCGGGAAGGCGCACACGCAGCACCGCTGCTTCTCCCGTCTCGACAATGCGTGGCGTGCTGAGTTTGGTGATGAGGTCGAGCGCCCCCACTGGGCAGAGTTGCTTAGGTCTGGTGTTGCGATCTTTGACCTAGACTATGATGCTATTCTCTCTGCTATGTATGCTTTGTCTGCTAGTGCTGAGGGTGACTGTTACCGGTGTGTGCCGCCCGACCCAGGTATAGAGGCTGCTGCTCTAGGTGCTGGTGAGTCTTCTCTCCCTGGTACTGTGCCTGCTGAGGCCTTGCACACCTTCACGCTGGACTCAGGTGCCTCACGCTGTTTCTTTCGTGACAGCACAACCCGGTCAGACTGGCTGACCCCTACGGGGGCCCGGTCATTGCCCGTTCCTCCACTGTCCTCCCGTGTCCGGCGGTTCCGTCCAGCTCACTATCAGGTTTTCACCTCCCCTCATTCTCTACAAACTTGGTGAGTACAGCTGCCCTCCAGGACGCGATGGTCACTACCACCACTCCTGGGGGTCAGTGTGTGTCGATCTGTACGTGTACACGGACGGGGCATCACCTGGCCATGTTCACGCGTCGGCCAGGGTCGAGTCTGTACACACTCGCTACCGAGCCTCCTCAGGTAGCTGCGTCTGCTTAGGTGTCCGCGTCAGGTCAGGTAGCCGCCTCTTGCTCGTGTCGCCTCCTGTCGCACCAGACTCTTCTGTAGCACCACCACCTGGGTCACCCCTCCCTTCCATGCCTTCGTGGCATGCACTCCCGCCCCCTTGTCTCTGGTCTTCCCAGGTCTCTGCCTCCCCTCCCGCCCTCGCCTGCCCCGCCCTGCCTTCCTTGTGTCGAGGGGCGGCAGCGCGCCGCTCCTCACTCCTCCTCGTTTCCCCCGACGACTGCTCCCCTATAGACACTCCACATGGACGTGTGGGGCCCAGCCCGCGTCAGTGGACAGGGCCGCGAGCGCTACTTTTTGCAGGTTGTTGACGACTACACGCGGTACACCACAGTCTTCCCCTTGCGTAGCAAGGGTCAGGTCGTTGATGTCTTGATCCCTTGGATCCGCACGGTCCGTCTCCAGCTCCGCGAGCGGTTCGGCCAGGACCTTCCTGTCCTGCGTCTGCGCTCTGACAGAGGTGGTGAGTTCTCCTCTGACCTCTTGCGGGACTTTTGTCGTGGGGAGGGCATTCTCCAGTCGTTCACGCTTCCAGACTCCCATCAGCAAAATGGGATTGCTGAGCACCACATTGGCTTAGATGTGGACGGGGGAGGTTGGTGATGCATCGGTGTTCCGGGTCTGGGGTTCTCGTGCCTTTGTTCGCAATACGTCAGCGGACAAGCTCTCCGCCCGTGCTATCCCCTGCGTCTTCCTTGGCTTTGTCCCTGACGCGCCTGGCTGGAAGTTTTACCACCCCACCTCGCGCCGTGTCCTCCCTTCTCAGGACGTCACGTTTGACGAGTCGGTTCCCTTTTACCGTCTCTTCCCCTACCACTCTGCCCCTCCCCCGCCCTTCCCCGCTCTTCCTTGCTCCCGGTCCCCCTCCGGTAGACCCTCTCCCGCCCCAGGGTCCTGCTCCCTCAGGTGTGTCTCACGTAGACCCTCTCTCTGGTTCTGCGCCTGTTGAGGTAGCTGTCGGCTCAGGTGCTGCTCGAGGTGCTGCGTCTGGGGGTGCTGGGTGTGGGGGTGCTGAGCTTGGGGGTGAGGAGCCTAGGGGTGCTGAGCCTGCGGGTGTGGAGCCTGGGGGTGCTGAGCCTGAGGGTGTTGAGCCTGGGGGTGCTGCGTCGGAGGGTGCGGAGTTTGGGGGAGCTGAGCCTGGGGGTGCTGCTTCGTCTGGAGGTCCTGCTGGTGCTTCGCCGAGACTGTCTCCGCAGCAGCTGCGTGAGTGGCTTGTTCGGCGAGCACGCCTTCGGCGTGGAGGTACCGGAGCTGGAGGCTCTGGAGACGCTTGAGCTGAAGGTGCTGGAGTTCCTGCTGGAGCTGGTGGTACTGGGGGTTCTGCGGCTGCTGGTCTTGCTGGTCCTGCGGCAGCTGCGGGTACTGGAGCTGCCGGGACTGGTGGTGTTGGGGACGCTGGAGCTGGAGACCCTATGGAGCCTGGAGCTGCTGGAGCTGGAGGCTCTGGCGCTGGTGGCACTGGAGCTGGAGGAGCTGGAGCTGGTGGTACTGGCGCTGGAGGCGCTGGAGCTGGAGGAGCTGGAGTTGGAGGCACTGGCACGGGAGGCGCTGGAGATGCAGGAGCTGGAGCTCTTGACCCTGGAGGCACTGGCGCTGGAGGAGCTGGATCTGTTGACCTTGGAGCTGGAGGTACAGGAGGCACTGTGCGGCCGCGACCGTACTTCGTTTCCCTGCTTCAGCAGGTTCTTGGTGTCCCTTCTTCTACTAGCCTTACTCCTCCCCTCCTGTGTCCACCACCTGACCAGTCGCAGCCGCCGTTACCACCACCTGTGTCAGCCTCCCCACTGCCTGCTCCTTCTCCTTACACTGAGCGGTCTGGCGGTCTTACCGAGCGTCGTGAGCCTGCGTCTTGTCCTGTCTCCCCTGTTCGCACTGCTCGTCGCGTTCCTCGTTTGCGTCCTCCTCCTGTCCCCGGCACGCATGCTATGGCACTCCGTCCTTCCTCCGTTCCACTGCGTGTTCCTTTGCCTGCTCCTCCTGAGTCCTCTCTTCCTGAGGTCCCTGACCCTGAGTATGACCGTGCTCGTGCTGCCACTCCCACTGTTTCTCGTCTCCTCGCTATTGTTGTCACTGACCCTTCCTTTGAGTCTGCTGCTGCGTCTGCCCTCGTTGCTGAGCTGCTTGACTTTGCTGCTGCTTGCCGTCTAGACTACGCCACTGCTCTTGTTGCTGAGTCTTAGTCTGCCAGTCCTCCGTCCGTTGGGGGTGAGTGTGCTCTTGGCACGGACGTCCTTGAGGACAGGCAGGAGGACTTTGAGTGTCTTGCAGCTGCTGTACCTCGTTTCGCTTCCATGCTGCTTGCCCCTGAGGGAGACCCGGATGCACCCGACATCCCGACCCCGCGCTCTTACGCAGAGGCGATTACGGGTCCCTACTCCTCTCAGTGGCAGGCAGCCATGGATGCCGAGATGGCATCCTGGAAGTCCACAGGTACCTACGTTGACGCAGTTCCCCCCTCTCGGGCGAACATAGTCGATGGCATGTGGATTTTCAGGGTGAAGCGGCCGCCGGGCTCTCCGCCTGCCTTCAAGGTGCGTTACGCTACTCGAGGCTTCAGTCAGCGACAGGGGGTCGACTAATTTCAGTCCTTCTCTCCCAACCCGAAGATGACTACTCTTCGGGTGTTGCTACACGTCGCTGCTCAGCATGACTACGAGTTGCACTCTCTCGACTTTAGTACATCTTTCTTGTAGGGCAGCCTGCACGAGGAGATCTGGCTGCGCCACCCACCTGGCTTCACTGGGTCGTATCGTGCAGGTACCCAGTGAAGCCTCCGGCGGCCACTCTACGGTCTTCGCCAGGCGCCTCGCGAGTGGCACGACACACTGAGGACTACACTTGCGGCTCTTGGGTTTGCACCTTCAACTATTGACCCATCGCTGTTTCTACGCACCGACACCTCGCTGCCGCCGTTCTACGTCCTCGTGTACTTTGACGAACTCGTCTTTGCCACTGCTGACACCGAGGCACTGACCCTTGTGAAGTCGGAGCTGCAGAAGAGACACACCTACACTGACCTGGGTGAACTGCGCATCTATCTTGGCTTGCAGATCACCCGGGACAGAGCACGGTGCACCATCACACTGACTCAGTCACACATGGTGCACCAGGTCCTTCGGCGCTTCGGCTTCCAGTTCTCCTCGCCACAGCCCACTCCTCTATCTACCGGCCATTCACTCTCAGCTCCACCTTCGGACGAGTCCGTAGAGCCGAGTGGTCCGTACCTAGAGCTTGTGGGTTGCCTCATGTACCTGATGACGTGCACTCGACCTGACCTCGCATACCCTCTCAGCCTCTTGGCTCGCTACGTGGCTCCCGGTAGGCACCGAAAGGTGCACTGGGATGCTGCGAAGAGGGTACTGCGTTACTTGTGCAGTACGTCGGGCATGGGGCTCGTGCTTGGAGGATGGGGTCCAGTTGTCCTCACTGGTCACGTAGACACTTCTTGGGTTGACGACTCAGCTACGCAGCGGTCGTCACATGGTTACATCTTCAGCCTCGGTTCCTGCTCTGTTTCCTGGCGGTCTACCCGCTCGTCTTCGGTTCTCAGCTCCAGTTGTGAAGCTGAGATCCACGCAGGGGCCATGGCTGCACAGGAGCTACGCTGGCTCACCTACCTGCTGACTGACTTGGGAGAGCAGCCTCGTTCGCCTCCAGTTCTGTACGTAGACTGTTGTGCCAAAGCACAATAGTGGCACGGTCATCGCACTCCCATTTCGCCAACAAGCCTGCTCAGCTTTTGGAATTTTGTGGGGAGGTGCTTATACATGTGTTCTTCAGACCCTCAAATGTTCAGAATTTCAGAAGCAGTTTACAAGGCATGGCAACAATTTTAGTTTCAAGACTTATGGCATCCCGGAAGTGTGTGTTACTCTTTTTTGGTAACACCCGAGTTCACCATTTCGGCTGGTGACTCATCTACCAAGCTTTGATTGGTCTGAAAATTGGTGTGGCAGTCATTTGCCGTGTTGTTCAGGTGATCACCGAGTTTGAGGACAACCCAGCATCGGAGCAGCACGTGACAGCTGTCGATTTGTACTATTCCGTAGTCATGATGCACTGTTGGCAGCATTTCCCTTGCCACCCTTTCATTGTTGTCATGCCAATGGTGCAGGGACAGAGAATGAGACAAGAAGTACAGGTGGTCAAGTGGGACTCTACCACCCTCCTTTTGAGAAGTGTGGTCTTTCTGGAAGCAGCTTGCAAGAGGGTGCAAGTGGGAAGACAAGCTGACTCATGGTTGGCTTGACTCACTATTGGTAGCCTTGGGTACAGCTCTGAACATCCAAGTGTGGTTGGCTTTGCTGACCTAGCTAGGACGTTTCCCATCCTTCTCTAGCCTTTCTCCTCTAGGAATCAACCTTCTCTGAGTTCCCAGGATGGTCCCAACCCCTTAAGAGTCCCCTAGGCAATGTTGTACTTACCTCTTCCTTGCATCAATGAAACTACACGTTTTCAGTTGAGCTTACGTTTTTGTTCACTGCGTAGCGCATACACATCTGATGAAAGCAAGCAGTATACCGTTGGAAAGCAGACACCTTAAGCTAAATGTTCTCCAAGTTCCATTTTCGTATGTTATCGGGGCTGATCGTGACGGCGTTTTGAACAGAGGCGGTTCGAAGTCATCAGATTCTGCTAGGCGGTTTCAAGGGCATTCGCGACCCCTAAGTGGACTCTAGACTATAACAAGTGGTATCAGAGCGGTTCTTCTCTGTTCCTCGGTCAATATGGAGGCTGAAGGTTCTGCTCCAGCTGGTCCTAGTGTCAGTGGCGGCGTGAGAGGCGCTGGGGAAGCAGGAAGAGGCGTTGCAGGCGGATCTGCACCATTAGCATCCATTTCAACACCAGCCAAGGATGATGTGAAGGCATTCAACCTAGAGAAGTTCTCTGGGGAGGATTGGGCATCATGGAGCTTCAGGATGAAGCTCCTATTTAACCATTATGGGCTGCTTGAAGTGATGGATGGAGAATTGAAGAGGCCTGCGAGCGAAGGAGCGACCAAGGAATGGGATCGCCGATCCAAGGATGGATTCTTCCTTCTCTCTCAATGCCTCTCATCCAACCAGCTGCACCACGTCAAGCATCTCATCAAGGATATCCAGTGTGGTCCCAAGGCATGGAAAATATTGAAGGATGTCCATGCCCCCAGCAGCGAAGCGATGGTGGTGTTGCTCGAGCGACAACTCCATGCGGTGAAGATCAACGAGGGTGATGCCGTGCAAGGAGCGTTCGATCAACTCCGGGACCTCTATGTGAAGCTCTCAGCTGCTGGTGTGGACTACCCTGAGAAGATCAAGTGCTACAAGGCTCTCTCCCTGCTTCCGGAGTCGTGGGGCCCCTTGGTGGTCAACCTCAATTGCATGAAGGACTCATGGTCCCTTGAGTGGATCCGTGCTCAAGTCCTTCAAGAGGGAGGAAGGAGCTGACTGCCGCTGCCGGTGCAGGTGGAGGCTCTGCCTACAGCATGAAAGGGTTCAAGGGACGTGGCAGCAAGAAAGGCAAGGCCAAGGAAGGCTCTGGAGGGGAGCAGTATTCGGGAGGGAAGCGTAGCAGCAAGGGAGGCAAGCGGTGTGGCGGCAAGTGTTGGTATTGCCATGTGGAAGGTACCAGTACCCAAGGGATTCCAGTACCTCTAGTACGAGCACCTCCAGGACCAGCAGCTCCTGCAGCTCCAGCACCAGTAGCACCAGCACCTCCAGTGCCAGCAGCTCCTGTACCCCCAGCACCTCCAGCACTAACAGCACCACCAGCTCCGACAGCTCCAGCACCTCCAATACGAGCACCTCCAGGACCAGCAGCTCCAGCACCTCCAGTACCTCCAGCTCTAGCGCCTCCAGCACCAGCAGCACCTCTAGCACCTCCAGCACTAGCTGTACCTCCAGGACGAGTAGGTATAGCACCTCCAGCACCAGTAGCACCTCTAGGACTAGTAGCTCCGGCACCTCCAGCACCAGCAGCACCTCTAGTTCCTCCAGCACCAGCAGCACCTCAAGCACCTCCAGCAGTACCTCCAGTACCTCCAGCACCAGCAGTACCTCCAGGACTAGCAGCTCCAGCACCAGCAGGACCGTACCCTCCACCACCAAGACTGCCTCGCCGAACGATCCACGCACGAATCGCCTGCGGCGAGAGCGTCTCAAGTAGATCAGGCTGCGGTGGCTGTCCAGCTCCAGGACCTCCAGCAGGGTCACCCACAGCTCCACCGCCACTAGGACTTGCAGCACCCCCAGAGTCAGCACCCCCAGACGCAGCACCCCCAGAACCAGCAACCCCAATCGCAGCACCCCCAGTCGTAGCACCCCTTGAACCCTCACCCTCTGTCTCGGCACCCCCAGGCTCAGCACCAGCAGTCTCAGCTCCAGAGTCCACAGCAGCAGGCTGCGGAGGCGGCGAAGATGGCTGAGGCGGAAAACCAGGGGGGGTCTCCAAGCGTGGAGAGCGGCGAGTGGTCGCCGTGTCGTCAGCGGCGGGGTCACCCCCCTCAGCTGGGCCAGAGGAGCCAGATGAAATCTCCAAAGGCTCAACCAAGGGGGGTGGGTCTACCTGAGACACACCTGAGGGAGCAGGACCCTGTGGGGGGAGGGGGTCTATCGGGGGGGGGACTGGTACCAAGAAAAGAGGCGCTATGGGGACCGGATGGGACGTGTGAGGGTGTAGCCTGTAGAAATAGATAGACTCGTAAAAGGTGACGTCCTAGGAGGAGAAGACTTGACGCTCGCGCAGGTGGTAGAACTGCCACGGTGGGGTGTCGGTGGGGAAGCCAAGGAAGACGCAACGGAGAGTGTGAGAGGAGAGCTTGCTCCCTTTGGCATCGCGAACAAGGGAGAGCGCGCCCCAGACCCGAAACACCGACGCATCGCCAACCTTCCCTGTCCACAGGAGTGTGGGCGAGGTCTCTGGCTCAGAGACACGGGACCAGAGGTTGAGCTGATGCGCTGCGTATCGGACCGCAAATGGCCACAGAAAATGGGGAGCAGCCGCATGGATCATGGAGGTACGAGCAACCTCCATGATCAAGCCAATGCGACGCTCAGCGATCCCATTTTGCTGAGGAGAGGCCGGAAGCGTGAACGACTGGCGGATGCCCTCATCTCGATAGAACTCTGCAAGGAGGTCAGAAGAGAACTCACCGCCCCTGTCAGAGTGCAGACGCAGGACTGGGAAGTCCCGATGAAACCGCTCGCACAGCTGGCGACGAGTAGCACGGATCCAGTGGATCAAAACACCGCTGACGTCCACCTTGCACCGCAAGGGGAAGACAGTGGTGTAGCGTGTGTAGTCGTCAACAACCAGCAGGAAGTAGCGCTCCTGGTCCGTCCCACCGACGGGGGCCGGGCCCCAAACGTCCATGTGGAGAGTCTGCAGAGGAGCAGTGGTCGGAGGAAACTCGGAGGAGTGAGGAGCGGCGCGCTGCCCCCCTCGACGCACAGAAGGCACGGCGGAGCAGGCAAGCGCTGGAGGGAGGGCAGGGACCCAGGAAGGCCAGAGACAAGGAGACAGGAGTGCATGCTGCGGAGACGCGGCAGCGAGGGGTGACCTAGGCGGTGGTGCCAGAGGAGAGTCTAGTGTGAGAGTACCCAACACGATCAAGACGTTGCAAGCTGACCAGACGCAAACACCCGACTCGACGCAGCCACCTGACCTGACTCAGCCACCTGTGCAAACGCAGTGGTCAGGGTGTACAGATTGGACCCAGGCTGACGAGTGAACGTAGCGGGGTGACGGCCGGTCCATGAGCACTTACAGATCGCCATACACTGTCCTCCAGGAATGAAGGTGTCAACCCATTAATCCTGGAGAACTGCATTGCTCAACAAGTTCGTCAAGAACGTGGGGAGGTGGAGACCTGAGAGAGACCCGGAGGGGACTGCCAGACACGGGAGGACAGTGGAGGCTCGCGCAACTACTGGGTCCCCTGGGGGTCAGCCAGTGAGACTGGGACAGGTGCTGCGAGTGGTGTGACTGTGGTGCAATTACGAAAGAAGCAACGTGACGCGCCTGAGTCAAGCTTGAAAGTGTGCAAGGCCTTAGCTGAGGCAGGACCTGTGGCAGTAGACGCACTAGCACCTAGAGCATCGGCAGACTCACGAGCACCTAGAACTGCAGCAGACTCACCAGCACTAGGAGCGACAGCAAACTCACTAGAACCGAGAGTAGCAGCCTCTACACGACCAGGGACGCATCGCTGAGAAGCACAGTCGCGAGGTCGCTGAGGCCACATAAAAACAAAACATCCACCACCAGGACTACCTCTTTGAATAACCCACTCACGAAGCTACTGAGGGGTGGGGTCGTCTGGGAGAGGGAGTGACCACTGCTGTCCACCCCTAGCCGCTGCAACTGCCGTGATAGTGGCCATGACAGGCAGTGACGGTCAGTAGTAGGTCCAGCACCTCCAGCACCAACAGCACCTCCAGTACTCCCAGCCGCACCTCCAGGAGCAGCAGTAGTAGCACGAGTAGCAGCAGCAGCAGTAGTAGCAGCAGGGCGGCTCGGTGGGGCTGGGCGGCGGCTCCTCCAGCACTCCCAGCAGCACCTCCACCAGCTGCAGCAGTAGCACGAGCAGCAGCAGCAATAGTAGTAGCAGGAGGGCGGCTCGGGCTGGGCGGCACGGCTCGGCCTGGGCAGCGCTGCTCAGCAGGGCACAGCGCAGCAGTAGCAGCATGTGCAGCAGCGTGTGCAGCAGTAGCGCGCTGGGTTTTTTTTTTTTTTTTTTTTTTCTAATGATGATTATTATTATGTAGGGTTGCGGGGCAGCGCTTAGCAGCGGGGCGCGCTGGCCCGCTTCGCAGTGGGGCGCGCTGGCGTGCTGGGCTGTGGGGTGCACTGGCGCACTAGGCTGCAGGGCGCGCTGGCGTGCTTAGCAGCGGGGCGCGCTGGCGTGCTGGGCTGAGGGGCGCGCTGGCGCGTTTAGCAGCGGGGCACGCTGGCGCGTTTAGGGCTGCGGGGCGCTCTGGGCTGCGGGGCTGCTCGCGGGCAGAAGGGGCGCGCAGGGCCGGGGCTGCTCGCGGGCAGCAAGGGCGCTCGGGTCAGGGGCTGCTCGTGGGCAGCAGGGGCGCGCGGGGCAGGGGCTGCTCGCGGGCAGCAAGGGCGCTCGGGGCAGGGGCTGCTCGCGGGCAGCAAGGGCACGCGGGGCAGGGGCTGCTCGCAGGCAACAGTGGCGCGCGGGGCAGGGGCCGCTCGCGGGCAGTAGGGGCGCGTGGGCAGGGGCCGCTCGCGGGCAGCAGGGGCGCGCGGGGCAGGAGCTGCTCGCGGGCAGCAGGGGCGCGCGTGACAGCAGGGCAGCGTGCTAGGGCAGGCAGTGCGAGTAGCTGCAGGGCAGCGTGACACTGTGCGAGAGGGCCGGACAGCGCAAGGGCGCTTCGGGCAGGAACTCGAGGAACGATCGGTGGGCCCTAAAAACCTAACAGGTTTCCTGCTCTGAATACCGTAAGGCCCCGGATAGAAGCGCATGCCTCGGATAAGCGCTGGCGCTTATAAAAGGATGACGGCGCTTATATCCGGTCCTCGATTATAAGCCCACCCCCTTAAAAAAAGATGATTTATTATAAGCGCATGTTTTTTTTTCATTTGAAAACCTGACGAAATGCAGAAACGAATTTCACATTATCAAGGAAATGAACTACAAACTAGATTTCCCACTCTGTGATCTCAACTTTTGCGCGTCTAGTCAGCATGTGCTGTCATTCTGTCAGTTTGAGTTGGCAGGGAATCACTCCCTGCCAAGTTGCGCGAGAATCAGATTCGCGACCCCATATGTTTTCGACTCGATTACAATTGGCAGAACGAGATCTACAGTTTGGTGTAAAACAGATAGAAATTCGTTTTGCCATTTTATAAACGCCGGCGCTTATAAATTTCCTCGATTATGAGCGCACCCCCTAAAAAACAGTGTTTTTTTATACCCCCAGGGGCGCTACTATACGGGGCCTGACGGTACCATGTCACAATCAACTGTGCAGGAATGGTTGACTAGTAAGCAAGGATGAGTACAAGTACTATGTTTGACCTAAAGTGTTGTACTCAGTAGAGGCTACCCCACTACAGCCTACACATACAAATGTAATTTGACAAAGAACGCGGTAAGGAATGCTGAAAATTTCCTTACACGTTGCAACTGTAGCAATGCCTGCAAAACAGTTAAAGAAGGGAATGTATTTCTTAGGGTATATAGCTAGCTAGGACAAGCTATATAAGTAATTTGTACTATTTTGTTCTTCATATTGTTATCTTTACTCTTTGTAACAAATACACCTCAAATACTTCCACTATCTTAACTTCTTAAGCAAGGCTTATCCTGTCCACTAAAGATCCTTCTATTACATCAACATATCTTGTCTAGAAACGCCTTCGATATTGTTCACCCAAGCATTTATTTCTTGAATTTGAGGTAAGTCCCCCGGGTCCTACATCCCGGAAAAGGAAGTACACGTGTCAGCAACACTTCACAAATATAAATCTCCAAAAATAAATTCAGCTGTCAACATCGTCTCAACTCAATACAGCCGACCCCGGCAGTCAACAGCGCCACAGCAACAATTCAATTGTTTCACTTCACCATTTTCATCCATCACGCTGCCAACCTCGTAATTGTAGTCGTAGGTCAGTTCCTGCATTACAAGCAGGCCCCCAGAAGCCAGAGAAATTTCTCTGATTTGCCTTAAAAACTCTGATATTTCAGCCTTTTTTTCGAAGTGAACTCTGAAAATTCAGCCTTTTTTTTAGAAATACCAGGAAAATTGCGATTTTTTCTAGTGTGCAGTGGTATTTCTGCAGGAAAAACTCTGATTTTCAGAGTTAAGTCATGTACCAACTCTGAATTTTCAGACTAGCCCAAAACCAATCTGAGGGCCCGATTACAAGGCAGTGCAGAGAAAGACAAAAACAAGTCAACATGTCATACTACATGGCAAGCTCAAAGCTTTGGAACCAAGTTGCTTGGGCCCAACTTTGGTTTTGAGACACCCTCTGCAATCTGGGTGAACAAAGCAAGATTCTATTTGAGCTAGGGTTGAAGTTCGCGCAAGTCTGATTATCAAGACGATATGATTTCCAAGCAACATTTGCCATGCTGTTTTTTTAGTCTACTCTGTAAGCGAGTGGTATGGGGAGAGAAACAGATGAACTTGGGCAGGGAGGGAGTGGTGAGAGCAACAGATGGACATGGGCAGGGAGAGAGTGGAGAGAGGAGCAGATGGACTTGGGCAGGGAGGGAGTGGTGAGAACAACAGAGGGGCTTGGGAGGGAGGGAGTGGTGAGAGGTCAGATGGACTTGGGCAGGGAGAGAGTGGAGAGAGGTCAGATGGACTTGGGCAGGGAGAGAGTGGAGAGAGGACAGATGGACTTACACAAGGTGTTGCAAAAAATGAAAGATATAATGTCAATCAGTAGGGCTTACAAATAATAACAGACTAAAAGCAGAGCCAGGAGGGTGTGGAAACAGAAACAACGGGACTTACAGTGTGGACAGGAAGGGGAAGGAGGTTGAAGGAAGGAAAAGAGAAATGGAACCGACATCACTTACTGTTAGCGGGGGGATGTTCTCAGAGGCGATGAGGAGGAGGTGGGAGAGCTCGGGGCGCTTGTGGTCCCAGAGGGCGGACTGGTAGAAGAGGTTGGGCGAGCAGCTGTGGTTGATGAAGCGCGCCACGTTGCCACGCCGCAGCCCGTCGATGGCGTAGTGCACCTCCTCGTGCTCACTGCCCTCCCCGCCCTCCTTGCTCGCCTTTCCCGCTGCACGGTGGCTTTTAGCACTTGGCTTGGCCTTGGCTTGCTCCTCCAGTGCATGCTCCAAGTCCTCAAACATGGGCTGCAGGAAGAGGGAGAATACAAAGAGCAAACACCCAGCAATGTGATAAGAAAACAATGTCATACAAAGAACAAACACCCAGCAAAGTTGATTGACTGTGTTTGTGCTTCTACAGTTGACGGTGCTTTGTTTCCGCCTTCTGCAGTTGCAAAACAACTCGACTAGCTAGCAAATTGTGTAAGTGAATGACTGAATGGGGTGATGAGAATGGGAGCTTTGCTGGAATGAGTAAATGGGGTAGATGAGAATGGGAGCTTTTTGGAATGTGGGAATGGGGCAGATGAGAATGGGAGATTTTCTGGAATGAGTGAATTGGGTAGATGAGAATAGGAGCTTTGCTGGATTGATGAATGGGGTAGTAATTTATTTGCAGCTACAAGTGAAAGAGTTGCTAAACAACTCAACTAGCTAGCCAGTTGGAATGGGGGAGTGTTATCGCAAAACAAAATGAGAGCTGTAGTATTTTTTTTGTTTGTAACGATTTGAAAGAAAACCAATGCCAATAGATAACATTTGCTCTCCTTGAACTTGGACTACTGTCGCCCTTTCTAATAGCCGCAACTTTCTCTCAAAATTAGTTTCCTCAGCCCCTAGATGATACATACATCTCTGCCCTGCGTGCCGAGCTTGGCGGTGCGAACGGTATCGATGCCGATGACATACATGTCGTCCTCCACGTGGTCCACTCGCTCGTACGGCAGCACGTCGCCCACGTACTCGCACACCACCGCCCCCGCCGGGATCAAGTCCCACGACCGCACCGCCCACCCCTTGTGTGCCGTCTTGTACACCTGCGAGCAAACATGCATGGAAGGCAACAGTTTATGTAAGAGACTACTGTATGCGTAGCGGCTCCTGTATGTGCAAGACCAAAAAAGGACAAAAAACGAACAACCTCCAATGGTAAGACGGCCTACCTCAAGGTGGAAGCGCAGGCCTTGCTGGCCAACCCGGTTATTACAAGCTGGGCCGCAGCCACATGAGGGGCCACACTCCATCACGATGCCGCGCGCTTTGACCAACCTGATTTATATGCCAGGGTGCACACGTGAATAAGTAGAATCAATGGGATGTATCTTAATCTACTTCAGATCACTTCAGGCTCCAAGAATCCTCTTTCCATCCAACTCCCAAGAAGTTCCACGTTTCAGCACCTTTTTTTTCAAGAAGCAGGTTCACACGAGTCCATGCAGATTTCTCAGAGAATAGGTGAGTCTGCAAATAATAGGTGATTCTGCAAACAATAGGTGCGTCTGCAGAGAATAGGTGACACTGCAGAGAATAGGTGAGTCTGCAAAGAACAGATGAGTTTGCAGAGAATAGGTGAGTCTATATGAGAATAGGTGAGTCTGCAGAGAATAGGTGAGTCTGCAGAAAAAAGGCGAGTATGCAGAGAATAGGTGACACTGCAGAGAATAGGTGACTCTGCAGAGAATAGGTGAGTCTGCAGAGAATAGGTGAGTCTGCAGAGAATAGGTGAGTCAGCAAAGAATAGTCGAGTCAGCAAAGAATAGGTGAGTCCACAAGGCATCGTACCTTCCCCCTTGCACGTAGGGAAAGCCATCGCGGTTCCTCTTGGCACACGCGCACTTGCTCTCACTCCTGCACGCCCCCTTGCACTCGCACTTGTGCGCCCCTCCATGCAGCTTGAGCCCCGTGGGCATGATGCGCTCCGTCACGTACTCAAACGCTGCACGGGTTACCATACCAGCACGGGGGGACCCCATTGTGAGCAGAAATGAGTAGAGAAGCGATGCGCTTTGAATTGAATTGCAAACAGTTCAGCCTGAACCGGAAGAACCAGGGGTGAACAAGAGGAAGAGCCCCTTTTTCCTCCCTTTCCTCCTTTCCCTCCCTTGCCATCATGTCCAGGTTTCCTGGCAGTTGGTGCGCCAGAGGGCAAATAAGAGGGCGAACCAGAAGGGTGAATTAGAGGTCGAACCGGCAGGGTGAATCATAAGGTGAACTGGAGGGTGAAACGGAGGGTGACCTGAGGGTGAATGGTGAACTGGAGGGTGAAACGGAGGGTGACCTGAGGGTGAATGGTGAAACGGAGGGTGAAACGGAGGGTGAAACGGAGGGTGAAACGGAGGGTGAAACGGAGATTGAAACGGAGGGTGAAACGGAGGGTGAACCCGAGGGCGCACCACTAGAGGGTAGGGATGAGCAAGGGGCGAACACGAACATGTTCGTGTTCGCCCCTAGACGAACACATCCGTTTGCCGAACCGAACAGTGTTCGGTTCGGCGAACACTTTAAGCAAACACAAGTGTTCGCCGTTCGCCTGTGAAGGCATGTTCGGGCGAACATCGAACACGTTCGTGTTCGTCGCGGGGCAAATTGCAGCAGCGGCCCGAACACGAACGTGTTCGGGCGAACATCGAACACTGTTCGGCGAACAATTTAAGCAAAAAAAACAAACATGTTCGGTTCGCCTCGAACGTGTTCGAGGCGAACCGAACAGGTGTTCGCCCTTGTGCTCATGTCTACTAGAGGGTGCGCCAGACTGGTTGGAGTCTGTGCCAGCTGAACCAGTTTGAGTTCAGTCCTTGCTAATGTCTAAGAGAAGCCACACAGGCAACAAAACCACCACATGCCAAGCCACCCCCAACCCTCCCCAGCCGCCCTCCTCCTGCTCCTCTCTCTCCTCTTTCTCATGCCCCGTCCCCTCTAGGCCCACATCTACCAGCATGCACGAGGACCCTGATGCGTCACCGGATGGAAAACAAACCATGACTTCAAGGTCATGCATACATGCACACGCTTCGTGTTCAGACAATGACGTAAGTAGGCCTACACCCATAGAGAAGACAAGCTTACTGATTCCAGATATGTAAGGGATAACAAGATAACGGCATCTCCTTCAGCGTGCCCATTCTTTTTTTCGTGCAGCAAAACTATGTCTGTAACGTTCTTATCATTCAAAGATCTGTCCAGCACGTGTTGAACCTCAAACAAGTTTGTGTCGAAACTAATGTGCATATGGTACTTTAGTCAAGTTATGGCAAACTTAATTGTAGAGTGTGTGTACCTTATTTTCACCTACCGGGTGGCATGGTGGGTGGAGTGTCGATGCAGTTGGTAACGGGGACAGGAAGCCTCTCCTTGCCATTTGAGAGGTCTGCGCACACAACACTGGCGCACACGGATGGTCCCAAATAACAATTGAGTCAGTAATCGTGTAGTAATTGTTGTAATTGTATACTTTATACTACATCCATAGGCTCGAATGGAAAGTGTAGTCATTTATGTTTTGGGGGGGTTGTTGGGTATTCCCTCCGACCACAATTTATGGTTGGTCCAACATTGGATTTGGCCCTTGGTCTTTGGTCTTTGGTCTTTGGTCCTTGGTCCTTGGTCCTTGGTCCTTGGTCCTTGGTCCTTGGTCCTTGGTCCTTGGTCCTTGGTCCTTGGTCCTTGGTCCTTGGTCTTTGGTCTTTGGTCTTTGGTCTTTGGTCTTTGGTCTTTGGTCTTTGGCCTTTGGCTGGCACTCGCCAACCTTTGGTCCCTAGCCCAACCAATCCCAACCAGCCCTAAGTTGCCAAATATGCTCAACCCCTTCAGCGTATAGCGTATGTACGCTAGCGTTTGTACGCTATGCGCTATACGCCTGCGAATACGCTATACGCTTTCAGAAAATCTTCCGGGCTGCCCGGGAAAAAAATATCGCGAAATAGTTGCGGATTTTCGAGGTGAGCATTTCGCCGAAGTCAAATTGAAAATCCGTGGTCTAGGCTAGCCGGGATCTGACTTCGAAGTTGTGAGGCACATTTGGCGAATGTCGAATTTCAGATATACACATTTATTGAAACCCATCTCATCTACCGCATTGAAACCCATCCCAACCCTTTTACAAACTCCAACCTGTCAAAATCGACCCCTCAACTAACCTTTCACACTGCTTACCAGACAACCCAGCTGCTAATTCGTCATTTCCCACAATTCATTTCCGCTTCCAGCAGAGTTCCTCCCGCCCACTCCTACTTCTCTCTCTAGCTGAAATGTCTACCCCACTTCCGGCCCCACTCGCCGTTCGGACTCAGAATAATGCTGCTAGGGCACGTCATAGTGAGAATAGGGAGTACTTTTTTTCCCACCCTGCCTGGAAAGTTTTTTCTCTGCCCGGAAAAGCGTATGTCCACATCGACCCCCTGCGCGGATAGCGTACATACGCTAGCGTATATACGATACGCGTATATACGCAATAAGCGTATTTGGCAACTTAGAACCAGCCTACATTTTGTGGTTGCTTAGGCTACAAGGCACCTCACCAATTGGCCAACTTAGTGGCCAATAGGGTTGGCTCCTCTTACACACCCTTCTTCCTCCATCCATGCTTGTATTATAGAGCCTCTTGGCTCATTCAATCATACTCTTGAGTGCTAACAGTAACATGTTGCAGCAATGCTGCAGCAATATGTTCCCATCCTAAGCCTCTACTCCCAGATGACTAAAGCGCAAAAAGTCAGGATGCGATGCCAAGTACCTCGTGAATGATATTCAGTACACGTGCACTAGATGCAAGGAGTTTGTCCCAAAGAGGGTGTGCACTCACTCTGATGCTCTGTTCACGCTCGTTGGGATCTGGCCGCGCATGAAGCGAACCTGAGGCACACAAGGGCATGTCCCACAAGCGTAGTGCGATAACAATTAGTAGGCGGACATGAACAATAAGTCAAAAGTGAGCAGGTTACTGGATCGGTTTATTTCTATAGCCTGTATGAACAAACTGGTTCATGATGAAGATATCTTCCATGGGGCTAGTTTGTGGTTAGCTAGTTTGTGTGGGGGCAAGAGGACAGGACGAGAGGTGTTTCAGGGGCGAGGGGGGAGCGACAACAGTGAGTAACATGCTGAGGTGGAGGAGGGGGGGGGGGGGGAGGGGGAAGAGGAAGAGGAGGAGGAGGAGGAGGAGGAGGAGGAGGAGGAGGAGGAGGAGGAGGAGGAGGAGGAGGAGGAGGAGGAGGAGGAGGAGGAGGAGGAGGAGGGGGAGGTGGAGGAGGAGCAGGAGTGGGCGGGGAAGGCGAGGAGGAGGAGAGAGGCACTGCTGTGGGTGCTGGTGGGTGGGAGGCAGGAGGAGGAGGGGACTGTGGCGCATGTGGTGGCAAGGCGAAGTGACTCGAGAGCGGGTCGGATCGACCCGATGGCAAATCGGGTCGTCCGACCCGCCAAAATAATATACTGTCTGGCGGGTCAGGGATTTCCCCCAATGATTTGTGCGGATCACCGATTTTGCCCGCCGATTTGTAAAGATCGCCATTTTTGCCTTTCAATCATGAAGTTGACTGAGCAAAGCCAGGCACTTCCTCCTCCCAAACAAAATTGTTGAAACAAAACTTTCAAACCAATCCGCCGTCGCTTTAGCACTCATCACCGCACTGAATCTACAAGACCCAACTCCCCCACACCCTTTTACAGATCTCGACATTGAGCTCAGCCAGTTCTAGCGCCCTTCAGCCCATAGCACATACCACCCCATCTAGACTGATCAGTGTAGGTCAGTGCCAAAAAGCCGGGTCGGGCCAGGTCGACCCGACCCAGCCTGGCCATTCGCTCAACCTAGTCACTATCTCCCATGATTTTTTTTTTTTGCATGTTCGTACGAGATTTTGAGGGGGGGGCTCTAGAACCGAACGTTGGCGGATCGGAGAAGTTTGAGCTCTTCACACTAGCCGTGGCACCTAATCTGCCAGAATTGGACCGAGACTACTACAAAACGCCTACTAAATATAATATTTTTTTTTATTCCCTATAACCGGCTGAGGGAAACACACTAGTGTTAGGTGGAAGGGGGGATGGTAGACTAGAGTAGGCATGAGCATACGGCCCGACCCGACCCGACTTGGCAGGGCCAGACGGGTTTCCGGGTCGGGTCAGTTCGGTTCGGGTCGGGTCAGATGTTGGAGACCTTGACCTGGCCAGGGGGTACGAACCGAGGTTGGGTCGGGTACAGGAAACCCGCTTTCGCCTGAAGGTCAACCCGATCTCCTTGCGGAAGCTGGCCAAGTGCGGGATCAGCACTTCTTGAATGCAGCACGTCCCGCCCCTGTCACCTTCAGAGCGTGCCCAGACGTCGACTTCACCTCAGCAATCGGTGCAATCCCTATTTTATCAAGAAGCTCGACCTTTGAAGTCGTGCTATCTGCCGCTCCCGAATTCAAGATCCACGTGTTGAGCGGGTGCAGTTCGGCTCTAGCATTGTCGATCACCGCATCCTTTCCCGGCTCTCTAACATGGAAGAATTGTTCGGCTTCACGTGCTCGTTTTCAGCCGGTTCTTCATCGGCTACCGCTCCGGCGCCGCTTTCATCTTTGGTCCTGTTAGAGTGGATCCACCAAGAAGCTTTAGTCCTGCATTTAAACCAAGGATGACCCACCTCTCACAGTACCAGCACTTGCCATCCATTCTCCTAAGTCATTTTCCTTCCCTTTAGGCACCACGGCCTCCACCACGTCCCATTCTCTTGCCGCCTTGCTGACTTGAGGGCTCCTCATCCTTAGGAGCCCCTCTTCCCGCCCCTTGCCATTTCTTGCCTACCCTTTTTTCCTCCTTGCATGGCGTAGCTGCTGCTCCCCTCTTCACCTCCCCTGAGTTGACGCCTCCAGAAGACCTCCTTGAAGATCTTGGTACAGTCCATTCCAACCTCTAAAGGCTCTGGTTTTGGAAAAGGCTGAGATCGCTTGTGAATATCATACGCGACTCCCGCAGCAGTGACAAAATCTTCACACACTTGGTTTGTTTGGGGTAGGCAATTCCGGCGATGGCGAGCTTGGCGTAGAGTTCTCTCAGCTTGTGGCTGAACGGGTTCTCCTTCACTAAGGCGAAGGGTGGAGAGCTCTCTCTCCAGCATGACTGTAGCTACAACTGAGGTGGGAGCATTGAGGTCCTTGACCACGGACCATGCCTTGGAACCACACTCTTCCTTCGGGAGTAAGTGCATAATATACTGGCGTTGAGCGAGATCTACGCTCTGAGACAAGATGTAGTACCCGGCGGATGAACGCTCGTCCCACTCGTTCTGAAACTCCGCGGCACTAGGTCTCGCCGTAGGACACATATCTGCCGAAAATACTGCTGCATCTTCCAAGACCAGTCGTCATAACACATTCCACTAAACTTGTCGACTGAGAAGTTAATCAGCACCTCAGCAACGAGCCCTGGCTCGTACGGGCTATTCTTGGCTACCATTTTTTTTTTTTTTTTTTGGCTTGTCCGGCTCAGCCGGAACCCCGGGTCGGGACGATGCCCGTACCAAGGTAGCCCCGGAAAGAACCATGCCCCAAGTGCTGACGTCCTTAGGGTAGGCGCCCCCAACTGGCTCTGCACTCTGTAGTAGGCATGAGCAAATTCACGAACGCCTGTTCGGTTCGCCTCGAACATGTTCGAGGCAAACCGAACAGGCTTTTTTATTCGCCTAATTCGTTCGGGGCGAACGTGTTCGGTGTTCGGCCGAACACGTTCGCCGTTTGCCTATGACCTTTGGCCACGCGATGCCGAACACGAACATGTTCGTGTTCGAAGGGGGGGGGGCGACGAACACCAAAATGTTCGCGTCAAATTTGGCCGCGACCGAATTTAGGTCGCGGCCGTTTTGTGTTTGAGCTCATTTCTTGAGCTCAAACACAAAACGAATTTAGCGCTTAGCCTACCCTCCCACAACCGCCATAGCCTAGCGGTTTTAAGAGCCACCGCACTCCGTTCATGAGATTTAACAAGGACATTTCATCTAACTAGTCCGTAGTTAGGGTAATTTCATGAACATTAAAGTTGGTAGCTAGAGGATCAAGCTTGTAGCGGTCAATTCTCTAGTTGTAGCCGTAGGGGCGGGCTATTCGGTTCTCCACCACGACCAATGCAGGGGCGAGTAGGGGACGGACCTGCAGGAGCCAGTGCTTGTTTCGTCGGGGGGTTTCTTTTCGTAGCGGCGCCGACATCCTGTCAATCGTTCCGTTACACTGGCAGTCGACCCCCTCCTTCTGGGCAGACGCTGCAGGAGAGTGGCAGTGAGGAGGATGATGAGGAGGAGGAGGGTGAGGGCGCGGAGGATGAGGACGATGAGGGGAGCGAGGATGACAGTGAGGCCGGGTGGGATCCCAAGACGCATGGCGGTGGGGAAGGGGGGGGTGATGATGATGAAGACCACAAGATGGATGGGTTGGAGCCAGAGGAGGTGGAGGAGGAGGTGGGAGAGGGTGGTGGAGGGGCGGCGACAGAGGCAGCCTCACAGCATGTGGCTGAAGGAGGAGGGAGTGTGGGGGTTAAGGTGGGGAGAAAGCGGGCGTCCATTGCGGGGTCAAAGCGGAGGAAGAGGGCGAACAAGTTGAGGGAGCGAGCGTATCCCTGCACATTCACTGGGGAGTCCTTGGGCAAGGGTGTGATCGCTCCGGAGTTCCTTGACGAGGATGGAGAGTCCGAGAGTAGTAGGGGGACTGGCAAGGGTAATAAGAAACCGGGGTGGCAAGTACAGATGTTCGGGCCTAAAGGGTCAGACGACAAGCGTCAGTGCAAGCTTTGCACTAACAGGATTTCGTGGAGGCAATCCACAACAACACCCGGCGAGCGTCACTTCGAGAGCTTCCACACAGCTCACATGCACGTGTGGTATCACCGTTTCATCACTCCAAGAGTTCAGTTGCGTGACGAGACGTTTCCTCGTGGGGGCTACAAGGGTGTGCCGGATGGCTGCGTCGATAAGTGGCCGCATGCCAAGTGCTGGCCGAACCTCACAAAGAAGAAAGGGAAGGGGGTAGGGGGAGCTGAGGGGTCAGGCGGGATCAAGTGGTTCATGACGTCCAAGCTGTCCACGGTGGAGCTACGGCAAGCGATCGCCAAGCTGGTGGTCACTTGCGACCTCCCCTTCCGCATCGTCGAGCCCGAGGCTGTGAGTGTCACATGCATGCTGTATGAGGGGATTGGGCGGTTTGTGGTGGATTGTTTGAAGTTTCTATTGTACAAGTGTGCCAATTCGTCTCCAATCCATCCCCTTGCCGTTGAAAACCCGCTCTCTCATTGTCTCCACCCCCCTTCAGTTTCGGGAGCTCTTGATCTTGCTAAACCGCAACTGCGCGCAGAAGAACTTCATCCCCTCGCGCTGGACGGTATCCCGCGACACCGTGGTCTTTGCAGCAGCCGCTCTCCAGTCCGCCATTGCGGAGATGCTAGCGAAGGAGGGGGAGTTGGGGTGCAAGGTGTCGTTCACCATCGACATGTGGACGGCACCCAACGGCAAGGCATGGCTAGTGGTGACGGGTCACTGGATAGACGAGAACTTCCAGCTGCGCACAGCGGTGCTTGAGTTCCGCGAGATGCTAGGGCGTCATGGAGGCAGAGAGATGGCGCAGGTGGTAGAGGAGACGGTTGTGCGGTGGGGGTTGGAGGGGCGTTGTCTTGGTTTCACGACAGACAACGCCTCTAGCAACATTGCCGCCTTCAGGCGGATGTCTGAGGAGGGTGGTGGTCAGTGCTTCTTCAACCCGCGCATGCACTTTCGGTAAGTGTGGGAGTGTGCGTGGGTTGGGTGTGTGGGAGTGTGGGTGTTTGTGAGCTTTTGTGGGTGTGTCGATCCACCATAGACAATGTGTTGGTGTATTGGGGAGTGGGCCGGTGCGGGGCAATTTGGAGGGTGTGTATGGTCTGGTATGGGTTTGTGGCTCGCACTGACCATGTGTCCTAACACTTCACCTTCTCTTTGCCACTATTGTTGTTGTGTTCCGTGCGCAGGTGCTTGGCACACATGATCAACCTTGCAGTGCAGGCGGCGCGAGATGTGGATGCCATACGGAAGTTGTTGAAGATACTGAGAGAGATGGTGTCGCACATTGGATTCTCGCCGCAGCGCTCAGGGTCTTTCTTGGGCCTCCAGCAGCGGACCTTGGACGCGCAGGCCAACCCCACCTAGCCGAAGCCGGCATTGAAGCTGGTGCAGGACAGTACTACGCACTGGGGGCCGACCCACGATATGATCGAGCGAGCGAGGGTTATGCACAACCCCATCACTGTCTTCTTTGCCCAGACACAGGTATGACATGTGGTGTGTGTGGGTTTTACGGTGTGGGTTTGTAAGGGTGTGTGAACACTTCCACTCCATGCTGTTGGTCAAGCTTGTATGTTGCCGGAAGCCAAAATCCTCCTTTTCCTCTGTTTCCCTCTTACCTCCCCTCAACCTAACAGGGCTTGTCGAAGGCCGACAAGAAGGTGGAGAGTCTGCGCCTGACAGACGCAGACTGGGAGACCCTGCAAGCGGTGAAGACATTTCTAAGCCCCTTCGCCAAAGTCTCCAAGGCAGCTGAGGGGGCGGCGTACCCGACTGTGTCGATGGTGGTCCCGTACTACAACGGCCTGATCGACGCCATGGAGTCGCGCCTTGCCAAGGGGCCATCTGCTACGCTGCAGCTGATGCTCGTGGCGGCGCTGGGCCACTTGAAGAAGTACGCCTACATGACCAGCAACGAGTACTGGATCGCCACCTTCTTGGACCCATCCATGAAGGCGGCGTGGTTCGCCGACACGTACTGTGAGAAGCTGCATCCCGAGACCGACAGGAGGGTGAGGCCGTGTCCAGCGTCTGGCGTGGTGATCAAGCTGGTGCGCGACCGCGTGGCCGAGTACCAGGCCCGGGCTGCAGAGCTGGCTCCCCGACCGACCCCACTTGCCCTCGTTGTGGAGGAGGAGGAGGGAGACGAGGTGGAGGACGACGATGACGCGCAGTTTCTCCCTAGTCGCCGACGACTTGCGGCGCGTCTGTCGGCGAGCCAGGAGGCTGGGGGGAGGGTGGGATGGTGCAGGATGACGAGGTTAGAAGGTACTTGTCCGAGAGGGTGCGGTGCGACGTGACAACGCTAGAGTACTGGCGCACCGCCACCAACATGCAGACGCTGAGGCGCATGGCCCGGGATAATCTCGCCATCCCTGCCACGTCTGCTTCGAGCGAGCGGGTGTTCTCTCTTGGTCGCAACCTCATCTCCTGGAAGCGGCACCGCTTGGCCTCTCAGAGGACGCGAGCTGTCATGATTCTCAGATCATGGTACAGTTCACACCCTGGCCAGAGGATCGGCGAGGGCCGCCGACCGAGAGGCGTCGCACCACCAGAGTTCGCCATTGAGGGCGAGGGGTTGGAGGACAACGAGGAGGAGGAGGAGGAGGGGGTGGAGGCAGATGCAGCTGGTGGAGAGGATGCTGTTGTTGGTAGTAGCAGTGGCGCCATGGCGTAGGAATTAGTATGAAATAGATATTTCCCTACACAGAACATGATGTTGTAGTTGTTGGTGCGTTTCATGAACACATATACACCCTGCACCCCCTTTGCTATCATCCTGCACCCTCAAATTCGTATTCGGACTAATGTGACTATATTGAATTCCCCCTGGGCGAACACGAACATGTTCGCCACGAACGTGTTCGTGTTTGCCTGCTGCAGCAAATTGTTTGCCTCCTAGGGCGAACAGCGAACACCTATTTTCAGTCAAGTTGTTCGCCGAACCGAACACTGTTCGGTTCGGCAGAAGGCCATGTTCGTGAGGGGGCGAACACGAACATGTTCGGAGTTCGCCCCCTGCTCATCCCTACTCTGTAGCCCTCACTAGCCGATACCACTACTTGCGGGGGCTGAATTCATTTCTTCTCTAGGAGACCCCATCGTCGGATAAGTTGAAAACGATAAAGTATAAACTCTGATACCACGTGTTGAGTGCTAAGTGCTATGCAGAAGCGTTAAAAACTTGAAATTACTAAGTTGAACCTAGCAACACCTACTCCTCTTGAGACCCTCCGAGTGTGACAGGGTGTTGCCTCTCAGCCAAGGGCTCATAAGCACAATGGTTTAACATAAGTTTGGTTTAGCTTGTAGTGTGAGAGAAAACTGGTTGAACAACTTTTCGGCACCACTGTGAAGCGTTTCTACTCTCGTCAATACGTAGTAGTAGAATTCCAATGCAAAAGCATGAAAACATTTTTGTCTTGAAACAAATACAAGCACACATAACACACAAAGGAAAAACATGAGGCAGTTGTTTAACTGTAATTCAGGACGTCGCCATGTTGTCTTAGAGAACGGTTCCAAACTGCTGCTGCACTTGGCATTTTTCACCTCCTTGAAAATACTTTCTTCAAAATACATGTCTGCCAAATGCCCCTGCTGAGTCATCTCACGAACGATCATGAACGCTCGTGTAGAATCATGAACACTCGTGTGGGTTTCTTGTTTTCAGTTGTTAACGGACTTTACCGTTGTTAAGACGGAATTCACTATTTTGTACTTGTAGCAAAATCATCACGCTAAGTGTCATGAATTTCTAGTAAAACTACTTGTTTCCCGAGTCAACGCGGGTTTCAGTTTTTTCAACTGTAATCCCGAGTAGGCTTGAGCAAATTCTCGAACGCCTGTTCGAGGCGAACCATTTTTTTTTTTTTTTTTCGACTAATTCGTTCGGGGCGAACGTGTTCGGCGTGACATTAGGCCGCGGAATGTCGAACACGAACATGTTCGTGTTCGGCGTAGGGGGTTTTCGAACACCAAAGTGTTCGCGTCGAATTTGGCCGCGACCAAATTTAGGTCGCGGCCGTTTTGAGTTTGGGCTCATTTCTTGAGCTCAAACTCAAAACGACTTTGGTGCTTAGCCCTCCCTCCCACAACCGCCATAGCCTTGCGGTTTTAAGAGCCATCGCACACCGTTCCTTAACTTTTACACTGACATTTCATCTAACTAGTTAGTAGTGTAAGATAATTTCAGAAACACTATGGGTTGGTAGCTACGGGATCAAGCTTGTAGCGGTAAATTCTCTAGTTGTAGGGGCAGGCATTTCTCCGTGCCACACGTAACTAGGAGTTCAATTAGGACCGTGCTATCCGTGGCTTGCAACCGTTACTTTGGAGTTTTAGGGTTTTAATGCCGAGGGCGGAGATATGGTTTCCGGCAAACATGGATCTGTAGAACGAGGTGCAGGCAGCGCTCAGGGCGGTACACCAGGTTCTCCACCACGACCTATGCAGGGGCGAGTAGGGGATGGACCTGCAGGAGCCGGCGCTTGTTTCGTCGGGGGGTTTCTTTCCGTAGCGGGGCCGACGTCCTGTCACTCGTTTCGTTACGACGGCCCGCGACCCCCTCCTTCTGGGCAGACGCAGCCGGAGAGTGGCAGTGAGGAGGAGGATGAGGAGGAGGAGGGTGAGGGCGCGGAGGATGAGGACGATGAGGGGAGCGGGGATGACAGTGAGACCGGGTGGGATCCCGAGACGCATGGCGGTGGGGAAGGGGGGGATGATGATGAGGAGCATGAGATGGATGGGTTGGAGCCAGAGGAGGTGGAGGAGGGGGTGGGAGAGGGTGGTGGAGGGGCGGCGACAGAGGCAGCCTCACAGCATGTGGCTGAAGGAGGAGGGAGCGTGGGGGTTAAGGCGCGGGGCCGAAGCGGAGGAAGAGGGCGAACAAGTTGAGGGAGCGAGCGTATCCCTGCACATTCATTGGGAAGCCCTTGGGCGAGGGTGTGATCGCTCCGGAGTTCCTAGACGAGGATGGAGGGTCCGAGAGTAGTAAGGGGACTGGCAAGGGTAATAAGAAATCGGGGTGGCAAGTACAGATGTTCGGGCCTAAAGGGGCAGATGAGAAGCGTCAGTGCAAGATTTGCACTGGCAGGATTCCGTGGAAGCAATCCACAACAACACTCGACGAGCGGCACTTCGAGAGCTACCACACAGCGCACATGCACGTGTGGCATCACCGTTACCACACTCCGTCCGTTCACTTGCCTTGGGAGACGTTTCCTCATGGGGGCTACAACGGTGTGCCGGATGGCTACGTCGATCGGTGGCTGCATGCCAAGTCTTGGCCGCATCTCGCCAAGAAGAAAGGGAAGGCGTCCGGTGGAGCTCGGGGGTCAGGCGGGATGGAGCGGTTCATGACAACCAAGCTGTCCACGGTGGAGCTACGGCAGGCGATCGCCAAGCTGGTGGTCACTTGCGACCTCCCCTTCCGCATGGTCGAGGCCGAGGCTGTGAGTGTCCTATGCCTGCTGTATGAAGGGGATTTGGCAGTATGTGGTTGACTATTTGATGTTTCTATTGTAATCGTGTGCCACTTTGTCTCAAAACCATCCCCTTGACGTTGAAAACCCTCTCCCTCGTTGTCTCTACTCTACCCCCCTCCAGTTTCGGGAGCTATTGATCCTGCTAAACCGCAACTGCGCGCAGAAGAACTTCATCCCCTCGCGCTGGACGGTATCCCGCGACACCGTGGTCTATGCAGCAGCAGCTCTCCAGTCCGCCATTGTGGAGATGCTGGCGAAGGAGTGGGAGTTGGGGTCGAAGGTGTCGTTCACCATCGACATGTGGACGGCACCCAGCAACAAGGCATGGCTAGTGGTGACAGGTCACTGGATAGACGAGAATTTCCAGCTGCGAACAATGGTGCTTGAGTTCCGCGAGATGCTCGGGAGGCATGGGGGCAGGGAGATGGCGCAAGTGGTTGAGGAGACGGTTGTGCAGTGGGGGTTGGAGGGGCGTTGTCTTGGTTTCACGACAGACAACGCCTCTAGCAACATTGCCGCCTTCAGGCGGATGTCGGAGGAATGTGGTGGTCAGTGTTTCTTCAACTCGCGCATGCACTTCCGGTGAGAGTGGGAGTGTGCGTGGGTTGGGTGTGTGGGAGTGTGGGTGTGTTGTAGTGTGTGGTTATGTCATGGTGTGGTGTGTTAGCACTTCTACACAATACTGTTGGTCCAGCTTGTATGTTGCCGGCCGGATGCCAAAATCCTCCATAACCACAGTTTCCCTCATACCTCCCCCCAAACCATTCCCTGTACCCGACAGGGTTTGTCGAAGACCGACAAGAAGAAGGTGGAGAGTCTGCGCCTGACAGACGCAGACTGGGAGACCCTGCAAGCGGTCAAGACATTCCTAAGCCCCTTCGCCAAAGTCTCCAAGGCAGCTGAGGGGGCGGCGTACCCGACTGTGTCGATGGTGGTCCCGTACTACAACGGCCTGATCGACGCCATGGAGTCGCGCCTTGCCAAGGGGCCATCTCCGACGCTGCAGCCGATGATCGTGGCGGCGCTGAGCCACTTGAAGAAGTACGCCTACATCACCAGCAATGAGTACTGGATCGCCACCTTCTTGGACCCATCCATGAAGGCGGCGTGGTTCGACGACGCGCACTGGGAGAAGCTGCATCCCGAGACCGACAGGAGGGTGAGGCCGCGTCCGGCGTCTGGCGAGGTGAACAAGCTGGTGCGCGACCGCGTGGCCGAGTACCAGGCCCGGGCTGCAGAGCTGGCTCCCCGGCCGACCCCACTTGCCCCCGTCGCGGAGGAGAAGGAGGGAGACGAGGCGGAGGACGACGATGACGCGCAGTTTCTCCCTAGTCGCCGACGACTTGCGGCGCGTCTGTCGGCGAGCCAGGAGGCGGGGGGGGGTGGGATGGTGCAGGATGACGAGGTTAGCAGGTACTTGTCCGAGAGGGTGCGGTGCGACGTGACAGCGCTAGAGTACTGGCGCAGTGCCACCAACATGCAGACGCTGAGGCGCATGGCCCGAGATTATCTCGCCATCCCTGCCACGTTCGTTTCGAGTGAGCGGGTGTTCTCCCTTGGTCGCAACCTCATTTCCTGGAAGCGGCACCGCCTGGCCTTTCAGAGGACGCGAGCTGTCATGATTCTCAGATCATGGTACAGTTCGCACCCTGGCTAGAGGATAGGCGAGGGCCGCCGACCGAGAGGCGTCGCACCACCAGAGTTCGCCATTGAGGGCGAGGGGGCGGAGGAGGATGAGGAGGAGGAGGGTGTGGAGGCTGACGACACAGCTAGTGGAGAAGATGCTGTTGTTGGTAGTAGCAGTGGCGCCTTGGCGTAGGAATTTGTTTGACATTGACATTTCCCTTCACAGAACATGATGTTGTAGTACTGGTTTCGTTGCATGAACACATATACACCCTGCAAACCCTTTGCTATCATCCTGAACCTTCAAAATCGCTTTCTGACCTGTGTGACTATATCGAATATCCTCCTGGGCGAACACGAACATGTTCGCCTCGAACGTGTTCGTGTTCGCCTGCTGCAGCAATTCATTCGCCTCCTAGGGCGAACGGCGAACACCATTTTTCGCCCAATTCGTTTGCCGAACCAAACAGTGTTCGGTTCGGCAGAAGGCCATGTTCGAGAGGGGGCGAACCCGAACATGTTCGAGTGCGCCCCCTGCTCATCCCTAATCCCGAGCACCCTTGTGCCAACCTGCACGACCGAGATATTTCTCATCTGCCTGTGTCCTGTGTTCTCACCTTAACTTTTTAGAGAATGACAGCAGTAATCCCCAGGGTCTAGTATCCAGTAAACCCCGGGGTCTAGTATCCGGTAAACTGGTTAGATCAATGAACATATAAACCGGCTGCATAAAATTCGACTGGACAACATAAATTCCTGATTCAAGCATCCCTAGCAATGACATAATGGGTTGTGAACATGGGTGAAAGGGTGGAACCTGGTCAGTAGTGAGAGGCGGCTGGCCGGGGTTGCGGACGAGAAGGAACTTGTAGACGAAGAAGCCTTGCTCGCCACGCACATACTGATGTTGCTTCACCTGTTGCGGTTACAAGGATGCAATAGAAAAATAAACATGCACCAGGCATTAGAATGGTATAGTGGTGCTCTTCTAAACGTGATCTCAAACAAGAAAAAAGGTAAGTCAAACAACATGATACAAGAATAAAGGCGTATTTCAGTCCGTGTCAAGAATACTGTTTGTGTCATCCGAGATTCTTGGAACCCAGACATTCCACAGTGTTTCCACATGAGCAGCACCTGCATGATGCTCATGTGGACCCACAAAGCAACCATATCAGCTCTTAAAGCCAGACCCACCTTGTAAAGCCCATCGTATGTGAAAGCCCGCCCGGTGTCAGACTTCTTGCAGTTGTGCCCTCGAATGACTCTCACATCGTTCTTCACCTTAATGCTATTCTGAAGCAACAGCAAAAACATACACATGTTTGGAGAAAGAAACGTAATATACAGCTTAAGACAAACACATGACCTAAACAAATATATAATCATGTCTATATATGCAGGGTGTTTTTTAACATCTTCACTTTCAAAACCAAAAGGTAGCATCTCACCACCTAGTCAAACTGTGGTGCAGCTGTCTGACTCTCGAGCCAAGCACCAAACTGTCATTCGTTTCTACCTAGCAGTGATTCTGCAGTTCTAAATCAAACCGGACAGATTTATTTGCCATAATGGAACTGCACCGTCACATTGAGGCATACTGTCAATGTGGCTGCCATCAAATTTTGATGGAGAACAAAAAAGAGTGACCCGGTTCTGGTTTTAGTCATACCGTTCCGGTTCAGTTAGACAATAGGCTTCTGACGCACCTCAAACTGGTGCGGTTCGTCACAACTTTGGTTGGTGGAAGTTGAAGCTCATTTTCTAGCTCTAACTTTCTTCACATATTATTTGAACATCCCTCCCAAGCATTGCAGGACCCTTGGATCTAGGATACCGCGGCCAATTTTTGCACGGTTCTCGAATAAAGGAAGAAAATGATGTCATAACGCCTGTGATTACAACAAAGGCTCACTCAAGACAAACTGGATCGGACATGTTCGGGTCGCACCACAGGTGGATTGACCCAATTTCCAGGGGTTGCAGATCTGCAACATGAGGTCACACTTGGAGTTTCTTGACCTGGACAGAACCGGTCCGGTTTGGACATTGGGTTCGACAATTGACCCAGTTGGACCTGAACCCTTAGTGGTTCAAAACTTGCTCGTGCCTACTCAATAAGGCTGCAAGATAGGATTCATCCGACCACACGGCACTTGCAGCATCATCTGTTGATGTATGTGAGGGTAGACATGAGCAACGAACCGAAATTGTGCTCGGTTGATTCGATCGAACAGTTCAAGAGGTTATGAGGTTATGAGGGCTAACATTTCGTCCGAAGTTGTGAGGTTCGCCCGAGCCGCCTCGAATAGTTTGACACGTTAAAAAGGTTCGCGACGAACCAGAGATTCCGCGCGCCATGCAGTGATTTCACCATGCGCGCCATGCAGTGATTTCACTCGACAAAACTGGCCTAGGGATTAGGGTTGGACATCATTTGACATTGCAGATCCAGACATGTTAGTTTAAGTTGGTTTCTTTCCTCCTATGCATCAACTCCCACTCACCTTAGTTTAAGTTGGTTCGTGGTGATGAGTGATGAGCAGTGGGGCGAATTGGTTGGGAATGTTTGCTTCAAAACATTTGTTGGGGACGAGGACGCGCCTAGGCTCGGTAAATTACAAGCAAAATCCCAATCTGTACAGATCGGCCAGTGAAATCGCCGATTTGCACAGAAAGTCACATGAGTGCTGCTGAAGGAATGCTGCTGAATCTGCCTAAAACGTTTCTTAAAGTCTACATTAAATATCGTCCTAAACCCACATGCAAGTAGGCATGAGCAACCGACCCGACCAGCTGCTCCCTGACCCGATTTGAGCGAGCCAGGTGGGTACTGGGTCGGATGGGTTCGGGTCATACCGGGCCAAGCAGCCTGCGTCATATCTATTCGGCATGATGATTCGCCCGGCTGTTCGTTTTGCCGAACTTGGCACCGGCCACGTCATATCAATCTGCACGATGATTCGCCCCATGATGACGCGCACGAGGGCGCAAGACCTGGCTGTATCCAACTGTTATTTAGATACATGTTAATGCTTACCATTGTTTGTCACAGTTAGGCCTAGAATAGTCCAACGCTACGAGTCGAGCTTTGCTCGCACTCGTCCGAGCTTTAAAAAAACTAGGCCGATTTCTGAAAACCTCGTCAAACATGACGAGTGACGAGGAGTACTGTTCTTACCTGAAAAGGTTCATCCGAGCAAAACTCGGCTCGTCATAAAGCTCGCACGAGCTTGACCTGTGGCGAGCCGATTTTTCTCAGCTCGTGCCAATGCACTGTGAGAACTTAAGCTTTGAATCAATACATTAGTCATGAGCTCAAAGCTCTTAGGGTACATCCGAAATGAGCAAGGTATGGCTGGAGAGGGAATCGGAGGCAATCCCTAGGGGATTGAGGGTAATTCCAAGACAATCTCCAATTGGTGGGTTGAAAATTGCTTGGTGACTATGTGGCAAAAGACGCGTCCTGCGTCTAGGACGCTTGCGTCCAGACGCAGCGTCTCAGACGCAGGACGCTAGATGAGGGCCTTTAGGACGCATGAAAAGACGCATGCCCGGGCAGGGCAAAAAAAACCCCGGGCAGCTGTAAAAAAAAGGTTTAGGGCTTGGGAAGGGGGGGGGGGGGGGGGGGACCTTTGCACACATTCAATGCAAAATTTTCCCCAAAAATAAAACCTTAAGGGTTTACTAAGGAGAATTGGGGTTGTGAATGGAGGGAGCACAAATGAGATGTGTGCAACCCTAAATGGGTTTGGTTGGAGGCCACAAAGGTTGGATGTTCTAGATGTAGAGTGGTTGGGTGGGTTGGGTTGGGGGCTTTACAAATTTGTGTAGAGGGGTTTGAAGTTGGGGGGGTGTGCTGTTTTCAATGTTGAGTTGCTTTTGGGGGGTCGTTTTTTTTTTCGCGAAATTGACATTCGCGTCGAATTCGCGAATATCAATTTCGCGTTTCGGGATTATTTTTTTCCAGAGGCACACCGAAAAAAAAAACAGGGTGCGTCCTGCGTCTCTGCGTCCAGACGCTGCATCCAGACGCAGGACGCAGCAGGACGCGTGCGTCTTTTGCCACATAGATTGGTGATCACATTCGGGTTGGGTTGGGATGTGGGTGTACACCCAACCAACACAAAGTACAAACTACACTACGCTAGGATATAAAAAGTACACGTACAAAATTTGAGATTGAGGGCTAACACTAGCATGCACATGTATATTGCTCATGTGGGAGTTTCTAAAGCATACCATGAGAGCCAGGTTTCCGGATCGCAGAACTTGGTTGGCCACTTGCTTTCGTGAGCCCAGAAGGTCATTGCCGCCCTGCCCCGTGTACCAAATGCGGCTCGCCTCGTCCTCGTCGTCTTCGTATCCTCCAGAGACCACCACAGCCACCGCGATGGACTTGTCATAAGGGCTCTCCTGTTAAACAAAGTCGTTGATTGCAACGCAAGGGATTTAATACCATACAGGACGTTAGGCATGCCGCATGAGCATGGTATTGAACAAAGGTTTGGTTCAGTCGAGCCTCTGATATTGTGATGCAGAAACCTATACATACTGGGCATTTGGCAAGAATTGGAGCTCTATTTGTGGTCAGATCCGTGTGGATGGGAGATCAAAGATGCCGGTTGGGCAATATTTTGCATTTCGCAACTCTTACAAACCCGCTTGAGCAATGACCCGACCCGACCCATTTTGCTCGACGTGAAGCGGGTACAGGTCGAGTCAGTTTGACCCGACCACGAGTAAGGACCTGGGGGAAGCCGACCCGACCCAGGCTTATGGGGTGGTCGGCTATGACTGGGGTTGAGCAATGGGGTGTTCGGCCAAACACCTCCAACAAAATGGGATGTTTGGTGTTCGCCTTTACAAACGAACACCAAGGTGTTCAGCCCGAACACGAACATGTTCGCGGCTCATTTCGTTACACTCACACAGCATTCCCGTGTGAAAATCACACGGGTTTATAAGCGAAGTGGGTGTTGTTGACATTTGTTGAGTGGCTATAAGGTCGAAATGGAGTAAAACTCGAATCGTGGCACATGTATACCCCCCACCCCCAAAGCCATTCCCGCCACCTGCTTCATCCATGCCCGTGCCAGGACGTGCACATAAGTGATGGCGAAATGTCACGAACCGGTACTCTTCAGAGAATAATAAATTTAGAGGATCGGTAGAGGATCGGGTAGGTGGCGGAGTTAGGCAGGTGAGGGGGAGAGCTCAATGTAGACATGGGCATTTGACCCGACCCAACCTGTCCCGTTTAGGGCGACCCAAGACCACCATGGGTCGGGTCTGGTCGGGTCGGCTGGTCAAGATTGACCCTAAAGGACCCGGCCCGTCCAAGGTGCACGGGTATCTGTGGCCCGTCCCCGGTTTGGTTATAGGGCGGTTTAGGTCTGGTCGGGTCGGGTAAAAGCTGTTGGGTGCAAAATACTATTTTTGCACGTCAACCAGCCGCCTCCATAACGTCATGCATTCTGTGTGTGTTCTGTACGCATTTGTTTTCGTATTTCATTTCATGTGTTTTTGTTGCCGGCTCGTGACGAGTCATGACGGATCTTGACGAGTCATGTAAGTTCATGAATTTTCCTGAACAACCATGAGCGTTCATGAAAGTTACGAGCGTCATGAAAGCTCATGAATTTTCATGAGCGCTCGTGGTGAGTTTCGAGTGTGTTGGGGGTTGGGGCTCGATTTTTTTGTTTGGGCCCTTTAACCATTTTCGCGCTGGTCAAAAAAGTGCGCGAAGTGAGGACCCGCTCGTAGGGTCCTGACATGCACGTGTGGCCCCACAGGGCACAGGGCCCGTGAGTGTGTCGCAACTGTTGCGAACGTGCACAGTGCGCACGATAGCAACAGGACAGAGCGAATGATCGTGAGGGGGGGGAGGAGGAGGAGGAGGAGGAGGAGGAGGAGGAGGAGGAGGAGGAGGAGGAGGAGGAGGATGAGGAGGAGGAGGAGGAGGACGACGACGATGACGACGATGACGATGAAGAGGAGGTGGAGGCGGAGATGGAGGATTGGCGGTTATGCAAAGCAGTGACTAGGCATGAGCAAATTCACGAACGCCTGTTCGGTTCGCCTCGAACCGAACAGGTTTTTTTTTTCGCCTAATTCGTTCGGGGCGAACGTGTTCGGTGTTCGGCCGAACACGTTCGCCGTTCGCCTATGAACTTTGGCCACGGGATGCCGAACGAACATGTTCGTGTTCGGCGGGGGGGGGGGCGACGAACACCAAAATGTTCGCGTCAAATTTGGCCGCGACCAAATTTAGGTCGCGGCAGTTTTGTGTTTGAGCTCATTTCTTGAGCTCAAACACAAAAACGACTTTAGCGCTTAGCCCACCCTCCCACAACCGCCATAGCCTGGCGGTTTTAAGAGCCACCGCACTCCGTTCATGAGATTTAACACGGATATTTCATCTAACTAGTCCGTAGTTAGGGTAATTTCATGAACATTAGGTTGGTAGCTAGAGGATCACCGGGATCGAGCGGTGAGCTGAGGTGTTCTCTCTTGGTCGCAACCTCATCTCTTGGAAGCGGCACCGCCTGGCCTCTCAGAGGGCGCGAGCTGTCATGATTCTCAAATCATGGTACAGTTCACACCCTGGCCAGAGGATCGGCGAGGGTCGCCGACCGAGAGGAGTCGCACCACTAGAGTTCGCCATTGAGGGCGAGGGGTTGGAGGAGGACGACGACGAGGAGGAGGAGGAGGAGGAGGAGGAGGGGGTGGAGGCAGACGTAGCTGGTGGAGAGGATGCTGTTGTTGGTAGTAGCAGTGGCGCCATGGCATAGGAATTAGTATGACATAGACATTTCCCTACACAGAACATGATGTTGTAGTTGTTGGTGCGTTTCATGAACACGTATACACCCTGCACCCCCTTTGCTATCATCCTGCACCCTCAAATTCGTATTCGGACTAGTGTGACTATATTGAATTCCCCCTTGGGCGAACACGAACATGTTCGCCACGAACGTGTTCGTGTTCGCCTGCTGCAGCAAATTGTTCGCCTTCTAGGGCGAACGGCGAACACCTATTTTCAGTCAAGTTGTTCGCCGAACCGAACACTGTTCGGTTCGGCAGAAGGTCATGTTCGTGAGGGGGCGAACACGAACATGTTCGAGTTCGCCCCCTACTCATCCCTAGCACAGTGACTATGCTTTTTTTGCGTAGTCGCACGTTGTATGGTAATGATTCTGTTTCATTTCCGGTTTACTTATGGTGGGTAGGCATGAGCAAAAGTCCAGACCCGGATCGACCCGACACGCTCTGGCCCACTCAGTCGGGTTCCGGGTCGGGTCCCTCCCCCAGGTCCATCATTTCAGATTGCAAACCCGACTCGGCCTTACAGAGGCAGGTCATTTCTGACCGGCCTCCGTGCCAATTCAACCCGGAAGCGGGTCGGGTATCTGTACCCCCTTTTGCCCGCCGGTCTACGCAAATCAATGATTTTGCCCGCCAAATTCCGCAAATCGGCGATTTCGCCACTCACTGAACGAAGCTAGGCGCTCCTTCCAACGAAATTGTTGAATGAAAGTTCCCAGCCAACTCGCCGCCGCTTACCACTCATCATCACACTGAATCCACAAAACCCAACCCCCATACACCCCACCCTATACAAATATCAACATTGAGCATAGCCCAACAACCCATATCAAAATGTTTCAACACAATTGGGCTCGAGCATGTATCCAACCCGATTTCTTCATTATTGGCCCAAAGTCGGATCGACCCGACCCGGGTAGCCAGGTCGACCTGACCAAACATAAAATTATAAAATCGGGTCTCGGGTCGACCCGACCCAGCCAGGCCAGGTATACCAGACCCGACACGGCCGAGTCGGCGTTTGGAAAAGGTCGGCCCGGCGTATGCAAGAACTTGGGTCGGGCCGGGTCGACCGGGCCATGCACTTTGCTCATCTCTTGCTGCGTGTTTGACTTACTATGCCTAACACATGCTAGCATGATGGAGCAGTGCTTACGGCCTGAGGAATGATGTCAATGCCGTTGAGCCAGTGCCTGTGCAAGCCCACCACAACCATTTCGGCTCGAGCAAAGAAGCGATCGCCCACACGCACACCTGCACAACAACGGAGAGTCATCAAGATTGAAGAGTGCTGCCACCTCTCCTTGCTTGTTTGTTGATACGTTATGCACTTTATGTTTAGGAATTCTAGAGTCGAGCAAAAGGTCGATTCTCGATGTCAACACGAATCGATTTGAGCCAAACCAAACCAGTCTCAACTCGAATTGATCAACCTGTTCGAGCCGTACCGACCAAGGCGTGAAACCCAACCGGTTTGACGTGCTTTTGGACCACATCAAGCCGGCCGCAGCTCGTCCTCATCAATCCATCCTAGTAACCTCCACTGGGACTCCTTCCTTGTAGCCAGTTCCCTCCGTCTGGATAACCTCATACTGTATTCCACATACTGCGATGCGAACATAACGAGGGGAGGCTGAGACGAGCCTGAACCACCTCAACCCAAACAGTTCGTGCTTTGAATCGAACCAAGTTCAGCGTCAGCAAAGCCAGTTCCTCCTGAAGGTACAAGTTGAGGATCGACCCAAGCTCGTGTGAAGTTAACACAAGCTTGAATAGCTCTCTTTCTCGCAAGGAAACAGCGAGCATCACACTTCTTATGAATAAACAAGTGACGAGCCAAGACAAACGCTGGGCCTACCCCGGCGGCCCGGCCTTGCGAGCAGCTCATGGCCGAAAGAACCGCGGACCAGCTCAGGCGGCATGCACCGCAGTGCGGAGCATTCAACGTTCCAAAATTGTGAAGGCTAAAAATTGACTAGCTGCAGCACTAAGACCTCAATCGTATCGGACAGTCAGGCAATGGAGCGTCTAGCGTCCGAGCGCTCGCGCTGGGATGCTGGACACGGAACGCACTGTTGGACGTTTCCCTGTTTGTTTTGGGACATTCCGGGAAGAAAACGCACAATCTGGCCAAATACGATTTCGTGATTACCAGTGCGTGAAACTGCCCGCCAAACAGCACCCAACCAAACAAACATCATCCCTCTCTTTCCCAAACCCAAACCACTCATTACCACATCGAATCTACAAAACCCAGCACTGTTATCTTTGGGTTACGATGTACTTGCACTGTGTTATCTTGGGAAATACGTGTTGCATGTCTCCGCCTTTCCCCCCATTTACTCCCCTCCCCCCTCCCCCTCCCCTCCACCCTCTCTCCACCCACTCTCCCCTTCTTTTCTTACCTGCCCCGATGTCTCTACATAGACTGAGCTGAGACATTCGAACAATGTGCGAAACTCATGAAGGCGATGAAGCAAGCAGCAGGGAAGGAGCAGGGAGGCAGCATACCTGGAATGGCCCCAACAGTTCTCGTCTTCTGCAGCAACCCTTTTTCTGTCATCTGCCCAGAAAGCACACACACAAAGCAAGCGCCGGTTGAGCGATGCCTTGAGGAGCACGCTGGCCTTGTCTCATCTCATTTAATTGCTTGCACTGGCACATTGGTGTGTGCTCTCATGGAATGGCTTGCTCGTTAAAAACAACACTTGCTATGAGCACTCACCTGTGCACTTCTATCAATGTGTTCCGTGAATAGCAGCAGCAACCTGGTCCATGTGGCCCATATAGGAAAGTGTTACAGAGCACGGTTCAATAAAAAGCAAAGAGCAACTAACATGTGAGCAGCCAGTCATTCAAAATATACCCTCCCAACGCTCAAACTAAACCTCTTGTTGCAGCCGCAGCCACTGCACTCACCACTTTGAGGGCAACGAGGTCAGGGCGCTTGCTGGGAACCCGCACGTTCTTGGCCTTCCCCTTGAGCTTGCTCTTGGGTATCGGCTCATCGTTGGGGCCGATCAACCCCAGCCTCCTGCGCTCCTTGGTCACGCGCTCGTCCTCCGTCTGCCGGGCAGATTTCACATGCAGAAGGTCATCGAAAGCAGCCGGGCACAGAAGCAGAATGGAAGAGAAGCAGCAAGAACAGAAGCAGCAAAGGTAGAGAAGCAGAAAGAACAGAAGCAGCAAGGTAGAGAAGCAGAAAGAACAGAAGCAGCAAGGTAGAGAAGCAGCAAGGTAGAGAAGCAGCAAGAACAGAAGCGGCAAGGTAGAGAAGCAGCAAGAACAGAAGCAGCAAGGTAGAGAAGCAGCAAGAACAGAAGCAGCAAGGTAGAGAAGCAGCAAGAACAGAAGCAGCAGGCACATAAATCTTAGTCGACCCGAAACACAAGTGACACCCGGGCCTATGTGTCTGGCTTCCTGAGTAAAAGACCTTTGTTTACGACTTCTTTTGTTTATACAGATTAGTAGAATTAGTACTAAAGATCGTTCATGGACTCTTAGAAGGCTTGCAGTAGTTCAAATCCAGCTATTCTCAACAGGCACACAGACGACGCATCAAAGAGGGGAAGAACACTGTGATGGCACTCTGACCTTGACATCTTACCCTCATGCCCATCCCACCTCTCACTTCATGCCCCTCCCATCTCACCCTGATGCCCTCCAACCTCACCCTCATGCCATCCCACCTCTCACTTTATGCCCCTCCCATCTCACCCTGATGCCCTCCAACCTCACCCTCATGCCCTCCCACCTCACCCTCATGCCCTCCCACCTCACCCTCATGCCCCTCCCACCTCACCCTCATGCCCCTCCCACCTCACCCTCATGCCCTCCCACCTCTCCCTCATGCCCCTCCCACCTCTCCCTCATGCCCCTCCCACCTCACCCTCATGCCCTCCCACCTCACCCTCATGCCCCTCCCACCTCACCCTCATGCCCCTCCCACCTCACCCTCATGCCCCTCCCACCTCTCCCTCATGCCCCTCCCACCTCTCCCTCATGCCCCTCCCACCACACCCTCATGCCCTCCCACCTCACCCTCATGCCCTCCCACCTCTCCCTCATGCCCCTCCCACCTCTCCCTCATGCCCCTCCCACCTCACCCTCATGCCCTCCCACCTCTCCCTCATGCCCCTCCCACCTCTCCCTCATGCCCCTCCCACCTCACCCTCATGCCCTCCCACCTCACCCTCATGCCCCTCCCACCTCACCCTCATGCCCCTCCCACCTCTCCCTCATGCCCTCCCACCTCACCCTCATGCCCCTCCCACCTCACCCTCATGCCCTCCCACCTCTCCCTCATGCCCCTCCCACCTCACCCTCATGCCCTCCCACCTCACCCTCATGCCCCTCCCACCTCACCCTCATGCCCCTCCCACCTCTCCCTCATGCCCCTCCCACCTCTCCCTCATGCCCTCCCACCTCACCCTCATGCCCTCCCACCTCACCCTCATGCCCTCCCACCTCTCCCTCATGCCCCTCCCACCTCTCCCTCATGCCCCTCCCACCTCACCCTCATGCCCTCCCACCTCTCCCTCATGCCCCTCCCACCTCTCCCTCATGCCCCTCCCACCTCACCCTCATGCCCTCCCACCTCTCCCTCATGCCCTCCCACCTCTCCCTCATGCCCTCCCACCTCACCCTCATGCCCTCCCACCTCTCCCTCATGCCCCTCCCACCTCTCCCTCATGCCCCTCCCACCTCACCCTCATGCCCTCCCACCTCACCCTCATGCCCCTCCCACCTCACCCTCATGCCCCTCCCACCTCACCCTCATGCCCCTCCCACCTCACCCTCATGCCCCTCCCACCTCTCCCTCATGCCCCTCCCACCTCTCCCTCATGCCCCTCCCACCTCTCCCTCATGCCCCTCGCAGCGCACCTTGATAGCCCGCCGGTTGAACAGGCTGTACAGCTGCAGCATGCGCTTCACTCCACCCACCGCCTTCTCATCCTCATTGTCCCCCTCCCTTTCCTCCTCGTCCCCCTCCCACCTCTCCCTCATGCCCCTCCCACCTCACCCTCATGCCCTCCCACCTCTCCCTCATGCCCCTCCCACCTCTCCCTCATGCCCCTCCCACCTCACCCTCATGCCCTCCCACCTCACCCTCATGCCCCTCCCACCTCACCCTCATGCCCCTCCCAACTCTCCCTCATGCCCTCCCACCACACCCTCATGCCCCTCCCACCTCACCCTCATGCCCTCCCACCTCTCCCTCATGCCCCTCCCACCTCTCCCTCATGCCCCTCCCACCTCACCCTCATGCCCTCCCACCTCACCCTCATGCCCCTCCCACCTCACCCTCATGCCCTCCCACCTCACCCTCATGCCCCTCCCACCTCACCCTCATGCCCCTCCCACCTCACCCTCATGCCCTCCCACCTCACCCTCATGCCCCTCCCACCTCACCCTCATGCCCTCCCACCTCTCCCTCATGCCCCTCCCACCTCTCCCTCATGCCCCTCCCACCTCACCCTCATGCCCTCCCACCTCACCCTCATGCCCTCCCACCTCACCCTCATGCCCCTCCCACCTCACCCTCATGCCCCTCCCACCTCTCCCTCATGCCCTCCCACCTCACCCTCATGCCCTCCCACCTCTCCCTCATGCCCCTCCCACCTCTCCCTCATGCCCCTCCCACCTCACCCTCATGCCCCTCCCACCTCTCCCTCATGCCCTCCCACCTCTCCCTCATGCCCTCCCACCTCACCTTCATGCCCTCCCACCTCTCCCTCATGCCCCTCCCACCTCTCCCTCATGCCCCTTCCACCTCACCCTCATGCCCTCCCACCTCACCCTCATGCCCCTCCCACCTCACCCTCATGCCCCTCCCACCTCACCCTCATGCCCCTCCCACCTCTCCCTCATGCCCCTCCCACCTCACCCTCATGCCCCTCCCACCTCACCCTCATGCCCCTCCCACCTCTCCCTCATGCCCCTACCACCTCTCCCTCATGCCCCTCCCACCTCTCCCTCATGCCCCTCCCACCTCACCCTCATGCCCTCCCACCTCACCCTCATGCCCTCCCACCTCACCCTCATGCCCCTCCCACCTCACCCTCATGCCCCTCACACCTCTCCCTCATGCCCTCCCACCTCACCCTCATGCCCTCCCACCTCTCCCTCATGCCCCTCCCACCTCTCCCTCATGCCCCTCCCACCTCACCCTCATGCCCCTCCCACCTCTCCCTCATGCCCTCCCACCTCTCCCTCATGCCCTCCCACCTCACCCTCATGCCCTCCCACCTCTCCCTCATGCCCCTCCCACCTCTCCCTCATGCCCCTCCCACCTCACCCTCATGCCCTCCCACCTCACCCTCATGCCCCTCCCACCTCACCCTCATGCCCCTCCCACCTCACCCTCATGCCCCTCCCACCTCTCCCTCATGCCACTCCCACCTCACCCTCATGCCCCTCCCACCTCACCCTCATACCCCTCCCACCTCTCCCTCGTGCCCCTCCCACCTCACCCTCATGCCCCTCCCACCTCTCCCTCATGCCCCTCCCACCTCTCCCTCATGCCCCTCCCACCTCACCCTCATGCCCTCCCACCTCACCCTCATGCCCTCCCACCTCTCCCTCATGCCCCTCCCTCCTCTCCCTCATGCCCCTCCCACCTCACCCTCATGCCCCTCCCACCTCTCCCTCATGCCCTCCCACCTCTCCCTCATGCCCTCCCACCTCACCCTCATGCCCTCCCACCTCTCCCTCATGCCCCTCCCACCTCTCCCTCATGCCCCTCCCACCTCACCCTCATGCCCCTCCCACCTCACCCTCATGCCCCTCACACCTCTCCCTCATGCCCTCCCACCTCACCCTCATGCCCTCCCACCTCTCCCTCATGCCCCTCCCACCTCTCCCTCATGCCCCTCCCACCTCACCCTCATGCCCCTCCCACCTCTCCCTCATGCCCTCCCACCTCTCCCTCATGCCCTCCCACCTCACCCTCATGCCCTCCCACCTCTCCCTCATGCCCCTCCCACCTCTCCCTCATGCCCCTCCCACCTCACCCTCATGCCCTCCCACCTCACCATCATGCCCCTCCCACCTCACCCTCATGCCCCTCCCACCTCACCCTCATGCCCCTCCCACCTCTCCCTCATGCCCCTCCCACCTCACCCTCATGCCCCTCCCACCTCACCCTCATACCCCTCCCACCTCTCCCTCGTGCCCCTCCCACCTCACCCTCATGCCCCTCCCACCTCTCCCTCATGCCCCTCCCACCTCTCCCTCATGCCCCTCCCACCTCACCCTCATGCCCTCCCACCTCACCCTCATGCCCTCCCACCTCTCCCTCATGCCCCTCCCACCTCTCCCTCATGCCCCTCCCACCTCACCCTCATGCCCCTCCCACCTCTCCCTCATGCCCTCCCACCTCTCCCTCATGCCCTCCCACCTCACCCTCATGCCCTCCCACCTCTCCCTCATGCCCCTCCCACCTCTCCCTCATGCCCCTCCCACCTCACCCTCATGCCCTCCCACCTCACCCTCATGCCCCTCCCACCTCACCCTCATGCCCCTCCCACCTCACCCTCATGCCCCTCCCACCTCTCCCTCATGCCCCTCCCACCTCACCCTCATGCCCCTCCCACCTCACCCTCATGCCCCTCCCACCTCTCCCTCATGCCCCTCCCACCTCACCCTCATGCCCCTCCCACCTCACCCTCATGCCCCTCCCACCTCACCCTCATGCCCCTCCCACCTCTCCCTCATGCCCCTCCCACCTCTCCCTCATGCCCCTCCCACCTCACCCTCATGCCCTCCCACCTCACCCTCATGCCCTCCCACCTCACCCTCATGCCCCTCCCACCTCACCCTCATGCCCCTCCCACCTCTCCCTCATGCCCCTCCCACCTCTCCCTCATGCCCCTCCCACCTCACCGTCATGCCCCTCCCACCTCACCCTCATGCCCTCCCACCTCACCCTCATGCCCCTCCCACCTCACCCTCATGCCCTCCCACCTCACCCTCATGCCCTCCCACCTCACCCTCATGCCCCTCCCACCTCACCCTCATGCCCCTCCCACCTCTCCCTCATGCCCCTCCCACCTCTCCCTCGTGCCCCTCCCACCTCACCCTCATGCCCCTCCCACCTCTCCCTCATGCCCCTCCCACCTCTCCCTCATGCCCCTCCCACCTCACCCTCATGCCCTCCCACCTCACCCTCATGCCCTCCCACCTCACCCTCATGCCCCTCCCACCTCACCCTCATGCCCCTCCCACCTCACCCTCATGCCCCTCCCACCTCACCCTCATGCCCCTCCCACCTCACCCTCATGCCCCTCCCACCTCTCCTTCATGCCCCTCCCACCTCACCCTCATGCCCCTCCCACCTCACCCTCATGCCCCTCCCACCTCTCCCTCATGCCCCTCCCACCTCACCCTCATGCCCCTCCCACCTCTCCCTCATGCCCCTCCCACCTCTCCCTCATGCCCCTCCCACCTCTCCCTCATGCCCCTCCCACCTCACCCTCATGCCCTCCCACCTCACCCTCATGCCCTCCCACCTCTCCCTCATGCCCCTCCCACCTCTCCCTCATGCCCCTCCCACCTCTCCCTCATGCCCCTCCCACCTCTCCCTCATGCCCCTCCCACCTCTCCCTCATGCCCCTCCCACCTCACCCTCATGCCCCTCCCACCTCACCCTCATACCCCTCCCACCTCTCCCTCGTGCCCCTCCCACCTCACCCTCATGCCCCTCCCACCTCTCCCTCATGCCCCTCCCACCTCTCCCTCATGCCCCTCCCACCTCACCCTCATGCCCTCCCACCTCACCCTCATGCCCTCCCACCTCTCCCTCATGCCCCTCCCACCTCTCCCTCATGCCCCTCCCACCTCACCCTCATGCCCCTCCCACCTCTCCCTCATGCCCTCCCACCTCTCCCTCATGCCCTCCCACCTCACCCTCATGCCCTCCCACCTCTCCCTCATGCCCCTCCCACCTCTCCCTCATGCCCCTCCCACCTCACCCTCATGCCCCTCCCACCTCTCCCTCATGCCCTCCCACCTCTCCCTCATGCCCTCCCACCTCACCCTCATGCCCTCCCACCTCTCCCTCATGCCCCTCCCACCTCTCCCTCATGCCCCTCCCACCTCATCCTCATGCCCCTCCCACCTCTCCCTCATGCCCCTCCCACCTCACCCTCATGCCCCTCCCACCTCTCCCTCATGCCCCTCCCACCTCTCCCTCATGCCCCTCCCACCTCACCCTCATGCCCCTCCCACCTCACCCTCATGCCCTCCCACCTCTCCCTCATGCCCTCCCACCTCACCCACATGCCCTCCCACCTCTCCCTCATGCCCCTCCCACCTCTCCCTCATGCCCCTCCCACCTCACCCTCATGCCCTCCCACCTCACCCTCATGCCCCTCCCACCTCACCCTCATGCCCCTCCCACCTCACCCTCATGCCCCTCCCACCTCTCCCTCATGCCCCTCCCTCCTCACCCTCATGCCCCTCCCACCTCACCCTCATACCCCTCCCACCTCTCCCTCGTGCCCCTCCCACCTCACCCTCATGCCCCTCCCACCTCTCCCTCATGCCCCTCCCACCTCTCCCTCATGCCCCTCCCACCTCTCCCTCATGCCCCTCCCACCTCACCCTCATGCCCTCCCACCTCACCCTCATGCCCCTCCCACCTCACCCTCATGCCCCTCCCACCTCACCCTCATGCCCCTCCCACCTCTCCCTCATGCCCCTCCCTCCTCACCCTCATGCCCCTCCCACCTCACCCTCATACCCCTCCCACCTCTCCCTCGTGCCCCTCCCACCTCACCCTCATGCCCCTCCCACCTCTCCCTCATGCCCCTCCCACCTCTCCCTCATGCCCCTCCCACCTCTCCCTCATGCCCCTCCCACCTCACCCTCATGCCCCTCCCACCTCACCCTCATGCCCTCCCACCTCTCCCTCATGCCCTCCCACCTCACCCACATGCCCTCCCACCTCTCCCTCATGCCCCTCCCACCTCTCCCTCATGCCCCTCCCACCTCACCCTCATGCCCTCCCACCTCACCCTCATGCCCCTCCCACCTCACCCTCATGCCCCTCCCACCTCACCCTCATGCCCCTCCCACCTCTCCCTCATGCCCCTCCCTCCTCACCCTCATGCCCCTCCCACCTCACCCTCATACCCCTCCCACCTCTCCCTCGTGCCCCTCCCACCTCACCCTCATGCCCCTCCCACCTCTCCCTCATGCCCCTCCCACCTCTCCCTCATGCCCCTCCCACCTCTCCCTCATGCCCCTCCCACCTCACCCTCATGCCCTCCCACCTCACCCTCATGCCCTCCCACCTCTCCCTCATGCCCCTCCCACCTCTCCCTCATGCCCCTCACACCTCACCCTCATGCCCCTCCCACCTCTCCCTCATGCCCTCCCACCTCTCCCTCATGCCCTCCCACCTCACCCTCATGCCCTCCCACTTCTCCCTCATGCCCCTCCCACCTCTCCCTCATGCCCCTCCCACCTCACCCTCATGCCCTCCCACCTCACCCTCATGCCCCTCCCACCTCACCCTCATGCCCCTCCCACCTCACCCTCATGCCCCTCCCACCTCTCCCTCATGCCCCTCCCACCTCACCCTCATGCCCCTCCCACCTCACCCTCATGCCCCTCCCACCTCTCCCTCATGCCCCTCCCACCTCACCCTCATGCCCCTCCCACCTCACCCTCATGCCCCTCCCACCTCACCCTCATGCCCTCCCACCTCTCCCTCATGCCCTCCCACCTCACCCTCATGCCCTCCCACCTCTCCCTCATGCCCCTCCCACCTCTCCCTCATGCCCCTCCCACCTCACCCTCATGCCCCTCCCACCTCTCCCTCATGCCCTCCCACCTCTCCCTCATGCCCTCCCACCTCACCCTCATGCCCTCCCACCTCTCCCTCATGCCCCTCCCACCTCTCCCTCATGCCCCTCCCACCTCTCCCTCATGCCCCTCCCACCTCACCCTCATGCCCCTCCCACCTCTCCCTCATGCCCCTCCCACCTCTCCCTCATGCCCCTCCCACCTCACCCTCATGCCCTCCCACCTCACCCTCATGCCCTCCCACCTCACCCTCATGCCCCTCCCACCTCACCCTCATGCCCCTCCCACCTCTCCCTCATGCCCCTCCCACCTCTCCCTCATGCCCCTCCCACCTCACCCTCATGCCCCTCCCACCTCACCCTCATGCCCTCCCACCTCTCCCTCATGCCCTCCCACCTCACCCACATGCCCTCCCACCTCTCCCTCATGCCCCTCCCACCTCTCCCTCATGCCCCTCCCACCTCACCCTCATGCCCTCCCACCTCACCCTCATGCCCCTCCCACCTCACCCTCATGCCCCTCCCACCTCACCCTCATGCCCCTCCCACCTCTCCCTCATGCCCCTCCCTCCTCACCCTCATGCCCCTCCCACCTCACCCTCATACCCCTCCCACCTCTCCCTCGTGCCCCTCCCACCTCACCCTCATGCCCCTCCCACCTCTCCCTCATGCCCCTCCCACCTCTCCCTCATGCCCCTCCCACCTCTCCCTCATGCCCCTCCCACCTCACCCTCATGCCCTCCCACCTCACCCTCATGCCCTCCCACCTCTCCCTCATGCCCCTCCCACCTCACCCTCATGCCCTCCCACCTCTCCCTCATGCCCTCCCACCTCACCCTCATGCCCTCCCACCTCTCCCTCATGCCCCTCCCACCTCACCCTCATGCCCCTCCCACCTCTCCCTCATGCCCTCCCACCTCTCCCTCATGCCCTCCCACCTCACCCTCATGCCCTCCCACCTCTCCCTCATGCCCCTCCCACCTCACCCTCATGCCCCTCCCACCTCTCCCTCATGCCCCTCCCACCTCTCCCTCATGCCCTCCCACCTCACCCTCATGCCCTCCCACCTCACCCTCATGCCCCTCCCACCTCACCCTCATGCCCTCCCACCTCTCCCTCATGCCCTCCCACCTCACCCTCATGCCCTCCCACCTCTCCCTCATGCCCCTCCCACCTCTCCCTCATGCCCCTCCCACCTCACACTCATGCCCCTCCCACCTCTCCCTCATGCCCTCCCACCTCTCCCTCATGCCCTCCCACCTCACCCTCATGCCCTCCCACTTCTCCCTCATGCCCCTCCCACCTCTCCCTCATGCCCCTCCCACCTCACCCTCATGCCCTCCCACCTCACCCTCATGCCCCTCCCACCTCACCCTCATGCCCCTCCCACCTCACCCTCATGCCCTCCCACCTCTCCCTCATGCCCTCCCACCTCACCCTCATGCCCTCCCACCTCTCCCTCATGCCCCTCCCACCTCACCCTCATGCCCTCCCACCTCTCCCTCATGCCCCTCCCACCTCACCCTCATGCCCCTCCCACCTCTCCCTCATGCCCCTCCCACCTCACCCTCATGCCCCTCCCACCTCACCCTCATGCCCTCCCACCTCACCCTCATGCCCCTCCCACCTCACCCTCATGCCCCTCCCACCTCTCCCTCATGCCCCTCCCACCTCTCCCTCATGCCCCTCCCACCTCACCCTCATGCCCCTCCCACCTCACCCTCATGCCCTCCCACCTCTCCCTCATGCCCTCCCACCTCACCCACATGCCCTCCCACCTCTCCCTCATGCCCCTCCCACCTCTCCCTCATGCCCCTCCCACCTCACCCTCATGCCCCTCCCACCTCTCCCTCATGCCCTCCCACCTCTCCCTCATGCCCTCCCACCTCACCCTCATGCCCTCCCACCTCTCCCTCATGCCCCTCCCACCTCACCCTCATGCCCCTCCCACCTCTCCCTCATGCCCCTCCCACCTCTCCCTCATGCCCTCCCACCTCACCCTCATGCCCTCCCACCTCACCCTCATGCCCCTCCCACCTCACCCTCATGCCCTCCCACCTCTCCCTCATGCCCTCCCACCTCACCCTCATGCCCTCCCACCTCTCCCTCATGCCCCTCCCACCTCTCCCTCATGCCCCTCCCACCTCACACTCATGCCCCTCCCACCTCTCCCTCATGCCCTCCCACCTCTCCCTCATGCCCTCCCACCTCACCCTCATGCCCTCCCACTTCTCCCTCATGCCCCTCCCACCTCTCCCTCATGCCCCTCCCACCTCACCCTCATGCCCTCCCACCTCACCCTCATGCCCCTCCCACCTCACCCTCATGCCCCTCCCACCTCACCCTCATGCCCTCCCACCTCTCCCTCATGCCCTCCCACCTCACCCTCATGCCCTCCCACCTCTCCCTCATGCCCCTCCCACCTCACCCTCATGCCCTCCCACCTCTCCCTCATGCCCCTCCCACCTCACCCTCATGCCCTCCCACCTCTCCCTCATGCCCTCCCACCTCACCCTCATGCCCTCCCACCTCTCCCTCATGCCCCTCCCACCTCTCCCTCATGCCCCTCCCACCTCACCCTCATGCCCCTCCCACCTCTCCCTCATGCCCTCCCACCTCTCCCTCATGCCCTCCCACCTCACCCTCATGCCCTCCCACCTCTCCCTCATGCCCCTCCCACCTCACCCTCATGCCCCTCCCACCTCTCCCTCATGCCCCTCCCACCTCTCCCTCATGCCCCTCCCACCTCTCCCTCATGCCCCTCCCACCTCTCCCTCATGCCCCTCCCACCTCACCCTCATGCCCTCCCACCTCACCCTCATGCCCCTCCCACCTCACCCTCATGCCCCTCCCACCTCACCCTCATGCCCCTCCCACCTCTCCCTCATGCCCCTCCCACCTCACCCTCATGCCCCTCCCACCTCACCCTCATACCCCTCCCACCTCTCCCTCGTGCCCCTCCCACCTCACCCTCATGCCCCTCCCACCTCTCCCTCATGCCCCTCCCACCTCTCCCTCATGCCCCTCCCACCTCTCCCTCATGCCCCTCCCACCTCACCCTCATGCCCTCCCACCTCACCCTCATGCCCTCCCACCTCTCCCTCATGCCCCTCCCACCTCTCCCTCATGCCCCTCCCACCTCACCCTCATGCCCCTCCCACCTCTCCCTCATGCCCTCCCACCTCTCCCTCATGCCCTCCCACCTCACCCTCATGCCCTCCCACCTCTCCCTCATGCCCCTCCCACCTCTCCCTCATGCCCCTCCCACCTCACCCTCATGCCCTCCCACCTCACCCTCATGCCCCTCCCACCTCACCCTCATGCCCCTCCCACCTCTCCCTCATGCCCCTCCCACCTCACCCTCATGCCCCTCCCACCTCACCCTCATGCCCCTCCCACCTCACCCTCATGCCCCTCCCACCTCACCCTCATGCCCCTCCCACCTCACCCTCATGCCCCTCCCACCTCTCCCCCATGCCCCTCCCACCTCACCCTCATGCCCCTCCCACCTCACCCTCATGCCCCTCCCACCTCTCCCTCATGCCCCTCCCACCTCACCCTCATGCCCCTCCCACCTCACCCTCATGCCCCTCCCACCTCACCCTCATGCCCCTCCCACCTCTCCCTCATGCCCCTCCCACCTCTCCCTCATGCCCCTCCCACCTCACCCTCATGCCCTCCCACCTCACCCTCATGCCCTCCCACCTCACCCTCATGCCCCTATCACCTCACCCTCATGCCCCTCCCACCTCACCCTCATGCCCCTATCACCTCACCCTCATACCCCTCCCACCTCTCCCTCGTGCCCCTCCCACCTCACCCTCATGCCCCTCCCACCTCACCCTCATGCCCCTATCACCTCACCCTCATACCCCTCCCACCTCTCCCTCGTGCCCCTCCCACCTCACCCTCATGCCCCTCCCACCTCTCCCTCATGCCCCTCCCACCTCTCCCTCATGCCCCTCCCACCTCTCCCTCATGCCCCTCCCACCTCACCCTCATGCCCTCCCACCTCACCCTCATGCCCTCCCACCTCTCCCTCATGCCCCTCCCACCTCTCCCTCATGCCCCTCCCACCTCACCCTCATGCCCCTCCCACCTCTCCCTCATGCCCTCCCACCTCTCCCTCATGCCCTCCCACCTCACCCTCATGCCCTCCCACCTCTCCCTCATGCCCCTCCCACCTCTCCCTCATGCCCCTCCCACCTCACCCTCATGCCCTCCCACCTCACCCTCATGCCCCTCCCACCTCACCCTCATGCCCCTCCCACCTCTCCCTCATGCCCCTCCCACCTCACCCTCATGCCCCTCCCACCTCACCCTCATGCCCCTCCCACCTCACCCTCATGCCCCTCCCACCTCACCCTCATGCCCCTCCCACCTCACCCTCATGCCCCTCCCACCTCTCCCCCATGCCCCTCCCACCTCACCCTCATGCCCCTCCCACCTCACCCTCATGCCCCTCCCACCTCTCCCTCATGCCCCTCCCACCTCACCCTCATGCCCCTCCCACCTCACCCTCATGCCCCTCCCACCTCACCCTCATGCCCCTCCCACCTCACCCTCATGCCCCTCCCACCTCACCCTCATGCCCCTCCCACCTCTCCCCCATGCCCCTCCCACCTCACCCTCATGCCCCTCCCACCTCACCCTCATGCCCCTCCCACCTCTCCCTCATGCCCCTCCCACCTCACCCTCATGCCCCTCCCACCTCACCCTCATGCCCCTCCCACCTCACCCTCATGCCCCTCCCACCTCTCCCTCATGCCCCTCCCACCTCACCCTCATGCCCCTCCCACCTCACCCTCATACCCCTCCCACCTCTCCCTCGTGCCCCTCCCACCTCACCCTCATGCCCCTCCCACCTCTCCCTCATGCCCCTCCCACCTCTCCCTCATGCCCCTCCCACCTCTCCCTCATGCCCCTCCCACCTCACCCTCATGCCCTCCCACCTCACCCTCATGCCCTCCCACCTCTCCCTCATGCCCCTCCCACCTCTCCCTCATGCCCCTCCCACCTCACCCTCATGCCCCTCCCACCTCTCCCTCATGCCCTCCCACCTCTCCCTCATGCCCTCCCACCTCACCCTCATGCCCCTCCCACCTCTCCCTCATGCCCCTCCCACCTCACCCTCATGCCCCTCCCACCTCACCCTCATGCCCCTCCCACCTCACCCTCATGCCCCTCCCACCTCACCCTCATGCCCCTCCCACCTCACCCTCATGCCCCTCCCACCTCTCCCCCATGCCCCTCCCACCTCACCCTCATGCCCCTCCCACCTCACCCTCATGCCCCTCCCACCTCTCCCTCATGCCCCTCCCACCTCACCCTCATGCCCCTCCCACCTCTCCCTCATGCCCCTCCCACCTCACCCTCATGCCCCTCCCACCTCTCCCTCATGCCCCTCCCACCTCTCCCTCATGCCCCTCCCACCTCACCCTCATGCCCCTCCCACCTCACCCTCATGCCCTCCCACCTCTCCCTCATGCCCTCCCACCTCACCCTCATGCCCTCCCACCTCTCCCTCATGCCCCTCCCACCTCACCCTCATGCCCTCCCACCTCACCCTCATGCCCCTCCCACCTCACCCTCATGCCCCTCCCACCTCTCCCTCATGCCCCTCCCACCTCACCCTCATGCCCCTCCCACCTCACCCTCATACCCCTCCCACCTCTCCCTCGTGCCCCTCCCACCTCACCCTCATGCCCCTCCCACCTCTCCCTCATGCCCCTCCCACCTCTCCCTCATGCCCCTCCCACCTCTCCCTCATGCCCCTCCCACCTCACCCTCATGCCCTCCCACCTCACCCTCATGCCCTCCCACCTCTCCCTCATGCCCCTCCCACCTCTCCCTCATGCCCCTCCCACCTCACCCTCATGCCCCTCCCACCTCTCCCTCATGCCCTCCCACCTCTCCCTCATGCCCTCCCACCTCACCCTCATGCCCTCCCACCTCTCCCTCATGCCCCTCCCACCTCTCCCTCATGCCCCTCCCACCTCACCCTCATGCCCTCCCACCTCACCCTCATGCCCCTCCCACCTCACCCTCATGCCCCTCCCACCTCTCCCTCATGCCCCTCCCACCTCACCCTCATGCCCCTCCCACCTCACCCTCATGCCCCTCCCACCTCACCCTCATGCCCCTCCCACCTCACCCTCATGCCCCTCCCACCTCACCCTCATGCCCCTCCCACCTCTCCCCCATGCCCCTCCCACCTCACCCTCATGCCCCTCCCACCTCACCCTCATGCCCCTCCCACCTCTCCCTCATGCCCCTCCCACCTCACCCTCATGCCCCTCCCACCTCACCCTCATGCCCCTCCCACCTCACCCTCATGCCCCTCCCACCTCTCCCTCATGCCCCTCCCACCTCTCCCTCATGCCCCTCCCACCTCACCCTCATGCCCTCCCACCTCACCCTCATGCCCTCCCACCTCACCCTCATGCCCCTATCACCTCACCCTCATGCCCCTCACACCTCTCCCTCATGCCCTCCCACCTCACCCTCATGCCCTCCCACCTCACCCTCATGCCCCTCCCACCTCACCCTCATGCCCCTCCCACCTCTCCCTCATGCCCCTCCCACCTCTCCCTCATGCCCCTCCCACCTCACCCTCATGCCCCTCCCACCTCACCCTCATGCCCTCCCACCTCTCCCTCATGCCCTCCCACCTCACCCTCATGCCCTCCCACCTCTCCCTCATGCCCCTCCCACCTCACCCTCATGCCCTCCCACCTCACCCTCATGCCCCTCCCACCTCACCCTCATGCCCCTCCCACCTCACCCTCATGCCCCTCCCACCTCTCCCTCATGCCCCTCCCACCTCACCCTCATGCCCCTCCCACCTCACCCTCATACCCCTCCCACCTCTCCCTCGTGCCCCTCCCACCTCACCCTCATGCCCCTCCCACCTCTCCCTCATGCCCCTCCCACCTCTCCCTCATGCCCCTCCCACCTCACCCTCATGCCCTCCCACCTCACCCTCATGCCCTCCCACCTCTCCCTCATGCCCCTCCCACCTCTCCCTCATGCCCCTCCCACCTCACCCTCATGCCCCTCCCACCTCTCCCTCATGCCCTCCCACCTCTCCCTCATGCCCTCCCACCTCACCCTCATGCCCTCCCACCTCTCCCTCATGCCCCTCCCACCTCTCCCTCATGCCCCTCCCACCTCACCCTCATGCCCTCCCACCTCACCCTCATGCCCCTCCCACCTCACCCTCATGCCCCTCCCACCTCACCCTCATGCCCCTCCCACCTCTCCCTCATGCCCCTCCCACCTCACCCTCATGCCCCTCCCACCTCACCCTCATGCCCCTCCCACCTCTCCCTCATGCCCCTCCCACCTCACCCTCATGCCCCTCCCACCTCACCCTCATGCCCCTCCCACCTCACCCTCATGCCCCTCCCACCTCTCCCTCATGCCCCTCCCACCTCTCCCTCATGCCCCTCCCACCTCACCCTCATGCCCTCCCACCTCACCCTCATGCCCTCCCACCTCACCCTCATGCCCCTCCCACCTCACCCTCATGCCCCTCACACCTCTCCCTCATGCCCTCCCACCTCACCCTCATGCCCTCCCACCTCTCCCTCATGCCCCTCCCACCTCTCCCTCATGCCCCTCCCACCTCACCCTCATGCCCCTCCCACCTCTCCCTCATGCCCTCCCACCTCTTCCTCATGCCCTCCCACCTCACCCTCATGCCCTCCCACCTCTCCCTCATGCCCCTCCCACCTCTCCCTCATGCCCCTCCCACCTCACCCTCATGCCCTCCCACCTCACCCTCATGCCCCTCCCACCTCACCCTCATGCCCCTCCCACCTCACCCTCATGCCCCTCCCACCTCTCCCTCATGCCCCTCCCACCTCACCCTCATGCCCCTCCCACCTCACCCTCATGCCCCTCCCACCTCTCCCTCATGCCCCTCCCACCTCACCCTCATGCCCTCCCACCTCACCCTCATGCCCCTCCCACCTCACCCTCATGCCCCTCCCACCTCACCCTCATGCCCCTCCCACCTCTCCCTCATGCCCCTCCCACCTCACCCTCATGCCCCTCCCACCTCACCCTCATGCCCCTCCCACCTCTCCCTCATGCCCCTCCCACCTCACCCTCATGCCCCTCCCACCTCACCCTCATGCCCCTCCCACCTCACCCTCATGCCCCTCCCACCTCTCCCTCATGCCCCTCCCACCTCTCCCTCATGCCCCTCCCACCTCACCCTCATGCCCTCCCACCTCACCCTCATGCCCTCCCACCTCACCCTCATGCCCCTATCACCTCACCCTCATGCCCCTCACACCTCTCCCTCATGCCCTCCCACCTCACCCTCATGCCCTCCCACCTCACCCTCATGCCCCTCCCACCTCACCCTCATGCCCCTCCCACCTCTCCCTCATGCCCCTCCCACCTCTCCCTCATGCCCCTCCCACCTCACCCTCATGCCCCTCCCACCTCACCCTCATGCCCTCCCACCTCTCCCTCATGCCCTCCCACCTCACCCTCATGCCCTCCCACCTCTCCCTCATGCCCCTCCCACCTCACCCTCATGCCCTCCCACCTCACCCTCATGCCCCTCCCACCTCACCCTCATGCCCCTCCCACCTCACCCTCATGCCCCTCCCACCTCTCCCTCATGCCCCTCCCACCTCTCCCTCATGCCCCTCCCACCTCACCCTCATACCCCTCCCACCTCTCCCTCGTGCCCCTCCCACCTCACCCTCATGCCCCTCCCACCTCTCCCTCATGCCCCTCCCACCTCTCCCTCATGCCCCTCCCACCTCACCCTCATGCCCTCCCACCTCACCCTCATGCCCTCCCACCTCTCCCTCATGCCCCTCCCACCTCTCCCTCATGCCCCTCCCACCTCACCCTCATGCCCCTCCCACCTCTCCCTCATGCCCTCCCACCTCTCCCTCATGCCCTCCCACCTCACCCTCATGCCCTCCCTGTTAGAATATAGCATAATGTATGTTTATATTTGTGCATGTGTTACACCCTAAAGTGGGTGTACACTTTGGGTCAAGGCGACCCAACCAATTTTGGTTGGGCGCCCCCAAACCCAACTCGACCGCAATTGACGGGGGGGGGCCAATAATGGTCCCCTCCAACGATTGTTGGTTACCCCAGCAATTGTTGGTCGACCCAATCTGATTGGTCCACCAATAAATGCTGAGGGTACCCCACTTCGTTCCCAAAACTTCTCATCTCCTATATGTACCGACACTCTTTCTAATCAAGACAACACTTGAGATTCTTTCATGGTATTCAGAGCCAATTGGCAAACGCCCCTCTCGACCTCTTTCTCTCAAGTTTTTTTTCCTTCCCGCTCGTCAGGACCCTTCCGTCCTGCCCATGCAACTTGTTGCGTGGGTTTGACTTGGTTGAAGTTCAATCTTCCGTAAAGTACAACCAGTCACCACCTCCCTCCAGCTCCTACTCTATCTCTCGTAAGGCGAATTTCTCGCCTCAGCTCCTGCCGCCGCATTTACGTTCTCAGCTGCCGGCGTCTCAATCGCCGCGACCTATCCGCCGTCGCCACTACTCTCGCACCGCTTTTCTTCCTTGCGGGCATTTCGCCGCCGCCGCCGCTGCTTCACTCGCCGCGGGGCATTTCGCCGCCGCCGCCACTGCTCCCACTCGCCGCGGGGCATTTCGCCGCCGCCGCCACTGCTCCCACTCGCCGCGGGGCATTTCGCCTCCGCCGCCACTACTCCACTCGCCGCGGGGCATTTCGCCGCCGCCGCCACTGCTCCCACTCGCCGCGGGGCATTTCGCCGCCGCCGCCTCTGCTCCCACTCGCCGCGGGGCATTTCGCCGCCGCCACCACTGCTCCCACTCGCCGCGGGGCATTTCGCCTCCGCCGCCACTGCTCCCACTCGCCGCGGGGCATTTCGCCTCCGCCGCCACTACTCCACTCGCCGCGGGGCATTTCGCCGCCGCCGCCACTGCTCCCACTCGCCGCGGGGCATTTCGCCGCCGCCGCCACTGCTCCCACTCGCCGCGGGGCATTTCGCCTCCGCCGCCTCTACTCACTCGCTGCGGGCAATTTGCCGCCGCCACTGCCTCTCCTCGCTGCAAGACACTTCGCCGCGGCTGCTCCTACTCTCCCTCGCCGCCAGGCACTTAGCTACTGCCTCATCTCTTCCTCCCCGCCGCTCCCTCGACCCTTCCCCACCCCCCCCATTGCTTCCGCCCACCGTTTCCTCTCCCGCTGCCTCTCTCATACTATCTCTGCTCTCCGCCTCTCCTGCCACGCTACTGCTCCCAATCCTCTCCCACGTGCTGCTACTAACCCCCCTCCTCCTCTCCCTCAGCTTCTAACCTGCCTCGCTTTCGCTCGCTACTAACATTTTTTCTCCCCTCACATCGCACTAAATTACTGCTATGGCTGCTCCTTCTCTTCCTCAGAATTTCAACACTCTCTCCATTGATCGGCTCGAGCTCGCTCCCGATCAGAGCGCTATCAACTGGTACTCCTACACAGGGAGCATGCGCCGCCTCCTCGGCGTCATCCACATCCCCAACACCTCCTCCACCCTCCTCGACCTTGTCCTCCGCCATGCTGCCGCTCTCCCGCCAACGCCCCCTATGTCCCCTGGATCGGCCCCCACTCTCCCGCCTGACCCTGGACCTGAACCTGACGAACCAGATCTGCCCGCTGCCTCCACGGATCCTGTTCGCCAAGCCGCTGATGAAGCAGCCTACGATCTCGAGCGGCGTCGGTTCCTCACGCTCCGAGCGGACCATCGTGCGGCTCGCGAGCAATACGACATGCGCCAAGCTGCCATAATAAATCACCGCACCATGGCTGACCGCTACACTCTCGCGCTCGCTGAATATACCGCTAAAGCTGCTGCTTGGAAGGAATCTGACCTTTCTGCCTCTAATATTATCCTTGGTGGTCTCCCCCCCGCTCTAATGCGAGACTTTCAGGAACAAGAGCTTCACGCACCTGCCCTTTGGGCCTCCCTTCACGCCATGTTTGAGCGCCATGACGTCAACTCCGTGGGGCTGCTCCTTGACGAATACTGGGAGACAACGCTCGCAACCTGCACTGGTGCCGTCGCCTACACCGGCCGCATGACCTCTCTCGCCAAGCGACTTAAGGCTCGCCAGTTCATCCAGATAGATCGCCTTCTCCGCGGTCTCAACCCGTCCTACGACATGCACGTCATTGCCTTCCGCGAAAATCAGCCGTTTGCGGATGTTGCTGCTGTCGTTCAATGGATCATTGACACCGAAACCCGCCTCCTTCGTACCAACCCGCCTTCTCTCAACACGGCTCAAGCACCCGCGCCAGAACTCAACGCCACCCAGACACGCGGTGGTGGGCGTGGTGGTGGTCGCGGTGGCGGACGTGGAGGTGGGCGTGGTGGCGGCCGTGGTGGTGGACGTGGTGGCACCTTTGGTGGACGCACTCCTTCTTGCACGGGCGGCCCTGGAGGAAGTGGACGTGGTGGTAGCGGACCTGGTCAACTCCCCCCCTGCCCCTACGTTCGCCGTCACGGCCCTCGCGCTGGGGAACCCTGCGGTCAAACCAACCACCCCATAACCACCTGCTTCGGCGTCTTGGACGATGCCTGGTTTGATCGTGGTAACCATGGTACCCCCCCCCGCTGGTCCGCTCTTGCAAGTCGTCCCACTGTCCATGATGTTCAACATCTCCCTCTCTATCAACCCTCCCACCTTAACCTCACCACTCCCTCTCCTCAACTGCAACTCCAGCAGTTTTTGCAGCATCTTCAGTCACAGCAGTTGCAGCAGCCCCCGCAGCTGCCCCCACAGCCGCAGCCGCACCAGCAGCCACAGCAGCCGCCCTGGGGAGGTGGGGGAGGCGCAGCCGCCACAGCAGCGGCAGCGGCAGCAGCAGCAGCAGCAGCAGCAGCAGCAACTGCCGCCTGGCAGCAGCAACCTCTTGGCTTCGGTTCTGCCGCCACCGCCGCCCATACCTCCCCAGCTGAGTCATACTCTAGCTTTCTTGGTCAGCTAGCTTCTCCCTTGCCTAGCACCACCTCCATGTATCCCTCTGTTCTTAATAACAGTGACTTCCAGTATTCTGCGTCTCCTTCCCCGCTCACCTTGGACTTTGTCCTCGATAGCGGGGCCACCGTCAGTGCCCTGAAGGACGCTGGCATTCTCAAAACACTATCTCTCCCCTCCACTGTTCATGGCGCTGATTCTAGCTTCTCGATCCCATGCACACACTCCTCTACTCTTCCGTGTCCCCTCTTTCCCTCCGGCACTATCACTGGCCTCCACATTCCCACTCTTCGTCACAACCTTATTTCTCTTCATGATCTCCAAAAAGCCGGCATTACCGCCATTTTTCCTGCCCACTTTTCCTATTGCGATCTCATTCATACCTCCACTGGCCGCCTTGTCTATCGCCTCCCAATCTGCCCCCGCACTCACCTTTACACACTACGTCTCCCTTTTCCGGCATCATGTCATCTCACCACCCGTCGCTCCACCTACCCTTCTCCCACCATTGCTCCTCCCCCTTCATCATCTCCCACTCCCTCTACCTCTCCCGACCTCTCCCTCTCTCACCCCGCCATTCTCCTCCATCACCGTCTTGGTCACCCCAACTTCACCACCCTCCGTGCCGCAATATCCTCTCGCCTCCTTCATGGGCTCCCCCCTGCCCTTCCTCCCCTACCCACCTCACCAGCTCCTCCTTGTCCCACTTGCATTCATGGCAAACTCAAACAAAAACCCCATCACAGCCATCCCTCATTTGCTACTGCTCCCCTAGATCTCGTCCACATGGACCTCTGGGGTCCCTCCCCCTCCCCTTCCCGCCAGGGCCACCGCTTTATGCTCGTCCTCGTAGACGACCATAGCCGCTACTCCTCTGTGTTTCTACTCCACACGAAAGCTGAAGCAGCCGCTGTCATCATCGCCTGGGCCGAACAAGCGCGCGTGCACTTCGGCCGACCCATCCGTCGCCTTCACTCTGACGGTGGCGGGGAGTTTCTCAACCATACCATTGCCTCCTACTGCAAAGCACATGGCACTCAACAGACGTCCACTCTCCCTCATTCTCCGCAACAAAACGGTGTAGCTGAAAGTCGCATCCGTGAGATCACCAAAACTGCCCGCTGTCTCCTCACCCATGCATCTACCCCTCCCTCCCTTTGGGGCTATGCTCTCACTCATGCCGCCCTTCTCACCAACCTCTACCCTCACCCCCACCATCCCAACCTCACTCCCACTGAGCTTTGGTGCAACTCCAAACCTGATGCCTCCGTCCTTCGCGTCTGGGGCTGCAAATACTTTGTTCTCATTCCTCCCGCAGACCGTTCCCGCAAAGCAGGAAAACTTGCCTCCAAAGCATTGGAGTGCGTCTACCTCGGCCACAATCGTGGCTCTCCTGGGTACCTCTTCCTTCATCCTCCCTCCGGACGCCTCATTCGCAGCCGCGATGTCGTCTTCGATGAAACCATCCCCTACTACTCCTCTCCTCCTCCCTCCGACCCTCTCCCCCCACCCTCCCGCCCACTCACCTGGGCGGATGCCCTTCTTCCTCCTCTCCTCCCATCTGCTCCACTCCTCCCAACTACTCCACTCTCACCTCCACCTTCCTCGGCTGATATCTATGATCCTGCTGCCTCACCTGCCCTTTCCACCGCTCCCCCTCCTCCCTCTCCCCCTCCTCCCTCCCCTCCCACCCACCTCCCTCCAGCTTCTCCTCCTCCATCCTCGCCCGCCGCACCTCCTGCATCCTCCCCACGTCCTCGCACTTCTCTCACCTCACGCTCTCCCTTCCTCCTCCCACGCATGCACACTCGCTCCCTTGACCCCATTCTTGGTCAACCACCTCTCATTCATGAAGACTCCCATGAGGAGTTTTGTGCCATTCACACTCACGTTCCTTCCCTTAACCCTGTGTACCTTGCCCTTTTGGGCGCGGTTGTACTTGGCACTCCCTCCTCACCTCTCATCTTCACGCCTACCACATTCCAGGAGGCAATCACGTGCCCTGACGCTGACAAATGGCTGGAGGCCATTCGCAAGGAGTGCAACGCCTTCATTCGCAATGATTCCTTCGTCGATGTCAAGCCGCCTCCAGATGCCAACATTGTCGCTGGCAAGTGGGTCTTCCGGGTGAAGCAGCTTCCGGGGGAGGAGCCCGTCTACAAAGCCCGTTACTGCGCCAAGGGCTTCACACAGACCTATGCCAAGGACTTTTGGGAAACCTTCTCACCTACCGCAAAATTCGGGACCCTTCGCACGCTTCTCGACTTTGGCTCCCGCAACGGCATGGAGATCTCATCAATGGATGTCTCTAACGCTTTTCTTCAGGGGAACCTCCACGAACAAATCTTCCTCGACCGCCCAGATGGCTTCCATGAAGCCTTCCCACCAGACACTGTCTGGGAACTACGCCGTCCAGTCTACGGCCTGAAGCAGGCTCCTCGGGAATGGCATGCTAAGCTGGCATCTACACTCTGTGCTCTCGGATTTCAACCATCTCACTCTGACGCCAGTCTCTTCATTCGGACCCGTCCCAGCCGCTTCTTCGTCCTAGTCTATGTTGACGACATGGTGCTCCTCGCCGACACCTCCGCCGACATGACCGACGTTAAGGAAGAACTACAAGCTCGTCTCCAGTGCAAGGACCTTGGCGAATTACGCCACTACTTGGGCATGGAGATCACACGCGATCGAGCTGCCCGCACCATCACCTTATCTCAATCTCACTATCTTCAGCAGGTGTTGGAGCGGTTCGACATGGCTCTCGCCAACCCAGTGGCCACTCCCCTTCCATTCGGCCATGGGCTTGCTCCACCCACCTCCCCCTCCGCCTCCACTCAGCCCTATGCGGAACTGGTTGGCTCCATCATGTATGCCATGATGGGGACCCGTCCCGACCTCGCCTACCCCATCAGCGTCCTGGCGCGTTTCGTCGGTACCGGTCGTCACACTTCCGTGCATTGGAGAGCCGCCAAACGAGTCCTACGCTACCTCCGTGGCACTCAGGACCATGTTCTCACCCTTGGTGGTGCCTCTCCCCCGCTCCTCACCGGCTTCAGTGACTCGTCTTGGGCAGACTCTCAGCCGGATCGCCGCTCTTCCCAAGGATATGGCTTCACGCTCGGTAGCGGCTTGGTCAGCTGGCGCTCCACCCGCTCCTCCGCCATCGCCCTCTCATCTTGTGAAGCCGAACTCTATGCTGGTACCATGGCTGCGCAGGAAGGACGCTGGCTTTCCTTCTTGCTAGCCGAGCTTGGGGCCCCCCAGCCATGCCCCACGCTCTGGTGCGACAACGCCAGCACGATCCACCTCACCAAGAATCCGGTCTTCCACGGGCGCTCCAAACACATCGAACTACGCTACTTCTACATTCGCGATCTTGTCCAGCAAGGCCATCTTGCCGTCCGAAAAATTGCCGCCGAAGCCAACCTCGCTGACATCTTCACCAAAGCTCTTCCGAAGCTAGCCCACCGGGCCTTCCTTCGCCTTCTTGGCCTCTCCCCGGCTTCATGATTCCGGGGTTGTGCACACTTATAAACCTCTTATGCTACGGGGTTGTGTTAGAATATAGCATAATGTATGTTTATATTTGTGCATGTGTTACACCCTAAAGTGGGTGTACACTTTGGGTCAAGGCGACCCAACCAATTTTGGTTGGGCGCCCCCAAACCCAACTCGACCGCAATTGACGGGGGGGGGCCAATAATGGTCCCCTCCAACGATTGTTGGTTACCCCAGCAATTGTTGGTCGACCCAATCTGATTGGTCCACCAATAAATGCTGAGGGTACCCCACTTCGTTCCCAAAACTTCTCATCTCCTATATGTACCGACACTCTTTCTAATCAAGACAACACTTGAGATTCTTTCACTCCCACCTCTCCCTCATGCCCCTCCCACCTCTCCCTCATGCCCCTCCCACCTCACCCTCATGCCCTCCCACCTCACCCTCATGCCCCTCCCACCTCACCCTCATGCCCCTCCCACCTCACCCTCATGCCCCTCCCACCTCTCCCTCATGCCCCTCCCACCTCACCCTCATGCCCCTCCCACCTCACCCTCATGCTCCTCCCACCTCTCCCTCATGCCCCTCCCACCTCACCCTCATGCCCCTCCCACCTCACCCTCATGCCCCTCCCACCTCACCCTCATGCCCCTCCCACCTCTCCCTCATGCCCCTCCCACCTCTCCCTCATGCCCCTCCCACCTCACCCTCATGCCCTCCCACCTCACCCTCATGCCCTCCCACCTCACCCTCATGCCCCTCCCACCTCACCCTCATGCCCCTCACACCTCTCCCTCATGCCCTCCCACCTCACCCTCATGCCCTCCCACCTCTCCCTCATGCCCCTCCCACCTCTCCCTCATGCCCCTCCCACCTCACCCTCATGCCCCTCCCACCTCTCCCTCATGCCCTCCCACCTCTTCCTCATGCCCTCCCACCTCACCCTCATGCCCTCCCACCTCTCCCTCATGCCCCTCCCACCTCTCCCTCATGCCCCTCCCACCTCACCCTCATGCCCTCCCACCTCACCCTCATGCCCCTCCCACCTCACCCTCATGCCCCTCCCACCTCACCCTCATGCCCCTCCCACCTCTCCCTCATGCCCCTCCCACCTCACCCTCATGCCCCTCCCACCTCACCCTCATGCCCCTCCCACCTCTCCCTCATGCCCCTCCCACCTCACCCTCATGCCCCTCCCACCTCTCCCTCATGCCCCTCCCACCTCTCCCTCATGCCCCTCCCACCTCTCCCTCATGCCCCTCGCAGCGCACCTTGATGGCCCGCCGGTTGAACAGGCTGTACAGCTGCAGCATGCGCTTCACTCCACCCACCACCTTCTCATCCTCCTTGTCCCCCTCCCTTTCCTCCTCGTCCCCCTCCCTTTCCTCCTCGTCCCCCTCCCTTTCCTCCTCGTCCCCCTCCCTGTCCTCCTCGCCTTCCTCTTCCGTCCCATCCTCCTCACCCCTCTCCCCATCGTCCTCGTCGCCCACATCCCTCTCCTTGTGCTCCGCCTCCTGCTTCCCATCCTCCTCATCCCTCTCCCCATCTTCCTCGCTGCCTGCATCCTCATCCTCCTCCCCAGCATCTGACCCATCGCTGCTACCTCCACTGCTGCGGCGCTTCTTTCTTGCGTTCTTCGCCTTCTTCCCCCTCCCCCATGTCGTCTTCGGCGCACCCTTCCGTTTCCTCCCCCTGGCAGCACCGCCTCCCCTGCCACGACTCTGCACCAGCACGCCATTCCCATTCCCTGCACCACCCGCATCAACGCACCCAAGGGCCAGGATCAGCCCTTCGTTCTCTGCCCTCTCCGTCCCTGCAGCCCTTCCCACCCCAACCACAGCATCGGACCCAGACCTTCCGCACCTCCGAGTGTACCTCGTGCTCACCACTTGCTCCTGCTCGCCCCCCCGCTCGCAGTCATCCGTGCCATGGCTCCCCCAGTCCTCACTGCCCGAGGGGTGCGTGCCACCGCTGCCACTGCTGCTGCCACTGATGCCACTGCTGCCGCCACTGCTGCCACTGCTGCCGCCACTGCTGCCACTGCTGCTGCTGGCAGCGCTGCTGCTAGCGCTCACTTGCCGCCGCGTGTACTGCTGCTGCTGCTGCTGCTGCTGCTGCTGCTGCTGCTGCTGCTGCTGCTGCTGCTGCTTCCCCTGGCCCCGCGCCTGCCGCTGCCCGCCGCCCGCCGCGGGCTGCAACGGGGAGCACTGGCTGCTGCCGCGGAAGGCGCGGTTGGAGGAGGGGATTGGAGTGGGCCCCTGCGAGATGGCGGAATGGAGGGAGAGGGACAGGGGCGAGCAGCGGGAAAAGAGAGAGCTGTGTTGTGAGTGCAGGTGTGAGGAAGGAGGTGCGATGATTGGGATCACATGTCAAGGCTACTTTCGCATATGTGAAGCGCTGCACTGCGATGGTGAATGCACTTCCTCGCGAGCATATAGAACTAACCGCCTGGCTAACCAGAAAAGGGTGCAAAACAATTCCATAACTTTTGCGAATTTGCAAACCCGCAGGTGATGTTGGAGGGAGGAGTAGTGTTCAGCACCCTGTATCCGTCCTGCCCATGCTTGTTTGTAACCTACACGGAAAAGAGAATTTCGAGCAGACGCTTTGGCGCCCAGCCAGTGCTTATGGCTAATCGCTAGCATGTATTATGCTACACGCGGATGCCCAGTGACAACCCTGCTAACATCCTAATCCTGCTAAGAGCTTGCCCTCCATATGCTCCCTCCAATCCGTGTGAATCTACCTACCTTTTCCTCCCTTTTTTCTCGCTTAACTACCCTCCCTTTCCTCTCCTGTTTCTCACTGGATATTATCATTCCCTTCCTCCTCTCTCGCCCAATCTCCCTCCCTTTCCCGCCCTCCCCCTGTCAATCCCCCTCCCTTTCCTTCCCTCTTTCCCTGTTTATTGATTGCGCTCCCTAGTATCCCCTCTCTACCTGTCCATACCATCCCTTTCCTCCTCTCTATCACTGCCATATGCCCTCCCTCCCCTCTTTCTTCCCCTCACTCCGTTCCTCTCCTCTCTTCCAGTCAATTACCCTCCAAATCCTCCACTCTCCGTGTCAATTACCCTCCAAATCGTCCACTCTCCCTGTAAATTACCCTCGTAATCCTTCACTCTCCTCTCAATTACCCTCCATATTCTCCAGTCCCCCTGCTACGCGCCCTCCACGTCTTCACCCTCCCTTACCAATCGCCCCTTCCGCCTCCTCGCCGCCACCCTCGCCTCAACAAGCGTACTTCGGAGTCCTCAGCGTCCGATAATACCGCATAATCTCCCACCCACATCCTATAATACCGCATAATCTCCCACCCGCATCCTATAATACCGCATAATCTCCCACCCACATCCTATAATACCGCATAATCTCCCACCCACATCCTATAATACCGCATAATCTCCCACCCGCATCCTATAATACCGCATAATCTCCCACACACATCCAATAATACCGCATAATCTCCCACCCTCATCCTATAATACCACATAATCTCCCACCCCGCATCCTATAATACCGCATAAAATCCCACCCACATCCTATAATTCTTAGGATCGTAAACACCTTAGTCGGCAATAGTCTACTTGCTATTGCTTATCGTGTTCTCCACGATCTCCCAAATCCAACGATATGCGCAGCTCTGCTTGAAGTTGTCAATACACACTTCAGCAATTTCCAGAATCTGATTGGTTTCAATGTTGTCCAATGTTGTATTTCCAGAATGAGTACAAACAGGTTTATAGTCAGGCAAGTCACAAAATGCGATTCGTAACTTCACTTGTTTCCCAAGTAACCGCGTGCGCCTCGTTTCACCCCGAGTCGCACACGGAACCGAACCGAATTCGCCGAACACTCCTCGAGTCCGAATCCAGCACCTTCTCGAACACGCCTCAGTCTCGAACCACAATTTCCCCTTGTCAACTCCAATCTCGATACTTCTTCACTCTTCTTCCTCCATTTCTCTAGAATCTTCCCAATTTCTCTCTTGCTTCTCACGCCGTAGCTTCCATTCTCCACCGTAGGCCGATTTCCACCGTTTCACCTAGAATCATCCACGTGCTTCCATTTCGCCGTCATTCCGCCATCGTAGAAGCTTTCGCCGTAGGTTCCGTGGTTGGGCGAACCAACCCTAACAATCTCCCCTGTGGTTCGTCAACCACGAACACCACTCACACTGCTCCCCTGTTCCTCGTAGCCTTCACAGGGTCTAAGTCGCCTTCACACTCCCCTGCAGCTCCTGCACCTTGAACCTCTGCTTACGTGTCTTGAAGTTGAGCGCCTTGACATCCAAACCTTGAGAGATTTTCTTAAGCCTCTCGCTTCTCCTCGGCATCTTAGCACCCAACACCTCTCGAGTCTCGTACCCCTCAACGTACTCCTCTTTCATAAGCACTCGCCCCTTTGCAGTTGCATTCGCCTTTGATCCCTTCACCATGATGCCCCCTTTCACAGCTTCAACTCCCACACACTTCGCATTTACTGCTTCATCTTTAACCACGACCGCTGCTGCAAAAGTGTTGACACCATCTCCATCTCCATCATTCACCGCTGCTGCCTCCATGGTGACTATCTCTTCTTCCTGCTTCACTGCTGCCTCCACACTCGCTCCCGTATCATCCGTGTCCTCGCTCTCATCAACCTCAGTAGACTCAGGATCCTCATAGATCTCATCCTTGTCGTTCATCGCTATCAAGTTCATCTCATAGAACCCGTCACTGAAGTATCCATCGGCATACTTCTCCCACTCAGGACCAAACACTGTAACCTCGTCTTTGTCATAAAATATCTTGCACCCCAAGTCATCAAGCTGTGACTGACTGACCAAGTTCACCTTCAAATCCGCAACCAGCAGCACATTCTCCAGTCTCATCTCTCCATACGGACTCTGCAGCACCACGTCACCCTCTCCTGTCACTGGTAACTTCCCACTGTTACCTTGCAGTATATAACGCTCACTCGACTCCCTCACGTTCTCAATCAAATCTGACCTGAATGTCATGTGACGCGTGCATCTGCTGTCCATGAACCATGCCGTCTTCTCACGTCCGTCCGTCTGCCGAACCTCCTTTGGTAAACGCACCACGTTCGCACGATGCGCTCCTCCAAGGATCGCATCATCCTCGTTCGCTTCCGCTACATTCGCCTTAGCCGCCACATTCCTCTGCTGCGACGGATCCTTGTAGCTCCTGCTGTTCGGATTGGAGTAGCACTCTGCGGCACGATGCCCATAGCGCCCACAATAATCGCATTTGCCGCCAAAACCTCGTTTCTGTTGTCACTCTGCTCCCTCATTTTCTCCTTTATCGTTCTCCACCGTTTTGCCCTTGTAGTTTCTGCTTCGCGGATTTTCGTAGCAGTTTATCGCCTTATGCCCCCTCTTTCCACACTGGTAGCACGCTCCAAACGCCTTCGTTGCATTCACCAAAGCCGGCCTGTCCTCGTCGAAATCCGTAGCTGCTGCTGCCGCTTTCTTTTTCCTCATCTCCTTGACCGTCTCAAGCGACTGTAGAATCTCCTGCAGCTTCGTCAAACTCTCCGGCGGTTGGTACGTAAACATACCGATATCAGATTCCCACTCCTTAGGAAGGCCTTGGATGATATAGTCGATCATCTCGTGCTCCGTCTCCGCGGCTCCCATCACCCGCAAGTCGTCGTTGTAGTTTTTCGCCCTGTTGATGTAGGTGATGATTTTCTCGCCTTTCTCCATGCTCAGCATCAGCAGTTGCTTCCTAATCGCCTTCTTGTTGACATCGTTCGTGCCCATGTACGTGGACTCCAGGTACTCCCACGCTTTCTGTGCAGAGTTCAGCTCCCCTGCAAATTGGTCCAAATCCACCGCGATTCCATCGGCAACTGAGTGACAAAGCTGAAAGAACGCTTGCTTACTTAGCTTTTTAAACGCCGCTATTTTCTCCTTCGTATCCGTCGGGGATGGCGCAACTCCCTCCATCGTCTCCTCGTCGGGACGGTAGTACGGCAAGAGGTCAACCTCCTCTGCCCTCCGAATAAACTTCTTCCGCCACACGTTGTAGTTGCTTCCGTTGAAGCGCTGGGCTTCACTGAGCCCGATCGTCGGTTTCGCCACCAATCGGCCACTCGCAAGGGCCTCGAGAAGAGCCTTCAACTGCGGGTCTCCAAGACTCACACTGGAACCCGAACTCGCCTCGTCTCCCATGGCGTAGGCGTGAACGACTCCTCTTCTCCACTAATTTCACTTAGCGCACCAAGTGAATTCACGACGATCGACGCGCCTGTTCGCCAAGCTCTGATACCAGCTCTTAGGATCGTAAACACCTTAGTCGGCAATAGTCTACTTGCTATTGCTTATCGTGTTCTCCACGATCTCCCAAATCCAACGATATGCGCAGCTCTGCTTGAAGTTGTCAATACACACTTCAGCAATTTCCAGAATCTGATTGGTTTCAATGTTGTCCAATGTTGTATTTCCAGAATGAGTACAAACAGGTTTATAGTCAGGCAAGTCACAAAATGCGATTCGTAACTTCACTTGTTTCCCAAGTAACCGCGTGCGCCTCGTTTCACCCCGAGTCGCACACGGAACCGAACCGAATTCGCCGAACACTCCTCGAGTCCGAATCCAGCACCTTCTCGAACACGCCTCAGTCTCGAACCACAATTTCCCCTTGTCAACTCCAATCTCGATACTTCTTCACTTTTCTTCCTCCATTTCTCTAGTTTCTTCCCAATTTCTCTCTTGCTTCTCACGCCGTAGCTTCCATTCTCCACCGTAGGCCGATTTCCACCGTTTCACCTAGAATCATCCACGTGCTTCCATTTCGCCGTCATTCCGCCGTCGTAGAAGCTTTCGCCGTAGGTTCCGTGGTTGGGCGAACCAACCCTAACAATAATACCGCATAACCTCCCACCCTCATCCTATAATACCGCATAATCTCCCACCCGCATCTTATAATACCGCATAATCTCCCACCCGCATCCTATAGTAATACCGCATAATCTCCCACCCGCATCGTATAATACCGCACAATCTCCCACCCGCATCCTATAATACCGCATAATCTCCCACACGCATCCTATAATACCGCACAATCGCCCATAAGCCAGCTGAATTGCCCACTAGCCTGCGTAATCGTCCATTATCGCGCATAACTGCCCATCGCGCACAATCGCCCATATTTGCCCATGATCGCGCTCGGAACAGCCGCACGCGTAAGTTGGCAGACGGAGCATCGTTAACGAACGCCCACACGCAGACGGAGCTGTCGACTACTACCCATTCACGCAGACGGAGCTGTCGACTACTACCCATTCACGCAGTCGGAGCTGTCGACTACTACCCATTCACGCAGTCGGAGCTGTCGACTACTACCCATTCACGCAGTCGGAGCTGTCGACTACTACCCATTCACGCAGACGGAGCTGTTGACTACTACCCATTCACGCAGTCGGGCTGGCCCACACGGCGGGCGCGTGGCCGTCTAAACTCACCATGGCGACGTGCGGTGGTGGTCGCGCGAACGAGGGAGGACGAGAGTCACCCACGCGGATCACTGTGCAGGGATGCTGCTTGTGGACTGCTAAGGGCGGGAGGTAGCTGCGGAGTGACAAGGGTGTCTCTCCACGCGCGCTCGAGATCACGGGTGATGTTTTAGCCTGCGAGGGTCTCCATCCAGCCTGTTTTCACTTCTGAGGGCGCGTCAGGTAGCGTCCATTTCTGGATTTTCCGTAAATTTGCGGATTTTGTTTTCCAACTCACATGACAGTACCTTCAGGCGTACACAATACAGTTCCTGTCAGATTGTCCCAAGATCCTTTCGCAAAACAAGTGCTGTGCTTGTGAAGTAACCACAAGCTCGCCTTAGAGATATGCGAAAAGCTAGCGTGATGGCGACAATCGCGATTATCTTTGCGATAATCGTTGGGCGAGGTGCTGTGTGTTACTCACAGACGTGCTTGAAACCTGAACGTTTCAGTCGAAGGAATGGTGCGTTTCCCGTCACCTCTCGATTAAATCATCAACAGTTCAGTTACATGCAAAACGAGTCTCGGTACAACACATGATTTTTTTGAAACAAACGCTACCTGACATCCCTGAAGTTACTGGAGAAGAGGTCTGGTGATAATTGCCATGCCACTGCTACTTCCGCTGTTGCTGCTGTACACTCTGTTGCTGGCAATTGCCGCGTGGCGAGTTGGGAGTGGCTTGTGAATTTTCGCGAGAAAACAGAGCAATTGCACCTGGAATAGAGGGGCCATTTTCAGGTGCAATCTACTCTTGCTAGGAAATCTACTCATGGGCGATCCATGTTACTGTGCAGGTACGAACACCAGATTCGTTGTAAGGAATCTCTGTCGATAAACTATTTTCATCAGAGATCCGATTCGAAATAACACAAACAGTCTGAATCAAAAGCGATTTCGGATCACGACAAGCTAAATTCGAATTGTCACATCATATTTGCCAAATTTTGACGATAACTTCTGCTTCGCACCAAGAGTTTTATGAAAGAAATGTTACGCTGGATCAGCTGTACAGTTGTCGCAGGTGACGAAAGCTGCGCAGGCAAATCGGCATTCCATTCTTGGGCGTGCACCCCCGAAACACGAGAAGACTATCCGGATCATAACAAAGATTACCCTCACCGAAGTAAATACCAAGCTGAATTTTGTTTCCGTAATAAATACCAAGCTGAAAATAAGAAGCCTTTCTGGTTATATATACATATATATCTTAGTGGCGTCGTCTAGTGCGGAAACAAAATTCTTCTTTGTATATATTACGGGAAGGGTAAACTTTATTATCATCCAAGCAGTCTTTTCGTGTTTCGGGGTACTCGCGCAATAATGGGATGCTGATTTGCGCTTCGCACCTTCCGTCGCATTCGTCAACTTTACAGCTGATCCCGCAAAAGAATTATTTTATAAAACTCATTGTGCGAAGCAGAAATTGTCGTCGAAATTGGGCAAATACGACAAGACCATTCGAATTTTGCATGGCATAATCCGAAAACGCTTTTTATTCAGACTGTTTGTGTTATTTCGAATCGGATATCGTATGAAAATGAATTATCGACAGAAATTCCTTTACAATGAATATGGTGTTTCTATATGCACAGTAACCTGGATCGCATATTAGTACATTTCCTAGCAAGAGTAGATTATACCTAAAAATGGCCCGGAATAGAGTATACAGGTAACTTTTATGGGACACTATAACGCGTAGGGTCGCCATTACATTGTGTTTTCGCGCGATTGGTGTGACAGGCTGTAAAACAGAGTTGCGCAGAATAACGAATAAAGAGGCTGTGACTCAATGAACTGACGATACAATGAAAGGCATGCGATTATATAGCGGGTCAACCTAGCTAGGCAGGAACCTCGAGAACACGAGGTTGGGTGCAGGTTGTCAGAATAATGAACAAGGATGAATGCATTGAGCAGAAGTTGGGTACAAGTACTAACCCTAATTGGGTTGTACCCTTTATGGGCTACCCCACGACAGCCTACACAATATAAGCTATATATAAGTTTGACACACCCCCATAGACAAAGTGGGGGAGAACAAGGGGACACATGACCAGTCAAGAAAAGCAAAGCAAGCTCAGGGTGGATCACAATGTCACCACACAGTCCGAGCACAAGCAAAGGGCCACAAAGCCAGTTCACATGCAGAGTTATATACAAGAGAACAAATAATACAATGATCATACCCTAGCAAGTGCAAGCATGCAGGTATATATAAAGATCACAGTACAAGCAGAGTCAAGCAGTAAGCAAGTGAGGCAAAGTAGGCACAAGGCCTAACACAGTAGAGAAGCGCTGATGATCACCAGGCGGAAGTGCCTTGGTGAATATATCAGCAGTGTTGGCCCTAGTGGCCACATACGCAAGACGAAACTAGCCACGCTGCTGCAACCCTCGAGCAAGGAAGTATCGCAGAGCGATGTGCTTCGTTCTGTGCTCCAATCATGGCCTTGTTGTCTACGTACAGAACTGGAGGCGAACGAGGCTGCTCTCCCAAGTCAGTCAGCAGGTAGGTGAGCCAGCGTAGATCCTGTGCAGCCAGGGCCCCTGCGTAGATCTCAGCCTCACAACTGGAGCTGAGAACCGAAGACGAGCGGGTAGACCACCATGAAAGAGAGCTAAGACCGAGGCTGAAGGTGTAACCCTGTGACGACTGCTGCGTAGCTGAGTCGTCGACCCAGGAAGCGTCTGCGTGACCAGTGAGGACAACTGGACCCCGTCCTCCAAGCACGAGCCCCATGCCTGACGTACTGCACAAGTAACGCAGTACCCTCTTCGCAGCATCCCAGTGCACCTTTCGGTGCCTGCCGGGAGCCACGTAGCAAGCCAGGAGGCTGAGAGGGTACGCGAGGTCTGGTCGAGTGCACGTCATCAGGTACATGAGGCAATCCACAAGCTCTGGGTACGGACCACTCGGCTCTACGGACTCGTCCGAAGGTGGAGCTGAGAGCGAGTGGCTGGTAGACAGAGGAGTGGGCTGTGGCGAGGAGAACAGGAAGCCGAAGCGTTGAAGGACGTGGTGCATCATGTGTGACTGAGTCAGGGTAATGGTGTGCCGAGCTCTGTCCCGGGTGATCTGCAAGCCAAGATAGCTGCGCAGTTCACCCAGGTCAGTGTAGGTGTGTCTCCTCTGCAGCTCCGACTTCACAAGGGTCAGTTCCTCAGTATCAGCAGTGGCAAAGACGAGGCCGTCGACGTAGACGAGGACGTAGAACGGCGGCAGCGAGGTGTCGGTGCGTAGAAACAGCGACGGGTCAGCAGTAGAAGGAGTAAACCCCAGAGCCGCAAGTGTAGTCCTCAGTGTGTCGTGCTACTTGCGAGGCGCCTGGCGGAGACTGTAGACTGGCCGCCGAAGACTCCACTGAGTACCTGCAGGAAAAGACTCAGTGAAACCAGGTGGGCGGCACAACCAGATCTCCTCGTGCAGGCTGCCCTGCAAGAAAGCTGTTTTGAAGTCCAGAAAGTGCAACTCGTAGTCACGCTGAGTAGCAAAGGTGCATCAACACCTGAAGAGTAGTCATCTTCGGGGTGGGGGAGAAGGTATGGAAGTAGTCAACTGCCTGTCGCTGACTGAAGCCTCGAGCAATGTAACGCGCCTTGAAGGCAGGCGGAGAACCTGCCGACCGCTTCACCCTGAAGATCCACATGCCATCGACTATGTTCGCCCCATGTGGGGGAACCTCGTCGACGTAGGTGCCTGTGGACTTCCAGGATGCCATCTCAGCATCCATGGCTGCCTGCCACTGAGAGGATTAAGGACACGTAATCGCCTCTGCGTAAGAGCGTGGGGTCGGGATGTCTGGTGCATCCGGGTCTCCCTCAAGGGCAAGCAGCATGGAAGCGAAACGAGGTACAGCAGGTGCAAGACAATCAAAGTCCTCTTGCCTGTCCTCAAGGCTGTCCGTGCCAAGAGCACACTCACCCCCGACGGACGGAGGACTGGCAGACGCCGACTCAGGAACAAGAGCAGTGGCGTAGTCTAGACGGCAGGCAGCAGCAAAGTCAAGCAGCTTAGCAGCGAGTGCAGACCCAGCAGCAGACTCAAAAGAAGGGTCTGTGACAACAGTGGCGAGGAGACGAGAGACAGTGGGACAGGCAACACGAGCGGGGTCAGACTCAGGGTCAGGGACCTCTGGAAGAGAGGACTCAGGAGGAGCAGGCAAGGAACACGCAATGGAACAGAGGAAGGACGGAGTGCCATAGCGTGCATGCCAGGGAAAAGAGGAGGACGCGAACGAGGAGCACGACAAGCAGTGCGAACAGGTGAGACAAAACAAGACGCAGGATCACGACGCTCTGTAAGACCCCCGAACAGCTTAGTGTTAGGAGAGGGAGCAGGCAGAGGGGAGGCTGGCTGTAATGGCGGCTGCGACTGGTCAAGCGGGGGACACAGTAAGGGAGGAGTAAGGCCAGTAGAAGACGGGACACCAAGAACCTGCTAAAGCAGGGGAAGGAAGTACGGTCTCGGCCGCACAGTGCCACCAGCACCTCCAGCTGCATGGTCAACAGCTCCAGCTCCTGCAGCTCCAGCACCACCCGCGCCAGTGCCCCAAACTCCAGATCCTCCAGCTCCAGAGCTTCCAGCGCCAGCTCCACCAGCGCAAGAGCCTCCCTCTCCAGCAGCTCCAGGCTCTGTAGGGTCTCCGGCTCCAGCGACCCCAACACCACCAATCCCGGCAGCTCCAGTACCCCAGGTACGAGCACCTCCAGAACCAACATCCGCAGTACCTCCAGTACCACCAGCTCCAGCAGTAACTCCAGCACCTCCAGCTCCAGCGTCTCCAGCGCCTCCAGCTCCGGGAGCTTCACTCCGAAGGCGTGCGCGCCGAACGAGCCACCCATGCAGCTGCTGCGGAGATAGTCGCGGCAAAGCACCAACAGGACCTCCAGACGAAGCAACACCCCGAGGCTCAGCACCCCCAGTCTCTGCACCCTCCGACTCAGCACCCCCAGGCTCAACACCCTCAGGCTCAGCACCCCCAGGCTCCTCACCCCCATGCTCAGCACCCCCAGAACCAGCACTCTCAGACCCCGCACCCCCCGGCTCCGCACCCCCAGACGCAGCACCCCCAGACGCAGCACCTGGAGCAGCACCTGAGCCGACAGCGACCTCGACAGGCGCAGTACCAAGGAGAGGGTCTACCTGAGACACACCTGAGGGAGCAGGACCCTGGGGCGGGAGGGGGTCTACTGGAGGGGGACCTAGAGCAAGGAAGAGCGGCGTGGGCGGGGGAGGGGCAGAGCGGTAGGGGAAGAGACGATAGAAGGGAACCGACTCGTCGAACATGACGTCCATAGAAGGGGAGATACGGCGCGAGGTGGGGTGGTAAAACTGCCGGCCAGGCACGTCAGGGACAAAGCCAAGGAAGACGCAGGGGATAGCACGGGCGGAGAGCTTGTCCGCGGACGTATCGCGAACAAAGGCACGAGAACCCCAGACCCGGAACACCGACGCATCGCCAACCTCCCCCGTCCAACGCAGTGTGGGCGAGGTCTCCGGTAAGGAGACACGGGGCCAGACGTTGAGCTGATGCGCAGCGTACCGGACCGCAAACGGCCACAGAAAATGGGGAGCAGCCGCATGGATCATGGAGGTACGAGCGACCTCCATGACTAAGCCAATGCGGCGCTCAGCAATCCCATTTTGCTGAGGGGAGTCCGGAAGCGTGAACGACTGGAGAATGCCCTCCCCACGAAAAAATTCCCGCAAGAGGTTGGAGGAGAACTCACCACCTTTGTCAGAGTGCAGATGCAAGACAGGAAGGTCCTGGCCAAACCGCTCGCAGAGCTGGAGACGGACCGTGCGGATCCAAGGGATCAAGACATCAACGACTTCACCCTTGCTGCGCAAGGGGAAGACTGTGGTGTACCGCGTGTAGTCGTCAACTACCAGCAGAAAGTACCGCTCGCGGCCCTGTCCACTGACGCGGGCTGGGCCCCACACGTCCATGTGGAGAGTCTGCAGTTGAGCAGTCGTCGGGGGAAATGAGGAGGAGTGAGGAGCGGCGCGCTGCCGCCCCTCGACGCACAGAAGGCAGGGCGGGGCAGGCGAGGGCGGTAAGGGAGGCAGAGACCTGGGTAGACCAGAGAAAAGAAGACGGGAGTGCATGCCACGAAGGCGTGGCAGGGAGGGATGACCCAGGCGGTGGTGCCACAGAAGAGTCTGTTGCGACAGGAGGCGACACGAGCAAGAGGCGGCTACCTGACCTGACGCGGACACCTGAGCAGACGCAGCGACCTGAGGAGGCTCGGTAGCGAGTGTGTACAGACTCGACCCTGGCCGACGAGTGAACGTGGCCAGGTGACGCCCCGTCCGTGTGCACGTGCAGATCGACACACGCTGACCCCAAGGAGTGGTGGTAGTGACCATCGCATCCTGGAGGGCAGCGGTACTCACCAAGTTCGTAGAGAACGAGGGGAGGTGAAGACTTGACAGAGAGCCGGACGGAACCGCCGGACACGGGAGGATAGTGGAGGAACGGGCAACGACCGGGCCCCCAAGGGGGTCAGCCAGTCTGACCGGGACAGGTGCAGGGAGACGAGTGAGAGTGGTGCTGTCACGAAAGAAACAGCGCGAGGCGCCTGAGTCCAACGTGAAGGGTTGCAAGGCCTGAGCAGGCGCAGTACCAGGGAGAGTACCAGACTCACTAGCACCTAGAGCAGCAGCAGCTATACCTGGGTCAGGCGGCACACACCAGTAACAGTCACCCTCAGCACTAACAGACAAAGCATACATAGCAGAAAGAATAGCATCAAAGTCTTGGTCAAAGATAGCAATCCTAGACCTAAGCAGATCTGCCCAGCGAGGGAGCTCGACGTCGTCACCAAACTCAGCACGCCAAGCGTCATCGAGGCGGGAGAAGCAGCGGTGCTAAGTGTGAAGCTTCCCGCATGTCTGACCAGCACGAACACCCGTACGAATGACATACGGGCACCTATCACTAGCCCCAGACATCCCACACCGAACCAACCACTCACGGAGCTGCTGGGGCAATTGGGTCTCGCTTTGACGCTCTGCTGCTGCCGCTGGCCACCACCAGGGCCTCCACGCTGAGCGCCAGTCCCATCGCCACCAGTCCCACTGCCGCCACTGCCGCCACTGCCGCCACTCCCACTGCTGCTGTTATGTGATGCTATCATTTGCATTCACGTCTGTCTGCCTCCCATCATATGTTCGTGTGTTGCATGCGTGGTGAGAGCGTGTGCAAGAATTTGTGTTTGGTGTTGTTTGGATTTTTCGAGTGTGTGTGAATGTTATTTCGCTTGAGCAGATATCTGAAGTGACTTCTCTGCTCAAGAGCTTTCCGACGAACCAAGTATCGCTTCAATCGGAGCACGAACAAGAAAGTTACGAACGTTGGAAGTTCGTATGCTTTTGATATTTGGTTGTGGTGACTATGGGAAGTTGTGGTGTTGACTCCATAAGGAGTATAGACTTTTGGGGATTGGGAAATTCGTCAACATCACTGTAGATGCTGCAAATTGGTTGGGAGGTGCCAAACCAGGTTGGCAAGTGTGGCCAAGTTGGGCAAGGTGGATGGCATGGGTTGGAAAGTGACAAAAGTAAAAGTGGGGTTCCTATAGGGAAGGGATTTGGTGTGCTTATGGGGTTTCCTTGGTTGGGAACTCCTTGGGGACCTTCCCTCTCGTCCTCCTCTTCCCCTCCCACCTGGTTAATTGCTACTCTAACTTTCTTGTGTGAACTTGTGAGATAATTGTGATTGAGTTACGTTTTCTATGGCAGCATACCCCCTAGTGCGCCGAAGTTCATAACTCGAGTTGTACTCCATATTTTGATACTATTCAAATTGGGAAAGATAGCCACGGTCAAGGGCTACAACATACTCAAGTTTGAAAGAATTATAACAGTGGACCTTTCGTCGACGACGTTTCTTGTGACGACGACTTTTCTGTCCAGAATTGTAGTTGACGATTTTGAGATATTTCAGCCCCTAATCTTCATAGACTCCGTCCTTAGTCTCTAACAGCTGCCTCCACCGCCGCCACCACCACTCCCACCCCCGCCACCACTCCCATCGCTGCCACCACCTCCACTGCCTCCACCACCTCCACTGCTGCCCCCCCCACCTTTCCCGCTGCCCCCTCCACCACCCTTGCTACCCTTGCCCTTGCCGCTGCGGTGCTTCGCACTAGCAGAAGCAGCTCCGACGTCCTCAGCACCAGGGACGTCTGCAGCAGTGGCAGAGGCGTAAGAGGGGGCAAGGGGGGAGGGGGAGCACCCCTCAAAGAAGGGCGGGCGCGGAGAGCCACGAGCAGCACCTACAGCAACTGCACTAGTCTCAGCTATGAGGAGATGCTGCTCGAGGAGGTCAACAGTGAGGGAGGTGGGGTCAAGGGAGAGAAAGTGGTCCCTAACAGAGCGAAGAGAGTCAGGGAGGCGAGTGACTATGAAGTAGAGGGTGATGAACATCGGGGGCTGGTTCTTGTCAAGGAACTCAGCAGGGACGGTAGCGCGGTAGCGAGCGTCGCTAGTGCGCAGGTGGGAAACCAGGTCCTCTAGTGTGGCAAAGGCTGACAGCTCGGGGAACAGGTAGGGCAGAAGCAGGCGGCCTAGAGCAGCAGTGGCAGGCGAGGAGTAGCAAGCGACTACAGCAGCATACAGTGCCTGGGCTGTCATGTGCTGTCCAAAGTGGGCGCATTCGGCTAACGGCAGGTGGTTGCGAATGGCCAAGCGGGCAGCAGCGTCGCGAGTAAGCCACTGTGAGCGAGTCGCACTGTCAGTTGTGGCGGGAGGTGCGGGAGCGGCGCCTGATGCAAGGTCAAACAGCGAAACACTGTCCTTAGAATCGCTCAGTAGGTACAGCTGGAGGTCGTCGAGCCACGTGTCAAACTCAACCGGTCTGCCCTCATGATCGAACGCGAGAACCCTAAGCGAAGCCATAGCTGTGCAGCACGCAGGTGCAGCAGTAGTAGCAGTAGTAGCAGCAGTAGCAGTAGTAGCAGTAGTAGCAGCAGGGACAGAGAGGCCAAGGGGCCGAGGGGCCTGGGGCCTAGGGGCCGAGGGTCCGAGGGGCGGGGCCGAGTGGCCTAGGGGCCGAGGGGCCAAACACGAAGGGGGGGCCTAGGGGCCGATGGGCCAAGGGGCCGAGGGGCCTGGGGCCTAGGGGCCGAGGGGCCGGGCCGAGGGGCCTAGGGGCCGAGGGGCCAAACACGAATGGGGGGGTGGGGCTAGGGGCCAAGGGGCCAAGGGGCCTAGGGGCCGAGGGGCCGAGGGGCGGGGCCGAGGGGCCTAGGGGCCGAGGGGCCAAACACGAAGGGGGGGCCAAGGGGCCGAGGGGCCTAGGGCCTAGGGGCCGAGGGGCCGAGGGGCCTAGGGGCCGAGGGGCCAAACACGAATGGGGGGGGCCTAGGGGCCGAGGGGCCAAGGGGCCTAGGGGCCGAGGTGCCGAGGGGCGGGGCCGAGGGGCCTAGGGGCCGAGGGGCCAAGGGGCCGAGGGGCCTGGGGCCTAGGGGCCGAGGGGCCAGGTGCGCGGGCTAGGGGTCAACGGGGTCGGGCGCGGGGCTATGGGTCGACGGGGCCGGGCGCGGGGCTAGGGGTTGACGAGGACGGGGGCGCGGGCTAGGGGTTGACGGGCCGAGGCGCTCGGGCTAGGGGTCGACGGGGCCGGGCACAGGGCTAGGGGTCGACGGGGCCGGGCGCGGGCTAGGGGTCGACGGGGCCGGGCGCGGGGCTAGGGGTCGACGGGGCCGGGCGCTGGGCTAGGGGTCGACGGGGCCGGGCGCGGGGCTAGGGGTCGACGGGGCCGGGGGCGCGGGCTAGGGGTCGACGGGGCCGGGCGCGGAGCTAGGGGTCGACAAGACCGAGGGCGCGGGCTAGGGGTCGACGGGCCGTGGGCGCGGGCTAGGGGTCGACGGGGCCGGGCGCGGGGCTAGGGGTCGACGGGGCCGGGCGCGGGGCTAGGGATCAACGGGGCCGGGTGCGGGGCTAGGGGTCGACGGGGTCGCTCGAGGGGCTAGGGGTCGACGGGGCCGGGCGCGGAGCTAGGGGTCGACGGGGCCGGGCGCGGGCTAGGGGTCGACGGGCCGTGGGCGCGGGCTAGGGGTCGACGGGCCGGGCGCGGGGCTAGGGGTCGACGGGCCGGGCGCGGGGCTAGGGGTCGACGGGGCCGGGGGCGCAGGCTAGGGGTCGACGGGCCGGGGCGCGCGGGCTAGGGGTCGACGGGCCGGGCGCACGGGCTAGGGGCGAAGGGCCTACGGGCGGGGCCTAGGGGCCTGGCCTAGGGGTCGACAGGTCGCGACGAGCAGTAGGGGCAGCACGAGGGCTGCAGAGGGCGTCTAGCGGGGTAGCGCTGTGGTGGGCCCAAGGAAAAGCGGTCCTAGCGGAGGACCTGCTCTGAAACCATGTCAAAATAATGAACAAGGATGAATGCATTGAGCAGAAGTTGGGTACAAGTACTAACCCTAATTGGGTTGTACCCCTTATGGGCTACCCCACTACAGCCTATACAATGTAGGCTATATATAAGTTTGACACAGGTTGGGCAAAGGAAAGTCGAAGGCGACACGAGGTTCCTTCGACAGCAAGCAAACCAGCCGAACGTGCACTTCCGAAAGTTGAGGTTGTACGCGGTTGAGTAAACCCTAGTAAGGAAAAGGGTCCCCCCCCCCACCCCCTTAGGAAAGGTGTTCAACATCCGCGACACGCTTCCGGGCGAGGTAATCTCGCAGTAGCGAAGGGGCTTCAAGCGAGGCGGATGGCACCCAAGTATCGTCCTTACTGGTGCTAGTGCGGCTGCTGCCCTAGGTGCTAGTGCGTCTGCTGCTCCAGGTGCTGGTACGTCTACTCTCTCTGATACTGCACCTACTGAGGCCTTGCACACTTTCACACTTGACTGTGGTGCTTCGCGCTCTTTCTTTAGAGACAGCACCACGCTCACGCCGCTCAGCCGGCCTGTTGCGGTCTCCCTTGCTGACCCCTCAGGGGGCCCAGTCCTTGCACGCTCCTCTACAGTTCTACCGTGTCCTGCGGCCCCGTCGGGCTTGCTGTCGGGACTCCACCTCCCCTCGTTCTCTACGAACTTGGTGAGTGGAGCTGACCTCCAGGACGCGTGGGTTGACCAGTTCACCCTTGGAGGTCAGCGTGTGACCCACTGCACTTGCTCTCGGACGGGCCGCCACCTGGCCACGTTCACCCGTCGGCCAGGGTCGAGTCTGTACACACTGACTACTGCGCCTCCTCCGGTCTCTGCGTCTGGTCAGGTAGCTGCGTCTAGTCAGGTGTTTGCTACCGCGTCCAGGTCTAGTCCTGCGTCTGCCCCCTGCTCGTGTCGTCCTCTGTCGCACGAGACTCTCCTTTGGCACCACCGCCTTGGTCACCCCTCCCTGCCTCGTCTTCGAGGTATGGCCTCCCGTGCCCTTGTCTCTAGTCTCCCCAGGTCCCTCCGTCCCCTTCCTCCGGGGCCTGCCCCCACCTGTGTTCCTTGTGTCGAGGGCCGGCAGCGCGCTGCCCCTCACTCCTCCTCGTTCCCTCCGACTGAGGCTCCTCTGCAGACTCTTCACATGGACGTGTGGGGCCCAGCCCGCGTCCGTGGACAGGGTCACGAGCGTTACTTCCTGCTGGTCGTTGACGACTACTCGCGTTACACCACAGTCTTCCCCTTGCGCAGCAAGGGTGAGGTCCCTGAGGTGTTGATCGACTGGATCCGCGGTGCTCGTCGCCAGCTTAGTGAGAGTTTCGGCTCAGACCTTCCTGTTCTGCGTCTGCACTCAGACAGAGGCGGGGAGTTTTCCTCCGACCTCCTGAGAGCCTTCTGTCTTTCTGAGGGCATCCGCCAGACGTTCACGCTTCTGGCCTCCCCGCAGCAAAATGGGATTGCTGAGCGCCACATTGGCATGGTCATGGACGTCGCTCGTACGTCCATGATCCATGCGGCTACTCCCCATTTTCTGTGGCCGTTCGCGGTTCAGTACGCAGCGCATCAGATCAACCTTCAGCCTCGTGTCTCCTTGCCAGAGACCACACCTACTCTGCGGTGGACGGGGAAGGTTGGCGATGCGTCCGCGTTCCGTGTCTGGGGATCTCGAGCTTTTGTCCGCGATACTACTGCGGACAAGCTGTCCTCCCGTGCCGTTCCCTGTGTCTTCCTTGGCTTCCCTCCTGACGCACCCGGGTGGCAGTTCTACCACCCCACTTCGCGTCGTGTTCTGTCCTCTCAGGATGTCACGTTTGACGAGTCGGTGTCGTACTACCGTCTCTTTCCCTACCGCACTGCCTCTCCCCCCCCCCCCCGCCGCTCTTCCTTGCCCCGGGTACTCCCCCAGTAGACCCCCTCCCCCCTCAGGGTCCTGCCACCTCAGGTGTGTCCCAGGTAGACCCTGCCGAGCCGGTCGAGGTAGCTGTCGACTCAGGTGCTGAGTCTGGGGGTGCTGAGCCTGCGGGTGCGGGGACTGGGGGTGCTGAGACCGGGGGTGATGAGTCTGGGGGTGCTGAGTCTGGGCGTGCTGAGCCTGGGGGTGCTGAGCCTGCGCGTGCTGTGTCTGGAGGTGCTCTCGGTGTCCCGCCACGGTGGGAGCCTCTCTCTCCACAGCAGCTTCGTGAGTGGTACTCTCGGCTCTGTCGGGGTACTGCTGGGGCTTCTGGAGGTGCTGCTGGTGCTGGTGCTGCTGGAGGTGCTGCTGGTGTTGGAGGTGCTGCTGGGGCTTCTGGAGGTGCTGCTGGTGCTGGTGCTGATGGAGTTGCTGCTGGTACTGGAAGTGCTGCTGGTGCTGGAGGTGCTGCTGGAGCTTCTGGAGGTGCTGCTGGTGCTGGTGGTGCTGGAGGTGGTGCTGCTGCTGGAGCTGCTGGAGGTGCTGGCGCTGCTGGAGGTGCTGCTGCTGCTGGAGCTGCTGGAGGTGCTGCTGGGACTGGAGACCCTGGGGCTGAGGGTACCGGTCCTGTTTCTGCTGTTTCTGGAGGCGCTGCGCGGCCGCGGCCGTACTACGTTCCGCTCCTTCAGCAGGTTCTTAGCTCACCGCCTTCTCCTGGTCCTCCTCCTTTCCTGAGTCCGCCGCCTGTCCGGTCCCAGTCACAGTTGCAGCCGGCCTCTCCACTGCCCGGTCCTTACTCTGGACCGACTGGAGGTCTTACGGAGCGTCGTGAGCCTGAGTCTCGTCCTGTGTCGCCTGCGTCTCGTGCTGTGTCGCCTGTCCGTACTGTTCGCGCTGGTCGTGTTTCGCGTCCGCGTCTCCCTCCTATCCCAGGCACTCACTCTATGACACTGCGTCCTTCTACTACTCCACAGCGTGTCCCTCTCCCGTCTCCTCCTGCGTCCTCTCTTCCTGCCAGTCCGGACCCGGAGTCTGACTCCCTTCGTGCTGCTAGTCCAGCTGTCACGCGCTTTCTGGCCACTGCTGTCACTGACCCTCTCTTTGAGTTCTCTGCTGCGTCTGCTCTTGTTACTGAGCTTGTTGACTTTGCTTCTGCCTATCGCCTAGACTACGCTGCTAGTCTGGTTGCTGCGTCTGTGTCTGTCTGACCTCCGTCCGTCGGGGGTGAGTGTGCTGTTGGCACGGACGTTCTTGAGGACACACAGAAGGAGTTTGAGTGCTTTGCTGCTTCTGTACCTCATCTCGTGTCCATGCTGCTGGCCCCTGAGGGAGACCCGGATGCACTAGACATCCCGACCCCGCGCTCTTACGCAGAGGCGATAGAGGGTCCCTACTCCTCTCAGTGGCAGGCAGCCATGGACGCAGAGATGGCTTCCTGGAAGTCCACAGGCACCTACGTAGACGAGGTTCCCCCACCTGGGGCGAACATAGTCAGTGGCATGTGGATCTTCAGGGTGAAGCGGCCGCTGGGTTCTCTGCCTGCCTTCAAGGCGCGTTACGTTGCACGTGGCTTCAGTCAGCGACAGGGAGTTGACTTCTTTCAGACCTTCTCCCCTACCCCGAAGATGACCACTCTTCGGGTACTGCTGCACGTTGCTGCTCAGCGTGACTACGAGCTCCACTCGCTTGACTTCAGCACAGCCTTCCTACAGGGCAGCCTGCACGAGGAGATCTGGCTGCGCCGCCCACCTGGCTTCACTGGGTCGTTTCCTGCTGGTACCCAGTCGAGCCTCCGGCGGCCAGTCTACGGTCTCCGCCAGGCGCCCCGTGAGTGGCACGACACGCTCAGGACGACTCTTGCTTCTCTTGGTTTTGCTCCTTCCACTGCTGACCCTTCTCTGTTTCTACGCACTGACGCTACTCTGCCGCCGTTCTACGTTCTCGTGTACGTAGACGACCTCGTCTTTGCTACTGCTGACACGGAGGCACTCGCCCACGTGAAGTCCGAGCTGCAGAAGAGACACACGTGCACAGACCTGGGTGAGCTGACAAGCTATCTTGGCTTGCGGATCACCCGGGACAGAGCACAGCGCACCATTACCTTGACTCTGTCACACATGGTGCAGCAGGTCCTTCAGCGCTTTGGCTTCACGTACTCCTCGCCACAGTCCACACCTCTGCCTACCGGTCACTCGCTCTCAGCTCCACCTTCGGACGAGTCCGTAGAGCTGAGTGGCCCGTATCCAGAGCTTGTGGGCTGCCTCATGTACCTGATGACTTGCACACGACCTGACCTCGCATACCCTCAGCCTTCTGGCTTGCTACGTGGCTCCCGGCAGGCACCGAAAGGTGCACTAGGATGCTGCGAAGAGGGTGTTGCGATACTTGTGCAGTACATCGGGCATGGGGCTCGTGCTTGGAGGACGGGCTCGAGTTGTCCTCACTGGTCACGCTGACGCCTCCTGGGTTGACGACTTGGCTACGCAGCGGTCGTCACAGGGTTACACCTTCAGCCTTGGCTTCGGTTCTGTCTCTTGGCAGTCTACCCGCTCTTCTTCGGTTCTCAGCTCCAGTTGTGAGGCTGAGATCTACGCTGGGGCCATGGCTGCACAAGAGCTATGCTGGCTCACCTACCTGCTGACCGACTTGGGAGAGGCGCCTCGTTCTCCTCCAGTTCTGTAAGTCGACAACAAGGCCATGCTGGCCTTGTGTCAGGAGCACAGACTGGAGCACAGAACGAAGCACATTGCTCTGCGCTACTTCCTTGCTCGAGAGTTGCAGCAGCGTGGCCAGCTTCGTCTAGCTTACGTGGCCTCTCAGGCCAACACTGCTGATGTTTTCACCAAGGCACTTCAGCCTTGTGATCATCAGCGCTTCTGTACTGTGTTAGGCCTTGTACCTACTGTGCCTCACTTGCTTTCTTCTTGACTCTGCTTGTACTGTACTCTTTGTACATATACCTGCATGCTTATACTTGCTAGGTTGTGTTCACTGTATTGTTTGCTTTCCTTTATATAACTCTGCATGTGAACTGGCCTTGTGGCCCTTTGCTTGTGCTCAGACTGCGTGGTGACTTTGTGATCCACCCTGAGCTTGCTTTGCTTTTCTTGACTGGTCTTGTGACCCCTTGTTCTCCCCCACTTTGCCTATGGGGGTGTGTCAAACTTATATATGCTATAGTCTGTTTAGGCTGTAGTGGGGTAGTCCTTAGAGGGTACAGCACTTTTGTGTTGTCCACTTGTACCCCACCTGTTTCCTAGTTCATCATTCATTCCTCGTAATTCTCACACCCCCTTCACACGTATGCCAGCAACCATCTCATTCTTCACTAACTGCTGCAAGATGGGCAGGGCCACATGCCCCATTCGCCGATGCAAGGTGAGCCAATCACACTCCCCTGTAGCCGCACTCGCAATAGTGCCCCACATGTTCTCTCCGTACTCCTCCTCCACTGATGCCTTGGGGTTCTCTTCATCCTTGTGCTTCTTCTTGGCTGATGCACCACTCTCTTCATGTTCACCGAGCTTGCTGGTCACTCCAAGATTGCACTTCTTGGATTTAATCTCCTTAGCGCGACCGTTCGCGCCATCGCCGCTACCAACCGCTTCACCCTTGGTGCTGATGCTTGCTGCCACTTGCCTCTCCTTAGGCATGGGCACCACAGGGATTTGCCACATCTCGTTGTAGACATCCCTATCCTCGTGAAGGTCCCAAAGAATCCGCTCGCCAAGCCTTGCGGTGTAGGTCTTAGCTCCCTTCGAGCTCGTGTCCATGCCGGCCTTTTGCAACCGCCGCACGGAAATCAGGTTGGCAGCAAGGTTGGGCACCCAAAGCACGTTCTTGAGGCCCACCATCTTCCCATCAGCACCCTTGAACATGGCCTTGCCCATGCCTTTCACCTCTGCTCGCTGCCCCAAAGCCGATGTCACATGCTTCACCGGTGACGGCTCAAGTTCGGTGAGCAAGTCCGCACGAGGTGTCATGCTATAGGTAGCGCCGCTATCGATCACCCAATAGTCCAGGGAGTGTAGGGTGACCTTCCCCACAGCTGCTGGCTCCTCAAAGCCTTCATCCTTCCCTGGACCAGCCGATGCTTGCGTGGACACGAAGAAGAATTGACCCGGAAAGCGATCGTCCCTCGACTCGCTCTCGTTGCCGGCACTCTTCATACTTGCAGCACCACCTCCGCGACCGCCACGGCCTCCACGGCCTCTTCCTCTCCCTCCTCCTGCTCCTCTACCCTCTTGGCCTTGAGCAGGAGTCCATCCATCAGGGAGCTTGTAGCAATCGCACCACATATGTCCGCTCTTGTGACAATAGTGGCACTCGCCGTCGAATCGGGCGCGACCGCGTCCGTAGCTCTTGTTGTTGCTGCCGTATCCACCACTCCTGCGGCCTCCACTGAAGTTGTTACTGCCAAATCTGCTTCCACGGCCGTACCCTCGGCCGATGCTTGCTGCCCCGGCGCCATCCGCACTCGCCAACTCACGGCGGCGGAAGTCCTCTTGAAGGATCGCTCGCTTCACGTCTTCAAGTGAGAGGCGGGGCAAGTCATGATTGAGGTTGATGATGAGCAAGGACCATGACTCTAGGAGTAAGGCCAGCAACTTGGTCTTCTTTTGGAGCTCACTGTAGTTCAAATCAGCTCCCTCAAGCCGCCTCAACAAGTCGAAGAATTTCTGCACCCCTTCTTCAACCGCTTCGTCTTCTTCAATTCGTAGTGCCGCCATTTACCGTTCCAGCACCACCGCTACCGCCGCTGTTGCAGGAGCATGTACACCCTTGAGAGCAGCCCATGCCTTTGGTCCCTTCTCTGGTTCACGCTGGAATGGCTTGATGTGACGGATCTGGCTGCTCCCCAACGCTTGCCCAAGTAGGAGATGGCCTTGTGCGCTCTTCCGCACCCACGGACTCTTCTCCGGGTCATTTTCGGGGCGCTTCTTCATTCCTTCCATCACTTCCAGCAGGTCATAGTGATCGAATACATTCTCCATTCTGAAGGACCACTCAGCGAAGTTGTCACCATTGAACTTGTCAAGCCCAAACACCCTAGGTTCATCCCTTGGTGGGCCAAGACTTGGTTGCACGGGCGCCATGGCTGAATCACGGGGTTGACCTTGAGTTTGAGCTTCTCCACTGCCACCAGCACCTCTGCCACCCCTTTCCTCAGGTCCAGCCATTGTCGAAACTGCTCCAAGGGGCTCTGATACCACTTGTTATAGTCACAATAGGCTTGAATGTGCCTAAAACGAAAGATAGAGTGCACAGTCGGATTTCTGCACAGCGGCTTCAAACGTTGGTAGCGTTTGGCTCATAGCTTTAAACGACTTGCAATAAATTGGATCTAGAGCGTCTTGATGTCGTCTACAACAGGCAATTTAAATCACACAATTTGAGCTAGTATTAAGGACGCAACGTCGGTTTGAACGAACGGCACTATGGCAGCCACTATATACTTCGAACACAAATTAGGAAGAGTTACGAGTTGGGAATGACTCCCAGCTCCTACAAACCCCAAGAGCCGAGGTACAGTGATGTGGAACAGTGCCACACTGTCCCCAACCACGAAGGGTCTCGAAACTACCCTCCACAAGGGCCTACACCAAGAAAAATGTTACACTACACAAAGTAATGCAACTATTCTCACTACCTTAAAGTTTACCCTTTTGGAGAGCTTCGAAATCACTTGGTTCTTGAAACCAAGGCTCTGGTTCTTCAAGGTAAATTCTTCCTTGAGTTCTTGGAAGTCTTCTGTACACACCTGCGATACGCCGAACGTTCCACACACGACAAAATAGAAAACCGCACACGACACGCAGACGACGACGTGACACGCGACTAGCGATAACTCGCTATTGACTCGACACACACATTCAAAATCATGCCTCATCATTCACACACAATTGTAAGCATGAAATATATATTATTTCATGCCCTCATACCATTCCATGCACACACGCATGCACGCACACGGACAACAAGCCGAATGCAAACCGTAGGGTTGCACCAACAGAATGCACCTTCGACTTTTCAGCTGACCATGAACAGGGTGTTTTGGGAGCTTCTAGACAAATGTGTCATCGTCTACTTGGACGATATCCTGATTTTCAGTAGGACACGCGAGCAACAACTCCGCGACCTCGACGAAGTTTTTAAGCGCTTGGAATCCAATCGCCTCATAACCAAGGGCTCTACGTGCGAGTTTTGTTAGCAGGAGTTGGAGTTTTTGGGGCACGTAATCTCACGCGACAGCATCAAAATTGATCCGAAGAAAATCAAGACCATCCAGGATTGGAAGGCCCCGACTAATGTCATGGACTTACAGAGTTTCCTGGGGTTCGAGAATTATGTCAGGCGGTTTATCCTGAATATGGCAGGGATAACCGGCCCGCTGACTGGCCTGCTGCACAAGGACAGGAACTTCGTGTGGGGGGAGGAAGTTGAGGCGGCTTTTCAGAAGCTGAAACAATTGTTGGTGTCACCTCCAATCCTTTCCATCGCCAACCCATCCTGACCGTTTGAAGTCATCACTGAAGCTTCTGATTTCGCCACCGGCGCAGTGCTCCTCCAAGATTTCGGCAACAGCTTACAACCGATCGCCTATAAGTCATGCAAATTGTAGGCAGCCGAGTGCAACTACCCGATCCACGACAAGGAGATGCTCGCCATTATTCACGCGTTTAAACTGTGGCGATGCTACCTGACTGGCGCCGACGTCACTGTTCTGTCAAAGCAAGCTCATAAACTAGAGAGCCATAGCTAGGGTTTGAGGGTACTAGCGAGAGTGTCGAGAGAGTTGAGCAAACCAAAGAGGATGATCCAATATTGAGCGAGGGTACAAATAGGAAAGAACATGCAAAGAAAGAAGGTGCACCATGACAACAAGGCATAGAAATACTCTAAGTCTACACTACAGGCAGTTCTAGAATAATGTATACAATTACATTCCGACACACCCCCTAACTGCCTATAGTGAAGAACCATGTGCAGAAACACCTCCTGCAGGGGTACACCAAGTGCAGAGAAAACAGCAACAGCAAGCAAGAGCAGTGACAACCGGTGCAGTGGTAGCAGATTCAATTTCACCAACCCCTCCGCCAAGGTTGAAGCAGTAGAAGCAGGAGCGTGCGGCGGCAAGGGCGGCGGCACAGCAGATTTAGGTGCATGTGGTGGCATGCCGCCTGGAGAGCAGGAGCGTGCGGCGGCAAGGGCGGCGGCACAGCAAGGCTCAACGGCAGCACCTGCCTACCAACAGCAGCAGACAGAAAACAAAAGAAACAGCAGGTGGAGGCAGGGGCGGCGGTTGGAGGTGTCATGGTAGTAGCCGGCGGCAGCTGCAGATGCCTGGCTGACTTCTGCCACTGCCTCACCCTCCCCCCCACAGTGGCACATGCAGCTGTGAGAGAGAGAGGAGGAGGGGCGGCTGCTGGCTCAACAGATCTCTCTCGCCACCCCCTCACACCCCCCCCTTTCCCCCACAACGACAGGCGCTGGAGGCAGAGAGAGTAGAGGAGAGGGCTGTTGCTGGACTTTCACGCCACCCCCTTACCCTTCTCCCTCCCCCTCCCCCCCCCCCCCCCAACAGCAACAAGTGCTGCAAGGAGAGAAAGGAAGAGAGGAGGGCAGCTGGTGGCGGTTTGCTGGTCACCCCCGTCACCCCCTCACCCTCCCCCCCCACGCCAGCAGGCGTGGCAGGGGGAGAGATGGGGCGTTGGGCGCGCGGCTGCAGCAGAGGCTACACGTGCATCTGCTGCGCGCGCGCAGGCTGCTGCTGCGCGTGCGCGTGCCCCTGTGCGCACGATTGCTGTGTGACGGGGCGCGTGACGGGCTGCGCACTGCTGGCGCGTTCGCCACGGTCGATGGCGCTTTCGCCACGGTCGATGGCGCATTTGCCATGGGCAGAACGCGGGACGAAGGCATGACGGATGTGTGGTGGGCCCATTATGGAAAGGTTCGTAGGAACGTATCGCTCTTAATACCATGTCAAAGCAAGCTCATAAGCTAGAGAGCCATAGCTAGGGTTTGAGGGTACTAGCGAGAGTGTCGAGAGAGTTGAGCAAGCCAAAGAGGATGATTCAATATTGAGCGAGGGTACAAATAGGAAAGAACATGCAAAGAAAGAAGGTGCACCACGACAACAAGGCATAGAACTACACTAAGTCTACACTACAGGTAGTTATAGAATAATGTATACAATTACATTCTGACATGTTCGCACGGATCACAAATCCCTATAGTACCTCCGCGCGCAACCCAACCTCAACACGCGGAGGCTCGACTACATGGAGTCACATTTCCACTACAAGATCACCTACAAGAAGGGCGCGAATAATATCGCCGACGCCCTGACCCACCCGACAGTCCAATCCGCTGCGATGTTGATCACCCATTCGAACCCGCTTCTTTCGAGGCTATTCACCCACGGCTACAAGATGGTCCCGTTCTTCACGACAGGCAATCACCTGCATGCGATGGCGCAGAATGGGGACTATTACCTAAAAGCCGGAACTGACCGAGTTTGGGTACCCACTTACCACCTACTCCAAGAATTGCTTATCCAGGAGGTCCATTATTTGAACCTCTCTGGACATTTTGGAGTTGACAAGACGCAGAAAATTCTGCACCCGTCAGTACTATTGGCCCGATTCTAACTCTGACGTGCAGCGTTATGTGTCTTCATGTATAGTGTGTCAGGCAATGAAATCGACACGTCAGTGACCGGCCGGCCTGCGGCAACCCCTCGAGCCACCTGAGCGACCGTGGCAATAGGTGACAATGGATTTTGTCACGGGGCTACCATCTGGCAACGATGTAGTGTTGGTCGTCGTCGATCACCTCACAAAAATGGTGCACTGCGCACCATGTCGCGTAACAATCACAACGGAAGAAACTGCGCGCCTATTCATCTCGACTGTTGTTCGACTTCACGGAATCCTGTCCACGATCGTCAGCGACAGGGACCCGAAGTTTACATCGAAGTTTTGGAAGGAGACGTGGGCGCAGTACGGCACAAAACTAAAGTTCTTGTCAGCCTACCACTCGCAAACCGACGGGCAGACCGAGCGGACCAATCAGACAATGGAGCAACTCATTTGCATGAACTGCCCTGACCCCGTTCGATGGGAAATATCACTCCCGATGCTGGAAATTGCGTACAACAACGCCCCGTCGAGCACGACCTACCATTCCCCGTTTTTCTTAAATCACGGGATGGATCCAGTGGTACCCACAGCGACAACACCCGAAAACCCGGTGCCACGTTCGCAACACTTTGTGACGGAAATCCTGGCTGCCCGCGAGAAAGCTGTCGAAGCCATTCGTAAAGCAAGCGCAACTGCCCGCAAGTACTCCGATCTCCTACGCCGCGAAATCACCATGGTTGCTAGACAACTTGTCCTATTTGACACGAAAAACCTTTGACTGCCTGTCTCGCCGAAACTACGGCCGCGATATTGTGGACCTTTTCGCATTCTCAATTTGATTACCCTGGTCACGGTGAAACTTCTACTGCCCGATGATTGGCATGTGCACGATGCATTCCACGTCAGCCTCCCGAAGCCTTTCATGCCAGCAACGACGGACATTGCCCGCCAAAACGACGTCCCGACGGCTCAACCTGTCTGCAGAAGCAAATCATGCCAGCGAGGGAGCTCAACAGAGTCAGGAAACTGGGTACGCCAAGCGTCAGTCAAGCGACCGAAGCAGCGCTGCGTGGTGTGTGGGAGCCCACACACCTCCCCACTACGAGGGCCGGTGCGAAGAACGTAAGCGCAGGGACCTGCACCCCAGACCTCCCACGCCCAGCGTACAACTCACGAAGCTGCTGAACCGACGGGGTCTCACTGGAGCGCGGCTGCTGCTGACGCTGGCTACCACTAGCGCCTCCACGCTGCGCGGCTGCACCTCAACCAGCACCACCGCCGCCGCCACCTCCACCACCGCTGCTGCTGCCTCCACCACCTCCGTCGCTGCCTCCACCACCTCCACTGCCGCCACTGAAGCCCCCACTCCCGGTGCCACCCCCACCTCCACCGCCACCCCCTCCTCCTCCGCCACCACCCCCCCCGCCGCCCCCTCCACCACCTCTGCTCCCACTTGGAGCAGACGCAGCCCCGACCTCCTCAGTGCCAACGAGGTCGACGGCAGCAGCAGAAGCAACAGAGGGGAGAAGGGGGACAGGGGAACACCCCTCAAAGAATGGGGTGCGACGGTCGCCGCGAGAAGCACCTACAGCTAAGATACTCTTCTCAGCTGCAGTAAGGCGCTCCTCTAGCAGGTCGACGGTCAGCTCGGTGGGGCAAAGCGAGAGGAAGTGATCCCTGACTGAGGAAAGTGAGTCAGGGAGGCGGGTGACTAGGTAGTAAAGGGTGATGTACATGGGGGGGGGGTTCTTGGCACAGAACTCAGTGGGAAGGGCAGCACGGTAGCGGGCGTCACTAGTGCGAAGGTGAGCAACTAGGTCAGCGACTGTGGCAAAGGCGGCAAGGTCAGGGAAAAGGTACGGCAGCATGAGGCGGCTGAGTGCAGCAGTGGAAGGGGAGGAGTAGCGTGCAACTACAGCGTCGTACAAAGACTGAGCATCTTGTACTGGCCAAAGTGTGCGCGCTCAGCAGGCGGCAGGTGACTACGAACAGCAAGACGAGCAACAGCGTCACGAGTGGTCCACTGAGAGCGAACAGTACTGTCAGCAGTGGCAGCAGGAGCAGTGGAAACACCGGACGTGTGATCGAAAAGAGATACCCCATCCCTAGAATCACACTGAAGAAACAGCTGTAGATCGTCAACCCACACGTCAAAGCCAACTGCACGGCCCTCAGCATCAAAGGTGAGAACGGTAGGACTAGCCATAGCAGCAGTAGGAGCAGCAGCAGTGCAAAGCAGTGGTAGCAGCAGTAGCAGCAGTAGCAGCAGTAGCAGCAGGAGTAGTAGTCGAAGCAGTAGCAGCAGTGCTGAGAGAGGGCGGTTTCGGTCCAGGAGGGTATTACGAAGGATTGCAGCCGCTTTCTACACCTACACAAGGATCTATCTTCGGGCGAAGAAGAGGAGTAAACGGGCAGGAGTTATGCTGGGGCAGGGGCAACGTTCCATCCTGGAACGGTTGGATCCGGACGAATTTCGGCTGGTAAGCAGAGTCTGTGACAGCTCGGCAAAATCGCTTGCGTGGACCGGTGGCTTCACCTCCATCTGGGCCAATCCACGCACGATTTTTCATCCCCCTTAAGTTGTCAGGATAGGTACGACGGCAGGGTGTTGTCTAGGCCCATCAGCTACAGTTACGACTGTTAATGCTTGTATGCGCTGTTATAGTGTAAACTTGCATTGCCAAAAAAGTAGTAGCAGTGCTGCTCGGCAGGGCAGTGCGGCTCGGTGGGGGCGGCGCGGCTCGGCTGAGCGGCGCGGCTCGGCTGGGCGGCGCGGCTCGGCTGGGCGGCGCGGCTCGGTTGGGCGGCGCGGCTCGGCTACTGGCGGCGCGGCTCGGCTCCCAGCGGCACAGCGCAGCAGGGAGGGGGAGGGGGGGGGGGGGGGGGGGAGCGCGAGTTCTTACCAGGGGAGGTTGCAGGGAGGGCCGCTGTTTGGGCGGCAGTAGGGCAGGGCCAGGCCAACGGGCGGCGGGTCAGCGATGGGCGGCAGGTCGGCGTCTGGCGGCTGGTCAGGGACGGGCGGCAGGTCGGCAACGGGCGGCTGGTCAGGGACGGGCGGCTGGTCAGGGACGGGCAGCTGGTCAGGGATGGGCGGCGGGTCGGTGACGGGCGGCTGGTCAGGGACGGGCGGTTGGTCAGGGACGGGCGGCGGGTCGGCGACGGGCGGCTGGTCAGGGATGGGCGGCAGGTCGGCGACGGGCTGCTGGTCAGCGACTGGCGGCGGTCCAGCGGCGGGCGACTGCCGGCAAAGGGCGGCAACAGGCCGGCGACGGGCGGAGGTGGGCCAGCGACGGGCCAGGTACGGGCGGCAGCGGGCCTCTAAGGGACGCGAGGGGGGGCCGCTACGGGCCGCGAAAGGGCCGTTACTGGCCGCAAAGGGGCCGTTACTGGCCGCTACGGGACGCAAAGGGGCCGCTACGGGACGCGAAGGGGCCGTGACGGGCCGCGAAGGGGCCGCTACGGGACGCAAAGGGGCCGCTACGGGCCGCGAAGGGGCCGCTACGGGACGCAAAGGGGCCGCTACGGGCCGCGAAGGGGCCGCGAAGGGGCCGTTACGGGCCGCGAAGGGGCCGCTACGGGCCGCGAAGGGGCCGCTACAGGACGTGAAGGGGCCGCTATGGGCCGCGAAGTGCCTCGAAGGGCAGGCACGGCGCGCGCTTCGGGCAGGTAAGGAAAAAAAAAAAAGGAACAATCTTAGTGGTGGGCCCTAAAAACAGTTCCACTAGGGAACCTGCTCTATACCATGTGAGAATTACGAGGAATGAATGATGAACTAGGAAACAGGTGGGGGACAAGTGGACAACACAAAAGTGTTGTACCCTCTAAGGACTACCCCACTACAGCCTAAACAGACTATAGCATATATAATTTTGACAGGGGGAGCCCGATGAGGTACTTGGCTGCCGGACGTGCATGCAAGCCAAGTTCACCCGTTACCCGTTCTCTAGTTCGGAGGCAACGGCTAAGGCACCACTTGATGAGGTGGTGATGGACGTGGTGGGCCCCCCGAAGCTTGGAGCTGCTGGAGCTGAGTACTTTCTCACCATTGTGGACATCTACACTCGCATGACTTGGGTGTACGTGCTGTGCAAGAAGAGTGACGTGGCTGAAACGGTGAAGACTGATTGGTTGCCGATGGTGGAGCGGCAACAAGACCGGTTAGTGAAGGCAATTCGCACCGATCGAGGGGGAGATTTCCTGAGCAAAGAGTTCTCATTGTGGCTGAAGAAGAATGGCATAAGGCACTCCCTTACCATGCCATACTCCCCTGCAATGAACGGCATCGCCGAGCGAGCGAACCGGACAATCACGGAGACGGCGCGTGGGTTGCTCATTGAAGCCGGGCTACCCGAATATTTCTGGCCTGATGCGGTGCGGAGTGCGTGTGTGGCCAAGAACAGAGCCTTGACTCATGTGGGAGCAGACAAATGGGTGTCCTATGTGGAGTGGATTGGAAGGAAGCCAAAGGTGGATATGCTTCGGGTGTTCGGGTGCATGTGCATGGCGCTCGTGCCTAAGCATCTTCGGCACAACAAGCTCGGCGCCAAGGCGATATGGGCTGTGCACTTGGGCATGGCTCAAAACAGCAAGGGGTGGCTTCTTTGGGACCCATTCACCAAGAAATTCTTGGAGAGCAGGGACTGCAAATTCACGGAGAATATGATGTACAAGGATTGGAAGGCGGAGAATGAGGCGAAGATAGGCATGCGGTTTGGGGAGGTGAAGAGTTCCGGTTTGGAGCATGTGGAGCTTCCTTTGGAGCTGAGCAGCAGCAGCAGCACCACCACAAGGCAATCTTTCCTTGTGAATGGGGGAGAGGAGGCCAAGGATGCAGAGGAAGAAGAGGAGGAGGTGCAGCAAGTGAGCGAGCGTGCACCGACACTTCCTTCTCGCACTACGAGTGCTCCACGGATCCGAGTCACCCCGCAGCAACGCCAAGGCCTTCATGTCCCTGCAGCTGAGGAGGAAGGAAGGGGCAAGAGGAGAATCCAAGCTCCTAATAAGCTGACCTATGATGCATTGGGAAGGCCAGCCAAGTCAGCTCTGGCCGGAGCGGCACTTATAGTTGGAGATGACGAGGAGAGTGACTACGACGAGTGTGCCTTCGTGTTCTTCTCTCCGGTGGAGATGCCGCGAGAACCAGCAACTCTCAAGGAGGCCTTGGAGAGTAGTGATGCTGAGGAGTGGAAGAAGGCAATGGAGAGTGAGCCGAAAAGCATTGAGGAGAACGACACGTGGGAATTGGTGGAGCTACCGGAGGGGCGTAAGGCGATTACGTCCAAGTGGCTCTTCAAGATCAAGTCCGATGCCGACGGCAAAATCGAGCGCTACAAGTCTAGGCTTGTGGCCAAGGGGTACCAGCAGAAGGAGAAGGTGGACTATAAGGAGTTGTTTGCTCCTGTGGTGAAGCCGACGACGCTGAGAACCCTACTCGCGGGTGCTGCCATCAAAGGATGGGTGGTGAAACAAATGGATGTGACAACCGCATTCCTCAACGGCGTCCTAGAGAAAGAGTTTTTCATGGCGCAGCCGGAGGGGTTTGATGATGGTAGTGGCAGAGTTTTGAAGCTGAAGAAGGCCCTTTATGGACTGAAGCAGGCCCCTAGGCAGTGGTACTTGAAGCTGCGAGGAGTTTTGGAGGAGATCAGCTTCACTCCCTCAACGGCCGATTACTCATTGTTCATGCTTGGCGAGGGGGAGCAGAGGAGCTTCATGGTTGTGTACGTGGATGACATCCTAATTTTCTCACCCTCCTCTGATCTTGTGAAGGAGGTGATGCTGAAGCTTCAAGACAAGTTCAAGTGCAAGGCCCTTGGTGACGTGAGCTTCTACCTTGGGCTCCACATCGAACGAGATGTGGAGAAGCGGTGCATGCGGGTGCATCAACAAAAGTACCTGGAGGCATTGGCTGCCAACTTTGGGCTGAGTGAAGGCCATGTGGCTACACCCTTTCCCTCTGGGTTCAAGTGTGTGAAGGGACCAGAGGAGGAGAGCGTTGGTGAAGAGGAGAGGCGCCATTTTCACTCGTTGGTGGACAGCCTCATGTACGTGGCGGTAAACACCCGACCGGACGTCGCGTTTGCTACCGGACATTTGGCTAGGGTTGTTCAATGCCCTAATGAGGAGCAGGTAGCAGCTGGAATGAGGGTGGCCAAGTATCTTGGCCAAACACCGACCGTTGGGCTGCAATACTCGGCGGCGGCGCAAAGGCGCCAAAAGGGCGCGGATGGTGTTGAACCCGGGCGTTTGTTCCTCACCGCATTCTCGGATGCTTCTTATGCATCGGAACCAGAGGACATGACAAGTGTTGGAGGGTTCATTTGCTGTGTTGGTGGAGGCCCAACTGCTTGGGAGAGCAAGAAGCAGGTGGATCAAGCATTGAGCTCGGTGGAGTCCGAGTACATGGCACTCTTCCGTGCCGTACGGGAGATTGTGTGGCAGAGGCGTTTGTTGGCTGAATTGGGGGAGGAGCAGCAAGGACCTACCCCACTCTACTGTGACAGCCAGGGTGCCATTGCTCTTGCTAAGAACCCTGTGTTGCATGGCCTCACCAAGCACATGAGGGTGAAGTGGCATTGGACGAGGAGCATGGTGGCCGCAGGTGAAGTTGAGTTGCACTATGTGAAGACGACAAGGCAGCCAGCTGACATGATGACCAAGAGGCTGGTGGAGCAGCAGCATTGGAAGTGTTGCAAGCTGGCTGGGATGGCTCTGAACCGAGAGAGCAAGATCCTAAGGCCAACAATCCGAGGGGGAGTTTGTTGGTGCAACCCTACGGTTTGCATTCGGCTTGTTGTCCGTGTGCGTGCATGCGTGTGTGCATGGAATGGTATGAGTGCATGAGATAATATATATTTCATGCTTACAATAGTGTGTGAATGATGGCGCATGTTTTTGAATGTGTGTGTCGAGTCAATAGCGAGTTATCGCTAGTCGCGTGTCACGTCGTCGTTTGCGTGTCGTGTGCATTTTTTCTATTTTGTCGTGTGTGGAACGTTAGGCGTGTCGCAGGTGTGCACAGCAGACTTCCAAGAACTCAAGGAAGAATTTATCTTGAAAAACCAGAGCCTTGGTTTCAAGAACCAAGTGATTTCGAAGCTCTCCAAAAGGGTAAACTTTAAGATAGTGAGAATAGTTGCATTACTTTGTGTAGTGTAACATTTCTCTTGGTGTAGGCCCTTCTGGGGGGTAGTTTCGAGACCCTTCGTGGTTGGGGACAGTGTGGCACTGTTCCACATCACTGTACCTCGGCTCTTGGGGTTTGTAGGAGCTGGGAGTCATTCCCAACTCGTAACTCTTCCTAATTTGTGTTCGAAGTATATAGTGGCTGCCATAGTGCCGTTCGTTCAAACCAACGTTGCGTCCTCAATACTTGCTGAAATCGTGTGATTTAAATTGCCTATTGTAGGTGACATCAAGACGCTCTAGATCCAATTTATAGCAAGTCGTTTGAAGCTGTGAGCAGAACGCTATCAACGTTTGAAGCCGCTGTGCAGAAATCCGGCTGTGCACTCTATCTTTCGTTTTAGGCACATTCAAGCCTATTGTGACTATAACACATTCGTGAGGCCAAAGCGCATGACGGTGAACTTGTAACTGCTGTACCGGGTTCGGAAAGCAGTCTTGTGACACTCGTCAGCAAAAACTCTTATTTGATAGTAACCACTGCGTAGATCAATCTTCGAGAAATAGCGAGCGCCGCGAAGCTAGTCGAGGAGGTCGTCGGTGTGTGGGATGGGATAGCGAGATTTGATTGTAACCCGGTTGAGCGCGTGATAGTCGATGCACATTCGAATGCCACTGTCCTTCTTCGGAGTGAACAGGATTGGCACGGCAAAAGGCGAAGTACTGGGCTGGATGAAGCCCTTCTCCAACAGTGCTTCAAATTGATGTCGAAGCTCCGCAAGTTTGGGCTGATTCAGCCGCCACTATGTGTGAACAGTCGGTTGCGCGCCGGGCTCGAGGTTGATTTTGAGGTCTTCGAGTCTATCTGGTGGTAAGCCAGGTGGTAGGTTATCCGGAGAAATCCCGGGATATTACCGAATCACCTGCACCAGCTCGGGCAGTACAGCTGCACACAACTTGTCTTTTTCGTTTCCGTCGGTGTCAACTGCCAACTCGCGCAGATAAACAACGTACAGCTTGCGCACCGACGTGTGATGTAGATCGATTTGACGTGTCATCCAGAGTCGTCCAGAGTCCACGTGGGCGGAGTAATCAGCCCCTCGTGCTTGCTGATGCTGCACGAGCCCGTCATCCAGTCGATTATAGGGTTGTGTTGTCGCAGCCAATCACGTCACAGGAGCACGTCGCAGCTATCCAACGTCGTCACGCAGAACTTCATGCTGAAGCCGAAATCGTCGCCGCACTCAATCCCCACTGTGCGTGTTTCCTCCAAAATTGCCAGAGGCATCCCATCCATGAGGCGAGCGTCAATTTCGGGCAGACACCTGTCCAGCTGCAATTTGCATTTTCTTGATGTCGCCATATTGAAGAGCTATGGCTAGCCCTGCCATCGACGAACGTTTTTTTTTTTTCTTCAACACAGTGCCAACAACCAGCACTGGGTGATCCATATGATTATTCCCGTTATTCGGCCGAGTGTGATCGATTGCATGAATCGGAACCACGACTCGGTGGGGATGGTGTGTCAGAATGTTATAGTGCTTACATTTCTGTAGGCTATAGTGGGGTAGCCCATAAGGGGAACAACCCAATTAGGGTTAGTACTTATACCCAACTCTTTCATAGTTCATCCATTCTCTTTTGTTAGTTTGACATGGTTTCAGAGCAGGTCCTTCGCTAGGACCGTTTTTTTTTTGGTCCACCACAGCGCTGCCCGACTAGCCGCCCTGCTGGCTCACGCACCGCCCCTAGCGACCCTCGTGCCGCACCTGCTGCCTAGCGCGCCCCCCTCTTGCGGCCCGCCCGTCGACCCTAGGCCCCGCGCGCCCGCCCCTTGCAGCCCGCCCGTCGACCCTAGGCCTAGCGCGCCCCGTCGACCCTAGGCCCCGCGCGCCCCATCAACCCTAGGCCCCTGGCCCGCCCGTCGACCCTAGGCCCCGGCGCGCCCCGTCGACCCTAGGCCCCGACGCGCCCCGTCGAACCTAGGCCCCGGCGCGCCCTGTCGACCCTAGGCCCCGGCGCGTCCCGTCAACCCTAGGCCCCGTCCCCGCCCGTCGACCCTAGCCCGTCGACCCTAGGCCCCGGTGCGCCCCGTCGACCCTAGGCCCCGGCCCCGCCCGTCGACCCTGCTGCCCCGGCGCGCCCCGTCGACCCTAGGCCCCGGCCCCGCCCGTCGACCCTACTGCCCCGCGCGCCCGCCCGTCAACCCTAGCCCGCCCCCCCCCCCCTCCACCCCGTCGACCCTAGGCCCCTGGCGCGCCCCGTCAACCCTAGGCCCCGCCCCCCCCCCCCACCCCCGGCGACCCTGCTGCCCCCCGCGCCCGCCCGTCGCCCTAGGCCCGGCCCACCCGTCGCCCCTAGGCCCTGGCCCGCCCGTCGCCCCTAGGCCCCGGCCCGCTCGTCGACCCTAGGCCCAGGCCCGCCCGGCGCCCCTGCTGCCCAGCGCGCCCCCCACGTCGACCCTAGCCTGGCCCGCCCGTCGCCCCTAGGCCCCGGCCCACCCGTCGACCTCAGGCCCCCCGCGCCGCCCCTTGCGGCCCGCCCCTCGCCCCTGCAGCCCGCGAGCCGCCCTTGCAGTCCCGCGTGCCGCCCCTGATGGCCCCCCTAGCCGCCCCTGCTGCCCTGCTAGCCGCCCCTTGCGGCCCTCTTGCAGCCCTTGCAGCCTCGCGTGCCGCCCCTTGCGACCCGCCCGCCGCCCCTAGGCCCGCCAGCTGCCCCTAGTTCCTCGAGCCGCCCCTCTTGCAGCCTGCGCACCGCCTCTTGCTGCCTGCTTGCCCCCCCCCCTCTTTCTGCTGCCTGCCCTGTTCCCTGCGCTGCCCAGCCACTGCCCCCCCTGCGTGCTGTGCCGCTATGGCTTCTCTCCGCGTTCTCGCGTTCGATCATGAGGGCCGACCCGTCCAGTTTGACACGTGGCTTGATGACCTGCAGCTGTACCTACTGAGCGACTCTAGGGACAGCGTTTCGTTGTTTGACCACACGTGTGGCGCCGCTCCAGCCCCTCCTGCCACAGCTGACAGTGCGACTCGCTCACAGTGGCTTACTCGTGACGCTGCTGCTCGCTTAGCCATTCACAACCACCTTCCGTTAGCCGAATGCGCTCACTACGGACAGCACAGGACAACACAGGCACTGTACGATGCTGTAGTCACCCGTTACTCCTCGCTTGCCACTGCTACTCTAGGTCGTCTTCTACTGCCCTACCTGTTCCCGGAGCTGTCCGCCTTTGCCACAGTAGAGGATCTGGTTTCCCACTTTCGCACTAGCGACACTCGCTACCGCGCTGCCGTCCCAGCTGAGTTCCTTGTCAGGAACCCGCCCCCGATGTTCATGACTCTCTACTTTATAGTCACATGCCTCCCTGACTCTCTTCGCTCTGTCAGGGACCACTTTCTCTCACTTGACCCCACAGTCCTCAATGTTGACCTACTCAAGGAGCACCTCCTTGCAGCTGAGACTAGTGTAGTTACTGTAAGTGCTGCTCGTGGCACTCCGCGCACGCCCTTCTTTGAGGGGTGCTCCCCCTCCCCCCTTCCCCCCTCCTATCCCTCTGCTGCTGCTGTTGACGTCCCTGGTGCTAAGTACGTCGGGGCTGCTTCTGCTAGTGCAAAGCGCCGCAGCAGCAAGGGCAAGGGTGGTGGCGGTGGCAGCGGGGGTGGTGGTGGGGGCAGCAGTGGAGGTGGTGGAGGCAGTGGAGGTGGTGGCGGTAGTGGGAGTGGTGGCGGGAGTGGGGGCTTTGACGGAGGCGGTGGTGGCAGCGGTGGGGGTGGCGCTCGAGGCGGCAGTGGGAGTGGTGGCGGTCAGGCTAGAGCTACTCAGCGTGGAGGTTTTGGCGGTGGCCATAGGCAGCAGCAGCATCGTCAGAGCGAGACCCCGTCGCCCCAACAGCTTCGTGAGTGGTTTTCTCAATGTGGGGCGTCTGGGGGTAGTGGTAGCTGCCCGTATGTCATTCGCACGGGTGACCGTGCTGGTCAGACATGCGGGAAGCCTCACACTCGACACCGTTGCTTCTCTCACCTCGACGACGCTTGGCGCGCAGAGTTTGGTGACGAGGCCGAGCGCCCCCGCTGGGCAGAGCTGCTTAGGTCTGGAGTTGCTATCATCGACCTAGACTATGATGCTATTCTCGCTGCTATGTATGCTTTGTCTATTAGTGCTGAGGGTGACTGTTACCTATGTGTGCCGCCTGATCCAGGTATAGAGGCTGCTGCTCTAGGTGCTAGTGAGTCTTCTCTCCCTGGTACTGCGCCTGCTCAGGCCTTGCACACCTTTACACTTGACTCAGGTGCTTCACGATGTTTCTTTCACGACTGCACCACCCTCACTCCTCTCTCTGCACCTGTACCGGTCAGACTGGCTGACCCCTCCGGGGGCCCAATCCTTGCCCGTTCCTCCATTGTTCTCCCGTGTCTGGCGGTTCTGTCCAGCTCACTGTCAGGTCTTCACCTCCCATCATTCTCTACGAACTTGGTGAGTACCGCTGCCCTCCAGGACGCGATGGTCACTACCACCACTCCTGGGGGTCAGTGTGTGTCAATCTGCACGTGTACACGGACGGGCCGCCACCTGGCCACGTTCACTCGTCGGCCTGGGTCGAGTCTGTACACACTGGCTACTGAGCCTCCTCAGGTAGCTGCGTCTGCCCAGGTGTCCGCGTCAGGTCAGGTAGCACTCTCTTGCTCGTGTTGCCTCCTGTCGCACCAGACTCTTCTATGGCACCACCGCCTTTGTCACCCCTCCCAGCCACGCCTTCGTGGCATGCACTCCCTCCTCCTTATCTCTGGTCTTCCTAGGTCTCTGCCTCCCCTCCCGCCCTCGCCTGCCCCGCCCTGCCTTCCTTGCGTCGAGGGGAGGCAGCGCGCCGCTCCTCACTCCTCCTCATTTCCCCCGACGACTGCTCCCCTGCAGACTCTCCACATGGACTCTCCCAGCCCGCGTCAGTGGACAGGGCCGAGAGCGCTACTTTCTGCTGGTTGTTGACGACTACACGCGGTACACCACGGTCTTTCCCTTGCGCAGCAAGGGGGAGGTCCCTGATGTCTTGATCCCTTGGATCCGCGCAGTTCGTCTCCAGCTCCGCGAGCGGTTCCGTGCAGACCTTCCGGTCCTGCGTCTGCACTGTGACAGAGGTGGTGAAATCTCCTCCGACCTCTTACGGGAATTTTATCGTGGGGAGGGAATTCTCCAGACGTTCACGCTTCCATACTCCCCTAAGCAAAATGGGATTGCTGAGCGCCGCATTGGCTTAGTCATGGAGGTCGCTCGTACCTCCATGATCCATGCGGTTGCTCCCCATTTTCTGTGGCCGTTCTTCGGTCCGGTACGCTGCGCATCAGCTCAACCTCTGGCCCCGTGTCTCCTTGCCGGAGACCTCGCCTACACCGCGTTGGACAGGGAAGGTTGGCGATGCGTCGGTGTTCCGGGTCTGGTGTTCTTGTGCCTTTGTTCGCGATACGTCCGCGGACAAGCTCTCTGCCCGCGCTATTCCCTGCGTCTTCCTTGGCTTTCCCCCTTACGCGCCTGGCTGGCAGTTTTACCACCCCACCTCGCGCCATGTCTTCCCCTCTCAGGATGTCACGTTTGACGAGTCGGTTCCCTTTTACCGTCTCTTCCCCTACCGCTCTGCCCCTCCCCCACCCCCGCCGCTCTTCCTTGCTCTGCTCCCTCAGGTGTGTCTCAGGTAGACCCTCTCCCTGGTAATGTGCCTGTTGAGGAAGCTGTCGACTTAGGTGCTGCTCGAGGTGCTGTGTCTGGGGGTGCTGCATCTGGGGGTGCAGAGTTTGGGGGTGCAGAGCCTGGGGGTGCGGAGCCTGGGGGTGCTGAGTCTGAGGGTGCCGGGTCTAAGGGTGCTGAGCCTGGGGGTGCAGAACCAAGGGGTGCTGAGCCTGCGGGTGTGGAGTGTGGGGGTGTTGAGCCTGAGGTTGTGGAGCGTGGGGGTGCTGGGTCTAAGGGTGCTGAGACTCGGGGTACTGCTTCTTCTGGAGGTCCTGCGGGTGCTTCCCCATGACTGTCTCCCCTGCCGGAGCCTCTCTCCCCGCAGTAGCTGCGCGAGTGGTTTACTCAGCGCACACGCCTTCGGAGTGGAGCTACAGGCGCTAGAGACTTTGCCGCTGGAGACAATGGAGCTGGAGTTGCTGGAGTTACTGCTGGAGCTAGTGGTCCTGGAGGTGCTCGTACCAGGGGGCGCTGGAGCTGGAGACTCTACCGATCCTGGAGCTGCTGGGGCTGGAGGCACTGGAGCTGGAGGCACTGGCGCTGGTGGCGCTGGAGCTCGAGGAGCTAGAGCCGTTGGCGCTGGAGCTGGAGGCTGCGCCGCGGGAGGCGCTGGAGCTGGAGGAGCGGGAGCTGTTGACCCTAGAGCTGGAGGTGCTGGAGCTGAGGGTGCTGCGTCTGGTGGTACTGGTGCTGGAGGCACTGTGCGGCCACGACTGTACTTCGTTCCCCTACTTCAGCAGGTTCTTTGTCTCCCGTCTTCTCCTGGCCTTACTCCTCCCTTACTGTGTCCACCGCCTGACCAGTCGCAGCCACCGTTAAAGCCAGCCTCCCCACTGCCTGCTCCTTCTCCTTACACTGAGCAGACCGGCGGTCTTGCAGAGCGTTGGGAGCCTGCGTCTCGTCCTGCCTCCCCTGTTCGCACTGGTCGTCGCGTTCCTCGTCTGCGTCCTCCTCCTGTCCCCGGCACGCACCATATGGCACTTCGTCCTTCCTCTATTCCACTGCTTGTTCCTCTACCACTTCCTCCTGAGTCCTCTCTTACTGTCATCACTGACCCTTCTTTTGAGTCCACTGCTGCGTCTACCCTCGTTGCTGAGCTGGTTGACTTTGCTGCTGCCTGTCCTATAGACTACGCCACTGCTCTTGTTGCTGAGTTTGAGTCTGCTAGTCCTCCGTCCGTCGGGGTTGAGTGTGCTCTTGGCACGGACGTCCTTGAGGACAGGCAAGAGGACTTTGAGTGTATTGCAGCTGCTGTACCTTGTTTCGCTTCCATGCTGCTTGCCCCTGAGGGAGACCCGGATGCACCAGACATCCCGACCCCGCGCTCTTACGCAGAGGCGATTACGGGTCCTTACTCCTCTCAGTGACAGGCAGCCATGGATGCCGAGATGGCATCCTGGAAGTCCACAGGCACCTACGTTGGCGCAGTTCCCACGTCTCGGGCGAACATAGACAATGGCATGTGGATTTTCAGGGTGAAGCGGCCGCCGGGTTCTCCGCCTACCTTCAAGGCGCGTTACGTTGCTAGAGGCTTCAGTCAGCGACAGGGGGTCGACTACTTCTAGACCTTCTCCCCCACCCCAAAGATGACTACTCTTCGGGTACTGCTGCACGTCGCTGGTCAGCGTGACTACGAGTTGCACTCTCTGGATTTCAGCACAACTTTCTTGCAGGGCAGCCAGCATGAGGAGATCTGGCTGCGCCACCCACCTGGCTTCACTGGGTCGTTTCCTGCAGGTACCCAGCGGAGCCTCCGGCGGCCAGTCTACGGTCTCCGCTAGGCACCTTGCGAGTGGCACGACACACTGAGGACTACACTTGCGGCTCTGGGGTTTACTCCTTCTACTGCTGACCCGTCGCTGTTTCTACGTACTGACACCTCGCTGCTGCCGTTCTACGTCCTCGTGTACATCGACAACCTTGTCTTTGCGACTGCTAACACTGAGGCATTGACCCTTGTGAAGAGACACACCTGCACTGACCTGGGTGAACTCCGCAGCTATCTTGGCTTGCAGATCACCCGGGACAGAGCACGGCGCACCATCACCCTGACTCAGTCACACATGGTGCACAAGGTCCTTCAGCGCTTCGGCTTCCAGTTCTCGTCGCCACACCCCACTCCTCTGTCTACCGGCCACTCGCTCTCAGCTCCACCTTCGGACGAGTCCGTAGAGCCGAGTGGTCTGTACCCAGAGCTTGTGGGTTGCCTCTAGTACGTGATGACTTGCACACGACCTGCCCTCGCGTACCCTCTCAGCCTCCTGGCTCGCCACTTGGCTCCCGGTAGGCACCGAAAGGTGCACTGGGATGCTGCGAAGAGGGTAATGCGTTACTTGTGCAGTACGTCGGGCATGGGGCTCGTTCTTGGAGGACGGGGTCCAGTTGTCCTCACTGGTCACGCAGACGCTTCTTGGGGTGACGACTCAGCTACGCAGCGGTCGTCACAAGGTTACACCTTCAGCCTCGGTTCCGGCTCTGTTTCCTGGCAGTCTGCCCGCTCGTCTTTGGTTCTCAGCTCCAGTTGTGAGGCTGAGATCTACGCCGGGGCCATGGCTGCACAGGAGCTACGCTGGCTCACCTACCTGCTGACTGACTTGTGCAAGCAGCCTCGTTTGCCTCCAGTTTTGTATGTAGACAACAAGGCCATGATTGCCTTGTGTCAGGAGCACAGACTGGAGCGCAGAACGAAGCACATTGCTCTGCGATACTTCCTTACTCGAGAGTTACAGCAGCGTGGCCAGCTTCGTCTCGCGTACGTGGCCACAAGGGCCAACACTGCTGATATATTCACCAAGACACTTCCGCCTGGTGATCATCGGCGCTTCTCTACTGTGTTAGGCCTTGTGCCTACTTTGCCTCACTTGCTCACTGCGTGACTATGCCTGTACTTTGATCTATATATATACCTGCATGCTTATACTTGCTTACTGTATTGTTTGTTCTCTTTTATATAACTCTGCATGTGAACTGGCCTTGTGGCCCTTTGCTTGTGCTCAGACTGTGTGGTGACTTTGTGATCCACCCTGAGCGTGCTTTGCTTTTATTGACTGGTCTTGTGACCACTTGTTCTCCCCCACTTTGCCTATGGGGGTGTGTCAGAATGTTATAGTGCTTACATTGTTGTAGGCTAGGGTGGGGTAGCCCATAAGGGGTACAACCCAATTAGGGTTAGTACTTGTACCCAACTCTTTCATAGTTCATCCAATCTCGTGCGTTAGTTTGACATGGTGGGGTTCGGGCGACAGAGCATAGACAGTAAGGGGCTAGTCTGATACTGATTCTTCCCATTTTCTAGCTCTTTCCCGTCGTTACTCTTTCCCTGCGTCTTGTCGGGGCAGTCTTCATACATGTGGTCCGGCTTCCCGTTCTTAAAACACAACCCTATAAAAGGGCGGTCTAGCACAAGAATTCCGTTAATCGTGGCCCGTTAGGTCTGTCCACGAAAACAGTTTCCCTCCCGAGAATTCGATCTCGCCCACCGCATCAGCGCGTCTGTGCTCTCGGCCAATCGGACGGCTTTGTTGAATGTTGCTGGACGGCTGCAATGCACCTCGTACTGTATCTCGTGTTTCAAGCCGCTGATGTATATATCCAACCATTCAGCTTCCGCCATGTCGTCCACTTGATTGGCGAGCGCCATAAACGACGACGTGTAATCTTGAACAGATGCCAGCTGCGACCAGGCACGCAGCTTCATACGAGCGTGTTCTGAGGCAGATGTCAAAATGTTATATTCCTTACTTTGTGTAGGCTATTGTGGGGTAGCCCATAAGGGGTACAACCCAATTAGGGTTAGTACTTGTACCCAACTCTTCCATAGTACATTCATTCTCGTTCGTTATTCCGACATGGTATCAGAGCAGGTCCTTCGCTAGGACCGATTTTTTAGGGCCCACCACAGATCTGCCCCACTAGCTGCCCTGCCGCCCTACCCTGCTGACGCACCGCCCTTCTGGCCGCGGCTCTGCCCCTAGCAGCTCGTCGTGCCGCCCTTAGCAGCCCACGAGCCGCCCCTGCAGCTAGCGCGTTGCCGCTGCAGCCCGCTCGCCACCTGCTCATGGCCTGCGCACCGCCCCTGCAGCCCCACGCGCCGCCCTTGCAGCCCGCGCGACGCCCGCTTGCGGCCCGCCCGCCGCCCCTGCAGCCCACGCGCCGCCCGCTTGCGGCCCGCCCGCCGCCCCTGCAGCCCGCGCGTGTGCCGCTCGTGGCACTCCTCGCACGCCCTTCTTTGAGGGGTGTTCCCCCTCCCCCCTTGCCCCCTCCTACACCTCCGCTGCTGTTGATGATGTCCTTGGTGCTGAGGATGTCGAGACTGCTTCTGCTCTTAGTGGGAAGCGCAGCAGCAGCACAGGCAAGGGTGGCAATAGTGGTTGTGGTGGCAGAAGGGGTGGTGGTGGTGGGGGCAGTGAAGGCGGTGGAGGTGGCGGAGGTGGTGGCAGCGATGGGAGTGGTGGCGGTGGTGGGGGCTTCGGTGGTGGTGGTGGTGGCAGCGGTGGGGGTGGGGGTGGCGGTGGTTGTGGCAGTGGGAGTGGTGGAGGCGGCAATGGTGGCGGTTGGGGTGGAGCTACTGAGAGGGGAGGTTCTGGCGGTGGCTAGAGGCAGCAGCAGTGGCGTCGGAGGAAGACCCCTACGCCCCAGAAGCTTCGTGAGTGGTTTGCTCAGCGCACACGCATTAGGAGTGGGGCGTCTGGGGGTAGTGTTCGCCCCATGCCGCCCGACCTAGGTATAGAGGCTGCTGCTCTTAGTGCTAGTGAGTCTGCTCTCCCTAGTACTGCACCTGCTGAGGCCTTACCCACCTTCACGCTTGACTCAGGTGCTTCTTGCTGTTCATTTCGCGACAGCACCACCCTTAATCCTCTCTCTGGACCTGTACCGGTCAGACTGACAGACCCCTCAGGGGGCCCAGTTCTTGCTCGTTCCTCCACTGTTCTCCCGTGTCCAACGGTTCCGTCCGGCTCACTGTCAGTTCTTCACCTCCCCTCGTTCACTCCTCGGAGATTACCGCTGCCCTCCAGGATGCGATGGTCACTACCACCACTCCTTGGGGTCAGCGTGTGTCGATCTGCACGTGCACACGGACGGGGCGTCACCTGGCCACGTTCACTCGTCGGCCAGGGTCGAGTCTGTACACACTCGCTACCGATCCTTCTCAGGTAGCTGCGTCTGCTCAGGTGTCCGCGTCAGGTCAGGTAGTTGCCTCTTGCTCGTGTCGCCTCCTGTCGCACCAGACTCTTCTGTGGCACCACCGCCTGGGTCACCCCTCCCTGCCACACCTTCGTGGCATGCACTCTCGTCTTCTTGTCTCTGGTCTACCCAGGTCTCTGCCTCCCCTGACGCCATCGCCTGCCCCGCCCTGCCTTCCTTGCGTCGAGGGCCAGCAGCGCGCCGCTCCTCACTCCTCCTCGTTCCCCCCGACAACTACTCCCCTGCAGACTCTCCACATGGACGTGTGGGGCCCAGCCCGCGTCAGTGGTCAGAGCCGCGAGCGCTACTTTCTGCTGGTAGTTGATGACTACACGCGGTACACCACGGTCTTCCCCTTGCGCAGCAAGGGTCAGGTCGTTGATGTCTTGATCCCTTGGATCCGCACAGTCCGTCTCCAGCTCCGCGAGCAGTTCGGCCAGGACCTTCCTGTCCTGCGTCTGCACTCTGACAGGGGTGGTGAGTACTCATCCAACCTCTTGTGGGACTTTTGTCGTGGGGAGGGCATTTTCCAGTCGTTCACGCTTCCGGACTCCCCTCAGCAAAATAGGATTGCTGAGCGCCGCATTGGCTTAGTCATGGAGGTCGCTCGTACCTCCATGATCCATGCGGCTGCTCCCCATTTTCTGTGGCCGTTTGCAGTCCGGTACGCTGCGCATCAGCTCAACCTCTGGCCCCGTGTCTCCTTGCCGGAGACCTCGCCCACACTGCGTTGGACGGGGGAGGTTGGCGATGCGTCGGTTTTCCGGGTCTGGGGTTCTCGTACCTTTGTTCGCGATACGTCCGCGGACAAGCTCTCCGCCCGTGCTATCCCCTGCGTCTTCCTTGGCTTTGTCCCTGACGCGCCTGGCTGGCAGTTTTACCACCCCACCTCGCGCCATGTCTTCCCTTCTCAGGACGTCACGTTTGACGAGTCAGTTCCCTTTTAGCATCTCTTCCCCTACCGCTCTGCTCCTCCCGCGCCCCCGCCGCTCTTCCTTGCTCCCTGTCCCCCTCCGGTAGACCCCCTCCCGCCCCAGGGTCCTGCTCCCTCAGGTGTGTCTCAGGTAGACCCTCTCCCTGATCCTGCGCCTGTTCAGGTAGCTGTCGGCTCAGGTGCTCCTCGAGGTGCTGCGTCTGGGGGTGCTGTGTCTTGGGGTGCGGAGCCTGGGGGTGCGGAGTCTGAGGGTGCTGAGACTGGGGGTGCTGAGCTTGAGGGTGTTGCGACTAGGGGTGGTGAGCCTGGGGGTGCTGAGCCTGAGGGTGTTAAGCCTGGGGGTACTACGTCGGAGGGTGCGGAGTCTGGAGGTGTGGAGCCTCAGGGTGCTGCTCTAGCTGGAGGTTCTGCTGGTGCTTCGCCGAGACTGTCTCCGCAGCAGTTGCGTGAGTGGTTTGTTTGGCGTACACGCCTTCGGAGTGGAGCTTCTGGAGCTGGAGGTACTGGCGCTGCTGGAGCTAGAGGTACTGGAGTTGCTGCTGGAGTTGGTGTTACTGGAGGTACTACGACCACTGGTCCTGGAGGTGCTCGTACCCGGGGTACTGGAGCTGCCGGGACTGGTGGTGTTGAGGGTGCTTGAGCTAGAGACCTTCCGGAGTCTGGTGCTACTGGCGCTGGTGGCGCTGGAGCTGGAGGAGCTGGAGTTGGAGGCACTGGCGCAAGAGGCGCTGGAGTTGGAGGCTCTGGTGTTGGAGGTGCTGGAGCTGGAGGAGCTGGAGCTGTTGACCCTGGTGGCGCTGTGCGGCCGCGACCGTACTTCGTTCCCCTCCTCCAGCAGGTTCTTAGTACCCCGTCTTCTACTGCCCTTACTCCTCCCCCCCTGTGTCCCCCGCCTTACCAGTCTCAGCCGCCATTACAACCGGCCTCTCCACTGCCTGCTCCTTCTCGTTACACTGAGCAGTTCGGCGGTCTTACAGAGCGTCGTAAGCCTGCGTCTCGTCCTGTCTTGCCTGTTCGCACTGCTCGTCGGGTTCCTTGTTCGCGTCCTCCTCCTGTCCCCGCCACGCACGCTATGACCCTTCGTCCTTCCTCTGTTCCTCAGCGTGTTTCTCTGCCTGCTCCTCCTGAGTCCTCTCTTCCTGAGGTCCCTGACCCTGATTCTGACCGCGCTCGTACTGTCAGTCCCACTGTCTCTCGTCTCCTCGCCACTGCTGACACAGACCCTTCGTTTGAGTCTGCTGCTGCGTCTGCTCTCGTTGCTGAGCTGCTTGACTTTGCTACTGCCTGCCGTCTGGACTACACCACTGCTCTCGTTACTAAGTCTACGTCTGCCGGTCCTCCGTCCGTCGGGGGTGAGTGTGCTCTTGGCACGGACGTCCTTGAGGACAGGCAGGAGGACTTTGAGTGTCTTGCAGCTGCTGTACCTTGTTTCGCTTCCATGCTGCTTGGCCCTGAGGGAGACCCGGATGCACCAAACATCCCGACCCCGCGCTCTTACGCAGAGGCGATTACTGCTCCTTACTCCTCACAGTGTCAGGCAGCCATGGATGCCGAGATGGCATCCTGAAAGTCCACAGGCACCTACGTCGACGAGGTTCCCCCACCTAGGGCGAACATAGTCGATGGCATGTGGATCTTCAGGGTGAAGCGGCCGCCGGGTTCTCCGCCTGCCTTCAAGGCGCGTTACGTTGCTAGAGGCTTCACTCAGCGACAGGGAGTTGACTACTTGCAGACCTTCTCCCCCACCCCAAAGATGAATACTCTTCGGGTGTTGCTGCACGTCGCTGCTCAGCGTGACTACGAGTTGCACTCTCTGGACTTCAGCACATCGTTCCTGCAGGGAAGCCTGCACGAGGAGATCTGGTTGCACCGCCCACCTTGTTTCACTGAGTCTTTTCTTGCAAGTACTCAGTGGAGTCTTCAACGGCCAGTCTACGGTCTCCGCCAGACGCCTCACGAGTGGCACGACACACTAAGGACTACACTTGCGGCTCTTGGGTTTGCTCCTGCTACTGCTGACCCGTCGCTGTTTCTACGCACCGACACCTCGCTGCCGCCATTCTACGTCCTCGTCTACGTCGACGACCTCGTCTTTGCCTCTGCTGACACTGAGGCACTGACCCTTGTGAAGTCGGAGCTGCAGAAGAGACACACCTGCACTGATCTGGGTGAACTGCGCAGCTATCTTGGCTTGCAGATCACCCGGGACAGAGCTCGGCGCACCATTACCCTGACTCAGTCAGACATGGTGCACCAGGTCCTTCAGCGTTTTGGCTTCCAGTTCTCCTCGCCATAGTCCACTCCTCTGTCTACCAGTCACTCGCTCTCAGCTCCACCTTCAGACAAGTCCGTAGAGCCGAGTGGTCCGTACCCAGAGCTTGTGGGTTGCCTCATGTATCTGATGACGTGCACTCGACCCGAACTCGTGTACCCTCTCAGCCTCGTGGCTCACTACATGGCTCCCGGCAGGCACCAAAAGGTGCACTGGGATGCTGCGAAGAGGGTACTGCGTTACTTGTGCAGTACGTCGGGCATGGGGCTCGTGCTTGGAGGACGGGGTCCAGCTGTCCTCACCGGTCACGCAGACGCTTCCTGGGTTGACGACTCAGCTACGCAGCGATCGTCACAGGGTTACATCTTCAGACTTGGCTCTGGCTCTGTCTCCTGGCGGTCTACCCGCTCGTCTTTGGTTCTCAGCTCCAGTTGTGAGGCTGAGATCTACGCCAGGGCCATGGCTGCATAGGAGCTACGCGAGCCCACCTACCAACTGACTGACTTGGGAGAGCAGCCTCGTTCGCCTCCAGTTCTGTACGTAGACAACAAGGCCATGATTGCCTTGTGTCAGGAGCACAGAGTGGAGCATTGAACGAAGCACATCGCTCTGCGATACTTCCTTGCTCGAGAGTTGCAGCAGCGTGGCCAGCTTCGTCTTGCGTACGTGACCACTAGGGCCAACACTGCTGATATATTCACCAAGGCACTTCCGCCTGGTGATCATCAGCGTTTCTCTACTGTGTTAGGCCTTGTGCCTACTTTGCCTCACTTGCTCACTGCTTGAATTTGCTTGTACTGTGATCTATTGTGTGCCCATAAGGGGTACCACTCAATTAGGAGCCTGAGGGTGCGGGGTCTGGGGGTGCTGAGCCTGGGGGTGCGTGGCCTAGGGGTGCTGAGCCTGAGGGTGCGGAGCCTAGGGGTGCTGAGTCTGAGGGTGTGGAGTTTGGGGGTGCTGCGCTTGAGCGTACTGAGCCTGCGGGTACTTTGTCTACTGGAGGTCCTCCGGGTGTCTTGTCGCGGCAGGAGCCTCTCTCTCCACCGTAGTTGCGCGAGTGGTTTGCTCGGCGCACCCGCCTTCGGAGTTGCGCTGCTGGAGCCGGGGGGTCTACCGCTGGAGGCACTGGAGCTGGAGGTACTGGAACCGCTGGTCCCGGAGGTGCTGATATTGGAGGTACTGGAGCTGCTGGAGCTGGTGGTGCTGCACGAGTTGGAGTTGCTGGAGGTACTGGAGCTGGAGCTGCTGGAGGTACTGGAGCCGCTGGTCCCGGAGGTTCTTGTACTGGAGGTACTGGAGCTGTAAGGCCTCGTAACGAGGCCCCCACCCACCCTGTTGCGGCCCTGTTCCGGCCCTGCCCCGGCCCTACCCCGACCTGTCGCGGCCCTGCTGCGGCCCCGTCGCAGCCCTGTCCCGGCCCCTTCTACGGCCCTACTCCGACCCGGTCCCGGCTCTGCCCCTACCCTGCCCCTGCCCTGCCCTTGCCCTGCTCCTGCACTGCTGCGGCCCGGCCCCGGCCCTGCCCCGGACCTGTCGCGGCCTCGCCCCGGCCCTGTCCCGGCCCTGCTCCGACCCTGCCCCGGCCCTGCCCCAGCTCTGCCCCGGCCCTGCCCCGGCCCTGCGCCGCCCCTGTCCCGAGCCTGTCACGGCCCTGCCCCGACCCTGTCGCGGCCCTATCGCGGCCCTGCCCCTGCCATGCCCCGACCCTGCCCAGGCCCCGCCCCCCTCATGCCGGTCGTGGTGCACCAGGGGCCCGTGCACCGCCCCCCCCCCTTTTCCCGTCGCCTTACGTGGCGACCCGGGGGGGGGGGGGGCGCGCGGAGCAGCCGCCCCTGGTGCAGCCGCCCCTGGAGCAGCCGCCCCTGGTGCAGCCACCCCTGGTGCAGCCGCCCCTGGAGCAGCCGCCCCTGGTGCAGCAGCCCCTGGAGCAGCCGCCCCTGGTGCAGCCGCCCCTGGTGCAGCCGCCCCTGGAGCAGCCGCCCCTGGAGCAGCAGCCCCTGGAGCAGCCGCCCCTGGTGCAGCCGCTACTGGACCTCAGCAGCCGCCCCTGGCCCCTGGCCCCTGGAGCAGCCGGCCCTGGACCCCCCTCCTCTCCGCCCTTTTCTCCTCTCCCTCCCCCTGCTGCGGGTGCAGCAGTGGGGGGGAGGGGATCTGCCATCCCCCTGGAGCGGATGCGGCAGTGGGGGGAGGGGACCTGCAGCACCTGCCTGCCACCCCCGCACCCCCCCCCCCCCCCCCCCCCCCCCCCCCCCCCTCATTTCGCCTCAACAGGCGACGGGAGGGGCGACCTGGCGGGGGGGGGCCGTGCGTCGGAGCAGCCGCCCCAGGTGCAGCCGCCCCTGGTGCAGCCGCCCCTGGTGCAGCCGCCCCTGGAGCAGCCGCCCCTGGTGCAGCAGCCCCTGGAGCAGCCGCCCCTGGTGCAGCCGCCCCTGGTGCAGCCGCCCCTGGAGCAGCCGCCCCTGGAGCAGCCGCCCCTGGAGCAGCCGCCCCTGGTGCAGCCGCTCCTGGACCTCAGCAGCCGCCCCTGGCCCTTGGCCCCTGGAGCAGCCGCCCCTGGACCCCCTCCTCTCCGCCCTTTTCTCCACTCCCTCCTCCTGCTGCGGGTGCAGCAGTGGGGGGAGGGGATCTGCCAACCCCCCCCCCCCCCATCTCTCTGCTGCGGGGAGGGTATGGGGGTGGCGGGTGTGGCCAACCCGCCAGCCCTGCTGCTGCCCCGCGCGCCCTGCTGCCCTGTGCGCCCCGTGCGCCCTGCTGCCCTGCTGCCCTGTGCGCCCCGCGCGCCCTGCAGCCCTGTGCGCCCCGCGCGCCCTGCTGCCCTGCTGCCCTGTGCGCCCCGTGCGCCCTGCTGCCCTGTGCGCCCCGCGCGCCCTGCAGCCCTGTGCGCCCCGCGCGCCCTGCTGCCCTGCTGCCCTGTGCGCCCCGTGCGCCCTGCTGCCCTCTGCATGCGCCATGCACAGCACCCCCCCCCCCCCCCCCCCCCCCTTCTCCTCCATCCCCTGCTGCAAGTGCAGCAGTGGGGGAGGGTATGGGGGTGGCGGGTGTGTGGCATCTCCTGCTCCTCCTCCTACTCCGTCTCCCACTGCTGCAGCTGCCGCTGAGGGGGGTGGGTGTGTGTGAGTCGACGGAGTGGTGCTAGGCGGTGGGGTGTGAGTGAACCTAGGGGTGTAGCAGGGGGTGTGTGAATGGGGGGTGCGGCAGTAGAGGAAGGTTGGGTGGAGGTAGTCGTCGTGTTGCTAGCAGTGCCAGTAGTCCGGAGGTGCGCTTCCGGTAGCCCAGTGATGCCGCTGCGCCAGTCGCCCGTGGGTCCGTTGCTCCTGCCGCTCGTCTTAGCCGCGGAGCCAGTTACTCCTGTAGTCCGGAGGTGCGCCTCCGGTAGCCACAGTGCGCGCCGCTCCTGTTGCCCGTGTGTCTGCAGCTTCCGCCATTGCCTCCTCTCTCCTTTCCTATTAGTCCAGCCTCCTCCTCCTCACTTGCCCTCTGTGATAGCCTCTAACTTTGCTTACATTTGTGAACTTTAAACTGTTGCTTCTTGTACTTGTGCTCAGAATGTGTGCTGACATTGTGATCCACCCTGAGCTTGCTTTGATTTGCTTGTTGTGCTGATCATACCCCACTTTGACTATGGGGGTGTGTCAGAATAGTATGTTTCTCTAGTCTGCAGTGGGGTACTCTGTAGTGAGTACAACCCTGTTAGGGTTTTCTATTTGTATCCCAGTGCTTTCTAGTGAACCCATTCTCACTCATTTCATTCTCGATTCTCACATGGTATTCAGAGCAGGAACCTTCCTGCTGCCTTCCTTAACGGGCCCACCATTTTGCTTCCGCTGCATGTCGTCCTGCCGCGCGCCTAGGGCGCGCGGCGATTTTCTGCCCGCCATGTGCTCGGGGCGCACGGCGGTTTTCTGCCCGCCGTGCGCCCCGGGCGCGCGGCGTCTGCCTGCCCGTCGTGCGCCCCGTGGCGCGCGACGGTGCCCTGAGCCGCCGCGGACCCGCCCCTGGCGCCCGCGACGGTGCCTTGAGCCGCCGCGGACCCGCCTCTGGCGCCCGCGACGGTGTCCTGAGCCGCCGCAGACCCGCCCCTGGCGCCCGCGACGGTGCCTTGCGCCGCCGCGGACCCGCCCCTGGCGCCCGCGACGGTGCCCTGGGCCGCTGCGGACCCGCCCCTGGCGCCCGCGACGGCGCCTCTTCCTCACCTCGCGCCTGCCTTCGAGCAGCCGCCCCTGCCTCACCTGCGCCTGCACTCGGTGCAGCCGCCCGTGCCTCATATGCGCCTGCACTCGGTGCAGCCGCCCCTACCCTACCCGCGCCTGCCCTCGGTGCAGCCGCCCCTGCCCTTCCCTGTGCGCCACCCCTCTGTGGCTGTGGGCCGGCTTCTTCCCCGCCACCCCCCCCCCCCCCCCCCTCCTCCTTCTTCTTCCTGCTGCGCGTGCAGCCGTGGGGGGGAGGGTATGGAGGTGGCGGGTATGGGGGTGATGGGTGGTATGGTCCCTTCCCCTCCTCCTCCTTTCATTCCCACTGCTGCAGCTGCCACTGGGGGGAGGGTGTGAGGGTGTGGGGGAGCCAGGGGAGTGGCATTGGGGTGGCGGGTGTGAGACATCCAGCCCCCGTCCCTCTGAGGTGGGGGGGGGGGGGGGAGGAGATTAAAGGGGTGGCAGGAGTGCCTGCCCCCCTTTGCTGCTGTACCTGCTTTGTAACCTTGCCTGTTGCCTGCTGTTGCTGTTTTCTCAGTTCGTGGTGTACCCATCCAGGTTGTGTCGCTGCACAGACTCCTGCTTCTGGCAGTTATGGGGGAGTGTTAGAATATATCTGTAACTGCCTGTAGCTGTAGTTAGTGTAGTTATTATAAACTTTGTTAGGTGGTGCACCTTCTTTGTTCATTTGCTATATGTTCTTGCAAACCTATAGTGAAGTCATTCATTCTCCTCTCTCGACTCTCTCGACTTGGCACAAACCACCTCGACTCCCATGGCAGGCTTCTAAGCCTAGGCCCTTAACCTAAACTTTGCCTACTATCATTTTGACAGGAGCTGCTGGATCTGGTGGTGCTGTAGGAGTTGGAGCTGGAAGCATTGGAGCTAGAGCTGCTGGAGGTACTGGAGCTGGATCTGCTGGAGGTACTGGAGCCACTGGTCCCGGAGGTGCTCGTACTGGAGGTATTGGAGCTGCTGGAGTTGGTGGTGCTGCAAGAGTTGGAGCTAGAGACCCTAGAGCTGGAGACACCGGAGCTAGAGGCGCTGGCCCTTGGGGTGCTGGTGCTGTTGGTGCTTGTTCTGGAGACACTGGACGGCCACGACCGTACGTTGTTCCCCTGCTTCAGCAGGTTTTTTGTCTCCTTTCTTCTCCTAGCCTTACTCCTCCCTTACTGTGTCCACCGGCTGACCAGTCGCAGCCACCGTTACAGCCAGCCTCCCCACTGCCTGCTCCTTCTCCCTACACCGAGCAGTCCGGAGGTTTTACAGAGCGTCGTGAGCCTGTTCGCGCTCTTTGCGCTGGTCGTCGTGTTCCTCGTCGGCGTCCTCCTCTTGTGCCCGGCACACACCATATGACACTTCGTCCTTCCTCTGTTCCACAGCGTCACCCCCTGCCGTCTCCTCCTGCGTCCTCTCTTGCTGACGGTCCGGACCCTGAGTCTGACTTAGTTCGTGCTGCCAGTCCTACTTTCCCACGTCTCCTAGCCACTGCTGTCACTAACCCTTTGTTTGAGTCTGCTATTGTGTCTGCCCTAGTTGCTGAGCTTGTTGACTTTGCTGCCACCTGTCGTCTCGACTACGCCGCTAGTCTTGTTGCTAAGTCTGAGTTTGACTGTCCTCCGTCTGTCAGGGGTGAGTGTGCTCTTGGCACGGACGTCCTTGAGGAAAGGCAGGAGGACTTTGAGTGTTTTGCAGCTGCTGATTGCACCTGAGGGAGACCCGGATGCAACAGACATCCCGACCCCGCGCTCTTACGCAGAGGCGATTATGGGTCCCTACTCCTCTCAGTGGCACATAGCCATGGACGCAGAAATGGCATCCTGGAAGTTCACAGGCACCTACGTCGACGCAGTTCCCCCTCCTGGGGCGAACATAGTCGATGGCATGTGGATTTTCAGGGTGAAGCGGACGCCGGGTTCTCCGCCTGCCTTCAAGGCTCTTTACGTTGCACGAGGCTTCAGCCAACGACAGGGAGTTGACTTCTTCTAGACCTTCTCCCCTACCCCGAAGGTGACTACTCTTCGGGTACTGCTGCACGTCGGTGCTCAGCGTGACTACGAGCTTCACTCTCTTGACTTCAGCACAGCTTTCTTGTAGGGCAGCCTGCACGAGGAGATCTGGCTGCGCCGTCCACCTGGCTTCATTCGGTCGTTTCCTGCAGGTACCCAGTGGAGCCTCCGACGGCCAGTCTATGGTCTCCGCCAGGCGCCTCGCGAGTGGCATGACACACTGAGGACTACACTTGCGGCTCTTGGTTTTGCTCCTTCTACTGCTGACCTGTCACTGTTTCTACGCACCGACACTTCGCTGCCGCCGTTCTACGTCCTCGTGTACGTCGACGACTTGGTCTTTGCCACTGCTGACACTTATGCACTGGCCCTTGTGAAGTTGGAGCTACACAAGAGACACATCTGCACTGACGTGGGTGAGCTGCGTAGCTATATTGGCTTGTAGATCACCCAGGACAGAGCACGGCGCACCATCACCCTGACTTAGTCACACATGGTGCACCAGGTCCTTCAGCGCTTCGGCTTCCAGTACTCCTCGCCACAGTCCACTCCTCTGCCTACCGGTCACTTGCTCTCAGCTCCACCTTCGGATGAGTCCGTAGAGCTGAGTGGCCTGTATCCAGAGCTTGTGGGCTGCCTCATGTACCTGATGACCTGCATTTAACCTGACCTTGCCTACCCTCTTAGCATCCTGGCACGCTATGTTGCCCCCGGGAGACACCGAACAGAGCACTGGGAGGCCGCTAAGAGGGTGTTGCGCTATTTGTGCAGTACGTCGGGCAAGGGGCTCGTGCTTGGAGGACGGGGTCCAGTTGTCCTCACTGGACACGCAGAAGCTTCTTGGGTTGACGACTTGGCTACGTAGCGGTCGTCACAGGGTTACATTTTCAGCCTTTGCTCTGGCTCTGTTTCTTGGTGGTCTACCCGCTCTGTTTCTGTTCTCCGTTCCAGTTGTGAGGCTGAGATCTACACAGGGGCCATGGCTGCACAGGAGTTACGCTGGCTCACCTACCTGCTGGCCGACTTGGGAGAGCGGCCTCGTTCTTCTCCAATGCTGTACTTTGACAACATGGCCATGATTGCCTTGTGTCAGGAGCATTGACTGGAGCACATAACGAAGCACATCGCTCTGCGATACTTCCTTGCTCGAGAATTGCAGCAGCTTTGTCAGCTTTGTCTTGCTTACGTGGCCACTAGGGCCAACACTGCTGATATATTCACCAAGGCACTTCAGTCTGGTGATCATCAGCGTTTCTGTACTGTTTTAGGCCTTATGCCTACCCTGCCTCACTTGCTCACTGTGTGACTTTCCTTGTACTGTGATTCATATATATATACCTGCATGCTTACACTTGCTAGGGTATGATCACTGTACTTTTTATTCTCTTATCATATAACTCTGCATGTGAACTGGCCTTGTGGCCTTTGCTTGTGCTCGGAATGTGTGGTGACTTCGTGATTCACCCTAAGCTTGCTTTGCTTTTCTTGACTGGTCTTGTAACCACTTGTTCTCCCCCACTTTGCCTATGGGGGTGTGTCAAAATGTTATATTGCTTACTTTGTGTATGCTATAGTGGGGTAGCCCATAAGGGGTACAACCCAATTAGGGTTAGTACTTGTACCCAACTCTTCCATAATTCATTCATTCTAGATCGTTATTCTGACAGCTGATACATGCTCGAATCGCTCTCGTAAGGCTGCGCCCCATTGCTTCCATGTGCGAATTGTGCCCACGCCAAATATCAATAGTGCTCGTTGTGAGAGAATTGAGGAATGAATGATGAACTAGGAAACAGGTGGGGTACAAGTAGACAACACAAAAGTGTTGTACCCTCTAAGGACTACCCAACTACAGCCTAAACAGACTATAGCATACATAAGTTTGACACACCCCCATAGGCAAAGTGGGGGAGAACAAGGGGTCACAAGACCAGTCAAGAAAAGCAAAGCAAGCTCAGGGTGGATCACAAAGTCACCACGCAGTCTGAGCACAAGCAAAGGGCCACAAGGCCAGTTCACATGCAGAGTTATATAAAGGAAAGCAAACAATACAGTGAACACAACCTAGCAAGTATAAGCATGCAGGTATATGTACAAAGAGTACAGTACAGGCAGAGTCAAGAAGAAAGCAAGTGAGGCACAGTAGGTACAAGGCCTAACATAGTACAGAAGCGCTGATGATCACAAGGCTGAAGTGCATTGGTGAAAACATCAGCAGTGTTGGCCTGAGAGGCCACGTAAGCTAGACGAAGCTGGCCACGCTGCTGCAACTCTCGAGCAAGGAAGTAGCGCAGAGCAATGTGCTTCGTTCTGTGCTCCAGTCTGTGCTCCTGACACAAGGCCAGCATGGCCTTGTTGTCGACGTACAGAACTGGAGGAGAACGAGGCGCCTCTCCCAAGTCGGTCAGCAGGTAGGTGAGCCAGCGTAGCTCCTGTGCAGCCATGGCCCCAGCGTAGATCTCAGCCTCACAACTAGAGCTGAGAACAGAAGAAGAGCGGGTAGACCGCCAAGAGACAGAACCGGAGCCAAGGCTGAAGGTGTAACCCTGTGACGACCGCTGCATAGCCAAGTCGTCAACCCAGGAGGCGTCAGCGTGACCAGTGAGGACAACTCGAGCCCGTCCTCCAAGCACGAGCCCCATGCCCGATGTACTGCACAAGTATCGTAACACCCTCTTCGCAGCATCCCAGTGCACCTTTCGGTGCCTGCGGGGAGCCACGTAGCGAGCCAGAAGGCTGAGAGGGTATGCGAGGTCAGGTCGTGTGCAAGTCATCAGGTACATGAGGCAGCCCACAAGCTCTGGATACGGGCCACTCGGCTCTACGGACTCGTCCGAAGGTGGAGCTGAGAGCGAGTGACCGGTAGGCAGAGGAGTGGACTGTGGCGAGGAGTACGTGAAGCCGAAGCGCTGAAGGACCTGCTGCATCATGTGTGACTGAGTCAAGGTAATGGTGCGCTGTGCTCTGTCCCAGGTGATCCGCAAGCCAAGATAGCTTGTCAGCTCACCCAGGTCTGTGCACGTGTGTCTCTTCTGCAGCTCGGACTTCACGTGGGCGAGTGCCTCCGTGTCAGTAGTAGCAAAGACGAGGTCGTCTACGTACACGAGAACGTAGAACGGCGGCAGAGTAGTGTCAGTGCGTAGAAACAGAGAAGGGTCAGCAGTGGAAGGAGCAAAACCAAGAGAAGCAAGAGTCACCCTGAGCGTGTCGTGCCACTCACGGGGCGCCTGGCTGAGACCGTAGACTGGCCGCCGGAGGCTCCACTGGGTACCAGCAGGAAACGACCCAGTGAAGCCAGGTGGGCGGCGCAGCCAGATCTCCTCGTGCAGGCTGCCCTGTAGGAAGGCTGTGCTGAAGTCAAGCGAGTGGAGCTCGTAGTCACGCTGAGCAGCAACGTGCAGCAGTACCCGAAGAGTGGTCATCTCCGGGGTAGGGGAGAAGGTCTGAAAGAAGTCAACTCCCTAACGCTGACTGAAGCCACGTGCAACGTAACGTGCCTTGAAGGCAGGCGGAGAACCCGGCGGTCGCTTCACCCTGAAGATCCACATGCCACTGACGATGTTCGCCCCAGGTGGGGGAACCTCGTCTACGTAGGTGCCTGTGGACTTCCAGGAAGCCATCTCTGCGTCCATGGCTGCCTGCCACTGAGAGGAGTAGGGACCCTCTATCGCCTCTGCATAAGAGCGCGGGGTCGGAATGTCTAGTGCATCCGGGTCTCCCTCAGGGGCCAGCAGCATGGACACGAGATGAGGTACAGAAGCAGCAAAGCACTCAAACTCCTCCTGTCTGTCCTCGAGAACGTCCGTGCCAACAGCACACTCACCCCCGACGGACGGAGGTCAGACAGACACAGACGCAGCAACCAGACTAGCAGCGTAGTCTAGGCGATAGGCAGCAGCAAAGTCAACAAGCTCAGTAACAAGAGCAGACGCAGCAGAGGACTCAAAGAGAGGGTCAGTGACAGCAGTGGCCAGAAAGCGCGTGACAGCTGGACTAGCAGCACGAAGGGAGTCAGACTCCGGGTCCGGACTGGCAGGAAGAGAAGACGCAGGAGGAGACGGCAGAGGGACACGCTGTGGAGTAGTAGAAGGACGCAGTGTCATAGAGTGAGTGCCTGGGATAGGAGGGAGACGCGGACGCGAAACACGACCAGCGCGAACAGTACGGACAGGCGACACAGCACGAGACGCAGGCGACACAGGACGAGACTCAGGCTCACGACGCTCCGTAAGACCTCCAGTCGGTCCAGAGTAAGGACCTGGCAGTGGAGAGGCCGGCTGCAACTGTGACTGGGACCGGACAGGCGGCGGACTCAGGAAAGGAGGAGGACCAGGAGAAGGCGGTGAGCTAAGAACCTGCTGAAGGAGCGGAACGTAGTACGGCCGCGGCCGCGCAGCGCCTCCAGAAACAGCAGAAACAGGACCGGTACCCTCAGCCCCAGGGTCTCCAGTCCCAGCAGCACCGCCAGCACCACCAGCAGCTCCAGCAGCAGCAGCACCTCCAGCAGCGCCAGCACCTCCAGCAGCTCCAGTAGCAGCAGCACCTCCAGCACCACCAGCACCAGCAGCACCTCCGGAAGCTCCAGCAGCACATCCAGCACCAGCAGCACCTCTAGTACCAGCAGCAACTCCAGCAGCACCAGCACCAGCAGCACCTCCAGAAGCCCCAGCAGCACCTCCAGCACCAGCAGCACCTCCAGCAGCACCAGCACCAGCAGCACCTCCAGAAGCCCGAGCAGTACCCCGACAGAGCCGGGAGTACCACTCACGAAGCTGCTATGGAGAGAGAGGCTCCCGCCGCGGCGGGACACCGAGAGCACCTCCAGACGCAGCACGCACAGGCTCAGCACCCCCAGGCTCAGCACGCCCAGACTCAGCACCCTCAGACTCAGCAACCCCAGTCTCAGCACCCCCAGGCCCCACACCCGCAGGCCTAGCACCCCCAGACTCAGCACCTGAGTCGACAGCTACCTCGACCGGCTCGGCAGGGTCTACCTGGGACACACCTGATGGGGCAGGACCCTGGGGGGGGAGGGGGTCTACCGGGGGAGTACCCGGGGCAAGGAAGAGCGGCGGGGGGGGGGGAGAGGCAGTGCGGTAGGGAAAGAGACGGTAGTACGACACCGACTCGTCAAACGTGACGTCCTGAGAGGACAGAACACGACGCGAGGTGGGGTGGTAGAACTGCCACCCGGGTGCGTCAGGAGGGAAGCCAAGGAAGACACAGGGAACGGCATGGGAGGACTGCTTGTCCGCATTAGTATCGCGGACAAAAGCTCGAGATCCCCAGACACGGAACGCGGACGCATCGCAACCTTCCCCGTCTACCGCAGACTAGGTGTGGTCTCCGGCAAGGAGACACGAGGCTGAAGGTTGATCTGATGCGCTGCGTACTGAACCGCGAACGGCCACAGAAAATGGGGAGTAGCCGCATGGATCATAGACGTACGAGCGACGTCCATGACCATGCCAATGCGGCGCTCAGAAATCCATTTTGCTGCGGGGAGGCCGGAAGCGTGAACGTCTGGCGGATGCCCTCAGAACGACAGAAGGCTCTCAGGAGGTCGGAGGAAAACTCCCCGCCTCTGTCTGAGTGCAGACGCAGAACAGGAAGGTCTGATCCGAAACTCTCACTAAGCTGGCGACGAGCACCGCGGATCCAGTCGATCAACACCTCAGGGACCTCACCCTTGCTGCGCAAGGGGAAGACTGTGGTGTAACGCGAGTAGTCGTCAACGACCAGCAGGAAGTAATGCTCGTGACCCTGTCCACGGACGCGGGCTGGGCCCCACATGTCCATGTGAAGAGTCTGCAGAGGAGCCTCAGTCGGAGGGAACGAGGAGGAGTGAGGGGCGGCGCGCTGCCGGCCCTCGACACAAGGAACACAGGTGGGGGCAGGCCCCGGAGGAAGGGGACGGAGGGACCTGGGGAGACTAGAGACAAGGGCACGGGAGGCCATACCTCGAAGACGAGGCAGGGAGGGGTGACCAAGGCGGTGGTGCCAAAGGAGAGTCTCGTGCGACAGAGGACGACACGAGCAGGGGGCAGACGCAGGACTAGACCTGGACGCGGTAGCAAACACCTGACTAGACGCAGCTACCTGACCAGACGCAGAGACCGGAGGAGGCGCAGTAGTCAGTGTGTACAGACTCGACCCTGGCCGACGGGTGAACGTGGCCAGGTGGCGGCCCGTCCGAGAGCAAGTGCAGTGGGTCACACGCTGACCTCCAGGGGTGAACTGGTCAACCCACGCGTCCTGGAGGTCAGCTCCACTCACCAAGTTCGTAGAGAACGAGAAGAGGTGGAGTCCCGACAGCAAGCCCGACGGGGCCGCAGGACACGGTAGTACTATAGAGGAGCGTGCAAGGACTGGGCCCCCTGAGGGGTCAGCAAGGGAGACCGCAACAGGCCGGCTGAGCGGCGTGAGCATGGTGCTGTCTCTAAAGAAAGAGCGCGAAGCACCAGAGTCAAGTGTGAAAGTGTGCTAGGCCTCAGTAGGTGCAGTACTTGAGAGAGTAGACGTACCAGCACCTGGAGCAGCAGACGCACTAGCACCTAGGGCAGCAGCCGCACTAGCACCTAGAGCAGCAGCCGCAGTGCCCGGGTCGGGCGGGACACTCAGGTAACAGTCACCCTCAGTAATATCAGCAAGAGCATACATGGCAGCAAGGATAGCATCAAAATCTAGATCAAAGATAGGCACATTCAGCAGAAGCAGATCATGCCAGCGAGGGAGATCAACAGAGTCAGGAAACTGGGTACGCCAAGCGTCAGTCAAGCAACCGAAGCAGTGCTGCATGGTGTGTGGGAGCCCACACACCTCCCCACTACGAGGGCCGGTGCGAAGAACGTAAGCGCAGGGACCTGCACCCCCAGACCTCCCACGCCCAGCGTACCACTCTTGAAGCTGCTGAACCGACGGGGTCTCACTGGAGCGCGGCTGCTGCTGACGCTGGCTACCACCAGCGCCTCCACGCTGCGCGGCTGCACCTCGACCAGCACCACCGCCGCCGCCACCTCCACCACCGCTGCCGCTGCCTCCACCACCTCCGCCGCTGCCTCCACCACCTCCACTGCCGCCACTGAAGCCCCCACTCCCGGTGCCACCCCCACCTCCCCCGCCACCCCCTCCTCCTCCGCCACCACTCCCCCCGCCGCCCCCTCCAATACCTCTGCTCCCCTTGCCCTTGCTGGTGTGGCGCCTCCCACTCGGAGCAGACGCAGCCCCGACCTCCTCAGTGCCAACGAGTTCGACAGCAGCAGCAGAAGCAACAGAGGGGAAAAGGGGGACAGGGGAACTCCCCTCAAAGAAAGGGGTGCGACGGTCGCCGCGAGAAGCACCTACAGCTAAGATACTCTTCTTAGCTGCAGCAAGGCACTCCTCTAGCAGGTCGACAGTCAGCTCGGTGGGGCAAAGGGAGAGAAATTGGTCCCTGACTGAAGAGAGGGAGTCAGGGAGGCAGGTGACTAGGTAGTAAAGGGTGATGTACATGGGGGGGGGGTTCTTGGCAGAGAACTCAGTGGGAAGGGCAGCGCGGTAGCGGGCGTCACTAGTGCGAAGGTGAGCAACTAGGTCAGCGACTGTGGCAAAGGCGGCAAGGACAGGGAAAAGGTACGGCAGCATGAGGCGGCTGAGTGCAGCAGTGGAAGGGGAGGAGTAGTGTGCAACTACAGCGTCGTACAAAGACTGAGCAGTCTTGTACTGGCCAAAGTGTGTGCGCTCAGCAGGCGGCAGATGACTACGAACAGCAAGACGAGCAACAGCATCACAAGTGGTCCACTGAGAGCGAACAGTATTGTCAGCAGTGGTAGCAGGAGCAGTGGAAACACCGGACGTGTGATCGAAAAGAGATACCCCATCCCTAGAATCACACTGAAGAAATAGTTGTAGATCGTCAACCCACACGTCAAAACCAACTGCACGTCCCTCAGCATCAAAGGTGAGAACGGAAGGACTAGCCATAGCAGCAGTAGGAGCAGCAGCAGTGCAGAGCTGTGGTAGCAGCAGTAGCAGCAGTAGCAGCAGTAGAAGAAGTAGTAGCAGTCGAAGCAGTAGCAGTAGTGCTGCTCGGCAGGGCAGTGCGGCACGGTGGGGGCGGCGCGGCTCGGCTGAGCGGCTCGGCTCGGCTGGGCGGCGCGGCTCGGCTGGGCGGCGCGGCTCGGCTGGGCGGCGCGGCTCGGCTACTGGCGGCGCGGCTCGGCTCCCAGCGGCGCAGCGCAGCAGGGAGGGGGAGGGGGGGGGGGGGGGAGCGCGAGTGCTTGCCAAAGGAGGTTGCAGGGAGGGCCGCTGTTTGGGCGGCAGCAGGGCAGGGCCAGGCCGACGGGCGGCGGGTCAGAGACGGGCGGCAGGTCGGCGACTGGCGGCTGGTCAGGGACGGGCGGCAGGTCGGCGACGGGCGGCTGGTCAAGGACGGGCGGCAGGTCGGCGACGGGCGGCTGGTCAGGGACGGGCGGCTGGTCAGGGACGGGCGGCGGGTCGGCGACGGGCGGCTGGTCAGGGACGGGCGGCAGGTCGGCGACGGGCTGCTGGTCAGCGACTGGCGACGGTCCAGAGGCGGGCGACGGCCGGCAAAGGGCGGCTACGGGCTGGCAAAGGGCGGCAACAGGCCGGCGACGGGCGGCAGTGGGCCAGCGACGGGCCAGGTACGAGCGGCAGCGGGCCTCTAAGGGACGCGAGGGGGGGGGCGCTACGGGCCGCGAAGGGGCCGCTACGGGCCGGAAAGGGGCCGCTACGGGCCGCAAAGGGGCCGCTACGGGCCGCGAAGGGGCCGCTACGGGCCGCAAAGGGGCCGCTACGGGCCGCGAAGGGGCCGCTATGGGCCGCGAAGGGGCCGCGACGGGACGTGAAGGGGCCGCTACGGGCCGCGAAGGGCCTCGAAGGGCAGGCGCGACGCGCGCGTCGGGCAGGTAAGGAAAAAAAAAAGAATTTTAGTGGTGGGCCCTTAGGAAAAAGTCGAACTAGCTCTATACCATGTGAGAGTTTTGAGGAATGAATGATGAACTAGGAAACAGGTGGGGTACAAGTAGACAACACAAAAGTGTTGTACCCTCTAAGGACTACCCCACTACAGCCTAAACAGACTATAGCATATATAAGTTTGACACTCGTCAATTTGCAGAGTCAGAAGTCCCATCTGCTGTTGGTGCAAACCCATGGTTTGCACCCGGCTTGTTGTCCGTGTGCGTGCATGCGTGTGTGCATGGAATGGTAGAAGGGCATGAGATAATATATATTTCATGCTTATAATAGTGTATGAATGATGAGTCATGATGTCGAATGTGTGTCGAGTCAATAGCGATTTATCGCTATTCGCGTGTGACGTCGTCATTTGTGTGTCGTGCGTGTTTTCTATTTTTGCTTCGGCAGTAAGCAAACCGGCCGAACTTACACTTTCGAAAGTTGGGGTTGTACGCTGTTGAGTACCCCATTTGGAGAGCAATGCGAAATTTGAAGGATTTAGTTTTAAGGTAATATATGCCGTGTGGAATGCACATTTGTGTGGTTTGCATTTGAGTGTTTACGATTTGTGAATCGCCTTAGCGGTTCATGAGTTATGTGCACTTCAGTGTGAGGTTGCATTCATGAGATTTCATGACCGTTCATGTGTGTTTCGTATGTGCATGTGAGGAGTTTCGAATTTTCATGAATGTTCATGGACCCTCGCGTCTTGTTCATGAGCGGTCGTGTGCTATTCGTGTGCGTTCATGAGCGAACATGTAAGTTTATGAGCGATCATGCAGATTCATGATCGTTCGTGGGGTTTTCGAGTAAAGTTTGAGAGTCGCTTTTTCGAGAGTGATCATGTAACTTCGCGTTTCTTTATGAGAGTTCGGGGAATTTAGCCCCTAGAGATGGTAAGGCTCGATGCCATGTGACCAGGAAATGTTTGTCTTGAGGTGACATGTTGCGACAGTCATGTGCATGAGGCCGAACAGTTGAGAGTGTGTGCAAAGGTGGCACGCCTTGCAAACGGATTTGCCACACGCGAAAGTGTTGCACTGTAGGTGGCATGAGGGAAAAGTTCAAACGCGCCTGGGTCCAGGTTGGGTTTCGTGGGGCTCTCGAGTCCTCTGTCTTTTTTCTCCGAAAGGAGAACTTCGCCGACATGGTTGGCGAGCTGCACGACTTATATTTCAAGCTGGTGCGAAGTGTGCGAGAAGGGTGCCGACGACTTCGTAATTTCATTGGTAATAGCGCGAACTATTCAGGTATTTTCATGAACTGTCATGTATGGTCATGAGTTGTCATGATCGTAAAAGGTTACGGGTATTCATGGAATTCCATGAGCAAGTATGGGCTACACAATTATGCGTGGGCGAGTATGTTGACACTGATTTTGTGTGGAGACTGTTGGCATTTCGGAGTATGGTGCGAGCTATTATTTCGGTGGGCTGTTTGCTTTCGCTTTTGGTGGGCTAGTATAATTTTGTGCTCGCATTTGTTTAAGATCAATCCTTTTGTGAATGAAAATTTATCTATCGACGTATTGACGCGAGAAGCTTTTTTGCACACGCACCCATCGATTGTCTAGCGATGCGCAAATGTGTTTGGGAGCGTTCCGTTAGAATCCCAACCACTAGACCATTGGGATAAAAGGGCTTGTTAAGTAGCGGGTCAGTGCGCCCATAACCCCCAAGGACAACGAGCCTGTAACCCTTCCCTAGGATCAATCGGGGATCATCAGTGGACGTCTGACACCCCCCTGCACTGGGATGCCGAAGTGCACATACTGGGATTCGAACCCGAGACCTTTGCTCTGATACCATGTCAAAATCCCAGCCACTAACCACTGGGATAAAAGGGCTTGTTAAGTAGCGGGCCAGTGTGCCCATAACCCCCCCAGGACAACGAGCCTGTAACCCTTCCCTAGGATCAATCGGGGATCACCAGTGGACCTCAAACACCCTCCCGCACTGGGATGCCCGAAGTGCACACACTGGGATTCGAACCCGAGACCTTCGCTCTGATACCATCTCAGAATCCCAACCACTAGACCATTGGGATAAAAGGGCTTGTTAAGTAGCGGGTCAGTGCGCCCATAACCCCCCAGGACAACGAGCCTGTAACCCTTCCTTATGATCAATCGGGGATCACCAGTGGACCTCTGACATGTTGTAGTGCACACGACTACATTTACACCTAGTGTCTCCGTCGACAAACACGGAGCCTTGGTTAGGGGCTGACTTTGCCAGGCATCCGAGGACCCTTGGAGGTGACCCCATGGGGACTAACTATTGTATATTGCAGGTGTGCTTAGAGCTTCTAGATCCCAATTCAACAGGAATAAACAAATCACGATTCTTTGAAGGCGTCGCGAGAGTCATTCACGGACTTAAAAAGGGGCAGCGCATCTTACAAAGCCAAATTTCTTGAAGCTGTGGTCATTTCGACCGGGGGTTTCTTCTAGTTACCATTTGCGTGCTAATTATCTAGTCTCGAGTTACCAAACGCGTTAATATAGTTACCAAATGCGTGAAAACATACTGAAATAGTTACTGTACGTGATATAGAGCCCCATAAAAGCTACCATTCGCACATTTTCCCTTCATATTATCTACAAAAATATGCCATTCATAATAAACAAGGGTCTCGATAGCATTTTTTGTTAAAAAAACAGATGGGACGGTCACTTCAAGGGGTGTTTTCACGAATTTGATAAGACTTTTCGTGTAATCAGTCATGATTAACAGGGAACCAATCACGCGAATAGTCATAGATAAACCTCATGCCCAGAAAAAAATAAACCCCGAAAACAACGCAATCCGCCCGAATTGCATCTGTTCCGGTTGTGTTGTTTTTTTTTTTTTTTTTTTTTTTTTTTCGTGAAGGGGAAAAATGCAGAGCTTCATGTATTTTTTGGCGGGAGTTGTATGTGTGACCATTCGCATGCATTTTTGCCTACTGTTATGTTGGGTGCAAATATTTATTTTGCACGTCAACCAGCCGCCTGCGTCTCATTTTGTCAAACGTATACATAGATTACATTGTGTGAGCTGTAGTGGGGTAGCTCATAAGGGGTACAACCCAATTAGGGTTAGTACTTGTACCCAACTCTTTGCTAGTTCATTCATCCTCGTTCATTCTTTCTCACATGGTTTCAGAGCAGGTCCCTTCCTAGGACCGGTTTTTTTTTTTTTTGGGCCCACCACCTGCTGCCCTGCTAGCCACTCTCGCCCCTAGGCCCGTCGCCCCTTGGCGTCGCCCCTAGCCCAGCCCTCCCATCGCCCGTCGCGATCCCTGTCGCCCGTCGCCCCTAGCCTCGGCCCCTCGCGACCCGTCGCCCCTAGCCCGCCCCCCCCTTCCCCCCTTGTCGCCCGTCGCCCGTCGCGACCCCCGTCGCCCCTAGCCTCGGCCCCACGGCCCCTCGCGACCCTTCGCCTCTGACGTAGGCCCAGGCCCCGCGGCCTGTCGCCCCGTCGCCCCGTCGCCCAGGCCCCTCGGCCCCACGGCCCCTCGCGACCCGTCGCCCCTAGCCTAGGCCCAGGCCCCGCGGCCCGTCGCCCCGTCGCCCCTAGCCTAGGCCCCTTGGCCCCAAGGCCCCTCGCGACCCGTCGCCCCAAGCCTAGGCCCAGGCCCCGCGGTCCGTCACCCCGTCGCCCCTAGCCTAGGCCCCGCGGCCCGACGCCCCTAGGCCACCGGCTCCTCGGCCCCTTCTCTTCTGACCCCGCGGCCCGACGCCCCTAGGCCCCCGGCCCCTCGGCCCTTTCTCTCCTGGCCTCGCGGCCCAACGCCCTTAGGCCCCCGGCCCCTCCGCCCCTTCTCTCCTGGCCTCGCGGCCCAACGCCCTTACACCCCCGGCCCCTCGGCCCCTTCTCACTTGGCCCCGCGGCCTGACGCCCCTAGGCCCCCGGCCCCTCGGCCCCTCCTCTCCTGGGCCCGCGGCCCGACGCCCCTAGGCCCCCAGCCCCTCAGCCCCTTCTGAGAAGAAACGAGGAATGAATGAACTATGAATCAATTGGGTACAAGTACTAACCCTAATTGGGTTGTACCCCTTATGGGCTACCCCACTATAGCCTACACAATATGCATGAGCTATATGTTCTGACACACCCCCATAGGCAAAGTGGGGGAGAACAAGGGGTCACAAGACCAGTCAAGCAAAGCACAGCAAAGCAAGCTCAGGGTGGATCACAAAGTCACCACACATTCCGAGCACAAGTTCAAGGCCACAAGGCCAGTTCACATGCAGGAGTACATATATATAAAAAGGCTAGACAAGCAAGAGCAGGTATATATATATGTAACAGTACAAGCAAGGTCAAGAGGTGAGCAAGTGAGGCAAGGTAGGCACAAGGCCCAGCTGAGTACAGAAGCGCTGATGGTCACAAGGCGCAAGCGCCTTGGTGAAGATATCAGCAGTGTTGGCCTCAGAGGCCACGTACGCAAGACGCAGCTGACCACGCTGCTGCAGCTCACGAGCAAGAAAGTAGCGGAGAGCAATGTGCTTCGTTCTGTGCTCCAGTCGCTGCTCCCGACACAAGGCCAACATGGCCTTGTTGTCTACGTACAGCACTGGAGGAGAACGAGGCAGCTCTCCGAGGTCAGTCAGCAGGTAGGTGAGCCAGCGAAGCTCCTGTGCAGCCATGGCTCCTGCGTAGATCTCAGCCTCACAACTGGAGCCGAGAACAGAAGACGAGCGAGTAGCCTGCCACGAAACAGAGCCGGAACCAAGGCTGAAGGTGTAACCCTGTGACGACCGCTGCGTAGCCTGGTCGTCAGCCCAAGAAGCGTCTGCGTGCCCAGTAAGGACCACTGGACTCTGCCCTCCAAGCACAAGCCCCATGCCCGACGTACTGCACAAGTAGCGCAACACCCTCTTCGCTGCAGCCATGTGCTCCGGTCTGTGTCTCCCAGGAGCAACATAGCGTGCGAGAATGCTAAGAGGGTATGCAAGGTCAGGTCGAGTGCAGGTCATCAGGTACATGAGGCAGCCAACAAGCTCTGGGTACGGGCCACTCGGCTCTACGGACTCATCCGAAGGCAGAGCTGAGAGCGAGTGGCGAGTAGGCAGAGGAGTGGCCTGAGGCGAGGAGTACGTGAAGCCGAAGCGCTGAAGGACCTGCTGCACCATGTGTGACTGAGTCAGGGTAATGGTGCGGCGTGCTCTGTCCCAAGTGATCTGCAAGCCAAGGTAGCTGCGCAGTTCACCCAGGTCAGTGCACGTGTGTCTCTTCTGCAGCTCGGACTTCACGTGGGCGAGTCCAGCAGTGTCAGCTGTGGCAAAGACCAAGTCGTCGACGTACACGAGGATGTAGAACGGCGGCAAAGAAGTGTCGGTGCGCAGAAACAGCGACGGGTCGGCAGTAGAGGGAGCAAACCCAAGAGCCGCAAGTGTAGTCCTCAGTGTGTCGTGCCACTCACGCGGTGCCTGGCGGAGACCGTAGACTGGCCGCCGTAGGCTCCACTGGGTGCCAGGAGGAAAAGACCCAGTGAAACCAGGTGGGCGACGCAGCCAGATCTCCTCGTGCAGGCTGCCCTGCAAGAAAGCAGTGCTGAAGTCAAGAGAGTGTAGCTCGTAGTCACGGTGAGCAGCTACGTGCAGCAGTACCCGAAGAGTGGTCATCTTCGGGGTGGGAGAGAAGGTCTGAAAGTAGTCAACTCCCTGCCGCTGACTGAAGCCACGAGCCACGTAACGCGCCTTGAAGACAGGCGGAGAACCCGGCGGTCGCTTCACCCTGAAAATCCACATGCCACTGACGATGTTCGCCCCAGGAGGGGGAACAGCGTCAACGTAGGTGCCTGTGGACTTCCAGGAAGCCATCTCTGCGTCCATAGCTGCCTGCCACTGAGAGGAGTAGGGACCCTCTATCGCCTCCGCGTAAGAGCGCGGAGTCGGGATGTCAAGTGCATCCGGGTCTCCCTCAGGGGTAAGCAGTACGGACACGAGATGAGGTGAAGCAGCGGCCAAGCACTGGAACTCCTCCTGCCTGTCCTCAAGGACGTCCGTGCCAAGGGCACACTCACCCCCGACGGACGGAGGACAGACAGACTCAGACTCAGCAACAAGACTGGCGACGTAGTCTAGGCGACAGCGAGCAGCAAAGTCGACGAGCTCAGCAACTAGGGCAGACGCAGCAGTGGACTCAAAGGAAGGGTCAGTGACAACAGTAGCAAGGAGACGCGTGACAGTAGTACTGGCAGCACGAAGAGAGTCCGACTCCGGGTCGGCAAGAGCAGGAAGAGAAGACTCAGGAGGAGAAGGCAAAGGGGCACGCAGAGGAGCAGTGGACGGACGCAGAGACATCCGGTGCGTGCCAGGGACAGGAGGAGGACGCTGACGCGAACCGCGACCACTAGTGCGAGCAGCACGGACAGGCGACGCAGGGCGAGACGCAGGCTCACGACGCTCAGCAAGACCTCCAGTAGGACCAGTGTAGGAGACGGAGCAGGCAGTGGGGAGGCCGGCTGTAACTGTAACTGCGACGGGACAGGCTGTGGACACTCTAAGGGAGGAGGAGGACCAGTAGAAGACGGGAGACCAAGAACCTGCTGAAGGAGCGGAACGAAGTAAGGCCGAGGCCGCGCGGCGACTCCAGACACAGTAGGGACAGCACCAGCACCCCCTGTGGCAGCACCAGCACCAGTAGCAGCTCCAGCTCCAGTACCCCCAGCAGCACCAGCAGTACCCCCAGCAGGACCGCCTCCAGGACCGACAGCAGTAGCCTCCGCGCCAACACCCGCAGCAGCTCCAGCTCCAGAAGTACCCGCAGGTCCAGCAGCTCCAGTACGCCCAGTACGAGCACCTCCGGGACCCGTGGCACCAGCTCCCTCAGCAGCAACAGAAACTCCAGTACCCGCAGCTCCAGCAGCTCCAGCAGCTCGCCTCCAGCGCCGGGCAAACCACTCACGCAGCTCCTGTGGAGAGAGTGGCTCCCGGCGATAAGAAGTACCCGGAGAACCGCCAGGCACAGCACCAGCAGGCCCAGCTCCCTCAGGCTCCGCACCCCCAGGCTCAGCACCTCCAGGCGTAGCACCCCCAGGCTCTGCACCCCCAGGCTCAGCACCCCCAGGCGTAGCACCCCCAGACTCAGCACCCCCAGGCTCAGCACCCCCAGTCGTAGTACCCTCAGGCTCAGCACCCCCAGGCGTAGCACCCACACGCTCAGCACCCCCAGAGTCAGCACTCCCAGGCTCAGCACCCTCAGCAGCACCAGAGTCACCAGCGACCTCGACAGGCTCAACAGCGTCTACCTGGGACACACCTGAAGGGGCAGGACCCTGAGGGGGGAGGGGGTCTACCGGGGGGGGACCTGGTACAAGGAAGAGCGGTGGCGGGGGGAGGGACGGAGTGCGGTAGGGGAAGAGGCGGTAGTAGGGGACCGACTCGTCGAACGTGACGTCCTGGGAGGACAGAACACGGCGAGAGGTGGGGTGGTAGAACTGCCACCCTGGGGCGTCAGGGGGGAAACCCAGGAAGACGCAAGGAGCAGCACGAGGGGACAGCTTGTCCGCAGACAAGTCGCGGACAAACGCCCGAGATCCCCAGACACGGAACGCAGACGCATCGCCAACCTTCCCCGTCCACAGTAAAGCTGGGGAGGTCTCCGGCATGGAGACCCTGGGCTGAAGGTTGATCTGATGCGCTGCGTACCGAACCGCGAACGGCCACAGAAAATGGGGGGCAGCCGCATGCATCATGGACGTACGGGCGACGTCCATGACCATGCCAATGCGGCGCTCAGCAATCCCATTTTGCTGTGGAGAGTCCGGAAGCGTGAAGGTCTGGCGGATGCCTCGTGCACGACAGTAGGCTCGCAGAAGGCCAGAGGAGAACTCTCCGCCTCTGTCAGAGTGCAGACGCAGAACAGGAAAGTCCGAGCCGAAGCTCCGCCTGAGCTGGAGACGAGCTGCGCGGATCCAGTCGATCAACACCTCAGTGACATCACCCTTGCTGCGCAAGGGGAAGACTGTGGTGTAACGCGAGTAGTCGTCAACCACCAGCAGGAAGTAGCGCTCGTGACCCTGTCCACGGACGCGGGCCGGGCCCCACACGTCCATGTGAAGCGTCTGCAGCGGGGCCTCTGTCGGAGGAAACTGGGAGGAGTGAGGGGCAGCCCGCTGCCGCCCCTCGACACAGGGGACGCAGGTAGGGCCAGGCCCCGGAGGAAGGGGAGGGAGGGACCGGGGAAGACCAGAGACAAGGACACGGGAGGCCATGCCTCGGAGACGAAGCAGGGAGGGGTGACCAAGGCGGTGGTGCCAGAGGAGAGTCTCGTGAGACAGGAGGCGACACGAACAGGGGGCAGACTCAGGACCAGACCTGGACGCTGCAGCAAACACCTGACCCGACGCAGCTACCTGACTTGACGCAGTGACAGGAGGAGACTCAGTGGTCAGGGTGTACAGGCTCGACCCCGGCCGACGGGTAAACGTGGCCAGGTGTCGGCCTGTCCGAGCGTCCGTGCAGTGGGTCACCCGCTGACTCGCAGGAGTGAACTGGTGAACCCCCGCATCCTGTAGGTCAGCACCACTCACCAAGTTCGTAGAGAACGAGGGAAGGTAAAGACCAGACAGGGTGCCAGAGGGGGCCGCTGGACACGGGAGGACAGTGGAGAAGTGAGCAAGGACAGGACCCCCAGAGGGGTCTGCCAGAGAGACTGCAACTGGCCGGCCAAGCGGCGTGAGTGTGGTGCGGTCTCGAAAGAAGGAGCGAGAAGCCCCCGAGTCAAGGGTGAAGGTGTGGGAGGCCGAAGCCGACGCAGAACCTGAGAGAGCAGACTCACCAGCACCTGAGGGAGCAGACGCACCTAGAGCAGCAGCCTCGCTAGCACCTAGAGCAGCAGCCTCACCAGTACCTAGAGCAGCAGTCTCAATGCCCGGGTCGGGCGGAAAACACCGGTAACAGTCACCCTCATCACTAATAGTCACAGTATACATGGCAGCAAGAATAGCATCAAAGTCAAGGTCAAAGACAGCTACACCCGCCCTAGACAGCTCACCCCAGCGGGGGATCTCAGTGGCCTCAGGGAACTGGTGACGCCAAGCGTCCGTCAGGCGGCCAAAGCAGCGCTGGGTGGAGTGCGCACCCCCGCACTGCTCACCCGCGCGGTCGCCGGTGCGTAGGACGTAGGTGCACGGGCCAGTACCCCCACCCCTCTGGCGTGCAGTGTACCACTCACGGAGCTGCTGAGGGGAGGGGATGTCACAAGTGCGCTGCTGCTGCTGCTGCTGCTGCTGCTGGCGCTGACCACCACCGGAGCCGCCCCTCTGTGCAGCGCCACCCCGACCAGCTCCACCTCCTCCGCCGCCTCCTCCTCCACCGCCGCCACCTCCGCTCCCACCGCCACCGCCACCGCCGCCTCCGCCTCCACTGCCGCCACCGACACCTCCGCCCCCGCCACCACTCCCACCGCCACCCCCACCCCCTCCACCGCCTCCACCGCCGCCTCCACCGCCCCCGCTAGCTCCTCCAGTGCCCCTGCCCCCCTTGCCCTTGCCAGGGCGACGTCTCCCGCTAGGGGTAGACGCCGCACCGACCGACTCAAGCCCAACGAGGTCGGCCGCAGCAGCAGAGGCAACAGAGGGCAAAAGGGGGGAGGGGGAACACCCCTCAAAGATGGGGGTGCGAGGGTCACCACGAGAGGCTCCTACAGCGACTATGCTCTTCTCAGCTGCTAGGAGGGACTTCTCGAGGAGGTCAACGGTGAGAGTGGTGGGGCAAACGGAGAGGAAGTGGTCCCTGACTACGCGAAGGGAGTCAGGGAGCCGGGTGACTATGTAGTAGAGGGTGATGTACATGGGGGGGGGGTTCTTGGCGCAGAACTCAGCAGGAAGCGCAGCGCGGTAGCGAGTGTCACTAGTGCGGAGGTGCGTAATGAGGTCAGCGACTGTGGGAAAGGCAGCAAGGTCAGGGAAGAGGTACGGTAGCATGAGGCGGCTCAGTGCAGCAGTGGCAGGGGAGGAGTAGCGCGCAACTACAGCGTCGTACAAGGTCTGAGCACTCTTGTACGGGCTAAAGTGCGCACGCTCAGAGGTAGGCAGGTGGCGACGCACAGCAAGACGTGCAGCAGCATCGCGAGTGGCCCACTGTGAGCGAACAGTGGCGTCGGCATCAGCAGCAGGGGCAGGAGAGGCACCAGAGGTGAGGTCAAAGAGGGAGAGACCGTCTGCCCTATCGCACTGTAGGAAAAGCTGCAGGTCATCTACCCAGACGTCAAAGTCAATGGCCCGACCCTCAGCGTCAAAGGCGAGGACACTAGGGGTAGCCATGACAGCAGTAGACTAGCAGCGCGAACAGTAGGGTGAGGGCAGTGCAGGGACAGAGGCGCTGCACTTACCGGACAGGGCGACTCGGGTGGCTCAGCGGCTCGGCGGCTCGGCAGGCTCGGGCGGCTCGGCGGTACGGCGGCTCGGCAGCAAGCGCGGCTCGGCGACACGGCGGCTCGGGCGGCTCGGGCGGTACGGTGGCTCGGGCGGTACGGCGGCTCGGCGGTACGGGCGGCTCAGGTGGCGCGGCGAGGCCGCGTGGGGAGCGGCGGCGGGGCCGAGTGGAGCGGCGTCGGCGGGTGCAGTCAGCTGCGGCAGCAGCCGCGGCCCCGAGGGAGGTGGTGGCGGCTGCTGCAGGGACGGCGGCGGCCGCTGCGGTAGGGGCGGCGACAGTGGGCCGGAGAGGGCGGTGCGAGGGGCCACGGAGGCGGCGACGGGCCGTAAGGGGGGGGGGGGGGGGGGCGTGAGGGGCCGCAGGAGGGGCCGTAAGGGGCGTAAGGGGCCGCGCGAGGGGCCGGAAGGGACGGCGCGAGGGGCCGCGACGCGAGGAGCCGCGGAGGGCGGCGACGGGCCGTGCAGGGGCGGCGCGAGGGGCCGCGGAGGGCGGCGACGGGCCGTAGGGGGGGGGGGGGGCGTGAGGGGCCGCGGGAGGGGCCGTAAGGGACGGCGCGAGGGGCCGTAAGGGGCCGTAAGGGGCCGCTGAGGGCGGTGCGAGGGGCCGACGGGCGGCGCGAGGGGCCGTAAGGGGCCGTAAGGGGCCGCGCGAGGGGCCGTAAGGGGCCGTAAGGGGCCGACGGGCGGCACGAGGGGCCGTAAGGGGCCGTAAGGGGCCGCGCTAGGGGCCGTAAGGGGCCGTAAGGGGCCGCGCTAGGGGCCGTAATGGACTGCGCGAGGGGCCGTAAGGGGCCGCTAAGGGCGACGCGAGGGGCCGTGAGGGGTCGTGAGAGGGCGCGACTGTGGGAGCGAAGCGCGCTCCGGGCAGGAAAAAAAAATTTCGTGGTGGGCCCTAGGAAGCGTTCCCACTAGGGAACCTGCTCTGATACCATGAGAAGAAACGAGGAATGAATGAACTATGAATGAATTGGGTACAAGTACTAACCCTAATTGGGTTGTACCCCTTATGGGCTACCCCACTATAGCCTACACAATATGCATGAGCTATATGTTCTGACACCTTCGTCACTGGCCCCGCGGCCCGTGGCCCCTAGGCCCCCCGGCCCCTCGCCCCCCCCCCCTCTTTCGATCTTTGCCCCACGGCCCGACGCCCCTAGGCCTCAGGCCCCTCGGCACCACTACTACTACTCCTACTGCTGCTACTTCTGCTCCTGCGTACTGCGCAACTATTACTTCGCTTCGAGTTCTCTCGTTTGATCATGAGGGCAGACCAGTTCAATTTGACACGTGGCTTGAAGACCTGCAACTGTACCTACTGAGCGATTCTAAGGACAGTGTTTCGCTGTTTGACCTCACGTCCGGTGCCGCTACCGCCCCTCCCGCCACAGCTGACAGTGCGACTCGCTCACAGTGGCTTACTCGCGACACTACTGCCCGCTTAGCCATTCGCAACCACCTGCCGTTAGTCGAATGCGCTCACTTCGGATAGCACAGGACAGCAAAGGCCCTGTACGACGCTGTAGTCGCTCGCTACTCCTCGCCTGCCACTGCTGCGCTAGGCCGACTGCTACTACCCTACCTGTTCCCCGAGCCGTCAGCTTTTGCCACAGTAGAGGACCTAGTTTCCCACCTGCGCACTAGCGACGCTCGCTACCGCACTACCGTCCCTGCTAAGTTTCTTGACAGGAACCAGCCCTCGATGTTCATCACCCTCTACTTCATAGTCACTTGCCTCCCTGACTCTCTTCGTTCTGTCAGGGACCACTTTCTCTCCCTTGACCCCACCTCCCTCACTTTTGACCTCCTCGAGCAGCATCTCCTCGTAGCTGAGACTAGTGCAGTTGCTGTAGGTGCTGCTCGTGGCACTCCGCAGCCGCCCTTCTTTGAGGGATGCTCCCGCTCCCCCCTTGCCCCCTCCTACATCTCTGCTGCAGCTGCAGACGTCCGTGTTGCTGAGAACGTCGGGGCTGCTTCTGCTAGTGCGAAGCGCCGCAGCAGCAAGGGCAATGGTGGCAGGGTGTTGGAGGTGGCAGCGGTGGTGGTGGAGGTGGCAGCAGGAGTGGTGGTGGGGGCAGCAGTGGAGGTGGTGGGGGCAGTGGAGGTGGTAGTGGCGGTGGGACTGGTGGCGGGAGTGGGGGCTCTGGTGGCGGCGGTGGAGGCAGTGGTGGGAGTGGCGGCAGTGGAGGCGGTGGGACTGGTGGCGGTAGGACTAAACCTTGCCGTGGAGGCCCTGGTGGTGGCCAGCGGCAGCAGCGTCGGAGCGAGACCCAGTCGCCCCAGCAGCTCCGTGAGTGGTTGTTTCAGCGTGAGACATCTGGGGGTAGTGATAGCTGCCCGCATGTCATTCGCACGGGTGTCCGTGCTGATCAGATATGCGGGAAGCTTCACACTCAGCACCGCTGCTTCTCCCGCCTCGACGACGCCTGGCGTGCTGAGTTTGGTGACGAGGTCGAGCGCCCTCGCTGGGCTGATTTGCTTAGGTCTGGTGTTGCTATCTTTGACCTAGACTATGATGCTATTCTTTCTGCTATGTATGCTTTGTCTGCTAGTGCTGAGGGTGACTGTTACCGGTGTGTGCCACCTGACCCAGGTATAGCGGCTGCTACTCTAGGTGCTTGTGAGTCTGGTACTCTCCCTGGTACTGCGCCTGCTCAGGCCTTGCACACCTTCACGTTGGACTCAGGCGCCTCGCGCTGTTTCTTTCGTGACAGCACCACCCTCACTCCTCTCCATGTTCCTGTCCCGATCAGACTGGCTGACCCCTCCGGAGGCGCGGTCGTGGCCCGTTCCTCCATTGTCCTCCCGTGTCCGGCGGTTCCGTCCGGCTCACTCTCAGGTCTTCACCTCCCCTCATTCTCTACAAACTTGGTGAGTACCACTGCCCTCCAGGATGCGATGGTCACTACCACCACTCCTGGGGGTCAGCGTGTGTTGATCTGCACGTGCACACGGACAAGGCGTCACCTGGCCACGTTCACTCGTCGGCCAGGATCGAGTCTGTACACACTGGCAACCGAGCCTCCTCAGGTAGCTGCGTCTGCTCAAGTGTCCGCGTCAGGTCAGGTAGCCGCCTCTTGCTCGTGTCACCTCCTGTCGCACCAGACTCTTCTGTGGCACCACCGCCTGGGTCACCCCTCCCTGCCACGCCTTCGCTGCATGCAATCTCGTCTTCTTGTCTCTGGTCTACCCAGGTCTCTGCCTCCCCTCCCGCCCTCGCCTGCCCCGCCCTGCCTTCCTTGCATCGAGGGGCGGCAGCGCGCCGCTCCTCACTCCTCCTCGTTTTCCCCGACAACTGCTCCCCTACATATTCTCCACATGGACGTGTGGGGCCCAGCCCGCGTCAGTAGACAGGGCCGCGAGCGCTACTTTCTGCTAGTGATTGACGACTACACGCGGTACACCACGGTCTTCCCCTTGCGCAGCAAGGGTCAGGTCGTTGATGTCTTGATCCCTTGGATCCGCACAGTCCGTCTCCAGCTCCGCGAGCAGTTCGGCCAGGACCTTCCTGTCCTGCGTCTGCACTCTGACAGAGGTGGTGAGTTCTCCTCCAACCTCTTGCGGGACTTTTGTCGTGGGGAGGGCATTCTCCAGTCGTTCACGCTTTCGGACTCCCCTCAACAAAATGGGATTGCTAAGCGCCGCATTGGCTTAGTCATGGAGGTCGCTCGTACCTCCATGATCCATGCGGCTGCTCCCTATTTTCTGTGGCCGTTTGCGGTCCGGTACGCTGCGCATCAGGTCAACCTCTGGCCCCGTGTCTCCTTACCGGAGACCTCGCCCACACTGTGTTGGACGGGGGAGGTTGGCGATGCGTCGGTGTTCCGGGTCTGGGGTTCTCGTGCCTTTGTTCGCGATTTGTTCGCGGACAAGCTCTCCGCCCGTGCTATCCCCTTCATCTTCCTTGGCTTTGTCCCTGATGCGCCTGGCTGGCAGTTTTACCACCCCACCTCGCGCCGTGTCCTCCCTTCTCAGGACGTCACGTTTGACGAGTCGGTTCCCTTTTACCGTTTCTTCCCCTACCGCTCTGCCCCTCCCCCGCCCCCGCCACTCTTCCTTGCTCCGGGCCCCCCTCCGGTAGACCCCCTCCCGCCCCAGGGTCCTGCTCCCTCAAGTGTGTCTCAGGTAGACCCTCTCCCTGGTACTGCGCCTGTTCAGGTAGCTGTTGGCTCAGGTGCTGCTTGAGGTGCTGCGTGTGGGGGTGCTGCGTCTGGGGATGCGGAGCCGGGGGGTGCTGGGTTGAAGGGTGCTGAGCATGGGGGTGAGGAGCCTAGGGGTGCTGAACGTGCGGGTGTGGAGCCTGGGGGTGCTGAGCCTGAGGGTGTTGAGCCTGGGGTTGCTGAGTCAGAGGGTGCGGAGTCTGGGGGTGCTGAGCCACGGGGTGCTGCTTCGTCTGGAGGTCCTGCGGGTGCTTCGCCGTGACTGTCTCCGCAGCAGCTGCGTGAGTGGCTTGTTCGGCGCGCACGCCTTTGGAGTGGAGCTATCGGAGCTGGGGGCACTGGAGACGCTGGAGCTGGAGGTGCTGGAGTTACTGCTGGAGCTGGTGGTACTGGAGATACTGCGGCTGCTGGTCCTGGAGGTGCTCGTACCAGGGGTGCTAGAGCTGGAGACCCTAGGGAGCCTGGAGCTGCTGGAGTTGGAGGCTCTTGTGCTGGTGGCGCTGGCCTAGGAGGCGCTGGAGCTGGAGGAGCTGGAGTTGGAGGCACTGGTGTGGGAGGCACAGGAGCTGCAGGAACTGGAGCTGTTGACCTTGGAGCCAGAGGTGCTGGCGGCACTGTCCGGCCACGGCCGTACTTCGTTCCCCTGCTTCAGCAGGTTCTTGGTGTCCCGTCTTCTACTAGCCTTACTCCTCCCCTCCTGTGTCCACCGCCTGACTAGTCGCAGCCGCCGTTACTATCACCCTCCCCATTGCCTGCTCCTTCTCCTTACACTGAGCAGTCCGGCGGTCTTATAGAGCGTCATGAGCCTGTGTCTCATCCTGTCTCGCCTGTTCGCACTGCTCGTTGCGTTCCTCGTTCGCGTCCTCCTCCTGTCCCCGGCACGCATGCTATGGCACTCCGTCATTCCTCAGTTCCACTGCGAGTTCCTCTGCCTGCTCCTCCTGAGTCCTCTCTTCTTGAGGTCCCTGACCCTGTGTCTGACCGCGCTCGTGCTGCCAGTCCCACTGTCTCTCGTCTCCTCGCCACTACTATCACTGAGCCCTCTTTTGAGTCTTCTGCTGCGTCTGCTCTCGTTGCTGAGCTGCGTCTACCAGTCCTCCGTCCGTCGGGGGTGTGAGTTCTCTTGGCACGGACGTCCTTGAGGATAGGCAGGAGGAATTTGAGTGTCTTGCAGCTGCTGTACCTCGTTTCGCTTCCATGCTGCTTGCAACTCAGGGAGACCCGGATGCACCAAACATCCCGACCCCGCGCTCTTACGCAAAGTGTTGGTGCAACCCTACGGTTTGCATTCGGCTTGTTGTCCGTGTGCGTGCATGCGTGTGTGCATGGAATGGTATGAGGGCATGAAATAATATATATTTCATGTTTACAATAGTGTGTGTATGATGAAGCATGATTTTGAATGTGTGCGTCGAGTCAATAGCGAGTTATCGCTAGTCGCGTGTCACGTCGTCGTTTGCGTGTCGTGTGCGGTTTTCTATTTTGTCGTGTGTGGAACGTTCGGCGTGTCGCAGGTGTGCGCAGCAGACTTCCAAGAACTCAAGGAAGAATTTACCTTGAAGAACCAGAGCCTTGGTTTCAAGATTCAAGTTATTTCGAAGCTCTCCAAAAGGGTAAACTTTAAGATAGTGAGAATAGTTGCATTACTTTGTGTAGTGTAACATTTCTCTTGGTGTAGGCCCTTGTGGAGGGTAGTTTCGAGACCCTTCGTGGTTGGGGACAGTGTGGCACTGTTCCACATCACTGTACCTCGGCTCTTGGGGTTTGTAGGAGCTGGGAGTCATTCCCAACTCGTAACTCTTCCTATCTTGTGTTCTAAGACTATAGTGGCTGCCATAGTACCGTTCGTTAAAACCGACGCTGTGTCGTCAATTCTTTATGAAATCGTGCAATCTAAATTGCTTATTGTAGGCGACGTCAAGACGCTCCAGATCCAATTTGAATCAAGTCATTTGCAGCTGTGAGCAGAACGCTATCAACGTTTGAAGCCGCTGTGCAGAAATCCGTCTGTGCTCTCTATCTTTCGTTTTAGGCACATTCAAGCCTATTGTGACTATAACAAGTGGTATCAGAGCCCTTGGAGCAGTTTCGACAATGTCTGGACCTGAGGAAAGGGGTGGCAGAGGTGCTGGTGGCAGTGGAGAAGCTCAAGCTCAAGGCCAACCCCGTGATTCAGCCATGGCGCCCATGCAACCAAGTCTTGGCCCACCTAGGGATGAGCCTAGGGTGTTTGGGCTTGACAAGTTCAACGGTGACAACTTTGCTGAATGGTCCTTCAAGATGGAGAACATCTTTGACCACTATGACCTGCTGGAGGTGATGGAAGGAACGGAGAAGCGCCCCGAGAACGACCCGGAGAAGAGCCCGTGGGTGCGGAAGAGCGCACAAGGCTATCTCCTACTTGGGCAAGCGTTGGGGAGCAGCCAGATCCGTCACATCAAACCATTCCAGCGTGAACCAGAGAAGGGACCAAAGGCATGGGCTGCTCTCAAGGGTGTACATGCTCCTGCAACAGCGGCGGTAGCGGTGGTGTTGGAACGGCAAATGGCGGCACTACGAATTGAAGAAGACGAAGCGGTTGAAGAAGGGGTGCAGAAATTCTTCGACTTGTTGACGCGGCTTGAGGGAGCTGATTTGAACTACAGTGAGTTCCAAAAGAAGACCAAGTTTCTGGCCTTACTCCCAGAGTCATGGTCCTCTCTCATCATCAACCTCAATCGTGACTTGCCCCACCTCTCGCTCGAAGACGTGAAGCGAGCGATCCTTCAAGAGGATTTCCGTCGCCGTGAGTTGGCGAGTGCGGATGGCGCCGGGGCAGCAAGCATCGGCCGTGGATATGGCCGTGGAAAGGGCAGAGGACGAGGAGGAGGAAGGTTTGGAGGCAGCAACTTCAACGGAGGCCGCGGGAGTAGCGGATACGGCAATGACAACAAGAACAACGGACGCGGTCGCGGACGGTTCGACGGCGAGTGTCATTTTTGCCACAAGAGCGGACACATGTGGCGCGATTGCTACAAACTCCCTGATGGATGGACTCCTGCTCAAGGCCAAGAGGGTAGAGGAGCAGGAGGAGGGAGAGGAAGAGGCCGTGGAGGCCGTGGCGGTCGCGGAGGTGGTGCTGCAAGTATGAAGAGTGCCGGCAACGAGAGCGAGTCGAGGGACGATCGCTTCCCGGGTCAATTCTTCTTCGTGTCCACGCAAGCACCAGCTGGTCCAGAGAATGATGAAAGCTTTGAGGAGCCAGCAGCTGTGGGGAAGGTCACCCTACACTCTCTGGACTATTGGGTGATCGATAGCGGCGCTACCTATAGCATGACACCTCGTGCGGACTTGCTCACCGAACTTGAGCCGTCACCGGTGAAGCATGTGACATCGGCTTTGGGGCAGCGAGCAGAGGTGAAAGGCATGGGCAAGGCCATGTTCAAGGGTGCTGATGGGAAGATGGTGGGCCTCAAGAACGTGCTTTGGGTGCCCAACCTTGCTGCCAACCTGATTTCCGTGCGGCGGTTGCAAAAGGCCGGCATGGACACGAGCTCGAAGGGAGCTAAGACCTACACCGCGAGGCTTGGCGAGCGGATTCTTTGGGACCTTCACGAGGATAGGGATGTCTACAACGAGATGTGGCAAATCCCTGTGGTCCCCATGCCTAAGGAGAGGCAAGTGGCAGCAAGCATCAGCACCAAGGGTGAAGCGGTTGGTAGCGGCGATGGCGCGAACGGTCGCGCTAAGGAGATAAAGTCCAAGAAGTGCAATCTTGGAGGGACCAGCAAGCTCGGTGAACATGAGGAGAGTGGTGCAGCAGCTCAGAAGCAGCACAAGGGTGAGGAGAACCCCAAGGCAGCAGCGGAGGAGGAGTACGGAGAGAACATGTGGGGCACTATTGCGAGTGCGGCATTCTCCAATCCGACTTCGGCTACGGGGGAGTGTGATTGGCTCACCTTGCATCGGAGAATGGGGCATGTGGCCCTGCCCATCTTGCAGCAGCTAGTGAAGAATGAGATGGTTGCTGGCATACGTGTGAAGGGGGAGCCCGATGAGGTACTTGGCTGCCCGACGTGCATGCAAGCCAAGTTCACCCGTTTCCCGTTCTCTAGTTCGGAGGCAACGGCTAAGGCACCACTTGATGAGGTGGTGATGGACGTGGTGGGCCCCCTGAAGCTTGGAGCTGCTGGAGCTGAGTACTTTCTCACCATTGTGGACGTCTACACTCGCATGACTTGGGTGTACGTGCTGTCCAAGAAGAGTGACGTGGCTGAAACGGTGAAGACCGATTGGTTGCCGATGGTGGAGCGGCAACAAGACCGGCTAGTGAAGGCAATCCGCACCGATCGAGGGGGAGAGTTCTTGAGCAAGGAGTTTGGATTGTGGCTGAAGAAGAATGGCATAAGGCACTCCCTTACCATGCCATACTCCCCTGCAATGAACGGCATCGCCGAGCGAGCGAACCGGACAATCACGGAGACGACACGCGGGTTGCTCATTGAAGCCGGGCTACCCGAAAATTTCTGGCCTGATGCGGTGCGAAGTGCATGTGTGGCCAAGAACAGAGCTTTGACTCATGTGGGAGCAGACAAATGGGTGCCCTATGTGGAGTGGATTGGAAGGAAGCCAAAGGTGGATATGCTTCGGGTGTTCGGGTGCATGTGCATGGCGCTCGTGCCTAAGCATCTTCGGCACAACAAGCTCGGTGCCAAGGCGATATGGGCTGTGCACTTGGGCATGGCTCAAAACAGCAAGGGGTGGCTTCTTTGGGACCCATTCACCAAGAAATTCTTGGTGAGCAGGGACTGCAAATTCATGGAGAATCTGATGTACAAGGATTGGAAGGCGGAGAATGAGGCGAAGATAGGCGTGCGGTTGGGGGACGTGAAGAGTTCCGGTTTGGAGCATGTGGAGCTGCCCTTGGAGCTGAGCAGCGGCAGCACCACCACAAGGCAATCTTCCCTTGTGAATGGGGGAGAGGAGGCCAAGGATGCAGAGGAAGAAGAGGAGGAGGTTCAGCAAGTGAGCGAGCGTGCACCGACACTTCCTTCTCGCACTACGAGTGCTCCACGGATCCGAGTCACCCCGCAGCAACGCCAAGGCCTTCATGTCCCTGCAGCTGAGGAAGAAGGAAGGGGCAAAAGGAGAATCCAAGCCCCAAATAGGCTGACCTATGAGGCACTGGGAAAGCCAGCCAAGTCAGCCTTGGCCGGAGCGGCACTTATAGTTGGAGAAGACGAGGAGAGTGACTACGAGGAGTGTGCCTTCGCGTTCTTCTCTCCGGTGGAGATGCCGGGGGAACCAGCAACTCTCAAGGAGGCCTTGGAGAGCAGTGATGCTGAGGAGTGGAAGAAGGCAATGGAGAGTGAGCTGAAGAGCATTGAGGAGAACGGCACATGGGAATTGGTGGAGCTACCGGAGGGGCGTAAGGCGATTACGTCCAAGTGGCTCTTCAAGATCAAGTCCGACGCCGACGGCAAGATCGAGCGCTACAAGTCTAGGCTTGTGGCGAAGGGGTACCAGCAGAAGGAGAAGGTGGACTATAAGGAGTTGTTTGCTCCTGTGGTGAAGCCGACGACGCTGCGAACCCTACTCGCGGGAGCTGCCATCAAAGGATGGGTGGTGAAACAAATGGATGTCACAACGGCATTCCTCAATGGCCTCCTTGAGGAAGAGATTTTCATGGCGCAGCCAGAGGGGTTTGATGATGGTAGTGGCAGAGTTTTGAGGCTGAAGAAGGCCCTTTATGGACTGAAGCAGGCCCCTAGGCAGTGGTACTTGAAGCTGCGAGGAGTTTTGGAGGAGATCGGCTTCACTCCCTCAACGGCCGATCACTCATTGTTCGTGCTTGGCGAGGGGGAGAAGAGGAGCTTCATGGTGGTGTACGTGGATGACATCCTCATCTTTTCACCCTCATCTGACCTTGTGAAGGAGGTGATGCTGAAGCTTCAGGACAAGTTTAAGTGTAAGGCCCTTGGTGACGTCAACTTCTACCTTGGGCTTCACATTGAACGTGATGTGGAGAAGCGGTGCATGCGGGTGCATCAACAGAAGTACCTGGAGGCATTGGCTGCCAACTTTGGGCAGAGTGACGGCCATGTGGCTACACCCTTTCCCTCTGGTTTCAAGTGTGTGAAGGGACCAGAGGAGGAGAGCGTTGGTGAAGAGGAGAGGCGCCGTTTTCACTCGTTGGTGGGCAGCCTCATGTACGCGGCGGTAAACACCCGACCGGACGTCGCGTTTGCTACCGGACAGTTGGCTAGGGTTGTGCAATGCCCTAATGAGGAGCAGGTAGCAGCTGGAATGAGAGTGGCCAAGTATCTTGGCCAAACACCGACCGTTGGGCTGCAATATTCGGCGGCGGCGCAAAGGCGCCAAAAGGGCGCGGATGGTGTTGAACCCGGGCGTTTGTTCCTCACCGCATACTCGGATGCTTCATATGCATCAGAGCCAGAGGACATGACAAGTGTGGGAGGCTTCATATGCTGTGTTGGTGGAGGCCCAACTGCTTGGGAGAGCAAGAAGCAGGTTGACCAAGCTTTGAGCTCGGTGGAGTCCGAGTACATGGCACTCTTCCGTGCCGTACGGGAGATTGTGTGGCAGCGGCGTTTGTTGGCTGAATTGGGGGAGGAGCAGCAAGGACCTACCCCACTGTACTGTGACAGCCAGGGTGCCATTGCTCTTGCTAAGAACCCTGTGTTGCATGGCCTCACCAAGCACATGAGGGTGAAGTGGCATTGGACGAGGAGCATGGTGGCCGCGGGTGAAGTTGAGTTGCACTATGTGAAGACGACAAGGCAGCCAGCTGACATGATGACCAAGAGGCTGGTGGAGCAGCAGCATTGGAAGTGTTGCAAGCTGGCTGGGATGGCTCTGAACTGAGAGAGCAAGATCCTAAGGCCAACAATCCGAGGGGGAGTTTGTTGGTGCAACCCTACGGTTTGCATTCGGCTTGTTGTCCGTGTGCGTGCATGCGTGTGTGCATGGAATGGTATGAGGGCATGAAATAATATATATTTCATGTTTACAATAGTGTGTGTATGATGAAGCATGATTTTGAATGTGTGCGTCGAGTCAATAGCGAGTTATCGCTAGTCGCGTGTCACGTCGTCGTTTGCGTGTCGTGTGCGGTTTTCTATTTTGTCGTGTGTGGAACGTTCGGCGTGTCGCAGGTGTGCGCAGCAGACTTCCAAGAACTCAAGGAAGAATTTACCTTGAAGAACCAGAGCCTTGGTTTCAAGATTCAAGTTATTTCGAAGCTCTCCAAAAGGGTAAACTTTAAGATAGTGAGAATAGTTGCATTACTTTGTGTAGTGTAACATTTCTCTTGGTGTAGGCCCTTGTGGAGGGTAGTTTCGAGACCCTTCGTGGTTGGGGACAGTGTGGCACTGTTCCACATCACTGTACCTCGGCTCTTGGGGTTTGTAGGAGCTGGGAGTCATTCCCAACTCGTAACTCTTCCTATCTTGTGTTCTAAGACTATAGTGGCTGCCATAGTACCGTTCGTTAAAACCAACGCTGTGTCGTCAATTCTTTATGAAATCGTGCAATCTAAATTGCTTATTGTAGGCGACGTCAAGACGCTCCGGATCCAATTTGAATCAAGTCATTTGCAGCTGTGAGCAGAACGCTATCAACGTTTGAAGCCGCTGTGCAGAAATCCGTCTGTGCACTCTATCTTTCGTTTTAGGCACATTCAAGGCTATTGTGACTATAACACAAAGGTGATTATGGGTCCTTACTCCTCTCAGTGGCAGGCAACAATGGATGCCGAGATGGCATCTTGGAAGTCCACAGGCACCTACGTCGATGAGGTTCCCCCACCTGAGGCTAACATAGTCGATGACATGTGGATTTTCAGGGTGAAGCGGCCGCCGGTGTGAGAGTACGCCGACGTTCGACATATTTCTCATTTCCATATTTTTACTCCATCTTATTCTCCATATTTTCCTCTTTCATTTGCACTTTATTTCACCTCAATCGGACTACTATTCTATTTTCTAGAGCTTTCCGATTATTTCACTTATTTGGTATTTTCGGCACCGACATTTACATTATACGGCACCGACAGCGCCGACAGTGGTGTACAAGGCGTAATCTCGCCATAATCCGAAGTGCCAATGGGCTTGCGTGCTTATGCGCACTTGTGATTATCTATTCTAGAAGAGCGCGTTCCCGAAGGTTCGGATTATCTGTTGTTTCTATGTATTTCTGAGTATAAATACGCCTTGTACTCACCTTTAGTGCAACATTCTCGAGTGGAAATTCGATCATGGGGACACGCCTAGCAATGTCATCTACATATCATCCCCAGACCGATGGGCAGACAGAGCGCTTGAACCAAATCGTGGAACAACTCTTGCGCGCAGCGTGCAAGGACGACATTAACAAGTCGGACTTGCACTTGCCGGTGTTGGAGTTCGCCTACAATAATGCGAAGCATTGTTATAGTCACAATAGGCTTGAATGTGCCTAAAACGAAAGATAGAGAGCACAGACGGATTTCTGCACAGCGGCTTCAAACGTTGATAGCGTTCTTCTCACAGCTGCAAATGACTTGATTCAAATTGGATCTGGAGCGTCTTCACGTCGTCTACAATTAGCAATTTAGATTGCACGATTTGATAAAGAATTGACGACACAGCGTCGGTTTGAATGAACGGTACTATGGCAGCCACTATAGTCTTAGAACACAAGATAGGAAGAGTTACGAGTTGGGAATGACTCCCAGCTCCTACAAACCCCAAGAGCCGAGGTACAGTGATGTGGAACAGTGCCACACTGTCCCCAACCACGAAGGGTCTCGAAACTACCCTTCACTAGGGCCTACACCAAGTGAAATGTTACACTACACAAAGTAATGTAACTATCTTCACTTGAGGCTTGACACCAAGGCTCGGGCTCTTCATCACAAACTCATCCTTGAGTTCTTGATGGGTCTGCTGCACACACCTGCGATACGCCGAACGTTCGACACAGGACAAAATAGAAACCGCGCACGACAAAATAGAAACCGCGCGCGAGACACAAACGACCGCGTAACACGCGTCTAGCGATAACTCGCTATTAACTCGACACACACACTCGACATCATGACTCAACATTCACACACAATTATAAGCATGAAATATATATTATCCCATGCCCTCATACCATTCCATACACACACACATTCACGCACACGGACAACAAGCCGAGTGCAAACCGTAGGGTTGCACCAACAAGCATTCCGCAACAGGAGAGACCCCATTTTTCCTCTGTTACGGACGACATCCACTAACTCCGCAACAGCCGACAGTACCTGCAACTGTCCAACCCGCGCACGACTTCGTTACCACAATGCAGCAGCTTTGGGATCGGACACACAAGCGTCTACAGGACATACAGTCTTCACAGAAACGCTTGGCCGATCGCCATCGACGTGATCATACCATTGCGGTTGGTGACCATGTGCTTCTCAACACATGCAACCTCAACCTCGGTCACCTTCCATCCAAGTTACGACCTCGCTTCTGCGGACCTTTCCTCGTAGAAGAGCAGGTCACTCCAGTCACATTCTGCTTGTGCCTACCAGCTTCTTGGAAGATTCATAACGCCTTCCACGTGCAGCTTCTTAAACCCTTTCAAGATCCAAATAAGCTGTACACGGGACGCCAACCTCCGCCGCCGCCTCCAGTTCTTGTGAATGATGAACTTGAGTACGAGGTTGAATCTGTGCTTGCACATCGTCGTCGTCGGCATGGCGCCCTGGAGTTTCTCATACGCTGGAAAGGCTATGATCCTTCGGAAGACATGAGTAACGCCCAACGTTCTCTCCACGACTATCTTGTCAAGCAGGGTGTTACATATACCACCCAGCTTTGAGGAGGGGAAGTGTGAGAGTACGCCGACGTTCGACATATTTCTCATTTCCATATTTTTACTCCATCTTATTATCCATATTTTCCTCTTTCATTTGCACTTTATTTCACCTCAATCGGACTACTATTCTATTTTCTAGAGCTTTCATATTATTTCACTTATTTGGTATTTTCGGCACCGACATTTACATTATACGGCACCGACAGCGCCGACAGTGGTGTACAAGGCGTAATCTCGCCACAATCCGAAGTGCCAATGGGCTTGCGTGCTTATGCGCACTTGTGATTATCTATTCTAAGAGCGCGTTCCCGAAGGTTCGGATTATCTGTTGTTTCTATATATTTCTGAGTATAAATAAGCCTTGTACTCACCTATAGTGCAACATTCTCGAGTGGAAATTCGATCCTGTGACAGCCGGGTTCTCCGCCTGCCTTCAAGGCGCGTTACGTTGCTCAAGGCTTCAGTCAGCGACAAGGGGTCGACTACTTCCAGACCTTCTCCCCCACCCCAAAGATGACTACTCTTCAGGTGTTGGTGCACATCGCTGCTCAGCGTGACTACGAGTTGCACTCTCTGGACTTCAGCACAACTTTCCTGCAGGGCAGCTTGCACGAGGAGATCTGGCAGCGCCGCCCACCTGGCTTCACTGGGTCGTTTCCTGCAGGTACCTAGTGCAGCCTCCGGCGGAAAGTCTACGGTCTCCGCCAGGCGCCTCGCAAGTGGCACGACACACTGAGGACTACACTTGCGGCTATTGGGTTTGCTCCTTCTACCGCTGACCCGTAGCTGTTTCTACGCACCGAAACCTCGCTGTCGCTGTTCTACATCCTCGTGTACGTCAACGACCTCGTCTTTGCCACTGCTGACACAGAGGTACTGACCCTTGTGAAGTCGGAGCTGCAGAAGAGACACTCCTGCACTGAGCTGGGTGAACTGCGTAGCTTTCTTGGCTTGCAGATCACCCGGGACAGAGCACGGCGCACCATCACACTGACTCAGTCACACATGGTGCACTAGGTCCTTCAGCGCTTCGGCTTCCAGTTCTCCTCGCCACTGCCCACTCCTCTGTCTACGAGCCACTCACTCTGAGCTCCACCTTCGGACGAGTCCGTAGATCCGAGTGGTCAGTACCCAGAGCTTGTGGGTTGCCTCATGTACCTGATGACGTGCACACAACTTGACCTTGCGTACCCTCTTGGCCTCCTGGCTCGCTACGTGGCTCCCGGTAGGCACCGAAAGGTGTACTGGGATGCTGCAAAGAGGGTACTGCGTTACTTGTGCAGTACGTCGGGCATGGGGCTAGTGCTTGGAGGACGCAGTCCAGTTGTCCTCACTGGTCACGCAGACGCTTCTTGGGTTGACGACTCAGCTACACAGCGGGCGTCACAGGGTTACACCTTGAGCCTCGGTCTGGCTCCGTTTCCTGGCGGTCTACCCGCTCGTCTTCGGTTCTCAGCTACAGTTGTGAGGCTGAGATCTACGCCGGGGCCATGGCTGCACAGGAGCTACGCTGGCTCACCTACCTGCTGACTGACTCGGGAGAGCAGCCTCGTTCGCCTCCAGTTCTGTACGTAGACAACAAGGCCATGATTGCCTTGTGTCAGGAGCACAGACTGGAGAACATAACGAAGCACATCGCTCTGCGATACTTCCTTGCTCGAGAGTTGCAGCAGCGTGGCCAGCTTCGTCTTGCGTACGTGGCCACTAGGGCCAACACTGTCAAACTTATATCTGCTATGGTCTATTTAGGCTGTAGTGGGGTAGCTCTTAGAGGGTACAACTCTTATGTGTTTTCTATTTGTACCCATCTCATTCCTAGTTCATTCATTCTTTCGTCTATCTTTCTCACATGGTATAGAGCTAGTTTCGAGAATTTTTAAATAGGGCCCACCACTGAAATTCTTTACTGCCTACTTGACGCGCGCGTCGCGCTTTCCCTTCGAGGCCCGTCGCGGCCCCTGCGCCTGCCCTCAGAGCCAGCGCCCGCCACGTAAGGCCCCGTTATGCCCCGTAAGGCCCCTTAAGGCCCCGTTTACGGCCCCGTTTAAGGCCCTGTAAGGCCCCGTAAGGCTCCGTAAGGCCCCGTCCGGCCCCGTTTGGCCCCGTTTCAGGCCCCGTAAGGCCCCGTCAGGCCCCGTTAAAGGCCCCGTACGGCCCCGTCAGGCCCCGTTAGAGGCCCCGTACGGCCCCGTCAGGCCCCGTTAGAGGCCCCGTGAGGCCCCGTCAGGCCCCGTTTCGCCCCGTTTAAGGCCCCGTAAGGCCCCTTTCGGCCCCGTTAGAGGCCTCTTAAGGCCCCGTCAGGCCCCGTTAGAGGCCCCGTACGGCCCCGTCAGGCCCCGTTAGGCCCCGTTTAAGGCCCCGTAAGGCCCCGTCAGGCCCCGTTAGAGGCCCCGTAGGCCCCGTCAGGCCCCGTTAGAGGCCCCGTCGGCCCCGTCGGCCCCGTCAGGCCCCGTTAGAGGCTCCGTACGGCCCCATCAGGCCCCGTTAAAGGCCCCCTTCAGGCCCAGCCGGCCCTACTGCGGCTCTGTCGCAGCTCTACCCCGGCCCTCGCCCCGACCCTGTCTCCGCCCTGCCCCGGCCCTGCTCCTGCACTGCCGCGGCCCGGCCCCGACCCCGCCCCGGCCCTGTCGCGACCTCGCCCCGGCCCTGTCCCGGCCCTGCTCCGACCCTGCCCCGGCTCTGCCCAGGCCCTGCCCCGGCCCTGCCCCGGCCCTGCCCCGGCCCTGCATCCTGCCTCGGCCCTGCCCCCTGCCCCGGCCCTGCATCCTGCCTCGGCCCTGCCCCGGCCCTGCCCCCTGCCCCCTGCCCCGGCCCTGCATCCTGCCTCGGCCCTGCCCCGGCCCTGCCCCCTGCCCCGGCCCTGCCCCGGCCCTGCCCCGGCCCTGCCCCCCTGCCCCTGCCCTGCCCCGGCTCTGCCTCGGCCCTGCCCCGGCCCTACCCCTGCCTTGTCACTGGTAAGAGCGCCGCGCTGCCGAGCCGCGCCGCCCTGCCTAGCCTGCCCTGCCGAGTTGCACTGCTGCTGCTGCTAGCCTACTGCTGCTCCTGTCATGGCTAGTCTCAATGTTCTTACCTTTGATGCCGAGGGTCGAGCTGTTGACTTTGAGGTCTGACTAGATGATCTGCAGCTTTTCCTTCAGTGCGATAGCAAGGATGGCCTATCACTGTTTGATCTCACGTTTGGCGCCTCTACTGCCCCTACTGCTGATGCTGACAGTACTGTTCGCTCGCAGTGGCTCATACGCGATGCTGCTGCTCGTCTTGCTGTGCGTAATCACCTGCCGTCTACTAAGCGCGCGCACTTTAGTCAGTACAAGAGTGCTAGGGCTCTGTACGACGCTGTAGTTGCACGCTACTCCTCCCCTACCACTACTGCCCTCAGCCGCCTCATGCTGACGTACCTTTTTCCTGACCTTGCCGCCTTTGCCACAGTTGCTGACCTAGTTGCTCACCTCCGCACTAGTGACGCTCGCTACCGCGCTGCCCTTCTTACTGAGTTTCTTCCCACGAACACCCCCCCCATGTACATCACCCTTTACTACCTAGTCACCCGCCTCCCTGACTCTCTCTCCTCAGTCAGGGATCACTTTCTCTCCCTTTGCCCTACCGCGCTGTCTATCGACCTGCTAGAAAAGCGCCTTGCTGCAGTTGAGAAGAGTATCTTAGCTGTTGGGGCTTCTCGCGGCGACCGTCGCACCCCCTTCTTTGAGGGGTGTTCCCCTGTCCCCCTTCTCTCCTCTGTTGCCTCTGCTGCTGCTGTCGACCTCGTTGGCACTGAGGAGGTCGGCGCTGCGTCTGCCCCTAGTGGGCGACGCCGCACTGGCAAGGGCAAGGGAAGCAAGGGTGGTGGAGGGGGCGGTGGAGGAAGCGGTGGAGGAGGTGGAGGTGGTGGTGGGGGTGGTCCCGGGGGTGGGGGCGTCGGTGGCGGCAGTGGAGGCCGTGGAGGCGGTGGCGGAGGCAGTGGAGGCGGCGGCAGCGGTGGTGGAGGTAGCGGAGAAGGTGGTGCTGGTCGCGGTGCAGCCACGCAGCGTGGAGGCCTTGGTGGCGGCCAGCGTCAGCAGCAGCTGCGCACCCGTGAGACCCCGTCTGTTCAGCAGCTTCGTGAGTGGTACGCTGGGCGTGGGAGGTCTGGGGTGCAGGTCCCTGCACGTATGTTCTTCGCACAGGCACTCGTAGTGGGGAGGTGTGTGGTCTCCCACACACCACGCAGCGCTGCTTCGGCCGCCTGACTGATGCTTGGCGTACCCAGTTTCCTGACGCTGTTGATCTTCCTCGTTGGCATGATCTGCTTCTGCAGAATGTGCCTATCTTTGATCTAGACTTTGATGCTATCCTTGCTGCCATGTATGCTCATGCTGATATTATTGAGGGTGACTGTTACCTGCGTGTCCCGCCCGACCCGGGCACTGTGGCTGCGGCTCTAGGTGCTAGTGCGTCTGCTGCTCCAGGTGCTTGTGCGGCTGCTGCTCTAGGTGCCAGTGCGTCTGCTGCTCCAGGTGCTGGTACGTCTCCTCCCTCTGGTACTCCACCTACTGCGTCCTTTCACACTTTCACACTTGACTCTGGTGCTTCGCGCTCTTTCTTTAGAGACAGCACCACGCTCACGCCGCTCAGTCGGCCTATTGCGGTCTCCCTTGCTGACCCCTCCGGGGGCCCAGTACTTGCACACTCCTCCACTGTCCTGCCGTGTCCTGCGGCCCCGTCGGGCTTGCTGTCGGGACTCCACCTCCCCTCGTTCTCTACGAACCTGGTGAGTGGAGCTGACCTCCAGGACGCGTGGGTTGACCAGTTCACCCCTGGAGGTCAGCGTGTGACCCACTGCACTTGCTCTCGGACGGGCCGTCACCTGGCCACGTTCACCCGTCGGCCAGGGTCGAGTCTGTAGACACTGGCTACTGCGCCTCCTCCGGTCTCTGCGTCTGGTCAGGTAGCTGCGTCCAGTCAGGTGTTTGCTACCGCGTCCAGGTCTAGTCCTGCGTCTGCCCCCTGCTCGTGTCACCCTTTGGCACACGAGACTCTCCTTTGGCACCACCGCCTTGGTCACCCCTCCCTGCCTCGTCTTCGAGGTATGGCCTCCCGTGCCCTTGTCTCGGGTCTACCCAGGTCCCTCCCTCCCTTTCCTCCGGGGCCTGCCCCCACCTGTGTTCCTTGTGTCGAGGGCCAACAGCGCGCCGCCCCTCACTCCTCCTCGTTTCCTCCGACTGAGGCTCCTCTGCAGACTCTTCACATGGACGTGTGGGGCCCAGCCCGCGTCCGTGGACAGGGACACGAGCGCTACTTCCTCCTGGTCGTTGACGACTACTCGCGTTACACCACAGTCTTCCCCTTGCGCAGCAAGGGTGAGATCCCTGAGGTGTTGATCGACTGGATCCGCGGTGCTCGTCGCCAGCTCAGTGAGAGTTTCGGCTCAGACCTTCCTGTTCTGCGTCTGCACTCGGACAGAGGCGGGGAGTTTTCCTCCGACCTCCTGAGAGCCTTCTGTCGTTTGGAGGGCATCCGCCAGACGTTCACGCTTCCGGCCTCCCCGCAGAAAAATGGGATTGCTGAGCGCCGCATTGGCATGGTCATGGACGTCGCTCGTACGTCCATGATCCATGCGGCTGCTCCCCATTTTCTGTGGCCGATCGCGGTTCAGTACGCGGCGCATCAGATCAACCTTCAGCCTCGTGTCTCCTTGCCGGAGACCACACCTACTCTGCGGTGGACGGGGAAGGTTGGCGATGCATCTGCGTTTCGTGTCTGTGGATCTCGAGCTTTTGTCCGCGATACTACCGCGGACAAGCTGTCCTCCCGTGCCGTTCCCTGTGTCTTCCTTGGCTTCCCTCCTGACGCACCCGGGTGGCGGTTCTACCACCCCGCCTCCCGTCGTGTTCTGTCCTCTCAGGACGTCACGTTCGACGAGTCGGTGTCGTACTACCGTCTCTTTCCCTACCGCACTGCCTCCCCCCCCCCCCCGCCGCTCTTCCTCGCACCAGGTACTCCCCAGGTAGACCCCCTCCCCCCCCAGGGTCCTGCCCCCTCAGGTGTGTCCCAAGTAGACCTGCCGAGCCGGTCGAGGTAGCTGTCGACTCAGGTGCTACTAGGGGTGCTTACCCTACGGGTGCGGGGCCTGGGGGTGCGGAGACTGGGGGTGCTGAGTCTGGGGGTGCTTAGCCTGGGGGTGTGGCGCCTGAGGGTACTGCGTCTGGGGGTGCTGAGCCTGCGTGTGCTGAGTCTGGAGGTGCTCTCGGTGTCCCGTCGCGGCGGGAGCCCCTCTCTCCACAGCGGCTTCGTGAGTGGTACTCTCGGCGCTGTCGAGGTGGTGCTGGTGCTGGAGCTCCTGGAGGTGCTGCTGGTGCTGGAGGTGGTGCTGCTGCTGGAGGTGGTGCTGGTGCTGGAGGTGGTGCTGCTGCTGGAGGTGGTGCTGGTGCTGGAGGTGGTGCTGGTGCTGGAGCTGCTGGAGGTGCTGCTGCTGCTGGAGGTGGTGCTGCTGCTGGAGCTGCTGGAGGTGCTGCTGGGACTGGAGACCCTGGGGCTGAGGGTACCGGTTCTGTCTCTGCTGTTTCTGGAGGCGTTACGCGGCCGCTGCCGTACTACGTTCCGCTCCTTCAGCAGGTTCTTGGCTCCCCGCCTTCTCCTGGTCCTCCTCCTCCTTTCCTGAGTCCACTGCCGGTCCCGTCTCAGTCGCAGTTGCAGCCAGCCTCTCCCCTGTCTGGTCCTTCTCCTTACTCTGGTCCGACTAGAGGTCTTACGGAGCGTCGTGAGCCTGAGTCTCGTCCTGTGTCGCCTGCGCCTCGTTCTACGTTGCCTGTCCGCACTGTTCGTGCTGGTCCGCGTCTTCCTCCTGTCCAAGGCACTCACTCTATGACACTGCGTCCTTCTACTACTTCGCAGCGTGTCCCTCTGCCCTCTCCTCCTGCGTCCTCTCTTCCTGCTGGTCCGGACCCGGAGTCTGACTCCCTTCGTGCTGCTAGTCCTACTGTCACGCGCTTTCTGGCCACTGCAGTCACTGACCCTCTGTTTGAGTCCAGTGCTGCGTATGCTCTTGTTACTGAGCTCGTTGACTTTGCTGCAGCCTGTCGCCTAGACTACGCCGCTAGTCTTGTTGCTGAGTCTGCGTCTGTCTGTCCTCCGTCCGTCGGGGGTGAGTGTGCTCTTGGCACAGACGTCCTTGAGGACAGACAGGAGGACCTTGAGTGCTTTGCTGCTGCTTCACCTCATCTCGTGTCCATGCTGCTTACCCCTGAGGGAGACCCGGATGCACTAGACATCCCGACCCCGCGCTCTTACGTAGAGGCGATAGAGGGTCCCTACTCCTCTCAGTGGCAGGCAGCCATGGACGCAGAGATGGCTTCCTGGAAGTCCACAGGCACCTACGTAGACGAGGTTCCCCCACCTGGGGCGAACATCGTCAGTGGCATGTGGATCTTCAGGGTGAAGCGGCCGCCGGGTTCTCCGCCTGCCTTCAAGGCGCGTTACGTTGCACGTGACTTCAGTTTGCGACAGGGAGTTGACTTCTTTCAGACCTTCTCCCCTACCCCGAAGATGACCACTCTTCGGGTACTGCTGCACATTGCTGCTCAGCGTGACTACGAGCTCCACTCGCTTGACTTCACCAGGGCAGCCTGCACGAGGAGATCTGGCTGCGCCGCCCACCTGGCTTCACTGGGTCGTTTCCTGCTGGTACCCAGTGGAGCCTCCGGCGGCCAGTCTACGGTCTCAGCCAGGCGCCCCGTGAGTGGCACGACACGCTCAGGACGACTCTTGCTTCTCTTGGTTTTGCTCCTTCCACTGCTGACCCTTCTCTGTTTCTACGCAGTGACACTACTCTGCCGCCGTTCTACGTTCTCGTGTACATAGACGACCTCGTCTTTGCTACTACTGACATGGAGGCACTCGCCCACGTGAAGTCCGAGCTGCAGAAGAGACACACGTGCACAGACCTGGGTGAGCTGACAAGCTATCTTGGCTTGCGGATCACCCGGGACAGAGCACAGCGCACCATTACCTTGACTCTGTCACACATGGTGCAGCAGGTCCTTCAGCGCTTCGGCTTCACCTACTCCTCGCCACAGTCCACTTCTCTGCCTACCGGTCACTCGCTCTCAGCTCCACCTTCGGACGAGTCCGTAGAGCCGAGTGGCCCATATCCAGAGCTTGTGGGCTGCCTCATGTACCTGATGACTTGCACACGACCTGACCTCGCATACCCTCTCAGCCTTCTGGCTCGCTACGTGGCTCCCGGCAGGCACCGAAAGGTGCATTGGGATGCTGCGAAGAGGGTGTTGCGATACTTGTGCAGTACATCGGGCATCGGGCTCGTGCTTGGAGGACGGGCTCGAGTTGTCCTCACTGGTCACGCTGACGCCTCCTGGGTTGACGACTTGGCTACGCAGCGGTCGTCACAGGGTTACACCTTCAGCCTTGGCTCCGGTTCTGTCTCCTGGCGGTCTACCCGCTCTTCTTCTGTTCTCAGCTCCAGTTGTGAGGCTGAGATCTACGCTGGGGCCATGGCTGCACAGGAGCTTTGCTGGCTCACCTACCTGCTGACCGACTTGGGAGAGGCGCCTCATTCTCCTCCAGTTCTGTACGTCGACAACAAGGCCATGCTGGCCTTGTGTCAGGAGCACAGACTGGAGCACAGAACGAAGCACATTGCTCTGCGCTACTTCCTTGCTTGAGAGTTGCAGCAGCGTGGCCAGCTTTGTCTTGCTTACGTGGCCTCTCAGGCCAACACTGCTGATGTTTTCACCAAGGCACTTCAGCCTTGTGATCATCAGCGTTTCTGTACTGTGTTAGGCCTTGTCCCTATTGTGCCTCATTTGTTGACTTCTTGACTCTGCTTGTACTGTACTCTATATACTTATACCTGCATGCTTACACTTGCTAGGTTGTGTTCACTGTACTGTTTGCTTTCCTTTATATAACTCTGCATGTGAACTGGCCTTATGGCCCTTTGCTTGTGCTCAGACTGTGTGGTGACTTTGTGATCCACCCTGAGCTTGCTTTGCTTTTCTTGACTGGTCTTGTGACCTCTTGTTCTCCCCCACTTTGCCTATGAGGGTGTGTCAAACTTATATCTGCTATGGTCTATTTAGGCTGTAGTGGGGTAGCTCTTAGAGGGTACAACTCTTATGTGTTTTCTATTTGTACCCATCTCATTCCTAGTTCATTCATTCTTTCGTCTATTTTTCTCACAAACACTGCTGATGTATTCACCAAGGCACTTCCGCCTGGTGATCATCAGCGCTTCGCTACTGTGTTAGGCCTTGTGCATACTTTGCCTCACTTGCTTATTGCTTGACTCTGCTTGTACTGTGATCTATATATATACCTGCATGCTTGCACTTGCTAGGGTATGATCACTGTATTGTTTGTTCTCTTTTATCTAACTCTGCATGTGAGCTGGCCTTGTGGCCCTTTGCTTGTGGTCGAATTGTGTGGTGACTTTGTGATCCACCCTGGGCTTGCTTTGCTTTTCTTGACTGGATTTGTGACCACTTGTTCTCCCCCACTTTGTCTATGGGGGTGTGTCAGAACGTTTTAGTGCTTACATTGTTGTAGGCTAGAGTGGGGTAGCCCATAAGGGGTACAACCAGGGCTGATTTTTTCAGGGTAATTACCCTGATTTCAGGGTGATTTCAGGCTTCTCACCTTGTGATCCCTGTGAAATCAGGTTTTTCACATTTTGTTCCCTGATCCATTCAGAGTATTGATTTAGCGGAGCCTGAAATTCTCAATACACTCTCAGTGTAGTGTTTTCATGGACCCTGTCAATACAGAGTACGCGACCTGTGGACCCTGAAAGTCATGTTATCTGAACGAAGCTTTGTAGAAGCTTCGTTTCGATACCCCCCCATGTGGGTAATTATGATTCGCACCTAACCATGTGGGGGCTTCGTTTCACGCGCACTAGTGACAAGAACCGACACAGAACACAACTGTCATTTGTACAGCAGCACAGCTGTCAAATTTGACAGCGCACCTAGAATCATCATGTTTACTGCCACGCGCACCGCGCAAATCACAATACGTGTCCCTCATTGGAGAGAGACACTTAGTGGCTGTCGTCGCTGGCAGTGAAGCAGTCGTTCAATGTATTCGGCCTGCATGAAAGGCTGAATACAATGACGGCTCGTTGTTTCGACCACCGCGCCATCAATTTCGTGGCGACGCGGTGGATTCTTGCTGACCCCACCTTCTCCCTCCATCTCTTGCTTCCCCCCTCCCACAGCCAGGGTCTTGTTGGTGCTGCTGTTATGTTCCCTTTTTTCAATTCATTTCTCCGTTTCTCTCTCTCCCCATCTCTAGCTTCTCCCAGCCATGGAAGGCCAGCAGGCTGACAAGGACATGCCTCAGGCTGGCTCAGATGAGCCACCGTTACCGCCGAAAGCCACGGAGCCACGCTTGGGGCTTGATTTTCTTAGAGGGTCTGCTGCTCCAGTAACACCGGATCCACCTAGGTCTACCGTAGATGATTCTGCAGTTAAAGACACGCCCACGGCCACACCTGAAGAGTCTCCCCGGGAGGCCGCCTTCACTATACCCCCGGCTGTTGCTTCTTGCAGCAAAGATCCCCAACCGACCGCGCCAAGTCCCACACCAAGCACCGTGCGGGTGTCCATTGGTCCTCCGTCGGCTACCTCCACACCTAAGAGAGCGCGTTCAGGGAAGTGGGCGCAGCATACCCTGCTCGTCGGAGGCCGCCGACTTTCTGATTCGAACACTCCGGCTGATCCACCACCTGCTGCATCTGCACCGCCAGAGGAAGATGTGTTCCCGATCCGCGCGGACACCGGCTCGCCCGCCCTCACCAAGGCGCAGCTGCGGGAGCAGATGTACGATACGAGGTGGTCGGGACAGTTCTCCTGGCTTGTGTTCGGAAAAACCAAGAATGGGTTTCCCTATGTGAAGTGCAGTGTCTGCATGGCCTACGGGAAGGAGAACACGAGGTACGCAAGGCAGGGTGATGATGGAGGCCGTGACATGCAGACGCAGGCGTTTCGCGCACACGAGCACACGGACGCGCACAAAGCGGCTGTTGACCGGCAGCTGAAGATTGCGAGAGGCATCCGCGAAGGGCAGCAAGTGATTTCGAACTTCATCAACTCGGACGTCGAGGGCAGGCGCGCCGTCCGACTGTTGCGGTCGGTTGTGTTTCTGTGCAAGTGCGACGCGCCAATAAGCATGTACCCTAGGTTGATGCGGCATCTCGCGGAGCAGGACACGCCCGACATCCCAAGACAGTCTTACGGTGTTTATCTCGCACGGTAGGACATTTTAGTTACAATCTTGCTGTATTGAATTCGTGGTAATGAAATATTTTCCCCCAGAAAGACTAACTGAAGGACCTACATCTCTGCGCAGGTACGGCTTCCAGCAGATGGTTCACTGCCTCAGTACGTACTTGACGAATGCGCAGATGGACCACATCAACTCCTCACCGTTCCTGGGCCTGCAATGCGACGAGAGCACTGACCGAACGCGTGGTAAATACATGATTGTTTACCTGACCTTCATCATGGACCGCCGAGTCGTCACCGAGTTCTTCACCCTCCTGACTGTGGAGAAGTGTGATGCTGCGTCCCTGTTCGAGGTGCTCATGAATCATCTGCGCTCCGCAGGCGTCGACGTGTCGAAGCTTGTCGGAATCAGTACGGACGGGGCTTCGGTCATGATGGGGAAGGACAACGGATTGGTGGCGCGGATCAGGGAGCACGCCCCGCATCTCTTTTCCTGTCACTGCATCGCGCACCGGTAAATTTTAGTGCCAGTTATTGATTCAGTTCATGTTGCTTGCCTGATTTCTACTCAACAATTATTACCGTTGTCTTTTGCAAGGAGGCGCTGGCTGTTAAGGACGCGGCGACATCCAACCCCGACCTCGGCATGGTGGACAAGGTGGTGCGCACCGTGGCGGCAAAACTAGGAGATTCTTCAGTCTGGAGCCAACGGTTCAAGTACCTGCAGCGTGTGATCTACAACACTAACCTAGAAGTCCAGGGGATCCACACGGTTCGCTGGCTCTCACGTGGAGATGCGGTGCGACGGCTGTGCAAGGTGCTCGGTGCGTGTATCGTTCTTCTCTGGGAGCGGAGTCACAAGGTGTACGAGATCGTCACGTGCTACAAGTTCCAGTTTTGCCTGTTCTTCCTCGCCGACATGAACGACCTCAACCGCTGTTTCCAGAAGCGAGATGTGAGTTTGTTTAATCTTCCACGAACACGCCTCTGCTAGTGTCTCCAATTTCTCGAGTGTTGGATGTAAAATGACATGTCCTGTATGACTGCCCTTACAGATTGATGTGACGGAGATTGCAAAGACCATCGAGGCCACCACGGCGGATCTGACTGAGCGGTATTTGGATACCGACAAGCAGTTTGGTGGCGAGGGCAAGTGCTGGCTGGTCGGCTTTCTGAAGCTGCACGGGCATGGTGGAGGCAAGAAGGTCCGTGTGAGAGGCGTGGACGGGGAGGGACGCCCAGTGAACCATCTATACACCATGCACGAGCGGAAGCTCCCGGGGCACAAGGTGGGGAGCGGATACGAGGAGTGCGTGAAGCTGTGCCGCAGTTTTGCCCGCGATTGCGTGGACAATCTCAATGAGCGGCTTGATGACCTGGGGAAGCTGGGGCCGACGAAGCTGTTTCGGGCCGGAAAGTGGCCGAAGATCAAGGCACAACGGGAGAAGAAGTGCCGTGAGTGGCTTCTGGGATGCAGCAAACTCTTCCGCCACCAGCTGCCGGGATTCGACCTCAAGGCCACAGAGAGGGAGCTTCCCACATTCTGTGCGATCATGGAGGCGCACCACGAGCTGGAAAGCTTCACGCAGGGACTGACCAACATTCTCGGGAGCGCGGACTCGAAGAGGTATGTCCCCGTAGTGTGACAGCATGGTATGCCATGTGAGAGTCTAATGTATTTTGTGCATGTGGTCACTCTGTTTCCCACCCATCTCCGACAATGTGCCTGGCAGGAGGTGGCCCAGCCTCGTCCTCCTGTGGCAGGCGATCGCGGTGCTCCCCCTGTCAACTGTGGAGTGCGAGAGAGGATTCTCGAGGCAAAATATGATCAAGTCTTGGGTGCGCGGCGCTCTCTGCAACGCGCGGCTGGGGGAGCTGATGCAGATTTCGCTCCTGAATTACGACATCGAGTGGCCGGACGTCCTGGAGGTCTGGAGGTCTATGAGGAGGAGGCGCCCCGCAAAGAGCGTGAAGCTTGCTGTGGCTGATCGCGAAAGGAGGGGGAAAGCAAAGAAGGGTGAAGTCGAAGCAGGAGCTGCCCACCAAAACGATGGGGACGAGGACGAGGAGGAGGAGGTGGATGTGGAACAGGCCCTGGGCGACGATCAGGAGCTTGTGGGGGAGGAGGAGGAGGACAATCCCTTCCTTTCGGACGATGAGGATGTGGAGGAAGTGTTCCACATCGATAGGCCTGTGCACTAGAGTAGAGTAGATGTAGGAGGAAATTTGTTACAGGCTGTACATTGCAGTAATCACCCTAGTAAAATGTGAAACACAACCCTGAATTCAGGCTGTCGACCCTGACTCATCAGAGTGACTAGTTGTTGAACCCTGAGCTATCAGGGCGACAATCTCCTGAACAATGTGCACTCATAATCGAGGGAAAAAAAAAGTTTGCGGCATCAAGGAGCCCTAAAGTGAAACGTCAGCCCTGGGTACAACCCAATTAGGGTTAGTACTTGTACCCAACTCTTTGCTAGTTCATTCATCCTCGTTCATTCTTTCTGACACATTTTGCATTTTGTGTGTGTGTCCATTCTCATTCTCATTTTCTGCGTTTCATTTTCATTCGTAATTGCATTTAGTGTTAGTGCATTTTTTTTTGCGTTTTCAGTATTCTCATAAAGCGCTCAAATGAGCCTCTCACAAAGTGCTCAAACGAGCCTCTCTTGAATTGCTCAAAAGAGCCTCCAATTTCGTGCACAAATGAAGACCCAATGGAGCTCAAACGAAGCTCGCATGGGACTTCAATGTTTCATTCGAGGCTCATGCGAGCGACCATGAAAGTCCCATAAACCTCGAGTTTTTCATGCGAGGCTCATTGGGGTCTCATGCGAGCGAGTGGTGTATCTGGGGGGGCTCGAATGTTTGACTGGTCAAGGGGCGCCTTGACTATTTTCACGCTGGTCAAAAGAGTGAAAGTCAAAACCCGCGCGCTGGTCCCGACACGTGCGTGTGGCACCTCAGGGCTCGGGCGTGTGTCGTCATTGTTGTGCGTGCATTGTACTGCACGATCGCAACAAGACAGGGCACGTTTCGGCCCTGTCCCGCACTGTACACGCACACTGTCGCAATTACCAAATCCGTTAGAATACAGTGATTGTACGCATTAGCGTTATGATAATCGTTATGGGGTCCCATGTTCCTTACTAATTGCAAGCCTTTTTATCAAGTGTAAAACGCCTTGATCTCCTTCAATTTTGGACTCTAGTAGGAGCCAATGGCTGAAATTTATGTTTGAAGCTTGAAAAATAAAAAACGTTTCTGTATACAACTTAGATGGAGGTATACTTGCAACACTGACTTTCCAGATAGACTCGTACTGAACTGACTATATTGTTTTCAAACATAGGTTTGTATATTGTTGGTTATGCCAGGCTACAGTGAGTTGCCTTTTAGAAGGTACCGTACTACAATTTTTATGTTAACTGTTATTTTTTATGATTTCCCGACATTTTTTTAGCGAACGAAGATTGCACTACCAAAGCAAATGTTAAATCATGAAGGCATTTCGACAATGGTACCGTCATACCCCGGATATACCCCCATGGGGGGCAATAATAAAACAGGTTTTTTTCAGGGGGGGGGCTTATAATCGAGTAAATTTATAAGCGCCGGCGTTTATAAAATGACATTTATATTTTTCTATTTTTTAACACCAAACTGTAGATCTCGTGCTTGCCTTTCCAATCGAGTCGAAGTTGTCTGAATGTTATATTTGTCTAGCCTGCAGTGGGGTACTCAATAGTGAGTACAGCCCAACCTAGGGTTTCCTATATGTACTCAACTGCCTGCTAGTCAGGGCTCTTGCTAACTTTTAGGCCCGTCTGACGTTTTCCAAGAAAAAAAATAATTCGTCTGGCCCTCATATGGAGGATTCCTGGTGGGCTTTGCCTCAGACGGATTTTATAAGTTAGTATGTCGGCTCAGACAGATTTTCACGAAATCAGACATTTATTTAGTTATATAGTTTACACACAGACTAGACTCTACTCTACTCTATTACTACAGTTAACCATACATTCATATTGAACTAGGATTCACTATCGCTATCATGAGAATAATATTCCTCGTCGTCCTCGTCTAGCTCTGAATCTGAAGCAATGTGCTCTTTGCCATGGTCTGCCCGTCTCTGCCAGGGGCGTTGAGGGCGAACTCGGCCTGGGAGGAGGGATGCAGGAGGAGGAGGGAAGGAGAGAGGAGGGAGGAGAAGTGCATGACGTGGATTGTGCCCACATGGTGCAGAAATTCAGACATCAATCAGAGCGGTGCAGTTAAAGGACGAAGAGCAGGGCATGAGAGCGAGGTAGGTGACTATCGTACAGATATGTGATTCAGCAAGCCCTGCCTTAGCAATATATGGCACTTCCTTCCTCCTCCACGCCCCCTAAACTCGCCTCCCCCCTCTCCCCCCTTCTTTCTCCCTCACCCGCACCACACGTGACACATGCACCAAGTCAATCCCTCTCTGTGCCGCCCATCCATGCAGCCTTCACTCTTCTCCACTCGCTTGCACATCCACCCCCCCTCCAAATAACCCCCCCCTCTCTCTCCTCGCAATCACCTGCACCACGTGAGACACATGCTCCACGTCAATTCCCCTTGAAGCAGCATCAGTGCACACCAGCACACCCCCTCCTTCCTGGAACCTTCTCAGTGCGCGCTCCCGCTCGTCCAGCGGCACGTCCTTGTGGTACACTGCACACCATGCCACGTCAGCACCCCTTTCTGCTGCCACATCAGCGGCTCCTCCTACCGCCATGTCATCGGCTACTACTGCTGACGTGGCAGCAGCAGAGGAGGACAGGTGGCGCTGGAGGAGCCGGCCAATGGCGTCCACCGATTCCACGTCGTTGGCAAAGACCATGGTCCGCTGGATGCTGTCCTGCTGCTCTGCACTCGGCACACCATTTGCACCGCTCTCCACTCCTCCCTCCAGCTGACCATTTCCACCAGCCAGCGCTCTCAGCATTGCAGCGGCTCGCGAGCTGTCATCCACCTGATGCCAGTCGTGCCGTACACTGACACAAGGGGGGTTGGGAGGGGTAGTGGGGGTTCGGAAAAATAGGGAAGGAGGAAAAGCAGGATCGATGACGCGAATGGGGAGGGGCGAGTAGGGTTGAATTGGCAGCTAACGAACACTGAAGTGAGGCAGGATTGGGAGGAAGAAGAGGAAGGGGAAAGGGGAGGAAGAAGAGGAAGGGGAAAGGGGTTGAAGAAAGAGGAAAGGGGCAGGTGGGTTAATAGCTCATGGCAGCCCCCCCCTGACCACACAGCCTTTGGATGTGTGTGGGTGTGCAGGTGTGGAGTGCGATGATGGGCACTGAGAAGGGGTTGTGGCGGTGCAGCAGGTCACCGCTGACCCACACGGCGGCGGGGAACTGGTTCGCGAGTACCTCCCCCACGCTCTTCTTGGTGCCCGTTGGCATGGTGGCCGCTACAAACACATACTGCTTGCTCCTCTCGTACTCCCTCCGACGAATTGGCGGCGACGGGCTGTGACGCGCCCGGGCGAGGTGTGCTAAAGCGGGGGGCGGTTGCTGGCGGGACACCTGCAGTGGGACGGGCAAAGCTCAGAATTCGCTGTTTGTATTTGCCGTTCCCTGCTCTAATGCGAGAAACAGAAATCGCCGGTAGAGTTGTGGCCACAGATGCCGAAACAGGCAACAGCCTGGCAGCGGCGCCGACAACAGCTACCCAACAGATGCGTGGCAGCAACTGAGTCAGATGCAGTATGCGCTGGCAGGAAGAATCCGAAATTCACCCCCGTTCCCTCACGCAGAAATCATTACGCGTGCCTTCACATGCAACACATCGCTACTCCTCTGGCCAACTGGGCTATTTTGTCTCTATCAGACGAATCAATACGCGATTTCTGCTTGATCAGACGAATCTATATAAGTTTCCTGAAAAAACATATGATGCTATAGCCTTGGTCTTGGCTCACATATGGCCCATAAGCTAAAGTCTGCCGCAGCATATGAACTACACATTTCGTGCCTGAAACCTAGACCAACAGACTAAATTAGTCTGCTAACGAGGGCCCTGCTGCTAGTGCAAACCCTCTTTCTCGTTTCTAACTTTCAACTGCTGTTTCCAACAGAAGTTACATGGGGTCGTCTGTGAAATTCTCGCGCGCGCTGGGAGATACACCCAATCTGACTCACATCCAGCTCCTGACAGCTCCTGACAGCTCCTGCTGACTGGACCCGCATCCAGTGCAGGGTCCGAATGTGAAGGGAACCGAATCTGCAACACATCCGCCTGCTAAAGTAAAAATCGTTACAGCATTTTGAACACATTTCAAATTTTAAAGTTTACGTGCGCTTATAATAAAACAAGTTTTTTCAGGGGGTGCGCTTATAATCGAACAGCGGATATAAGCGCCATGCGCCAATTAAAAGCGCCAGGCGCTTATCCGAGGGTGGCGCTTATATCCGGGGTATGACGGTAACGCCCTCGCAAAAAAGCCCTTTAGTTTTGATGCCGATGTTGGGAAAATGTCGGAGCGTAGGGCTGGGTAGCGGGTTGCCAGCCGAGCTCGTTGGTTCGGGCGCGATGGTCGTATTGAGACGAGTGCTGAGAGGTGGTAACAGACTACTGTTAGGTTTACAATGGCAGGAACTATCGTATACACGGTATGCATTGTGACGCGAATTAAGGGAAAGTTGTTTCCTTACACTACCCACCACCCTTAAGGAGGCCCCTTCTCAAAGTGCGCGTATATCGCGGAAGTTCTTGCTCCGCGGGTACTCGGTGAGAACAGGGTGGTTGTCAACTTTGTCCAGGGGGGCCAAATTGACTTCAGTGGGTGTTCGATCTTTTCAGCAAATCAGGAACTCGATGCATCGTGCTCCACGTGGGTCGCGAACTTGGTAGTATTTTTTCGAAGGTGATGTTTGGCTAGGTTGGTTGGCGCGTCATGCTGGACGGGCGGCTGCATGACAATTGGCTCATCGAAGGGACGTAGGGGCAGAGGAAGTTGGTGTGGAATGACGAGCTGACGTACGAGTCAACGAGCAGGAATATGTGGACGGATGGGGGTGATAATGTGGTTCATGTAAAATGGCCCGCAGGTCGTGGGCGTAACTTCGGGGTGATGAGCAGACGGAGGTTCTGGGTGTCGAATAGCACAATGTCATCGGGTTCCTGCGTAACGGGACGGTGGTGGCGGTCGACGTTGCGCTTAGCAATGATATTTGATATCTTTGTTGCGACTGCTGCTTGGGTCCGGGTTGCTAGTAAAACTTCGGCGAACTGTTGTGCGCGTGGGACCGGGTTTTCAGGACTCGGCGTCATGGTTACTGTCGGGTTTTGTTAGTGGTTGAGGTAGAACAGAGGTTGTTGCGTAGTTGCTGATGTGGAGTTGTTGTACGCGAACTCGATGAGTGGCAACTGCTGCTCCTATGTTGCCGGGTCGCCACACGTCACTCAAATTAACTGCTCCATGGTCTGGTTGGTGCGCTTTGTTTGACTGTCGGTTTCGGAGTGGTACGAGGAATTGAACTGGAGTCGAGTATCGAAATGCTGCCACAGGTTCCACCAAAATTTGCCGGTGAGTTTTGTGTTGCGATCGCTGATGATCGCCGCTGGTATTCCATGCAGGCAAGCGACGATGGCAATGAAGAGCCGTGTTGTTTCTTCTATTGAGATTTTTTTTTTGCAAGACAAAAAATGTGCCATTTTTGTCAACGATCGACGACCATAAGAATCACACAGTTCCCACTTGCCCCAGCCAGTAATCCTGTGACCAAGTACGCTATGGGGGTGGTATCATTGCACGTATCCTACCGATCGTAGTCGTGACAGCTTCATGAGTTGGCGTGTGGGACATGATGCCAAGTGTCGCTATACGTCGGTCAACATCTCGGGCTAGTGATAATAGCATTGCAGCTGCTGTCGTATTGTGTTTCGACCACGAAATGTTCTGAGATAATCCCGTCGTAATAAAATCCCACATGCGATCAGTGCCGGCTTTTACATAATACACCCCGCGTGCTGCTGCGAACCGCTACGAGTTTCCACTAGTGAAGAATGGGTCCGTTGGTAGCCGTGGGTAAATAGTCCTATGAGCCGAGGGCAGGTCATGTAACAGCGCCACACTTGGAACGCGTACATGATTGAGAGCATTTCGCGGTCATGTATCGGGTAATTCTTCTTGGGCGGGTGAAGCTTTCGTGACTCATATGCGATGGACTGCAGGTCGTTGCCAAAGTCCAATAGCAATATGGCTCCAATGGCAATGTTGCTGGCGTCGGTATCCACTTCGAATGGGCGGTGTGGATCAGCGATGCGTAGCACGGATGGTGAATAGATATATATTTTTTAAGGCAGAGAAGGCAACATGCTCTCTCTGTTGACAACTATTTGGGACCTAGAAGCTCTTAGCACACCTTTAATTCACACTAGGTAGTCCCCATTGTCAGAATCCCAGTCACTAGTATCAAAGTAACGAACGAGAATGAATGAACTATGAAATAGTTGGGTACAAGTACTGTTAGAATATTGACCGAATGAATGACTGAATGAGCAAGCAAGTGGGTACAAGTAGGAAACCTAAAAGTGTTGTACCCTATATTAACTACCCCACTACAGCCTAGATAGACTATAGCATATAAGTTTGACACACCCCCATAGGCAAAGTGGGGGAGAACAAGAGGTCACAAGACCAGTTAAGAAAGGCAAAGCAAGCTCAGGGTGGATCACAAAGTCACCACGCAGTCTGAGCACAAGCAAATGGCCATAAGGCCAGTTCACATGCAGAGTTATATAAAGGAGAACAAACAATACAGTGAACACAACCTAGCAAGTGTAAGCATGCAGGTATATGTATAGAGAGTACAGTACAAGCAGATTCAAGAAGTAAGCAAGTGAGGCACAGTAGGTACAAGGTCTAGAACAGTACAGAAACGCTGATGATCACAAGGCTGAAGTGCCTTGGTGAAAACATCAGCAGTGTTGGCCTGAGAGGCCATGTAAGCAAGACGAAGCTGACAACTCTCGAGCAAGGAAGTAGCGCAGAGCAATGTGCTTCGTTCTGTGCTCCAGTCTGTGCTCCTGACACAAGGCAAGCATGGCCTTGTTGTCAACGTATAGAACTGGAGGAGAACGAGGCGGCTCTCCCAAGTCGGTCAGCAGGTAGGTGAGCCAGCGTAACTCCTGTGCAGCCATGGCCCCAGCGTAGATCTCAGCCTCACAACTAGAGTTGAGAACAGAAGAAGAGCGGGTAGACCGCCAAGAGACAGAACCGGAGCCAAGACTGAAGGTGTAACCCTGTGACGACCGCTGCGTAGCCAAGTCGTCAACCCAGGAAGCGTTTGCGTGACCAGTGAGGACCACTCGAGCCCGTCCTCCAAGCACGAGCCCCATGCCCGACGTACTGCACAAGTAGCGCAACACCCTCTTCGCAGCATCCCAGTGCATCTTTCGGTGCCTACCGGGAGCCACGTAGCGAGCCAGAAGGCTGAGAGGGTATGCGAGGTCAGGTCGTGTGCAAGTCATGAGGTACATGAGGCAGCCCACAAGCTCTGGATACGGGCCACTCGGCTCTACAGACTCGTCCGAAGGTGGAGCTGAGAGCGACTGACCGGTAGGCAGAGGAGTGGACTGTGGCGAGGAGTACGTGAAGCCGAAGCGCTGAAGGACCTGCTGCACCATGTGTGACTGAGTCAAGGTAATAGTGCGCTGTGCTCTGTCCCGGGTGATCCTCAAGCCAAGATAGCTTGTCAGCTCACCTAGGTTTGTGCACGTGTGTCTCTTCTTCAGCTCCGACTTCACGTGGGCGAGTGCCTCAGTGTCAGCAGTAGAAAAGACCAAGTCGTCTACGTACACGAGAACGTAGAACGGCGGCAGAGTGGTGTCAGTGCATAAAAACAGCGACGGGTCAGCAGTGGAAGGAGCAAAACCAAGAGCAGTAAGAGTCGTCCTGAGTGTGTCGTGCCACTCACGGAGTGCCTGGCGGAGACCGTAGACTGGCCGCTGGAGGCTCCACTGGGTACCAGCAGGAAACGACCCAGTGAAGCCAGGTGGGCGGCGCAGCCAGATCTCCTCGTGCAGGCTACCCTGTAGGAAGGCTGTGCGGAAGTCAAGCGAGTGTAGCTCGTAGTCACGCTGAGCGGCGATGTGCAGCAGCACCCGAAGAGTGGTCATCTTCGGGGTAGGGGAGAAGGTCTGGAAGAAGTCAACTCCCTGTCGCTGACTGAAGCCTCGTGCAACGTAACGCGCCTTGAAGACAGGCAGAGAACCCGGCGGCCGCTTCACCCTGAAGATCCTTATGCCACTGACGATGTTCGCCCCAGGCAGGGGAACCTTGTCGACGTAGGTGCCTGTGGACTTCCAGGAAGCCATCTCGGCGTCCATGGCTGCCTGCCACTGAGAAGAGTATGGACCCTCTATCGCCTCTGTATAAGAGCGCGGGGTCGGGATGTCTGGTGCATCCGGGTCTCCCTCAGGGGCAAGCAGCATGGACACGAGATGAGGTACAGAAGCGGCAAAGCACTCAAACTCCTCCTGTCTGTCCTCAAGGACGTCCGTGCCAAGAGCACACTCACCCTCGACGGACGGAGGACAGATAGACGCAGACGCAGACTCAGCAACAAGACTAGTGGCGTAGTCTAGGCGACAGGCTGCAGCAAAGTCAACAAGCTCAGCAACGAGAGCAGACGCAGTAGTGGACTCAAACAAAGGGTCAGTGACAGCAGTGGCCAGAAAGCGCGTGACAGTAGGACTAGCAGCACGAAGGGAGTCAGACTCCGGGTCCGGACCGTCAGGAAGAGAGGACTCAGGAGGAGATGGCAGAGGGACACGCTGTGGAGCAGTGGAAGGACGCATTGTCATAGAGTGAGTGCCGGGGACAGGAGGAGGACGCTGACGCGGAACACGACGACCAGTGCAAACAGTGCGGACAGGCGACTCAGAACGAGACTCAGGTGACGCAGGACGTGACTCAGGCTCACGACGCTCCGTAAGGCCTCTAGTCTGTCCAGAGTAAGGAGAAGGACCAGGCAGTGGAGAGGCCGGCTGTAACTGCGACTGTGACTTGACAGGCGGTGGACTCAGGAAAGGAGGAGGAGGACCAAGAACCTGCTGAAGGAGCGGAACATAGTAGGGCCGCGGCCGCGCAGCGCCTCCAGAAACAGCAGAGACAGCACCAGTACCCGCAGCTCCAGGGTCTCCAGCTACAACTCCCGCAGCACCACCAGCTCCAGTAACTCCAACAGCTCCAGCTCTAGCAGCACCTCCAGTAGCAACAGCTCCAGCACCTGCAGCTCCAACTCCTGAAGCACCACTAGCCCCAGCAGCTCCAGTACCTCCAGTACGAGCACCTCCGGGACCAGCTGCTACAGCACCTCCAGCAGCTCCAACAGCACCAGTACCTCCAGCACCAGTACCTCCAGGACCAGCGGCTCCAGCAGCTCCAGCACCAGCAGTACCTCCAGCAGCTCCAGCTCCAGCAGCACCTCCAGCAGCTCCAGCTCCAGATGCACCTCCAGCAGCCCCAGAAGCACCTCCAGCAGCTCCAGCACCAGCAGCACGGCGACAGCGCAGAGTGTACCACTCACAAAGCTGCTGCGCAGAGAGGGGCTCCCGCCGTGACGGGACACCCGGAGGACCTCTAGACTCAGCACGCTCAGGCTCAGCACCCCCAGGCTCAGCACTCTCAGACTCAGCACCCCCAGGCTCAGCACCCCCAGGCTCCACACGCTTAGGCTCAGCAACCCCAGGCTCCGCACCCTCAGACACAGCAACCCCAGGCCCAACACCCCCAGTCCCCGCACCCGCAGGCTCAGCACCCCTAGCAGCACCTGATTCGACAGCTACCTCGACAGGCTCGACAGGGTCTACCTGGGACACACCTGAGGGGGCAGGACCCTGAGGGGGGAGGGGGTCTACTGGAGGAGTACCTGGTGCTAGGAAGAGTGGTGGGGGGGGGAGAGAGGTAGTGCGGTAGGGAAAGAGACGGTAATAAGGCACCGACTCATCAAACGTGACGTCCTGAGAGGACCGAACACGACGCGAGGTGGGATGGTAGAACTGCCACCCGGGTGCATCAGGGGGGAAGCCAAGGAATACGCAGGGAACGGCACGGGAGGACAGCATGTCTGCTGAAGTATCGCGGACAAAAGCTCGCGATCCCCAGACACGGAACACAGACGCATCGCCAACCTTCCCCGTCCACCGCAGAGTAGGTGTGGTCTCCGGCAAGGAGACACGAGGCTGAAGGTTGATCTGATGCGCAGCGTACTGAACCACGAACGGCCACAGAAAATGGGGAGCAACTGTATGGATCATGGACGTACGAGCGACGTCCATGACCATGCCAATGCGGCGCTCAGCAATCCCATTTTGCTGTGGGGAGGCCGGAAGCGTGAACGTCTGGCGGATGCCCTCCGCACGACAGAAGGCCCTCAGAAGGTCGGAGGAAAACTCACCACCTCTGTCTGAGTGCAGACGCAGAACAGGAAGGTCCGAGCCGAAACTCTCGCTGAGCTGGCGACGGGTACCGCGGATCCAGTCGATCAACAACTCAGGGACCTCACCCTTGCTGCGTAAGGGGAAGACTGTGGTGTAACGCGAGTAGTCGTCAACGACCAGAAGGAAGTAACGCTCGTGACCCTGTCCATGGACGCGGGCTGGGCCCCACACGTCCATGTGAAGAGTCTGCAGAGGAGCCTCAGTCGGAGGGAACGAGGAGGAGTGAGGGGCGGCGCGCTGCCGGCCCTCGATACAAGGAACACAGGTGGGGGCAGGCCCCGGAGGAAGGGGAGGGAGGGACCGGGGGAGACCCGAGACAAGGGTACGGGAGGCCATACCTCGAAGACGAGGTAGGGAGGGGTGACCAAGGCGGTGGTGCCAAAGGAGAGTCTCGTGTGATAGAGGACGACACGAGCAGGGGGCAGACACTGGACTAGACCTGGACGCGGCAGAAAACACCTGACCAGACGCGGCTACCTGACCAGACACAACAACCGGAGGAGACGCAATAGTCAGTGTGTACAGACTCGACCCAGGCCGACGGGTGAACGTGGCTAGGTGGCGGCCCGTCTGAGAGCAAGTGCAGGGAGTCACACGCTGACCTCCAGGGGTGAACTGGTCAACCCACGCGTCCTGGAGGTCAGCTCCACTCACCAGGTTCGTAGAGAACGAGGGGAGGTGGAGTCCCGACAGCAAGCCTGACATGGCCACAGGACACGGTAGAACCGTGGAAGAGTGCGCAAGGACTGGCCCCCCAGAGGGGTCAGCCAGGGAGACTGCGATAGGCCAACTGAGCGGCGTGAGTGTGGTGCTGTCGCGGAAGAAGGAGCGCGAAGCACCAGAGTCAAGTGTGAAAGTGTGCAAGGCCTCAGTAGGTGCAGTACCAGAGAGAGCAGACTCACCAGCACCTGGAGCAGCAAACTCACGAAAGAGGAGGAAGAGGAGTGAGGGTGGTACTGTCACGAAAGAAACCGCGTGAGGCGCTGTAGTCCACCGTGAAAGTGTGCAAGGCCTCAGCAGGCGCGGTACCAGGGAGAGTACCAGACTCACTAGCACCTAGAGCAGCAGCGGCTATACCTGGGTCACGCGGCACACACCGGTAACAGTCACCCTCAGCACTAACAGACAAAGCATACATAGCAGAAATAATAGCATCAAAGTCTAGGTCAGAGATAGCAATCCTAGACTTAAGTAGATCTGCCCAGCGATGGAGCTCGACGTCGTCACCAAACTTAGCACGCCAAGCTTCGTCGAGGCAAGAGAAGCAGCGGTGCTGAGTGTGGAGCAGCCCGCAAGTCTGACCAGCACGGTCACCCGTGCGAATGACATACGGGCAACTACCCCCAGATGCCCCACGCAGAACCCACTCACGAAGCTGCTAGGGAGACGGGGACTCGCTTCGACGCTGCTGCTGCTGACGCTGGCCACCCCCAGAACCGACACGCCGAGTGCCACTCCCACCGCTACCTATCCTACCGCCTCCACTGCCGCCACTCCCACCGCTGCCTCCACCACCGCCACCAGAGCCCCCACTCCCGCCAACAATCCCACCGCCGCCACCAGCTCCACTGCTGCCCCCACCACCACTCCCGTTGCCACCTCCACCACCGCAGCTGCCACGTCCACCGCCCCGGCCACCCTTGCCCTTGCTGTTGCGGCGCTTCGCACTAGCAGAAGCAGCCCCGACGTCCTCAGGAACAGAGACGTCTGCAGCAGCAGCAGAGGCATAGGAGGGGGCAAGGGGGGAGGGGGAACACCCATCAAAGAAGGGCGGGCGCGGAGTGCCACGAGGAGCACCTACAACAACTGCACTAGTCTCAATTGCGAGGAGATGCTGCTCAAGGAGGTCAACAGTGAGGGAGGTGGGGTCAAGAGAGAGGAAGTGGTCCCTGACAAAGCGAAGAGAGTGAGGGAGGCGGGTGACTATAAAGTAGAGAGTGATGTACATCGGGGGCGGGTTCTGAGAAGAAACGAGGAATGAAATGACTAAGTGAAAGTTGGGTACAAGAAGCAAACCCTAGAAAACTGTACCCCATATGTGCTACCCCACTATAGCCTACAGTAGCTATGTCATATAAATCTGACACACCCCCATAGGCAAAGTGGGGGAGAACAAGGGGTCACAAGACCAGTCAAGCAAAGCAAAGCAAAAACAAGCTCAGGGTGGATCACAAAGTCACCACACATTCCGAGCACAAGTTCAAGGCCACAAGGCCAGTTCACAAGCAGGAGTACACATATATATAAAAAGGCTAGACAAACAAGAGCAGGTATATATATATGTAACAGTACAAGCAAGGTCAAGAGGTGAGCAAGTGAGGCAAGGTAGGCACAAGGCCAAGCTGAGTACATAAGCGCTGATGGTCACAAGGCGCAAGTGCCTTGGTGAAGATATCAGCAGTGTTGGCCTCAGAGGCCACGTACGCAAGACGCAGCTGACCACGCTGCTGCAGCTCACGAGCAAGAAAGTAGCGGAGAGCAATGTGCTTCGTTCTGTGCTCCAGTCGCTGCTCCCGACACAAGGCCAGCATGGCCTTGTTGTCTACGTACAGCACTGGAGGAGAACGAGGCAACTCTCCGAGGCCAGTCAGCAGGTAGGTGAGCCAGCGAAGCTCCTGTGCAGCCATGGCTCCTGCGTAGATCTCAGCCTCACAACTGGAGCCGAGAACAGAAGACGAGCGAGTAGCCCGCCACAAAACAGAGCCGGAACCAAGGCTGAAGGTGTAACCCTGTGACGACCGCTGCGTAGCCTGGTCGTCAGCCCAAGAAGCGTCTGCGTGCCCAGTAAGGACCACTGGACTCTGCCCTCCAAGCACAAGCCCCATGCCCGACGTACTGCACAAGTAGCGCAACACCCTCTTCGCTGCAGCCATGTGCTCCGGTCTGTGTCTCCCAGGAGCAACATAGCGTGCAAGAATGCTAAGAGGGTATGCAAGGTCAGGTCGTGTGCAGGTCATCAGGTACATGAGGCAGCCAACAAGCTCTGGGTACGGGCCACTCGACTCTACGGACTCATCCGAAGGCAGAGCTGAGAGCGAGTGGCGAGTAGGCAGAGGAGTGGCCTGAGGCGAGGAGTACGTGAAGCCGAAGCGCTGAAGGACCTGCTGCACCATGTGTGACTGAGTCAGGGTAATGGTGCGGCGTGCTCTGTCCCGAGTGATCTGCAAGCCAAGGTAGCTGCGCAGTTCACCCAGGTCAGTGCACGTGTGTCTCTTCTGCAGCTCGGACTTCACGTGGGCTAGTCCAGCAGTGTCAGCTGTGGCAAAGACCAAGTCGTCGACGTACACGAGGATGTAGAACGGCGGCAAAGAAGTGTCGGTGCGCAGAAACAGCGACGGGTCGGCAGTAGAGGGAGCAAACCCAAGAGCTGCAAGTGTAGTCCTCAGTGTGTCGTGCCACTCACGCGGTGCCTGGCGGAGACCGTAGACTGGCCGCCGTAGGCTCCACTGGGTGCCAGGAGGAAAAGACCCAGTGAAGCCAGGTGGGCGACGCAGCCAGATCTCCTCGTGCAGGCTGCCCTGCAAGAAAGCAGTGCTGAAGTCAAGAGAGTGTAGCTCGTAGTCACGGTGAGCAGCTACGTGCAGCAGTACCCGAAGAGTGGTCATCTTCGGGGTGGGAGAGAAGGTCTGAAAGTAGTCAACTCCCTGCCGCTGACTGAAGCCACGAGCCACGTAACGCGCCTTGAAGACAGGCGGAGAACCCGGCGGTCGCTTCACCCTGAAAATCCACATGCCACTGACGATGTTCGCCCCAGGAGGGGGAACAGCGTCAACGTAGGTGCCTGTGGACTTCCAGGAAGCCATCTCTGCGTCCATAGCTGCCTGCCACTGAGAGGAGTAGGGACCCTCTATCGCCTCCGCGTAAGAGCGCGGAGTCGGGATGTCAAGTGCATCCGGGTCTCCCTCAGGGGTAAGCAGTACGGACACGAGATGAGGTGAAGCAGCGGCCAAGCACTGGAACTCCTCCTGCCTGTCCTCAAGGACGTCTGTGCCAAGGGCACACTCACCCCCGACGGACGGAGGACAGACAGACTCAGACTCAGCAACAAGACTGGCGACGTAGTCTAGGCGACAGCGAGCAGCAAAGTCGACGAGCTCAGCAACTAGAGCAGACGCAGCAGTGGACTCAAAGGAAGGGTCAGTGACAACCGTAGCAAGGAGACGCGTGACAGTAGGACTGGCAGCGCGAAGAGAGTCCGACTCCGGGTCGGCAAGAGTAGGAAGAGAAGACTCAGGAGGAGAAGGTAAAGGGGCACGCAGAGGAGCAGTGGACGGACGCAGAGACATCCGGTGCGTGCCAGGGACAGGAGGAGGACGCTGACGCGAACCGCGACCACTAGTGCGAGCAGCACGGACAGGCGACGCAGGGCGAGACGCAGGCTCACGACGCTCAGCAAGACCTCCAGTAGGACCAGTGTAGGGAGACGGAGCAGGCAGTGGGGAGGCCGGCTGTAACTGTAACTGCGACGGGACAGGCTGTGGACACTCTAAGGGAGGAGGAGGACCAGTAGAAGGCGGGAGACCAAGAACCTGCTGAAGGAGCGGAACGAAGTACGGCCGAGGCCGCGCGGCGACTCCAGACACAGGAGGGACAGCACCAGCACCCGCAGGGGCAGCACCAGCACCAGTAGCAGCTCCAGCTCCAGAACCCCCAGCAGCACCAGTAGTACCCCCAGCAGGACCGCCTCCAGGACCGACAGCAGTAGCCTCCGCGCCAACACCCGCAGCAACTCCAGCTCCAGAAGTACCCGCAGGTCCAGCAGCTCCAGTACTCCCAGTACGAGCACCTCCGGGACCCGTGGCACCAGCTCCCTCAGAAGCAACAGAACCTCCAGTACCCGCAGCACCTCCAGCTCCAGCAGCTCCAGCAGCTCGCCTCCAGCGCCGGGCAAACCACTCACGTAGCTCCTGGGGAGAGAGTGGCTCTCGGCGAGAGGGAGCACCCGGTGAACCGCCAGGCACAGCACCACCAGGCGTAGCACCCCCAGGCTCAGCACCTCCAGGCGTAGTACCCCCAGGCTCAGCACCCCCAGACGCAGCACCCCCAGGCTCAGCACCTCCAGGCGTAGTACCCCCAGACTCAGCACCCCCAGGCTCAGCACCCCCAGGCTCAGCACCCCCAGGCGTAGCACCCACACGCTCAGCACCCCCAGAGTCAGCACCCCCAGGCTCAGCACCCTCAGCAGCACCAGAGTCACCAGCGACCTCGACAGGCTCAACAGCGTCTACCTGGGACACACCTGAAGGGGCAGGACCCTGAGGGGGGAGGGGGTCTACCGGGGGGGGACCTGGTACAAGGAAGAGTGGTGGCGGGGGGAGGGACGGAGTGCGGTAGGGGAAGAGGCGGTAGTAGGGGACCGACTCGTCGAACGTGACGTCCTGGGAGGACAGAACACGGCGAGAGGTGGGGTGGTAGAACTGCCACCCTGGGGCGTCAGGGGGGAAACCCAGGAAGACGCAAGGAGCAGCACGAGGGGACAGCTTGTCCGCAGACAAGTCGCGGACAAACGCCCGAGATCCCCAGACACGGAACGCAGACGCATCGCCAACCTTCCCCGTCCACAGCAAAGCTGGGGAGGTCTCCGGCATGGAGACCCTGGGCTGAAGGTTGATCTGATGCGCCGCGTACCGAACCGCAAACGGCCACAGAAAATGGGGGGCAGCCGCATGCATCATGGACGTACGGGCGACGTCCATGACCATGCCAATGCGGCGCTCAGCAATCCCATTTTGCTGTGGAGAGTCCGGAAGCGTGAAGGTCTGGCGGATGCCTCGTGCACGACAGTAGGCTCGCAGAAGGCCAGAGGAGAACTCTCCGCCTCTGTCAGAGTGCAGATGCAGAACAGGAAAGTCCGAGCCAAAGCTCCGCCTGAGCTGGAGACGAGCTGCGCGGATCCAGTCGATCAACACCTCAGTGACATCACCCTTGCTGCGCAAGGGGAAGACTGTGGTGTAACGCGAGTAGTCGTCAACCACCAGCAGGAAGTAGCGCTCGTGACCCTGTCCACGGACGCGGGCCGGGCCCCACACGTCCATGTGAAGCGTCTGCAGCGGGGCCTCTGTCGGAGGAAACTGGGAGGAGTGAGGGGTAGCCCGCTGCCGTCCCTCGACACAGGGGACGCAGGTAGGGCCTGGCCCCGGAGGAAGGGGAGGGAGGGACCGGGGAAGACCAGAGACAAGGACACGGGAGGCCATGCTCCGGAGACGAAGCAGGGAGGGGTGGCCAAGGCGGTGGTGCCAGAGGAGAGTCTCGTGAGACAGGAGGCGACACGAGCAGGGGGCAGACTCAGGACCAGACCTGGACGCTGCAGCAAACACCTGACCCGACGCAGCTACCTGACCAGACGCAGGGACTGGAGGAGACGCAGTGGTCAGTGTGTACAGGCTCGACCCTGGTCGACGTGTAAACGTGGCCAGGTGGCGGCCTGTCCGAGCGTCCGTGCAGTGGGTCACCCGCTGACTCGCAGGAGTGAACTGGTGAACCCCCGCATCCTGTAGGTCAGCACCACTCACCAAGTTCGTAGAGAACGAGGGGAGGTAGAGACCAGACAGGGTGCCAGAGGGGGCCACCGGACACGGGAGGACAGTGGAGAAGTGAGCAAGGACAGGACCCCCAGAGGGGTCTGCCAGGGAGACCACAACTGGCCGGCCAAGCGGCGTGAGTGTGGTGCGGTCTCGAAAGAAGGAGCGAGAAGCCCCCGAGTCAAGTGTGAAGGTGTGGGAGGCCGAAGCCGACGCAGAACCTGAGAGAGCAGACTCACCAGCACCTGAGGGAGCAGACGCACCTAGAGCAGCAGCCTCGCTAGCACCTAGAGCAGCAGCCTCACCAGTACCTAGAGCAGCAGTCTCAATGCCCGGGTCGGGCGGAAAACACCGGTAACAGTCACCCTCATCACTAATAGTCACAGTATACACGGCAGCAAGAATAGCATCAAAGTCAAGGTCAAAGACAGCTACACCCGCCCTAGACAGCTCACCCCAGCGGGGGATCTCTGTGGCCTCAGGGAACTGGTGACGCCAAGCGTCCGTGAGGCGGCCAAAGCAGCGCTGGGTGGAGTGCGCACCCCCGCACTGCTCACCCGCGCGGTCGCCGGTGCGCAGGACGTAGGTGCACGGACCAGCACCCCCACCCCTCTGGTGTGCAGTGTACCACTCACGGAGCTGCTGAGGGGAGGGGACGTCACGAGTGCGCTGCTGCTGCTGCTGGCGCTGACCACCACCGGAGCTGACCCTCTGCGCAGCGCCACCCCGACCAGCTCCACCTCCTCCGCCGCCTCCTCCTCCACCGCCGCCACCTCCGCTCCCTCCGCCACCACCGCTGCCTCCTGCGCCTCCACTGCCGCCACCTACACCTCCACCCCCGCCACCACTCCCACCGCCACCCCCACCTCCTCCACTACCTCCACCGCCGCCTCCACCGCCCCCGCTAGCTCCTCCAGCGCCCCTGCCCCCCTTGCCCCTGCCAGGGCGGCGTCTCCCGCTAGGGGTAGACGCTGCCCCAACCGACTCCAAACCAGCGAGGTCGGCCGCAGCAGCAGAGGCAACAGAGGGCAAAAGAGGGGAGGGGGAACACCCCTCAAAGATGGGGGTGCGAGGGTCACCACGAGAGGCTCCTACAGCGACTATGCTCTTTTCTGCTGCTAGGAGGGCCTTCTCGAGGAGGTCAACGGTGAGAGTGGTGGGACAAACCGAGAGGAAGTGGTCCCTGACTACGCGAAGGGAGTCAGGGAGACGGGTGACTATGTAGTAGAGGGTGATGTACATGGGGGGGGGGTTCTTGGCGCAGAACTCAGCAGGAAGCGCAGCGCGGTAGCGAGTGTCACTAGAGCGGAGGTGCGTAATGAGGTCAGCGACTGTGGGAAAGGCAGCAAGGTCAGGGAAGAGGTACGGTAGCATGAGGCGGCTCAGTGCAGCAGTGGCAGGGGAGGAGTAGCGTGCAACTACAGCGTCGTACAAGGTCTGAGCACTCTTGTACTGGCTAAAGTGCGCACGCTCAGAGGTAGGGAGGTGGCGACGCACAGCAAGACGTGCAGCAGCATCGCGCGTGGCCCACTGTGAGCGAACGGTGGCGTCAGCATCAGCAGCGGGGGCAGGAGAGGCACCAGAAGTGAGGTCAAAGAGGGAGAGGCCGTCTGCTCTGTCGCACTGTAAGAAAAGCTGCAGGTCATCTATCCAGACGTCAAAGGCAATGGCCCGACCCTCAGCGTCAAAAGCGAGGACACTAGGGGTAGCCATGACAGCAGTAGACTAGCAGTGCAAACAGTAGGGCGAGGGCAGTGCTGTGAGAGAGGCGCTGCTCTTACCGGACAGGGCGGTTCGGGCGGCTCGGCTGCAGGGCGGCTCGGCGGCTCGGCGGCTCGGCGGCTGGGCGGCTCGGCGGCGGGGCGGCTCGGCTGCTGGGCGGCTCGGCTGCGAACAGGGCGGCTCGGCGGCTGGGCGGCTCGGCGGCTCGGCAGCTGGGCGGCTCGGCTGCTGGGCGGCTCGGCTGCTGGGCGGCTTGGCTGCTGGGCGGCTCGGCGGGGCCGCTGAGAGGGCGGCGTCCGGGGCCGCTGGGAGGAGGCGGCGGGGCCGCAAAGGTAAGTGGCGGGGCCGCGGAGGTAGGTGGCGGGGCCGCGAAGGTAGGTGGCGGGGCCGCGAAGGTAGGTGGCGGGGCCGCACAGGTAGGTGGCGGGGCCGCGGAGGTAGGTGGCGGGGCCGCACAGTGAGGTGGCGGGGCCGTGAAGGTAGGTGGCGGGGCCGCACAGGTAGGTGGCGGGGCCGCGGAGGTAGGTGGCGGGGCCGCACAGTGAGGTGGCGGGGCCGCGAAGGTAGGTGGCGGGGCCGCACAGGTAGGTGGCGGGGCCGCGGAGGTAGGTGGCGGGGCCGCACAGTGAGGTGGCGGGGCCGCGAAGGTAGGTGGCGGGGCCACACAGGTAGGTGGCGGGGCCGCACAGGTAGGTGGCGGGGCCGCGGAGGTAGGTGGCGGGGCCGCGGAGGTAGGTGGCGATGGGCGCGACGGGCGCGACGGGCGCGACGGGCCGAAAGGGCGGCGCGACTCGGGCCGGCGCAAAACGCGCTCCGGGCAGGAAAAAAAAAATTTTGTGGTGGTGGGCCCTAGGAATCGTTCCCATTAGGGAACCTGCTCGATACCATGAGAAGAAACGAGGAATGAAATGACTAAGTGAAAGTTGGGTACAAGAAGCAAACCCTAGAAAACTGTACCCCATATGTGCTACCCCACTATAGCCTACAGTAGCTATGTCATATAAATCTGACAGGTTCCTGTCAAGGAACTCAGCAGGAACGGCAGCGCGGCAGCGAGCGTCACTAGCGCGAAGGTGGGAAACAAGGTCCTTGACTGTGGTAAAGGCGGACAGGTCGGGGAACAGGTAGGGTAGAAGAAGGCGGCCTAGAGTAGCAGTAGCAGGGGAGGAGTAGCGAGCGACTACAGCGTCGTACAGTGCCTGCGCTGTCTTGTGCTGTCCGAAGTGAGCGCATTCAGCTAATGGCAGGTGGTTGCGAATGGCTAAGCGGGCAGCACCGTCACGAGTAAGCCACTGTGAGCGAGTCGAACTGTCAGCTGTGACGGGAGGGGCAGTAGCAGCGCCTGACGCTAGGTCAAACAGCGAGACACTGTCCTTAGAATCGCTCAGTAGGTACAGCTGCAGGTCGTCTAGCCACGTATCAAACTGAACCGGTCTGCCCTCATGATCAAACGCGAGAACCCGAAGGGAAGCCATAGCTGTGCAGCACGCAGGATAGCAGTAGCAGCAGTAGCAGCAGCAGTAGCAGCAGTAGCAGTAGCAACAGTGACAGTAGGGCAAGGGGCCGACGGGGCCGGGCGCGGGCTAGGGACGGGGCCGGGCGAGAGCTAGGTACGGGGCCTGGCGCTGGGCTAGGGACGGAGCCGGGCGCGGGGCTAGGTACGGGGCCGGGCGCGAGGTAGGAACTGGGCCGGGCGCGGGCTAGGCACGGGGCCGTGTGCGGGCTAGGTACAGGGCCGGCGCTGGGCTAGGGACGGGGCCGGGCGCTGGGCAGGTACGGGGCTGGGCGCTGGGTGCGGAACGGGGCCGGGCGCGGGGCTAGGTACGGGGCCAGGCGCGGGCTAGGTACTGCGCTGGGCGCGAGCGAGGGACTGGGCCGGGCGCGGGCTAGCTCCGGGGCCAAGCGCGGGCTAGGTACGGGGCCGGGCGCTGGGCTAGGGACGGGGCCGGGCGCTGGGCAGGTACGGGGCCGGGCGCGGGGCGAGGTACGAGGCCGGGCGCGGGCTAGGTACTGGGCCGGGCGCGGGCTAGGTACGGGGCCGGGCGCTGGGCTAGGGACGAGGCCGGGCGTTGGGCAGGTATGGGGCCGGGCGCTGGGCGCGGAACGGGGCCGGGCGCGGGGCGAGGTACGGGGCCGGGCGCGGGCTAGGTACTGGGCCAAGCGCGGGCTAGGTACGGGGCCGGGCGCTGGGCTAGGGACGAGGCCGGGCGCTGGGCAGGTACGGGGCCGGGCGCTTGGCGCGGAATGGGGCCGGGCGCAGGGCTAGGTACGGGGCCGAGCGCGGGTTAGGTACTGGGCCGAGCGGGGGGCTAAGGACCAACGAGGCCGGGCGCGGGGCTAGGTACGGGGCCGGGCGCGGGCTAGGTACGGGGCCGGGCGCGGACTAGGGACGGAGCCGGGCGCGGGCTAGGTAGGAGGCCGGGCGCGGGGCTAAGGGCCAACGGGGCCGGGCGCGGGCTAGGGACGGGGCCGGGCGCGGGCTAGGGACGGGGCCGGGCGCGGGCTAGGGACGGGGCCGGGCGCTGGTGTCGACGGGCCGCGGGCTAGGGGTCGACGGGCTGTGTAGGCTAGGATAGGGTCGACGGTGTCAGAATATTATGTTTCTCTAGTCTGCAGTGGGGTACTCTGTAGTGAGTACAACCCTGTTAGGGTTTTCTATTTGTATCCCAATGCTTTCTAGTGCAATCATCCTTTCTCACTTATTTCTCTCGTCAATTCTCTCACATGGTATAGAGCAACTTTCGATCCTAAGGGCCCACCACGTCTTCAACTTTTTTTTCCTCACCTTCCTGCCGCGCGCGTCGCGCCTACCCTTAAGGCCCCGTAAGGCCCCGTCAGGCCCCGTTTACGGCCCCGTTTATGGCCCCACTTACGGCCCCGTACGGCCCCTTAAGGCCCCTCCGTCCCCGTCAGGCCCCGTCGGCCCCGTTTACGGCCCCGTAAGGCCCTGTACGGCCCTGTTAGGTCCCGTAAGGCCTCGTTTACGGCCCTGCTTAAGGCCCCGTAAGGCCTTGTAAGGCCCCGTCGGCCCCGTTTATGGCCCCGTAAGGCCCCTTAAGGCCCCGTTAGGCCCCGTAAGGCCCCGTTTACGGCCCCGCTTACGGCCCCGTCGGCCCCGTTTACGGCCCCGCTTAAGGCCCCGTAAGGCCCCGTAAGGCCCCGTCGGCCCCGTTTACGGCCCCGTAAGGCCCTGTTAGAGGCCCCGTCAGGCCCCGTCAGGCCCCCACCCACCCTGTTGCGGCCCTGTTCCGGCCCTGCCCCGGCCTTACCCTGACCTGTCGCGGCCCTGCTGCGGCCCTGTCGCAGCCCTGTCTCGGCCCCTTCTACGGCCCTGCTCCGCCCCGACCCCGGCCTTGCCCCAACGCTGTCGCGGCCCCTCGTCGCGGCCCACCGTCGCGGCCCCCTGTCACAGGCCCCTGTCGCGCCCCCCCCCCCCCGTACAGGCCCCGTCGCCCGGCGCCGCCCCTGTCCCGAGCCTTTCACGGCCCTGCCCCGACCCTGTCGCGGCCCGTTTGGTCCGTCGCGGCCCCCCCCCCCACCTTCGCGGCCCGTTAGGCCCCTTCGCGGCCCGCCCAGGCCCTTCCCCGGCCCCTTTCTCGGCCCGTTAGGCCCCGTCGCGGCTTGTCGCGGCCCCTTCGCGGCTCGTTAGGCCCCTTCGCGGCCCGCCCCGGCCCTTCCTCGGCCCCGTCCTGGCCCTGTCCCGGACCTGCCCTGACCCAGGCCCCGCCCTCATGCCAGTCGTGGCGCACCAGGGGCCTGTGCACCGCCCCCCCCCGCTCGCCACGCAAGGCGACGAGAGGGGCGACCTGGGGGGGCGCGCGTCGCCCCTTCTTCCGCCTGCTCTGGCGCCCTGGGAGGCCGCGCGTCAGCCCCCGTACTCCTACCCCCCCCCCCCCCTCCCTCAGGTCGCCTCCACAGGCGACGGGAGGGGCGACCTGGAGGGGGGCCCACGCGTCGGAGCAGCCGCCCCTGGTGCAGCCGCCCCTGGAGCAGCCGCCCCTGGTGCAGCCGCCCCTGGTGCAGCCGCCCCTGGAGCAGCCGCCCCTGGTGCAGCAGCCCCTGGAGCAGCCGCCCCTGGTGCAGCCGCCCCTGGTGCAGCCGCCCCTGGAGCAGCCGCCCCTGGTGCAGCCGCCCCTGGAGCAGCCGCCCCTGGTGCAGCCGCAGTGCAGGGGGAGGGGATCTGCGGCACCAGCCCCCCCCCCCCCCCCCCCCCTTCCATGGGGATGGCGGGGAGAAGGGGGGCAAGCTTGGAGGTCCAGGGGGAGGCAGGAGGGGAACTGCAGCACAAGGTCCCCCACCCTTCTCCTCCCTCCCCCTGCTGCGGGTGCAGCAGTGGGGGGGGAGGGGATCTGCGGCACCAGCCCTCCCCCCCCCCCCCCCCCTTCCATGGGGATGGCGGTTGCGGCAGTGGGGTGAGGGGACCTGCAGCACCAGCCCCCCCTCCCCCCCCCTCCTCTCCGCCCTTTTCTCCTCTCCCTCCCCCTGCTGCGGGTGCAGCAGTGGGGGGGAGGGGATCTGCCATCCCCCTGGTGCGGATGCGGCAGTGGGGGGAGGGGACCTGCAGCACCTGCCTGCCCCCCCCCCCGCCCCCCCCCCCCCCCCCCCCCCCCTCCCCCCCCCCATCTCTCTGCTGCGGGTGCAGCAGTGGGGGAGGGTATGGGGGTGGCGGGTGTGGCCAACCCGCCGGCCCTGCTGCGCCCCGCGCGCCCTGCTGCCCTGTGCGCCCCGTGCTGCCCTGTGCGCCCCGTGCGCCCTGCTGCCCTCTGCAAGCGCCATGCACAGCACCCCCCCCCCCCCCCCCCCCCCCTCCTTCTCCTCCATCCCCTGCTGCAGGTGCAGCAGTGGGGGAGGGTATGGGGGTGGCGGGTGTGTGGCATCCCCTGCTCCTCCTCCTACTCCGTCTCCCACTGCTGCAGCTGCCGCTGAGGGGGGTGGGTGTGTGTGAGTCAACGGAGTGGTGCTAGGGGGTGGAGTGTGAGTGAACCTAGGGGTGCAGCAGGGGGTGTGTGAAAGGGGGGTGGGACAGTTGGGGGAGGTTGAATGGAGGCGGTCGTCGTGTCGTCAGCAGCACCAGTAGTCCGGGGCGCTGCTCCGGTAGCCCAGTCGTAGCCAGCTGCGCCAGTCGCCCGTGGGTCCGTTGCTCCTGCCGCTCAGAGTTAGCCGCCGAGCCAGTTACTCCTGTAGTCCAGGGCACTGTTCCGGTAGCCACTGTGCCAGTGTGACTCCTGTTGCCCGTGTGTCTGCAGCTTCAGCCGTCGCCTCCTATCTCCTCTCCTCTTACAGTCCCGCCTCCTCCTCACTTGCCCTCTGTGATAGCCTCTAGCTTGGCTTATAATTGTGAACTTTAAACTGTTGCTTGTGCTCAGAATGTGTGGTGACATTGTGATCCACCCTGAGCTTATTTTGCTTTGCTTCTTGTGCTGATCATACCCCACTTTGACTATGGGGGTGTGTCAGAATATTATGTTTCTCTAGTCTGCAGTGGGGTACTCTGTAGTGAGTACAACCCTGTTAGGGTTTTCTATTTGTATCCCAATGCTTTCTAGTGCAATCATCCTTTCTCACTTATTTCTCTCGTCAATTCTCTCACAGACGGGCCGGGCGCGTAGGCTAGGATCGACGGGCCTAGGGGGGTTACTAGCAGCGTAGCAGGTGGTGGGCCCAAGGGACCTGCTCTGATACCATATCAAAGTAACGAACGAGAATGAATGAACTATGAAACAGTTGGGTACAAGTACTAACCCTAATTGGGTTGTACCCCTTATGGGCTACCCCACTACAGCCTAAACAAATGTATAAGCTATATCTTCTGACAACTAGACCACTGGGATAAAAGGGCTTGTTAAGTAGCGGGTCAGTGCGCCCATAACCCCCCAGGACAACGAGCCTGTAACCCTTCCCTAGGATCAATCGGGGATCACCCGTGGACGTCTGACACCCTCCCGCACTGGGATCCCCGAAGTGCACACACTGGGATTCGAACCCGAGACCTTCACTCTGATACCATGTTAGAATCCCAGTCACTAGACCACTGGGATAAAAGGGCTTGTTAAGAAGCGGGTCAGTGCGCCCATAACCCCCCAGGACAACGAGCCTGTAACCCTTCCCTAGGATCAATCGGGGATCACCAGTGGACCTCTGACACCCACAGGGTCACCTCCAAAGGTCTCGAGTTCTTGGTAGAACAACCCCTATCCAAGGGTCCGTGTATGTAGAGGAATTCCCAAAGCATGAGAACATACATGCTCATTTAGAGCATTTCCAAAATCTTTTGTGTAGTGTTAGACGATTGATTGGATCGTGTGCAGGCATATCTCTCCACGTCAATACGTTGATAGAGCAATATTTACCCGTAAAGTTGCACAAAAGGTTGTTTAAGAATTGATGACAATCAAACACAAGCACACATTAATAGAAATACTAATGCATGAGCAAAGGCAAACACTAAGCAGTTGTTAAACTGTAATATAGGAGTTTGCCATGTTGTCTTGGAAAAATGGTTGTGAAACTTAGGCCACATTTGCCTTGATCTGCTTCAAATTAGACTTCATCCAAATGCCCCTGCTGTCTCCCCTCGTGAGCACTCATGAATTCCCACAAGTATTTATGAAGGCTCATGTGGGAAAACCCTTTTCCCAATCAGGACACGAAATTTACTAGTTTGTACCTTTGTCAAAATCATCACGCAAAGTGGCGTGACTTTCTGGCAAAACCTTTTGATTGCAAAGTCAGCGCGGGATACAGTTTTTTCAACCGAAATCCCGAGCAACCCCCGTGCCAGCCACCATAACCGAGACATTTTGATGGGCTCCTTTCCTCCCCTCTCTTCTACTCAACCGCCCTCCATTTCCTCACCTCTCTCCCTCTCAACTGCCCTCTCTTTCCTCCCCTCTCTCCCACTCAACTGCCCTCTCTTTCCTCCCCTCTCTCCCACTCAACTGCCCTCCCTTTCCTCCCCTCTCTCCAACTCAATTGCCCTCCCTTTCCTCCCCTCTCTCCCACTCAACTGCCCTCCCTTTCCTCCCCTCTGTCCCACTCAAATGCCCTCCCTTTCCTCCCCTCTCTCCCACTCAACTGCCCTCCCTTTCCTCCCCTCTATCCCACTCAACTGCCCTCCCTTTCCTCCCCTCTCTCCCACTCAACTGCCCTCCCTTTCCTCCCCTCTCTCCCACTCAACTTCCCTCCCTTTCTTCCCCTCTATGCCACTCAACTGCCCTCTCTTTTCTCCCCTCTCTCCCACTCAAATGCCCTTTCTTTCCTCCCCTCTCTCCCACTCAACTTCCCTCCATTTCGTCCCCTCTCTCCCTCTCAATTGCCCTCCCTTTCCTCCCCTCTCTCCCACTCAATTGCCCTCCTTTTCCTCCCCTCTCTCCCACTCAATTGCCCTCCCTTTCCTCCCCTCTCTCCCACTCTACTGCCATCCCTTTCCTCCCCTCTCTCCCACTCAAATGCCCTCCTTTTCCTCCCCTCTCTCCCACTCAAATACCCTCCTTTTCCTCCCCTCTCTCCCACTCAACTGCTCTCCCTTTCTTCCCCTCTATGCCAATCAATTTCCCTCTTTTTCTTCCCCTCTCTCCCACTCAACTGCCCTTTCTTTCCTCCCCTCTCTCCCAATCAACTTGCTTTTCTTTCCTCCCCTCTCTCCCACTCAAATTCCCTCCATTTCCTTCCCTCTCTCCCACTCAATTGCCCTAAATTTCCTCCCCTATCTCCCACTCAACTGCCCTCCCTTTCCTCCCCTCTCTCCCACTCAACTGCCCTTCCATTCCTCCCCTATCTCCCACTCAACTGCCCTCCTTTTCGTCCCTCCCTCCCACTCAACTTCCCTCCCCTTCCTCCCCTCTCTTCCACCCAACTGCCCTCCATTTCCTCCCCTCTCTCCCACTTAACTGCCGTCCCTTTTCTCACCTCTCTTCCACCCAACTGCCCTCCATTTCCTCCCCTCTCTCCCACTCAACTACCCTCCCTTTCCTCCAATCTCTCCCACTCAACTGCCCTCCCTTTCCTCCCCTCTCTCCCACTCAACTTCCCTTTCTTTCCTCCCCTCTCTCCCACTCAACTTCCCTCCATTTCCTCCCCTCTCTCCCTCTCAATTGCCCTCCCTTTCCTCCCCTCTCTCCCACTCAATTGCCCTCCTTTTCCTCCCCTCACTCCCACTCAATTTCCCTCCCTTTCCTCCCCTCTCTCCCACTCTACTGCCATCCCTTTCCTCCCCTCTCTCCCACTCAAAGGCCCTCCCTTTCCTTCCCTCTCTCCCACTCAACTGCCCTCCGTGTCCTCCCCTCTCTCCCACTCAACTGCTCTCCCTTTCTTCCCCTCTATGCCACTCAATTTCCCTCTCTTTCTTCCCCTCTCTCCTACTCAACTGCCCTTTCTTTCCTCCCCTCTCTCCCACTCAACTTGCCTTTCTTTCCTCCCCTCTCTCCCACTCAACTTCCCTCCATTTCCTTCCCTCTCTCCCACTCAATTGCCCTCCCTTTCCTCCCCTCTCTCCCACTCAACTGCCCTCCCTTTCCTCCCCTCTCTCCCACTCAACTGCCCTCCCATTCCTCCCCTCTCTCCCACTCAACTGCCCTCCTTTTCGTCCCCTCCCTCCCACTCAACTGCCCTCCCCTTCCTCCCCTCTCTTCCACCCAACTGCCCTCCATTTCCTCCCCTCTCTCCCACTTAACTGCCGTCCCTTTTCTCACCTCTCTTCCACCCAACTACCCTCTCTTTCCTCCAATCTCTCCCACTCAACTGCCCTCCCATTCCTCCCCTCTCTCCCACTCAACTGCCCTCCCTTTCCTCCCCTCTATCCCACTCAAATTCCCTCCCTTTCCTCCCCTCTTTGCCACTCAACTGCCCTCTCTTTCCTCCCCTCTCTCCCACTCAACTACCCTCTCTTTCGTCCCCGCTCTCCCACTCAACTGCCCTCCCTTTCCTCCCCTCTCTCCCACTCAAATTCCCTCTCTTTCCTCCCCTCTTTCCCACTCAATTACCCCTTTTTCCTCCACTCCTTTCCCTCCTCGTCAATCCTCCCTTATCTCCCCGTATATCCTCCCCTCTCTTCTAGTCAAACGGTCTCCAAATCCCCCCATCTCTCCCTGCCGCTCGGCCCTCTCTCCTTTTCAATTCCCCTCCATATCCTCGATTCTCTCTGCTACTCACGCTTCGCTTCTTTTGCTCTATATTTTCAATCACCTCTTCTGCCTCCTCATTGCCACAATAAGCCACGTATATCTGCGTCCTTCGGATTGCGCTCGTTATCGCCCGCAATAACTCATTTCCGCCCGTGATGAGCCAAATGTGCAAATTTGCCCATAATTACCCATAAACGCGCAAATTTGGATACGATCGCGCATACTTGCCCATAATCACGCATCGCTCATTATTGCCTACAATCGCTTCACAAAGGCGCGCAGAGAGGGTTGGCAAACGGCCGTGGCAGTGAAGGTACGAACGCACATTGGAACAGCTCTAGGCTGTTAGTTTCTGAAGGCTAAAGCTTGGAGAGTCTAAAATGACAAGGTAAACTCAGTAGCATAAATTCTGTAAATTTCAGAAAGCAAGAATGGCATACAAGGGATGAACAGCTACTCTTATACACACTTCTATGACTACGGCGCCTTGAGAAGGTCGTTCAGGCCGCCATTGATCCTCTCTCTGCTGTCACCAGCAAGGAACGGAATATGTACAAGCAATGATGACAAGCCTATGCTCTATCCTAGCTGTTTATATAGAAACATACAAAATACAATCATGAGATAGATCTAGAAAGGTACTAGCTGACTTGGTCTTCGTCTTCATGATGATAATGCTTGGGACTTGTAATGCTGGAAAGTAGTTGCCGTTGCATGCGTTGTCTTCTTGCCTTGTTGTCGTAGTGCTTCTCTGGTTTCTTCTCTCTGCTGCTTTGCTGGTTGGAGTTTCACGTGTGCTTTGAGAAATCTCGAAGCGCACATTTCAGGTTGGGAGTTCCAACCTTGAATTTCACATTTCAGGTTGGGTTTTTGGCGAAAGTTACAAGTTCGCTAGTGAGCGGACTTTCCTGTGGCGAGTTCGCCTTCGCCCTGTAACACACATGCAGTCGACGACGGGTGCCCCGTACAGTCAACGACCCCATCCATGCATGGTGCAGCACGTGGTTGTCGAAACTCAACATGGCGGCTTTCCGGTAGTCGTGACCGAGCGACGAGGAGAGTCCACCCACGCAGAGCACTGTGCAGGGAGGCCGTTTGCTGACTGCTAAGGAGGTGATGCGCAGTGTGAAGGCTGTCTCCACGGGCGTTCGAGATCGCGGATGACGTTTTCGGCCGTGTAGGTCTCGAATCAGCCTCTCATTCACTATTGACTTAGTTGGGGAAGAGCGATGATGGTCGGGTGATTAGTGCTTGCTTCTGCTGCTAGTGGCGCCAATTGCCACGTTCTGAGTTTTTGGGATGTGCGTGACCTGAAAATTTGATCACTCGACATCGAGGTTTCCCGCGAAGGGAGAGCAATCTACACCTGAAAGCACAGTTTTCTGGACGAGAGTCCACTATAATAGCAATGCAAATGAAATGAGTTTGCAAAAAAAATATGGCGGCAAATAAATCTTCCTATTCTCCAAATCACCCTTAAGATGCCATGGCTACCAAGCTAACTTTGATGCTATAAAGGTCTATCAATTTCTTGCCTATCATCTACTTCAACTTAACCAACGAATTTGTCATGACAAGGCATGTAAGAAGATACATCTTTATGAAAAAAACGGGAATATTTGTCAGAATCCCAACCACTAGGCAACTGGGATAATAGGGTTGATTATTTAGCGGATCCATGCGCCCATAACCTCCAAGGCGAGCGAGCATGTAACCCTTCCCTAGGATCAATCGGGCATCCCCAATGCTGGTCTTCTAACACCCCCCTTCATAATAATGCCCTAGGACACGGCACAGTGGCAGCGCCAGCATGTGCACACAAAGGATTTGAACCCCAGACCTTCAATCTGATACCATCTAAGAATTAGTCAAATAAAATAGAATGACCAGGAAAAATAGGATACAAGTGTGAATGTTGAGAAAAGAGTTGTATTCTATACTAAACCTTACTACGAACATATCTAACAAAGATTTGAACATAATTTGACGCACGCCCCCATAGGCTAAGTCAAGGATATCAAAACGAGGAAAACGAAACACATGGTGACAAGACCTGTCAGGATAAGCATCGAAGTAAGAGATGCAACCCAGGGAGGCATGACTCGCCAGCCTCAAGACAAACGGCCACAAGGCCAGTTCAAGAGTTCACTGGTATATATAAATAGCAAAACAAGCAGAGAAAGACGCAAAAGATAAGCCTACAACAAAAGATGGCTTGTCCAAACAAGGCCAAGTTGTGTACAGAACCTGTGGTGGTAACCAAGCGGGCCTTAGTGAAGATGTCTGCAGTGTTGGCCAGTGAGGCCACAAAGGTCAAATAGTGCCTGGCCGCGTCGCTGTAGCTCTCACAACAGGAAGTACCGCTAGTCGATTGCTTCACTCTCCCCTCAAGTCGAGGCTCTTGACATAGGATGATCATGGCCTTGTTATCAGCGAACAAGGTCGGTGCAGAGCTAGGCCTCTCACATAGATATATGAGCAAGTAGGTCAACCATCGAAGCTCCTGAGCAGCCATGGCACTGGCGTAGATCTTGGCCTCAGCACTGGACGAAGCCACAGATGATGACCGGTTAGACCTCCACGGCACAGCTTCAGAGCCCAGGTTGAAGCCGTGCCCCGACTAGACTTGTAGGCCTCCAAGTCATCGGCGTAGGACGAGTCGCAGTGCCCGGTCAGTACTACTGGCTCTCTCCCTCTAAACACAATCCCCATGCACGCTGGCTCACAGCAGCCGCCTAGTGAGCAGGACGGTGTCTCCTGGTTGTAACAAAGCAAGGCAGGACACTGAGAGGATATGTGAGGTCCAGACGCGTACATGTCATCAGGTACATGAGCCAACCTACAAGCTCTGCGTAGGGATCACAACACTCAAACGGCTCGACTGGAAGAGGAGCGGTGAGTCGGTGGTCAACCGCCAAAGGACCTGCTGTACCATGTGAAACTGAATCAGTGTGATGGTGCGACCAGCTCTGTCCCTGGTGATCTGCAAGCCAAGGTCGTGGCATTTTTTACCAAGGTTAGTACGTGTGTATCTCTTCTGCAAATTGGACCTCACAAAAGCCAGAGTAGCTCTGTTTGCTATAGTGAAGACCAGGTCGTCAACATAGACAACAATGAACAAGGGAGTGGGGCCATAGCGCACGAACAGTGAAGGGTCGACCGACAAAGAACTGAAACCAAGGTCAGCAAGAGTGGTGTGCAGGGTGTCGTGCCACACACAAGGTGCATGGCGCAGTCCGTAGACTGATAGTCTTAGGTTCCACTGGGTCCAAGGTGGGAAAGTACCAGTAAAGCCAGGGGGACAATGTAGCCAGGTCTCCTTTTGTAGGCTACCCCGGAGAAAAGCACCAGAGAAGTCTACTGAGTGCAGATCGTCGTCTCGCTGTGTTGCAATGTATAGTAACACCCAAAGAGTAGTCATCTTTGGGGAAAGGGAGAAGGTCTAGAAGAAGTCTACTCCCTCACGCTGTCTGAAGCCTCTAGCCACGTATCGCGCCTTGAAGACATGCGCCAATTCAGGCGGCCGCTTCACCTTGAAGATCCACATGCCATCGACTATGTTCGTCCTAGGAGGGGGAATTGCGTCGACCTACGTGACTGTGGATCTCCAACATGCCATCTTTGAGTTCATGGCCGCTATCCTCTAAGAGGCCCACGGCCCCGACACTGCCTCATCGTAAGTGCGAGGAGTCGATATATTAAGGGCATCGGGGTCTCCATCAAGGACTAGCAGCATGGCACAGAGATGGAGAGAAGCAGCTGCCAGGAACTCCAGCTCAATTTTTCCTGTCCTATACGACGTCACTCCCTAGGGCAGACTTAGACCCAACAGATAGAGGACGGGAAGCCACCACGCGGGTGGCATAGTCAAGGCGGCGCGTGGCAGCAAAGTCAGTGACGGCGGCAATAAGAGACGAGACAGACGATAGAGGGGCAATGGTGTCCGCGACAAGAATACGGGAGACAACAGGACGAGCAGTATGGTAGTAGTCAGTGATAGGGTGAGAGGAGGCTGGTGTTGACAGGAGTTGGCCCCACCCTCGCTTGGGAAAAACTGGCTGTGTGGTCGGGTGTGTGGGAGGTGCAGCCGACCCTCTGCAGTATGCGAGATCTGGAGCTTCTGCACAGGTTGGGACAAGGACCTCGTACACAAGGTGAAGGGTTGCCTGTACACGAAGTGCACTAGGGAACCCATGCGAGAGTAACTGAAGCACCCGCGAGTGCAATGCAAACCTCTCGTGCACATGTGCAAGTGGCACAGCTGGTGCAGAGCTTCGCAGGAGTTCATCTGCGCAGGGTGGCGACTGACCCTTCTCACCCTCGCGAATGCACAAGAGAATTTCGGTTAGAAATTCGAATGTGCCCTAATTTCGACTAATGAGGAGCCGAATTTAGACCGAGGTGGTCGAGGAAGTGGTCTACGAAGGTCGACAACCCGCAACGGCGAAGGTCGTCGACCCGCGACGACGAAGGTCGTCGACCCGCGACGACGAAGGTCGTCGACCACCACGACAAAGGTCGTCAACCGATGATGACGAAGGCCATCGTCCTGCAGGGTTGCTGGGGACTTTACCCGGTCGACCGAGTTACCTACTCGACGAGGGTCTGCGGAGGTGCGCAAATGTTTTCGAGGTTCCTGTGACGAAGTCGATCGACGTGGCAGCACGTGGTCGACGTGGCTCGTCAGGTGCAACCGACGGCATGTAACTGACAACTTGCGCAATGTGCGCGACAGTGCACATCGTGCGTAACTGTCTACAAGCACCTCCGAAGTAGGTGCTTGCACATGTGCTTACAATCACATGCAGATGCAACGTTGGCAAGCCGCGCGGGTGCTGTGTTGGCAAGCCGCTCGGGTGCATCGTTGGTAGGCCGCCATTCTGCAACGTTGGCAAGCCGTGCACGAGCTGCGTTGGTGGGCCGCAGACTTGCTACGTTGGCAGGTCGACGACTTTGTCGTGCTGGCGGTCAACTTGCTTGTGCACTAGCAAACCCTACATCTGATGTAGTCAGTCTTTTCCATTGCTTGTTCATTCTGAACTCTGTATTCTCAAATTTCATAGTGAAAATCTTGCTGTTTTTCCCAGTGAACACACGAGTGCTAGAGAACACAGACAGAGCTACGATCACTCTTACAACCTGTGCCTACCCCGTAGTCTAGCTCACACCGTTGTAGAGTTAATCTCCGCAGCTGGAAGAGACGACTCATGAGGTGACAAGAGAACAGACGGAGGTGGAAAACGAGGGCTAGAATGAAACAAGACCGTACAGAGGTCGCTAAGAGGAGACGAGGCACGAGCACCTGGGGAAAACAAGTGGTCCAAGTGACTGAGAAGCAGAGAAAATAGGATCAACAAGGTGAGGGGGGGGGGGGGGGGTAGTTCGGAGGAGGAAACGAAGGACCGTAAGCAGGAGGAGGGAGGAGAGGAAGGAAGAACAAGGGTTCGAAGACCACTCATAAATGGGATCAACCGCTGCAACACTGGCTGCGGCGGGGTATGCGGCTGCTACTGCTCCAGAAGACGCTGGTGATGTTACAGTCACTTTAGGCTTGAATGTGCCTAAAACGAAAGATAGAGTGCATAGACGGATTTCGGCAGAGCGGCTTTAAACATTGATAGCGTTCTGGTCGTAGCTCTAAATGACATGCTATAAAATGGATATAAAGCGTCTTAACGTCTCCTACAATAGGCACGATTTCATTAATTAATGACGACGCAATGATAGTTTGAACGAACAACACTATGGCAGCCACTAAAGTTTTAGAACACAAACTAGGAAGAGTTACGAGTTGAGAATGACTCCCAGCCTCTACAAACCCCAAGAGCCGAGGTACAGTAATGAGGAACAGTGCCACACTCTCCCCAACCATGAAGGGTCTCGAAACTACCCACCACAAGGGCCTACACCAAGAGAAATGTTACACTACACATTGTCATGTAACTATTCTCACTATCTGGAAGTTTACTCTTTTGGCAAGCTTCGAAATCACTTGAGTCTTGAAACCAAAGCTCTAGTTCTTCACCATAAACTCATCATTGAGTTCTTGAAAGTCTGATGCACATACCTGCGACACGCCGAACGTTCGACACACGACAAAATAGAAAGTACCCACGACACGCAAACGACAACGTGACATGTGACTAGCGATAACTCGCTATTGATTCGACACACACATTCGACAGCATGACTCATCATTCACACGCTATTATAAGACTGAAGTATGTATTATTTCATGCCCTCATACCATTCCATGCACATACGCATGCACGCACAAAGACAGCAATCCGAGTGCAAACCATGGGGTTGCACCAACAGGTGACGCGTCATGTAACGGATGGCTGGCTGAGTAGGCACCGCAAAGCCTGTGCCTCCAGCTCCAAAACCCCCAGGATTCAACAACGCCAGTGCTAGCACCTCCAGCTCTAGCACCCTCAGAAACCACTCTCCTTCACGATGGACTCGTGAAGAGTGAGACGACCACGGGTGATGCCGGTCTTCCTATGGACAGGGTCTCGAGGTGTAGCAGCTGAATACCGACTCTGGGGCTCCCTGGCCCACGTTCGCGCCCCTGGCGCAAACAAGTTGTCTGCACGCACATGTCCCTATATCTTCCTTGGTTTCCCCCTGGACGTCTCTGGCTGGGTGTTCTACGTCCCACTCACCTATGAGTTCTTCATTTCCCTGGACGTCACTTTTGACGAGTCAGTCTGTTACTACAGGAGTCGTCTCCACTGAGGTTCTGAGGCGTTCCCACCCCCCCCCTACTATTCCTCACCCCAGTGCTCCCTCCAGTCGCCTCGGTAGCGCCCCCCCCCCCCTCTCGCGTCCTGCCCTGTCAGGTGTGTTGCACGTCACTCCGCTGTCGTCTCCCCCCCAGTGTCCAGTCCGTGTCGTGCCTGGGTGTGCGGGAGGTGCAAGTGTGGAGGGTGAGGGCACTGTGGCTGTTGGAGCTGGTGGTCCCCGCTCTGGCAATGCAAGGGGTGTTGGCATGGAGGCCCCTCCTGTCGAGGACACATCTGCCTTGAGTCGGAGCCCTCGCCCCACCTCACCCCCTGGCTTCCCGTCCGTTCCCCAATTTCCTCGTCGTTCGTCTCTGCGGTCGGTCGATGCAGAGCGTGGGGGTGGTCCTGCAGGAGGTCCTGGAGGCACTGAGGGGGTCGCTGGTGGAGGTTCTGAAACTGGGGGGTGCTGACGCCGGAGGAGCAAGCATGTCGGAGCCTACACCATGCGTTGTATGTTTCCAGACCCGTGAGCAACATCTTGTCCGGTTGGAGAGGGAGGAGCGTCAGCGGTTTGAGAGGGCACGTTAGCAGCACCAGCAGCAGGAGCAGTCGCAGTTGCAGAGTCTGGAGAGGGTAGAGGAGGAGCCACAGCCACAGCAGTAGGTACAGTTGCAGCCACAGCAGGACAGAGTAGAGGAGGAGTCACGACCACAGCAGCATGTGCAGTTACAGCCGCAGCAGGAGAGGGTAGAGCAGGAGTCCCAGTAGCAGCAGCAGATGCAGCTGCAGTCGCAGCAGGAGAGGCCAGAGGACACCCGGTGCCACAGGAGCAGCAGGAGGGGTAGGTCCCGTAGCAGGAGCCGCCAGAGGAGGCAGAGCAGCAGCGACTGAGAGACCTGCCCGACTCAGCACCAGCACGCTTTGTTCGTGGTCCCCTCCCGTCCCCCCCCAGTCCCCCTGACCAGCCCCTGTAAAAAAATATTTCATATGTTGTGCTTTGTTTGGTCTAGGTGTTACTGATCTGCCCTACCTCCAGATTAGGGTTTCATACATATTGCTTGTAATGTTGTCATTCTAGTCAATTCTTATGTTTTCATATCTTCACATGGTAGAGAGCGAGATTTCCCCTTGCTAGGGTTTCCCCTAGTGGGAACTGTTTTTTTTTATGTCGATAGTTAAGGGCCCACCGAATCACGACCAGGTTTAGATCGCCCCCCCCCCCCCCCCCCGCCTGAAACACGCGGGTCACGATTACTCTTAGTACCACCCATAAGGCGAAGTAGCGCACTTTTCCTTACTACCACTCATAAAGCTAAGTAACGCACTTACTCTTAGTATTGCTCATAAGGTAAAGTAACATACTTACTCTTAGTACGTCTCATGAGGCTAAGTAACGCACTTAATCTTACTACCACTCATAAGGCGAAGTAACGCACTACACTTACTACCACTCATAAGGCTAAGTAACGCACGGACTCTTAGTATCGCTCATAAGGCTAAGTAAAACAATTACTCTTAGTACAACTTATTAGGCTAAGTAGCACACTTATTTTTAGTACCACTGATTAGGCTAAGTAACGCCCTTAGTACCACTCACAAGGCTAATTAACTCATTCACTCTTATTGCCACTTAGAAGGCTATGTAACGCCCTACTCTTACTACCACTCAAAAGGGCAAAGTAATGCACTATTATTAGTACCACTTTTAAGGTTAAGTAACGCAATTACTCGTAGTACCAGTGGTTAGGCAAAAAATTGGACTTACAATTGGTACCAGTCACAAGGCTAAGTAACGCATTTACTCATATTACCGTTCAGAAGGCTAAGTAACACACTTACCCGTAGTACCATTCATTAGGCCAAGTAAGTTACTTACTCTTAGTACCGATCATAAGGCTAAGTAGTGCACTTACTCTTAGTACCACTCATAAGGCTAAGTAACGCACTTACTCTTAGTACCACCCATAAGGCAAAGTAACGCACTTACTCTTAGTTCCAATCATTAGGCTAAGTAACCATTGTAATGCAAGCAGAGGACAGGGTGCATCTACAAAAACCGTGTTCTGCAGAGGTGCGCAAGCTTGAGAGGCGAACCCCCGTATAGAGGAATTGAGAATTCCCATCCCCTTTGGAGAATATCGTAAGAAAATCAGACATTGGTAAATTGACCCCCAGGAATAGTGACTCAAACCAGAGTGATCAATCTGGGGCGAAATTGAACCACATGCACAATCTGAGCATGGCGGACGTTTTCGTAACTACGAAAACATGAGTTGCAACAGTTGTATAAAACTACCTGAACAACTACTTTTAGGTAGGTAATAATTCACCAACTACGCACGTCTTGTTAATGTCACCTTCTATTGCTGACTTGGCAAAGAACACCTAATTTTAGTTAGCTAAGCGTTCTTGTGCGAACGTTCTCTAGTTGGTTGAGTGATTGGGTAGTTCTTTTTTACCCCTTGTATTCCAATTTTATAGTGATTTTTCTTGGTGTGAAAAAACTCTGGCCTTCCAACACTTACCAAATTCTCTCCTTAGTGAACTACAAGTTTGCATGACTGCAGAGATGTCAGTAGATCTGCACTGTGGATGCCCGATTGACCCTAGGGAAGAGTTACAGGCATGTTGGCCTGGGGGGTTATGGGCGCACTGACCTGCTACTTAACAAGCCCTTCTATCCCATTGGTCTAGTGGTTGGGATTCTGACATGGTATCAGAGCGATCTCGGGTTCGAATCCCGGTGTATGCACATGTAGGCCGTTGCTGCTGTGCTCAGTCCTGGGCCTCCCAGTGTGGGGGGGGTGTCAGTAGATCTGCACTGTGGATGCCCGATTGATCCTAGGGAAGGGTTACAGGCATGTTGGCGTGGGGGGTTATGGGCGCACTGACCTGCTACTTAACAAGCCCTTCTATCCCAATGGTCTAGTGGTTGGGATTCTGACAAGAGAGCATTCCGTAGAAGCTCCCGTTAGAGCAGAAATCTCTACAGGGTGGCCAACGTCAGGCTGCGAAGTAATGCCTTCGATGTCTTTTAGCTTTTGCTAAGCAATATAGACGCAATCTGGCTGCACGCTCATGATCTAGCAAACAAAGTGTGTACTTGAGTTGAAAAGCCATCAATCCCGTCAGTTCATGAGAGAGTAAGGATCAATAACCAACTTTCCCTCCTATTTGCACACTGTCAACAAGAAATCACCTAACAAGTAACCAGACACCAATAACCCCTGCACCGGTCGCAAGTCCCAAAGGAATGTTTGCCTTATGCGATGCACCATGTTGTATGTCTTCATAATCTCCTCTCTACCACGGAAAACGAAAGAAGCCTCTCACCTCACCAAAAAATCACCAAGAAGTAGGGCAGCCCTTCCATGGCTAAATTCTCAAGCTGCATGGTTCGGTATCGACCAACTGCAGCCACCAAGGGGAAATTCGTTCAGTGTGGAGCTGAGAAATTCACATAAGAAATAGCTTCGAGCATCATATATGGGACATTATGGACTACAAGACCTCAAAGGTCATCGCCGCTTGGGATTTCATGATTTACAAGGAGCTGAACATCAACCGATTTCGGATCAACAACACAATGAGTACATGCTCAACGATATCAGCACCCACGTTGACAACTACTCCCACCTTGCTCGCAACTATGCCTCTCCTAACGACAAAGCCATTGTTGCACTCGCCAAGCTGGATCCATTCGAACCTCATCCCGGACCACGACCCTTCCCCAACAATTAAGGTGATAAGGACAACGCACCATATTGATTCTTCATCAGCCTTATGCTCCCTCCCACAGACTTCTCGGATGATGACGCTGTTTCTAGTGGCGAACATCATATTCTAGGGCTATTCGGTCTCCAACTACTCAACATTCACAACATCGTCTTCCTGGTTCCATCTATCGTTGAACCCAAGAACCTTCGCCATGCCTACCGAACCACACCAGATAGAATGGCGTGCGGCCATGGACGTGGAGATCACGAATTAGAAGCACGCGACACTTGGATGCTTGATGATTGCGTATTAGTAAAGGGTTGACGCATCCTCTCTCAGAAGTTGTATACATTTATCTATGTGTGTGTATATATATACATGTGTATATATACATATTTTACGCCAAGACCCTGACACATAGATCCATAGAACGGCTCAAAGCTCGGCTGGTAGTAGACACCCTTCGAACAAAGAGTTTAGGGTCTTGATTATGATCAAACATTTAGCCCTGTCAGCCGTTACACATTCGTCCACTGTTGGTCACCCTTACTGTTGCTAACATCTCACGTTGCGACAAAATTTTTTTTTTCTAAGTAACAAAGCGATTGAGGACCCACTTTTTTTTTGGGAATGACGGGGAATATTATGATAAGGAGAAGTTGCAAAAGCAATATTGGAGTAACAGTTGACACCCTCGATGCCATGCAAAGCGAGGACGAAGACTGGGCTGTAAGAAAGAACGAACGAGATAAATGGACTAGCAAAGAGTTCGGTACAAGTACTAACCCTAATTGGGTTGTACCCCTTATAGGCTACCCCACTATAGCCTACACAATATAAGCTATATAATATTTTGACACACACCCCCATAGGCAAAGTGGGGGAGAACAAGTGGTCACAAGACCAGTCAAGCAAAGCAAAACAAGCTCAGGGTGGATCACAAAGTCACCACACAGTCCGAGCACACGCAAAGGGCCAAAAGCCAGTTCACATGCAGAGTTATATAAAAGAGAACAAACAAGACAGTGCTCATACCCTAGCAAGTACAAGCATGCAGGTATATATAAAGATCACAGTACAAGTAGAGTCAAGCAGTAAGCAAGTGAGGCAAAGTAGGCACAAGGCCAAACACAGTAGAGAAGCGCTGATGATCACTAGGCGGAAGTGCCTTGGTGAATACATCAGCAGTGTTGGCCCTAGTGGCCACGTATGCAAGACGAAGCTGGCCACGCTGCTGCAACTCTCGAGCAAGGAAGTATCGGAGAGCAATGTGCTTCGTTTGGTGGTCTTGTCTGTGCTCCTGACACAAGGCAATGATGGCCTTGTTGTCTACGTACAGAACTGGAGGCGAACGAGGCTGCTCTCCCAAGTCAGTCAGCAGGTAGGTAAGCCAGCGAAGCTCCTGTGCAGCCATGGCCCCTGCGTAGATCTCAGCCTCACAACAGGAGCTGAGAACCAAAGACAAGCGCCAGGACAAAGAGCCGGAACCGAGGCTGAAGGTGTAACCCTGTGACGACTGCTGCGTAGCTAAGTCGTCAGCCCAAGAAGCGTCTGCGTGACCGGTGAGGACAACTGGACTCCGTCCTCTAAGCACGAGCGCCATGCCTGACGTACTGCACAAGTAACGCAGTACCCTCTTCGCAGCATCCCAGTGCACCTTTCGGTGCCTACCGGGAGCCATGTAGCGAGCCAAGAGGCTGAGAGGGTACGCGAGGTAAGGTCGAGTGCACGTCATGAGGTACATGAGGCAACCCACAAGCTCTGGGTACGGACCACTTGGCTCTACGGACTCGTCCGAAGGTGGAGCTGAGAGCGAGTGGCCGGTAGATAGAGGAGTGGGCTGTGGCGAGGAGAACAGGAAGCCGAAGCGCTGAAGGACCTGGTGCACCATGTGTGACTGAGTCAGGGTGATGGCGCGCTGTGCTCTGTCCCGGGTGATCTGCAAGCCAAGATAGCTGCGCAGTTCACCCAGATCAGTGCACGTGTGTCTCTTCTGCAGCTCCGAATTCATAAGGGTCAGTGCCTCTGTGTCAGCAGTGACAAAGACAAGGTCGTCGACATACACGAGGACGTAGAACGGCGGCAGCGATGTGTCGGTGTTATAGTCACAATAGGCTTGAATGTGCCTAAAACGAAAGATAGAGAGCACAGACGGATTTCTGCACAGCGGCTTCAAACGTTGATAGCGTTCTGCTCACAGCTGCAAATGACTTGATTCAAATTGGATCTGGAGCGTCTTGACGTCGTCTACAATTAGCAATTTAGATTGCACGATTTGATAAAGAATTGACGACACAGCGTTGGTTTGAACGAACGGTACTATGGCAGCCACTATAGTCTTAGAACACAAGATAGGAAGAGTTACGAGTTGGGAATGACTCCCAGCTCCTACAAACCCCAAGAGCCGAGGTACAGTGATGTGGTACAGTGCCACACTGTCCCCAACCACGAAGGGTCTCGAAACTACCCTTCACTAGGGCCTACACCAAGTGAAATGTTACACTACACAAAGTAATGTAACTATCTTCAATATCTTGAGGTGTACCCTTTTTGGCGAGCTTCGAAATCACTTGAGGCTTGACACCAAGGCTCGGGCTCTTCATCACAAACTCATCCTTGAGTTCTTGATGGGTCTGCTGCACACACCTGCGACACGCCGAACGTTCGACACAGGACAAAATAGAAACCGCGCACGACAAAATAGAAACTGCGCGCGAGACACAAACGACCGCGTAACACGCGTCTAGCGATAACTCGCTATTGACTCGACACACACACTCGACATCATGACTCAACATTCACACACAATTATAAGCATGAAATATATATTATCCCATGCCCTCATACCATTCCATACACACACACATTCACGCACACGGACAACAAGCCGAGTGCAAACCGTAGGGTTGCACCAACAAACTCCCCCTCGGATTGTTGGCCTTAGGATATGTTGCTCTCTCAGTTCAGAGCCATCCCAGCCAGTTTGCAACACTTCCAATGCTGCTGCTCCACCAGCCTCTTGGTCATCATGTCAGCCGGCTGCCCCGTGGTCTTCACGTAGCGCAACTCAACTTCACCCGCGGTTACCATGCTCCTCGTCCAATGCCACTTCACCCTCATGTGCTTCGTGAGTCCATGCAACACAGGGTTCTTAGCAAGAGCAATGGCACCCTGGCTGTCACAGTACAGTGGGGTAGGTCCTTGCTGCTCCTCCCCCAATTCAGCCAACAAACGCCGCTGCCACACAATCTCCCGTACGGCACGGAAGAGTGCCATGTACTCGGACTCCACCGAGCTCAAAGCTTGGTCAACCTGCTTCTTGCTCTCCCAAGCAGTTGGGCCTCCACCAACACAGCATATGAAGCCTCCCACACTTGTCATGTCCTCTGGTTCTGATGCATATGAAGCATCCGAGTAGGCGGTGAGGAACAAACGCCCGGGTTCAACACCATCCGCGCCCTTTTGGCGCCTTTGTGCCGCCACCGAGTATTGCAGCCCAACGGTCGGTGTTTGGCCAAGATACTTGGCCACCCTCATTCCAGCTGCTACCTGCTCCTCATTAGGGCATTGCACAACCCTAGCCAGCTGCCCGGTAGCAAACGCGACGTCCGGTCGGGTGTTTACCGCCGCATACATGAGGCTGCCCACCAACGAGTGAAATCGGCGCCTCTCCTCTTCACCAACGCTCTCCTCCTCTGGTCCCTTCACACACTTGAACCCAGAGGGAAAGGGTGTAGCCACATGGCCTTCACTCTGCCCAAAGTTGGCAGCCAATGCCTCCAGGTACTTTCGTTGATGCACCCGCATGCACCGCTTCTCCACATCTCGTTCGATGTGGAGCCCAAGGTAGAAGCTCACGTCACCAAGGGCCTTGCACTTGAACTTGTCTTGAAGCTTCAGCATCACCTCCTTCACAAGGTCAGAAGAGGGTGAGAAAATGAGGATGTCATCCACATAAACCACCATGAAACTCCTCTGCTCCCCCTCGCCAAGCATGAACAAGGAGTGATCGGCCGTTGAGGGAGTGAAGCCGATCCCCTCCAACACTTCGCGCAGCTTCATGTACCATTGCCTAGAGGCCTGCTTCAGCCCATAGAGGGCCTTCTTCAGCTTCCACACTCTGCCACTACCATCATCAAACCCCTCTGGCTGCGCCATAAAAATCTCCTCCTCAAGGATGCCGTTAAGGAATGCCGTTACGATGTCCATTTGCTTTACTACCCATCCTTTGATGGCGGCTCCCGCGAATAGGGTTCGCAGCGTCGTCGGCTTCACCACAGGGGCAAACAGCTCCTTGAAGTCCACCTTCTCCTTCTGCTGGTACCCCTTGGCTACAAGCCTAGACTTGTAGCGCTCGATCTTGCCGTCGGCATCCGACTTGATTTTGAAGAGCCACTTGGACGTTATCGCCGTACGCCCCTCCGGTAGCTCCACCAATTCAAACGTGTCATTCTCCTCGATGCTCTTCAGCTCACTCTCCATGGCCTTCTTCCACTCCTCAGCATCACTACTCTCCAAAGCCTCCTTGAGAGTTGCTGGTTCTCCCGGCATCTCCACCGGAGAGAAGAACGCGAAGGCACACTCCTCGTAGTCACTCTCCTCGTCGTCTCCGACCATCATTGCCGCTCCGGCCAGGGCTGTCTTGCCCTGCTTTCCCGGCGCATCATAGGTCAGCCTATTAGGGGGTTGAACTCTCCTCTTCCCCCTTCCTTCCTCCTCAGCTGCAGGGACTTGAAGGCCTTGGCGTTGCTGCGGTGTGGCTCGAATCCGTGGAGCACTCGTAGTACGGGAAGGAAGTGACGGTGCACGCTCGCTCACTTGCTGCACCTCCTCCTCTTCTTCCTCTGCATCATTGGCCTCCTCTCCCCCATTCACAAGGGAGGATTGCCTTGTGGTTGTGCTGCCGCTGCTCAGCTCCAAAGGCAGCTCCACATGCTCCAAACCGGAACTCTTCACCTCCCCAAACCGCACGCCTATCTTCGCCTCATTCTCCGCCTTCCAATCCTTGTACATGAAGTTCTCCATGAACTTGCAGTCCCTGCTCACCAAGAACTTCTTGGTGAATGGGTCCCAAAGAAGCCATCCCTTGCTGTTTTGAGCCATGCCCAAGTGCACGGCCCACACCGCCTTGGCACCAAGCTTGTTGTGCCGAAGATGCTTAGGCACGAGCGCCATGCACATGCACCCGAACACCCGAAGCATATCCACCTTTGGCTTCCTTCCTAGCCACTCCACATAGGGCACCCATTTGTCTGCTCCCACATGAGTCAAGGCTCTGTTCTTGGCCACACACGCGCTCCGCACCGCATCAGGCCAGAAATAGTCGGGTAGCCCGGCTTCAATGAGCAACCCGCGTGCCGCCTCCGTGATTGTGCGGTTCGCTCGCTCGGCGATGCCGTTCATTGCAGGGGAGTATGGCATGGTGAGGGAGTGCCGAATACCATTCTTCTTCAGCCACAACCCAAACTCCTTGCTCAGGAACTCTCCCCCTCGATCGGTGCGGATTGACTTGACTAGACGGTCTTGTTGCCGCTCCACCATCGGGAACCAATCCGTCTTCAACGTTTCAGCCACGTCGCTCTTCTTGGCCAGCACGTACACCCAAGTCATGCGGGTGTAGACGTCGACAATGGTGAGAAAATACTCAGCTCCAGCAGCTCCAAGCTTCAGGGGGCCCACCACGTCCATCACCACCTCATCAAGCGGTGCCTTTGCCGTTGCCTCCGAACTAGGGAACGGAAACCGGGTGAACTTGGCTTGAATGCACGTCGGGCAGCCAAGCACCTCATCGGGCTCCCCCTTCACACGTATGCCAGCAACCATCTCATTCTTCACTAGCTGCTGCAAGATGGGCAGGGCCACATGCCCCATGCGCCGATGCAAGGTGAGCCAATCACACTCCCCCGTAGCCGAAGTTGGATTGGAGAATGCCGCGCTCGCAATAGCGCCCCACATACTCTCTCCGTAGTCCTCCTCCGCTGCTGCCTCTGGGTTCTCCTCACCCTTTTGCTGCTCCTTGGTTGCTGCACCACTCTCCTTAGGTTCACTGAACTTGCTGGTCCCTCCAGGTTTGCTCTTCTTGAGCTCATTCTCCTTAGCGCGACCGTTCGCGCCATCGTCGCTACCGACCGCTCCATCCTTGGTGCTGATGCTTGCTGCCACTTGCCTCGCCTTAGGCATAGGGACCACTGGGATCTGCCACATCTCGTTGTAGACATCCCTGTCCTCATGAAGGTCCCAAAGAATTCGATCGCCAAGCCTTGCGGTGTAGGTCTTGGCTCCCTTCGAGTTCGTGTCCATGCCGGCCTTTGCCAACCGCCGCACGGAAATCAGGTTTGCAGCAAGGCTGGGCACCCAAAGCACGTTCTTGAGGCCCACCATCTTCCCATCAGCACCCTTGAACATGGCCTTGCCCATGCCTTTCACCTCTGCTCGCTGCCCCAAAGCCGATATGACATGCTTCACCGGTGACGGCTCGAGTTCGGTGAGCAAGTCCGGGCGAGGTGTCATGCTATAGGTAGCGCCACTATCAATCACCCAATAGTCCAGGGGGTGTAGGGTCACCTTCCCCACAGCTGCTGGCTCCTCAAAGCCTTCATCCTTCTCTGGACCAGCCGGTACTTGCGTCGACACGAAGTAGAATAGACCCGGGTATCGATCGTCGCTCGGGTCCTTGTCGTTGTCTCCGCTCTTCATGTTTGCAGCTCCGCCACCGCGACCGCCACGGCCTCCATGGCCTCGTCCTCTCCCTCCTCCTGCTCCTCTACCCTCTTGGCCTTGAGCAGGGGTCCAACCGTCAGGGAGTTTGTAGCAGTCGCGCCACATGTGTCCGCTCTTGTGGCAATAGTGACACTCGCCGTCGAATCGGCCGCGACCGCGTCCGTAGCTCTTGTCGTCGCTGCCGTAACCGCCACTCCTGCGGCCTCCGCCAAAGTTGCTGCCACCAAACCTTCCTCCCCCTCGTCCTCTGCCTCTTCCTCGACCATATCCACGGCCGATGCTCGCTGCCCCAGCGCCATCCGCACTCGCCAACTCACGGCGGCGGAAATCCTCTTGAAGAATAGCTCGCTTCACGTCTTCAAGCGAGAGGCGGGGCAAGTCGCGATTAAGGTTGATGATGAGCGAGGACCATGACTCTGGGAGTAAGGCCAGCAACTTGGTCTTCTTTTGGAGCTCACTGTAGTTCAAATCAGCTCCCTCAAGCCGCGTCAACAAGTCGAAGAATTTCTGCACCCCTTCTTCAACCGCTTCGTCTTCTTCAATTCGTAGTGCCGCCATTTGCCGTTCCAACACCACCGCTACCGCCGCTGTTGCAGGAGCATGTACACCCTTGAGAGCAGCCCATGCCTTTGGTCCTTTCTCTGGTTCACGCTGGAATGGCTTGATGTGACGGATCTGACTGCTCCCCAACGCTTGCCCAAGTAAGAGATAGCCTTGTGCGCTCTTCCGCACCCACGGGCTCTTCTCCGGGTCGTTCTCGGGGCGCTTCTCCGCTCCTTCCATCACCTCCAGCAGGTCTTAGTGGTCAAAGATGTTCTCCATCTTGAAGGACCATTCAGCAAAGTTGTCACCGTTGAACTTGTCAAGCCCAAACACCCTAGGCTCATCCCTAGGTGGGCCAAGACTTGGTTGCATGGGCGCCATGGCTGAATCACGGGGTTGGCCTTGAGCTTGAGCTTCTCCACTGCCACCAGCACCTCTGCCACCCCTTTCCTCAGGTCCAGACATTGTCGAAACTGCTCCAAGGGGCTCTGATACCACTTGTTATAGTCACAATAGGCTTGAATGTGCCTAAAACGAAAGATAGAGAGCACAGACGGATTTCTGCACAGCGGCTTCAAACGTTGATAGCGTTCTGCTCACAGCTGCAAATGACTTGATTCAAATTGGATCTGGAGCGTCTTCACGTCGTCTACAATTAGCAATTTAGATTGCACGATTTGATAAAGAATTGACGACACAGCGTCGGTTTGAACGAACGGTACTATGGCAGCCACTATAGTCTTAGAACACAAGATAGGAAGAGTTACGAGTTGGGAATGACTCCCAGCTCCTACAAACCCCAAGAGCCGAGGTACAGTGATGTGGAACAGTGCCACACTGTCCCCAACCACGAAGGGTCTCGAAACTACCCTTCACTAGGGCCTACACCAAGTGAAATGTTACACTACACAAAGTAATGTAACTATCTTCAATATCTTGAGGTGTACCCTTTTTGGCGAGCTTCGAAATCACTTGAGGCTTGACACCAGGGCTCGGGCTCTTCATCACAAACTCATCCTTGAGTTCTTGATGGGTCTGCTGCACACACCTGCGACACGCCGAACGTTCGACACAGGACAAAATAGAAACCGCGCACGACAAAATAGAAACTGCGCGCGAGACACAAACGACCGCGTAACACGCGTCTAGCGATAACTCGCTATTGACTCGACACACACACTCGACATCATGACTCAACACTCACACACAATTATAAGCATGAAATATATATTATCCCATGCCCTCATACCATTCCATACACACACACATTCACGCACACGGACAACAAGCCGAGTGCAAACCGTAGGGTTGCACCAACAGTCGGTGCGTAGAAACAGCGACGGGTCAGCAGTAGAAGGAGCAAACCCAAGAGCCGCAAGTGTAGTCCTCAGTGTGTCGTGTGACTCGCGAGGCGCCTGGCGGAGACCGTAGACTAGCCGCCGGAGGCTCCACAGGGTACCTATAGGAAACGACCCAGTGAAGCCAGGTGGGCGGCGCAGCCAGATCTCTTCGTGCAGGCTGCCCTGCAAGAAAGCTGTACTGAAGTCCAGAGAGTGCAACTCGTAGTCACGCTGAGCAGCAACGTGCAGCAACACCCGAAGAGTAGTCATCTTCGGGGTGGGGGAGAAGGTCTGAAAGTAGTCGACCCTCTATCGCCGACTGAAGCCTCGAGCAACGTAACGCGCCTTGAAGGCAGGCGGAGGACCCGCCGGCCGTTTCACCCTGAAGATCCACAGGCCATCGACTATGTTCGCCCTAGGTGGGGGAACCTCATCGATGTAGGTGCCTGTGGACTTCTAGGATGCCATCTCGGCATCCATGGCTGCCTGCCACTGAGAGGAGTAAGGACCCGTAATCGCCTCTGCGTAAGGGCGCGGGTTCGGGATGTCTGGTGCATCCGAGTCTCCCTCAGGGGCAAGCAACATGGAAGCGAAACGAGGTACAGCAGCTGCAAGACACTCAAAGTCCTCCTGCCTGTCCTCAAGGACGTCCGTGCCAAGAGCACACTCACCCCCGACGGATGGAGGACTGGCAGACTCAGACTTAGCAACAAGAGCAGTGGCGTAGTCTAGACGACAGGCAGCAGCAAAGTCAAGCAGCTCAGCAACGAGAGCAGGCGCAGCAGCAGACTCAAAGGAAGGGTCTGTGACAGCAGTGGCGAGGAGACGAGAGACAGTGGGACTGGCACAACGAGCGCGGTCAGACTCAGAGTCAGGGACCTGAGGAAGAGAGGACTCAGGTGGAGCAGGCAGAGGAATACACATTGGAACAGAGGAAGGACGGAGTGCCATAGCATGAGTGCCAGGGATAGGAGGAGGACGTGAATGAGGAACTTGACGAGCAGTGTGAACAGGCGAGACAGGACGAGACGCAGGCTCACGACGCTCTGTAAGACCGCAGGACTGCTAAGTGTAAAGAGAGGGAGCTGGCAGTGGAGAGGCCGGCTGCAACGGCAGGTGCGACTAGTTAGGTGGTGGACACAGGGGGGGAGGAGTAAGGCTAGTAGAAGTCGGGACACCAAGAACCTGCTTAAGCAGGGGAATGAAGAACGGTCGCGGCCGCACAGTGTCTCTAGCACCTCCAACTCCAGGGTCAACAGCTCCTGCTCCTGCAGCTCCAGCGCCTCCAGCTCCAGCGCCACCAGCGCCAGTGCCTCCAGCTCCAGCAGCTCCAGGCTCCGTAGGGTCTCCAGCTCCAGCGCCCTCAACACCACCAAGCCCGGCAGCTCCAGTACCCCTTGTACGAGCACCTCAAGGACCAGTAGCCGCAGTGCCTCCAGCACCACCAGCTCCAGCAGTAACTCCAGCACCTCCAGCTCCAGCGTCTCCAGCGCCTCCAGCTCCGGTAGCTCCACGCCGAAGGCGTGGGCGCCGAACAAACACACACGCACCTGCTGTGGAGATTGTCGCGACGAAGCACCAGCAGGACCTCCAGACGAAGCAGCACCCCGAGGCTTAGCACCACCAGACTCCGCACCCTCCGACTCAGCACCCCCTCGGCTCAGCACCCTCAGGCTCCACACCCTCAGGCTCAGCACCCCCAGGCTCCTCACCCCCAGGCTCAGCACCCCCAGACCCAGCACCCTCAGACTCCGCACCCCCAGACGCAACACCCCCAGTAGCAGGACCAAGGAGAGGGTCTACCTGAGACACACCGGAGGGAGCTGGACCCTGAGGCGAGAGGGGGTCTACCGGAGGGGGACCGGGAGCAAGGAAGAGCGGCGGGGGCGGGGGAGGGGCAGAGTGGTAGGGGAAAAGACGGTTAAAGGGAACCAACTCGTCAAACGTGACGTCTTGAGAAGGGAAGACACGGCGCGAGGTGGGGTGGTAAAACTGCGAGCCAGGCGCGTCAGGGACAAAGCCAAAAAAGACACAGGGGATAGCACGGGCGGAGAGCTTGTCCACAGACGTATCGCGAACAAAGGCACGAGAACCCCAGACCCGGAACACCGACGCATCGCCAACCTCCCCCGTCCAACGCAGTGTGGGCGAGGTCTCTGGCAAGGAGACACGGGGCCAGAGGTTGAGCTGATGCGCAGCGTACCGGACCGCAAACGACCACAGAAAATGGGGAGCAGCCGCATGGATCATGGAGGTACGAGCGACCTCCATGACTAAGCCAATGCGGCGCTAAGCAATCCCATTTTGCTGAGGGGATTCCGGAAGCGTGAATGACTGGAGAATGCCCTCCCCATGACAAAAGTCCCGCAAGAGGTTGGAGGAGAACTCACCACCTCTGTCAGAGTGCAGACGCAGGACAGGAAGGTCCTGGCCGAACTGCTCGCGGAGCTGGAGACCGACTGTGCGGATCCAAGGGATCAAGGCATCAATGACCTGACCCTTGCTGCGCAAGGGGAAGACTGTGGTGTACCGCGTGTAGTCGTCAACCACTAGCAGAAAGTAGCACTCGCGGCCTTGTCTACTGACGGGGGTTGGGCCCCACACGTCCATGTGGAGAGTCTGCAGGGGAGCAGTCGTCGGGGGAAATGAGGAGGAGTGAGGAGCGGCGCGCTGCCGCCCCTCAACGCAAGGACGGCAGGGCGGGGCAGGCGAGGGCGGGAGGGGAGGCAGAGACTTGGGAAGACCAGAGACAAGGAGACGGGAGTGCATGCCATGAAGGCGAGGCAGGGAGGGGGAGAATGGGGCAGGGTGATGGAAAGCGGGAGAATGGGGCGGGGTGATGGAAAGCGGGAGAATGGGGCGGGGTGATGGAAAGCGGGAGAATAGAGCGGGGTGATGGAAAGTGGGAGAATGGGGCGGGGTGATGGAAAGCGGGAGAATGGGGCGGGGTGATGGAAAGCGGGAGAATGGGGCGGGGTGATGGAAAGCGGGAGAATGGGGCGGGGTGATGGAAAGAGGGAGAATGGGCCGGGGTGATGGAAGGAGGGAGAATGGGGCGGGGTGATAGAAAGCGGGAGAATGGGGCAGGGTGATGGAAAGCGGGGGAATGGGGCCCCAGGTGGTGGTGCCACAGAAGATTCTGGTGCGTCAGGAGGCGACACAAGCAAGGGGGTGCTACCTGACCTCACGCGGACACCTGAGCAGACGCAGCTACCTTAGGAGGCTCGGTAGCCAGTGTGTACAGACTCGACCCTGGCCGACGAGTGAACGTGGCCAGGTGACGACCCGTCCGTGTACACGTGCAGATCGACACACGCTGACCTCCAGGAGTGGTGGTAGTGACCATTGCATCCTGAAGGGCAGCGGTACTCACCAAGTTCGTAGAGAACGAGGGGAGGTGAAGACCTGACAGTGAGCCGAATGGAACCACTAAACATGGGAGGACAGTGGAGGAACGGGCCACGACCAGGCCTCCGAAGGGGTCAGCCAGTCGACCGGGACAGGTGCAGGGAGAGGGGTGAGAGTGGTGCTGTCACGAAAGAAACATCGCGAGGCGCCTGAGTCCAATGTGAAGGTGTACAAGGCTTGAGCAGGCGTAGTACCAGGGAGAGTACCAGACTCACTAGCACCTAGAGCAGCAGCAGCTATACCTGGGTCAGGCGGCACACAGCGGTAACAGTCACCCTCAGCACTAACAGACAAAGCTTACATAGCAGAAAGAATAGCATCAAAGTCTAGGTCAAAGATGGCAATCCTAGACCTAAGCAGATCTGCCCAGCGAGGGAGCTCGACGTCGTCACCAAACTTAGCAAGCCAAGCGTCGTCGAGGCGGGAGAAGAAGCGGTGCTGAGTATGGAGCCGCCTGCAAGTCTGACCAGCACGGTCACCCGTGCGAATGACATACGGGCAGCTACCACTACCCCCAGACGCCCCACGCTGCAAAAACCACTCACGAAGCTGCTGGGGCGACTAGGTCTCGCTCCGACGCTGCTGCTGCTGACACTGGCTACCTCCAGAACCAACACGCCGATCGCCAGTCCCACCGCCACCAGTCCCACCGCCGCCACTGCCGCCACTCCCACCGCTGCCTCCATCGCCGCCACCAGAACCCCCACTCCCGCCACCACCTCCACTGCTGCCCCCACCACTACTCCCGCTGCCACCTACACCACCACCGCTGCCACCTCCACCACCCCTGCCACCCTTGCCCTTGCTGCTGCGGCGCTTTGCACTAGCAGAAGCAGCTCCGACGTCCTCAGCAACAGAGACGTCTGTAGCAGCAGCAGAGGCGTAGAAGGGGGCAAGGGGGGAAGGGGAGCACCCCTCAAAGAAGGGCAGGCGCGGAGTGCCATGAGCAGCACCTACAGCAACCGCACTAGTCTCAGAGGCATGGAGATGCTGCTCGAGGAGGTCAATAGTGAGGGAGGTGGGTTCAAGAGAGAGAAAGTGGTCCCTAATAGAGCGAAGAGAGTCAGGGAGGCGAGTGACTATGAAGTAGAGGGTGATGAACATAAGGGCTGGTTCTTTTCAAGGAACTCAGCGGGGGCGCAGAGCAGTAGCGAGCGTCGCTAGCGCGAAGGTGGGAAACCAGGTCCTCGACTGTGGCAAAGGCGGACAGCTCGGGGAACAGGTAGGGCAGAAGCAGGCGGCCTAGAGCAGCAGTGGCAGGGGAGGAGTAGCGATCAACTACAGCGTTGTACAGTGCCTGTGCTGTCCTGTGCTGTCCGAAGTGAGCGCATTCGGCTAACGGCAGGTGGTTGCGAATGGCTAAGCGGGCAGCAGCGTCGCGAGTAAGCCACTGTGAGCGGGTCGCACTGTCAGCTGTGGCGGGAGGGGCAGTAGCGGCGCCTGACGCTAGGTCAAACAGCGAGACACTGTCCTTAGATATGCTCAGTAGGTTCAGCTGCAGGTTGTCAAACTGAACCGGTCTACCCTCATGATCGAACCCGAGAACTCGAAGCGAGTCCATAGTGGCGCAGTACGCAGGAGCAGTAGTAGCAGTAGCAGTAGCAGCTGGGGTAGAGAGGCCTGGGGCCTAGAGGCCGAGGGGCCAAACACGTAGGGGCCGAGGGGTTGAGGGGCCAAGGGGCGGAGGGGCGTGGGGCCTAGGGGCCAAGGGGCCGAGGTGCCGAGGTCGAAGGGGCCGAGGGGCCGCGGCTAGAGGCGACGGGGCCAAGGGGCAACAGCTAGGGGCGATAGGGCGACGGGGCCGAGGGGCCACAGCTAGGGGCGACGGGTCGACGGAGGCCGAGGGGCCAAGGGGCAGCGACTAGGGTCGACATGGCGACGGGTCGCGGCTAGGGGCGTCGTGTCGCGAGGGGCCACGAGGTCAGAGCTAGGGGCGACGGGGCCGCTACTAGGGGCGCCGGGGCGAGGGGTCGCGGCTAGGGGCGACTGGGCGACGGGGGCTGAGGGGCCGCGGTTAGGGGCGACGGGGCCGAGGGGCCGCGGCTAGGGGCGCTGGTCGCGAGGGGCCGAGGGGTCGCGAATAGGGGCGACGGGGCGACGGGGCCGCGACTAGGGTCGACGGGGCGAGGGGTTGCGACTAGGGGCGACGGGGCCGAGGGCCGCGGCTAGGGGCGGTGGTCGCGAGGGGCCGAGGGGCCGCGACTAGGGGCGACGGGGCGATGGGTCGCGGCTAGGGGCGACGGGGCGACAGGGGCCGAGGAGCCGAGAGCTAGGGGCGACGGGGCCAAGGGGCCGCGGCTAGGGGCAACGGGGCCAAGGGGCCGAATCTAGGGGCGACGGGCCGGGGCCTACGAGTCGCGAGGGTGGCTAGCAGGGCAGCAGGTGGTGGGCAAAAAAAAAAACGGTCCTAGAAGGGACCTGCTCTGAAACCTTGTCAGAAAGAACGAACGAGAATGAATGGACTAGCAAAGAGTTGGGTACAAGTACTAACCTTAATTGGGTTGTACCCCTCACGGGCTACCCCACTATAGCCTACATAATATAAGCTATATAATATTTTGACACGGGAATCAAAAGTAGTTATCTACGACGAATACATACCGTATGGCCCCCGATATGAGCGTCGTCCTATAAGGCGACGGCGTTTATATATGGAGCATGGCGCTTATGGCCGGAACTCAATTATAAGCGTCTGCCCTGTAAAACACAGATTCATTATAAGCGCATGCATAATTGCTTTTTGAAGCGAGTCCACATTGATTTTCGATTTGTTTAACTCTCGAGGCCCTCACTGGCTGTGCGTCCAGTCACGATGAGCTGGCTCGCCTGCAAAGTGATGTGCCTTTGACTATGTGCGCCTTACAGAGTCACGGATCAAATTGTATTGTGAATGGTTCAAACGGTTATCGAATCTCTTACAGTTACTTGGATCTAGGTTAGCCTTTAAGGGAATGTACCGCTTCAGCATATACGGTAACCTGAAGATCGTGGCACTCCTATATAAACCCGTGTATGGCACAGCTACAATTGCTACTGTCAAGATTCAAACTTCCCAACCACAGAGCCTCACACCAATCAAAAATATTTTTTTTGCTGCTACAAACCACCAATCAATCCTGCAATTGTAACAAGATGATATCTCACTACCGTATCTACCAGGCCCTCAGATATCAGTGTTTTTCTTCCGAAATTCCTGATTTTCAGCCTTTAATTTTGTACCTACATGTCAAATTAGATTTATATGTTTTTGCTATTTTGCTAGGCTACAGTGAGTTACATAGTATGAGGTACACATATTTCTTCGACACTTTACTTGTACCACCCTTTCCCCTACTAGTCGACATCACTTCCGCTTGTTATCTTTGAGATGGTATCACCTGCTAAGTTCTTAGGCCTACTTAGTTCCTAAACCGCCAAAGTCCTTAAATGCCCTCCCCTCCAATCGTCACATCCCTCCTAGTCCCCCAGAATGCACGCCCCTAACTAGCAGCCTGGCGCGCCCCTCATATCCGCGTCTAGGTAAGCCACCCCTGTGTGCCCTCGTCTTAGTGCTGCTAGCGGCCCCCCTATAACGCCCTCGCGGCCCCACGACGCACACCTTAGACAACCCCCGCAGACCTCTCACCCCCCCCCCCCCTCCTTTCCTCTCGTCGCGACCTAAGATACCCTCCCCTCACGGGCCCGTCGCCACGTAGGAAAGCCTCCCCTCGCCTCTCCGACAGATCTTACCCGTCGCGCTAGCAGTAGCAGTAGCGCGCTACGCTAGTGCGACCGGAAACAACAGCCGCTACCGTCACATCAGCGCGACCAGCAGCAGCTACCGCCACGTTAGCCCGACCAGAAGCAGCTACCGCCACGTTAACGCGAACAGCAGCAGCTACCGCCACGTTAGCACGAACAGCAACTAGCTACCGCCACGTTAGTGCGAACAGCACAGCAGCAGCGGCAGTTTCAGCAGAGGGAACCTCAACAGCACTGGCGCCCTCAGCAGCAGTGGGGGCCTGGTGGTTCGGGTAGCGTTGGCTGCAGCAGTGGCACAGCCAGCTGGGGGGCTCGTCGGGATGGCCGTGACGTCGGCCCCTTCCAGTACCGGATCCTGACTGGCCCTTCTGCTGGCACTACCTGCTGGCGTCCTGACCATTCTGCGCAGCGCTGCTGCATTTGCCTCGACGACCTCTACCGTAAGCGTTTTGGGCCTGAGTTGAGGCCACCGATCTGGCCTGGTCTGTCTCGTAGTGGTTACCATGTGTTTGATATGTCTATGGATGCTGCTTATTCTATCACGTATGGATCTTTTGGTTTGCGTGCACCTAGCTTAGGACCTTTGCCTGTTGCTAGTGTAGGTACTTGTGATTTTACTGTAGGTGCTTGTGTAGTCACTAGTCCAGCCGTGACGTCTGCTATTGCGTCGCTCTCCTTCACGCTGGACTCAGGCGCGTCTCAGTGCTTCTTTCGCGACCACACTACTATCACACCTCTTTCGGCACCCGTCCCAATTGCCCTGGCTGATCCTAATTCAGGACCAGTAGTCGCTCGCAGCTCGACCACTCTCCCGTGCCCGGCTGTCCCTACTAGTTTCCTCACTGGTCTCTACATCCCCTCGTTCTCTCGAAACTTGGTGGGTGTTGGATACCTTCAGGATCGTGGGATCACAGTCACTTTTCCTGGGCACGAGAGGATGGCGATCTGTACGGTTGCTTCCACTGGGGCACTTCTTGCCACGTTCACCAGGGAACCCCACTCAGGTCTCTTCCTTTTGCACACTACGTCCCCCTAGGTAGTAGAGCCCGATCAGGTTACTGTGTCCTCGCAAGTTGTTGTGTCCAGTCAGGTTGCTGTATCCAGTCAAGTTGTTGCGTCCTGCTCTTGTCGGTCACTCTCCCACCCGACAGTCTTGTGGCATCACCATCTTGGTCACCCATCCCTCCCACGCCTCCGTACCATGGCCAGTCAGCGTCTTGTCTCCGGTCTCCCGCAGGTCTTTCAGTCGCTCCCCTGTTCGCATGCGACGCCCTTCACTCCTTGCGTCGAGGGTCGGCTGCGCGCTACTCCTCACTCCTCCTCCCTTCGTCTAGCCACCGCTCCCTTCCAGACCCTCCACTTGGACGTCTGGGACCCAACCCCTCATCTTGGGTCCGAGTGGGAACGCTACTTTCTGGTAGTCGTTGTTGACTACTATTTTCAGTCAGGTCACTGCAGAAGTCAAGTACACCACGGTGTTTCCTCTTGCGAAGAATTCCAAGGAGACTTCTACCCTGATCTGGTGGCTCCTGACCACTGAGGGCACTTGTGGTAGTCGCGTCAGTTGTCTCCACTCTGACCGTGGGGGTGAGTTCCGCTCCAACGTACTTGCCGGGTTCTGCGACGAGTAGGGCATCACATAGTCCTGGACGCTTCCAAAGTCCCCATAGCAGAATGGGGTTGCTGAGCGCCGCATTGGCTTGGTCATGGAGATCGCCCACACCTCCATGATCCATGCTCGTGCGCCCTATTTTCTGTGGCCCTGCGCGGTTCACTACGCTGCCCACCAGCTGAACCTTTGGCCTCGTGTTTCACGACCAGGGGATTCACAGACCAGTCTTTGGACCGGGTCCCCTGGTGTTGCGTCAAAGTTTCATATCTGGGTCCGCTATCCCTCTAACCTCAGTCGCGCGTCAGGTAGCGTCACCCTCCCCGCAGTCCTCCTCACAGTCCCCTCAGCAGCCTTCGACACTTCCGCGATAGGTTACTATGGACTCAGGGGGTGTTGGAGCTGGAAGTGCTGCCACTGGAGGTACTCGGTCTGGGGGTGCTCGTTATGAGAGGTACTGGAGCTGGAGGTGCTAGCACTGGAGGTGCTAGTTATGGGGGTACTAGAGCTGGAGGTCCTGGCACTGGCGGTGCTAGTTCTGGAGGTGCTGGAGCTGGAGGTGCTGGCACTAGTGGTGCTAGTTCTGGGGGTGCTGAAGCTGGAGGTGCTTGCACCAGAGGTGCTAGTTCTGGGGGTGCTGGAGTAGGAGGTGCTGGCGCTGGAGGTGCTAGTACTGAGGAGATTGGAGCAGGAGGCATGACTACTGCGGCGCCCACTGCGCCTGCCCACTGCTACGACACGCGTCTCCAGGCTTTTCGCCGGCTTGAGCGCAAGGATCAGGAGCGGTTGGAGCAGGAGAGACAGGAGCTGCGGCAGTTGGACCAGCAGGGGCAGCACCAGCAGCACCAGCAGCACCAGCTGCTGCAGCAGCACCAGCAGCACCAGCAGCACCAGCTGCTGCAGCAGCACCAGCAGCAGCAGCAGTCGCCGCAACTGCCACTTTTGTAGCAGATGTTCCCTCCAGTGAGTGGCCTTCGGACCCTTGGCTTTCCTTCCTCTCCTCCTGTCCCTTCACAGTCTCCTACCACGTATGGTCCTACGTTTCCTCCTCCAGACGCGGCTCCGGGTATCTTCTCTCCTCCTCAGTCACAGTCTTCTCCTCCTGTTCTCCTGCACGACTGGACCGCTCGTTGTCCTCTGCGTGCTCGTCCCTTGTCTCCTTTTGACGACCTCCGCACTGTCTTGTTTCGTTATAGTCCTCGTCGTGCTTCACCTGTGTCTGTTCTCCTGCCACCTCTTGTGTCGCCTCTCGCTGTCTCCTCTTACCCTATCACTGACTACTACCGTACTGCTCACCCTGTTGTCTCGCGTGTTCTCGCCTCTCTTGTCACCGACCCTCGTGCCTCTCCGTCGTCTGTCTCGGCTCTTACTGCCGCTGTTGTTGACTTTGCTTCCACCCGCCACCTTGACTTCGCCACGCGTGTAGTGGCTGCTCCGCCTGCCCGTCCTCTGTCCGCCGGGGGTGAGTTTTCCCTTGGCTGTGACGTCCTAGAGGACAGACAGTTTGAGCTTGAGTTCTTGGCAACCGCTTCTCCCTCTCTCTGTGCCATGCTGCTTTCCCCTAAGGGAGACCCCGACACCCTTGACATACCGACTCCTCACACATACCGTGAGGCAATGTCAGGGCAGTGGGCCTCTTAGTGGAAAGCGGCCACGAACTCAGAGATGGCGTCTTGGGGATCCACAAGCACTTACGTCGATGCAGTTCCCCCTCCCATAGCAAACGTAGTCGATGGCATGTGCAGTTCAAGGCGTGCTACGTGGCTACGGGCTTCAGTCGGCGCGAGGGAGTTGACTTCTTCCAGACCCTCGCCCCGACCCCGAAGATGACTACTCTTCGGGTATTGCTTCACGTAGCAGCATAGCGAGACTACGAGCTGCACTCCCTCGACTTCTCCACTGCCTTTCTTCAGGGCCATCTGCACGAGGAGATTTTTATGTGATGCTATCATTTGCATTCACGTCTGTCTGCCTCCCATCATATGTTCGTGTGTTGCATGCGTGGTGTGAGCGTGTGCAAGAATTTGTGTTTGGTGTTGTTTGGATTTTCTGAGTTTGTGTGAATGTTATTTCGCTTGAGCAGATATCTGAAGTGACTTCTCTGCTCAAGAGCTTTCCGACGAACCAAGTATCGCTTCAAACGGAGCACGAACAAGAAAGTTACGAACGTTGGAAGTTCGTATGCTTTTGATATTTGGTTGTGGTGACTATGGGAAGTTGTGGTGTTGACTCCATAAGGAGTATAGACTTTTACCATTGACACCACAACTTCCCATAGTCACCACAACCAAATATCAAAAGCATACGAACTTCCAACGTTCGTAACTTTCTTGTTCGTGCTCCGTTTGAAGCGATTCTCGGTTCGTCGGGAAGCTCTTGAGCAGAGGAGTCACTTCAGATATCTGCTCAAGCCAAATAACATTCACACACACTCAGAAAATCCAAAAAAACACCAAACACAAATTCTTGCACACGCTCACACCACGCATGCAACACACGAACATATGATGGGAGGCAGACAGACGTGAATACAAATGATAGCATCACATAACAAACTCCCCCTCTGGCTGCCTACCATCATCCCATATGCCATAGCACAAGCATGCACCCTCAATGCACACTCATTCCAGCAAGTTTCATCCCCTTCCAATGCTCATTTTCAGCCAGGCGCTTGGTGAGAATGTCTGCCGCCTGCTGATGGGTCTTCACAATCTCCTGCCGCACCTCCTTGTCCAGGAGCCTCCTCACCCAGTGCCACTTTGGCCTGATGTGCTTTGTCAGGCCATGAAGACAAGCATTCTTTGCAAGCTTCACAGCCGACTCATTGTCACAAAGAATCACAGTCGGCTCCTTCTGGCACACTCCGATCTCCTCCAACAAACGCCTCAGCCACACCACCTCCTTAGCCCCATGATGCAGGGCCATGTACTCTGTCTCACACGAGGACAGCCCCACCTCGTTCTGCTTCTTGCTGCGCCAGCTCACTGCACCACCTCCAAACAGGCACACATAGCCTCCAATGCTGGTGCCATCCGCCTTTACAGAGTTGAAGCTAGCGTCGGTGTAGCAAGTCAAGAGCATCTCCCCCTTGCTCAAATCAGCTGCACCCCTCTGCAGCCTCTATCGCACAGCACTGTACTCCAAACCGACAGATGCTGTAGCACTCACATAGCGGACCAACCTCTTGGCCGCTTCTAGCTGCTCATGACTGGGGCGTGAGACCACACTGGCAAGCCTGGATGTAGCAAAGGCAATGTCAGGCCGCGTGTGGTTAGCCGCATAGTTGAGTGCCCCCACCATGGAATGAAACAGCTTCCTGTCACTCTCACCCACCACCTCCTCATCAGCACAAGGCTCCACAGTGAAACCCAAAGGTAGTGGGGTGGCTGGTTTTCCTCCATCTTGCAGCCCATACTTCTCAGCCAGCCCCTCACAGTACTTCCTCTGGTGCAACCTCAACACTCCCTTGTCAAGGTCTCTCTCTACATGCATCCCAAGGTAATACTTGACATCTCCCATTTTCGAGCACTTGAACTGCATCTCCAGCATCTCCTCCACACACTCAATCATTGCAGATGAATCAGAGAGGAGAAGGATGTCATCCACATACACCAGGAGCATGAGGAACTGCTCCTTCTCTTGCAGCAGGAACAAACTGTGATCACACTCGCTCTTCTTGAAAACCCCAGCCAGCAGTATCTCCTCCAACTTGTGGTACCATGCGCGAGGAGCCTGGTTCAGGCCATAGATGGCCTTCTTGAGCCTGCACACCCTGCCGCTCCCATCATCCAACCCCTCAGGCTGCAACATGTACAGCTCCTCTAGGATGATCCCATTGAGGAAAGCAGTTGTGATGTCCATCTGCTTGATCCTCCATCCACGGTTTGTAGCCGTTCCCAACATCACCCTTAGTGTAGTCCCTTTCCCCACAGGAGCAAAGATCTCGTCAAAGTCCTTTCCCTTTGTCTGCTGGAACCCCTTAGCCATAAGCCTTGACTTGTAGCGGGTCAGCTCCCCATCAGGTCTGTACTTGTGCGTGAAGATCAGCTTGGAAGAAATGGCCTTCTTCCCAGGAGGCAGCTCACACAGCTCCCACGTTTCATTCTCCAGCAGAGAGTCATACTCCTCCTTCACACTCTGCTTCCACTTCTCAGCATCGGGCCCACTCAAGGCCTCAGCTAGCGTCTTGGGCTCAGGGACGGCTGCCCAGTAGCAGTGTGCTATCTCATCCTCATCACACTGCTCAGCCACACTCCCAGCCCGTACCACCTTTGGCATTCCAAAACTAGGATAGGTCAGCCTATTAGGAGGGCGCACATCCCTCCTAGGACGGTCAAGCGGACGTTGGGCACGTGGTGGAGCATCTTGCTGCTGCTGCTGCTGCAGCTGTTTCTCCTCCACCTCAGGTTCTCCCCCATCCTCAGTCACCCCAGAGATCTCCTCATCTGAGACAGTGACCTGCACTTGCCTCGAAGGCCGCTGCACCTCATCGGCCTCAATGATCAGCGGTGTTGTAGGAAGCTTCTGCTGCTGCTGCTTCCACTCCTTGTAGTACAAGGACTCGAGGAACTTCACATCCCTTGACACAGTCAGCTGCTGGCTGGTCAAGTCCCATATCAACCAGCCCTTATGATCCTTAGCAAGCCCCAAGTGTACTCCCCATCTCCCACTAGCCTCCAACTTTCCCCTCTTCTCCTTAGGCACATGAAACACCACCATGCAGCCGTAGGCTCTCAGCATGTTGACTGCTGGTGCACTCCCATACCACTTGGTGTAGGGGACCCACTGCTTGTCCCCCACAGTCGCCAACACCCTGTTCTTCACAAGGGCGACCTGCCGCAGTGCAGTCACCCAAAACGGATCCGGCAGCCCTGCACGCCCAAGTAGAGTGCGAGCACCTTCCTGCAGGGTCCGGTTGAAGCGCTCAGCCACACCGTTCTGCTGAGGGTTGTAGGGAACCGTGAGCTGATGCTGGATCCCCTTCTTCTTCAGCACCGCCTCAAAATCAGCGCCAATGAATTCTCCCCCGTTGTCACTGCGGATCACCTTCACCTTGTGTTCGCTCTCCCTTTGAGCTCTCGGCATCCACTCCTTAAGAACAGCCGCTGCCACTTCCCCCTTCGTCTTGAGAGGGTACACCCACACCGCACGTGTGTGGTCATCCACAATGGTTAAGAAGTAGCGGCTGCCCGAGAGAGAAGGGGCCCTCGTAGGGCCCACCACATCCATGTGCACAAGCGCGAGCGGGGCCTTGGCTGGTCCCGTGCCGCTGCTGAAGGGAAACTTTGTGAACTTGGTCTCAAGGCATGTAGGGCAGTTCCCAATCTCCTTCACTGCCCCTTTCACCTCCAACCCCTTCAAGCTCCCATCCTTCACCAACTTCTGCAGCATAGGAAAATTCACATGACACAGCCTCTCGTGCCACGTTTCCCAATCGGCCTCACCACTCCTAGATGAAGCCTTTGCCCATGCAGCTGTCGCATCCACACCAGCAAGCACCTCACCATGTGGCTGCTGTGACTGCTGAACCTTCTTGACTGCATCCAGGGCACCATCAGTTGGTGCAGTCTCCTCTCCTCCCGTAGTCGCTTTAGCTGTTGCTGCAGCCGCTGTCGTTGCTGGTGGTTTCCCATTCCAAGGGATGATGGGCAGCTACCATAGGTCCTTGATGCAGCTGCTCTTCTCCTCCAAATCCCACAGCAGCAGTTTCCCAAGCTTTGCACGGCAGCTGGTTGGACCGAAGGTAACTTTAGCCTTGTTCTTCTGCAGCCGGCGCACAGAAAGAAGGTTAGCGGACAAGCCTTCAACCAACAGCACATTCCCCAGCCCCACAAGCCCCCCATTGGCTCCCATTACCTTGCCATTCCCAACACCAATCACAGGGAGCAAAGCACCTGAAGCGGCAGCCACAAACTTAATCTTTCAGGGGGGCTTTACCTCGTCAAGCAAATCTGCTCGTGGGGTCATGTGACTTGTGCAACCTGAATCTATCACCCAGTGAGTGAGGGGGTGCATCACAACCTTCCCAACTGAGCCCACATCACCCTCACTCCCTTTCACATCCTCAACCATGAGGAACATCCCAGGGTTGGCTTTACCTTGTGCACCTGAACCTTGTGCACCTGAACCTTGCACAGCGCCACCTCGAGCACGTTCACCACTTGGTGGCTTCATGCCTGGAGGCGCCCATCCCTCAGGCCGGCTGAAACACTTGAACCATGGGTGTCCAGCCTTCTTGCAGTACCAGCAAGCACCCTCCATTCGAGTGCTCCCCCTGCCACCAGAGCTCCCATGCCCCTCGTTGTAGTCACCTCGGCCCCTCCCTCTGCCAAAGCCTCTCCCACGGCCTCAGCCTCTCCCTCCCCCTCTTCCTCTGCTGCCTCCTGCAGCTCCATACCCCTCAGCAGTTTTGTTGGCAGCACCACCACCCGTGTGGCGCCTGCGGAAGTCCTCCTGCAGAATCTGCTGCCGTAGCCACTCAGGTGTCCACTGGTCCTGCTGAGTGTTGAGGGTGGGGATGAGGTTGTCCCACGAGTTGTCGAGCACCGAGATGATCTTGGTGCACTGCTGCATCTGCGACACATTGCTGCCCGCCGCTGCCATCCTCGCATAGGTGTCCTTGATCTTGTCAAGGACCGGCTTCACATCATCGCCCGGTCGCATGGAGAGGGCAGCCAGCTCCTTCTCCAACACAATCACCATCGGCAGCGTGTTGGGCTGAATCACGTCGCGCAGTAGCTTCCACGCCTTTGGTCCGGAATCATCCAACTCCACCAGATCCTTGATGTGTTGGAACATATCGTTGTTCACCGATTGAAGGATTAGGTCGTACAGCACCGCACTCTTCTCAATCCACCGATCGCAGGCATCTCCTTCCTCCGGCATCTTCTCTTAACCCATCGCAAGTTTCAGCAGCTTGTAGCGCTTGAATGCACTCCGCATCCGCCCGCTCCATTCCTCATAGTTGGAGCCATCCAATGCCTCGATCTTGGATGGTGGCGGCTCATTCCTCTTCTCAGCTGCATCTCCACTCCCTTGACTCATTTCCTCTGCTCCCAATCACATGTTTCAGCTCCCCCCTTGCTGTCCACACCAAAGTCACACAATAGTTTCACAAGTGTCGGCGCCAACGAAATTTCGGCAGAGTTTCCCCTTAGCGGAAGTCACATGCAACCTCCAGAACTCCACTTAGGCACGCCCACAGGCCATGGTGGGTCTAGGAGGGTCTTCACACTTCAGTAGACTCTCCAAAAAGTCCTTACTCAGCTCTGATACCACTTGTTAGAGACTAAGGATGGAGTCTATGAAGATTAGGGGCTGAAATATCTCAAAATCGTCAACTACAATTCTGGACAGAAAAGTCGTCGTCACAAGAAACGTCGTCGACGATCAACACACTGTTAGAATTCTCTCAAACTCGAGTATGTTGTAGCCCTTGACCGTGGCTATCTTTTCCAATTTGAATAGTATCAAAATATGGAGTATAACTCGAGTTATGAACTTCGGCGCACTAGGGGGTATGCTGCCATAGAAAAACGTAACTCAATCACAATTATCTCACAAGTTCACACAAGAAAGTTAGAGTAGCAATAGAACCAGGTAGGAGGGGATGCGGAGGACAAGAGGGAAGGTCCCAAGGGAGTCCCCAACCAAGGAAACCCCATACCATACAATTCCCCTCTCTATAGGTACCCCAACTTTGACATTTGTCACTTTCCCAACTCATGCCATCCACCTCACCCAACTTGGCCACACTTGCCAACCTGGTTTGGCTTCTCCCAACCACTTGGCATCATCTACAGTGATGGTGATGAATTTCCCAACCCCCAAAAGTCTGTACCCCATATTGAGTCAACCCGCAAATTCCTATAGTCGCCGCATCTCAATCAAAACTTCGAACGATCATATCTTTCTCGTTCTTGCTTCGATCGCAGCGATTCTCGGTTCGTCGGGAAGCTCTTGAGCAGAGGAGTCACTTCAGATATCTGGTCAAGCCAAATAACATTCACACACACTCAGAAAATCCAAACAACACCAAACACAAATTCTTGCACACGCTCACACCACGCATGCAACACACGAACATATGATGGGAGGCAGACAGACGTGAATGCAAATGATAGCATCACATAACAGTTTAGGCAGTAGTAGGGTAGCCCATAAGGGATACAACCCAATTAGGATTAGTAATTGTACCCAACCCATTCATAGTCCATTCATTCTCGTTCAGTATTTTGACATGGTTTCATAGCAGGTCCTATTCCAGGACCGTTTTCTTAAGGGCCCACCAAATAGCGCTGCCCCCCTAGTCACGCTGCCCTGCCCCGCCCTGCCATGCCTGTCGCGCCGGCTTGCTGGCCGCCGCGCTGCCCTTAGCAGCCCGCGCGCCGCCCTTTGCAGCCCGACACGCTGCCCTTTGCAGCCCACGCGCCGCCATTTGCAGCCCGCGCGCCGCCCTTTGCAACCCGCGCGCCGCCCTGCTGCTGCCCGCCCTGCCTTGCCCGCGCACCGCCCTGCTGGCCGCCGCGCCACCCTTTGCAGCCCGTGCGCCGCCCTTTTGCAGCCCGCCGCACTGCCCTTTGCAGGCCGCGCACCGCCCCTTGCAGCCCGCACGCCGCCCTTTGCACTCGCGCGCCGCCCAACTGCTGCCCGCTTTGCTGCGCGCAGCCTTGCTGGCTGGCGCCCTGCTGCCAGCACAGCCCTGCTGCGCGCCGCCCTGCTGCTTGCGCCGCCCGGCTGCTGCCCGCCCTGCTGCGTGCAGCCCTGCTGGCCGGTGCCCTCCTGCCCGCGCCACCCTGCTGCTGCCCGCCCTGCTGAGCGCCGCCCTGCTTGCCGACGCCCTGCTGCCCGCGCGCTGCCCTGCTGCCCGCACGCCGCCCTGTTGGCAGTCGGACCGCCCTGCCCTTCCCTGCGCGCTCCTCTAGTGCTCTAGTGCTCGCGCGCCACCCTGCTCTGCCCACTATCACTTCTCTCAGTGTACTCACCTTCGATCATGAGTGTCAGAATGTTACAGTGCTTACATTTGTGTAGGCTATAGTGGGGTAGCCCATAAAGGGTACAACCCAATTAGGGTTAGTACTTGTACCCAACTTCTGTTCAATGAATTCATTCTCGTTTGTTAGTTTTGACATGGTTTCAGAGCAGGTCCTTGGATAGGACCGATTTTATTGGACCCACCACAGCACTGCCCCACTAGCCGCCCTGCTGCCCCTAGCGACCCTCGTGCCATTCCTGCTGCCCCACGCGCCGCCCTTGTGCGGCCTGCCCCGTCGACCCTAGGCTTGCGCGCCCCGTCGACCCTAGGCCCCGGCGCCCCGTCGACCCTAGGCCCCAGCGCCCCGTCGACCCTAGGCCCCAGCCCGTCGCCCGTAGGCCCCGGCCCGTCGCCCGTCGCCACCTAGGCCCCGGCCCGTTGCCCCTAGCCCCGGCCCGTCGCCCGTCACCCCTAGACCCCGGCCCGTCGCCCGTCGCCTCCTAGGCCACGGCCCGTCGCCCCTAGCCCTGGCCCGTCGCCCGTCGCCCCTAGGCCCTGGCTCGTCGCCCGTCGCCACCTAGGCCCCGGCCTGTCGCGCATAGCCCCGGCCCGTCGCCCCTAGGCCCCGGCCCAACGCCCGTCGCTCCTAGGCCCGTCGCCCCTAGCCCCGGCCCGTCGTCCGTCGCCCCTAGGCCCCGGCCCCGGCCCGTCGCCCCTAGGCCTAACACCCCTAGGCCCCGGCGAGCCCGTCGACCCTAGGCCCCACGCGCTGCGCCTTGCAGCCCGCCCCTCGCCCCGGCAACCCGTGAGCCGCCCTTGCAGCCCCGCGTGCCGCCACTTGCGACCCACCCGCCACCCCTTGGCCCTCAAGCCGCCTCTCTTGCAACCTGCTTGCCGCCTCTCTCTGCTGCCTGCCCTGTTCCTTGCGCTGCCTGGCTTCTGCCCGCCCTGCGTACTGCGCCGCTATCGCTTCTCTCCGCGTTCTAGCGCTCGATCATAATGCCCGCCTAATCCAGTTTGACACGTGGCTTGACGACCTGCAGCTGTACCTACTGAGCGACTCTAGGGACAGCGTTTCGTTGTTTGATCACACGTCAGGTGCTGCTCCCGTCCCTCCCGCCACAGCTGACAGTGCGACTCGCTCACAGTGGCTTACTTGTGACGCTGCTGCTCGCTTAGCCATTCGCAACCACCTGCTGTTAGCCGAATGCGCTCACTTCGGACAGCACAGGACAGCACGGGCACTGTACGATGCTGTACTCGCCCGTTACTCCTCGCCTACCTCTGCTGCTCTAGGCCGTCTTCTCCTGCCCTACCTTTTTCCAGAGCTGTCCGCCTTTGCCAAAGTGGAAGACCTGGTTTCCCACCTTCGCACTAGTGACGCTCGCTACCGCGCTGCCCTACCAGCAGAGTTCCTTGAGAGGAACCCGCCCCCGATGTACATCACTCTCTACTTTATAGTCACCCGCCTCCCTGACTCTCTTCGCGCTGTTAGGGACCACTTTCTCGCACTTGACCCCACAGCCCTTACTGTTGACCTACTCGACTAGTGTAGTCGCTGTAGGTGCCGCTCGTGGCACTCCTCGCACGCCCTTCTTTGAGGGGTGTTCCCCCTCCCCCCTTGCCCCCTCCTACGCCTCTATCGCCGTTGCAGACGTCCTTTGTGCTGAGGATGTCGGGGCTGCTTATGCTAGTGGGAAGCGCCGCAGCAGCAAGGGCAAGGGTGGCAGGGGAGGTGGTGGTGGCAGCGGGAGTGGTGGTGGGGGCAGCAGTGGAGGTGGTGGCGGCAGTGGAGGTGGTGGCGGTAGTGGGAGTGGTGGCGGGAGTGGGGGCTTTGGTGGCAGCGGTGGTGGCAGTGGTGAGGGTGGCGGTAGTGGCGGCAGTGGGAGTGGTGGCGGTCGGGCTGGAGCTACTCAGCGTGGAGGTTCTAACGGTGGCCAGAGGCAGCAGCAGCAGCAGCGTTCGAGCAAAACCCTGTAGCCCCAGCAGCATCGTGAGTGGTTTGCTCAGCGTGGGGCGTCTGGGGGTAGTCGTAGCTGCCTGTATGTTATTCGCACGGGTGACCGTGCTGGTCAGACATGCGGGAAGCCTCACAATCAGCACCGCTGCTTATCTCGCCTCGACAACGCTTGGCGCGCAGAGTTTGGTGACGAGGCCGAGCGCCCCCGCTGGGCAGAGCTGCTTAGGTATGGAGTTGCTATCTTTGACCTAGACTATGATGCTTTCCTTGCTGCTATGTATGCTTTGTCTGTTAGTGCTGAGGGTGACTGTTACCTGTGTGTGCCGCCTGACCCAGGTATTGAGGCTATTGCTCAAGGTGCTGGTGAGTCTGCTCTCCTTGGTACTGCGCCTGCTGAGGCCTTGCACACCTTCACACTTGACTCAGGTGCTTAACGCTGTATCTTTCACGACAGCACCACCCTCACTCCTCTCTCTGCATCTGTACTGGTCAGACTGGCTGACCCCTCTGGAGGCCCAGTCGTTGTCCGTTCCTCCACTGTTCTCCCGTGTCCAGCAGTTCCGTCCGGCTCACTGTCAGGCCTTCACCTTCCCTCGTTCTCTACGAACTTGGTGAGTACTGCTACCCTCCAGGACGCGATGGTCACTACCACCACTACTGGGGGTCAGCGTGTGTCGATCTGCACGTATACACGGACAGGCCGCCACCTAGCCACGTTCATACGTCGGCCAGGGTCGAGTCTGTACGCACTGGCTACAGAGCCTCCTCAGGTAGCTGCGTCTGCCCAGGTGTCCGGGTCAGGTCCGGTAGCACTCCCTTGCTCGTGTCGCCTCCTGTCGCACCAGACTCTCCTGTGGCACCACCGCCAAGGTCACCTCTCCCTGCCACGCCTTCGTGGCATGCAATCCCGCCTCCTTGTCTCTGGTCTTCCCAGATCTCTGCCTCCCCTCCCGCCCTCGCCTACCCCGCCCTGCCTTCCTTGCGTCGAGGGGCGGCAGCACGGCGCTCCTCACTCCTCCTCGTTTCCCCCAACGACTGCTCCCCTGAAGACTCTTCACATGGACGTGTGGGGCCCGGCCCGCGTTAGTGGACAGGACCGCGAGCGCAACTTCCTGCTGGTTGTTGACGACTACACGCGGTACACCACGGTCTTCCCCTTGCGCAGCAAGGGTGAGGTCCCTGATGTCTTGATCACTTGGATCCGCGCAGTCCGTCTCCAGCTTCGCGAGCGGTTCCGTGAGGACCTTCTTGTCATGCGTCTGCACTCTGACAGAGGTGGTGAGTTCTCTTCCGACCTCGTGCGGGACTTTTGTCGTGGGGAGGGCATTCTCCAGTCGTTCACACTTCTGGAATCCCCTCAGCAAAATGGGATTGCTGAGTGCTGAATTGGCTTAGTCATGGAAAGTGGCTCGTACCTCCATGATCCATGCGGCTGCTCCCTATTTTCTGTGGTCGTTTGCGGTCCGGTACGCTGCGCATCAGCTCAACCTCTGGCCTCGTGTCTCCTTGCCGGAGACCTCGCCGACACTGCGTTGGATGGGGGAGGTTGGCGATGCATCGGTGTTCCGGGTCTGGGGCTCTTGTGCCTTTGTTCGCGATATGTCCGCGAACAAGCTCTCTGCCGCGCTATTCCCTGCGTCAACCTTGGCTTTCCCCCTGACGCGCCTGGCTGGCATGTTTTACCACCCTACCTTGCACCGTGTCCTCCCCTTTCAGGACGTAACGTTTGACGAGTCAGTTCCCTTTTACCTCCTCTTCCCCTACCGCTCTGCCCCTCCCCCACCCCCGCTGCTCTTCCTTGCTTCAGGTCCCCCTCCGGTAGACCCCCTCCCCCCCCAGGGTCCTGCTCCCTCAAGTGTGTCTCAGGTAGACCCTCTCCCTGGTACTGTGCCTATTGAGGTAGCTGTCGGCTCAGGTGCTGCTCGAGGTGCTGCGTCTGGGGGTGTTGTGTCTGGGGGTGCGGAGCCTGGGGTTGCTGAGTCTGAGGGTGCCCGGTCTGGGGGTGCTGAGCCTGGGGGTGTGGAGCTGGGGGTGCTGAGCCTGCGGTTGTGGAGCCTGGGGGTGCTGAGCCTGAGGTTGTGGAGCCTGGGTTTGCTGAGTCCGAGGGTGCGGAGTCTGGGGGTGCTGAGCCTTGGGGTACTACCTCTTCTGGAGGTCCTACTGGTGCTTCGCCACGACTGTCTCCCTGGCCGGAGCCTCTCTCCCCGCAGTAGCTGCGTGAGTGGTTTGCTCATCGCACACGCCTTCGGAGTGGAGCTGCCGGAGCTGGAGACTCTGCTGCTGGAGACTCTGGAGCTGGAGGTGTTGGATCTACTCGTCTTGGAGGTGCTGGTGTTCCTGCTGGAGCTTGTGGTAACGGAGGTGCTGCATCTGCTGATCCTGGAGGTGCTCGTACCAGGGGTACTGGAGCTGCCGGGACTGGTAGTGTTTGGGGCGATGGAGCTAGAGGAGCTGCAGTTGGAGACCCTGCGGATCCTGGAGGCGCTGGAGCTGGAGGCACTGGCGCTGGTGGCGCTAGAGCTGGAGGAGCTGGAGCTGGAGACCCTGGAGCTGTTGGCAATGGAGCTGGAGGCACTGGCGCTGGTGGCGCTAGAGCTAGAGGAGCTGGAGCTGGAGACCCTGGAGCTGTTGGCGCTCGAGCTGGAGGCACTGGCGCTGGTGGTGCTGTCTCTGGCGGTACTGGTGGTGGAGGCACTGTGCGGCCACGAACGTACTTCGTTCACCTACTTCAGCAGGTTCTTGTTGTCCCATCTTCTGCTGGCCTTACTCCTCCCTTGCTATGCCCACCGCCTGACCAGTCACAACCGCCGTTACAGCCAGCCTCCCCACTGCCTGCTCCCTCTCCTTACACTGAGCAGACTGGAGGTCTTACAGAGCGTCGTGAGCCTGAGTGTCATCCTGCCTTGACTGTTCGCGCTGTTCGCTTTGGTCGTAGGGTTCCTCGTCCGCCTCCTCCTCTTGTCCCCGGAACTCATGCTATGGCACTTCGTCCTTCCTCTGTTCCACTGCGTGTTCCTCTGCTGCCTCCTCCTGAGTCCTCTCTTCCTGCCGTCCTTGACCCTGAGTCTGACCTTGCTCGTGCTCCCAGTCCCACTGTCTCTCGTCTCCTCGCCACTGTTGTCACTGACCCTTCTTTTGAGTCCACTGCTACGTCTGCCCTCGTTGCTGAGCTAGTTGACTTTGCTGCTGCCTGTCGTCTAGACTACGCTACTGCTCTTGTTGCCGAGTCTGAGTCTGCCAGTCCTCCGTCCGTCGGGGGTGAGTGTGCTCTTGGCACGGACGTCCTTGATGACAGGCAGGAGGACCTTGAGTGTCTTGCAGCTGCTGTACCTCGTTTCGCTTCCATGCAGCTTGCCCCTGAGGGAGACCCGGATGCACCAGACATCCCGACCCCGCGCTCTTACGCAGAGGCGATTACGGGTCCTTACTCCTCTCGGTGGCAAGCAGCCATGGATGCTGAGATGGCATCGTGGAAGTCCACAGGCACCTATGTCGACGCAGTTCCCCCATCTAGGGCGAACATAGTTGATGGCATGTGGATTTTTAGGGTGAAGCGGCCGCCAGGTTCTCCGCCTGCCGTCAAGGCGCGTTATGTTGCTAGAGGCTTCAGTCAGTGAAGGGAGTTGAATTCTTCCAGACTTTCTCCCCTACCCCGATGATGACAACTCTTCGGTTTCTGCTGCACGTCGCCACTCAGCGTGACTACGATCTGCACTCTCTTGACTTCAACACAGCTTTCTTACAGGGCAGCATGCACGAGGAGATCTGGTTGCGCCGCCCACCTGGCTTCACTAGGCCGTTTCCTGCAGGTACCCAGTGGAGCCTCCGGTGGCCAGTCTACGGTCTCCACCAGGCGCCTCTTGAGTGGCACGACACATTGAGGACGACGCTTGCGGCTCTTGGGTTTGCTCCTTCTACTGCTGACCTATCGTTGTTTCTGCGCATCGACACTTTGCTGCCGCCGTTCTACGTCCTCATATACGTCGACGACTTGGTCTTTGCCACTGCTGACATTGAGGCACTGGCCCTTGTGAAGTCGGAGCTGCAGAAGAGACACACATGCACTGACCTGGGTGAGCTGCGCAGCTATCTTGGCTTATCGATCACTCGGGACAGAGCACGGCGCACCATCACCCTAACTCAGTCACACATGGTGCACCAGGTCCTTCAGCGCTTCGGCTTCCGGTACTCCTCGCCACTGTCCACTCCTCTGCCTACCCTTCACTCGCTCTCAGCTCCACCTTCGGACAAGTCCGTAGAGCCGAGTGGCCCGTATCTAGAGCTTGTGGGCTGCCTCGTGTACCTGATGACTACCTGACCTCGCCTACCCTCTTAGCATCCTGGCACGCTACGTTGCGCCGGGGAGACACCGATCAGAGCACTGGGAGGCTGCTAAGAGGGTGTTGCGCTACTTGTGTAGTACTTTGGGCATGGGGTCCAGTTTTCCTCACTGGACACGCAGACGCTTCTTGGGTTGACGACTCAGCTACGCAGCGGTCGTCACAGGGTTACACCTTTAGCCTCTGGCTCTGTTTCTTGGCGGTCTACCTGCTCGTCTTCTGTTCTCAGTTCGAGTTGTGAGGCTGAGATCTACGCGGGGGCCATGGCGGCACAGGAGTTACGCTGGCTCACCTACCTGCTGACTGAATTGGGAGAGCGGCCTCGTTCTTCTCCATTTCTGTACGTAGACAACAAGGCCATGATTTCCTTGAATCAGTAGCATAGACTGGAGCACAGAACGAAGCACATCACTCTGCGTTACTTCCTTGCTCGAGAGTTGCAGCAGCATGGTCAGCTTCGTCTTGCTTACATGGCCACTCGGGCCAACACTGTTGATATATTCACCAAGGCACTTCAGTGTGGTGATCATCAGCGTTTCTATACTGTTTTAGGCCTTGTGCCTACTTTGCCTCATTTGCTCACTGCGTGACTTTGCTTGTACTGTGATCTCTATATATATATATCTGCATGCTTACACTTGCTAGGTTATGATCAATGTATCGTTTGTTCTCTTTTATATAACTCTGCATGTGAACTGGCCTTGTGGCCATTTGCTTGTGCTCGGAATGTGTGGTGACTTCGTGATCCACCCTGAGCTTGCTTTGCTTTTCTTGACTGGTCTTGTGACCACTTGTTCTCCCCCACTTTGCCTACGGGGGTGTGTCAAAATGTTATAATGCTTACATTGTTTAGGCTGTAGTGGGGTAGCCCATAAGGGGTACAACCCAATTAGGGTTAGTACTTGTACCCAACTCATTCATAGTTCATTCATTCTCGTTCAGTATTTTGACAGGTTGGGCTGGTGTAGAGGAGTGAGTGATTCGGGAATGAGAGTTGGGGGGAGAATGGTAGGGGAGGGTGGGGGGGGAGGGGGGGAAGAATGGGGGGTGGTGTCAGACGAAAAAAAAACCCACTGTCTGAAATTTGAGATGAAGTAGAACTCCTGATCTGAAAAATCACACGAGCTAAAATAACTAGTCTTGTGGATCAGACGAAATAAAATCATTGTCTTAGAAATCAGATGAAAGCAAAAATGTAGGTCTAAAAATCAGACCATCAGACCGATTTGGTCTGATAACTAGAGCCCTGGTTGATGCCCCTAACTTAGCCTATGGGGGTGTGTCAAATTATATTAATATGTTTTTTTTTGTTTGCTAGGCTACAGTGAGTTGCATAGTATAGGGTACACATATTTCCTCTACAAATTATTTGTACCACCCTTTCCCCTACTAGTCGACATCACTTCCGCTTGCTATCTTTGAGAGTACACTGATTTTTCTTGGTTCAGATTTTCATGTTTTTTTGCTTGGGAAACACTGATTTTTCTTGCTTTCTTGATTTTTCCGCGTGTGACAGTGAATTTTCATGCTTTTTTGCTTAGGAAACACTGATTTTTCAGCCCGTTTTTTTCCAAGTACACTGATTTAACAGCGCTGTAACGAAATAACACTGAAAGTGAATCTTACCTGTTCCGAGTGGAGGGGCAGGGCAATGGCAGGGGAAAGGAGGCAGTTGAGGAGGATTTGGAAGAAGAGAAGGCATTGGGTAGTGATGAGACGGATTCTGATGATGATTCATGATGCCCTCATGTTAGCTTAACTAGTTGGCAATGTTTTACATGGCTGCTGGTGACTTATTATTTAATTTGAAGACTTCTAATAATTGTTGGAAAGAAGTAATATAACGCTTTTGAAGTAATCGAAGTATCGACACGAGAATGGAGCGGACTACAGCGAAACAACACGCGAGTCAACAACCGTAACAGCTGGAGGTTACGCGAAGGTCAAAGGTCGCTGACCTTTGAGTTGATGAAAAATACAGTGCGACAGCAAGGACACATAATTGACTCGATACTGATAAGTTACCCGAGTCGTCACCGTATCGAACCGCAACAGCAGAAAACAGTTAAAAGTAGAACTTTTCATATTCCTCAGTAATCATATAAAAGCCTTGTATGTCTTTGCTATTATTAACTCATCTTGCCCTCACATACTAGCGCAAGGTGGTTCAAGCATTCTTATTATTTACGCTTCCGCAACTACAACATTCCTACTACTACAAGAGGTCTTAGCCTTAAAAAGATCCTAAGGGCTATTTCTCAGCCCAACATGGTATGAGAGCAAACAATGCAAGATCGACTTCAAAAACTCCTACGACACTACAAGACATGGCAACACAGAAGGAGAGAAGCTCCTCCAACGAATCTCTCGGCACTACTCCTACTCCACCTCCAGCCTCTGGCCTACAAACAGAGAAAGGCACAGTAACAAGACCAGCTGCGGAGTCAACTGAAACTCCCGGGAATCAAGCAGCGGGCTTCGACCCAAACATGATGGAGAAACTCTTCTCCTTCATGTCCTTCTACGAGCAACACCAGCAAGCAGCTCCTGCGCAATCAAACAACAGCGACAACAACAACAGAGCTACTCCGATGAGCCTCGATGGTTCATCCTATGTGCGCGGAAATCAGCAGCAACCCACCTTTGCTCCGTACGAACCTTAACGTGGCTCCATCAGCTTCGCGCCACACCCACAGTCTTCACTTGGACAAGAGAAGACATTAGACGCACTTCAAGTTCAATCACAATTCGCACATGTGTTAAAACTGCAGACATCAACACCTTTCGATCGGAAGGACTTCTATACCTGGTCATTCGAATTCGAGCTGATGATGGAGGGCGCGCAAATTCTTGGATTCTTCGACGGGTCCCTGCCATACCCAACGCATGGGACACAATACGACAAGCAGCAGTATACATATAAGTCGCTGATGGCGTACACGATACTTCTTCGAAACATAACGCCAAACGAGCAGCATAACATTCGGTCTTGTTATAGTCACAATAGGCTTGTATGTGCCTAAAACGAAAGATAGAGTGCACAGTCGGATTTCTGCACAGCGGCTTCAGACGTTAATAGCGTTCTGCTCACAACTGCAAACAACTTGCTATAAATTGGATCTGGAGCGTCTTGATGTCGCCTACACGAGGCAAGTTGAATCACATGATTTCATCAAGAATTGACGACGCAACATTGGTTTGAACGAACGGCACTATGGCAGCCACTATAGTCTTAGAACACAAGATAGTAAGAGTTACGAGTTGGGAATGACTCCCAGCTCCTACAAACCCCAAGAGCCGAGGTACAGTGATGTGGAACAGTGCCACACTGTCCCCAACCACGAAGGGTCTCGAAACTACCCTCCACAAGGGCCTACACCAAGAGAAATGTTACACTACACAAAGTAATGCAACTATTCTCACTATCTTAAAGTTTACCCTTTTGGAGAGCTTCGAAATCACTTGATTCTTGAAACCAAGACTCTGGTTCTTCAAGATAAATTCTTCCTTGAGTTCTTGGAAGTCTGCTGCGCACACCTGCGACACGCCGAACGTTCCACACACGACAAAATAGAAAACCGCACACGACACGCAAACGACGACGTGACACGCGACTAGCGATAACTCGCTATTGACTCGACACACACATTCAAAATCATGCCTCACCATTCACACACTATTGTAAGCATGAAATATATACTATTTCATGCCCTCATACCATTCCATGCACACACGCATGCACGCACACGGACAACAAGCCGAATGCAAACCGTAGGGTTGCACCAACAAACTCCCCCTCGGATTGTTGGCCTTAGGATCTTGCTCTCTCAGTTCAGAGCCATCCCAGCCAGCTTGCAACACTTCCAATGCTGCTGCTCCACCAGCCTCTTGGTCATCATGTCAGCTGGCTGCCTTGTCGTCTTCACATAGTGCAACTCAACTTCACCCGCGGCCACCATGCTCCTCGTCCAATGCCACTTCACCCTCATGTGCTTGGTGAGGCCATGCAACACAAGGTTCTTAGCAAGAGCAATGGCACCCTGGCTGTCACAGTAGAGTGGGGTAGGTCCTTGCTGCTCCTCCCCCAATTCGGCCAATAAACGCCGCTGCCACACAATCTCCCGTACGGCACGGAAGAGTGCCATGTACTCGGACTCCACCGAGCTCAATGCTTGATCCACCTGCTTCTTGCTCTCCCAAGCAGTTGGGCCTCCACCAACACAGCAAATGAACCCTCCAACACTTGTCATGTCCTCTGGTTCCGATGCATAAGAAGCATCCGAGAATGCGGTGAAGAACAAACGCCCAGGTTCAACACCATCCGCGCCCTTTTGGCGCCTTTGTGCCGCCGCCGAGTATTGTAGCCCAACGGTCGGTGTTTGACCAGGATACTTGGCCACCCTCATTCCAGCTGCTACCTGCTCCTCGTTAGGGCATTGAACAACCCTAGCCAACTGTCCGGTAGCAAACGCGACGTCCGGTCGGGTGTTTACCGCCGCGTACATGAGGCTGCCCACCAACGAGTGAAAACGGCGCCTCTCCTCTTCACCAACGCTCTCCTCCTCTGGTCCCTTCACACACTTGAACCCAGAGGGAAAGGGTGTAGCCACATGGCCTTCACTCAGCCCAAAGTTGGCAGCCAATGCCTCTAGGTACTTCCGTTGATGCACCCGCATGCACCGCTTCTCCACATCTCGTTCGATGTGGAGCCCAAGGTAGAAGCTCACGTCACCAAGGGCCTTGCACTTGAACTTGTCTTGAAGCTTCAGCATCACCTCCTTCACAAAGTCAGATGAGGGTGAGAAAATGAGGATGTCATCCACATAAACCACCATGAAACTCCTCTGCTCCCCCTCGCCAAGCATGAACAATGAGTGATCGGCCGTTGAGGGAGTGAAGCCGATCTCCTCCAAAACTCCTCGCAACTTCAAGTACCACTGCCTAGGGGCCTGCTTCAGTCCATAAAGGGCCTTTTTCAGCTTCAAAACTCTGCAACTACCATCATCAAACCCCTCTGGCTGCGCCATGAAAATCTCTTCCTCAAGGACGCCGTTGAGGAATGCCGTTGTGACATCCATTTGTTTCACCACCCATCCTTTGATGGCAGCTCCCGCGAGTAGGGTTCTCAGCGTCGTCGGCTTCACCACAGGAGCAAACAACTCCTTATAGTCCACCTTCTCCTTCTGCTGGTACCCCTTGGCCACAAGCCTAGACTTGTAGCGCTCGATATTGCCGTTGGCGTCGGACTTGATCTTGAAGAGCCACTTGGATGTAATCGCCTTACGCCCCTCCGGTAGCTCCACCAATTCCCACGTGCCGTTCTCCTCAATGCTTTTCAGCTCACTCTCCATTGCCTTCTTCCAACCCTCAGCATCACTACTCTCCAAGGCCTCCTTGAGAGTTGCTGGTTCTCCCGGCATCTCCACCGGAGAGAAGAACGCAAAGGCACATTCCTCGTAGTCACTCTCCTCGTCATCTCCAACTATAAGTGCCGCTCCGGCCAGAGCTGACTTGGCTGGCTTTCCCAGTGCCTCATAGGTCAGCCTATTTGGGGCTTGGGTTCTCCTTTTGCCCCTTCCTTCTTCCTCAGCTGCAGGGACATGAAGGCCTTGGCGTTGCTGCGGGGTGACTCGGATCCGTGGAGCACTCGTAGTGCGAGAAGGAAGTGTCGGTGCACGCTCGCTCACTTGCTGCACCTCCTCCTCTTCTTCCTCTGCATCCTTGGCCTCCTCTCCCCCATTCACAAGGGAAGATTGCCTTGTGGTGGTGCTGCCGCTGCTCAGCTCCAAGGGCAGCTCCACATGCTCCAAACCGGAACCCTTCACCTCCCCAAACCGCATGCCTATCTTCACCTCATTCTCCGCCTTCCAATCCTTGTACATCAGATTCTCCATGAATTTCCAGTCCTTGCTCACCAAGAATTTCTTGGTGAATGGGTCCCAAAGAAGCCACCCCTTGCTGTTTTGAGCCATGCCCAAGTGCACAGCCCATATCGCCTTGGCACCGAGCTTTTTGTGCCGAAGATGCTTAGGCACGAGCGCCATGCACATGCACCCGAACGCCCGAAGCATATCCACCTTTGGCTTCCTTCCAAGCCTCTCCACATAGGGCACCCATTTGTCTGCTCCCACATGAATCAAGGCTCTGTTCTTGGCCACACACGCACTCCGCACCGCATCAGGCCAGAAATATTCGGGTAGCCCGGCTTCAATGAGCAACCCACGCGCCGTCTCCGTGATTGTCCGGTTCACTCACTCGGCGATGCCGTTCATTGCAGGGGAGTATGGCATGGTAAGGGAGTGACTTATGCCATTCTTCTTCAGCCACAATGAGAACTCCTTGCTCAGGAACTCTCCCCCTCGATCGGTGCGAATTGCCTTCACTAACCGGTCTAGTTGCCGCTCCACCACCGGCAACCAATCGGTCTTCACCGTTTCAGCCACGTCACTCTTCTTGGACAGCACGTACACCCAAGTCATGCGAGTGTAGACGTCCACAATGGTGAGAAAGTACTCAGCTCCAGCAGCTCCAAGCTTCAGGGGGCCCACCACGTCCATCACCACCTCATCAAGTGGTGCCTTAGCCGTTGCCTCCGAACTAGAGAACGGGTAACGGGTGAACTTTGCTTGCATGCACGTCGGGCAGCCAAGTACCTCATCGGGCTCCCCCTTCACACGTATGCCAGCAACCATCTCATTCTTCACTAGCTGCTGCAAGATGGGCAGGGCCACATGCCCCATTCGCCGATGCAAGGTGAGCCAATCACACTCCCCCGTAGCCGAAGTCGGATTGGAGAGTGCCGCACTCGCAATAGTGCCCCACATGTTCTCTCCGTACTCCTCCTCCACTACTGCCTTGGGGTTCTCCTCACCCTTGTGCTGCTCCTTGGCTGCTGCACCACTCTCCTCGTGTTCACCAAGCTTGCTGGTCCCTCCAAGATTGCACTTCTTGGACTCAATCTCCTTAGTGTGACCGTTCGCGCCATCACTGCTACCAACCGCTTCAACCTTGGTGCTGATGCTTGCTGCCACTTGCCTTTCCTTAGGCATGGGTACCACAGGGATTTGCCACGTCTCATTGTAGACATCTCTATCCTCGTGGAGGTCCCAAAGAATCCGCTCGCCAAGCCTCGCGGTGTAGGTCTTAGCTCCCTTCGAGCTCGTGTCCATGCCGGCCTTTTGCAACCGCCGCACGGAAATCAGGTTCGCAGCAAGGTTGGGCACCCAAAGCACGTTCTTGAGGCCCACCATCTTCCCATCAGCACCCTTGAACATGGCCTTGCCCATGCCTTTCACCTCTGCTTGCTGCCCCAAAGCCGATGTCACATGCTTCACCGGTGACGGCTCAAGTTCGGTGAGCAAGTCCGCACGAGGTGTCATGCTATAGGTAGTGCCGCTATCGATCACCCAATAGTCCAGGGAGTGTAGGGTGACCTTTCCCACAGCTTCTGGCTCCTCAAAGCTTTCATCATTCTCTGGACCAGCCGGTGCTTGCGTGGACACGAAGAAGAATTGACCCGGGAAGCGATCGTCCCTCGACTCGCTCTCGTTGCCGGCACTCTTCATACTTGCAGCACCACCTCCGCGACCGCCACGGCCTCCACGGCCTCTTCCTCTCCCTCCTCCTGCTCCTCTATATTCTTGGCCTTGAGCAGGAGTCCATCCATCAGGGAATTTTTAGCAATCGCGCCACATGTGTCCGCTCTTGTGGCAAAAATGACACTCGCCGTCGAACCGTCCGCGACCGCGTCCGTTGTTCTTGTTGTCATTGCCGTATCCGCTACTCCCGCGGCCTCCGTTGAAGTTGCTGCCTCCAAACCTTCGTCCTCCTCAACCTCTGCCCCTTCCACGGCCATATCCACGGCCGATGCTTGCTGCCCCGGCACCATCCGCACTCGCCAACTCACGGCGACGGAAATCCTCTTGAAGGATCGCTCGCTTCACGTCTTCGAGCGAGAGGCGGGGCAAGTCACGATTGAGGTTGATGATGAGAGAGAACCATGACTCTGGGAGTAAGGCCAGCAACTTGGTCTTCTTTTGGAGCTCACTGTAGTTCAAATCAGCTCCCTCAAGCCGCGTCAACAGGTCGAAGAATTTCTGCACCCCTTCTTCAACCGCTTCGTCTTCTTCAATTCGTAGTGCCGCCATTTGCCGTTCCAACACCACCGCTACCGCCGCTGTTGCAGGAGCATGTACACCCTTGAGAGCAGCCCATGCCTTTGGTCCCTTCTCTGGTTCACGCTGGAATGGCTTGATGTGACGGATCTGGCTGCTCCCCAACACTTGCCCAAGTAGGAGATAGCCTTGTGCGCTCTTCCGCACCCACGGGCTCTTCTCCGGGTCGTTCTCGGGGCGCTTCTCCGTTCCTTCCATCACCTCCAGCAGGTCGTAGTGGTCAAAGATTGTTATAGTCACAATAGGCTTGAATGTGCCTAAAACGAAAGATAGAGAGCACAGACGGATTTCTGCACAGCGGCTTCAAACGTTGATAGCGTTCTGCTCACAGCTGCAAATGACTTGATTCAAATTGGATCTGGAGCGTCTTTACGTCGTCTACAATTAGCAATTTAGATTGCACGATTTGATAAAGAATTGGCGACACAGCGTCGGTTTGAACGAACGGTACTATGGCAGCCACTATAGTCTTAGAACACAAGATAGGAAGAGTTACGAGTTGGGAATGACTCCCAGCTCCTACAAACCCCAAGAGCCGAGGTACAGTGATGTGGAACAGTGCCACACTGTCCCCAACCACGAAGGGTCTCGAAACTACCCTTCACTAGGGCCTACACCAAGTGAAATGTTACACTACACAAAGTAATGTAACTATCTTCAATATCTTGAGGTGTACCCTTTTTTGGCGAGCTTCGAAATCACTTGAGGCTTGACACCAAGGCTCGGGCTCTTCATCACAAACTCATCCTTGAGTTCTTGATGGGTCTGCTGCACACACCTGCGACACGCCGAACGTTCGACACAGGACAAAATAGAAACCACGCACGACAAAATAGAAACCGCGCGCGAGACACAAACGACCGCGTAACACGCGTCTAGCGATAACTCGCTATTGACTCGACACACACACTCGACATCATGACTCAACATTCACACACAATTATAAGCATGAAATATATATTATCCCATGCCCTCATACCATTCCATACACACACACATTCACGCACACGGACAACAAGCCGAGTGCAAACCGTAGGGTTGCACCAACAAACTCCCCCTCGGATTGTTGGCCTTAGGATATGTTGCTCTCTCAGTTCAGAGCCATCCCAGCCAGCTTGCAACACTTCCAATGCTGCTGCTCCGCCAGCCTCTTGGTCATCATGTCAGCCGGCTGCCCCGTGGTCTTCACGTAGCGCAACTCAACTTCACCCGCGGTTACCATGCTCCTCGTCCAATGCCACTTCACCCTCATGTGCTTCGTGAGTCCATGCAACACAGGGTTCTTAGCAAGAGCAATGGCACCCTGGCTGTCACAGTACAGTGGGGTAGGTCCTTGCTGCTCCTCCCCCAATTCAGCCAACAAACGCCGCTGCCACACAATCTCCCGTACGGCACGGAAGAGTGCCATGTACTCGGACTCCACCGAGCTCAAAGCTTGGTCAACCTACTTCTTGCTCTCCCAAGCAGTTGGGCCTCCACCAACACAGCATATGAAGCCTCCCACACTTGTCATGTCCTCTGGTTCTGATGCATATGAGGCATCCGAGTAGGCGGTGAGGAACAAACGCCCGGGTTCAACACCATCCGCGCCCTTTTGGCGCCTTTGTGCCGCCGCCGAGTATTGTAGCCCAACGGTCGGTGTTTGGCCAAGATACTTGGCCACCCTCATTCCAGCTGCTACCTGCTCCTCATTAGGGCATTGCACAACCCTAGCCAGCTGCCCGGTAGCAAACGCGACGTCCGGTCGGGTGTTTACCGCCGCATACATGAGGCTGCCCACCAACGAGTGAAATCGGCGCCTCTCCTCTTCACCAACGCTCTCCTCCTCTGGTCCCTTCACACACTTGAACCCAGAGGGAAAGGGTGTAGCCACATGGCCTTCAATATGCCCAAAGTTGGCAGCCAATGCCTCCAGGTACTTTCGTTGATGCACCCGCATGCACCGCTTCTCCACATCTCGTTCGATGTGGAGCCCAAGGTAGAAGCTCACGTCACCAAGGGCCTTGCACTTGAACTTGTCTTGAAGCTTCAGCATCACCTCCTTCACAAGGTCAGAAGAGGGTGAGAAAATGAGGATGTCATCCACATAAACCACCATGAAACTCCTCTGCTCCCCCTCGCCAAGCATGAACAAGGAGTGATCGGCCGTTGAGGGAGTGAAGCCGATCCCCTCCAACACTTCGCGCAGCTTCATGTACCATTACCTAGGGGCCTGCTTCAGCCCATAGAGGGCCTTCTTCAGCTTCCACACTCTGCCACTACCATCATCAAACCCCTCTGGCTGCGCCATAAAAATCTCCTCCTCAAGGATGCCGTTAAGGAATGCCGTTACGATGTCCATTTGCTTTACTACCCATCCTTTGATGGCGGCTCCCGCGAATAGGGTTGTAGCCAAGGGTTCTCAGCGTCGTCGGCTTCACCACAGGGGCAAACAGCTCCTTGAAGTCCACCTTCTCCTTCTGCTGGTACCCCTTGGCTACAAGCCTAGACTTGTAGCGCTCGATCTTGCCGTCGGCATCCGACTTGATTTTGAAGAGCCACTTGGACGTTATCGCCGTACGCCCCTCCGGTAGCTCCACCAATTCAAACGTGTCATTCTCCTCGATGCTCTTCAGCTCACTCTCCATGGCCTTCTTCCACTCCTCAGCATCACTACTCTCCAAAGCCTCCTTGAGAGTTGCTGGTTCTCCCGGCATCTCCACCGGAGAGAAGAACGCGAAGGCACACTCCTCGTAGTCACTCTCCTCGTCGTCTCCGACCATCATTGCCGCTCCGGCCAGGGCTGTCTTGCCCTGCTTTCCCGGCGCATCATAGGTCAGCCTATTAGGGGGTTGAACTCTCCTCTTCCCCCTTCCTTCCTCCTCAGCTGCAGGGACTTGAAGGCCTTGGCGTTGCTGCGGTGTGGCTCGAATCCGTGGAGCACTCGTAGTACGGGAAGGAAGTGACGGTGCACGCTCGCTCACTTGCTGCACCTCCTCCTCTTCTTCCTCTGCATCATTGGCCTCCTCTCCCCCATTCACAAGGGAGGATTGCCTTGTGGTTGTGCTGCCGCTGCTCAGTTCCAAAGGCAGCTCCACATGCTCCAAACCGGAACTCTTCACCTCCCCAAACCGCACGCCTATCTTCGCCTCATTCTCCGCCTTCCAATCCTTGTACATGAAGTTCTCCATGAACTTGCAGTCCCTGCTCACCAAGAACTTCTTGGTGAATGGGTCCCAAAGAAGCCATCCCTTGCTGTTTTGAGCCATGCCCAAGTGCACGGCCCACACCGCCTTGGCACCAAGCTTGTTGTGCCGAAGATGCTTAGGCACGAGCGCCATGCACATGCACCCGAACACCCGAAGCATATCCACCTTTGGCTTCCTTCCTAGCCACTCCACATAGGGCACCCATTTGTCTGCTCCCACATGAGTCAAGGCTCTGTTCTTGGCCACACACGCGCTCCGCACCGCATCAGGCCAGAAATAGTCGGGTAGCCCGGCTTCAATGAGCAACCCGCGTGCCGCCTCCGTGATTGTGCGGTTCGCTCGCTCGGCGATGCCGTTCATTGCAGGGGAGTATGGCATGGTGAGGGAGTGCCGAATACCATTCTTCTTCAGCCACAACCCAAACTCCTTGCTCAGGAACTCTCCCCCTCGATCGGTGCGGATTGACTTGACTAGACGGTCTTGTTGCCGCTCCACCATCGGGAACCAATCCGTCTTCAACGTTTCAGCCACGTCGCTCTTCTTGGCCAGCACGTACACCCAAGTCATGCGGGTGTAGACGTCGACAATGGTGAGAAAATACTCAGCTCCAGCAGCTCCAAGCTTCAGGGGGCCCACCACGTCCATCACCACCTCATCAAGCGGTGCCTTTGCCGTTGCCTCCGAACTAGGGAACGGAAACCGGGTGAACTTGGCTTGAATGCACGTCGGGCAGCCAAGCACCTCATCGGGCTCCCCCTTCACACATATGCCAGCAACCATCTCATTCTTCACTAGCTGCTGCAAGATGGGCAGGGCCACATGCCCCATGCGCCGATGCAAGGTGAGCCAATCACACTCCCCCGTAGCCGAAGTTGGATTGGAGAATGCCGCGCTCGCAATAGCGCCCCACATACTCTCTCCGTAGTCCTCCTCCGCTGCTGCCTCTGGGTTCTCCTCACCCTTTTGCTGCTCCTTGGTTGCTGCACCACTCTCCTTAGGTTCACTGAACTTGCTGGTCCCTCCAGGTTTGCTCTTCTTGAGCTCATTCTCCTTAGCGCGACCGTTCGCGCCATCGTCGCTACCGACCGCTCCATCCTTGGTGCTGATGCTTGCTGCCACTTGCCTCTCCTTAGGCATAGGGACCACTGGGATCTGCCACATCTCGTTGTAGACATCCCTGTCCTCATGAAGGTCCCAAAGAATTCGATCGCCAAGCCTTGCGGTGTAGGTCTTGGCTCCCTTCGAGTTCGTGTCCATGCCGGCCTTTGCCAATCGCCGCACGGAAATCAGGTTTGCAGCAAGGCTGGGCACCCAAAGCACGTTCTTGAGGCCCACCATCTTCCCATCAGCACCCTTGAACATGGCCTTGCCCATGCCTTTCACCTCTGCTCGCTGCCCCAAAGCCGATGTGACATGCTTCACCGGTGACGGCTCGAGTTCGGTGAGCAAGTCCGGGCGAGGTGTCATGCTATAGGTAGCGCCACTATCAATCACCCAATAGTCCAGGGGGTGTAGGGTCACCTTCCCCACAGCTGCTGGCTCCTCAAAGCCTTCATCCTTCTCTGGACCAGCCGGTACTTGCGTCGACACGAAGTAGAATAGACCCGGGTATCGATCGTCGCTCGGGTCCTTGTCGTTGTCTCCGCTCTTCATGTTTGCAGCTCCGCCACCGCGACCGCCACGGCCTCCACGGCCTCGTCCTCTCCCTCCTCCTGCTCCTCTACCCTCTTGGCCTTGAGCAGGGGTCCAACCATCAGGGAGTTTGTAGCAGTCGCGCCACATGTGTCCGCTCTTGTGGCAATAGTGACACTCGCCGTCGAATCGGCCGCGACCGCGTCCGTAGCTCTTGTCGTCGCTGCCGTAACCGCCACTCCTGCGGCCTCCGCCGAAGTTGCTGCCACCAAACCTTCCTCCCCCTCGTCCTCTGCCTCTTCCTCGACCATATCCACGGCCGATGCTCGCTGCCCCAGCGCCATCCGCACTCGCCAACTCACGGCGGCGGAAATCCTCTTGAAGGATAGCTCGCTTCACGTCTTCAAGCGAGAGGCGGGGCAAGTCGCGATTAAGGTTGATGATGAGCAAGGACCATGACTCTGGGAGTAAGGCCAGCAACTTGGTCTTCTTTTGGAGCTCACTGTAGTTCAAATCAGCTCCCTCAAGCCACGTCAACAAGTCGAAGAATTTCTGCACCCCTTCTTCAACCGCTTCGTCTTCTTCAATTCGTAGTGCCGCCATTTGCCGTTCCAACACCACCGCTACCGCCGCTGTTGCAGGAGCATGTACACCCTTGAGAGCAGCCCATGCCTTTGGTCCTTTCTCTGGTTCACGCTGGAATGGCTTGATGTGACGGATCTGACTGCTCCCCAACGCTTGCCCAAGTAAGAGATAGCCTTGTGCGCTCTTCCGCACCCACGGGCTCTTCTCCGGGTCGTTCTCGGGGCGCTTCTCCGTTCCTTCCATCACCTCCAGCAGGTCATAGTGGTCAAAGATGTTCTCCATCTTGAAGGACCATTCAGCAAACTTGTCACCGTTGAACTTGTCAAGCCCAAACACCCTAGGCTCATCCCTAGGTGGGCCAAGACTTGGTTGCATGGGCGCCATGGCTGAATCACGGGGTTGGCCTTGAGCTTGAGCTTCTCCACTGCCACCAGCACCTCTGCCACCCCTTTCCTCAGGTCCAGACATTGTCGAAACTGCTCCAAGGGCTCTGATACCACTTGTTATAGTCACAATAGGCTTGAATGTGCCTAAAACGAAAGATAGAGAGCACAGACGGATTTCTGCACAGCGGCTTCAAACGTTGATAGCGTTCTGCTCACAGCTGCAAATGACTTGATTCAAATTGGATCTGGAGCGTCTTCACGTCGTCTACAATTAGCAATTTAGATTGCACGATTTGATAAATAATTGACGACACAGCGTCGGTTTGAACGAACGGTACTATGGCAGCCACTATAGTCTTAGAACACAAGATAGGAAGAGTTACGAGTTGGGAATGACTCCCAGCTCCTACAAACCCCAAGAGCCGAGGTACAGTGATGTGGAACAGTGCCACACTGTTCCCAACCACGAAGGGTCTCGAAACTACCCTTCACTAGGGCCTACACCAAGTGAAATGTTACACTACACAAAGTAATGTAACTATCTTCAATATCTTGAGGTGTACCCTTTTTTGGCGAGCTTCGAAATCACTTGAGGCTTGACACCAAGGCTCGGGCTCTTCATCACAAACTCATCCTTGAGTTCTTGATGGGTCTGCTGCACACACCTGCGACACGCCGAACGTTCGACACAGGACAAAATAGAAACCGCGCACGACAAAATAGAAACCGCGCGCGAGACACAAACGACCGCGTAACACGCGTCTAGCGATAACTCGCTATTGACTCGACACACACACTCGACATCATGACTCAACATTCACACACAATTATAAGCATGAAATATATATTATCCCATGCCCTCATACCATTCCATACACACACACATTCACGCACACGGACAACAAGCCGAGTGCAAACCGTAGGGTTGCACCAACAAAGATGTTCTCCATCTTGAAGGACCATTCAGCAAAGTTGTCACCGTTGAACTTGTCAAGCCCAAACACCCTAGGCTCATCCCTAGGTGGGCCAAGACTTGGTTGCATGGGCGCCATGGCTGAATCACGGGGTTGGCCTTGAGCTTGAGCTTCTCCACTGCCACCAGCACCTCTACCACCCCTTTCCTCAGGTCCAGCCATTGTCGAAACTGCTCCAAGGGGCTCTGATACCACTTGTTATAGTCACAATAGGCTTGTATGTGCCTAAAACGAAAGATAGAGTGCATAGTCGGATTTCTGCACAGCGGCTTCAGACGTTGATAGCGTTCTGATCACAGCTGCAAACGACTTGCTATAAATTGGATCTGGAGCGTCTTGATGTCGCCTACACGAGGCAAGTTGAATCACACGATTTCATCAAGAATTGACGACGCAACGTTGGTTTGAACGAACGGCACTATGGCAGCCACTATAGTCTTGGAACACAAGATAGTAAGAGTTACGAGTTGGGAATGGCTCACAGCTCCTACAAAACCCCAAGAGCCGAGGTACAGTGATGTGGAACAGTGCCACACTGTCCCCAACCACGAAGGGTCTCGAAACTACCCTCCACAAGGGCCTACACCAAGAGAAATGTTACACTACACAAAGTAATGCAACTATTCTCACTATCTTAAAGTTTACCCTTTTGGAGAGCTTCGAAATCACTTGATTCTTGAAACCAAGGCTCTGATTCTTCAAGATAAATTCTTCCTTGAGTTCTTGGAAGTCTGCTGCGCACACCTGCGACACGCCGAACATTCCACACACGACAAAATAGAAAACCGCACACGACACGCAAACGACGACGTGACACGCGACTAGCGATAACTCGCTATTGACTCGACACACACATTCAAAATCATGCCTCATCATTCACACACTATTGTAAGCATGAAATATATATTATTTCATGCCCTCATACCATTCCATGCACACACGCATGCACGCACACGGACAACAAGCCGAATGCAAACCGTAGGGTTGCACCAACAGGTCTTATCGAGGATACGGCAACTCTGCTGAGCTGGCGTACAACCATCTGAAGAACATGTATCAAGCAACAAACAGTGTCAACCAAAGTCGTCTCATGGCACAGTTGACAGCAGTGGAAGTGAAACCCGGCGAAAAGGGAATGGCGTATATCAGCCGTTGTCGTGGACTGCGCGACAGACTCCTCCGATGCGGAGGATCAATATCCGAAGAAGCCTTCGTAACAGTCATCATTGCTGGCCTCGGTCCTTATTGGCGCTCCACTCGAGCACTCCTTCGAGCTCACGGGAAAATCTCCGAAGCAGCACTCTGCGTCGAAATTCACGCTGAACAGCAAGATATTGTCAAACATATATGTTATAGTCTGTCTGGGCTGTAGTGGGGTAGTTCATATAGGGTACAACACTTAAAGGTTTCCTACTTGTACCCACCTGCTTGCTAGTTCAATCATTCCTTCCTTCACTATTATGACAGATATGGACTAGCACGAAGAACGACACAAGAAGAAAGCGTCAGCACCGGAATTCGCGTTTCACACTCAACGACGCTACAACAACAACAACAACAATCGACAAATCAACCGTCAGATTCAACAATACGTCCCACCGTTGTGTCACCTCTGCACACGTCCGGACATCCGAGCACACACTGCCCAAATCAGCAGCAATCGACGTCGCCGCAACGTCAAATTCGACCCTCAAGCAGTCAAGTAACTTCTACGCAGGCGCATCCCACCAATCAAGTACAGCCTTCACTGTCATCGACGACAACATCTGCGCAAGGCACAAGAAACATCGTGAGCTGTATGACAAGAATGACAGACTCCTGCATCACCGGATCACCACCGTTCTACTCACCAGAAGAACAACTCGACGAGCACACTCCTCGTCGCGAATCACTGGAGCCTAACCCAACGTATGCAGCCATCGCACAGAGCGAGCCGTCCGAGAAAGACACTTGGTTCTTGGACAGTTGCTGCGGACAGCACATGTGCTCCTCGGGTCGCTTCGTTCAACAAGAACATCAACTTCAGCGCGAATTTGTAATCACCGTCGCCAACAACCAAAACCTGCACACACGACGACAAGGGATCGTGCAACTTCAGTCCCGAGAAACTAACGTTATTTTACAAATGTCAAAGGTTCTAATTGCAGAAGGACTCGGCTACAACTTACTCAGCGTCAGTCAATTGATGGCGAAGGGCATTCATCTCGAAGCAGACAACACCACTCAGGAGTTCAAGTTATTCCACGGTAAAGGGCGGACTCTACATTGGCAAGGCAGTCTTGAAGAACAACGTCTTTGTTCTTGATTTCGTTCCGGACCAAGGAACCGCCGATAGTGACGCCATCGTCAACTTCACTTCTTGGACACATCCACCCGATCTCGACCCTGATTTCAATCCTGGAGGATTTTGGTATTCACATACCATACCTGAAGCAGAAAGGACAAGGGCATTAGCAACAATCCTGCAAGAAGAAACAACATCGACAGCAGCAGAGAAAACATCAGCAACAGCAGCAACACCTACGGCACCAATCGCGAGCTCTTCGACGGCACCAACTCTCATCAACGACACTCCACCGACTCCTGCGCAACAGTTAATTCCCACTCCACGCGAAGTTCACAGAAGCGCCAACTTCACCGCGGGTTTTTACTCCAACTCCGACCTATACAGGCGCTCACCCGGACATCGTGCGAGCGAATCACTGTGGCACGAAAAACTGGGACATCCAAGCAACACAACGTTAAATAACACAATCAAGGTAGCAGTACTCGACAAAGATTCCTTACTTCTACTCGACGGCAGAGAACTTCAACGAGTCCGAGGAACTTGTTTTCCCTGCCCCGAAGCCAACTTACCTCATCAGCCATTTATCTCTCACCACAATCCAAGCGCGCCAGCCTACGCACCACTCGAGAAAGTATACAGCGACATCCTGTGCACTCGCGAACAAGGACAGGGAGCATATAACTATGTGATTACTTTCATCGACGCCGCCACCCGATACGTCTGGCACCTCAACCTCCCAAGTCGCGACATGGCCTTCGAAGCCTTCGTCGCCTGGCTACCTGTGGCAGAACGAGAATCACAAGCAAAGCTGAAAAGCTTCCAGTTAGACGGGGGACGGGAATATCAGTCACAAAGGTTCTGGCAGTACCTCACAGAACGAGGCATCAAGCGACTCATCTCGCTTCCCTACACCCATCAACAGCAAGGCGTGGCAGAGGAGATGAACAGAACTCTCCAGAACACCATGCACAAACTGTTGCGTGGCATGCGACTGCCCAACCACCAGTGGCCTGAGGCGATGGACCATGCTGTCATGCTGCACAACTTGCTGTCGTCATCATCACTCCCAAACAACGCATCACCGCACCTGCTGTGGACAGGGAAACTGGGCAGCATAAAAATGTTACGAGTTTTCGGATGCATGGTACAGTACCGCCCGCACACTGCAAGAGCCGGAAGATTTTCCCAACGCGCACAGTGGGGACTACACCTGGGCATCGAAAAGCATTACAACGCATGGAAGATTTTTTACGTCCACTCGAAGGAAACAGTAGCAGCACGTGATGTCATTTTCTACGAGCGACTCACACTTCAAACGTACCTGGATAACCTGGCAGCAAATCGAGACCTCACGGGCGGCTTCCGAGGCAATCGAGCCTTCGCTTCAGCAGCAGACGAAGCTGACTGAGACGAGCAGAACGTGGATGGAGCTTCGGAAAAGGCCGGACCTCTCCCGTATTGCTCTATGAACATCCCCATGGACGACGACAACCCTCGCGAAAGTGTCAACGCCGAAACCTACTTCGACTTCGCCGACACCGGTTACGTTACACCCTAACCGGTCGACACCAACGTCTCCAAATGCATAGGACCCAACTTCCTCCCAGACCCAGAAGCGGGAGATGAAGCAGCTTATCCCGAAGACGCAAATCTCCCCCGCTACACACAGAGTGGACTGCAGATACTAGGACTCGTCACCGTTGTCCACGGAGCAGCACCACCTAAGGAGCCTGCCAACATTCAGCAGGCTCTGGGGGGGGAACATAGGGAAAAATGGCGCGAAGCCATGGACAAAGAGTTAAAGGCGCTGCAAGAACGCAACACCTGGAAAGTCGTGCCTATCGGAGTGGCACGCAACAAGACCATTCTCACGGGAAAATGGGTTTTCCACGTGAAAACAAAAGCCGACGGAACAATCGACAAATTCAAAGCACGCTGGGTCGTGCGTGGCTTCGACCAAGAGCAAGGACGAGACTTCACGGAAACATTTGCACCAGTTAGCCGACATACCTCGCTGCGGATTCTCCTCGCGATAGCCGCCATGAACCGGAAGAAACTCCGACAAATCGATGTCGCCAACGCATTCCTCTATGCCCCCGTCGATGCCGAGATCTTCGTTGAACTCCCGCACGGGTCTAACGCAGACCCCAACCAAGTCTGTCAGCTGGAAAAGTCACTATACGGGATCAAACAAGCCTCGAGACTGTGGCAGCAGCATCTTCACGCCCGCCTAATCCGCATCGGATTCCTCCAACTACCACACGACCAAGGGATGTACCGACTCACTAAGGGGTCTGACTACATCCTACTCATCATCTACGTAGACGACCTCCTCTACATAGGCTCCACCGACAACATAACTACTTGGTTTGAAGGGGAGCTGCAGCGGGATCTGACACTCACCGACGCGACTACCGTGACACAATACCTGGGACTCAACATACAAGATGGCGACAACGCAATCTACCTCAGCGCCGAAAAATACACGGACACCATCTCTAAACGATTCGGACTTACTCCAACTGCCATCACCACGCCATACCGCTACACCGACGGAAATCGCAAAGTCTCCGCCCTACTTAAACCCGCCGGCATTCGCGACCACCAACGAAAGTTAGGCTGTCTACTCTTCGCAGCCGTCACCTGCCGACCGGATCTATCCTACTCAGCTAGTCAACTCGCCACCTACCTCAAGAAACCTGAAGCACAACACATGCTGGAACTCGACCGTGCACTTCACTACCTCGTCAGTACCCCGACGATCGGACTAACCTACCTCAAGACCGGAAATACGACACCTAAGTTAATTGGCTACGTCGACGCCGATCACGCTGGAGATTCCGACAACAGACGATCTCGCACAGGGTACATCTACCGACTCGAACCTATCGGCCCTATCTCATGGCAGTCGAACAAGCAAGAGCTAATCGCTCTCTCCTCAGCCGAAGCATAATATATCGCACTCTGCTCAGCCACCAAGGAAGGGCTATATCTTCGCGAATTACTGGAGGAAGCAAAATTGGCTCAGTTACCCCGATTCTCCCTCTTCTGCGACAACCAATCCGCCAATCGCATAGCGAACAAAAATGGGTTCCCGAATCGAACGAAGCACATCGCCCTCCGGTACTTCTTCGTAAAAGACAAAATCGAGAAGGGAAGACTCGAGCTATCCTACTGTCCCACATCCGAGATGGAAGATGATTACTTGACCAAGAAACTCAGAAAACAGAAGTTCGAGTTGTCAGATTTATATGACATAGCTACTGTAGGCTATAGTGGGGTAGCACATATGGGGTACAGTTTTCTAGGGTTTGCTTCTTGTACCCAACTTTCACTTAGTCATTTCATTCCTCGTTTCTTCTCATGGTATCGAGCAGGTTCCCTAATGGGAACGATTCCTAGGGCCCACCACCACGAAAATTTTTTTTCCTGCCCGGAGCGCGTTTTGCGCCGGCCCGAGTCGCGCCGCCCTTTCGGCCCGTCGCGCCCGTCGCGCCCGTCGCGCCCGTCGCGCCCATCGCCACCTACCTCCGCGGCCCCGCCACCTACCTCCGCGGCCCCGCCACCTACCTGTGCGGCCCCGCCACCTACCTGTGTGGCCCCGCCACCTACCTTCGCGGCCCCGCCACCTCACTGTGCGGCCCCGCCACCTACCTCCGCGGCCCCGCCACCTACCTGTGCGGCCCCGCCACCTACCTTCGCGGCCCCGCCACCTCACTGTGCGGCCCCGCCACCTACCTCCGCGGCCCCGCCACCTACCTGTGCGGCCCCGCCACCTACCTTCACGGCCCCGCCACCTCACTGTGCGGCCCCGCCACCTACCTCCGCGGCCCCGCCACCTACCTGTGCGGCCCCGCCACCTACCTTCGCGGCCCCGCCACCTACCTTCGCGGCCCCGCCACCTACCTCCGCGGCCCCGCCACTTACCTTTGCGGCCCCGCCGCCTCCTCCCAGCAGCCCCGGACGCCGCCCTCTCAGCGGCCCCGCCGAGCCGCCCAGCAGCCAAGCCGCCCAGCAGCCGAGCCGCCCAGCAGCCGAGCCGCCCAGCTGCCGAGCCGCCGAGCCGCCCAGCCGCCAAGCCGCCCTGTCCGCAGCCGAGCCGCCCAGCAGCCGAGCCGCCCCGCCGCCGAGCCGCCGAGCCGCCCTGCAGCCGAGCCGCCCGAACCGCCCTGTCCGGTAAGAGCAGCGCCTCTCTCACAGCACTGCCCTCGCCCTACTGTTTGCACTGCTAGTCTACTGCTGTCATGGCTACCCCTAGTGTCCTCGCTTTTGACGCCGAGGGTCGGGCCATTGACTTTGACGTCTGGATAGATGACCTGCAGCTTTTCTTACAGTGCGACAGAGCAGACGGCCTCTCCCTCTTTGACCTCACTTCTGGTGCCTCTCCTGCCCCCGCTGCTGATGCTGACGCCACCGTTCGCTCACAGTGGGCCACGCGCGATGCTGCTGCACGTCTTGCTGTGCGTCGCCACCTCCCTACCTCTGAGCGTGCGCACTTTAGCCAGTACAAGAGTGCTCAGACCTTGTACGACGCTGTAGTTGCACGCTACTCCTCCCCTGCCACTGCTGCACTGAGCCGCCTCATGCTACCGTACCTCTTCCCTGACCTTGCTGCCTTTCCCACAGTCGCTGACCTCATTACGCACCTCCGCTCTAGTGACACTCGCTACCGCGCTGCGCTTCCTGCTGAGTTCTGCGCCAAGAACCCCCCCCCCATGTACATCACCCTCTACTACATAGTCACCCGTCTCCCTGACTCCCTTCGCGTAGTCAGGGACCACTTCCTCTCGGTTTGTCCCACCACTCTCACCGTTGACCTCCTCGAGAAGGCCCTCCTAGCAGCAGAAAAGAGCATAGTCGCTGTAGGAGCCTCTCGTGGTGACCCTCGCACCCCCATCTTTGAGGGGTGTTCCCCCTCCCCTCTTTTGCCCTCTGTTGCCTCTGCTGCTGCGGCCGACCTCGCTGGTTTGGAGTCGGTTGGGGCAGCGTCTACCCCTAGCGGGAGACGCCGCCCTGGCAGGGGCAAGGGGGGCAGGGGCGCTGGAGGAGCTAGCGGGGGCGGTGGAGGCGGCGGTGGAGGTAGTGGAGGAGGTGGGGGTGGCGGTGGGAGTGGTGGCGGGGGTGGAGGTGTAGGTGGCGGCAGTGGAGGCGCAGGAGGCAGCGGCGGTGGCGGAGGGAGCGGAGGTGGCGGCGGTGGAGGAGGAGGCGGCGGAGGAGGTGGAGCTGGTCGGGGTGGCGCTGCGCAGAGGGTCAGCTCCGGTGGTGGTCAGCGCCAGCAGCAGCAGCAGCAGCAGCAGCGCACTCGTGACGTCCCCTCCCCTCAGCAGCTCTGTGAGTGGTACACTGCACGCCAGAGGGGTGGGGGTGCTGGTCCGTGCACCTACGTCCTGCGCACCGGCGACCGCGCGGGTGAGCAGTGCGGGGGTGCGCACTCCACCCAGCGCTGCTTTGGCCGCCTCACGGACGCTTGGCGTCACCAGTTCCCTGAGGCCACAGAGATCCCCCGCTGGGGTGAGCTGTCTAGGGCGGGTGTAGCTGTCTTTGACCTTGACTTTGATGCTATTCTTGCTGCCGTGTATACTGTGACTATTAGTGATGAGGGTGACTGTTACCGGTGTTTTCCGCCCGACCCGGGCATTGAGACTGCTGCTCTAGGTACTGATGAGGCTGCTGCTCTAGGTGCTAGCGAGGCTGCTGCTCTAGGTGCGTCTGCTCCCTCAGGTGCTGGTGAGTCTGCTCTCTCAGGTTCTGCGTCGGCTTCGGCCTCCCACACCTTCACACTTGACTCGGGGGCTTCTCGCTCCTTCTTTCGAGACCGCACCACACTCACGCCGCTTGGCCGGCCAGTTGCGGTCTCCCTGGCAGACCCCTCTGGGGGTCCTGTCCTTGCTCACTTCTCCACTGTCCTCCCGTGTCCGGCAGCCCCCTCTGGCACCCTGTCTGGTCTCTACCTCCACTCGTTCTCTACGAACTTGGTGAGTGGTGCTGACCTACAGGATGCGGGGGTTCACCAGTTCACTCCTGCGAGTCAGCGGGTGACCCACTGCACGGACGCTCGGACAGGCCGCCACCTGGCCACGTTTACACGTCGGCCAGGGTCGAGCCTGTACACACTGACCACTGCGTCTCCTCCAGTCCCTGCGTCTGGTCAGGTAGCTGCGTCGGGTCAGGTGTTTGCTGCAGCGTCCAGGTCTGGTCCTGAGTCTGCCCCCTGCTCGTGTCGCCTCCTGTCTCACGAGACTCTCCTCTGGCACCACCGCTTTGGCCACCCCTCCCTGCTTCGTCTCCGGAGCATGGCCTCCCGTGTCCTTGTCTCTGGTCTTCCCCGGTCCCTCCCTCCCCTTCCTCCGGGGCCAGGCCCTACCTGCGTCCCCTGTGTCGAGGGACGGCAGCGGGCTACCCCTCACTCCTCCCAGTTTCCTCCGACAGAGGCCCCACTGCAGACGCTTCACATGGACGTGTGGGGCCCGGCCCGCGTCCGTGGACAAGGTCACGAGCGCTACTTCCTGCTGGTGGTTGACGACTACTCGCGTTACACCACAGTCTTCCCCTTGCGCAGCAAGGGTGATGTCACTGAGGTGTTGATCGACTGGATCCGCGCAGCTCGTCTCCAGCTCAGGCGGAGCTTTGGCTCGGACTTTCCTGTTCTGCGTCTGCACTCTGACAGAGGCGGAGAGTTCTCCTCTGGCCTTTTGCGAGCCTACTGTCGTGCACGAGGCATCCGCCAGACCTTCACGCTTCCGGACTCTCCACAGCAAAATGGGATTGCTGAGCGCCGCATTGGCATGGTCATGGACGTCGCCCGTACGTCCATGATGCATGCGGCTGCCCCCCATTTTCTGTGGCCGTTTGCGGTTCGGTACGCGGCGCATCAGATCAACCTTCAGCCCAGGGTCTCCATGCCGGAGACCTCCCCAGCTTTGCTGTGGACGGGGAAGGTTGGCGATGCGTCTGCGTTCCGTGTCTGGGGATCTCGGGCGTTTGTCCGCGACTTGTCTGCGGACAAGCTGTCCCCTCGTGCTGCTCCTTGCGTCTTCCTGGGTTTCCCCCCTGACGCCCCAGGGTGGCAGTTCTACCACCCCACCTCTCGCCGTGTTCTGTCCTCCCAGGACGTCACGTTCGACGAGTCGGTCCCCTACTACCGCCTCTTCCCCTACCGCACTCCGTCCCTCCCCCCGCCACCGCTCTTCCTTGTACCAGGTCCCCCCCCGGTAGACCCCCTCCCCCCTCAGGGTCCTGCCCTTTCAGGTGTGTCCCAGGTAGACGCTGTTGAGCCTGTCGAGGTCGCTGGTGACTCTGGTGCTGCTGAGGGTGCTGAGCCTGGGGGTGCTGACTCTGGGGGTGCTGAGCGTGTGGGTGCTACGCCTGGGGGTGCTGAGCCTGGGGGTGCTGAGCCTGGGGGTGCTGAGTCTGGGGGTACTACGCCTGGAGGTGCTGAGCCTGGGGGTGCTGCGTCTGGGGGTGCTGAGCCTGGGGGTACTACGCCTGGAGGTGCTGAGCCTGGGGGTGCTACGCCTGGTGGTGCTGTGCCTGGCGGTTCACCGGGTGCTCCCTCTCGCCGAGAGCCACTCTCTCCCCAGGAGCTACGTGAGTGGTTTGCCCGGCGCTGGAGGCGAGCTGCTGGAGCTGCTGGAGCTGGAGGTGCTGCGGGTACTGGAGGTTCTGTTGCTTCTGAGGGAGCTGGTGCCACGGGTCCCGGAGGTGCTCGTACTGGGAGTACTGGAGCTGCTGGACCTGCGGGTACTTCTGGAGCTGGAGTTGCTGCGGGTGTTGGCGCGGAGGCTACTGCTGTCGGTCCTGGAGGCGGTCCTGCTGGGGGTACTACTGGTGCTGCTGGGGGTTCTGGAGCTGGAGCTGCTACTGGTGCTGGTGCTGCCCCTGCGGGTGCTGGTGCTGTCCCTCCTGTGTCTGGAGTCGCCGCGCGGCCTCGGCCGTACTTCGTTCCGCTCCTTCAGCAGGTTCTTGGTCTCCCGCCTTCTACTGGTCCTCCTCCTCCCTTAGAGTGTCCACAGCCTGTCCCGTCGCAGTTACAGTTACAGCCGGCCTCCCCACTGCCTGCTCCGTCTCCCTACACTGGTCCTACTGGAGGTCTTGCTGAGCGTCGTGAGCCTGCGTCTCGCCCTGCGTCGCCTGTCCGTGCTGCTCGCACTAGTGGTCGCGGTTCGCGTCAGCGTCCTCCTCCTGTCCCTGGCACGCACCGGATGTCTCTGCGTCCGTCCACTGCTCCTCTGCGTGCCCCTTTACCTTCTCCTCCTGAGTCTTCTCTTCCTACTCTTGTCGACCCGGAGTCGGACTCTCTTCGCGCTGCCAGTCCTACTGTCACGCGTCTCCTTGCTACGGTTGTCACTGACCCTTCCTTTGAGTCCACTGCTGCGTCTGCTCTAGTTGCTAAGCTCGTCGACTTTGCTGCTCGCTGTCGCCTAGACTACGTCGCCAGTCTTGTTGCTGAGTCTGAGTCTGTCTGTCCTCCGTCCGTCGGGGGTGAGTGTGCCCTTGGCACGGACGTCCTTGAGGACAGGCAGGAGGAGTTCCAGTGCTTGGCAGCTGCTTCACCTCATCTCGTGTCCGTACTGCTTACCCCTGAGGGAGACCCGGATGCACTTGACATCCCGACTCCGCGCTCTTACGCGGAGGCGATAGAGGGTCCCTACTCCTCTCAGTGGCAGGCAGCTATGGACGCAGAGATGGCTTCCTGGAAGTCCACAGGCACCTACGTTGACGCTGTTCCCCCTCCTGGGGCGAACATCGTCAGTGGCATGTGGATTTTCAGGGTGAAGCGACCGCCGGGTTCTCCGCCTGTCTTCAAGGCGCGTTACGTGGCTCGTGGCTTCAGTCAGCGGCAGGGAGTTGACTACTTTCAGACCTTCTCTCCCACCCCGAAGATGACCACTCTTCGGGTACTGCTGCACGTAGCTGCTCACCGTGACTACGAGCTACACTCTCTTGACTTCAGCACTGCTTTCTTGCAGGGCAGCCTGCACGAGGAGATCTGGCTGCGTCGCCCACCTGGCTTCACTGGGTCTTTTCCTCCTGGCACCCAGTGGAGCCTACGGCGGCCAGTCTACGGTCTCCGCCAGGCACCGCGTGAGTGGCACGACACACTGAGGACTACACTTGCAGCTCTTGGGTTTGCTCCCTCTACTGCCGACCCGTCGCTGTTTCTGCGCACCGACACTTCTTTGCCGCCGTTCTACATCCTCGTGTACGTCGACGACTTGGTCTTTGCCACAGCTGACACTGCTGGACTAGCCCACGTGAAGTCCGAGCTGCAGAAGAGACACACGTGCACTGACCTGGGTGAACTGCGCAGCTACCTTGGCTTGCAGATCACTCGGGACAGAGCACGCCGCACCATTACCCTGACTCAGTCACACATGGTGCAGCAGGTCCTTCAGCGCTTCGGCTTCACGTACTCCTCGCCTCAGGCCACTCCTCTGCCTACTCGCCACTCGCTCTCAGCTCTGCCTTCGGATGAGTCCGTAGAGTCGAGTGGCCCGTACCCAGAGCTTGTTGGCTGCCTCATGTACCTGATGACCTGCACACGACCTGACCTTGCATACCCTCTTAGCATTCTTGCACGCTATGTTGCTCCTGGGAGACACAGACCGGAGCACATGGCTGCAGCGAAGAGGGTGTTGCGCTACTTGTGCAGTACGTCGGGCATGGGGCTTGTGCTTGGAGGGCAGAGTCCAGTGGTCCTTACTGGGCACGCAGACGCTTCTTGGGCTGACGACCAGGCTACGCAGCGGTCGTCACAGGGTTACACCTTCAGCCTTGGTTCCGGCTCTGTTTCGTGGCGGGCTACTCGCTCGTCTTCTGTTCTCGGCTCCAGTTGTGAGGCTGAGATCTACGCAGGAGCCATGGCTGCACAGGAGCTTCGCTGGCTCACCTACCTGCTGACTGACCTCGGAGAGTTGCCTCGTTCTCCTCCAGTGCTGTACGTAGACAACAAGGCCATGCTGGCCTTGTGTCGGGAGCAGCGACTGGAGCACAGAACGAAGCACATTGCTCTCCGCTACTTTCTTGCTCGTGAGCTGCAGCAGCGTGGTCAGCTGCGTCTTGCGTACGTGGCCTCTGAGGCCAACACTGCTGATATCTTCACCAAGGCACTTGCGCCTTGTGACCATCAGCGCTTCTGTACTCAGCTTGGCCTTGTGCCTACCTTGCCTCACTTGCTCACCTCTTGACCTTGCTTGTACTGTTACATATATATATACCTGCTCTTGTTTGTCTAGCCTTTTTATATATATGTGTACTCCTGCTTGTGAACTGGCCTTGTGGCCTTGAACTTGTGCTCGGAATGTGTGGTGACTTTGTGATCCACCCTGAGCTTGTTTTTGCTTTGCTTTGCTTGACTGGTCTTGTGACCCCTTGTTCTCCCCCACTTTGCCTATGGGGGTGTGTCAGATTTATATGACATAGCTACTGTAGGCTATAGTGGGGTAGCACATATGGGGTACAGTTTTCTAGGGTTTGCTTCTTGTACCCAACTTTCACTTAGTCATTTCATTCCTCGTTTCTTCTCACGAGTACTGCATGCTGTTGACTGGACAAGGACACGTCATCAGCAGCGACACTCCAGAAGCGAAGGGGGGTGTTGGAAAGAAGTAATCTAACGCTTCAAAAGTAATCGAAGTATCGACACGAGAATGGAGCGGACTACAGCGAAACAACACGCGAGTCAACAACTGTAACAGCTGGAGGTTACGCGAAGGTCAAAGGTCGCTGGCCTTTGACTTGACGAGAAATAAAGTGCGACAGCAAGGACACATAACTGACTCGATACAGAGCAGTTACCAGAGTCATCACCGTATCGAACCACAACAGCAGAAAACAGTAAAAAGTAGAACTTTTCATATTCCTCTGTAATCATATAAAAGCCTTGTATGTCTTTGCTATTATTAACTCATCTTGCCCTCACATACTAGCGCAGGGTGGTTCAAGCATTCTTATTATTTATGCTTCTGCAACTACAACATTCCTACTACTACAAGAGGTCTTAGCCTTGAAAAGACCCTAAGGACTATTTCTAAGCCCAACAATAATAACATCAAATTTTTTTTTTTATCTTGGACATTGATGCATCAGGCTTTTTCCAAAAGTAACTGTTTTTTCATGCTTCTTATTTTTGCAACACTGTCATCCAGGCTTTTAGGACAGGGGGACCTTGATTGGTCAGTGCACCTAAATGTGAATCTGAGGCCCTGGTATCTATAATCCTATACGATTTTTCGTTAGAGTGACCCGAGTGTAAAAGGAATGAACTCGAATGAATGAAATATGAAACAGTTGGGTAAAAGTACTAACCCTAGTTGGGTTGTACCCCTTATGGGCTACCCCACTATAGCCTACACAAATGTAAAAGCTATAATGTTTTGACACACCCCCATAGGTAAAAGTGGGGGAGAACAAGTGGTCATTAGACCAGTCAAGAAAGCAAAGCAAGCTCAGGGTGGATCACAAAGTCACCACACAGTCCGAGCACAAGCAAAGGGCCACAAGGCCAGTTCATATGTAGAGTGATATAAGGAGAACAAACAATACAGTGATCATATCCTAGCAAAGGCAAGCATGCAGATATATATATAGATCACAGTACAAGCATAGTCAAGCAGTAAGCAAGTGAGGCAAAGTAGGCACAAGGCCTAACACAGTAGAGAAGCGCTGATGATCACCAGGCGGAAGTGCCTTGGTGAATATATCAGCAGTGTTGGCCCTAGTGGCCACGTACGCAAGACGAAGCTGGCCACGCTGCTGCAACTCTCGAGCAAGGAAGTATCGCAGAGCGATGTGCTTCGTTCTGTGCTCCAGTCTGTGCTCCTGACACAAGGCAATCATGGCCTTGTTGTCTACGTACAGAAATGGAGGCGAACGAGGCTGCTCTCCCAAGTCAGTCAGCAGGTAGGTGAGCCAGCGTAGATCCTGTGCAGCCATGGCCCCTGCGTAGATCTCAGCCTCACAACTATATCTGAGAACCGAAGACGAGCGGAAAGAACGCCACAAAACAGAGCCAGAACCGAGGCTGAAGGTGTAACCCTGTGACGACCGCTGCGTAGCTGAGTCGTCAACCCAGGAAGTGTCTGCGTGACCGGTGAGGACAACTGGACCCCGTCCTCCAAGAACGAGCCCCATGCCTGACGTACTACACAAGTAGCGCAGTACCCTCTTCGCAGCATCCCAGTGCACCTTTTGGTGCTTACCAGGAGCCACGTAGCGAGCCAGAAGGCTGAAAGGGTACGCGAGGTCAGGTCGTGTGCACGTCATCAGGTACTTGAGGCAACCCACAAGCTCTAGGTACGGACCACTCAGCTCTTCAGACTCGTCCGAAGATGGAGCTGAGAGCGAGTGGCTGGTAGACAGAGGAGTGGGCTGTGGCGAGGAGAACTGGAAGCCGAAGCGCTGAAGGACCTGGTGCACCATGTGTGACTGAGTCAGGGTGATGGTGCGCCGTGCTCTGTCTCGGGTGATCTGCAAGCCAAGATAGCTGTGTAGTTCACGCAGATCAGTGCAGGTGTGTCTCTTCTACTGCTCCGACTTCACAAGGGTCAGTGCCTCAGTATCAGCAGTGGCAAAGACGAGGTTGTCGACGTACACGATGACGTAGAACGGCGGCAGCGAGGTGTCGGTGCGTAGAAACAGCGACGGGTCAGCAGTAGCAGGAGCAAACCCAAGAGCCGCAAGTGTAGTCCTCAGTGTGTCGTGCCACTCGCGAGGCGCCTGGCGGAGACCGTAGACTGGCCGCCGGAGGCTCCACTGAGTACCTGCAGGAAACGACTCAGTGAAGCCAGGTGGGCGGCGCAGCCAGATCTTCTCGTGCAGGCTGCCCTGCAGGAAAGCTGTGCTGAAGTCTAGAGAGTGCAACTCATAGTCACGTTGAGCAACGACGTGCAGCAACACCCGAAGAGTAGTCATCTTTGGGGTGGGGGAGAAGGTCTGGAAATAGTCAACTCCCTGTCGCTGACTGAAGCCTCGAGCAACGTAACGCGCCTTGAAGGCAGGCGGAGAACCCGGCGGCCGCTTCACCCTGAAGATCCACATGCCATCGACTATGTTCGCCCCAGGCGGGGGAACCTCGTCGACGTATGTGCCTGTGGACTTCGAGGATGCCATCTCGGCATCCATGGCTGCCTGCCACTGAGAGGAGTAAGGACCCGTAATCGCCTCTGCGTAAGAGCGCGGGGTCGGGATGTCTGGTGCATCCGGGTCTCCCTCAGGGGCAAGCAGCATGGAAGCGAAACGAGGTACACCAGCTGCAAGACACTCAAAGTCCTCCTGCCTGTCCTCAAGGACGTCCGTGCCAGGAGCACACTCACCCCCGACGTACGGAGGACTGGCAGACGCAGACTCAGCAACAAGAGCAGTGGCGTAGTCCAGACGGCAGGCAGCTACAAAGTCAAGCGGCTCAGCAACAAGAGCAGACGCAACACGAAATTCAAACGAAGGGTCAGTGACAGCAGTGGCGAGGAGACGAGAGACAGTGGGACTGGCAGCACGAGCGCAGTCAGACTTAGGGTCAGGGACCTCAGTGAGAAGAATGAAGAACGAGGATGAATGAACTATGAATGAGGTGAGTACATATAGGAAACCCTAATTGGGTTGTACCCCCTATGGGATACCCCACTATAGCCTACACAACAGCATGAGCTATATAATGTTCTGACACACCCCCATAGGCAAAGTGGGGGAGAACAAGGGGTCACAAGACCAGTCAAGCAAAGCAGAGCAAGCTCAGGGTGGATCACAACGTCACCACACAGTCCGAGCACAACGACAAGGCCACAAGGCCAGTTCACATGCAGGAGTACACATATATATAGAGCTAGACAAGCAAGAGCAGGTATATATATGTGACAGTACAAGTAAGGTCAAGAGGAGAGCAAGTGAGGCAAGACAGGTACAAGACCCAGCTGAGTGCAGAAGCGCTGATGGTCACAAGGCGCAAGTGCCTTGGTGAACACATCAGCAGTGTTGGCCTGAGAGGCCACGTACGCAAGTCACAACTGACCACGCTGCTGCAGCTCACGAGCAAGAAAGTAACGGAGAGCAATGTGCTTCGTTCTGTACTCCAAGCGCTGCTCTCGACACAAGGCCAGCATGGCCTTGTTGTCTACATACAGCACTGGAGGAGAACGAGGCGGCTCTCCAAGGTCAGTCAGCAGGTAGGTGAGCCAGCGAAGCTCCTGTGCAGCCATGGCCCCGGCGTAGATCTCAGCCTCACAACTGGAGCCGAGAACAGAGGACGAGCGAGTAGCTCGCCACGAGACAGAGCCGGAACCAAGACTGAAGGTGTAACCCTGCGACGACCGTTGCGTAGCCTGGTCGTCAGCCCAAGAAGCGTCCGCGTGCCCAGTGAGGACCACTGGACTCCGCCCTCCAAGCACTAGTCCCATGCCCGACGTACTGCACAAGTATCGCAACACCCTCTTCGCTGCAGCCATGTGCTCTGGTCGGTGTCTCCCAGGAGCAACATAGCGTGCAAGAATGCTAAGAGGGTATGCAAGGTCAGGTCGTGTGCAGGTCATCAGGTACATGAGGCAGCCAACAAGCTCTGGATACGGGCCACTCGACTCTACGGACTCATCCGAAGGCAGAGCTGAGAGTGAGTGGCGAGTAGGCAGAGGAGTGGCCTGAGGCGAGGAGTACGTGAAGCCGAAGCGCTGAAGGACCTGCTGCACCATGTGTGACTGAGTCAGGGTAATGGTGCGGCGTGCTCTGTCCCGGGTGATCTGCAAGCCAAGGTAGCTGCGCAGTTCACCCAGGTCTGTGCACGTGTGTCTCTTCTGCAGCTCGGACTTCACGTGGGCGAGTCCAGCAGTGTCAGCTGTGGCAAAGACCAAGTCGTCGACGTACACGAGGATGTAGAACGGCGGCAGAGAGGTGTCGGTGCGTAGAAACAGCGACGGGTCGGCAGTAGAAGGAGCAAACCCAAGAGCCGCAAGCGTAGTCCTCAGTGTGTCGTGCCACTCACGTGGCGCCTGGCGGAGACCGTAGACTGGACGCCGGAGACTCCACTGGGTACCAGGAGGGAAAGACCCAGTGAAGCCAAGTGGGCGGCGCAGCCAGATCTCCTCGTGCAGGCTGCCCTGCAAGAAAGCAGTGCTGAAGTCGAGAGAGTGCAGCTCGTAGTCACGGTGAGCAGCAACGTGTAGCAGCACCCGAAGAGTGGTAATCTTCGGGGTGGGGGAGAAGGTCTGAAAGTAGTCAACTCCCTGTCGCTGACTGAAGCCACGAGCCACGTAACGTGCCTTGAAGACAGGCGGAGAACCCGGCGGCCGCTTCACCCTGAAGATCCACATGCCACTGACGATGTTCGCCCCAAGAGGGGGGACAGCGTCAACGTAGGTGCCTGTGGACTTCCAGGAAGCCATCTCTGCATCCATAGCTGCCTGCCACTAAGAGGAGTAGGGACCCTCTATCGCCTCCGCGTAAGAGCGCGGAGTCGGGATGTCAAGTGCATCCGGGTCTCCCTCAGGGGTAAGCAGTACGGACACGAGATGAGGTGAAGCAGCTGCCAGACACTGGAACTCCTCCTGCCTGTCCTCAAGGACGTCCGTGCCAAGGGCACACTCACCCCCGACTGACGGAGGACAGGCAGACCCAGACTCAGCGACAAGACTAGCAGCGTAGTCTAGGCGACAGCGAGCAGCAAAGTCGACGAGCTCAGTAACTAGGGCAGACGCAGCAGTAGACTCGAAGGAAGGGTCAGTGACGACAGTAGCAAGGAGACGCGTGACAGTAGGACTGGCAGCATGAAGAGAGTCCGACGCAGGGTCGGGAAGAGCAGGAAGAGAGGACTCAGGAGGAGAAGGCAAAGGGGCACGCAGAGGAGCAGTAGACGGACGCAGAGACATCCTGTGCGTGCCAGGGACAGGAGGAGGACGCTGACGCGAACCACGACCACTAGCGCGAGCAGCACGGACAGGCGACGCAGGGCGAGACGCAGGCTCACGACGCTCAGTAAGACCTCCAGTAGGACCAGTGTAGGGAGAAGGAGCAGGCAAAGGGGAGGTAGGCTGTAGCAGTGACCGCGACGGGACAGGCTGTGGACCCTCCAAGAGAGGAGGAGGACCAGGAGAGGGCGGAAGACCAAGAACCTGCTGCAGGAGTGGAACGAAGTACGGTCGAGGCCGCGTAGCTACGCCAGAAACAGCAGGGACAGCACCAGTACCCCCAGCAGGAGCACCCGCTCCAGCAGCACCTCCAGTAGCTCCAGAACCTCGAGCAACACCAGGAGCACCCCCAGCAGGACCGCCAGTGGTAGTCTCAGCGCCAACACCCTCAGCAGCACCAGCTCCAGTCGAACCCGCAGGCCCAGCAGCTCCAGTACTCCCAGTACGAGCACCTCCGGGACCCGCAACAGCAGCACCCTCAGTAGCCGACGAACCTCCAGCACCAGCAGCACGGCTCCAGCGCCGGGCAAACCACTCGCGCAGCTCCTGTGGAGAGAGTGGCTCCCGGCGAGACAAAGCACGCGTAGAAACGCGAGGCGGAGGACCTCCAGGCGCAGCACTCCCAGGTCCAGCACCCCCAGGCAAAGCACCCCCAGGCGTAGCACCCCCACACTCAGCACCCCCAGGCTCAGCACCCCCAGGCTCAGCACCCCCAGGCTCAGCACCCCCAGGCTCAGCACCCCCAGACTCAGCACCCCCAGACTCAGCACCCCCAGGCCCAGCACCCCCAGGCCCAGCACCCCCAGGCTCAGCACCCCCAGCAGCACCAGAGTCACCAGTGACCTCGACAGGCTCGACTGCGTCTACCTGGGACACACCTGAAGGGGCAGGACCCTGAGGGGGGAGGGGGTCTACCGGGGGGGGACCTGGTACAAGGAAGAGCGGGGGCGGGGGGGGGGACGGAGTGCGGTAGGGGAAGAGGCGGTAGTAGGGTACCGACTCGTCGAACGTGACGTCCTGAGAGGACAGAACACGGCGAGAGGTGGGGTGGTAGAACTGCCACCCAGGCGCGTCTGGGGGGAACCCCAGGAAGACGCAAGGAGCAGCACGAGGGGACAGTTTGTCCGCAGACAAGTCGCGGACAAACGCCCGAGATCCCCAGACCCGGAACGCCGACGCATCGCCCACCTTCCCGGTCCACAGCAAGGCTGGGGAGGTCTCCGGCCTGGAGACCCTGGGGTGAAGGTTGATCTGACGTGCCGCGTACCTCACCGCAAACGGCCACAGAAAATGGGGGGCAGCCGCATGCATCATAGACGTACGAGCGACGTCCATGACCATGCCAATGCGGCGCTCAGCAATCCCATTTTGCTGCGGAGAGTCCGGGAGCGTGAAGGTCTGACGGATGCCTCGTGCACGACAGTAGGCTCGCAGAAGGCCAGAGGAGAACTCTCCGCCTCTGTCCGAGTGCAGACGCAGAACAGGAAAGTCGGAGCCAAAGCTCTGCCTGAGCTGGAGACGAGCTGCGCGGATCCAGTCGATCAGCACCTCAGTGACATCACCCTTGCCACGCAAGGGGAAGACTGCGGTGTAACGCGAGTAGTCGTCAACAACGAGCAGGAAGTAGCGCTCGTGACCCTGCCCACGGACGCGGGCTGGGCCCCACACGTCCATGTGGAGCGTCTGCAACGGGGCCTCTGTCGGAGGAAACTGGGAGGAGTGAGGGGCAGCACGCTGGCGCCCCTCGACACAGGGGACACAGGTAGGGCCAGGGCCCTGAGGAAGGGGAGGGAGGGACCGGGGGAGACCAGAAACTAGAAGACGGGAGGCCATGCCTCTGAGCCGAAGCAGAGAGGGGTGACCAAGACGGTGGTGCCAGAGAAGAGTCTCGTGAGACAGGAGACGACAAGAACAGGGGGCAGACTCAGGACCAGACCTGGACGCAGCAGCAAACACCTGACCCGACGAAGCGACTCTACCAGACTCAGTAACGGGAGGAGACGCAGTGGTCAGTGTGTACAGGCTCGACCCCGGCTGACGGGTAAACGTAGCCAGGTGTCGGCCTGTGCGAGCCTCTGTACAGTGCGTCACCCGCTGACGCGCAGGAGTGAACTGGTGTACACCCGCATCCTGTAGGTCAGCACCACTCACCAGGTTCGTAGAGAACGAGGGGAGGTAGAGACCAGACAGGGTGCCAGAGGGAGCCGCCGGACACGGGAGGACTGTGGAGAAGCGAGACAGGACAGGACCCCCAGAGGGGTCAGCCAGAGACACTGCAACCGGTCGACTCAGCGGTGTGAGTGTGGTGCGAGGAGCGAGACGCCCCAGAGTCAAGGGTGAAGGTGAGGGAGGCCGAAGCCGACGTAGTACCTGAGAGCGCAGACTCACCAGTACCTGAGGACGCAGACACACGAGCACCTAGGGCAGCAGCGTCGCAAGCACCTAGGGCAGCAGCCTCACCAGGACCTAGAGCAGCAGTCTCAATACCCGGATCGGGCGGGAAACACCGGTAACAGTCACCCTCATCACTAATAGACACAGCATACATGGCAGAGAGAATAGCATCAAAGTCAAGATCATAGATGGCAACACCCGCCCTGGACAGGTCACCCCAACGAGGGATCTCTGAGGCCTCCGGGAACTGGTGACGCCACGCGTCCGTCAGGCGGCCAAAGCAGCGCTGAGTGGGGTGGGGACCCCCACACTGCTCACCCGCACGGTCGCCGGTGCGCAGAACGTAGGAGCACGGACCAAAACCCCCACCTCGCTGACGCGCAGTGTACCACTCACGAAGCTGCTGAGGGGACAAGGTGTCACGACCACGCTGCTGCTGCTGGCGCGAGCCACCACCGGAGCCACTCCTCTGCGAAGACCCGCGACCAGCACCACCTCCACCCCCGCCGCCTCCTCCGCCTCCGCCGCCTCCGCTACTGCCGCCGCCTCCACCTCCGCCTCCGCCGCCGCCACCTCCGCCACCCCCGCTCCCACTGCCACCGCCGCCGACACCTCCTCCTCCACTGCCGCCACCGACTCCTCCACCCCCACCTCCACTCCCACCGCCACCCCCACTCCCCCCACTGCCGCCACCTCCACCTCCACCGCCCCCGCTCGCTCCTCCAGCGCCCTTGCCCCCCTTGCCCTTGCTAGAGCGGCGTCTCCCACTAGGGGCAGACGCCACACCGACCGACTCAAGACCAAGGAGGTCGGCCGCAGCAGCAGAGGCAACAGAGGGCAGAAGGGGGGAGGGGGAACACCCCTCAAAGATGGGGGTGCGCGGGTCACCACGAGAGGCCCCTACAGCGACTATGCTCTTCTCGGCCGCTAGGAGGGACTTCTCGAGGAGGTCAACAGTGAGAGTGGTGGGACAGACAGAGAGAAAGTGGTCCCTGACTACGCGAAGGGAGTCAGGAAGGCGAGTGACTATGTAGTAAAGAGTGATGTACATGGGGGGGGGGGTACTTGGCGCAGAAGTCAGCAGGGAGTGCAGCGCGGTAGCGAGTGTCACTAGTGCGGAGGTGCGTAATGAGGTCAGCGACTGTGGGAAAGGCAGCAAGGTCAGGAAAGAGGTACGGTAGCATGAGACGGCTCAGTGCAGCAGTGGCAGGGGAGGAGTAGCGCGCAACTACAGCGTCGTACAAGGTCTGAGCACTCTTGTACTGACTAAAGTGTGCACGCTCGGAGGTAGGGAGGTGGCGACGCACAGCAAGACGTGCAGCAGCGTCGCGCGTGGCCCACTGGGAGCGAACAGTGGCGTCGGCGTCAGCAGCAGGGGCAGTGGAGGCGCCAGAGGTGAGGTCAAAGAGAGAGAGACCATCTGCCCTATCGCACTGTAAGAACAGCTGCAGGTCATCCACCCAGACCTCAAAGTCAATGGCCCGACCCTCAGCGTCAAAGACTAGAACACTAGGGGTAGCCATGACCCTAGACGACTGGCAGCGCAAACAGTAGGGTGAGGGCAGTGCAGTGAAAGGGCGCTGTGCTCACCAGACTGGACAGGTTGGGCGGCCCGGAAGGAGGGCGGCGCGGCGGCTCGGCGGCTCGGCTGCCGGGCGGCTCGGCGGCTCGGCGGCTCCGCTGCTGGGCGGCACGGCTGCTGGGCGGCTCGGCTGCTGGGCGGCTCGGCTGTTGAGCGGCTCGGCTGCTGGGCGGCTCGGCTGCTCTGCTGTCGGGCGGCTCGGTTGTGCTGCTGAGGGGCAGCACGGCTCGGGCTGCTCGGGCGGTGCGGGCGGCTCGGGCGGCTCGGGCGGCTCAGCTCCTCAGCGGCACAGGCGGCGTGGGGACCGAGACGGCGGCGCGCGGCTGGGACGGGCGGCGCACGGGCGGCGTGGGGCCGGGACTGCGGTGCGCGGCCGGGACGGGCGGCTCACGGGCGGCGTGGGGCCGGGACGGGCGGCGCGCGGGCGTCGAGGGGCCGGGACGGGCGGCGCGCGGGCGTCGAGGGGCCGGGACGGGCGGCGCGCGGGCGTCTAGGGGTCGGGCCGGGTGGCGCGCGGGCGTCTAGGGGCCGGGACGGGCGGCGCGTGGGCGTCGAGGGGCCGGGACGGGCGGCGCGCGGGCGTCTAGGGGCCGGGACGGGCGGCGCGCGGGCGTCTAGGGGCCGGGACGGGCGGCTCACGGGCGGCGAGGGGCCGGGACGGGCGGCGCGCGGGCGTCGAGGGGCCGGGACGGGCGGCGCGCGGGCGTCGAGGGGCCGGGACGGGCGGCGCGCGGGCGTCTAGGGGCCGGGACGGGCGGCGCGCGGGCGTCTAGGGGCCGGGACGGGCGGCGCGCGGGCGTCTAGGGGCCGGGCCGGGTGGCGCACGGGCGTCTAGGGGCCGGGACGGGCGGCGCGCGGGCGTCTAAGGGGCCGGGACGGTCGGCGCGCGGGCGTCTAAGGGCCGTGACGGGCGGCTAAAGGGGCCACTAGGGGCCAAGAGAGAGGGGAGCGCGACTCGGGTAGGGGCAGAGTGCGCTCCGGGCAGGAAAAAAAAAAACGGTGGGCCCTAGGAACAGTTCCCACGAGGGAACCTGCTCGATACCATGAGAAGAATGAAGAACGAGGATGAATGAACTATGAATGAGGTGAGTACATATAGGAAACCCTAATTGGGTTGTACCCCCTATGGGATACCCCACTATAGCCTACACAACAGCATGAGCTATATAATGTTCTGACACTCAGGAAGAGAAAACTCAGGAGGAGCAGGCAGAGAAACACGCAGGGGAACAGAGGAAGGACGAAGGGTCATAGTGTGCGTGCCAGGGACAGGAGGAGGACGCGAACGAGGAACACAGCGAGCAGTTCGAACAGGCGAGACAGGAAGAGACGCATTCTCACGACGCTCTGTAAGACCGCCGGACTGCTCAGTGTAAGGAGAAGGAGCTGGCAGTGGAGAGGCCGGCTGCAACGGCGGCTGAGACTGGTCAGGCGGTGGACACAGGAGGGGGGGACTAAGGCTAGTAGAAGACGAGGTACCAAGAACCTGCTGAAGCAGGGGAACGAAGTACGGTCGCGGCCGCACAGCGCCACCAGGGTCAACAGCTCCAGCACCTCCAACACCTGGGCCTCCAACTCCAGCGCCTCCTGCGCCAGTGCCTCCAACTCCAGCTCCTCCAGCTCCAGCGCCACCAGCGCCAGAGCCGCTAGTCTCAGTAGCTACAGACTCCGTAGGGTCTCCAGCTCCAGCACCCTCAACACCACCAATCCCGGCAGCTCCAGTACCCCGGGTACGAGCACCTCCAGGACCAGTGGTCGCAGTACCTCCAGTAACACCAGCTCCAGCAGCAACTTCAGCACCTCCAGCTCAAGCAGCTCCAGCACCTACAGCTGCTGTGGCTCCACTCCGAAGGCGTGCGCGCCGAACAAACCACTCACGCAGCTGCTGCAGAGACTGTCTCGGCGAAGCACCAGCAGAACCTCCTGACGAAGCAGCACCCTGAGGCTCAGCACCTCCAGACTCCGCACCCTCCGACGCAGCACTCCCAGGCTCACCACCCCCCATCTCAACACCCCCAGGCGCAGCACCCCCAGTCTCAGCACCTTCAGGCTCAGCACCCACAATCTCAGCACCCTCAGACTCCGCACCCCCATGCTCCGCACCCCCAGACGCAGCACCCCCAGACGCAGCACCTCGAGCAGCACCTGAGCCGACAGCTACCTGAACAGGCACCGGACCAGGGAGAGGGTCTACCTGAGACACACCTGAGGGAGCAAGACCCTGGGGCAGGAGGGAGTCTACCGGAGGGGGATCGGGAGCAAGGAAGAGCGGCGAGGGCAGGGGAGGGGCAGAGCGGTAGGGGAAGAGACGGTAAAAGGGAACCGACTCGTCAAACGTGACGTCCTGAGAAGGGAAGACACGGTGCGAGGTGGGGTGGTAAAACTGCTAGCCAGGCGCATCAGGGACAAAGCCAAGGAAGACGCAGGGGATAGCACGGGGGGAGAGCTTGTCCGCGGACGTATCGCCAACAAAGGCACGAGATCCCCAGACCCGGAACACCGACGCATTGCCAACCTCCCCCGTCCAACGCAGTGTGGGCGAGGTCTCCGGCAAGGAGACACGGGGCCAGAGGTTGAGCTGATGCGCAGCGTACCGGACCGCAAATGGCCACAGAAAATGGGGAGCAGCCGCATGGATCATGGAGGAACGAGCGACCTCCATGACTAAGCCAATGCGGTGCTCAGCAATCCCATTTTTCTGAGGGGAGTCCGGAAGCGTGAACGACTGGAGAATGCCCTCCCCATGACAAAAGTCCCACAAGAGGTTGGAGGAGAACTCACCACCTCTGTCAGAGTGGAGACGCAGGACAGGAAGGTCCTGGCCGAAACGCTCGCGGAGCTGGAGACGGACTGTGCGGATCCAAGGGATCAAGACATCAACGACCTGACTCTTGCTGCGCAAGGGGAAGACCGTGGTGTACCGCGTGTAGTCGTCAACGACTAGCAGAAAGTAGCGCTCGCGGCTCTGTCCACTGACGCGGGCTGGGCCTCACATGTCCATGTGGAGACTCTGCAGGGGAGCAGTCGTCGGGGGAAACGAGGAGGAGTGAGGAGCGGCGCGCTGCTCCCCCTCGACGCAAGGAAGGCAGGGCGGGGCAGGCGAGGGCGGCAGAGGAGGCAGGGACCTGGGAAGACCAGAGAAAAGAAGACGAGAGTGCACGCCACGAAGGCGTGGCAAGGAGGGGTGACCCAGGCGGTGGTGCCACAGAAGAGTCTGGTGCGACAGGAGGCGACACAAGCAAAGGGCGGCTACCTGAGGAGACTCAGTAGCGAGTGTGTACAGACTCGACCCTGGCCGACGAGTGAACGTGGCTAGGTGACGTCCCGTCCGTGTGCACGTGCAGATCGACACACGCTGGCCCCCAGGAGTGGTGGTAGTGACCATCGCATCCTGGACAGCAGCGGTACTCACCAAGTTCGTAGAGAACGAGGGGAGGTGAAGACCTGACAGTGAGCCTGACAGAACCGCCGCACATGGGAGGAGAGTGGAGGAACGGGCGAAGACCGGGCCCCTGGAGGGGTCAGCCAGTCAGACCGGGACAGGTGTAGAGAGAGGAGTGAGAGTGGTGCTGTCACGAAAGAAACAAGCAGAGGCGCGTGAGTCAAGCGTGAAGGTGTGCAAGGCCTGAGCAGGCGCAGTACCAGGGAGAGTACCAGACTCACTAGCACCAAGAGCAGCAACAGGTATACCTAGGTCAGGCGGCACACACCGGTAACAGTCACCCTCAGCACTAACAGACAAAGCATACATAGCAGAAAGAATAGCATCAGAGTCTAGGTCAAAGATAGCAATCCTAGACTTAAGCAGATCTGCCCAGCGAGGGAGCTCGACGTCGTCACCAAACTCAGCACGCCAAGCGTCGTCGAGGCGGGAGAAGCAGCGGTGCTGAGTGTGAAGCTTCCCGCTTGTCTGACCAGCATGAACACCCGTGCGAATGACATACGGGCAACTACCCCCAGACACCCCACGTAAAAACCACTCACGAAGCTGCTGGGGCGACTGGGTCTCGCTCAGACGCTGCTGCTGCTGACGCTGGCCACCTCCAGAACCAACACGCTGAGCGCTAGTCCCACTGCCACCAGTCCCACTGCCGCCACTGCCGCCACTCCCACCGCTGCCTCCACCGGCGCCACCAGAGCCCCCACTCCCTCCACTAGTCCCGCTGTTGCCACTACCTCCACTGCTGCCCCCACCACTACTCCCGCTGCCACCTCTACCACCGCCGCTGCCACCTCCACCACCCTTGCCACCCTTGCCCTTGCTGCTGCGGCGCTTCGCACTAGCAGAAGCAGCCCCGACGTCCTCTGCAACAGAGACGTCTGCAGCAGCAGCAGAGGCGTAGGAGGGGGCAAGGGGGGAGAGGGAGCACCCCTCCTAGAAGGGCGGGCGCGGAGTGCCACGAGCAGCACCCACAGCAACTGCAGTAGTCTCAACTGCGAGGAGATGCTGCTCGAGGAGGTCAACAGTGAGGGAGGTGGGGTCAAGAGAGAGAAAGTGGTCCGTGATAGAGCGAAGAGAGTCAAGGAGGCGAGTGACTATGAAGTAGAGGGTGATGAACATCGGGGGCTGGTTTTTGACAAGGAACTCAGCGGGGGCGGCAGAGCGGTAGCGAGCGTCGCTAGCGCGAAGGTGGGAAACCAGATCCTCGACTGTGGTAAAGGCGGACAGCTCGGGGAACAGGTAGGGCAGAAGCAGGTGACCTAGAGCAGCAGTGGCAGGGGAGGAGTAGCGAGCGACTACAGCGTCGTAAAGTGCCTGTGCTGTCTGAAGTGAGCGCATTCGACTAACGGCAGGTGGTTTCGAATGGCTAAGCGGGCAGCAGCGTTGCGAGTAAGCCACTGTGAGCGGGTCGCACTGTCAGCTGTGGCGGGAGGGGCAGTGGCAGCGCCTGACGCTAGGTCAAACAGCGAAACACTGTCCTTAGAATCGCTCTGTAGGTACAGCTGCAGGTCATCGAGCCACGTGTCAAACTGAACCGGTCTGCCCTCATGATCAAACGCGAGAACCCTAAGCGAAGCAATTGCTGTGCAGCACGCAGGAGCAGCAGTAGCAGCAGTAGCACCAGCAGTAGGAGCTGTAGCAGTAGTAGCAGTAGTAGCAGCAGGGACAGTGAGGATAAGGGGCCGAGGGGCCTGGGGCCTAGGGGCCGAGGGGCCTGGGGCCTAGGGGCCGAGGTGCCAAGGGGCTAGGGGTCGACGGGGCGGGGCGCGGGGCTAGGGGTCGACGGGGGCCGTGGCGCGGGCTAGGGGTCGACGGGCCCGTGGCGCGGGCTAGGGGTCGACGGGGGCCGGGCGCGGGGCTAGGGGTGGACGGGGCCGTGGCGCGGGCTAGGGGTGGACGGGGCCGTGGCCGGGGCTAGGGGTCGACGGGGGCCGTGGCGCGGGCTAGGGGTCGACGGGGCCGTGGCGCGGGCTAGGGGTCGCCGGGGGCAAGGCGCGGGGCTAGGGGTCGACGGGGCCGTGGCGCGGGCTAGGGGTCGACGGGGCCGTGGCGCGGGCTAGGGGTCGACGGGGGCTAGGCGCGGGGCTAGTGGTCGACGGGGTTGGGCGCGGGCTAGGGGTCGACGGGGCCGGGCGCGGGGCTAGGGGTCGACGGGGCCGGGCGCGGGCTAGGGGTCGACGGGGGGGGGGGGAGGGGGGGGGGGCGGGCTAGGGGTCGACGGGGGGGGGGGGGGGGGGGGGGGGGGGGGGGGGGGGGGGGCGCGGGCTAGGGGTCGACGTGGGGGGGGGGGGCGGGCGTAGGCTAGGGGTCGACGGGGCCGGGCGCGGGGCTAGGGGTCGACGGGGGCCGGGCGCGGGCTAGGGGTCGACGGGGCCGGTCGCTGGGCTAGGGGGTCGACGGGGGCCGTGGCGCGGGCTAGGGGTCGACGGGCCGTGGCGCGGGCTAGGGGTCGACGGGGCCGTGGCGCGGTCTAGGGATCGACGGGGCCGGGGCGTGGTCTAGGGGTCGACGTGCCTAGGGGCGACGAGCTACGGGGCGACACGAGGGTTGTTAGGAGCAGTTCAGTGGTGAGCAAAAAAAAAATGGTCGTAGCGGAAGACCTGCTCTGAAACCATGTCAAAGGAATGAACATGAATGAATGAACTAAGAAACAGTTGGGTACAAGTTCTAACCCTAATTGGGTTGTACCCTTTATGTGCTACCCCACTATAGCCTACACAAATATAAAAGCTATAATGTTCTGACACCGAGTTCGAAAATTCAGGCCGAACTAGTTGATGCAAGGCCTTCACAATGTAAATATTTTTGTAATTTTGTAACGCAACCAACCTTATTAGCAGCCCCTCTTCCCAATAGAAAGGAGATAGCTTCAGAGCTTTCTCAAAGAGTAATTCAACATTTCAAGCAAACATGTGTGGGAGCGAAGCCGTCCATAACGAGTCCAACCCCACAAGATCATGAACACACGATGCGCAGCTTTCCAAATCATGTTCCTTCGGCCCATCAGTCGCTTATTGTACGTGCGGCGCGCGCCTGTCCGGTTTAGGAAGCGAGCCATCAGGGTTCGGCCGTGCGGCAGCGAGGGTTTGGCTCGCCTCGCCGCCTGCGGCAGCGAGGGCGTAGCGGCGGCAGCGAAGGTGTAGCGGGACAGCGAGGGCGTGCGACGGGCGTAGCCGGGCAGCGAGGGCGTGCGACGGGCCTAGCGGGGCAGCGAGGGCGGCGGCAGGCGACGAGTGCGGCGAGCATGAAGCGGCAGCCAGCCTCCGCGGAGTTCGCGGCTTACCAGGTCCGCCTCGCTGCTTGCTCGATCGCCTCCACCTCCACCGCCGCGACAATTGGCGCGCCTTAGCGCCTTTAGCGCGTGAACGGCGGGCTCGTTTAGCAGCGAGTACCGTGCGAGCCACCAGATGCCCGCAAGGCGATACTATCGCTCCGGTTAATGCCATGGCGCTGTGATGCTGTGCCGCTGTGATGCCATGTCGCCTCTTTGGCTGCGGAACTCATGCCCTTCACTTCACCCCACCTCATGCCCGATGCCCAACCTCACACCCATTGCGAAGAAGCCCGGCCACCTCCATGCCATGCGCGCTCCACAATCCTCGCCCCACGCATGCCGCTGTGCTGCGCTCACTTCCTTGCAATCACACTCCCTTGCTGCGCCCCCCATCCGCCCACTGCGTGCAGAAGAACGTCAAGCACAGGGCTCGTCTGGATCCTGTCAATGAGCAACACGTGGCAGCAGCAGCTGCTGCCCCTGCTGCCACGTCAGCACCGCAGGAGAAGAAAGCAGGCGGGCTGATGAAGGTGAAAGACGGTTCACAAGCTTGTCGTTGGTGGTGGTGGTGGTGGTGGTGGTGGTGGTGGTGGTGGTGGTGGGTGCACTGCAATACTGCCGTCGCCGAATTCCCGTCTAATACTGCCTGCACCTCGCCCCTTCTTCCTCCCCTTCCCCTCCCACCTCCCTTTCCCATTCGTCCCCCACTTCTCACCTCTCCCCCATCCCTTATCCCCTCCTCACGGCCAACCTTTCTTGTCACATTTCCCCTCCTCATGACCGTTGTGCATGGTGGATGCATGGCATGGGCATGGGGCGTGGTGTGGGAGGGCGCATGGCATCAGGTGCGGTGGCGGTGGGTGGACGTGGAGGGGCGGGAGGGCGAGGAGGAGCTAGACCGGGCGGCGGTGATGCAGCGCACGGGGCTGCATGCGCGCGACCTGCGCATCCTCGACCCGCTGCTCTCCTACCCCTCCACCATCCTCGGCCGCGAGCGCGCCATCGTCCTCAACCTTGAGGTGCGCCACGCTGTGGCATGGGCATGGGCATGGGCATGGGCATGGGCATGGGGATGGGCATGGGCATGGGCATGGCATGGGCATGGGCATGGGCATGGGCACGGGCACGGGCACGGGAACGGGGACGGGGGTGGGGTGGGGGTGGGGGTGGGGATGGGGATGGGGATGGGGATGGGGATGGGGATGGGGATGGGGATGGGGATGGGTGTGTGTGAATGGGTGACTGCTCGGTACGTAAGCTCACTTTGATTTTTGCTTGGGAAGCAAGTCACTTGGAACGTGAACCAGGCCGGCATTATGCTGGGAATGGGTTGGACTTGGAACGGAGGTCTGAAAGAAGGGTGGTTTGCTTTCTTTATCATGTGTAGGACGCAACGGGCTCGTCCATATGTGTGCCAGTCCAAGGCTGGGTTTCTTTCATTTCTTCTTCTACATCATTATTCCATTTGTTTCTCCTTTGCATTGCATTCCATGTGCACATGTGTGCTTGTGTTGTCATCTGTGGAATGTTACAATCGTTACTCATCTGCGCGTGGTGGTGGCGGCACGGCAGCACCTCAAGGCCATCATCACGGCTGAAGAGGTACCTCCTCTCTCCCTCTTCATCCTTCATCCAACTGCCACCCCAACTGCCGTCCCACACCCAGCTGCCACCCCAACTGCCGTCCCACACCCAGCTGCCACCCCAACTGCCGTCCCACACCCAACTGCCACCCCAACTGCCGTCCCACACCCACCTGCCACCCCAACTGCCGTCCCACACCCAACTGCCACCCCAACTGCCGTCCCACACCCAACTGCCACCCCAACTGCCGTCCCACACCCACCTGCCACCCCAACTGCCGTCCCACACCCACCTGCCACCCCAACTGCCGTCCCACACCCACCTGCCACCCCAACTGTCGTCCCACACCCACCTGCCACCCCAACTGCCGTCCCACACCCACCTGCCACCCCAACTGCCGTCCCACACCCACCTGGCATCCATTCATTCGCTGCTGCTGCTCTCCCCACTGCATGCGACCGTGTGCTCATGAACTTTTCTCTATCAGCATCCATGGCTTCTTGAATCGAATGTGGAACCGCTGCATCAATCCCTGCATGCACGTCAAACGACTAGTCCCCTCCATATGCATTCCTCTCCTTCTTTATTTCCATCTGCCTTTGAAATGTCCAGCAGCAGTGGATGCTCCTCATTACACCCCCCTTTTCCTGTCTTCTCGCCTCTTTGCTGGGTTCAGCAGGAAGCACACACATCGCCCCCTCTCCTTCCGTCCCCCCTTCCCATTCTCCTCTTTCTCTCCCCCTCCCTTCCTGTGGGCAGGTGTTACTGCGCAACCCGGCTCACGAGGGCGTGCAGCGGTTCGTGGACGAGCTGCTGCGCCGCCTGCACCTGCAGCCCGCTGCTGGCCCCCCTGCCGCTGGCCCCCCTGCCGCTGGCCCCCTTGCTGCTGTCCTGGGTTCAGCTGAAGCTGCCAGCCCCGGTGCCACCAGAAGCGCGTCAGCTGCTCCCCCTGCTCCCATTGGCATCGCTTCCCATGTGGGTGCTGCTGCTGGCGGCGCTGTGAGTGGCGCTGATGGTTCTGCGAGGAGGCACGACTCCGACAGTGGCGAGGCAAGGGAGGTGGATAGGGGTGGAGGGGGGAGAGAGGGCCTTCCGGAAGGGAGTGAGGGGACAAGGGAGACTGGAAACGCTGCTTATGGGAGCAATGCGGCGAGAAGAGTAGACGAGAGGCGGAGAGTACGTGCGACGCCAGAGATTGAGATGGTGGAGTGTGAAGGGCGTGAGAGACGTGGGCCAGTGGATGGCGAAGGGGATGAGGAGGAAGACGAGGAGGAGGAGGAGGATGATGCATGGGAGGGCATGGGCAGTGCGCACGGGTCGGGGGCGGAGAGTGAGCCGCTCACTCTGCGACTGCGCGTGAAGGACGGCGGTGGGGGGAAGGGCACGGGGCTACAAGCAGAGGGGGGGGAGCGGGGTGGAGGAGAGAGGGGAGCAAAGGGATGGCAGCATGAGGAGGAAGAGGAGGACGATGAGGACATGGAGGAGTGTGAGTCACGCTGTACCATGCCATGCCATGTGTCTGGTTTACAAGTCGTCTGGTTTGTCTGCCATCGTTATGCAGTGAGTCATGCTGTGGGCCCTGTGGGTTCGACGTGTTTCAACTGGAACCCCAGCCGGGTCGACTCAAATCGTTAGGAATAAAAGAATGGCTCTAGGCGAATCGTGCTGGTTTCTGTGCCCATTCCTAATTACAACGCACCCACTGTCTTTCTTGCCATCCCCACGTGCTCCCGTGTGTGCATCAGACCGGCCATTCGAGTTCATTGCGTTGGAGGTGGCGTTGGAGCAGGTGTGCCGTGCGCTGGACTCGCACACCACGCTGCTGGAGAACGAGGCGTACCCCGCCCTCGATGAACTCACCTCCCGAGTCAGTGCCCCCTCCCCTGCCCCATCCATTCCACCTTTCCTCATGCTCTCCGTCTCTCCACGCTTCTCTCCCCCCTCGCCTGTCAATTCGAAGGAGAGCCCAGCCATGGCTGGATGCAGCAGAGTTTGCTGCCCGGTCTTGTGAGCAATATGTTACGTGCGCTAGTGAAAGCACTTCTTACTAATCACTTCTTACTAAGCACTTCTTACTAATCACTTCTTACTAATCACTTCTTACTAATCACTTCTTACTAAGCACTTCTTACTAATCACTTCTTACTAATCACTTCTTACTAATCACTTCTTACTAAGCACTTCTTACTAATCACTTCTTGTGCTTGTGTGCATGGCTGCGATTGTCGTGGTGGTGGTGATGGCATGGCGTGGGTGGCAGGTGAGCAGTCTCAACCTGGACCGAGTGAGAAGCATGAAGAACAGAATGAGTCGACTCATTGCTCGCGTGCAGAAGGTTTGTTTCTTCCTCCTCCGTTTCTCATGTTGACATCAAAGGGTGCAGCCCAACAAAAATGGTGCACTGAGCAGAGCATCTGGACGTGTGGTGTGGAGCACGGCCACCCATGCATGCACCTCCACTGCGTGCTCACCCTTGTGCTCGCCACACGCATGCCACACGCATGCCACATGCATGCCACACGCATGCCACACGCCATACGCACCATTCACGGCATGGCACGTTATGGCACGGCATGGCACGGCATCGCACGGCACGGCACGGGATGGCATGGTACGGCATGGTACGGCACGGCACGGCATGGCATGGCATGGCGCGGCATGGCAGGTGAGGGAGGAGTTGGAGCAGCTGTTGGACGACGATGACGACATGGCCGAGATGTTCCTCACCCGCATGGCCGCCGCCCCGCACTCCCCCACCGCCACCTCGCTGCACGGCGCCGCCTCCCTCGCCTTCTCCCTCTCCGCCCCCGCCACCCTCCACGCACCGTTTGCCTCTCCCCACCTCGCCACCTCCCCGCTCGGCTCGCGAATGTCCATTGGAGGGCGGTGGGGTGGCATGGGCATGGGGGCAGGGGGTGGGGGCGTGGCGGCGCTGATGAGTCGCGCGAGTGCATACAGCAGTGCGCACTCCGACAACGACGACATTGAAGAGCTGGAGCAGCTGCTGGAGGTGAGCAGCTGCTGGAGGTGAGCAGCTGCTCTCACTGCTCTCACTGCTCTCACTGCTCTCACTGCTCTCACTGCTCTCACTGCTCTCACTGCTCTCACTGCTCTCACTGCTCTCACTGCTCTCACTGCTCTCACTGCTCTCACTGCTCTCACTGCTCTCACTGCTCTCACTGCTCTCACTGCTCTCACTGCTCTCACTGCTCGCACTGCTCGCACTGCTCGCACTGCTCGCACTGCTCTCACTGCTCGCACTGCTCTCACTGCTCTCACTGCTCTCACTGCTCTCACTGCTCTCACTGCTCTCACTGCTCTCGCTGCTCTCACTGCTCTCGCTGCTCTCGCTGCTCTCGCTGCTCTCGCTGCTCTCGCTGCTCTCACTGCTCTCACTGCTCTCACTGCTCTCACTGCTCTCACTGCTCACTGCTCTCACTGCTCTCACTGCTCTCACTGCTCTCACTGCTCTCACTGCTCTCACTGCTCGCACTGCTCTCACTGCTCGCACTGCTCTCACTGCTCTCACTGCTCTCACTGCTCTCACTGCTCTCCCTGCTCTCCCTGCTCTCGCTGCTCTCCCTGCTCTCGCTGCTCTCGCTGCTCTCGCTGCTCTCGCTGCTCTCGCTGCTCTCGCTGCTCTCGCTGCTCTCACTGCTCTCACTGCTCTCACTGCTCTCACTGCTCTCACTGCTCTCACTGCTCTCACTGCTCTCACTGCTCTCACTGCTCTCACTGCTCGCACTGCTCTCACTGCTCTCACTGCTCTCACTGCTCTCACTGCTCTCACTGCTCTCACTGCTCTCACTGCTCTCACTGCTCGCACTTCTCGCACTGCTCGCACTGCTCGCACTGCTCTCACTGCTCTCGCTGCTCTCACTGCTCTCACTGCTCTCACTGCTCTCACTGCTCTCACTGCTCTCACTGCTCTCACTGCTCTCACTGCTCTCACTGCTCTCACTGCTCTCACTGCTCTCACTGCTCGCACTGCTCTCACTGCTCTCACTGCTCTCACTGCTCTCACTGCTCTCACTGCTCTCACTGCTCTCACTGCTCTCACTGCTCGCACTTCTCGCACTGCTCGCACTGCTCGCACTGCTCTCACTGCTCTCACTGCTCTCACTGCTCTCACTGCTCTCACTGCTCTCACTGCTCTCACTGCTCTCACTGCTCGCACTGCTCTCATTATCATGATCGCAGCAGGTGTTGTCTTTCCTCCATGACCTTTCTTGCCCCTTCATCGTTCTCCAACTGCTCTTCCTTCTCCCTCTGTGCTCCATCCGTGCTTCTCCTCGCCCCGCCACAGTCCTACTTCGTGCAGATCGACAGCATCCTCAACAACCTCTTCACTGTGAGCCCGCCCATGCCGCCCATGCCGCCCATGCCGCCCGTGCCGCCCATGCCGCCCGTGCCGCCCATGCCGCCCATGCCGCCCATGCCGCCCATGCCGCCCATGCCGCCCATGCCACCCTTGCTGCCCATGCCACCCATGCCGCCCATGCCACCCATGCCGCCCATGCCACCCATGCCACCCATGCCGCCCATGCCGCCCATGCCACCCATGCCGCCCATGCCGCCCATGCGACATGGCCGTACACGTTGCCCCATATGCGCACCACCGATGTCTTCGTCCTGGCGTTCAGTGTTCCCCCTTGTCTTCATCCATAAGCTTACGTCTGTCCGCCTACCTTTCGTCCCCCCCCTCCCTCCCTCCCTCCCTCCCTCCCTCCCTCCCTCCCTCCCTCCCTCCCTCCCTCCCTCCCTCCCTACCTCCCTCCCTCCCTCCCTCCCTCCCTCCCTCCCTACCTCCCTCCCTCCCTCCCTCCCTCCCTCCCTCCCTCCCTCCCTCCCTCCCTCCCTCCCTCCCTCCCTCCCTCCCTCCCTCCCTCCCTCCCTCCGTCGCTCCCTCCCTCCCTTCCTCTCTCCTTCCCTCCCTTCCTCACTTCCCCCCTTCCTTCCTTCCTCCCTTCCTTTCTTCCGCCCTTCCTCCCTCCTTCCCGCCCTCCCTTCCGCCGCCACTCGCGCTCGGCCCCCGGGCGTGCGGGGCGGGGCAACAGCTGAGGGAGTACATCGACGACACGGAGGACTACATCAACATCCAGGTGCCGCTGCCCAATCCACCTCACACTGCTTCAAAACACTCTTCCTATCGTGTGCATGCAATGCAAGTATCGGAAGGATCTCTAATTACCGCGAAAGTTGCTGCTGTGCATTTCGCCTACATACCCCTCTCTTTATCGTTTCCTCTCCTGCATACCCCACTCCTCGCGTCTCCCCTCACCGCCGCACTCCTCTCCTCCCCCCTCATCTCCCGAATCTCGGTCTCACCTGACGTGTGTGTGCATGCCGTGCAGATTGACAATCACCGCAATCAGCTCATCCAGGTGAGAGAGCCCCGCCAACTCACTCACACCATGCCATGCACACCTCCTTGCCATGTGGCATGAGCAAGGGCGCACCAAGGGTCTTCCTGTGACGAGCTGCCCCAGGCTCTCCCCAGGTGAGGGCTGCTGTGTTTGTGCATCCCATGGGTATTCTGCTTTCCTGCTCACAAGGTCTGTTAAACGTGCCATGTTTAGGAAGTTCGAACAAAGAGTGAACTCAGAAGCGTGCTCGGGCTGCCGCTGATGCTTTGCTGCTGGTGAAACCAAGGGGCCTGAATTGAAGAGTCTTCAGGCCTCTGTTCTGGCCGAAATTTTGAGGACATGGTTTAGGGGTAGCCAGGTGGTTCTACGGCTAGTGGGACCAACATAGGCAGCACGGTTTCTGTAGTGGTCGATCTTCTTTGCTCCTTGCTGCCCAGTGTCGGCCTTTGGCTGCCAGTGACTGACGTCACACATCCACACCGCCGCCATGTTACGTGCTATGCTCTCCTTGTGAGCGATGAAGCACGTGCTGTGCCGGCCATATAGTTTGGAACTCAACCTTCTTGCGCCAGTTGCACAACTGTGGTGCACACAAACGTATCCCCAGCCGGAAGTGCAAGGCGGTAGCAAAATGTGGTGGGCGGAGGTGGAGCAGCAGTGTGAATTGGACTGCTACGAGCCATTGTCCGCATCCTAGGCGAATAGGGAAAGCAGTGGGTGGGTGTGGCTGGAGTTTGGGTTAGGGGATGGCAGGAAGCTTCTAGCAATTGAGGTGGGCATGGGGGTGGGCATGGCGGTGGGCATGGACGTACAGGCAGAGCACATGCTGGAGTGGTCGGCCAGATCTTATGAGCTCAGGAGCATAGCCCTCATGCTTAATGACCTAAGCTCTATCTCTCTGTCGCTTTCTCTCTCCCAATATTCTGCTCTCTCCCTCAATCTCTTGCTCTTTCGCAATTCTCAGCTCTCATTCTCTACCCCTCTCCCATTCTCACCCTCTCGTGCTCCTGAGCTTGCTCTGCACTGATCTCTGAATTGAGATGTCTAAATTGCTGTTGCAGTAAGCCAAGAGGCTCTCATGTGCTCCTCTTTCCCTCCCTCCCACCCCGCATCACGGGTGGCAGCTGGAGCTGGTGCTGAATGCGGGCATCATGGGCACGTCCATCTCCGCCACCGTCGTCGGCATATTCGGAATGAACATCCCCTACGCGTGGAACACAGATCCATCTGCCTTTGTCTGGGTCCGTCTCAATCCTTCATGCATCTGCTGTCCTTTTCTTTCTGTAGGGACCAACTGTTTATGTCTTGCATCACAATCTTTTCATTTAGGGTTCTGTGTATCCTCAAGTTCTGTTCGCAAGTACGTCATTGCCATTGGAGTTGATCTGTGCAGGTGGTTGTGCTCGGAACATTGGTGCCAACTCTGCTCTTTGTTGCCCTTGTTTCGTATGCAAGGCACCGCAAGATCCTGGCGTGATCTCAGAGTTGCTGATGGTGGGCTGTTTTCATTCATAAGGGCCTCTACTGCACTACTTAGGGTTAGGGAACACTAATAGATCAGTGCGCCTTGCCGAAATTCAGTCCCGTTTAGTGCCATATTTTAGATTACCGTATTCTCCCAAACAAAACACCTGCCAAAATTAAAGACCCCCTGGGTAGCTTGTGCGGGGTGGGTGTAATAAGCGACCTCGTTTCTATTATACCCCCCTTTTGGGGTGATTTTTTATAACACCCCCTTTTCTTACAGATTCCTTATTATAGATGTTAACAAGTAGGTGCAAGTACGGGAGTATATCGCCAGAATCTCTCGACAAAATTTCGCGGTATTTTTACTTCAAATCTGCCGCAATTTTCCCCCTCCTGCTATTTCGCTCTCGCCACGCTGGTGAATCTTTCGCTGCACGTGGCCAGAGTGGTGGCACATGGCATTTTCGAGAGGGTGCCACTGGTTCTCGCCGTAACTCACATTCGCGCCTCAACCTGTGATGTTAAAACGACCATGGAACACCCAAGTTGTCAAATAAAAAACAAACGTACACTAAAATATGCCATATATATCCACCCGGGTATTATGTAGCTTTTTCCTATGAAGAGCCCTTTCCCTTATGTCCGGGAGAATACTGAAAACATTTTATGGTAGTGTTATTTGTCAAACTTATATAGTGCTTACATTGTGTGGGCTGTAGTGCAGTAGCCCATAAGGGGTACAACCCAAATAGGGTTAGTACTTGTACCCAACTTTCTGTTCAATCCAACCATTCTCGTTCAGTATTCTGACATGGTTTCAGAGCAGGTCCGTTCTAGGACCGATTTTTTTTAGGGCCCACCACAGAGTGTTGCCACTAGCTGCCCTACCGCCCTGCCCTAACTGTTGCGCCGCCCTGCTGGCCGCTGTGCCGCCCTTAGCTGCCCGCGCGCCGCCCTTTGCAGCCCGTTGTGCCGCCCTTTGCAGCCCGCGCGCTACCCCTGCAGCCTGCTCGCCGCCCCTGCAGCCCGCGAGCCGCCCCTGCAGCCCGCGCGCTGCCTTTAGCAGCCCGCGCGCCACCCCTGCAGCCCGCTCGCCGCCCGTTTGCGGCCCGCTCGCCGCCCGTTTGCAGCCCGCTCGCCCCCCCTGCAGCCCGCTCGCTGCACCTTGCAGCCCGCTCGCCGCCCCTTGCAGCCCGCGCGCCGCCTTCAGGCAGCCCGCTCACCGCCCTTTTGCAGCCCGCTCGCCGCCCCTTGCAGCCCGCGCGCCGCCTTTTTGCAGCCCGCTCGCCGCCCCTTGCAGCCCGCGCGCCGCCCTTTGCACCCTTGCGCAGCCCTGCTTGCGCCGCCCTGCTTGCGCCGCACTGCTTGCGCCGCCCTGCTTGCGCCGCCCGGCTGCTGCCCGCCCTGCTGCGAGCAGCCCTACTGGCTGACGCCCTCCTGACCGGGCCGCCCTGCTGGCGCCCGCTTTGCTGTGCGCCGCCTAGCTGGCCGCCCTAGCCGTGTGCCTCCCTGCCCTGCCCTGCGCGCTTCCCTCGTTCTCGCGCGCCGCCCTGCCTGCGTGCTGCTCTGCTGGTCGCGCGCCACCCTACTCTGCCCGCTATGGCTTCTCTCAGTGTACTCACCTTCGATCATGAGGGCCGTCCGATCCAGTTCGATACGTGGCTCGACGACTTACAGCTGTACCTACAGAGCGATTCTAGAGACAGCGTTTCGTTGTTTGACCACACGTCTGGAGCCTCTCTCGCCCCTCCCGCCACAGCTGACCGTGCGACCCGGTCACACTGGCTTACCCGTGACGCTGCTGCTTGCTTAGCCATTCGAAACCACCTGCCGTTAGCCGAACGCGCTCACTTTGGCCAGCACAAGACTGCTAAAGCCCTGTACGACGTTGTAGTCGCTCGTTACTCCTCCCCTGCCACTGCTGCTCTAGGCCGCCTTATACTGCCCTACCTGTTTCCCGAGCAGTCCGCCTTTGCCACAGTCGAGGACCTCGTTACCCACCTCCGCACTAGCGACGCTCGCTACCGTGCTGCCCTCCCAACAGAGTTCCTTGACAGGAAACCGCCCCCGATGTACATCACTCTCTACTTCGTTGTCACCCGCCTCCCTGACTCTCTTCGCGCTGTCGAGGACCACTTTCTCGCACTTGACCCCACAGACCTCACTGTCGACCTGCTCGAGAAGCACCTCCTTGCAGCTGAGACTAGCGTAGTCGCTGTAGGTGCTGCTCGTGGCACTCCTCGCACACCCTTTGTTGAGGACTGTTCCCCCTCCCCCCTTGCCCCCTCCTACGCTTCTGCTGCTGTAGTTGACATCCTTGGTGCTGAGGATGTCGGGGCTGCTTCTACTCTAATGACAGCAGCAGCAGCAGAAGCAGCAGCAGAAGCAGCAGCAGCAGCGTCGGAGCGAGACCCCTTCGCCCCAGCAGCTTCGTGAGTGGTTTGCTCAGCGTGGGGTGTCTGGGGGTAGTGTTCGCTGCCCGTATGTCATTCGCACGGGTGACCGTGCTGGTCAGACATGCGGGAAGTTTCACTCTCAGCACTGCTGCTTCTCCCGTCTAGACAACGCTTGGCGCGCTAAGTTTGGAGATGAGGCTGAGCGCCCCCGTTGGGCAGAGCTGCTTAGGTCTAGAATTGATATCTTCGCTCTTGACTATGATGCTATCATTGCTGCCATGTATGCCTTGTCTGTTAGTGCTGAGGGTAACTATTACCGGAGTGTGCCGCCCAGCCCAGGTATTGAGGTTGCTGCTCTAGGTGCTAGTGAGTCTGCTCTCCCTGGTACTGCGCCTGCACAGGCCTTGCACACCTTTACGCTTGACTCAGGTGCTTCCCGCTGTTTCTTTCGCGACAGTACCACCCTCACTCCTCTCTCTGCACCTATACCAGTCAAACTGGCCGACCCCTCAGAGAGCCCAGTTCTTGCCCGTTCCTCCACTGTTCTCCCGTGTCCGGCGGTTCCGTCTGGCTCACTCTCAGGTCTTCATCTCCCCTCGTTCTCTTCGAAATTGGTGAGTACAGCTGCCTTCCAGGATTCGATGGTCACTACCACCACTCCTGGGGGTCAGCGTGTGTCGATCTGCACGTGTACACGGACAGGCCGTCACCTGGCCACGTTCACCCGTCGGCCATGGTCGAGTCTGTACACACTGGCTACCGAGCCTCCTCAGGTAGCTGCATCTGCCCATGTGTTTGCGTCAGGTCCGGTAGCACCCCCCTGCTCATGTTAGCTTTGGTCACACCAAACTCTCCTGTGGCACCACCGCCTTGGCCACCCCTCCCTGCCACGCCTTCGTGGCATGCACTCCCGCCTCCTTGTTTCTGGTCTTCCCGGGTCACTGCCTCCCCTCCCGCCCTCGCCTGCCCCGCCCTGCCTTCCTTGCGTCGAGGGGCGGCAGCGCGCCGCTCCTCACTCCTCCTCGTTTCCCCCGACGACTCCTCCCCTGCAGACTCTCCACATGGACGTGTGGGGCCCAGCCCGCGTCAGTAGACAGGGCCGCAAGCACTACTTCCTGCTGGTTGTTGACGACTACACGCGTTACACCACGGTCTTCCCCTTGCGCAGCAAGGGTGAGGTCCCTGATGTCTTGATCCCTTGGATCCTTGTAGTCCGTCTCCCGCTCCACGAGCGTTTCCGCGAGGACCTTCTTGTCCTGCGTCTGCACTCTGACAGAGGTGGTGAGTTCTCCTCCAACCTCTTGTGGGACTTTTGTCGTGGGGAGGGCATCCTCCAGTCGTTCACGCTTCCGGCCTCCACGCAGAAAAATGGGATTGCGGAGCGCCACATTGGCTTAGTCATGGAGGTCGCTCGTACCTCCATGATCCATGCAGTTGCTCCCATTTTCTGTGGCCGTTTACGGTCCGGTACGCTGCGCATCAGCTCAACCTCTGGCCTCGTGTCTCCTTGCCGGAGACCTCGCCTACACTGCGTTGGACGGGGAAGGTTGGCGATGCGTCGGTGTTCTGGGTTTGGGGCTCTCGTGCCTTTGTCCACGATACTTCTGCGGACAAGCTCTCCTCCCGTGCCATTCCCTGCGTCTTCCTTGGCTTTCCCCCTGACGCGCATGGCTAGCAGTATTACCACCCCACCTCGCGCCATCTCCTCCCCTCTCAGGACGTTACGTTTGACGAGTCGGTTCCCTTCTACCGTATCTTCCCCTACCGCACTGCCCCTCTCCCTCCCCCCGCCGCTCTTCTTTGCTCCCGGTCCCCCTCCGGTAGACCCCCTCCCCCCTCAGGGTCCTGCTCCCTCACGTGTGTCTCAGGTAGACCCACTCCCCCTGGCTGTGCTTGTGGAGGTCGCTGTAGACTCAGGAGCTGCTAGAGGTGCTGCGTCTGGGGGTTGCTGCGTCTGGGGGTGCTGAGCCTACGAGTGTGGAGCATGGGGGTACTGAGTCTGAGGGTGCGGAGCCTGGGGGTGCTGAGTCTGAGGGTGCGGAGATTGGGGGTGCTGAGCTTGGGGGTGCGGAGCGTGGGGGTACTGAGCCTGAGGGTGCGGAGCCTGGGGGTGCTGAGTCTGAGGGTGCGGAGTCTGGGGGTGCCGAGCGTAGGGGTACTGCGTTTGCTGGAGGTCCTGCGGGTGCCTCGTCACGTCTGTCTCCTCGGAGGGAGCCTCTCTCACCGCAGCAGCTGCGCGAGTGGTTTGCTCTGCACACACGCCTTAGGAGTGGAGCTGCAGGAGCTGGAGGCTCTGCCGCTGGAGGCACTGGAGCTGGAGGTGCTAGAGCTACTAGTCTTGGAGGTGCTGGAGTTCCTGCCGGAGCTGGAGGTACCGGAGGTGCTGGAGCTGCTGGTCCTGGAGGTGCTCGTACTAGAGGTACTGGAGCTGCCGGGGCTGGTGGTGTTGGAGGCGCTGGAGCTGGAGACCCTGGAGTTGGAGACATTGGCGCTGGAGGCGTCAGAGGTGGAGGAGCTGGAGCTGGAGACCCTGGCGATGGAGGCGCTGGAGCTGGAGGCACTGGAGCTGGAGACTCTTGAGCTGGAGGCCCTGGCGCTGGAGGCGCTGAGGCTGGAGGAGCTGGAGCTGGAGACCCTGACGCTGGAGGCACTGGCGCTGGAAGCGCTGGAGATGGAGGCACTCAAGTTGGAGACCCTGGAGGTGGAGGTGCTGGTGCTGGGGGTGCTAGAGTTGGCGGTACTGGTGCTGGAGGCACTGTGTTGCGGCGACCGTTTTTCGTCTCGCCGCCACTGTCGTCTCTGCCACCACCTGACTCGGTCCTTCGCCATGTTCTTAGTCTCCCGTCTTCTACTGGCCTTACTCCTAGCTTATTGAGTCCACCGCCTCACCAGTCACAGCCACAGTTACAGCCAGACTCCCCACTGTGTTGTGCCAAAGCACTATAGTGGCACGGTCATCGCACTCCCATTCAGCCTACAAGCCAGCTTAGCTTCTGGAATTTTGTGTGGAGGTGCTTCAACATGTGTTATTCAGACCCTCAAAGGTTCCGAGTTTTTGAAGCAGTTTACAAGGCATGGCAAATTTTGTTTACTTTCAAGACTAATGGCATCCCGGAAGTGTGTGTTACTCTTTTTTGGTAACACCCGAGTTCACCATTTCGGCTGCTGACTCATCTACCAAGTTCTGATTGGTCTGAAATTCGGTGTGGCAGTCCTTTGCCGTGTCGTGCAGGTGGTCAACAAGTTTCAGGACAACCCAGCATTGGAGCAGCACGTGACAGCTGTCGAAAGTTACTGTTCCGTAGTCATGGTGCACTGTTGGCAACATTCCCTTGCCACCCTTTCATTGTTGTCATGCCAATGGTGCAGGGACAGAGAATGAGACAAGAAGTGCAGGTGGTCAAGTGGGACTCTACCACCCTCCTTTTGAGAAGTGTTGTCATCCTGGAAGCAGCTTGCAAGAGGGTGCAAGTAGGAAGACAAGCTGACTCATGGTTGGCTTGACTCACTATTGGTAGCCTTGAGTACAGCTCTGAACATCCAAGTGTGCTTGGCTTTGCTGACCTAGCTAGGACGTTTCCCATCCTTCTCTAGCATTTCTCCCCTAGGACTCAACCTTCTCTGAGTTCCCAGGATGGTCCCAACCCCTTAAGAGTCCCCTAGGCAATGTTGTACTCACCTCTTCCTTGCATCAATGAAACTACACGTTTTTCAGCTGAGCTTACGTTTTCGTTCACTGCATAGCGCATACACCTCAAATGAAAGCAAAAAATACACCGTTGGAAAGTAGACACCTGAAGCTAAGTTTCCTCCAATTTTCAGCCTCGTATGTTATCGGAGCTGATCTTGACGGCGTTTTGAACAGAGGCAGTTCGAAGTCATCAGATTCTGCTTAGGCGGTTTCAAGGGCATCCGCGACCCCTAAGTGGACTCTAGACTATAACAAGTGGTATCAAGCCGGTTCTTCTCTGTTCCTGGGTCAATATGGAGGCTGAAGGTTCTGCTCCAGCTGGTCCTAGTGGCAGTGGTGGCGTGAGAGGCGCTGGGGAAGCAGGAAGAGGCGTTGCTGGCGGATCTGCACCAATAGCATCCGTTTCATCACCAGCCAAGGATGATGTGAAGGCATTCAACCTAGAGAAGTTCTCTAGGGAGGATTGGGCATCATGGAGCTTCAGGATGGAGCTCCTATTTAACCATTATGGGCTGCTTGAAGTGATGGATTGAAGAGGCCTGCGAGCGAAGGAGCGACCAAGGAATGGGATCGCCGATCCAAGGATGGATTCTTCCTTCTCTCTCAATGCCTCTCTTCCAACCAGCTACACCATGTCAAGCATCTCATCAAGGATATCCAGTGTGGTCCCAAGGCATGGAAAATATTCAAGGATGTCCATGCCCCCAGCAGCGAAGCGATGGTGGTGGTGCTCGAACGACAACTCCATGCGGTGAAGATCAACGAGGGTGATGCCGTGCAAGGAGCGTTCGATCAACTCCGGGACCTCTATGTGAAGCTCTCAGCTGCTGGTGTGGACTACCCTGAGAAGATCAAGTGCTACAAGGCTCTCTTCCTGCTGCCGGAGTCGTGGGGCCCCTTGGTGGTCAACCTCAATGGCATGAAAGACTCCAGGGAGCAGCTAAGGGGTGAATGAGAGCACGATGAGGGAGAGTTTGTTGTGCCAAAGCACTATAGTGGCACGGTCATCGCACTCCCATTCAGCCTACAAGCCTGCTCAGCTTCTGGAATTTTGTGGGGAGGTGCTTCAACATGTGTTCTTCAGACCCTCAAAGGTTCAGAATTTTTGAAGCAGTTTACTAGGTATGGCATCATTTTTTACTTTCAAGACTTATGGCATCCCGGAAGTGTGTGTTACTCTTTTTTGGTAACACCCGAGTTCAACATTTCGGCTGCTGACTCATCTACCAAGCTCTGATTGGTCTGAAATTCGGTGTGGCAGTCTTTTGCCGTGTTGTGCAGGTGGTCACCGAGTTTCAAGACAACCCAGCATTGGAGCAGCACGTGACAGCTGTCGAAAGTTACTGTTCCGTAGTCATGGTGCACTGTTGGCAGCATTTCCCTTGCCACCCTTTCATTGTTGTCGTGCCAATGGTGCAGGGACAGAGAATGAGACAAGAAGTACAGGTGGTCAAGTGGGACTCTACCACCCTCCTTTTGAGAAGTGTGGTCTTCTTGGAAGGAGCTTGCAAGAGGGTGCAAGTGGGAAGACAAGCTGACTCATGGTTGGCTTGACTCACTATTGGTAACCTTGAGTACAGCTCTGAACATCCAAGTGTGGTTGGCTTTGCTGACCTAGCTAGGACGTTTCCCATCCTTCTCTAGCCTTTCTCCCCTAGGACTCAACCTTCTCTGAGTTCCCAGGATGGTCCCAACCCCTTAAGAGTCCCCTAGGCAATGTTGTACTCACCTCTTCCTTGCATCAATGAAACTACACGTTTTTCAGCCGAGCTTACGTTTTCATTCACTGCGTAGCGCATACACCTCAGATGAAAGCAAGCAATACACCGTTGGAAAGCAGACACCTGAGGCTAATGTTCATCCAAGTTTCAGTCTCGTATGTTATCGCAGCTGATCGTGACGACGTTTTGAACAGAGGCGGTTCGAGGTCATCAGATTCTGCTTAGGCGGTTTCAAGGGCATCCGTGACCCCTTAGTGGACTCTAGACTATAACACACTGCCTGATCCTTCTCTTTACGCTAAGCACACAGACTCTTTTACAGAGCGTCGTGAGCCTAAGTCTCGTCCTGCCTCACCTTTTCGCACCGGTCATCGTGTTCCTCGTCCGCGTCCTCCTCCTGTCCCCGGCACTCATATTATGGCACTTCATCCTTCCTCTATTCCACAGCTAGTTCCCCTGCCACCTCCTCCTGAGTCCTCTCTTCCTGCCATTCCTGACCCTGAGTCTGGCTTAGCTCATGCTGCCAGTCCTTCTGTCCCTCGTCTTCTAGCCACTGTTGTCACTGACCCTTTGTTTGAGTCCACTGCTGCGTTTGCCCTAGTTGCTGAGCTTGTTGACTTTGCTGCCGCCTGTCGTCTCGACTACGCCACTAGTCTTGTTGCTTCGTCTGAGTCTGACTCTCCTCCGTTCGCCCAGGGTGAGTGTGCTCTTGGCACGGACGTCCTTGAGGACAGGCAGGAGGACTTTGAGTATCTTGCAGCTGCTGTACCTCATCTTGTAGCCATGCTGCTTGCACGTGAGGGAGATCCGGATGCACCAGACATCCCGACCCCGCGCTCTTATGCAGAGGCGATTACGGGTCCCTACTCCTCTCAGTGGCAGACACTCATGGACGCAGAGATGGCATCTTGGAAGTCCACAGGCACCTACGTCGACGCAGTTCCCCCTTCTGGAACGAACATAGTCGATGGCATGTGGATTTTCAGGGTGAAGCGGCCACCGGGTTCTCCGCCTGTCTTCAAGGCTCATTACGTTGCACGATGCTTCAGTCAGCGACAGGGAGTTGATTTCTTCCAGACCTTCTCCCCTACCCCGAAGATGACCACTCTTTGGGCTCTGCTGCATGTCGCCGCTTAGCGTGACTAGGAGCTGCACTCTCTTGACTTTAGCACAGCTTTCTTGCAGGGCAGCCTGCACAAGGAGATCTGGCTGCGCCGCCCACCTGGCTTCACTAGGTCGTTTCCTGCAGGTACCTAGTGGAGCCTCCGGCGGCCAGTCTAAAGTCTCCGCTAGGCGCCTCGCAAGTGGCACGACACACTGAGGACGACACTTGCGGCTCTTGGGTTTGCTCCTTCTACTGCTGACCCGTCGCTGTTTCTGCGCACCGACACTTTGCTGCCGCCGTTCTACGTCCTCTTGTACGTCGTCTTCTTTGTCTTTGCCACTGCTGACACCGAGGCATTGGCCCTTGTGAAGTCAGAGCTGTAGAAGAGACACACTTGCACTGACCTCGGTGAGTTGCGCAACTATCTTAGCTTGCAGATGACCCGGGACAGAGCACGGCGCACCATCACCCTGACTCAGTCACACATGGTGCACCAGGTCCTTCAGCGCTTCGGCTTCCGGTACTCCTCGCCACACTCCACTCCTCTGCCTACTGGTCATTCGCTCTCAGCCCCACCTTCGAACGAGTCCGTAGAGCTGAGTGGCCCGTATCCAGAGCTTGTGGGCTGCCTCATGTACCTGATGACCTGCACTCGACCTGACCTTGCCTACCCTCTTAGCATCTTGGCACGCTACGTTGCGCCCGGGAGACACCGACCAGAGCAATGGGAGGCCGCTAAGAGGGTGTTGCGCTACTTGTGCAGTACTTCGGGCATGGGGCTCGTGCTTGGAGGACGGGGTCCTGTTGTCCTCACTGGACACGCAGACGCTTCTTGGGTTGACGACTTGGCTACGCAGCGGTCATCACAGAGTTACACCTTCAGCCTTGGCTCCGGCTCTGTTTCTCTGCGGTCTACGTGCTCGTCTTCTTTTCTCAGTTCCAGTTGTGAGGCTGAGATCTACGCAGGGGCCATGGCTGCACAGGAGTTATGCTGGCTCACCTACGTGCTGGCAGAATTGGGAGAGCAGCCTCGTTCTTCTCCAGTTCTATACGTAGACAACAAGGCCATGATTGCCTTGTGTGAGTAGCATAGACTGGAGCATAGAACGAAGCACATCACTCTGCGTTACTTCCTTTCTCGAGAGTTGCAGCAGTATGGTCAGCTTCGTCTTGCGTACGTGGCCACTCGGGCCAACACTGCTGATATATTCACCAAGGCACTTCAGTCTGGTGATCATCAGCGTTTCTGTACTGTTTTAGGCCTTGTGCCTACTTTGCCTCACTTGCTCACTGCGTGACTTTGCGTGTTCTGTGATCTATATATGTACCTGCATGCTTACACTTGCTAGGGTATGATCACTGTAGTGTTTGTTCTCTTTTATATAACTTTGCATGTGAACTGGCCTTGTGGCCATTTGCTTGTGCTCGGAATGTGTGGTGACTTGACAGGATAACTTCCAATTGGTGTCCTGAAAATTCAGTTTGCCCATGTGTTTTTGCCATGAAAAATCAGGATATTTTGAGGCTTTTTTAAAATATGCCATGAGGGCTCAGGATTCTTATAATACCTCCGGGTCTTTTATCTGGGGTATTACGGTACTCTATACTGGGTGTAATTTTGCTTAGCTATACTCTTTAACTAGCCTTGCGACCTTTTGTCCTAGAGGCTGGGTACTACCGTGTCCACCCGGATAGAAGCACAGTCACGCTACTAATTTGTCAGGAGAAAATCTATGGCGTGCTTGTAATTGAGTTTATTGTGTAAGCACATGCACTAGCTAAATGACACATATTGAAATAAGCTAGAAGGCATCAAAATGTAGCCCGCAGTACATGCTTTGTAATTATACAAATTTCAGGTTGTCCCGGTATTGAATAACCACGAAAAAAACACCAGGACTGTAGTGGAGGTGCATCCATGCTCCGAGTGGTACCTGGCGATCCAATTAGGCGCGGGAGCGGCGTGCAAGAGGGACAGGAGCAACAAGAAGGACTTTTGTTTCTTTAGGAATCTGCCAGCGGCAATATTCCTTGCCCAGGCAAATTCCTTTGGAGGAAAATGTCCTTTTCCATTTAGTAATCTAGCCACCTTCTCAACAAGGGTCTCTGCTCTGTGTCATTTTGCACCTTCTTTTTATTTGATTGTTTTTCTTGGCAAACTGTCGGTTTACTAGAGTTATTGCCCTGGCAAGCATCCCACGAAGTGCTTTCTGATCAGGCGACAACCAGATGGGTGCCAGGGTAGACGGTGTAGTTCAGGTATCAGTGGCTTTGAGCTAATGTCACAATACCTCTGTGCCGCCTTGTTCGACCTGCATCGCCTGCACCGCCTGCCCCACGTGCTCCGCCAGCACCTCATGTGCGGTCAGCCCCTGTTGTAGTTATGCATGGAGCTCCACTCCTGACGCTTCTCCTCATGTCCTCTTCCATGCCAGATCCTGTTAAGGTAGAGAAGTCTTATGCGGCAGTTGTAGAGTTTGCGGAGTTTGCGGATGACGATGATGATGCGGAGGCTGTGGTTGACAGTGATGACATGGTGGCTGGTGTAGGCGGGGAGGACGGAGGCTATCCTTACTCAGAGAGGCCGGACGACTGCTGGTGGGACGAATCTGTAGCCAGTGAAGATGAAGAAGTGGAGTACTGGTCCCATGACAATCTTCCAGAGCATCTCCCAATCCCCACCAATCCCCCTCCTATTGAACAACGACCCCACGCTTCTACCAAGAACCGAGATGTCCGCCCCCCTCTCCCAGGAGTCGACCGTCTGCGCGCGAAATCTAAAGTGTCGATGATGACTTCGAATGGCTTGGATGGGTCGGCGATGTGCAGAACTGGAGGGGACACGAGACAATGTTTCAGCTCGTGAAAAGTCTCCATTGCCTCCTCCCACCACGCAATATTTTTATCCTTGTGCGGCAGGTTGATCAACAGACTTGTTATCCTCACCATGTTTGGGATAAACGTCTTGACATAATTCAAAAACTCCATTTACCTTTGAAGTTCCGTGACATTCGTCGGGGCCTTCCGCTCGTGAATGGTCTGGATTTTCTTTTGGCCAATTTTAATGTCGTCACGTGAGATAATGTGTCCATAATACTCCAACTCATGCTTTAAAAACTTGCACATAGACCCCTAAGTGATGAGGCGGTAGGTTTCGAGGAATATGAAGGCTTCGTCGAGGTCTTGGAAATGTTATTCTCGTGGCCTGCTAAATACCAGGATATTGTCCAATGAGATAATAACACACTTGTCAAAAAGTTCGTGAAACACCCTTTTCATAGTCAGTTGAAATCTCGAGGGCACGTTCGTGAGGCCGAACAGCATCACAATGAACTCGTAAATGCCGTAGCGGGTTTGGACAGCAGTCCTGTGACAGTCGTCAACAAAGACCCGAAAGTGACAGTAACCACTACAATAAATCAATCTTCCAAAAAATGGTCGAGGAGGTCGTCAGTGGATGAGATGGGGTAGCGAGACGCGATTGTAACCCAGTTGAGTGCGCGATAGTCGTTACATATCAATTCCACCATCTTTTTCGGTGTGAACAGGATCGGTGCAGCGATGGGTGAGGTGTTGGGTCTGATGAAGCCCTTATCCAATAGTGCGTCAATTTGACTTCGAAGCTCCATGGGTTCAAGCTGAGTTAGCTGCCACTGTGTACGAACTATTTGTTGTGCGCCAGGCTCGAGTATGAGTTTGTGATCCTCTGGTCGTTCCGGTGGTAGGCCAAGTGGCAATGTGTCGGGGAAGATATTGGAGTATCGTCGAATCAGTTGTGCCCACTCGAGTGGTACAGATGTAAACAACTTGTTGATGCTGTTTCCATCCGTGTCATCTGCCAACTTGCACAAATGAACAGCATACAACTGCACACCTCTATGCTCTCTTTCACGAATGTAGACTGATGTACTTCGGAGTCTACGCGGGCAGAGTAACCAGCTTCTCGTACTTGCTGATGGTGCATGATCCCATCGTCCAGTCGAATATCAGATTGTGCCGTTGCAGCCAATCATGCCCCAAGAGCATGTCACATCCGTCCAATGTTGTTGTGAGAAACTCCATGCTGAAGCCGAATTTGTCGCCGCATTCAATCCACACCATCCGTGCTTCTTCCATAATCGCCAAAAGTGTCCCATTTACAAGGCGAGCATCAATTTTAGGTAGATACATGTTACAAGGCAATAATGTTTTTTTGTTGTCGTTATATTAAAAAGACTATGGTTAGCCCCACCATCGACGAACACATTTTTTTCTTAGCAACCGTGCCAACAATCAGCCCAGGGTGATCCACATATTCACCCCTATTGTTCATCCGAGTGCGATCGATTGCATGTATCGGAACCACTACTCGGTGGAAATGGTCGTGTTCAGGTCCGTCTGTTATTGACTCTGTCAAACTTATATATAGCTTACATTGTGTAGGCTGTAGTGGGGTAGCCCGTAAGGGGTACAACCCAATTAGGGTTAGTACTTGTACCCAACTCTTTCATAGTTCATTCATTCTCGTTCGTTCTTTCTGACATGGTTTCAGAGCAGGTCCCTTCTAGGACTGTTTTTTGGGCCCACCACCTGCTGCCCTGCTAGCCACCCTCGCGACCCGTAGGCCCCCTAGGCCCCGACCCGTCGCCGCTCCTAGCCCGGCCCGTCGCCCCTAGCCCGGCCCCTCATTGCCCGTCGTCCCTAGACTCGGCCCCTTGGCCCCGTCGCCCCTAGCCGCGGCCCCTCGGCCCCGTCGCCCCTAGCCGCGGCCTCTCGCGACCCGTCGCCCCGTCGCCCCTAGTTGCGGCCCTGTCGCCCCTAGCCGCGGCCACGTCGCCCCGTCGCCCCTAGACTCGGCCCCTTGGCCCCGTTGCCCCTAGCCGCGGCCCCTCGGCCCCGTCGCCCCTAGTCGCGGCCCCTCGCGACCCGTCGCCCCGTCGCCCCTAGCCGCGGCCCCGTCGCCCCTAGCCTCGGCCCCGTGGCCCCTCGCGAAACGTCGCCCCTAGCCTCGGCCCCTCGGCCCAGTCGCCCCTAGCCGCGGCCCAGTCGCCCCTAGTCTCGGCCCCGCGGCCCCTCGCGACACGTCGCCCACCCCCCCCCCCCCTCACCTAGGCCCAGGCCCCGCGGCCACGTCGCCCCTAGCCTCGGCCCCTCGGCCCCGTCGCACCTAGCCTCGGCCCCTCGGCCCCGTCGCTCCTAGCTGCGGCCCCATCACCCCTAGCCTAGGCCCAGCGGCCCCTCGCGACCTGTCGCCCCGTCGCACCTAGTCGTGGCCCCTTGCGACCCGTCGCCCCGTCGCCCCTAGCCTCGGCCCCTCGCGCCTGTTGCCCCTAACCGCAGCCCCTCGGCCCCTAGCCTCGGCCCCTCGGCCCCTCGGCCCCCCTTCGTGTTTGGCCCCTCAGCCCCTCGGCTCCTCGGCCCCTTGGCCCCTAGGCTACTCGGCCCCTCCGCCCCTTCGACCTCGGCCCCTCGGCCCCTTGGCCCCTAGTCCCCAGGACCCTCGGCCCCTTGGCCCCTCGGCCCCTCAGCCCCCTTCGTGTTTGGCCCCTCGGCCCCTAGACCCCAGGCCCCTCGGCCCCTTCGACCTCGGCCCCTCGGCCCCTAGGCCCCAGGCCCCCTAGGCCCCTTGGCCCCTCTGCCCTTAGGCCCCTTCGTGTTTGGCCCCTCGGCCCCCAGGCCCCTCTGCCCCCCAGGCCCCTCGGCCCCTTGGCCCCTCGGCCCCTCGCCCCCCCCTTCGTGTTTGGCCCCTCGGCCACTAGACCCCAGGCCCCTCGGCCCCTTCGACCTCGGCCCCTCGGCCCCTCGGCCCCAGACCCCCCCTCGGCCCCTTGGCCCCTCGGCCCCTAGGCCCCTTCGTGTTTGGCCCCTCGGCCTCTAGGCCCCTTGGCCCCTAGACCCCAGGCCCCTTGGCCCCTTGGCCTCTCTCCCCCTGCTACTGCTGCTGCTGCTACTGCTGCTACTGCTACTACTGCTGCTCCTGCGTGCTGCGCCACTATGGCTTCGCTTTGAGTTCTCGCGTTCGATCATGAGGGTAGACCGGTTCAGTTTGACACGTGGCTCGACGACCTTCAGCTGTACCTACTGAGCGAATCTAAGGACAGTGTGTCGCCGTTTGACCTCGCGTCAGGTGCCGCTACTGCCCCTCCCGCCACAGCTGACAGTGCGACTCGCTCCCAGTGGCTTACGCGCGACGCTGCTGCACGCTTAGCCATTCGCAACCACTTGCAGCTAGCCGAATGCGCTCACTTTGGACAGCACAGGACAGCACAGGCCCTGTACGTCGCTGTAGTCACTCGCTACTCCTCGCCTGCCACTGCTGCGCTAGGCTGACTGCTACTGCCCTAATTTTTCCCAGAGCTGTCAGCTTTTGCCACAGTAGAGGACCTGGTTTCCCACCTGCACACTAGCGACGCTCGTTACCGAGCTACCGTCCCTGCTGAGTTCCTTGACAAGAACCAGCCCTTATGTTCATCACCCTCTACTTCATAGTTACTCTCCTCCCTCACTCTCTTCGCTCTGTCAAAGACCACTTTCTCTCCCTTGACCCCACCTCCCTCACTGTTGACCTCCTCGAGCAGCATCTCCTCGCAGCTGAGACTAGTGCAGTTGCTGTAGGTGCTGCTCGTGGCACTCCGTGCCCGCCATTCTTTGAGGGGTGCTCCCCCTCCCCCCTTGCCCCCTCCTATGCCTCTGCTGCTGCTGCAGACGTCTCTGTTGCTGAGGACGTTGGGGCTGCTTCTGCTAGTGCGAAGCGCCGCAGCAGTAAGGGCAAGGGTGGCAGGGGTGGTGGAGGTGGCAGCGGTGGTCGTGGAGGTGGCAGCGGGAGTGGTGGTGGGGGAAGCAGTGGGGGTAGTGGAGGCAGTGGGGGTGGTGGTGGCGGTGGGACTGGTGGCGGTGGTGGAGGCAGCGGTGGGAGTGGCGGCAGTGGAGGCGGTGGGACTCGATGCAGTAGGACTGGACATCGGCATGGAGGCCCTTGTGGTGGCCAGCGGCAGCACCAGCAGCGTCAGAGCGAGACCCAGTCGCCCGAGCAGCTCCGTGAGTGGTTGTTTCAGCATGGGACGTCTGGGGGTAGCGACATCTGCCCGTATGTCATTCGCACGGGTGTTCGTGCTGGTCAGACACCGCTGCTTCTCCTGCCTTGACGACGCTTGGCGTGCTGAGTTTGGTGACGACGTCGAGCTCCCTCGCTGGGCAGATCTGCTTAGGTCTAGGATTGCTATCTTTGACCTAGACTTTGATGCTATTCTTTCTGCTATGTATGCTTTGCCTGTTAGTGCTGAGGGTGACTGTTACCACTGTGTGCTGCCTGGCCCAGGCATAGCTGATGCTGCTCTAGGTGCTAGTGAGTCTGGTACTCTCCCTGGTACTGCGCCTGCTCAGGCCTTGCACACCTTCACGTTGGACTCTGGCGCCTCGCGCTGTTTCTTTCGTGACAGCACCACTCTCACTCCTCTCCCTGCACCTGTCCCGGTCAGACTGGCTGACCCCTCTGGGGGCCCGGTCGTTGCCCGTTCCTCCACTGTCCTCCCGCGTGCGGCGGTTCCGTCCGGCTCACTGTCAGGTCTCTACCTCCCCTCGTTCTCTATGAACTTGGTGAGTACCGCTGCCCTCTAGGATGCGATGGTCACTACCACCACTCCCGGGGGTCAGCGTGTGTCGATCTGTACGTGCACACGGACGGGGCGCCACCTGGCCATGCTCACTCATCAGCGAGGGTCGAGTCTGTACACACTCGCTACCGAGCCTCCTCAGGTAGCTGCGTCTGCTCAGGTGTCCGCGTCAGGTCAGGTACCCGCCTCTTGCTTGTGTCGCCTCCTGTCGCAACAAACTCTTCTGTGGCACCACCGCCTGGGTCACCCCTCCCTGCCACGCCTTCGTGGCATGTAATCTCGTCTTCTCGTCTCTGGTCTACCCAGGTCTCTGCCTCCCCTCCCGCCCTCGCCTAACCCGCCCTGCCTTCCTTGCGTCGAGGGGCGGCAGCGCGCCACTCCTCACTCCTCCTCGTTTCCCCCGACGACTGCTCCACTGCAGACTCTCCACATGGACGTGTGGGGCCCAGCCTGCGTCAGTGGACAGGGCCGCGAGCGCTACTTTCTGCTGGTAGTTGATGACTACACGCGGTACACCACGGTCTTCCCCTTTCGCAGCAAGGGTGAAGTTGTTGATGTTTCGATCCCTTGGATCTGCACAGTCCGTCTCGAGCTCCGCGAGCGGTTCCGCCAAGACCTTCCTGTCCTGCGTCTGCACTCTGACAGAGGTGGTGAGTTCTCCTCCAACCTCTTGCGGGACTTTTGTCGTGGGGAGGGCATTCTCTAGTCGTTCACGCTTCCGGACTCCCCTCAACAAAATGGGATTGCTGAGCGCCGCATTGGCTTAGTCATGGAGGTCGCTTGTACCTCCATTATCCATGCGGCTACTCCCCATTTTCTGTGGCCGTTTGCGGTCCGGTACGCTGCGCATCAGCTCAACCTCTGGCCTCGTGTCTCCTTGCCGGAGACCTCGCCCACACTGCGTTGGACGGGGAAGGTTGGCGATGCGTTGGTGTTCCAATTCTGGGGTTCTCGTTCCTTTGTTCGCGATATGTCCGCAGACAAGCTTTCTGCCCGCGCTATTCCCTGTGTCTTCCTTGGCTTTCCCCCTGACGCGCCTGGCTGGCAGTTTTACCACCCCACCTTGTGCTGTGTCCTCCTGTCTCAGGACGTCACGTTCGACGAGTCGGTTCCCTTCTACCGTCTCTTCCCCTAACGCTCTGCCCCTCCCCCGTCCCCGCTGCTCTTCCTTACTCCCGGTTCCCCTCCGGTAGACCCCCTCCCGCCCCAGGGTCCTGCTCCCTCCGGTGTGTCTGAGGTAGACCCTCTCCCTGGTATTGCGCCTGTCGAGGTAGCTGTCGGCTCAGGTGCTGCTCCAGGTGCTGCGTCTGGGGGTGCTGCGTCTGGGGGTGCGGAGCCGGGGGGTGCGGGGTCTGAGAGTGCTGGGTCTGGGGGTGCTGAGCCTGGGGGTGAGGAGCCTAGGGGTGCTGAGCATGAGGGTGTTGAGCCTGGGGGTGCTGAGCTGGAGGGTGCGGAGTCTGAGGGTAATGAGCCTAGGGGTGTTGCTTCGTCGGGAGGACCTGCGTGAGTGGCTTGTTCGGCGAGCACGCCTTCGGCGTGGAGCTGGAGGCGCTGAAGCTGGAGGTGCTGGAGTAATTGCTGGAGCTGGTGGTACTGGAGGTACTGCGGCTACTGGTCCTGGAGGTGCTCGTACCAAGGGTACTGGAGCTGCCGGGACTGGTGGTGTTGCGGACACTGGAGCTGGAGACCCTACGGAGCCTGGAGCTGCTGGAGCTGGAGGCTCTGGCGCTGGAGGCGCTAGGGCTGGAGGACCTGGAGTTGGAGGCACTGGTGCGGGAGGCGCTGGAGCTGCGGGAGGCACTGTGCGGCCGTGACCGTACTTCGTTCCCCTGCTTCAGCAGGTTCTTGGTGTCCCGTCTTCTACTGGCCTTACTCCTCCCTTACTGTGTCCACCGCCTGACCAGTCGCAGCCCCCGTTACAGCCAGCCTCCCCACTGCCTGCTCCCTCTCCTTACACTGAGCAGTCCGGCGGTCTTACAGAGCGTCGTGAGACTGCGTCTCGTCCTGTCTCGCATGTTCGCACTGCTCGTGGCGTTCCTCGTTCGCGTCCTCCTCCTATCCCCGGCACGCACGCTATGACACTCCATCCTTCCTCTGTTCCACTGCGTGTTCCTCTGCCTGCGACTCCTGAGTCCTCTCTACCTGAGGTCCTTGACCCTGAGTCTGACCGCGCTCGTGCTGCCAATCCCACTGTCTCTCGTCTCCTCGCCCTTGCTGTCACTGACCCTTCTTTTGAGTTTGCTGCTGCGTCTGCTCTCGTTGCTGAGCTGCTTGACTTTGCTCTAGCCTGCCGTCTAGACTACGCCACTGCTCTAGTTGCTGAGTCCGCGTCTGCCAGTCCTCCGTCCGTCGGGGGTGAGTCTGCTCTTGGCACGGACGTCCTTGAGGACAGGCAAGAGGACTTTGAATGTCTTGCAGCTGCTGTACCTTGTCTCGCTTCCATGCTTATTGCCCCTGAGGGAGACCCGGATGCACCAGACATCCCGACCCCGCGCTCTTACGCAGAGGCGATTACGGGTCCTTACTCCTCTCAGCGGCAGGCAGCCATAGATGCCGAGATGGAATCCTGGAAGTCCACAAGCACCTTTGTCGACGAGGTTCCCCCACCTGGGGCGAACATAGTCGATGGCATGTGGATCTTCAGGGTGAAGCGGCCGCCGGGTTCTCCGCCTGCCTTCAAGGCGCGTTACGTTGCTCGAGGCTTCAGTTAGCGACAGGGAGTTGACTACTTCCAGACCTTCTCCCCCACCCCGAAGATGACTACTCTTCGGGTGTTCCTGCACGTCGCTGCTCAATGTGACTACGAGTTGCACTCTCTGCACTTCAACATAGCTTTCCTGCATGGCAGCCTGCACGAGGAGATCTGGCTGCGCCGCCCACCTGGCTTCACTGGGTCGTTTCCTGCAGGTACCCAGTGGAGCCTCCGGCGGCCAGTCTACAGTCTCCGCAAGGCGCCTCACGAGTGGCACGACACGGTGAGGACTACTCTTGCAGCTTTTGGGTTTGCTCCTTCTACTGCTGACCCGTCGTTGTTTCTCCGCACCGATACCTCGCTGCCGCCGTTCTACATCCTCGTGTACGTAGACGAACTCATCTTTGCTACTTCTGACACAGAGGCACTGACCCTTGTGAAGTCGGAGCAGTAGAAGAGACACTCCTGCACTGACCTGGGTGAACTGCGCAGCTATCTTGGCTTGCAGATCACCCGGGACACAGCATGGCGCACCATTACCCTGACTCAGTCACACATGGTGCACCAGGTCCTTCAGCGCTTTGGCTTCCAGTTCTCCTCGCCACAGCCCACTCCTCTGTCTACCGGCCACTCGCTCTCAGCTCCACCTTCGGACAAGTCCGTAGAGCCGAGTGGTCCGTATCCAGAGCTTGTGGGTTGCCTTATGTACCTGATGACGTGCACACGACCTGACCTCGCGTACCCTCTCAGCCTTCTGGCTTGCTACTTGGCTCCCGGTAGGCACCGAAAGGTGCACTGGGATGCTGTGAAGAGGGTACTGCGTTACTTGTGCAGTACGTCGGGCATGGGGCTCGTTCTCGGAGGACGGGGTCCAGCAGTCCTCACTGGTCACGCAGACGCTTCTTGGGCTTACAACTCAGCTACGCAGCGGTCGTCGCAGGGTTACACCTTCAGCCTCGGTTCCGGCTCTGTCTCCTGGCGGTCTTCCCGCTCGTCTTCGGTTCCCAGCTCCAGTTGTGAGGCAGAGATCTACGCAGGGGCCATGGCTGCACAGGAGCTACGCTGGCTCACCTACCTGCTGACTGACTGGGGAGAGCAGCCTCGTTCGCCTCCAGTTCTGTACGTAGACAACAAGGCCATGATTGCCTTGTGTCAGGAGCACAGACTGGAGCGCAGAACGAAGCACATCGCTCTGCGATACTTCCTTACTCGAGAGTTGCAGCAGCGTGGCCAGCTTCGTCTCGCGTATATGGCCACTGGGGCCAACACTACTGATATATTCACCAAGGCACTTCCGCCTGGTGATCATCAGTGCTTTGTTACTGTGTTAGGCCTTGTGCCTACTTTGCCTCACTTGCTCACTGCGTGACTTTGCTTGTACTGTGATCTATATATATACGTGCATGCTTACACTTGCTAGGGTATGATCACTGTATTGTTTGTTCTCTTTTATATAACTGTGCATGTGAACTGGCCTTGTGGCCCTTTGCTTGTGCTCGGACTGTGTGGTGACTTTGTGATCCACCCTGAGCTTGCTTTGCTTTTCTTGACTAGTCTTATGACCACTTGTTCTCCCCAACTTTGCCTATGGGGGTTTGTCAAACTTATATGTAGCTTACATTGTGTAGGCTGTAGTGTTAGTATTTTTACCCAACTGTTTCATAGTTCATTCATTCTCGTTCGTTCTTTCTGAATGGCGCGTAATAATATATTGGGCCAACCTAGCTAGGCGGGAACCTTGGTAGCACGAGGTTGGGTGCAGGTTGTGTTCGTGCAACCCTACGGTTTGCATTCGGCTTGTTGTCCGTGTGCGTGCATGCGTGTGTGCACGGAATGGTATGAGGGCATGAGATAATACATATTTCATGCTTACAATAGTGTGTGAATGATAAGACATGATTTTGAATGTGTGTGTCGAGTCAATAGCAAGTTATCGCCAGTCGAGTGTCACGTCGTCGTTTGCGTGCCGTGTGCGGTTTTCTATTTTGTCGTGTGTGGAACGTTCGGCGTGTCTCAAGTGTGCGCAGCAGACTTCCAAGAACTCAAGGAAGAATTTATCTTGAAGAACTAGAGCCTTGGTTTCAAGATTCAAGTGATTTCAAAGCTATCCAAAAGGGTAAACTTCAAGATAGTGAGAATAGTTACATAACAATGTGTAGTGTAACATTTCTCTTGGTGTAGGCCCTTGTGGAGGGTAGTTTCGAGACCCTTCATGGTTTGGGACAGTGTGGTTCTTTTCCACATCACTGTACCTCGGCTCTTGGGGTTTGTAGAGGCTAGCAGTTATTCCCAACTCGTAACTCTTTCTATTTTGTGTTCTAAGACTATAGTGGCTGCCATAGTGCTGTTCGTTCAAACCGATGTTGCGTCATCAATACTTCATGAAATCGTGTGATGTAATTTGCCTATTGTAGGCGATATCAAGACGCTTTAGATAAAATTTATAGCAAGTCATTTGAAGCTGTGAACAGAACGTTATCAACGTTTGAAGCCGGTATGCAGAAATCCGACAGTGCACTCTATCTTTCGTTTTAGGCACATTCAAGCCTATTGTGACAATAACAAGTGGTATCAGATCCCTGGAAGTAGTTTCGACAATGGCTGGACCTGAGGTAAGGGGTGGCAGAGGTGCTGGTGGCAGTGGAGAAGCCCAAGCTCAAGGCCAACCCCGTGATCCCACCATGTCTCCCATGCAACCAAGTCTTGGCCCACCTAGGGATGAGCCTAGGGTGTTTGGGCTTGACAAGTTCAACGGTGACAACTTCGCTGAATGGTCCTTCAAGATGGAGAACATCTTTGACCACTATGACCTGCTGGAGGTGATGGAAGGAACGGAGAAGCGCCCCGAGAACGACCCGGAGAAGAGCCCGTGGGTGCGGAAGAGCGCACAAGGCTATCTCCTACTTGGGAAAGCGTTGGGGAGCAGCCAAATCCGTCACATCAAGCCATTCCAGCGTGAACCAGACAAGGGACCAAAGGCATGGGCTGCTCTCAAGGGTGTACATGTTGGAATATAATTACTTGCATTATATTATAACTGTTTGTAGTGTAGACTTAATATAGTTCTAAACTTGTTTGGTGGTGCACCTTTCTTTCCTTTGCATATATGTTTCCAACTTTCTATAGTGAACCCATCCTTTCTCGACTTTCCTCCTTGTCTCAACTCTCTCGACAACCAAGCTATGCATCCTAAGCCTAAACCTAGTTTCCTAGGTGCTTAGTATCTTGACATGGTATTAGAGTGGTTACGACCTAATGGGCCCACCGAAATTTAATCCTTGCATGGCGTCCGCCTCGCTGGCGCCCGTCGTTTTTCTGCCCGTTGCACGCCTCGGGTGTGCGTCGGTTTCTGCCCATCGCATGCCCTGGGCGTGTGTCGGTTTCTGCTCATCGCACGCCCCGGGCGTGCGTCGGTTTCTGCTCGTTGCACGCGCCGGGCGTGCGTCGGTTTCTGCCCGTCGCACGCCCCGGGCGTGCGTCGGTTTTCTGCCCGTTGCACGCCCCGAGAGTGTGGCGGTCTCTGCCCGTCGCTCGCCCCCAGCGTGCGACGGTTTTCTGCCCGTCGTGCGGGGGCCCCGCTGCCCTGCTTCCCGTCGTCCCAGCAGCCCCCCCCCCTCCGCCTCTCCTTTCCCCGCCTGCTGCGCGTGCAGCAGTGGGGGGGAGGGTATGGGGGTGGCGGGTGTGAGTGGTCAGCTGCCCACCACCTCCTCCTCTCTCTCCCTGCCGCACTTGTTGCTGTGTTGGGAGAGGGGGGGTGGGAGCTTGGAGGTTAAGCTGGTGGCAGGAAGGGATCTGCAGCACCAGCCCCCCCACCCCCCCCTTGTCCTCGATCCCCCTGCTGCGGGTGCAGAAGTGGGGGAGAGGGGATCTGCAGCACCAGCCCCCCCGCCCCCCCTTGTCCTCCATCCACCTGCTGCGGGTGCAGCAGTGGGGGGGGGGGGCATGGGGGTGGCGGGATCTTGGAGGTTAAGGGGGTGGCAGGAAGGGATCTGCAGCACCAGCCCCCCCGCCCCCCCTTCTCCTCCATCCCCCTGCTGCGGGTGCAGCAGTGGGGGGAGGGTATGGGGGTGGCGGGTGTGAGTGAACTGCTGCCGCCTCTCCTCCTCTCTCTCCCACTACTGCACATGCCGCTGGGGGGGGGGGGGGGGGGGGAAGGGTGTGGGGGAGATGAGGGAGTGGCGGTAGGGATGCGGAGGGGTGTGAAAGGGAGGTTGAAGGAGGGTGGACGCCGTGAAGCCAGCAGCTCCAGTCGCCCGTGAGACCGTTGCGCCAGTTGCCCGTGAGCCCGTTGCTCCTGTAGCCCGTGAGTCAGTTGCTCCTGCCGCTCACTTAGCCGCGGAACCAGTTACTCCAGTTGCCCGTGTGCCAGTTGCTCCATTTGACAGTGTGCCAGTTGCTCCAGTTGCCCATGTGCCAGCAACTTCAGCCGCCACCCACCACCTTCTCTCCTCTCATGGTCCCTCCTCCTCTTCACTTGCCCTCTCCTTCCTCCGCTGCGCCTAGTGTACCCCTTCAGGGGGTGTTCTGCACATGGTTCTTCATTGCAAGCAGTTAGGGGGTGTGTCGGAATATAATTACTTGCATTATATTATAACTGCCTGTAGTGTAGACTTAATGTAGTTCTAAACTTGTTTGGTGGTGCACCTCTCTTTCCTTTGCATATATGTTTCCAACTTTCTATAGTGAACCCATCATTTCTCGACTTTCCTCCTTGCCTCAACTCTCTCGACAACCAAGCTATGCATCCTAAGCCTAAACCTAGTTTCCTAGGTGCTTACTATCTTGACAATACATGCTGCTGCAACAGCGGCGGTAGCGGTGGTGTTGGAACGGCAAATGGCGGCACTACGAATTGAAGAAGACGAAGCGGTTGAAGAAGGGGTGCAGAAATTATTCGACTTGTTGACGCGGCTTGAGGGAGCTGATTTGAACTACAGTGAGCTCCAAAAGAAGACCAAGTTGCTGGCCTTACTCCAAGAGTCAATGGTCCTCACTCATCATCAACCTCAATCGTGACTTGCCCCGCCTCTCGCTTGAAGACGTGAAGCGAGCGATCCTTCAAGAGGATTTCCACCGCCGTGAGTTGGCGGGTTTGGATGGTGCCAGGGCAGAAAGCATTGGCCGGGGATATGGTCGTGGAAGGGGCAGAGGACGAGGAGGAGGAAGGTTTGGTGGCAGCAACTACAATGGAGGCCGCGGAAGTGGCAGCTATGGAAATGACAACAAGAACTACGGACGCGGTCACGGACGGTTTGACGACGAGTGTCATTTTTACCACAAGAGGGGACACATGTGGCGCGATTGCTACAAACTCCCTGATGGATAGACTCGTGCTCAAGGCCAAGTGGGTAGAGGAGCAGGGGGAGGAAGAGGAAGAGGCAGTGGAGGCCATGGCAGTCGCGGAGGTGGTGCTGCAAATATGAAGAACGGTGACAACGAGAGCGAGTCGAGGGACAATTGCTTTCCGGGTCAATTCTTCTTCGTGTCGACGCAAGCACCCGCTGCACCAGAGAAGGATGAAAGCTTTGAGGAGCCTGCTGCTATGGAGAAGGTGACCCTACACTCCCTGGACTATTGCGTGATAAATAGCATGTGGGGCACTATTGCGAGTGCGGCATTCTCCAATCCGACTTCGGCTACGGGGGAGTGTGATTGGCTCACCTTGCATCGACGAATGGGGCATGTGGCCCTTCCCATCTTGCAGCAGCTAGTCAAGAATGAGATGGTTGCTGGCATATGTGTGAAGGGGGAGCCAGATGATGTACTTGGTTGCCCAACGTGCATACAAGCCAAGTTCACCCGTTTCCTGTTCTTAAGTTCGGAGGCAACGGCTAAGGCACCACTTGATGAGGTGGTGATGGACATGGTGACCCCCCCTGAAGCTTGGAGCTGCTAGAGCTGAGTACTTTCTCACCATAGTGGACGTCTACACTCGCATGACTTGGGTGTAAGTGCTGTCCAAGAAGAGCGACGTGGCTGAAACGGTGAAGACCGATTGGTTGCCGATTGTGGAGCGGCAACAAGACCGGCTAGTGAAGGCAATTCGCACCGATCGTGGGGGAGATTTCCTGAGCAAGGAGTTCTCATTGTGGCTGAAGAAGAATGGCATAAGGCACTCCCTTACCATGCGATACTCCCCTGCAATGAGCGGCATCGCCGAGCGAGCGAACCGGACAATCACGGAGACGGCGTGCGGGTTGCTCATTGAAGCTGGGCTACCCGACTATTTCTGGCCTGATGCAGTGCGGTGCGCGTGTGTGTCCAAGAACAGAGCCTTGAATCATGTGGGAGCAAAAAAATGGGTGCCCTATGTGGAGTGGATTGGAAGGAAGCCAAAGGTGGATATGCTTCGGGTGTTCGGGTGCATGTGCATGGCGCTTGTGCCTAAGCATCTTTGGCACAACAAGCTCGGTGCCAAGGCGATATGGGCCGTACATTTGGGCATGGCTCAAAACAGCAAGGGGTGGCTTCTTTTGGACCCATAAACAAAGAAATTCTTGGTGAGCAGAGACTGCAAGTTCATGGAGAATCTGATGTACAAGGATTGGAAGGCGGAGAATGAGGCGAAGATAGGCATGCTGTTTGGGGAGGTGAAGGGTTCCGGTTTGGAGCATGTGGAGCTGCCTTTGGAGCTGAGTAGCGGTAGCACCATCAAAAGGTAATATCCTCTTGTGAATGGGAGAGAGGAGGCCAGGAATGGAGAGGAAGAGGGGAAGGAGGTGTAGCAAACGAGCAAGCGTGCACCAACACTTCCATCTCGAGCAACGAGTGCTCCTCGGATTCGCGTCACCCCGTAGCAACGCCATGAGAGCCTTCATGTCCCTGCATCTGAGGAGGAAGGAACGGGCAAAAGGAGAATCCAAGCCCCTAATAGGCTGACCTATGATGCGCCGGGAAAGCCAACCAAGTCAGCCTTGGCCGGAGCGGCAATGATGGTTGGAGATGACGAGGAAAGTGAGTACGAGGAGTTTGCTTTCGCGTTCTTCTCTCTGATGGAGATGCCGGGGGAACCAGCAACTCTCAACGAGGCCTTGGAGAGTAGTGATGCTGAGGAGTGGAAGAAGGCAATAGAGAGTGAAATGAAGAGCATTGAGGAGACCGGCACGTGGGAATTGGTGGAGCTACCAGAGGGGCGTAAAGCGATTACGTCCAAGTGGCTCTTCAAGATCAAGTCCGACGCCGACGGAAAATTTGAGCGCTACAAGTCTAGGCTTGTGGCCAAGGGGTACCACCAGAAGGAGAAGGTGGACTACAAGGAATTCTTTGCTCCTGTGGTGAAGCCGACGACGTTGCGAATCCTACTCGCAGGAGCTACCATCAAAGGATGGGAGGTGAAACAAATGGATGTGACAATGGCATTCCTCAACGGCATCCTTGAGGAAGAGATTTTTATGGCGCAGCCAGAGGGGTTTGATGATGGTGATGGCTGAGTGTGGAAGCTGAAGAAGGTGCTCTATGGGCTCAAGCAAGCTCCTAGGCAGTGGTACTTGAAGCTGCGTGAAGTCTTGGAGGAGATCGGCTTCACTCCCTCATCCGCCGATCCTTCCTTGTTCATGCTTGGCGAGAGGGAGCAGAGGAGTTTCATGGTGGTTTATGTGGATGACATCCTCATTTTCTCACCTTCCTCTAACCTTGTGAAGGAGGTGATGCTGAAGCTTCAAGACAAGTTCAAGTGCAAGGCCCTTGGTGATGTGAGCTTCTACATCGAGCTTCACATCGAACGAGATGTGGAGAAACAGTGTATGCGTGTGCACCAACGGAAGTACCTGGAGGTCTTGGCTGCCAAATCTGGGCAGATTGAAGGCCATGTGACTACTCCATTCCCTTCTGGTTTTGAGTGTTTGAATGGACCAGAGGAGGAGAGTGTTGGCGAAGAGGAGAGGCGCCGTTTTCACTCCTTGGTGGGCAGCCTCATGTACGCGGCGGTAAACACCCGACCAGACGTCGCGTTTGCTACCGGGCCGACGGCTAGGGTTATTCAATGCCCTAATGAGGAGTAGGTAGCAGTTAGAATGAGGGTGGCCAAGTATCTTGGCCAAACATCGACGGTTGGGCTGCAATACTCGGCGGCGTCACAAAGGCGCCAAAAGGGCGCGGATGGTGTTCAACTCGCGCGTTTATTCCTCACAGCCTTCTCCGATGCCTCTTATGCATCAAAACAGGAGTACATGACAAGTGTGGGAGGCTTCATTTGCTGTGGTGGTGGAGGCCCAACTGCTTGGGAGAGCAAGAAGCAGGTTGACAAAGCATTGAGCACGGTGGAGTCCGAGTACATGGCACTCTTCCGTGCCGTACGGGAGATTGTGTGGCAGCGGCGTTTATTGGCTGAATTGGGGGAGGAGCAGCAAGGACCTACCCCACTCTACTGTGACAGCCAGGGTGTTATTGCTCTTGCTAAGAACCCTGTGTTGCATGGCCTCACGAAGCACATGAGGGTGAAGTGGCATTGGACGAGGAGCATGGTGGCCGCGGGTGAAGTTGAGTTGCGCTTTGTGAAGACGACGGGGCAGCCAGCTGATATGATGACCAAGAGGCTGGTGGAGCAGCAGCATTGGAAGTGTTGCAAGCTGGTTGGAATGGCTCTGAACTAAGAGAGCAACAGATCCCAAGGCCAACAATCCGAGGGGGAGTTTGTTGGTGCAACCCTACGGTTTGCATTCGGCTTGTTGTTCGTGTGCGTGCATGCATGTGTGCATGGAATGGTATGAGGGCATGAGATAATATATATTTCATTCTTACAATAGTGTGTGAATGATGATGCATGATTTTGAATGTGTGTGTCGAGTCAATAGCGAGTTATCGCTAGTCGCGTGTCACGTCGTCGTTTGCGTGTCGTGTGTGGTTTTCTATTTTGTCGTATGTGGAACGTTAGGCGTGTCGCAAGTGTGCGCAGCAGACTTCCAAGAACTCAAGGAAGAATTTATCTTCAAGAACCAGAGCCTTGGTTTTAAGATTCAAGTGATTTCGAAGCTCTCCAAAATGGTAAACTTCAAGATAGTGAGAATAGTTACATTACAATGTGTATTGTAACATTTCTCTTGGTGTAGGCCCTTGTGGAGGGTAGTTTCGAGACCCTTCATGGTTGGGGACAGTGTGGCACTGTTCCACATATGTACCTTGGCTATTGGGGTTGTAGGAGCTGGGAGTCATTCCCAACTCGTAACTCTTCCTAATTTGTGTTCTAAGACTATAGTGGCCGCCATAGTGCCCTTCGTTCAAACCGACGTTGTGTCATCAATACTTGATGAAATCGTGTGATGTAAATTGCTTATTGTAGGCGATATCAAGAAGCTCCAGATTCAATTCATAGCAAGTCGTTTAAAGGTGTGAACAGAACGCTATCAACGCTTGAAGCTGCTGTGCAGAAATCCGACTATGCACTCTATCTTTCGTTTTAGGCACATTCAAGCCTATTGTGACTATAACAGGTCGGAGAAAGGGAAACCAAAGGCGACCTAGGGTTGCTTCGTTGTCAAGGAAACTAGCCGAACGTGCACTTTCGAAAGTAAGGGTTGTATGCGAAGTAGTAAACGCCATTAAGGAAAAAGTTTTTTCCCTTACTGGTCATGTGCAAGCTGCTGTCATTTTGAGTTGTGAAGGCAGAGAAAAAAATAAAAATATTTCATACACATATTCATACTCACACACACATACACACACACACACTCTCTCTCTCTCTCTCTCTCTCTCTCTCTCTCTCTCTCAAACGGTCCTTGTATTGATATAGAGGGTAAAAATAGACATGCAGGAAAGAAAGCAAGCAACATGAGGATCTAGAAACAACCATGCAAACAAATACCCTTCCCCCCTACCCCCCTACTACTAACGGCTCCTTAAGGGAGCCCCGCGGCGGGTTCTAGTACCGCAAAACAATCCCCCAGGGACATCTCCCGGGGCCCCAACAAGCGGATTCTCGACCTCGGCTGCAGTGTTGCTCTTGACCATGTAGCACACAACCTGCCCCCTTTGACGACTAGTGAGGTACGCATGGTGACTAGTGCATTGTGTTTTTATGCCAGTGTATCCTTGTCTCATTGCTGCGACCAAATGTGGTATGTATTATGCAAAAGAAGGCCGCCATTGTATCATTGCATCCCGCCCCACCATAGATCTTCACGGAATGGGTGGACACATTCTCCGCTAAGATGGAGAACTCGATATCGAATGATATTGGTCAAATGGTTGCTAGAGAAGTATGATAAGCCGGATATCATAGACTTGGATACCACGCTTGAGGCCAAAGCAGATGGTACAAAATGTGCGAGAAAATCCAACTAGTAAGAAGGACAACTGTTTGGACTTACGTACGGTGATCATGTAGATTAGTGGGGTGTGGAGAGTTTCGAGTTTGAGATCGTGCCTCGTTGTTGGCAGAGGGGTGGTATTGTCCCATTTTTATGGTTAGAGGAGTGGGGGTTTTCACGTATATTTGAGGAGCCCTTTATCGAACTGTCTAACGATGCTGTCACTGTGAGAATGCTAGACAAAAGAATTGAATGAGAAAGGATGATTGCACTAGAAAGCATTGGGATACATATAGCAAACCCTAACAGGGTTGTACTCACTATAGAGTACCCCACTGCAGACTAGAGAAACATAATATTCTGACACACCCCCATAGTCAAAGTGGGGTATGATCAGCACAACAAGCAAAGCAAAGCAAGCTCAGGGTGGATCACAATGTCACCATTCATTCTGAGCACAAGTACAAGAAGTAACAGTTTAAAGTTCACAATAAATAAGTAAAGCTAGAGGCTATCACAGAGGGCAAGTGAGGAGGAGGAGGCTGGACTAATAGGAGAGGAGAGAGGAGGCAACGGCGGAAGCTGCAGACACACGGGCAACAGGAGCGGCGCGCACTGTGGCTACCGGAGGCGCACCTCCGGACTACAGGAGTAACTGGCTCCGTGGCTAAGACGAGCGGCAGGAGCAACGGACCCACGGGCGACTGGCGCAGCGGCATCACTGGGCTACCGGAAGCGCACCTCCGGACTACTGGCACTGCTAGCAACACGACGGCTACCTCCACCCAGCCTCCCTCTACTGCCGCACCCCCCATTCACACACCCCCTGCTGCACCCCTAGGTTCACTCACACTCCACCCCCTAGCACCACTCCGTCGACTCACACACACCCACCCCCCTCAGCGGCAGCTGCAGAAATGGGAGACGGAGTAGGAGGAGGAGCAGGGGATGCCACACACCCGCCACCCCCATACCCTCCCCCACTGCTGCACCTGCAGCAGGGGATGGAGGAGAAGGGGGGGGGGGGGGGGGGGGGGGTGCTGTGCATGGCGCGTGCAGAGGGCAGCAGGGCGCACGGGGCGCACAGGGCAGCAGGGCAGCAGGGCGCGCGGGGTGCACAGGGCTGCAGGGCGCGCGGGGCGCACAGGGCAGCAGGGCAGCAGGGCGCACGGGGCGCATAGGGCAGCAGGGCGCGCGGGGCGCAGCAGGGCTGGCGGGTCGGCCACACCCGCCACCCCCATACCCTCCCCCACTGCTGCACCCGCAGCAGAGAGATGGGGGGGGGGGGGGGGCGGAGGGGGCAGGCAGGTGCTGCAGGTCCCCTCCCCCTACTGCCGCATCCGCTCCAGGGGGATGGCAGATCCCCTCCCCCCCACTGCTGCACCCGCAGCAGGGGGAGGGAGAGGAGAAAAGGGCGGAGAGGAGGGGGGGGGGGGGGGCTGGTGCCGCAGAGCCCCTCCCCCCCCCACTGCTGCACCCGCAGCAGGGGGGAGGTAGGAGAAGGGGCGGGGGGGGGGGGGGGCGGGGGGGGCAGGCAGGTGCTGCAGGTCCTCTCCCCCCACTGCCGCATCCGCTCCAGGGGGATGGCAGATCCCCTCCCCCCCACTGCTGCACCCGCAGCAGGGGGAGGGAGAGGAGAAAAGGGCGGAGAGGAGGGGGTCCAGGGGCGGCTACTCCAGGGGCGGCTGCTCCAGGGGCCAGGGGCCAGGGGCGGCTGCTGAGGTCCAGGAGCGGCTGCACCAGGGGCGGCTGCGCCAGGGGCGGCTGCTCCAGGGGCGGCTGCTCCAGGTCCAGGGGCGGCTGCTCCAGGGGCGGCTGCACCAGGGGCGGCTGCTCTAGGGGCGGCTGCTCCAGGGGCTAGGGGCGGCTGCTCCGGGTCCAGGGGCGGCTGCTCCAGGGGCGGCTGCACCAGGGGCGGCTGCTCCGACGCGCAGCCCCCCCCAGGTCGCCCCTCCCGTCGCCTGGTGAGGCGACCTGAGGGGGGGGGAGAGGGGGGGGGGGGGGGCAGCATGCGGCCCCCCCCAGGTCGCCCCTCCCGTCGCCTTACGAGGCGACCTGGGGGGGGGGGGGGCGCGCGCGGCCGCCCCCAGGTCGCCACGTAAGGCGACGGGAAAGGGGGGGGGGGGGCGGTGCGCGGGCCCCCGGTGCGCCGGTGCAGGCACGAGGGGGGCGGGGCCTGGGCAGGGTCGGGGCATGGCAGGGGCAGGGCCGCGATAGGGCCGCGACAGGGTCGGGGCAGGGCCGTGACAGGCTCGGGACATGGGGCGGCGCCGGGCGACGGGGCCGATACGGGGGGGCCGCGACGGGGGCCTGCGACAGGGGGCCTCGACGGTGGGCCGCGACAGGGTCGGGACAGGGCCGGGGTCGGGGCAGGTCCGGGACGGGGCCGCGACAGGGTCGGGGCAGGTCCGGGATAGGCCGCGAAGGGGCCGCGACGGGCCTAACGGGCCGCGAAGGGGCCGCTACAGGTCGTGAAGGGGGCCGCGAAGGGGCCTAACTGACCGCGAAGGGGCCGCGACGGAGGCCTAACGGGCCGAGAAAAAGGGGGCCGCGACGGGCCTAACGGGCCGCGAAGGGGGCCGCGACAGGTCGTAAAGGGGGCCGTGAAGGGGCCTAACGGGCCGCGAAGGGGCCGCGACGGGGGCCTAACGGGCCGCGAAAGGGGCCGCGACGGGCCTAACGGGCCGCGAAGGGGGCCTAACGGGCCGCGAAGGGGCCTAACGGGCCGCGAAGGGGCCGCGACGGGGGCCTAAGGGGCCGCGAAAGGGGCCGCGACGTGCCTAATGGGCCGCGAAGGGGGGCCGCGAAGGGGTCTAACGGGCCACGAAGGGGACGCGACGGGGGCCTAACGGGCCGCTAAGGATCGTTAAGCGCAGGCGCGACGCGCGCCTCGGGTAGGAAAAAAAAGTTTAGTGTTGTCGTGGTGGGCCCTTAGGAAGGATCGATATATGCTCTATACCATGTGAGAATGATAGACGAAAGAATTGAATGAGAAAGGATGATTGCACTAGAAAGCATTGGGATACATATAGCAAACCCTAACAGGGTTGTACTCACTACAGAGTACCCCACTGTAGACTAGAGAAACGTAATATTCTGACAGTCACTTCCTTGGCCCCTCTAATTGGGAGGCTAAACATCAATGAGAGGCCTATGACGGCGTGCCAATTTATCACGTGTGAAGACTTGCTTCATACGCATGAATCTTGGGAGAAGATATGACAGTGAAGGGAACATATTGGCCATTGGATTCCGTAACCACACAAGTGTGGGGCTCCTTCTGACCTAAACGATGCCTTTCTAAGTGAGCCGCCTAATGACACATCTTTGTGTGAATGGCAAATGCGGACCTTGGATGAGATGATGACGAATTCGCGAATGGCAAGGATTTTGGGGGCTTGATGGAGAATGAAACGTTGCGACTATTCCACGACGTAATTTTGGAGGATCTTATTTCGTGGGTTCGTGCAGCATATTGTGTTCAAGTAGTAAGATGTCGCGTATTATTAAGCTATGATCCTTATTGATAATGAAATTTTTATAATAATGGAGGGATTCTAGTTGTTAATGCAATTTATGTGAAATCTCTTTGTTAATCCATTTTTTGTTTGCGTAATGGTTATAGACCCTATATCTAGCATGGCTGAATCGCGCGATGGTTGTACTTCGAGCTCCCCACCAATATCCAGGCTGACGCAGCCTGTAAATATCATGTGGCGATAAGTTGAAATTGGGGGGAACTCATTTGTTCCCCCCAGTTTCAACAAGGGGGCAAAACGACAAGTCCATGCCCCCGCTGCCCCAGCCTTGAGATTGGCGGGGGCAGGGTTTAGTCCCATGCCATCTCTCTTAGGCCCTATAAACCCTTCCTCTCTCACCAGTATGCCAACAGGCAACCTTGTTGCCTCCCCTCAGCCAATTATCCATCCACATCATCCCTTTCCCCCCCTCCCCACTAGCTCCCCTCCCCCCCTCCCCCCCAAACGCTGTTATGTGATGCCATCATTTGCATTCATGCCTGTCTGCCTCCCATCATATGTTCGTGCGTTGCATGCGTGGTGTGAGCGTGTGCAAGAATTTGTGTTTGGTGTGGCTTGGATTTTCTGAGTGTAAGTGAGTGTCATTTGCCTTGAGCAGATATCTGAAGTGACTCCTCTGCTCAAGAGCTTTCCGACGAACCAAGTGAGAAGAAACGAGGAATGGAATGACTAAAGGAAAGTTGGGTACAAAAGCAAACCCTAGAAAACTGTACCCCATATGTGCTACCCCACTATAGCCTACAGTAGCTATGTCATATAAATCTGACACACCCCCATAGGCAAAGTGGGGGAGAACAAGGGGTCACAAGACCAGTCAAGCAAAGCAGAACAAGCTCAGGGTGGATCACAAAGTCACCACACATTCCGAGCACAAGTTCAAGGCCACAAGGCCAGTTCACATGCAGGATTGCATATATATATAAGGCTAGACAAGCAAGAGCAGGAGTATATATATATGCAACAGTACAAGCAAGGTCAAGGGGTGAGCAAGTGAGGCAAGGTAGGCACAAGACCCAGCTGAGTACAGAAGCGCTGATGATCACAAGGCGGAAGTGCCTTGGTGAAGATATCAGCAGTGTTGGCCTCAGAGGCCACGTACGCAAGCCGTAGCTGACCACGCTGCTGTAGCTCACGAGCAAGGAAGTAGCGGAGAGCAATGTGCTTCGTTCTGTGCTCCAGTCTCTGCTCTCGACACAAGGCCAGCATGGCCTTGTTGTCTACGTACAGCACTGGAGGAGAACGAGGCGGCTCTCCGAGGTCAGTGAGCAGGTAGGTGAGCCAGCGAAGCTCCTGTGCAGCCATGGCCCCGGCGTAGATCTCAGCCTCACAACTGGAGCCGAGAACAGAAGACGAGCGGGTAGCCCGCCACGAAACAGAGCCGGAACCAAGGCTGAAGGCGTAACCCTGTGACGACCGCTGCGTAGCCTGGTCGTCAGCCCAAGAAGCGTCTGCGTGCCCAGTGAGGACCACTGGACTCTGCCCTCCAAGCACAAGCCCCATGCCCGACGTACTGCACAAGTAGCGCAACACCCTCTTCGCTGCAGCCATGTGCTCCGGTCTGTGTCTCCCAGGAGCAACATAGCGTGCAAGAATGCTAAGAGGGTATGCAAGGTCAGGTCGTGTGCAGGTCATCAGGTACATGAGGCAGCCAACAAGCTCTGGGTACGGGCCATTCGACTCTACGGACTCATCCGAAGGCAGAGCTGAGAGCCAGTGGCGAGTAGGCAGAGGAGTGGCCTGAGGCGAGGAGTACGTGAAGCCGAAGCGCTGAAGGACCTGCTGCACCATGTGTGACTGAGTCAGGGTAATGGTGCGGCGTGCTCTGTCCCGGGTGATCTGCAAGCCAAGGTAGCTGCACAGTTCACCCAGGTCTGTGCACGCGTGTCTCTTCTGCAGCTCGGACTTCACGTGGGCGAGTCCAGCAGTGTCAGCTGTGGCGAAGACCAAGTCGTCAACGTACACGAGGATGTAGAACGGCGGCAAAGAAGTGTCGGTGCGCAGAAACAGCGACGGGTCGGCAGTAGAGGGAGCAAACCCAAGAGCCGCAAGTGTAGTCCTCAGTGTGTCGTGCCACTCACGCGGTGCCTGGCGGAGACCGTAGACTGGCCGCCGGAGGCTCCACTGGGTGCCAGGAGGAAATGACCCAGTGAAGCCAGGTGGGCGACGCAGCCAGATCTCCTCGTGCAGGCTGCCCTGCAAGAAAGCAGTGCTGAAGTCAAGAGAGTGCAGCTCGTAGTCGCGGTGAGCAGCTATGTGCAGCAGTACCCGAAGAGTGGTCATCTCCGGGGTGGGAGAGAAGGTCTGAAAGTAGTCAACTCCCTGCCGCTGACTGAAGCCACGAGCCACGTAACGCGCCTTGAAGACAGGCGGAGAACCCGGCGGCCGCTTCACCCTGAAAATCCACATGCCACTGACGATGTTCGCCCCAGGCGGGGGAACCTCGTCAACGTAGGTGCCTGTGGACTTCCAGGAAGCCATCTCTGCGTCCATAGCTGCCTGCCACTGAGAGGAGTAAGGACCCTCTATCGCCTCCGCGTAAGAGCGCGGAGTCGGGATGTCAAGTGCATCCGGGTCTCCCTCAGGGGTAAGCAGTACGGACACGAGATGAGGTGAAGCAGCAGCCAGACACTGGAACTCCTCCTGCCTGTCCTCAAGGACGTCTGTGCCAAGGGCACACTCACCTCCGACGGACGGAGGACAGACAGACTCAGACTCAGCAACAAGACTAGCAGCGTAGTCTAGACGACAGCGAGCAGCAAATTCGACGAGCTCAGCAACTAGGGCAGACGCAGCAGTGGACTCAAAGGAAGGGTCAGTGACAACAGTAGCAAGGAGACGCGTGACAGTCGGACTGGCAGCACGAAGGGAGTCCGACTCCGGGTCAGGAAGAGCAGGAAGAGAGGACTCAGGAGGAGAAGGCAAAGGGGCACGCAGAGGAGCAGTGGACGGACGCAGAGACATCCGGTGCGTGCCAGGGACAGGAGGAGGACGCTGACGCGAACCACGACCACTAGTGCGAGCAGCACGGACAGGCGACGCAGGGCGAGACGCAGGCTCACGATGCTCAGTAAGACCTCCAGTAGGACCAGTGTAGGGAGAAGGAGCGGGCAGTGGGGAGGCCGGCTGTAACTGTAACTGTGACGGGACATGCTGTGGACACTCTAAGGGAGGAGGAGGACCAGTAGAAGGCGGGAGACCAAGAACCTGCTGAAGGAGCGGAACGAAGTACGGCCGAGGCCGCGCGGCGACTCCAGACACAGCAGGGACAGCACCAGTACCCCCAGCGGCAGCACCAGCGCCAGCAGCACCTCCAGCTCCAGTACCTCCAGCAGCACCAGTAGCACCCCCAGTAGGACCGCCTCCAGGACCGACAGCAGTAGCCTCAGCGCCAACACCCTCAGCAGCTCCAGCTCCAGTCGTACCCGCAGGCCCAGCAGCTCCAGTACTCCCAGTACGAGCACCTCCGGGACCCGCGGCACCAGCACCCTCAGCAGCCGAAGAACCTCCAGCTCCAGCAGCACGCCTCCAGCGCCGGGCAAACCACTCGCGCAGCTCCTGTGGAGAGAGTGGCTCCCGCCGAGACGAAGCACCCGGAGAACCTCCAGGCTCAGCACCGCCAGACGCCACACGAGCAGGCCCAGCTCCCTCAGGCTCCGCACCCCCAGGCTCAGCACCTCCAGGCGTAGCACCCCCAGGCTCAGCACCCCCAGGCTCAGCACGCCCAGTAGTAGCACCCCCAGGCTCAGCACCCCCAGGCTCAGGACCCCCAGTAGTAGCACCCTCAGGTTCAGCACCCCCAGGCGTAGCACCCACACGCTCAGCACCCCCAGAGTCAGCACCCCCAGGCTCAGCACCCTCAGCAGCACCAGAGTCACCAGTAACCTCGACAGGCTCGACTGCGTCTACCTGGGACACACCTGAAGGGGCAGGACCCTGAGGCGGGAGGGGGTCTACCGGGGGGGGACCTGGCACAAGGAAGAGCGGTGGCGGGGGGAGGGACGGAGTGCGGTAGGGGAAGAGGCGGTAGTAGGGGACCGACTCGTCAAACGTGACGTCCTGGGAGGACAGAACACGGCGAGAGGTGGGGTGGTAAAACTGCCACCCTGGCGCGTCAGGGGGGAAGCCAAGGAAGACGCAAGGAGCAGCACGAGGGGACAGCTTGTCCGCAGACAAGTCGCGGACAAACGCCCGAGATCCCCAGACACGGAACGCAGACGCATCGCCAACCTTCCCTGTCCACAGCAAAGCTGGGGAGGTCTCCGGCATGGAGACCCTGGGGTGAAGGTTGATCTGATGCGCCGCGTACCGAACCGCAAACGGCCACAGAAAATGGGGGGCAGCCGCATGCATCATGGACGTACGGGCGACGTCCATGACCATGCCAATGCGGCGCTCAGCAATCCCATTTTGCTGTGGAGAGTCCGGAAGCGTGAAGGTCTGGCGGATGCCTCGTGCACGACAGTAGGCTCGCAGAAGGCCAGAGGAGAACTCTCCACCTCTGTCAGAGTGCAGACGCAGAACAGGAAAGTCCGAGCCGAAGCTCTGCCTGAGCTGGAGACGAGCTGCGCGGATCCAGTCGATCAACACCTCAGTGACATCACCCTTGCTGCGCAAGGGGAAGAGTGTAGTGTAACGCGAGTAGTCGTCAACCACCAGCAGGAAGTAGCGCTCGTGACCCTGTCCACGGACGCGGGCCGGGCCCCACACGTCCATGTGAAGCGTCTGCAGCGGGGCCTTAGTCAGAGGAAACTAGGAGGAGTGAGGGGCAGCCCGCTGCCGCCCCTCGACACAGGGGACGCAGGTAGGGCCAGGCCCCGGAGGAAGAGGAGGGAGGGACCGGGGAAGACCAGAGACAAGGACACGGGAGGCCATGCCTCGGAGACGAAGCAGGGAGGGGTGACCAAGGCGGTGGTGCCAGAGGAGAGTCTCGTGAGACAGAAGGCGACACGAACAGGGGGCAGACTCAGGACCAGACCTGGACGCTGCAGCAAACACCTGACCCGACGCAGCTACCTGACCAGACGCAGTGACTGGAGGAGACGCAGTGGTCAGTGTGTACAGGCTTGACCCCGGCCGACGTGTAAACGTGGCCAGGTGTCGGCCTGTCCGAGCGTCCGTGCAGTGGGTCACCCGCTGACTCGCAGGAGTGAACTGGTGAACCCCCGCATCCTGTAGGTCAGCACCACTCACCAAGTTCGTAGAGAACGAGGGGAGGTAAAGACCAGACAGGGTGCCAGAGGGGGCCGCCGGACACGGGAGGACAGTGGAGAAGTGAGCAAGGACAGGACCCCCAGAGGGGTCTGCCAGGGAGACCGCAACTGGCCGGCCAAGCGGCGTGAGTGTGGTGCGGTCTCGAAAGAAGGAGCGAGAAGCCCCCGAGTCAAGTGTGAAGGTGTGGGAGGCCGAAGCCGACGCAGAACCTGAGAGAGCAGACTCACCAGCACCTGAGGGAGCAGACGCACCTAGAGCAGCAGCCTCACTAGCACCTAGAGCAGCAGCCTCATCAGTACCTAGAGCAGCAGTCTCAATGCCCGGGTCGGGCGGAAAACACCGGTAACAGTCACCCTCATCACTAATAGTCACAGTATACATGGCAGCAAGAATAGCATCAAAGTCAAGGTCAAAGACAGCTACACCCGCCCTAGACAGCTCACCCCAGCGGGGGATCTCAGTGGCCTCAGGGAACTGGTGACGCCAAGCGTCCGTCAGGCGGCCAAAGCAGCGCTGGGTGGATTGCGCACCCCAGCACTGCTCACCCGCGCGGTCTCCGGTGCGTAGGACGTAGGTGCACGGACCAGCACCCCCACCCCGCTGGCGTGCAGCGTACCACTCACGGAGCTGCTGAGGGGGGGATGTCACGAGTGCGCTGCTGCTGCTGCTGCTGCTGGCGCTGACCACCACCGGAGCCGACCCTCTGCGCAGCGCCACCCCGACCAGCTCCACCTCCTCCGACGCCGCCTCCTCCACCGCCGCTCCCACCGCCACCGCCGCCGCCGCCTCCGCCTCCACTGCCGCCACCGACACCTCCACCCCCGCCACCACCCCCACCGGCACCCCCACCCCCTCCACCGCCTCCACCGCCGCCTCCACCGCCCCCGCTAGCTCCTCCAGTGCCCCTGCCCCCCTTGCCCTTGCCAGGGCGGCGTCTCCCGCTAGGGGTAGACGCCGCACCGACCGACTCAAGCCCAACGAGGTCGGCCGCAGCAGCAGAGGCAACAGAGGGCAAAAGGGGGGAGGGGGAACACCCCTCAAAGATGGGGGTGCGAGGGTCACCACGAGAGGCTCCTACAGCTACTATGCTCTTTTCTGCTGCTAGGAGGGCCTTCTCGAGGAGGTCAACGGTGAGAGTGGTGGGGCAAACTGAGAGGAAGTGGTCTCTGACTACGCGAAGGGAGTCAGGGAGCCGGGTGACTATGTAGTAGAGGGTGATGTACATGGGGGGGGGGTTCTTGGCGCAGAACTCAGCAGGAAGCGCAGCGCGGTAGCGAGTGTCACTAGTGCGGAGGTGCGTAATGAGGTCAGCGACTGTGGGAAAGGCAGCAAGGTCAGGGAAGAGGTACGGTAGCATGAGGCGGCTCAGTGCAGCAGTGGCAGGGGAGGAGTAGCGCGCAACTACAGCGTCGTACAAGGTCTGAGCACTCTTGTACTGGCTAAAGTGCGCACGCTCAGAGGTAGGCAGGTGGCGACGCACAGCAAGACGTGCAGCAGCATCGCGAGTGGCCCACTGTGAGCGAACAGTGGCGTCGGCATCAGCAGCAGGGGCAGGAGAGGCACCAGAGGTGAGGTCAAAGAGGGAGAGACCGTCTGCCCTATCGCACTGTAGGAAAAGCTGCAGGTCATCTATCCAGACGTCAAAGTCAATGGCCCGACCCTCAGCGTCAAAAGCGAGGACACTAGGGGTAGCCATGACAGCAGTAGACTAGCAGCGCGAACAGTAGGGTAAGGGCAGTGCAGTGACAGAGGCGCTGCTCTTACCAGACAGGGCGGCTCGGGTGGCTCGGCGGCTCAGCGGCTCGGCAACTCGGCGGCTCGGGCGGCTCGGGCGGCTCGGCGGTACGGCGGCTCGGCAGCAACAGCGGCTCGGCGACTCGGCGGCTCGGGCGGCTCGGGCGGCTCGGCGGTACGGCGGCTCGGCAGCACGGGCGGCTCGGCAGCACGGGCGGCTCAGGTGGCGCGGCGGCTCGGGCGGCTCGGGTGGATCGGGCAGCTCGGCAGCAGCTCGGCGGCGCCGGCGGCTCGGTGGTGACGGCGGGGCCGCTCGGGGAGCGGCGGCGGGGCCGGGTGGAGCGGCGCCGGTAGGGCCGAGGCGCACCGGCGGGTGCAGTCAGCGGCGGCAGCAGCTGCGGCCCCGAGGGAGGTGGTGGCGGCTGCTGCTGGCGACGGCTGCGGCTGCTGCTGCAGGGACGGCGGCGGCCGCTGCTGTAGGGACTGCGGCGGCTGCTGCGACAGGGGCGGCGACGGCGGGCCGGAGGGGGGGCGGCGACAAGGCCGCGAGAGGCCGCGAAGGGCGCGAAGGGGCCGTGGAGGGCGGCGACGGGCCGTGATAGGGCGACGCGAGGGGCCGCGGAGGGCGGCGACGGGCCGTAGGGGGCCGTGAGGGGCCGCGGGAGGGGCCGTAAGGGGCGTAAGGGGCCGCGCGAGGGGCCGTAAGGGACGGCGCGAGGGGCCGTAAGGGGCCGCTAAGGGCGGCGCGAGGGGCCGACGGGCGGCGCGAGGGGCCGTAAGGGGCCGTAAGGGCGGCGCGAGGGGTCGTAAGGGTGGCACGAGGGGCCGTAAGGGCGGCGCAAGGGGCCGTGAGAGGGGCCGCTAAGGGCGACGCGAAGGGGCCGTGAGGGGCCGTGAGAGGGCGCGACGGTAGGGAGGGCACACAGGGCGCGACTCGGGCAGGAGCGAAGCGCGCTCCGGGCAGGAAAAAAAAAAATCGTGGTGGGCCCTAGGAAGTGTTCCCACTAGGGAACCTGCTCGATACCATGAGAAGAAACGAGGAATGGAATGACTAAAGGAAAGTTGGGTACAAAAGCAAACCCTAGAAAACTGTACCCCATATGTGCTACCCCACTATAGCCTACAGTAGCTATGTCATATAAATCTGACACCAAGAATCGTCAAGATCGGAACAAGAACGAGAAAGATATGATCGTTCGAAGTTTTGATTGTGATGCGACGACTAAGGGAATTTGTGGAGTGACTCAATATGGGGTATAGAATTTTGGGGTTGGGGAAATTCATCACTCTACCGTAGATTGATGCGAAGTGGTTGGAAGAAGCCAAACCAGGTTGGCAAGTGTGGCCAAGTTGGGTGAGGTGGATGGCATGAGTTGGGAAAGTGACAAATGTCAAAGTTGGGGTGACTATAGAGAGGGTGGTATGGGGTTTCCTTCTTTGGGGACCTTCCCTCTCGTCCTCCTCTTCCCTCCTACCTGGTCTATTGCCACTTCAATTTTCTTGTGTGTAACTTGTGAGGGAGAGGATCTTAATCTCTACTATGAACACCCGAAGTGTGAGGGTTTCTTAGTGTGTGTAACTTTTCTAACGCGTACCTGCTCATAGTTTAAGGTTACGTGAGCTGCACGCAATGTTCCGTCGAAGTCAGCGGACTTTATCTCATGTACGCTCTCCAGATTCGCGCGCTTTCCATCAGTGGTATCATAGTTGGTTAGGCCTGCGACATTCCCTCTTTTAATCAAATTTCGAATTGGTTGAAGGACCTCCAGATCTAGGGTTGGTCATGGCCCAGAAATTAGATGGCCCTCCTAGGTTCATTGGCTTGGATTTTTCGCTATGGCGATTCCAGTTTACGCTTTGACTAGGTATCAAAGACCTAGAAGGCGTTTTGGAGGGATCGAAGCAAAGACCTGGAGCTGATGGAGCAGAGGCATCTGCTGGAGTGTCTAGCCAAGACGGAGCAGGGGCTGGGGGAGCCTCTAGCTCATCTATAAGTGAGGGAAGTGGGGGTGGATCAGCAGCACCGCGAACCGGAAGGCACCGGCTTAGTGCGGAGGAGCTACTTAAGGCACAGGAAGCATGGGACCGCAAGGACAAGCAAACGTCCAGTACGTGTGTTGGGCTTTGGAAGGCCAACTAGAGCTCCTAAAGATGCTGATTGACCTGAAAGGGAAGCAAGGAGAAGCTGCCCAATCATGGAAGAGAGTTCAAGATCGACATTTGCAAAAAGGGTTGCTAAGCATACTCACCTGAAGGAAGCGGTTCTACACCATGGAACGCAACTATGTGATGAAGAGACCATGGTGCAATATCTCCAGAGGGTGGATGAGTATGTCAGGGCCTTGGAGGAGTTGAACTACCAAGTATATGAGAAGGAGATCATCTACACCGCACTCCAGGGGCTAGACCAAGAGGCGAACGAGGCCCTACTGCAGTACCTTCACCTTGAGCAGCAGAAATGGACCAAGGCCTGGATATGGGAGGATTTGGTTTCTGATGGGGCTTGCAAACGTGATGCTCGAAGAGGAATTGAGGGGGGAATGGGGGCAGGTGATAGGGCTGCCTCCAAGAAGTACCAGCAGCAGCAAGGAGGTGGGGGGAAGAAGACGGAGCTAGACAAATGCCTCGTCCCTGGATGCAACCGGAAGCACTCTTGGAAGGAGTGTCGGACCGACCAGATGGGTGGAAGCCTCAAGGGTAGCCAGGAGAGGCTCCACCTGTCACTAGGCCTGAGTGGGTGGAGAGGAGGATGAAGAATGGAGCATGGAACAAGAAGGGCAGCAAAGAGAAAGCGGCAGCAGCGGCGGTAAACGCGGATAAGAAGGGCAAGGAGGACTCATCGGATGATGGTTTCTCCTTCTTATCCTTGGAGAAGGAGACGTCGCTTGCTGATCGTGTGTTGGCTGACCCCAATCAGCTCATTCTAGACTCTGGGGCAACCTGTGGAATGGTACCTCGGCATGACCTCTTCACCATCTATCATTCCCTCTCACCTTACTCCAGAAATGTGATTGTGGGGAGCGGAGATACACTGCAAGCAATTGGCATCGGCACCATCACCGTCAAGGGGAAGGAGGAGAGGTGCTGAATGTGAAGGGTGTGCTTCATGTTCCTGGATTGGCAGCCAACCTTCTCTCATGCTCTCAACTTGCGATGCAAGAATACATATGCACCTTCACCATTGGAGGGTGCACGGTTCGCAAGGGTGGAGCTGTGGTGATGGAGGCCAAGTTAGAGAAGGGTTTATACCTTGTTCTAGTGTGTGTGCCTCACGTGGAGAAGGCACATGGGGTTGAAGCCGAGGATGCCGCTTGCAGCACCCGTTGGAGGGACGTGGAGCAGGTGACGGCAGATTTGCTGCACCTACGCATGGGGCATGCGGGAAGGCAGCAACTTATGGAGTGTGTGAAGAAGGGGGAGCTGAAGGGTGTGGAGATCAAGGAGGGTGGTGGGCAGCCAAGCAAGTGCCTTGATTGCACGACCGGGAAGCTGCCAAGGACCTCTTTTCCTACCTCCACCACTAGAGCCTCTGCATCTCTTGAGTTGGTGCACACGGATGTGTGTGGCCCCATGCAAACACCGGATAGAGAGAGAAGGGTAGAAAATACTTCATCACCTTCTTGGATGACTTCAGCCGCCTAAGTTGGGTTACCTTGGTGAAAACCATGGATGAGGTGGCCAAGGTCTTCAAGCGTTGGATACGCTATGCGGAAAGGGAAGCCGGAGCCAAGGTGAAAATACTTAGGCCTGATCGGGGTGGGGAGTACATGGGGAAGGATCTGGAGTCTTTCCTTGAAGACAAGGGCATCACCCACCAGCTTTCAGTTGCCTACATGCCGCAGCAAAATGGGGCAGCGGAGAGGCTAAACCAGACCCTCATTGACCTTGCCCGAGCCATGCTTGCTCATGCGCAGCTGGACCATACTTGGTGGGGGGCAGCAGTGCAATATGCCAACTGGGTTAAGAACCGGATGGGCAGCAAGGGGCTAGAGGGCAAGAGCCCATACTTCATGTGAACCAGGAAGGTGCCTAGTGTGTCGATGGCACGAGTGTGGGGGTGCATGGTGCAGTACAAAGGGCCCGACCAGCAACGGAGGAAGCTGGATCCTAAGGCACAATGGGGCATTTTTCTTGGGGTTTCGGAGAGGAGCAAAGCTTGGATGTTGTGAACTGTGGCGGTTCAGCGGGTGGTGGAAAGCCAAGATGTGGTTTTCCACGAGGGGCTGAGCTACAAGGGGTGGAAGAAGCATGGTGCTAGTACAGTTGGGAGCTCCCTCCAGGATCCCTACACCTCTTCCATCTTTGAGGGAGCATGGGAGGACCCTGGAGAGGAGGTACAGGAGCAGCAAGAGGAACAAAAGGCAGCTACACCTCACCATGAGGAGTCACCAACTGCTGGTTCTACCCCTGACCCTAACGCACCAGCCCATGACCCGGAGCAGCCACAGGGGCAGCAGCAACAACAAGAGAAGCCGCAGCAGCCACCACTGAAGCATACACCGCCTGTTCCTTTGGGTAGGTGGCAGCAACTACTGCAGCAGCAGCTGTCCAAGTCACCACAATCTCCCATGAAGAGAGTAACTTGGAGAGAGAAGCTGCAAAGTTTGGAGCAGGGGGAGGCATCACCTCTGCGCCGCACCACACGCATCTCCCGGTCATCTGAGAGGTTCACACAAAGTGCACAGTATGCTTGCATGCATGATCATGAGGTGCATGATTTGGAGGAGTGCATGCTTGTGGATGTTGATGGGGTTGCTCATGGTCTTGATTTTTGTCTTATGGGTCAGGTACACGAGCCTAAGTGAGTCAAGGAGGCCTTGTCCCGTCCTGAGTGGGTCGAGTCCATGCACGAGGAGCTTGAGTCTCATAAGGTGAACGAGTCCTTTGAGCTGGTTGATCCAGCTTGTGTGCCACCTGGTATGGAGGTCTTGAGGTGTGTGTGTTTGTGGAAGCACAAACACAAGGCTGATGGTAGCATTGAGAGGCCTAAGTACAGGTTGGTGGCCATGGGGAACACTCAAACACAGGGTGTTCACTATGACCAAGTGTTTACCCCGGTGGGTAAGCCTACTACCCTGAGAGGCTCCCTTGGGATGGCAGCCTCCTTGAGGTTTCACATCCATCACATGGATGTGACCACTGCCTATCTTCATTGGGTCTTGAAGAAGGAGCTTTACATGAGGCAGCCCTCTGGTTTTGATGATGGGTCCGGCAGAGTTTGCCGACTCAGAAAATCAATATATGGGCTTAAGAAAGCTCCAAGGCAGTGGTACCTCAAGTTTGATGAGGCGCTGATTGGATTTTGGCTTTGAGAGGTCCTAGTGTAACCCTGCCTTGTACCACTTGGTGAGGGATGAGAGCAGGTTGTCCCTTTACCTCAATGTGGATGACATCCTGCTCATGTCTTCGAGCACGGTCTTGCTGGACGAGGTGAAGGGTCTCTTGTCCTCTTGTTTCCGCATATAGGACTTGGGGGAGGCCAAGTACTATTTGGGGGTGCAGATTGAGCGTGATGAGAGTGGCATCTTGATTCATCAGGAGATGTACATTCTGTTATGTGATGCTATCATTTGCATTTACGTCTGTTTGCCTCACATCATATGTTCGTGCGTTGCATGTGTGGTGTGTGCAAGAATCAGTGTCTGGTGTGGTTTGGATTTTTTGAGTGTGTGTGAATGCTATTTGGCTTGAGCAGCTATCTGATGTGACTCCTCTGCTCGAGAGCTTCCCTACGAACCGAGAATCGCCGCGATCGGAGCAACAACGAGAAAGTTATGATCGTTCGTAGTTATGGTTGTGGTGCGGTGACTATGGGAATTTGTGGAGTGACTCCATATGGGGTATAGACAATTTGGAGTTGGGAAATTCGTCTCCATCACTGTAGATGATTCCAGGTGGTTGGGAGAAGCCAAACCAGGTTGGCAAGTGTGGCCAAGTTGGGTGAGGTGGATGGCATGGGTTGGAAAAGTGACAAATGTCAAAGTTGGGGTGCCTATAGAGAGGGGAATTGTGTGGTATGGGGTTTCCTTGGTTGGGGACTCCCTAGGGACCTTCTCTCTCTTCTTCCTCATCCCCTTCTACCTGGTTCTTGCTACTCTAACTTTCTTGTGTGAACTTGTGAGATAATTGTGATTGAGTTAAGTTTCTATGGCAGCATAACCCCTAGTGCGCCGAAATTCATAACTAGAGTTATACTCCATATTTTGATACGATTCAAATTGGGAAAGATAGCCACGGTTAAGGGCTACATTATAATCGAGTTTGAGAACATTCTAAAAGTGAACCTTTAGTCGACGACGTTTCTTGTGACGACGACACTTCTGTCCAGAATTATATTTGACAATTTTGAGATATTTCGGCCCTTAATCGTCATAGACTCCGTCCTTATTCTCTAACAAGTTGTATCAGAGCTGATTAAGGACTTTGTGTAGAGTCTACTGAAGTGTGAAGACCTTTCTAGACCCACCATGGCCTGTGGGTGTGCCTAAGTGGAGTTCTAGAGGTTGGATGTGACTTCCGCTAAGGGGAAACTCGGCCGAAATTTCGTTGGCGCCGACACTTGTGGAAATTGTGTGGGACTTCGGTGTGGAAAGCAAAGGAGGGAGCTGAAACTTGCGATTGGGAGAAGAGAAGATGAGTCAAGGGAGTGGAAATGCAGCTGAGAAGAGAAACGAGCCGCCACCAACAAAGATCGAGGCGTTGGATGGCTCCAACTATGAGGAATGGCGCGGGCGGATGCGGAGTGCATTCAAGCGCTAGAAGCTGTTGAAACTTGCGATAGGTGAAGAGAAGATGCCGGAGGAAGGACATGCCCGCGATCGGTGGATTGACAAGAGCGCGGTGCTGTATGACCTAATCCTTCAATCGGTCAACAACGATATGTTCCAACACATCAAGGATTTGGTGGAGTTGGATGATTCCAGACCAAAGGCGTGGAAGCTATTGCGCGATGTGATTCAGCCCAACATGCTGCCGATGGTGATTGTGTTGGAGAAGGAGCTGGCTGCCCTCTTCATGCGTCCGGGCAATGATGTGAAGCCGGTCCTTGACAAGATCAAGGACACCTATGCGAGGATGGCAGTGGCAGGCAGCAATGTGTCGCAGATGCAGCAGTGCACCAAGATCATCTCGGTGCTCGACAACTCGTGGGACAATCTTATCCCCACCCTCAACACTCATCAGGACCAGTGGACACCTGAGTGGCTACGGCAGTAGATTCTGCGGGAGGATTTCCGCAGGCGCCACACGGGTGGTGGTGCTGCCAACAAGACTGCTGAGGGGTATGGAGCTGTAGGAGGCTCCAGAGGAAGAGGGGGAGGGAGAGACTGAGGCCGTGGGAGAGGCTTTGGCAGAGGGAGAGGCGGAGGTGACTACAACGAGGGGCATGGGAGCTCTGGTGGCAGGGGGAGCACTACATCGACTTCGTCACCGGGACGATCGCCCGCAGGTCCACGACCTCGGTCGTGGGAGTTGTCGACTTTGCCGAGCAGGGACGCAGGTTGGTGCAGAGGACTCGCCCGATGTAGGACGCGTTACCGAGGACGTCTCCCGCCGCCGAGACGAGCAACATCCCGTCGCCGTCCTCTTGCAGCTTCACGCTATTCTCCTTCAGCTGGCCGGCTGAAAGCAGGTTCGCTCGCACGCCCGGGACGTAGAGCACGTCGGGGATCAGCACCTGCTTCCCGGCCTCCCCTTGCAAGGCGACCGTGCCCCGGCCCTGGACGTCCTGCAGTGCCTCGTTGAAGCCGCGCACGTGTTTGACATCGCCACTCGGCTCCAAATCAACGAAGGCGGCCTTCGTCCCCATCAGGTGATGCGAGCAGCCACTGTCAAGCAGGACGACGTCCGGGTTCACATGCACGGCCGCCGCCATCGCCTGGAAGTCCTCGCCCGCCTCTGGCGCCAACGAGACGGTCGGCTCTACGACGCCAACCGTCGAGCATGACGCCTCCTTGTCGTCTTGCCCTTTGCCGCCAGCATAGGAGTCGGCGTCCTTCACCGAGGTCGACGACTTGGTCGACTGCTTCTCCTTGCGCGGCTGGTTTTTGATTCGATGGGGATGACGGCTGCCAGGCCTCCCGCGGCCCCCGTTGGCGTCGTCGTCGTTGGAGTCACTGCGGTCGGGGCACTCGAAGGAGAGGTGGTCGAGGTCGCCGCACTGCCAGCACTCCCGACGTCGACTTCCTCCTCCACGACCGCTATCCTTGGCCGACTTCTTCTTGTTGGCGTCCCTGGTCGGCTTCCAGCCACTGCTACAACCGCCAGCAGACTGCCCGCGCTGCCCCGGTCGGCCACCTTGCTTCACCGGGGCGACGTAGTTCACCTGTGCAAGGAGCTCCGAGGGCCGCTCAGCTTCCTGCATCGCCTTATCTTGCATGATGTACGAGGTAAGAGAATCCTCGTTGAGTGTCGCCCTAGTACTTGGCGCCAACGAAAGTCGTTTCAGCAGGTTGTAGCTACTCGTGAGCCCTTTGATAACGTGCGTGAGGTACGACGCCGTCGAGTAGTGCACGCCGGCCATCCTCATGGTGGCGAGAATTTGCCGAGCCCGATTGTAGTAGTCGGTCGCCGTCTCCTCTTCGCCCATCCGTATGTGCGACATCTGCTCCTCAAGCTGGCCAATGTACAGGGCGTCGGTGACCTGGTACATCGACTCGATGAAGTGCCATGCCCGGTGGCCGGCTTCGAGGTACTCCCTGCACAACTTCAAGGCAATCTGCATGCCCGGCGAGCAGCACCGCGAGATGACCGTGAAGGTCAGCAACTGCATAGCGCGAAACTCCGCATGCAAGTCGGGGTAGTGTTCCTCCGGCGTCGCCACAGTGCCCCTGGCGAAACCGATCAGCCCGGCCATCTCCAACTGGGGCTCGATGGCTTCCTTCCAAGTGAGTATATCAGGTTGACCAACAAGCAAGGGGGTGACCAAGATCCTGTCCGGCATAAACTTGAAGTAGCCGTAGCTCGGTGCAATCCCGCCCGCTGTCACGTGGGTCGCCGACATTCGCGACAAACTGCTTCATCGTCCTCCGCCGTCGCCTTGCGAGGAGCCTGCGGCCGCTGACGACCGCATCCCTCGTGCCTGAACGCCGCCGACTTCATCGGCGTGAATCACTCCTCGCTGCCTCGACGTGCCTCCCGCACTGCTGCCGAATTGACCACCACCGGCATTGACACCCGCGTCAACGCCACACTCAGTGTTCACCGGTCGAGGAGAGACAGGTCGAGAAGGGTGCTCTATTGCCCACACGGCACGGATGCCAGCCTCGACGACCGCCCAGGGCAGGTCGCCGTACTCGTTCGCCTCGTGACGTCTCCTCACGTTATCCAGCCGTGCCTCCAGGGTGTCCACCACCCCCGTGTCAACTACGGCACCTACCATAGTGACTACTACACAGCTGCCGGCCTACGAACACAAATTAGGTAAGTGACCACTACGTCGACTTGACTGAAAGGTAAGTCGTGTGTCGTCCATGCTCACCGCACCATGCAGAGATAACTCTATCAACGGGAGCTACACTACGGGCTAGGCACGGGGTAGGAGGGATCTCTGCGTTCGTTCACTTAGTCGTTCTCTAGCCCTTGTGCGTTCACAGGGCAAAACCGCAAGAGTTTCACTAGAAAAAATTGAGAACAATGGTAGTCACTAGACTGGCAAGGTGGGCTATATAAGAAGCCTAGCATACAAGTCGACCACGAGCTCAACACGAAGGCGACTTGCCAGCTGGTCGACCTCAAGCGTCCTCAGACGACCTGCAAGGCTGGCGTGCCAACAAGCCACCACAGGTAACCACACGTGCTCATGTGTGCGTACCTACTTCGCAGGTGCAAGGTGACGGTAACGACATGCACCGCCACGCACATTGCGCAGGTGCGAAGTCAACCACATGTCGACGGTTGCACCCAAGGAGTCCTGTTGACCACGTGCCACCGAACCGCAGGTCGACATTGCCAATCTACCTGGGCGACAGTCGCGAACCTCGCAGACTTCGTCATCCGGGTAACCTGGTCAACCAGGCAACCAGGCCGACCAGATAACCATGTCGACCAGGTGTGTCATCCCAGGCCCGTCGACCGCCCAGGTCGACGACCACCTCATGTCGACCACACCAGGTCGACCACTCCCTAGGTCGACCAACACCAGGTTGACAACCCACCTGGTCGACCAACTCCAGGTCGATCAGTACACCTGTCAGCCGACCACACCCAGTCGGCTTCCCTTGGTCGGCGTCACCCAAGTCGACACCCCCCCACTGGTTGACCTCCCAGGTCGACCAGCCGAAGTTGGCGCCCTCCCAAAGTCGGCGCCCTTGCAGTTACCCTTGTGCAGGTCGACCAGGCCCGTCGACCAGCTCGCCCACTGTTGCAGGTCGGCTGCCCTCCTCACACCCAAGCGAGGACAGGGCCAACAACAACTCCCGTTGACATAAAAGCCCCCTGGAAATATAAAGTTTGTGGCTGCCGCTTCAGGTGCTTTGCTCCCTGTGATTGGTGTTGGGAATGCCAAGGTGATGGGAGCCAATGAGGAGCTTGTGGGGCTAGGAAATGTACTGCTAGTTGAAGGTTTGTCCACTAACCTTCTTTCTGTGCGCCGGCTGCAGAAGAGCAATGCTAAAGTTACCTTCAGTCCAACCAGCTGCCGTGCGAAGCTTGGGAAATTGCTGCTGTGGTATTTGGAGGAGAAGAGCAGCTGCATCAAGGACCTATGGTAGCTGCCCATTATCCCTTGGAACGGGAAACTACCAGCAACAGCAGCGGCAGCAGCGACCGCTAAAGCAACTGCGGAAGGAGAGAAGAATGTGTCAACTGATGGGGCCCTGGATGTAGTTAAGAAGGTGCAGCAGCCACATCAACCACATGGTGAGGTGCTTGCTGGTGTAGATGCGACATCTGCATGGGCAAAGGCTTCATCTGGGAGTGGTGAGGCTGATTGGGAGACGTGGCACGAGAGGCTGAGTCATGTGAATTTTCTTATGCTGTAGAAGTTAGTGAAGGATGGGAGCTTGAAGGGGTTGGAGGTGAAGGGGGCAGCAAAGGAGATTGGGAGCTGCCCTACATGCCTTGAAACTAAATTCACCAAGTTTCCCTTCAGCAGCAGTACAGCACCAGCCAAGGCCCCACTCGTGTTTGTGCACGTGGATGTGGTGGGCCCTACGAGGGCCCCTTCTCTCTCGGGCAGCCGCTACTTCTTAACCATTGTGGACGACCATACGCGTGCCGTGAGGGTGTACCCTCTCAAGACTAAGGGGAAGGTGGCAGCGGCTGTTCTCAAGGAGTGGATGCCGAGAGCTCAAAGGGAGAGCGGACACAAGGTCAAAGTGATCCGCACCGACAACGGAGGAGAGTTCATTGGCAATGAGTTTGAAGCGGTGCTGAAGAAGAAGGCCATTCAGCATCAGCTCACTATGCCCTACAACCCTCAGCAGAATGTTATGGCTGAGCGGTTCAACCGGACCCGGCAGGAAGGTGCTCGCACTCTTCTTGGGCGTGCAGGGCTGCCGGATCTGTCTTGGGTGACTGCACTGCGGCAGGTCGCTCTTGTGAAGAACAGGGTGATGGCGACTGTTGGGGAACAAGCAGTGGGTCCCCTACACCAAGTGGTATGGGAGTGCACCAGCTGTCAACATGTTGAGAGTCTACGGCTGCATGGTGGTGTTTCACGTGCCTAAGGAGAAGAGAGGAAAGTTGGAAGCTTCTGGGAGATGGGGTGTGCACTTGGGGATTTTCAAGGATCACAAGGGCTGGTTGGTGTGGGACTTGACCAGCCTGAAGCTGACTGTTTCGAGGGATGTGAAGTTCCTTGAGTCCTTGTACTACAAGGAGTGGAAGCAGCAGTAGCAGAAGCTTCCTACTATACCGCTGATCATTGAGGCCGATGAGGTGCAGTGGCCTTCGAGGCAAGTGCAGGTCACTGTCTCAGATGAGAAGATCTCTGGGGTGACTGAAGATGGGGGAGAACCTGAGGTAGAGCAGCAGCAGCAGCAGCAGCAAGATGCTCCACCACGTGCCGAACGTCCGCCTGACCATCCTAGGAGGGATGTGCGCCCTCCTAACAGGCTGACCTATCCCAGTTTTGGCAAGCCAAAGGTGGTACGGGCTGGGATTGTGGCTGAGCAGTGTGATGAGGATGAGATAGCACACTACTACTGGGCAGCCGTCCCTGAGGCCAAGACGCTAGCTGAAGCACTGAGCGGGCCTGATGTTGAGAAGTGGAAGCAGATTGTGACGGAGGAGTATGACTCTCTTTTGGAGAATGAGACATGCGAGCTGTGTGAGCTGCCTTCTGGGAAGAAGGCAATCTCTTCGAAGCTGATCTTCAAGTACAAGTATGGACCTGATGGGGAGCTGATCCGCTACAAGTCAAGGCTTGTGGCAAAGGGGTTTTAGCAGACAAAGGGGAAGGACTTCGATGAGATTTTTGCTCCTGTGGGGAAAGGGACGACACTGAAGGTGTCGTTGGCTGCGGCTGCAAACCGTGGATGGAGGATCAAGCAGATGGAAATCACTACTGCCTTACTCAATGAGATAATTATGGAGGAGCTGTACATGCAGGAGCCTGAGGGGTTGGATGTGCAGGTTGAAGAAGGCCATCTATGGCCTGAAGCAGGCTCCTCGCGCATGGTACCACAACGTGGAGGAGACACTGCTGATTGGGGGTTTCAAGAAGAGTGAATGTGACCACAGTCTTCTCCTGCTGCAAGAGAAGAACGAGTTCTTCATGCTCTTGGTGTACGTGGATGACATCCTTCGCTTCTCTGAGTCGTCTGCAATGATTGAGCGTGTGGAGGAGATGCTGGAGATGCAGTTCAAATGCTCAAAGATGGGAGATGTGAAGTATTACCTTGGGATGCATGTGGAGAGAGACCTTGACAAGGGAGTGTTGAGGTTGCACTAGAGAAAATACTGTGAGGGGCTGGCTGAGAAGTATGGGCTGCAACATGGAGGAAAGCCAGCCACCCCACTACCTTCGGGTTTCACTGTGGAGCCCTGTGCTAATGAGGAGGTGGTGGGTGAAAGTGACAGGAAGCTGTTTCATTCCATGGTTGGGGCACTCAACTATGCGGCTAACCACACGCGGCCTGACATTGCCTTTGCTACATCCAGGCTTGCTAGTGTGGTCTCACGCCCCAGTTATGAGCAGCTAGAAGCGGCCAAGAGGTTGGTCCACTATGTGAGCACAGTTAGACCCAGTGACGTCCATAGGAGGCCTGGGTTGGATGATGAGAAGTGGTGCGGGCAGATAGTGATGATCGAGCATGTCGACGGGCGGGGAGAGGGGATAGGGGACAGAGGGAGAATAGAGAGCGAAGGGACAGCGGGAATGAGGAGAGGAGAGAAGAGAGAATAGGCCTTTCTTCCACCATGGTGAGATAAATGAGCACCGTGGCCACCCAGTGGCTGTCCATCTGTGTGTTGACACGCCTACTCCTGCTGTCCCATAGTACCAACCACCAATACCACACGAGGCAACAAGCACACACCTGTGAACTGGCAACGGTGCTCATGATCTCTCCCCCTTCTTCCACCATGGTGAGATACATGAGCACCGTTGCCACACGATGGTGAGATACATGAGCACCGTTGCCACACGGTGGTGAGATACATGAGCGCCGTTGCCACCCATCTGTGTGTTGACATGCCGAACCCCTCTCTCCCTCCCACCACATGAACCACTGGTGACACACACTTGTGAACTAGAGCAAGACTGTCTCCCCTCCTTCCTCCACCGTGGTCAGATACATGAGCACCGTCGCCCTGTGCTCGCCCATCTGTGCGCTGACACGCCTACACCCCCTCTTTGCAGCACCAGCAGCATGATACCTGTGCATTGGGAAACACTGTCTCTTACCCTTGTTCAACACTCCTAAGATACATGAGCACTGCAGCCACTCTGTGACGGCCCATTCTTGTGCTGCCTTGCACCGCCTGCTAATGCCACAATCCACGCCACCAGCACACGAGGCACTGAAAAGGCGCCTGAAACGTGCACTGGGAAAGGGGGTCTCCCCAGTGGTCAGATACATGAGCACCGTCGTCACCCGGTGCCCGCCCATCTGTGCGCTGACACGCCTAACCCCCTTTCTTTCCAGCAACACACCTGTGAACTGGGAAACACCGTCTCTCCTCCTTCCTCCACCGTGGTCAAATACATGAGAACTGTTGCCACCCGGTGCCCGCCCATCTGTGTGTTGACTGCATCGAAGAAATAGTCAAAGTGTGCGTCGTACTTCTGCCCTATCTCGTACTTGAGGATTTGAATGGCTTCACCGTGCTCTGATGTGCAAAGGGAGAGAGAGGACGAGAGGGAGAGATATATAAACTTGTTCAGGAACGTGCCTGAGTGGAGGAGGAGAAGGGTGCCTTCAAAGAAAGACGTGCATGAGCTGGTGAGAGGACGGCAGCAAGCGTACCTTTGGGGAGGAAGGTCCAAGCGGCGATGCGCTCCTCTATGCGCTTGACCACATCGTCCTGATACTTGTTGAGAAACGTGCCTGAGCTCGTGCGGATCTCACTCAACACACTCTTGCCCGACTTGTTGTCTGCTACTGATGAGCGCGTCACCTTGTCACGGGCCTGGGAGAGGGGGAGGGTGTGTGAGGGGAGGGAGGAGATCTCACTCAACACACTCTTGCCCCACTCGTTGTCTGCCACCGACGACCGTGTCACCTTGTCACGCGCCTGGTGGGAGGGAGGGAGGAGGAAGGGTGGCAGGTGGGATGTGGAGGGTGCGGGGGGTGTGTTGTCTTGGGAGGGAGGGGCTCGTGCGGATCTCACTCAACACGTTCTTGCCCGACTTGTTGTCTGCTACTGATGACCGTGTCACCTTGTCACGTGCCTGAGAGGGCGTGCGGGGGGTATGGAGGGTGTGGGGATGCGGGAGTTGTGGGGATGCGGGGGATGCGGGGAGAGTATGTGGGGGGTGTGGGGATGCGGGGGGTGTGGGGATGTAGGGGGTGTGGGGATGTAGGGGGTGTGGGGATGCGGGGGGTGTGGGGATGTAGGGGGTGTGGGGAGAGAATGGCGGGAGCTCGTGCAGGTCTGATCTCTCACTCAGCACGCTCTTGCTCGACTCACTAGCTGCCACCAACCACCGTGTTTCCCTTGTCTTGCGCCTGATGGGTGTTGAAGGCTGTGAGGGGTGTTGGGGATGCGGGGGATGCGGGGGGTGTGGGGGTTGTGTGGTGGGTGGGAGGAAGGAGCTCGTGCAGATCGTATCTCACTCAGCGTGAGCTTGCTCGACTGATTGTCTGCCACTCACGACCGTGCCACCTTGTCGCGTGCCTGGGAGAGTTGAGGGGGATGTGGGGAGAGAATGTGGGAGGAAGGAGGAGCTTGTGCGGATTTCATCTCACTCAGCACGCCATTCTTCAACTCATTTTCCGCCACTGTCCACCGTGCCACCTTGTCGCGTGCCTGGGAGGGGGGGGCGAAGGAGGGGGGGGGGGAGGAGGTGGGAGGGGTTGTCACAGACTTGTTTGGGAGGAGCGAGTCGGGAGGAGAAGGAAGAGATGTTGCACGTAATCGAATGAAGGCAGGGGGGGAATGGGGGAAGCAGGGGGGGAAGGCGAGGAGTGTGCGACGGAGAGCAGGGACAGCAGAGACGTGAGAAAAGATGAGGGAAAGGAGGGATGAGAAAGCTAAAGCAGAGAAAGGAAAGGAGAGCAACAGGGTTTTGAGAATCATGGAGGAGTAAACAGAAAGGAGTGCTGAGAAAGAACGAGGAGGGAAAGAACGAGGAGGGAAAGAACGAGGAGGGAAAGAACGAGGAAGGAAAGAGAGGCTCACGAGAGTGATGAGGTGATCGCACTCGTCGTGGGAGAGAAAGCCCGAGTACAGAAAGGCCCTGCATGGGCGGCATTGGACGGAATTGGGCCGCGTTGGGCGGCAACGTACGGCACCGTACGTCATTTATGCCATCCCAAAGAAGTGTTGATCGGACGGAGCGTCAATGTTGATAGCAATGATGCACTGCAAGCGTGTTGTGGTTAGAGAAAATTGGCATGCAGTAGCACACTCTGACTAAATTGGGAGCAGGGAGAAAAAGCAAACAGTGAGACAGAGCTTTTCTAGGAAGCAACTCACCTTGTTCTTCCCTCACTCTTCCTTTCCTTCGCCCCTCACACAACTCACACACCACTTCTTCTCGACTCACATCCCCTGTTTTCACCTGCTTCCCTCTCACCACCCACTCGCCTCTCACCAGCACTCCTGTCCGCTCACCTTACCTCGGCTGCCTCGTAAGGCAAGCGATGCGAGAGGGATCATTGGGATGCCCTCCATCCCTGCCTGCACCCAGAGCGAACTCGCCTCTCTTGCATCGCACCACCCACTTGCATCTCGCCTCTAACCAGCCATCCTGTCTGCTCACCTGGGCTGCCATGACAGGCGAGTGATGCGAGAGGGGTCAATGGGGATGCCTGGTCCTGCTTGAGAGCTCGTCGCGTTCCCTTCCTCATGCTGCTGCTGCTGCAGCTGCTGCTGCTGCTCATCGCCAGAAGCAACGAGTCTGCTTGCCATGGGGTGATGCATGGATGCAGATGGCATGTCACATAGGGATGGCGTGACGAGAGGTGTGGAGTGGTGTGAGTGAGAGAGGGTGGTGAGGAGTGGTGAGGAGTGGTGTGAGGGTGGGGTGGTGGAGTGAGAGGGGAAGGGATACAGCAGCATGGGCATAAGGTGGCACGGATGTGTGGATGTAATGAAACAGGGCAAGCTGTGTGAGGCGCGTAGTGATAGTGCCATGGAGGTGACGTCATCATGATGTCATGGTGATGTCATCGTGATGTCATGATGATGGCATGTCTCTCCCTTGCCAGCATTCACCCATACCACAGGATCTACTCCCTCCCTCCACCTCAACCCCACTTGAAGTCACCCCCCCCCCCCCCCCCCTTCGCCTCTCCATCCCCCTACACTCCCCCGCCTCCCCATCCTCCTCGTCACACGCCCCCCCTGCCTCCACGTTCCACCGCATTTCCCCCATACCGTCAACCTCAATGCTCAGCTCCTCCCGCCTCGCGCACTCGCCCCGCGCAATCTTCCCCCGCCTACCCATCGCCCCGCCTCCCCATCGCCACGCCTCCCCATCGCCACGCCTCCCCATCCCCCCGCCTCCCCATCTTCCCGCTTCCCCTTTCAGAGCTCAGCTTCTCCCGCCCCGCGCACTCGCCCATGGTCTCTAATCCAGCAATCACGGCCCCTCTTCTCGAAGCCACGTTTCTAGCGTCTCAAATGGGGCGCGTTCTGCTGCCTTTTGACACGAATCAGTGCGAACCCTCCCCTTATGTGCGAACCTTCCCCTACGTGCGAACCTTCCCCTTATGTGCGACAGTTTTAGTGTTTCAAGAAGCGCGAACTGCCGCCTCACCGTCACCACACGAAAGCACACGGAATGTCTAGTTTCTAGAGTTTCCAGAATTTCGGGGTGCGTTGAATCGCCGTAATGAACAAAGGCCAGGGCCGTCGAGCATGCACTGCTCTTCCTAAACGAAGTAAACCAAGAAAATTACCATTTGTTACCTCTTCTGCGAACTGAAATCGGACTCGGCGACGGTATGCGACACGGCGAGCGACAGCACGAGGAGCGACGCGACAAGAGGCACAATCGCCTGACAGTGCGAGTCCCGATGAGCCAGATTCCCCGCCATGGCTGAGAATGGGGAGACTAAAACGGAGACATACAATTCCGGGCGCTACATCGAGGGGCTTTCCGGTGCAGGTTCAGCTGCGCGTGGAGGCCGGCCCAGGGGAAAGGAGGAGTTTGGCTGGGCTCATGACAGCTAGTGCGCTATGACTGCTATCCTCGTTATACGGCTATGGATTATTAAAAGAGTCAGGCTGGCATATCGCAATTAAAACTTCTGAGATGGGTAGTTGTTGTACAAGCAGCAAATGCAAATGAACAGAATGACTCTTTCTGGATACCATCTCATGTTATCTCAGTAATGGGTCTGTATTACGAGTGCAATCGAACGAGCTAGCGAGGATTGCATAGAGGGACAAAATATTGACAGTGAATAACGAAATATGCAACGTTAACGCGATGTTACGAGCAATGCTGGCAAGGAGGCCGACTCGGCCTGGTACAAGGTTTGGTAGATATATTGCACTGCGTGCGTCAGCACGCAGTGCAATGAGTCAGCGGGCAAGGAAAAAAATAAAACCCACTCGGAAGGCATGCCATTCGGGAGGCATCAACCCTAAAATTTTAGGGTTGAGGCTCCCGAATGGCATGGAGTCCGAATGGGTTTTAGTTTTTTCATGCCAGCGGTCAGCATGCTGACTCACTCGGTAGCGTCGTCTAGCGGAACGGTAGCGCTACCGAGCGCTACCGACGCTACCAAGTGTAATATATTGACAAAAGCAGCGCGTGCGAATGTGAGAGAACCAGGGCCTCAGAAGTCAGCGAAAAAAAGCTGATTTAGGGTCTGGACGCTGATTTCCCAGACATGTGGGCGACGTGTTGGCTGATAATTCAGTTTTTTTTGTAATGTTTTGGCTGATTGTTCAGGTTTTTTTTTTAATGTTTTGGCTGATTTTCCAGCGTTTTTTTACAAGTGTTCGCTGATTGATCAGACTTGTAACGAGAGTGTAGGCTGAAGTCACGCTATTACAGATTCGTGCCGGAGCCGTGAGTTTCGGCTGTCCAGGTACATCCACCGGCAATCACGCAAAATTTGCCATGTACAGCGCCGATGAGGGAGCCGACAATGAGTCAGCAATGAAGCTGGCCAAGAATGCATGTCTTCATGGGCCGACAAAGCAAATCAGGCCCAAGTGGCACTGGGTGAGGAGGCTCCTGGACAAGGAAGTGCGGTTGGAGATAGTGAAGACCCAACATCAGGCGGCAGACCTTCTCACCAAGCGCCTGGCTGAAAATGAGCATTGGAACGGGATGAAGCTTGCTGGAATGAGTGTGCATTGAGGGTGCATGCTTGAGCTATGGCATGTGGGATGATGGTAGGCAGCCAGAGGGGGAGTTTGTTATGTGATGCTATCATTTGCATTCACGTCTGTCTGCCTCACATCACATGTTCGTGCGTTGCATGGGTGGTGTGTGAAAGAATCTGTGTTTGGTGTGGTTTGGATTTTCTGAGTGTGTGTGAATGCTATTTGGCTTGAGCAGATATCTGATGTGACTCCCCTGTTTGAGAGCTTCCCGACGAATCAAGAATCGTCGCGATCGGAGCAAGAACGAGAAATGTATGATCGTTTGTAGTTATGGTTGTGGTGCGGTGACTATGGGAATTTGTGGAGTGACTCCATATGTGGTATAGACTATTTGGGGTTGCGAAATTCGTCCCCACCACTGTAGATGATGCCAGGTGGTTGGGAGAAGCCAAACCAGGTTGGCAAGTGTGGCCAAGTTGGGTGAGGTGGATGGCATGGGTTGGGAAAGTGACAAATGTCAAAGTTGGGGTGCCTATAGAGAGGGGAATTGTGTGGTATGGGGTTTCCTTGGTTGGGGACTCCCTAGGGACCTTCCCTCTCGTCCTCCTCATCCCCTTCTACCTGGTTCTTGCCACTCTAACTCTCTTGTGTGAACTTGTGAGATAATTGTGATTGAGTTAAGTTTCTATGGCAGCATACCCCCTAGTGCGCTGAAATTCATAACTCGAGTTATACTCCATATTTTGATACGATTCAAATTGGGAAAAATAGCCACGGTTAAGGGCTACATTATACTCGAGTTTGAGAAAATTCTAACAGTGGGAGATGAGCTGAGATATGAGCTGGTCCAGCTCTACCAAAGCATTGTGGGGTCTCTCATGTATGCAAGCATGACCACACAGCCCCAAGGTGTCACAGCTGTCCAAGGTGGTGTCTTGTCCCAAGGCATTTCCCCTACAGGCTGCTAAGAGAGTGCTAAGGTACCTGAAAGGTTGTGTCAAGTCAGGCAACTTCTACCCTGCACACGGCAAGCCTCAAGTTGAGTTGGTGGGCTTCAGTGATGCTGACTATGCTGGAGATTCCGTTGATCGCAACAGTCACACCGGCTATGTCTATTGCCTTAATGGTGCAGCCATCTCTTGGCAGAGCAAGAGGCAGCCGGTGGTTACATTGTCCACAACTGAGAGTGAGTACATCAGTATATGTCAGTGCATTCAGGAAGGTGTGTGGCTGAAGCATTTGTTTGGGGAGTTTGGGCATGAGTTTGCTGGTGGTGTGCCTGTGTTTGTGGACTACCATTCTGTCATTGCCCTTGCACAGAATGCATGCTTGCATGGCCGCACCAAGCACATGCAGGTTCGGTGGTATTTCATTAGGGAGATGGTGGCAAGCGGCGAGGTGATCCTCTGGTGGTTCCCAACCAACCGTCAAGTAGCAGACATACTCACCAAACCCCTTCCTTTTGAGCGGCACGGCGTTCACATGTCCTTGATGGGGATGCAGCCCCATGTTGGCATGGTGCTTGAGCAAGATGTGGGAGGGTTGGTGCTTCTCTGCCTTGACGATATCATGCTGTGGATGGCGCCCCTCCCTAGGCAAGGGGGAGTGGAGTGAAGGATTTTGCCCAGTGGTGTTCAGCCACCTCCAGCACGAGCAAGGAGGAGTGTTGATTGTATCAGAGGCACTGGTGATCCCCGATTGATCCTAGAGAAGGGTTACAAGCTCGTTGTCCTGGGGGGTTATGGGCGCACTGACCCGCTACTGAACAAGCCCTTTTATCCCAAATGGTCTAGTGGTTGGGATTCTGACATGGTATCAGAGCGAAGGTCTCCGGTTCAAATCCCAGTGTGTGCACTTCGGGCATCCCAGTGCGGGGGGGGTATCAGAGGTGCACTGGTGATCCCCGATTGTTCCTAGGGAAGGGTTACAAGCTCGTTATCCTGGAGGGTTATGAGGGCACTGACCCGCTACTGAACAAGCCCTTTTATCCCAATGGTCTAGTGGTTGGGATTTTGACAGATTGTGTAGGTGGTTGTGGTATTTTGCTCTAGCTGGTTGTGGGCTAACGGTTTGGGCAAAATATGATTGCTAGAGTTGTTACAGGCTGGATTTGATCTCGCACCAAACAAGCACCAACAAACATTTGCTACCCACTACAATACCTTTAATGTTGCTAGTTTGGCATTTTGGGTTCTTCGGGATTGGTGTATGGCGAGGGTTGGGATAGTAGGGTTTGTCAAACTCGTCGCTTTTCAGATCTCAGCTCTAGCTCAACACATTCCTATATCTAATCCATGGCTGCCAAGTAATTCTGCCAGGACACCCCGTCGCACTTAAATCGCGATAGCGATCGGCCTACATCTTGGTTGAAGACGAACGTTACCGTTCTGGAAAGTAGATATTAAGACCTTTCCAACGCATACCTGCTCATAGTTTAAGGTTTCGTGAGCTGCACGCAATGTTCCGTCGAAGTCGGCGGACTTAATCTCTTGTACGCTCTCGAGATTCGCGTGCTTTCCATCAGTAAATGCTTTGATCTGCAATGCCGAGAAATGACCATGGTCGTTCGGCAACTAGTCCTACTCGACACGAAGAAACTTTGACCGCCTATTTTGCCAAAACTCCGCCCGCGATATTGGGGACCCTTTGTCAAGATGATAACCCTGGTGACGGCGAAACTCCTGCATTTCGACGACTAGCGTGTGCACGATGCGTTCCACATCAGCCTCCTCCGACCTTTTGTTCCGCCACGACGATCAATCTCCCACCAGAACGTTGCCCAAACAGCACGGCATGTACCCAAACCGATGCTCGACCTGTTGAAAGGCTTGGGGAATAACGTACGGATATTACGCAAGTTTGTGCCACGTAAATTTTCTAATCCGATAATCTGACTGCACCGGTGAGCACGACACTTGGGTGCTGCGCTTCTCACTTGAAGGGCCCAAAATTGGTTTTTTGCCACATTGGTAGATCAGGGTGCGAGCTAGGCCTACCGTGACTGGTAGAGTAAAAAACAATTAGCTTGAATTTCAGGGAAAACTTTTGTTTGGTCAGTCGTTTCGGTTCAAGGTTAAAAAATAAATGCACACTATCTCTTATCCTGATTGCGAGGTGAATTTCTTCCACTCGAAGTGTCTCTGTTAGTCAGCATTGGAACCTTGAATCGGAAGGCCTTTGGATTGAACCCCCACATCAGAAAATAGTCGTAACGCAGAAGTACGCGTTTCGGCGAAACTCTCACGTGAATCCTTAGGAACACTAATTTAAGAAAAAACACTTTTCCTTAACCGGGTTTACTACTTCGCGTACAACCCCTACTTTTGAAAGTGCACACTCGGCCGGTTTCATTGACAACAAAACACCCCCGCGTCAACTTCAATTTCCCTTTGCCCAAGATGCACCCAACTTCATATTCCTAAGGTTACCGCCTAGCTAGGTAGGCCCATTATGTTGGGAATAAAGGGTAGACCCGTTATGTTTCCATTAACTCCGATCCTACAACAAACAATACAGTGATCATACCCTAGCAAGCGTAAGCATGCAGGTATATATATAGATCACAGTACAAGCAAAGTCACACAGTGAGCAAATGAGGCAAAGTAGGCACAAGGCCTAACACAGTAGAGAAGCGCTGATGATAACCAGGCGGAAGTGCCTTGGTGAATATATCAGCAGTGTTGGCCCTAGTGGCCACGTACGCAAGACGAAACTGGCCACGCAGCTGCAACTCTCAAGCAAGGAAGTATCGCAGAGCGATGTGCTTCGTTCTGTGCTCCAGTCTGTGCTCTTGACACAAGGAAATCATGGCCTTGTTGTTGACGTACAAAACTGGAGGCGAACGAGGCTGCTCTCCCAAGTCAGTCAGCAGGTAGGTGAGCCAGCGTAGCTCCTGTGCAGCCATGGCCCCTGCGTAGATCTCAGCCTCATAACTGGAGCTGAGAACCGAAGACGAGCGGGTAGACCGCCAGGAAACAGAGCCGGAACCAAGGCTTAAGGTGTAACCCTGTAACGACCGCTGCGTAGCCGAGTCGTGAACCCAAGAAGCGTCTGCGTGACCAGTGAGGACAACTGGACCCCGTCCTCCAAGCACGAGCCCCATGCCCGATGTACTGCACAAGTAACGCAGTACCCTCTTTGCAGCATCCCTGTGCACCTTTCGATGCCTACCAGGAGCCACATAGTGAGCCAGAAGGCTGAGAGGGTACACGAGGTCAGGTCGTGTGCATGTCATCAGGTACATGAGGCAACCCACAAGCTCTGGGTACGGACCACTCGGCTCTCCGGACTCGTCCGAAGGTGGAGCTGAGAGCGAGTGGCCGGTAGACAGAGGAGTGGGCTGTGGCGAGGAGAACTGGAAGCCGAAGCGCTGAAGGACCTGGTGCACCATGTGTGACTGAGTCAGTGTGATGGTGCGCCGTGCTCTGTCCCAGGTGATCTGCAAGCAAAGATAGCTACGCAGCTCACCCAGGTCAGTGCACGAGTGTCTCTTCTGCAGCTCCGACTTCACGAGGGTCAGTGCCTCAGTATCAGCAGTGGCAAAGACGACGTCGTCGACGTAGACGAGGACGTAGAACAGCAGCAGCAAGGTGTTGGTGCGTAGAAACAGCGACGGATCAGCAGTCGAAGGAGCAAACCCAAGAGCCGCAAGTGTAGTCCTCAGCGTGTCGTGCCACTCGCGAGGCGCCTGGCGGAGAGTGTAGACTAGCCACGGGAGGCTCCATTGGGTACCTGCAGGAAAGACCCAGTGAAGCCAGGTGGGCGGCGCAGCCAGATCTCCTCGTGGAGGCTGCCCTGCAAGAAAGCTGTACTGAAGTCCAGAGAGTGCAGCTCAAAGTCACGCTGAGCAGCGACGTGCAGCAACACCCAAAGAGTGGTCATCTTTGGGGTGGGGGAGAAGGTCTAGAAGTAGTCAACCCCCTGTCGCTGACTGAAGCCTCGAGCAATGTAACGCGCCTTGAAGGCAGGCGGAGAACCCGGCGGCCGCTTCACCCTGAAAATCCACATGCCATCGACTATGTTCGCCCGAGATGGGGGGACTGTGTTGACGTAGGTGCCTGTGGACTTCTAGGATGCCATCTCGGCATCCATGGCTGCCTGCCACTGAGAGGAGTAGGGACCCGTAATCGCCTCTACGTAAGAGCGCGGGGTCGGGATGTCTGGTGCATCCGGGTCTCCCTCAGGGGCAAGCAGCATGGAAGCGAAACGAGGTACAGCAGCTGCAAGACACTCAAAGTCCTCCTGCTTGTCCTCCAGGACGTCCGTGCCAAGAGCACACTCACCCCGGACGGACGGAGGACTGGCACACGCAGACTCAGCAACAAGAGCAGTGGCGTACTCTAGACGAAAGGCAGCACCAGGGTCAACAGCTCTAGCTCCTCCACCTCCAGCGCCTCCAGTGCCAGTGCCTCCAGCTCCAGCTCCTCCAACCCCAGCAGCTCCAGGCTCCGTAGGGTCTCCAGCTCCAGCTCCCCCAACACCACTAGTCCCGGCAGCTCCACTACCCCTGGTATGAGCACCTTCAGGACCAGCAGCTGCAGAACCTCCGGTACCACCAGCTCCGACAGTAACTCCAGCTCTAGTGTCTCCAGTGGCAAAGTCTCCAGCTCCGGCAGCTCCAGTCCGAAGGTGGGTGCACTGGGCAAACCATTCGCGCAGCTGCTGCGGGGAGAGAGGCGCCGGCCAGGGAGACACTTGTGGCGAAACACCCACAGGACCTTCAGAAGAAGCAGTACCACTCGGCTCAGCACCCCCAGACTCCGCACCCTCAGACGCAGCACCCCCAGGCTCCATACCCTCAGGCTCAGCACCCCCAGGCTCCGCACCCCCAGGCTCAGCCACCCCAGACCCGGCACCCTCAGACTCAGCACCCCCAGGCTCCGCACCCTCAGGCTCAGCACCCCTAGGCTCCACACCCTCAGGCTCAGCACCCCCTGACTCCGCACCCCCAGGCTCAGCACCCCCTGACTCCGCACCCCCAGGCTCAGCACCCCCAGACCCGGCACCCTCTGACTCAGCACCCCCAGGCTCCGCACCCCCAGACGCAGCACCCCTAGACGCAGCACTTGGAGTAGCACATGAGCCAACAGCTACCTCAACAGGCGCAGTACCAGGGAGAGGGTCTACCTGAGACACACCTGAGGGAGCAGGACCCTGGGGGGGGAGGGGGTCTACTAGAGGGGGACCTGGAGCAAGGAAGAGTGACGGGAGTGGGGGAGGAGCAGAGCGGTAGGGGAAGAGATGGTAGAAGGGAACCGACTTGTCAAACGTGACATCCTGAGAGGGGAAGACACGGCACGAGGTGGGGTGGTAAAACTGCCAGCCAGGCGTGTCAGGGGAAAAGCCAAGGAAGACGCAGGGAATATTGCGGGCAGAGAGCTTGTCCGTGGACGTATCGCGAACAAAGGCACGAGAACCCCAGACCCGGAACACCGACGCATCGCCAACCTTCCCCGTCCAACGCAGGGTAGGCGAGGTCTCTGGCAAGGAGACACGGGGCCAAAGGTTGAGCTGATGCGCAGTGTACCGGACCGCAAACGGCCACAAAATATGGGGAGCAGCCGCATGGATCATGGAGGTATGAGCGACCTCCATGACTAAGCCAATGCGGCGCTCAGCAATCCTATTTTGCTGAGGAGAGGCCGGAAGCGTGAACGAATAGAGAATGCCCTCCCCACGACAAAACTTCCGCAAGAGGTCGGAGGAGAACTCACCACCTCTGTCAGAGTGCAATCGCAGGACACAAAGGTCAGTACAGAACCGCTCGCAGAGCTGGAGATGCACTGCGCGGATCCAAGGGATCAAGACATCAACGACCTTTCCCTTGCAACGCAAGGGGAAGACCGTGGTGTATCGTGTGTAGTCCTCAACAACCAGCAGAAAGTAGCGCTCGCGGCCCTGTCCACTGACGCGGGCTGGGCCTGACACGTCCATGTGGAGAGTCTGCAGGGGAGCAGTCGTCGGGGGAAACGAGGAGGAGTGAGGAGCGGTGCGCTGCCGCCACTCAACACGAGGAAGGCAAGGCGGGGCAGGCGAGGATGGGAGGGGAGGAAGAGACCTGGGAAGACCTGAGACAAGGAGGCGGGAGTGCATGCCACGAAGGCGTGACAGGGAGGGGTGACCCAGGCGGCGGTGCCACAGAAAGGTCTGGTGCGTCAGGAGGCGACACGAGCAAGGGGGTGCTACCTAACCTGACGCTGACACCTGGGCAGACGCAGCTATGTGAGGAGGCTCGGTAGCCAGTGTGTACAGACTCGACCCTGGCCGACAAGTGAACGTGGCCAGGTGACGGACCGTCCGTGTATACGTGCAGATCGACACACGCTGATCCCCGGGAGTGGTGTTAGTGACCATCGCATCCTGGAGGGCAGCGGTACTCACCAAGTTTGTAGAGAACGAGGGGAGGTGAAGACCTGACAGTGAGCCGGACGGAACCGCCGGACATGGGAGGACAGTAGAGGAACGGGCGAGGACTGGGCCCCCGGAGGGGTCAGCCAGCCTGACCGGTATTGGTGCAGAGAGAGGAGTGAGGGTGGTGCTGTCGCGAAAGAAACATCGTGAGGCACCTGAATCAAGTGTGAAGGTGTGCAAGGCCTTAGCAGACGCAGTACCAGGGAGAACAGACTCACTAGCACCTAGAGCAGCAGCTTCTATACCTGGGTCAATCGGCACACACAAGTAACAGTCACCCGCAGTACTAACAGACAAAGCATATATAGCAGCAATGATAGCATCATAGTCTAGGTCAAAGATAGCAACTCCAGACCTAAGCAGCTCTGCCCACTGGGGGCGCTCGGCCTCGTCACCAAACTCTGCGCGCCAAGCGTTGACGAGGTGGGAGAAGCAGCGGTGCTGAGTGTGGAGCTTCCCGCATGTCTGACCAGCATGGTCACCCGTGCGAATGACATATGGGCAGCTCACACTACCCTAAGATGCCCCACGCTGAGCAGATCACTCACGAAGCTGCTGGGGCAACGGGGTCTCACTCCGATGCTGCTGTTGCAACCTCTGGCCTCCTCCAGAACCTCCACGCGGAGCTCCAGTCCGACCGCCACCACCCCCACCGCTGCCACTACCGCCACTCCCACCGCTGCCTCCACCGCCGCCACCAAAGCCCCCACTCTTGCCACCACCCCCACCACCGCCACCACCTCCACTGACCCCACCACCTTCACTGCTGCCCCCACCACCACCCCTGCTGCCACCGCCACCACCCCTTCCACCTTTGCCCTTGCTGCTGCGGCGCTTCGCACTAGCAGTAGCGGCCCCGACATCCACAGCACCAGGGACGTCAGCAGCAGCAGCAGAGGCGTAGGAGGGAGCAAGGGGGGAGGGGGAGCACCCCTCAAAGAAGGGCGTGCGTGGAGTGCCACGAGCAGCACCCATAGCGACTACACTAGTCTCGGCTGCAAGGAGGTGCTGCTCGAGTAGGTCAACAGTGAGGGCTGTGGGGTCAAGGGCAAGAAAGTGGTCCCTGACAGCGCGAAGAGAGTCAGGGAGGCGAGTGACTATGAAGTAAAGAGTGATGTACATCGGGGGTGGGTTCTTGGCAAGGAACTCTGCCGGGAGGGCAGCGCGGTAGCGAGCGTCGCTAGTGCAAAGGTGGGAAACCAGGTCCTCTACTGTGGCAAAGGCGGACAGCTCGGGGAACAGGTAGGGTAGTAGGAGGCGGCCCAGAGCAGCAGTGGCAAGCGAGGAGTAGCGAGCAACGACAGCGTCGTACAGTGCATGTGCTGTCCTGTGCTGTCCGAAGTGAGCGCATTCGGCCAACGGCAGGTGGTTGCGAATGGCTAAGTGGGCAGCAGCGTCGCGAGTAAGCCACTGTGAGCGGGTCGTAATGCCAGCTGTGGCGGAAGGGGCGGGAGCAGCGCCAGACGTGTGGTCAGACAACGAAACACTGTCCCTAGAGTCGCTCAGTAGGTACAGCTGCAGGTCATCGAGCCACGTGTCAAACTCTAAGGGGCGTCCCTCATGATCGAGCGCTAGCACACGGAGAGAAGCCATAGTGGCGCAGCACGCAGAGCGAGGAGAAGCAGAGCAGTGTAGAGCACAGGGCAGGCAGCAGCAAACGGGCAGTGAGAGGGCTGCAAGGGGCGGCTAGCAGAGGGGCAGGGGCAGCGAGTGGGCCACCAGGGGCGGCACGCGGGGCTGCAATGGCGGCTCGCAGGCTGCAGGGTCGAGGGGCAGGCCGGAAGGGGCGGCTCGCAGGGCCTGGGGTCGACTGGCGCGGGCCTAGGGGCGACACGCGCGGGCCTAGGGTCGACGGGCGATGTGCCGGGGCGTAGGGGCGTCGCTCGCGGACGTAGGGGTCGGGCGACGGGCCGGGCTAGGGTCGACGGGCCTACGGGCGACGGGCCGGGGGGCGACGGGCTGAGGGGCGACGGGCCTAGGGGCGACGGGCCGGGCTAGGGTCAACGGGCCTAGGGGCCGGGCTAGGGGCAACGGGCCGGCCTAGAGGCAACGAGCCAGGGCGACGGGCCTAGGGGCAACCGGCCGGTCTAGGGGTGGCTAGTGGGGCAGCGCAGTGGTGGGCCCAAGGAAAAAAAAGCGGTCCTAGTGAAGGACCTGCTCTGAAACCATGTTAGAAGAATGAACGAGGAATGGATGAACTATGACACAGTTGGGTACAAGTACTAACCCTAACTAGGTTGTACCCCTTATGGGCTACCCCACTATAGCCTACACAATTGTAAGCAATATAACATTTTGAAAAAAATATCCTCTGTAACTTAGACTCTCATCAAGTTTGACTATCCTAGTCAAGTACAAGACCCTAGTGCAAGTCGTTCCTAGTGCAGGATGCTATAAGGCCCTCCCCAAATCTCTAAGAGAGATGCAAAGACAGGAAAAACAGTTAAAGGGAGGAGGCTTCTAAGCAAATGGCTGCAGTGCAAGTTACAAAACTGGCAATCTCAATGCCAACACTGCACAGGGTATCAACAAGAAACATAACATTGTTATTTACGATGAGGAATCAAGACGTCGATCTTCAATAGCAGCTGCACAAACACCACCAAAGACAGAGTCTGATGGGTCTTCATTCTATGCACTTGATTGATATCAACAGCAACAACACTTCAAAGAAGAGCAAGCAGCAAGTCAATCAAAATTTCACATTCCAAGTATCAAGAAATCAAGGAGACCAACAATACTATTGTGATTTATGTGACTAGAAAGGTCATTCTACCGAATGGTGCTTCCTAAGGGAATTACATATGGAGATACAGCACTTTCAGATATCTTGGCAAACGCAGCTGAAAACCGCATCTGCACAAGCAATCGGCAACAGCAACAGCAACAACAGCATACGAGCAGCTTCATCTCAACTCAGCCAAAATCCAATATATGGAAAATCAACATGCATCAACGATTTGGATTCCAAGTTATGGTACCCGGACAGCTACTGTACGCACCACATGGTTTCTTCATACAACCCTTTCATTTACAACAAACAAGAGCTCCAACAGCCTTGGCCAATCACAGCAGCAAACGGACAAGTCAAGACAACAAATTATATGGGCAGCATCCAGCTCCAATTATTGGATACATACTTGTGCCTTCAACCTTCAGCAGCATCCAGCATCCAGCATCCAGCAAACGGACAAGTCACGGTGTCATTTCTGCCTTCAACCTTCAGAAGCAGTGCAGCAGATCTCCGTGTAGTGGAAAACTTCATCACTATTCTTCGAGTTCTCCCTGGAAAAAAAAGTACAGAGGAGGACATTATCAGCAATTGTCTGGATGATTTACAACCTGCAGAAGTCATCACCCGCTTCTCAGCATCAACGGGCATCATTAGAGAAAAAATTTATTTTACATAATTCATTACTTACCTCTTCTATTTCTTCAGGAGCGAAGAAGTTAAATCCAAAACAATATGCAACAGCTGACTATCCTACCAACTTCAAAGATCAGTCAAAAACAATGGAGCAAGAAAGGAAACAACCCCTCCGTCTTGTTCCCCGAGAGACCTCTCCGACAGAGAAGTTATCAATCGCCAAAGACCGTCGATCTCGACAACCGATTCTCCACCGCCAGATCTTCGGCTTGACAACCATGAATCCGCCACAGTTTTCAAACCGAATCCAGGCAGCGTCAAAAGGTCTTCACTACTAGTTCAAGATTTACTACATTTTGAACGACTTCCTTTTTACCGCACAGATCGTCTTCATTTTTACGACAAACGCTGCGATCGTCAATTACTTGACACTTCATAAATTTTGCCTTCGACCAGCCAGCACAGCACATTACTATATTTTTTCTTTTAGCCCCTTTGCCCGTCGCCTTTTACTAGTGACGGGTTTTCCACACTCACGTTTTTTCGTGGTGACAAAGTTAATCCGCGCTGTGCTTTCTTCACCAGCGCAACGCCAAATTTGATCCACAGCTTACGAGTTTCGCCGACGACTCCATCAAAGATATATTGTGCAGCTACAGTTACTAAATGTTCAATATATGATTTCTATCGATTTCGATAGCTTCGCATCTGTTAGTTTTAACTGCACGCGGCACATTCGACAAAAAATCAATTGGCAACGACAAAAATTGAGTCAGATCTCAAAACAAGCAAAACAAGCCGCATAGGCTAACAAGATATTATGATAATATAGCAAGCAAGGGAAACAACAATTACATGACCAGTCAAGAAAAGCAACCAAACAAAGCTCAGGGTGGATCACAAAGTCACCACACAGTCCGAGCACAAGCAAACCACAGCAGCCGTCCAGTGCACAGGACGGTGTCTCCTAGTCGCAACAAAGCGAGAGAGACAGCTGAGGGGAAAGGCAAGGTCTGGACGAGTACAATTCATTAGGTACATGAGGCAGCCCACAAGCTCTGAGAGTGTAATGGCACGAGAGTGTAATGGCGCGAGCAGCTCTGTCCCTGGTGATCTGCAAGCCAAGGTAGCAATGCAGCTCACCCAGATCAGTGCACGTGTGTCTCTTCTGCAGTTTGGACATCACCCTAGCCAGAGGAACCTTGTCTGCTGTAGCGAAGACCAATTTGTCGACGTAGACAAGGACAAAGAAAGGATTTGAGCCTTTGCGAATAAACAACGACGGGTCAGTGGACGAAGGGCAGAAACCGAGGTCAGCCATAGTGGTGCGTAATGTGTCGTGTCACTCACGGGGCGTCTAGCGGAGACCGTAGACTGTTCGTCTCAGGCTCCACTGGGTCCCAGGAAGGAAATTTCTAGTGAAGCTAGGACGACGCCGGCAGATCTCCTCGTGAAGGCGGCCCAGGAGAAAGGCAGTGGAGAAGTCGATGGAGTGCAGCTCGTAGTTTCGGTGTGCTGCTACGTGAAGTAACACCCAAAGAAAGTCATCTTCGGGGTCAGGGTGAAGGTTTGAAAGAAGTCAAATCCCTCACGCTGACTGAAGCCCCTAGCCGCGTAGCACGCCTTGAAGATAGACGGTGATCCAGGCGGCTGCTTCACCTTGAAGATCCACATGCCATCAACTACATCCCGCTCGGGTCCAAGTCAAGGGGCTGGGCCCCAGACGTCCAAGTGGAGGGTCTGGAAGGGAGCTGTGGCCGGACAAAGAAAGGAGGACTGAGGATTTGCGCGGAGCCGATCCTCGACGCAAGGAGTGCATGACGGTGCAGGCGAGGAAGGGAGCGACGCAAAGATGCGTGGGAGACTTGAGACAAGACGCTGACTAGTTATGCTGCAGAGGCGGGGGAGGGATAGGTGGCCAAGATGGGGGTGCCACAAAACTGTCGGGTGGGTGAGGGACCGTCAGGAGCAAGACACAGCGACGTGACCTAAGACAGCTACCTGAGGGGACGCACCTATCTATGGGGGTGGACTGCGCAGGACGAAGAGCCCTGAGTGGGGCTCTCTGGTAAACGTGGCAAGAACTGCTCCGGTAGAAGCGTCCGCAGAGATCGCAGTTCTCCCGTGCGCAAGAAAAGTGACTGTGATCCCACGGTCCTTAAGGTATCCAACACCCACCAAGTTCCAAGAGAACGAAGGGATATAAAGACAAGCGGGGGAAACAGAGGGGACAGTCGAGCACGGGAGGGTGGTAGAACTGCGAGCAATGGCAGGTCCTGAAGTAGGATCAGCCAAGACAACTGGGACTGGAGAAACAAGAGGTGTGGCAGTGGTGTGGTCGCGGAAGAAGCACTGACGCGCCAGAGTCTAGTGTGAAGGAGAGTGACGCGTCAGCAGTCGTCACAGCTACACCAGTAACTACACAAGCACCTACACTAGAAGCACAAGCACCTGCACTAACAACAGGCAAAGGTCCTAAGCTGGGTACTCGCAAGTCAAGAGATCCATACATGATAGAATAAGCAGCATTCTTATCCATATCAAACACACGCCAACCGATACGAGACAGACCGGGCCAGATCGGGGGAGCAGAGTCAGGCCCAAAGCGCTCATGGTAATGGTCGTCGAGGTGGCTATAGCAGCGTAGTGCAAAGTGGTCAGGACGCGAGCAAGTAGTGCTAGCACGAGGGCCAGTCAGGAGCTGGTATTTGCAGGGTCTAATGTCGCGGCCACCACGACTACCCCTCAAGCCGTCTAGGCAGACGTTCCCCAGACCACGAGGCCCCCACTGTTGCAGAGGGTGCCACTGCTGCGGAGAGCGCCATGGCTTCTGAGGTGCCCACTACTGGAACTGCTGATTTCCCTGCCGCTGTAAGACCCTAGCGGATGCCATGGTAAAAGGCTAGTTGGGCAACAGATGCGAGGAACTGCTAGAGCAGGAGTGGCTAAAGTTAGGAACTTTCTGGAGGGAGGAACGGCAGGAGCTAAGAGCGGCCGGAGCACGAATTGACAAGGAACAGCAGGCTAGGGCTAAAAGTGGCTGGAGTTAGGAGCTGCTGGATCAGCAGTGGCTGAACCTAGGACCGGCTGGAGGTAGGAACAGCTAGGACCGCTAGGCGTGGAACAGCTTGCACGAGGAGCGCCTGGAACGAGGAGTGACATGGGACACCAAGCTAGAGCTAGAGATGGCTGGAGCTAGAACGGCTGGAGCTGTAACGGCTGGAGCCCGAGTGGCTGGAGTTAGAGGCGGCTAGAGCGAGGCACGGCTGAACCTAGGCACGGCTGGAGATAGAAGATGCTGGAGTGAGGGGCGAACGGGGCTAGGAATACCAGTAACGTCGGGGTACTAACCCTTATCTGCGCTAGTAGAAGAAACTGCGGCTGCCAGCCGCCGCTAGAGATGCCTATGGAAGTAGGCGTGTTGGAGACAACGAGCACGGCTGGTTGCTGCAAGGGCGGGGCGTAGGTAGGTAAGGCGTAGGTGTGTGCTGTCGAAGTGGCAGCTGTGGTGGGCTGTGGCGGCTAGGAAGGCATGTGGGCGGCTGGGAAGGGTTGAAGGCGGCTGGGAAGGGCTGTGGGCGGCCGGGAAGGGCTGTGGGCGGCTGTGAAGGGCTGTGGGGCGGGCTGCTGCAGGTGCACGAGGTGCAGCTTAGGGCTAGTGCTTTGGGGCAGGGGCGTGTGTTGCTCTGTTGGGTGGCACGCGCTGCTCTGCTGGGGAGCGCTCTGCTCTGCAGGGTGGCGCGCTGCTGTGCAGGGGCGCGCGCTGCTCTGCTAGGTGGCACGCGATGCTGTGTAGGGGCGCGAGCTGCTCTGCAGGGGCGCGAGCTGCTCTGCTGGGTGGGGCATGCTGCTCTGCTTGGTGGCACGCTGCTCTGCAGGGGCGTGCGCTGCTTTGCAGGGGTGCGGGCTGCTCTGTTGGGTGGCGCGGGCTGCACTACTGGGTGGCGCGCGGTGCTCTGTTGGGGCGCGCGCTGCTCTGCAGGGTGGCGCGCGCTGCTCTGCTAGGTGGCGCAACCTGCTCTGCTCGGGCGTGCGCTGCTCAGCAGGGTGGTGTGCACTGTTCTGCTGGGGCGCACGCTGCTCTGCAGGGGCGTGTGCTACTCTACAGGGGCGCTCTCTGCGTTGGGTGGCACGCGCTGCTTTGCTAGGGCGTGTGCCACTCTGGCAAAGGTGCGTGCGGGTCAGCACATGGGAGGGAGGGCGCGCTGCTTAAATAGGGTATGACTACAGTGCGGCGAAGCGGTGCGGGCTAGGCAAGGCAACGGAGGACGGGCGAGCTAGGCTAAGCTAGGAGCATATTGTGAAGATAGTAATGGTGGAATGAAAGACTAGAATGAAGCAGTACAAGGAAACATATAGCAAACCCAAAATGGGGTTGTACCCTCTAGTGCATAACTCACAGTAACACCTAGACTAGACTAATAAGCTATAACAGCAACACAGGGTCCGAAAAACCTGTAAGTGTAACTCGCTACTTCCCTCCAAGGACAAGTCCCATGCCTGATGTACTCGCCACATACTTCGCCACCCTCTTAGCAGCATACCAGTAAGATGGTCAGTGTCCCCCTGGCAAAACAGAACGCGCAATGACGCTAAGAGGGTAAGATAGGTCTGGGCGAGTACAGGTCATCAGGTACATGAGACAACCCACCAACATAGGATATGGACCGCTGGACTCAAATGGCTCGTCCAAAGTTGAAGCCGTGAGCCCATTATCCACAGCAAGAGGGGTGAGCTGTACCTTGGGGAACGGGAAGCGTAACCGCGAGAGAATCTGCTCGACCATATGCGACTGCGTCAGCGTAATGGTGCGAGCAGCCCTGTCCCTAGTGATCTGCAGGCCAAGGTAGCGTTGCAGCTCACCAAGGTCAGTGCAAGTGTCTCTCCTCTGTAGTTCCTCCTTCACGGAGGCCAGTGTGCGTTGGTTGGGAGTGGCGAAGACCAGGCCATCAACGTAGACCAGAACAAAGAACGGGGTCGAGCCAGGGCGGTCGAACAGCGACGGGCCGGCAGACGACGGAAAGAAGTCAAGCGCTGCAAGAGTCGTACGTAGCATGTCGTGCCACTCACCGGGAGCCTGGCGCAGGCCGTGGACCGGTTGACGCAGCTGCCACTTCTTCCCAGGAGGACGACGCAGCCAGATCTGCTTGTGCAGTCTCCCCTGAAGGAACGTAGTGGAGAAAGTCCAAGGAGTGCAACTCGTAGTCGCGCTGTGCTGCAATATGCAGCAACACCCAAAGAGTGGTCATCTTTGGGGTGGGAGCAAAGGTGTGGAAGAAGTCTACCCCCACTCGCTGACTGAAGCCTCTCGCCACATGGCGTGCCTTGAACACCGGTGGTGCTCTAGGCGGCCTCTTCACCTTGTAGAGCCATATGCCATTGACGACGTTCGGCCCAAGAGGTGGGACGGCGTTGGTGTAGGTGCCTGTGGACCTATTAGATGCAATCTCTGCCTCGTACGAAGCCGAGGGTCCCAAGACCGCCTCAACGTGAGTGCGAGGGATTGGGATGTGAAGGGCGTCTGGATCCCCCACAGGGGCAAGCAGCATGGCACAGAGATGAGGAACAGTGGTTGCGAGGAAACCAAGCTCGAACTGCCTGTCCTCGAGGACCTTTGGGGGAAAAACATGAACACCCCCAGTGGACGGAGAATGAGCAGTGTCGCTCACCAGGTGAGATGCGTAGTCAAGGCGGTAGGAAGAGGCAACGCAAGCGACAGTGGTAACAAGAGCTGAGACAGGCAGCGGGGGGGCAGTCGGGTGAGTGACCAATGACGACAAAACACGGGGTATGACAGGACGGGAGCCACGAAGGTAGTCGGACAGTGGGTCGGGAAACACAGTAAGGGGCGACTCAGGAGGATGTAGAAGGACTGGAGGAGGTGGAACACGAGAGCGGAGTACAAGGTGAAACGGTCCGTCAGCATGGTGACGAGACCAACGAGGCTATGGAGACACTATACGACTAAGGGGAGAACAACGAGTCCACGTGGACGAGGCAAGGGACTTGACAGGGGGAACAGGGGGGGGGGGGGGTGGTAGGGGACCACGGACCAAGCGTGCAGGTGCTCGGTCGGGCAGGTCTCTCAGCCGCTGCTGCTCCGCCTCCTCCGGCGTCTGTTGCGGCGGCACCTGCTCCTGCTGCTACTCCTGCTGCTCCAGGTGTGGTTCCTCCTCTACTCTCTCTCCTATGGCGGCTGCAACTACACCTGCTTCTGCGGCCGTGGCTCCTCCTCTACCCTCTCTTGCCGCGGCTACAACTGCACCAGCTGCTGCGACTGTGGCTCCTCCTCTACCTTCTTCTGCTGCGGCCGCAAATGCACCTGCTGCTGTGGCCGGGGCTCCTCCTCTACTCTCTCCTGGTGCGGCTGGAACTACACCTGCTGTTGCGGCTGTGACTCCTCCTCTACTCTCTCCTGACGCTCCGAATAGGACAGCTGCTGCTGCTGCCATGCCCTCTCAAACTGATCCCGCTCCTCCTTCTCCAAACGAAGAAGACGCTGCTCACGTGTCAGGAAACGTACAGTGCACGCTGTAGGCGCCAAGGTGCCTGCGCCTTCAGCTCCAGCACCCCCAGAACCAGAAGCTCCACCGACAACACCTCGGGGCCTCCGGTACCTCCGGCAAGAACACCCTCAGACTCCGCAGCGACCGGCCACGGAGGCGAACGAGGAAGGAACAGCGGAACTAACGGGAAGCCAGGGGGTGAGGCGGGGAGAGGCCGCCGACTCGCCGTGTCCTCCACAGGAGGGGCCTCCACATCCACACCCCCTGCACCCCCGAGCCGGCACCACCAGCTCCAGTAGCGCCAATACCCTCACCATCCGCAGCTGCACCTCCCACACACCCAGACCAGGAGGGACTGGACCCTGCGGGGGAGTCAACAACGGAATGGCGTGGGACATAGCTGACGGGGCAGGACGCGAGGGGGGGGGAAGCAACCGGGACAACTGGGGGGGGGGTGGGTCAGGGGTGAGGAGCAGCAAGGGGGAAAACGCCTCAGAACATAGGTGAGAGCGACTCCTGTAGTAACAGACCGACTTGTCGAAAGTGACATCCTGGGAACTCAAGAACTAGCGGGTAACCAGGTCGAAGAATTGCAAGCCGGAGACGTCGAGTGGGAAACCAAGAAAGACGCAGGCACGGATGCGCGCAGACAACTTGCTAGCGGCAGGGGCGTGAACGTGGGCCAGGAACCCCAGACGCGGTAATCAGCTGCTACACCCCGAGAACCTGTCCAAAGGAAGACCGGCGTCACCCGTGGCTGTGCGTCACTGGGCCACAGGTTCAGCTGTTGCGTAGCGTAGCGGACTGCCTGGGGCCACAGAAACTAGTTGCACCGGCATGGCACATGGAGGTCCATGCAACCTCCATGACCAGGCCGATGCGTTGCTCGGCTACACCGTTCTGCTACGGCGAGTCTGGTAGCGTGTAAGAGCGGATGATCCCCGAACCCTTATAGAACATCTCCAGGTGAGTGGAAGAAAACTCACCACCACAGAACGTCACCGGGGCCGCGTTTCGGGACGTACGAAGGCGCCTGCAAGGGCTGCGCTGATGGAAAGCGCGTGAATTTGGAGAGCGTACAAGAGATGAAGTCCGCCGACTTCGACGGAACATTGCGTGCAGCTCACGTAACCTTAAACTATGAGCAGGTATGCGTTGGAAAGGTCTTAATTTCTAATTTCCAGAATGGTAATGCTCGCCTTCAACCAAGATCTAGGCCGATCTCTATCGCGATTGAAGTGCGATAGAGTGTCCTGGCGGAATTACTTGGCAGCCATGGATTAGATACAGGAATGTGTTGAGCTAGAGTTCAGATCTGAAAAGTGACGAGTTTGACAAACCCTACCATCTCAACCCTCGCCATACAACAATCCCCAACAACCCAAAATGCCAAACTAGCAACACCAAAGGTGTTGTAGTGGGTAGCAAATGTTTGTTGGTGCTTGTTTGGTGCGAGATCAAATCCAGCCTGTAACAACTCTAGCAATCATATTTGCCCAAACCCTTAGCCCACAACCAGCTAGAGAAAAAAACCACAACCACCTACACAATCAACACTCCCCCTTGCTCGTGCTGGAGGTGGCTGAACACCACTGGGCAAAATCCTTCACTCCACTCTCCCTTGCCCAAGGAGGGGCGCCATCCACAGCATGATGTCGTCAAGGCAGAGAAGCACCAACCCTCCCACATCTTGCTCAAGCACCATGCTAACATGGGGCTGCATCCCCATCAAGGACATGCACACGCCGTGCCGCTCAAAAGGAAGGGGTTTGGTGAGTATGTCTGCTGCTTGACGGTTGGTTGGGCACCACCGGAGGATCACCTCGCCGCTTGCCACCATCTCCCTGATGAAATGCCACCGAACCTGCATGTGCTTGGTGTGGCCATGCAAGCATGCATTCTGTGCAAGGGCAATGGCAGACTGGTTGACCACAAACACAGGCACACCACCAGCAAACTCATGCCCAAACTCCCCAAACAAACGCTTCAGCCACACACCTTCCTGAATGCACTGACACATACTGATGTACTCACTCTCAGTTGTGGACAATGTAACCACCGGCTGCCTCTTGCTCTGCCAAGAGATGGCTGCACCATTAAGGCAATAGACATAGCCGGTGTGACTGTTGCGATCAACTGAATCTCCAGCATAATCAGCATCACTGAAGCCCACCAACTCAACTTGAGGCTTGCCGTGTGTGGGGTAGAAGTTACCTGACTTGACACAACCTTTCAGGTACCTTAGCACTCTCTTAGCAGCCTGTAGGGGAAATGCCTTGGGACAAGACACCACCTTGGACAGCTGTGACACTGCATAAGCAATCTGGGGTAGTGTGGTCATGCTTGCATACATGAGAGACCCCACAATGCTTTGATAGACCTGGACCAGCTCATCTCTCATCAAGGGCTCCTCAGCATGTGCATGCACATCAAACCCTGTAGGGAGAGGGGTACGCACGGGGTTAGCCTCAGAAAGGCCAAAGGACTCAAGCATATTGAGAATGTACCTCTCCTGATGAATCAAGATGCCACTCTCATCACGCTCAATCTGCACCCCCAAATAGTACTTAGCCTCCCCCAAGTCTTTCATGCGGAAACGAGAGGACAAGAGACCCTTCACCTCGTCCAGCAAGACCATGCTCGAAGACATGAGCAGAATGTCATCCACATAGAGGTAAAGGGACAACCTGCCCTCATCCCTCACCAAGTGGTACAAGGCAGGGTCACACTCGGACCTCTCAAAGCCAAAATCCATCAACACCTCATCAAACTTGAGTTACCACTGCCTTGGAGCTTTCTTAAGCCCATAGATTGATTTTTTGAGCTGGCAAACTCTGCCGAACCCATCATCAAAACCAGGGGGCTGCCTCATGTAAACATCCTCCTTCAAGACCCCATGAAGATAGGCATGTTATAGTCACAGTAGGCTTGAATGTGCCTAAAAAGGAAGATAGAGTGCACAGTTGGATTTCTGCATAGCGGCTTTAAACGTTCAAAGCGTTCTAGTCGTAGCTTTAAATGACCTGATTCAACTTGGATCTGGAGCGTCATAACGTCGCCTACAATAGGCAATTTAGATCGCACGATTTCATTAAGAATGGATGATACAACGTCGGTTTGAACGAACAGCACTATGGCAGCCACTATATTCTTAGAACACAAATTAGAAAGAGTTACGAGTTGGGAACGACTCCCAGCTCCTACAAAACCCAAGAGCCGAGGTACAGTGATGTGGAACAATTCCACACTGTCTCCAACCATGAAGGGTCTCGAAAGTACCCTCCACAAGGGCCTACACCAAGAGAAATGTTACACTACACATTCTTATGTAACGATTCTTGAACTTTACCCTTTTGTAGAGCTTCAAAATCACTTGAATCTTGAAACCATGGCTCTGGTTCTTCAAGATAAATTCTTCCTTGAGTTCTTGGAAGTCTGCTGCGCACACATGCGACACGCTGAACGCTCCACACACGACAATATAGAAAACCGCACATGACACGCAAACGACGACGTGACACGCGACTAGTGATAACTCGATATTCACTCGACACACACATTCAAAATCATGCCTCATCATTCACACACTTTTGTAAGCATGAAATGTATATTATCTCATGCCCTCATACCATTCCATGCACACACGTATGCACGCACACGGACAACAATCCGAATGCAAACCGTAGGGTTGCACCAACAAACTCCCCCTCGGATTGTTGGCCTTGAGATCTGTTGCTCTCTCAGTTCAGAGCCATTCCAACCAGCTTGCAACACTTCCAATGCTGCTGCTCTACCAGCCTCTTGGTCATCATGTCAGCTGGCTGCCCCGTTGTCTTCACATAGCGCAACTCAACTTCACCCACGGCCACCATGCTCCTCGTCCAATGCCACTTCACCCTCATGTGCTTCGTGAGGCCATGCAACACAGGGTTCTTAGCAAGAGCAATGGCACCCTGGCTGTCACAGTAGAGTGGGGTAGGTCCTTGCTGCTCCTCCCCCAATTCAGCCAACAAACGCCGCTGCCACACAATCTCCCGTACGGCACGGAAGAGTGCCATGTACTCGGACTCCACCGAGCTCAATGCTTGATCCACCTGCTTCTTGCCCTCTCAAGCAGTTGGGTCTCCACCAACACAGCAAATGAACCCTCCAACACTTGTCATGTCCTCTGGTTCCGAAGCATTAGAAGCATCCGAGACTGCGGTGAGGAACAAACGCCCGGGCTCAACACCATCCGCGCCCTTTTGGTGCCTTTGCGCCGCCGCCGAATATTGCAGCCCAACGGTCAGTGTTTGGCCAAGATATTGGGCCACCCTCATTCCAGCAGCTACCTGCTCCTCATTAGGGCATTGAACAACCCTAGCCAACTGTCCGGTTGCAAAGGCGACGTCCGGTCGGGTGTTTACCGCCGCGTACATGAGGCTGCCCACCAACGAGTGAAAACGGCGCCTCTCCTCTTCTCCAACGCTCTCCTCCTCTTGTCCCTTCACACACTTGAACCCAGAGGGAAAGAGTGTAGCCACATGGCCTTCACTCTACCCAAAGTTGGCAGCCAATGCCTCTAGGTACTTCCATTGATGCACCCGCATGCACCGCTTCTCCACATCTTGTTCGATGCGGAGCTCGAACTTGTCTTGAAGCTTCAGCATCACCTCCTTCACAAGGTCAGAGGAGGGTTAGAAAATGAGGATGTCATCCACATAAACCACCATGAACCTCCTCTGCTCCCCCTCGCCAAGCATGAACAAGGAATGATCGGCGGATGAGGGAGTGAACCCGATCTCCTCCAAGACTTAACGCAGCTTCAAGTACCTCTGCCTAGGGGCTTGCTTGAGCCCATAGAGCGCCTTCTTCAGCTTCCAGACTCTGCCACTACCATCATCAAACCCCTCTGGCTGCGCCATAAAAATCTCTTCCTCAAGGACGCCGTTGAGGAATGCCGTTGTCACCTCCATTTGTTTCACCATCCATCTTTTGATAATAGTTCCCGCCATTAGAGTTTGCAGCGTCGTCGGCTTCACCACATGATCAACCAATTCCTTGCAGTCCACCTTCTCCTTCTGGTGGTACCCCTTGGCCACAGGCCTAGACTTGTAGCGCTCAATTTTGTCGTCGGCGTCGGACTTGATCTTAAAGAGCCACTTGGACGTAATCGCCTTACACCCCTTCGGTAGCTCCACCAATTCCCACGTGCCGTTCTCCTCAATGCTCTTCAGCTCACTCTCCATTGCCTTCAGACGCAATAGCACCTAGAGCAGCAGCCTCAATGCCCGGGTCAGGCGGAACACACAGGTAACAGTCACCCTCAGCACTATCAGTCACAGCATACATGGCAGCAAGGATAGCATCGAAATCAAGATCAAAGATAGCAACGTTCTGCTTAAGCAGATCACCCCAGCGAATGAGCTCAACATCGGCAGGAAACTGGGCGCGCCAGGCGTCAGTCAGGCAACCGAAGCAGCGCTGCGGAGTGTGTGGCAGCCCGCACGTCTCCCCACGGCGCCCGCCAGTGCGAAGAACGTAAGTGCAGGGACCAACACCCCCAGACCTCCCACGCCCAGCGTACCACTCACGAAGCTGCTGGGCCGACAGGGTCTCACGGGAACGCGGCTGCTGCTGACGCTGGCTACCACCAAAGCCTCCACACTGTGCGGCTCCACCTCGACCAGCTCCACCGCCGCCGCCACCTCCACCACCACTGCCGCTGACTCCACCGCCGCTGCCGCTGCCTCCACCACCCCCACCGCCGCCACCGAAGCCCCCACTCCCGCCACCACCCCCACCTCCACCGTCACCCCCTCCGCCTCCTCCACCGCCTCCACCGCCGCCCCCACCGTTCCCTCCACCACCCTTGCCCCCCTTGCCCTTGCTGTTGCGGCGCCTCCCACTAGGAGCAGACGCAGCCCCGACCTCCGCAGTGCCAACGAGGTCGACAGCAGCAGCAGACGCAACAGAGGGGAGAAGGGGGACAGGGGAACACCCCTCAAAGAAAGGGGCTCGAGGGTCGCCGCGAGAAGCACCTACAGCTAAGATACTTTTCTCAGCTGCAGTAAGGTGCTCCTCTAGCAGGTCAACGGTGAGGTCGGTGGGGCAAAGGGAGAGAAAGTGGTCCCTGACTGAAGCAAGGGAGTCAGGGAGGCGGGTGACTAGGTAGTAAAGGGTGATGTACATGGGGGGGGGTTTCTTGGCACAGAACTCAGTGGGAAGCGCAGCTCGGTAGCGGGCGTCACTAGTGCGGAGGTGAGTACTGAGGTCAGCGACTGTGGCAAAAGCGGCAAGGTCAGGGAACAGGTAAGGCAGCATGAGGCGGCTGAGGGCAGCAGTGGCAGGGGAGGAGTAGCGCGCTACTACAGCGTCATACAAAGACTGAGCAGTCTTGTACTAGCCAATGTGCGCGCGCTCAGCAGACGGCAGGTGACTACGAACAGCAAGGCGAGCAACAACGTCACGAGTGGTCCATTGTGAGCGAACCGTACTGTCAGCTGTGGCAGCAGGTGCAGTAGAGACATCGGAGGTTTGATTGAAAATGGATACTCCGTCTATAGAGTCACACTGAAGAAAGAGCTGCAGGTCGTCAACCCACACGTCAAAGTCAATTGCACGCCCCTCAGCATCAAAGGTAAGAACAGTAGGGCTAGCCATAGCGGCAGTAGTAGCAAGAGCAGCTGTAGCAGCAGTAGCAGCAGTGGCAGCAGAAGCAGCAGTAGCAGCAGGAGCAGCGCAGGCAGGGCAGTGCGGCTCAGTAGGGCGGCATGGCTCGACCGGGCGGCGCGGCTCGGCTGGGCGGCGCGGCTCGGCTGGGCTGCGCGGCTCGGCTTGGCGGCGCGGCTCAGCTCCTGGCGGCGTGGCGCGGCGCGGCAGGGCTGCACGGGTTCTTACCAGGGGCAGGTGCAGGGCAGGGCCGCAGCTGGCGGTTTAGGTCAGGGCCGTGACTGGGGCGTCAGCAGAGCAGGGCCGCAACAGAGGGGCTGCAGGGCAGGGCTGCGACTGGCGGCGAAGGCAGGGCCGCGACTAGGGTGGCAGCAGGGCAGGGCCGCGTCAGGGCGGCAAAGGCAGGGCCGCGACGAGCGGCTACGGGCCAGAGATGGGCGGCGACGGGCCAGCGACGGGCGGCAACGGTCCGGGACGGGCCGGCGACGGGCCGGGACGGGTCGGGACGGGCCAGCGACGGGCGGCGAAAGGCAGGGCCGCGACAGGGCGGCTGCAGGGTAGGGCCGCAGTGGGCGGCGAAGGCAGGGCCGCGACGAGCGGCGACGGGCCAGCGACGGGCGGCGACGGGCCGGGACCGGCCGGGATGGGCCAGCGACGGGCATCGAAAACAGGGCCGCGACGGGCCAGCGAAGGCAGGGCCGCGACGGGCTGTACTAGGTCAGGGCGCGCGACGGCGAAGGTGAGTCAGGCGCGAGGCGCGCTTCGGGCAGGGCAGGAAAAAAATCGTGGTGGGCCCTAAAAAAAAACGTTCCCACTAGGGAACCTGCTCAGAATACCATGTCAGAATAGCAGGAAGTAACGCTCGTGACCATGTCCACTGACGCGGGCTGGGCCCCACACGTCCATGTGGAGAGTCTGCAGGGGAGCCTCTGTCGGAGGGAACTCGGAGGAGTGAGGAGCGGCGCGCTGCCGGCCCTCGACACAAGGAACACAGGTAGGGGCAGGCCCCGGAGGAAGGGGAGGGAGGGACCTGGGGAGACCAGAGACAAGGGTACGGGAGGCCATACCTCAAAGACGAGGCAGGGAGGGGTGACCAAGGCGGTGGTGCCAAAGGAGAGTCTCGTGTGACAGAGGACGACACGAGCAGGGGGCAGACGCTGGACTAGACCTGGACGCGGCAGCAAAACACCTGACCAGGCGCGGCTACCTGACCAGACGCAGTAACCGGAGGAGACGCAGTAGTCAGTGTGTACAGACTCGACCCAGGCCGACGGGTGAACGTGGCCAGGTGGCGGCCCGTCCGAGAGCAAGTGCAGTGGGTCACACGCTGACCTCCAGGGGTAAACTGGTCAACCCACAAGTCACGACTCACCATGTTCGTAGAGAACGAGGCGAGGTGGAGTCCCGACAGCAAGCCCGACGGGGCCGCAGGACACGGTAGAACCGTGGAAGATTGCGTAAGGACTGGGCCCCCAGAGGGGTCAGCCAGGGAGACTGCGACAGGCCGACTGAGCGGCATGAGTGTGGTTTTGTCGCGAAAGAAGGAGCGCGAAGCACCAGAGTCAAGTGTGAAAGTGTGCAAGGCCTCAGTAGGTACAGTACCAGAGAGAGCAGACTCACCAGCACCTGGAGCAGCAGACTCACTAGTATCTGGAGCAGCAGACTCACTAGCACCTAGAGCAGCAGCCTCAATGCCCGGGTCGGGCGGAGCACACAAGTAACAGTCACCCTCACCACTATCAGTCACAGCATACATGGCAGCAAGGATAGCATCGAAATCAAGATCAAAGATAGCAACATTCTGCTTAAGCAGATCACCCCAGCGAGGGAGCTCAACAGCGTCAGGAAACTGGGCGCGCCAGGCGTCAATCAGGCGACCGAAGCAGCGCTGCGCAATGTGTGGCAGCCCGCACGTCTCCCCACGGCGCCCGCCGGTGCGAAGAACGTAAGTGCAGGGACCAACACCTTCAGACCTCCCACGCCCAGCGTACCACTCACGAAGCTGCTGGGCAGATGGGGTCTCACGGGAACGCGGCTGCTGCTGGCGCTGGATACCACCAAAGCCTCCACGCTGCGCGGCTCCACCTTGACCAGCACCACCGGCGCCGCCACCTCCACCACCGCTGCCGCTGCCTCTACAGCCTCTGCCGCTGCCTCCACCACCCCCACTGCCGCCACCGAAGCCCCCACTCCCGCCACCATCCCCACCTCCATCGCCACCCCCTCCGCCTCCTCCACCGCCTCCACCGCCGCCCCCACCGTCCCCTCCACCACCCTTGCCCCCCTTGCCCTTGCTGTTGCGGCGCCTCCCACTAGGAGCAGACGCAGCCCTGACCTCCGCGTTAACGAGGTCGACAGCAGCAGCAGAAGCAACTAAGGGGAGTAGGGGGACAGGGGAACACCCCTCAAAGAAAGGGGCGCGAGGGTCGCCACGAGAAGCACCTACGGCAACGATACTCTTCTCAGCTGAAGTGAGGCGCTCCTCTAGCAGGTCGACAGTGAGCTCGGTGGGGCAAAGGGAGAGAAAGTGGTCCCTGACTAAAGCAAGGGAGTCAGGAAGGCGGGTGACTAGGTAGTAAAGGGTGATGTACATGGGGGGAGGGTTCTTGGCACAGAACTCAGTGGGAAGCGCAGCGCGGTAGCGGGCGTCACTAGTGCGGAGGTGAGTAATGAGGTCAGCGACTGTGGCAAAGGCGGCAAGGTCAGGGAACAGGTACGGCAGCATGAGGCGGCTGAGGGCAGCAGTGGCAGGGGAGGAGTAGCGTGCTACTACAGCGTCATACAAAGACTTAGCAGTCTTGTACTGGCCAAATTGCGCGCGCTCAAAAGACGGCAGGTGACTACGAACAGCAAGGCGAGCAACAGCGTCACGAGTGGTCCACTGCGAGGGAACCGTACTGTCAGCAGTTGCAGCAGGTGCAGGAGAGACACCGGACGTGTGATCGAAAAGGGACACTCCGTCCTTAGAGTCACACTGAAGAAAGAGCTGCAGGTCGTCAACCCACACGTCAAAGTCAACCGCACGCCCCTCAGCATCAAAGGTAAGAACATTAGGGCTAGCCATAGCGGCAGTAGCAGCAGTAGCAGCACTGGCAGCAGAAACAGCAGTAGCAGCAGGAGCAGCGCAGGCAGGGCAGTGCGGCTCAGTAGGGCGGCGCGGCTCGGCAGGGCGGCGCGGCTCGGCTGGGCGGCGCGGCTCGGCTCCTGGCGGCGCGGCGTGGCAGGGCGGCGCGGCTCGGCTGGGCGGCGCGGGTGCTTACCAGGGGCGGGTGTAGGGTAGGGCCGCAGCTGGCGGTTAGGTCAGGGCCGCGATTGGGGCCGCAGCAGGGCAGGGCCACTACTTGGCGGCGGTAGAGCAGGGTCGCGACAGGGCGGCAGCAGGGCAGGGCCGCGACGGCAGGGGTCTCGACGGCAGGGGCCACGACGGCAGGGGCCGCGACGGCAGGGGCCGCGATGGCAGGGGCTGCGACGGCAGGGGCCGGGACGGCAGGGGCCGTGACGGCAAGGGCCTCGACGGCAGGGGCCGAGACGGCAGGGGCCGCGACGGCAGGGGCCGCGACTGCAGGGGCCGCGACAGCAGGGGCCGCGACGGCAGGGGCCGCGACTGCAGGTGCCGCGTTAGCAGGGGCCGCGACGGCAGGGGCCGCGACGGTAGGGGCCGCGACTGGCCGTTAGGGCAGGGCCGCGACGGGCCGAGAAGGCAGGGCCGCGACAGGCGGCTCTAGGGCAGGGCGCGCGACAGCGCAGGTGAGGCAGGCGCGAAGCGCGCTTCGGGCAGGGCAGGAGAAAAAAAAAGTGATCGTGGTGGGCCCTAAATAAAACGTTCCCACGAGGGAACATGCTCAGAATACCATGTCTGAATAGTGAAGGAAGGAATGACTGAACTAGCAAGCAGGTGGGTACAAGTAGGAAACCTAAAAGTGTTGTACCCTATATGAACTACCCCACTACAGCCTAGACAGACTATAGCATATAAGTTTGACACCAAGCTCTCTGGATCCCAGTATTGCACTCGGTTCAACACTTTCTCTTCCCACGTGCAGATCGTTGCCCCTACCTTATAGAGTCCATCCCAACCAGCATGTCATAGTCATCGGACTCGCTTACTCCGCATCTGAGCCTTGTGCAACACTCCTCCGTTCCCGGCCTGAGAATGATCTCTATGGGCTACTTTGTGCATGGCATCCACTTTGGGGTCCCTCCCTCTGCGGTCATGAGGAGGATCCCTCTCTCTACCAGCTTCTTTGGCGCCTCGAGCTTCAGCTGCTTGGCGAGTCCCTTTCCGAGCAGCACATGATGGGCGCCTGTGTCTATGATCGCCTGCGCCACGGGCAGTCCTTGTTAGAAACTGTAAATTTCTTAGAACTGCTTGCTAGTGTAGCTACTGTGTAGTGTTACTGTTATTGTTGGTGGTGCACCATCTTGCCCACCCTTTCTCCTACTTGTACCTTCCTTTCTAATCAATCATCCTCTTTTGCGAAACCTTCCTCTCCATACTCACGTTTCCCAGCCAAAACCCTAGGTAACTAAGCAGTGAGTTATGAGCCTAATTTGACATGGTATCAGAGCAGGCTCGTTCTTAGAGCCTTCATCTTTGGGCCTCCATTAGCTTCCGCTATGGCGCAGTCCGTCAAGCTGCCCGTCGCGCGCCCAGGGCGAGCTTCAGTTTCTGCCCGTCGCGCGCCCTGGGCGCGCGTCAGTTTCTGCCCGATGCGCGCCCCGGCTGCGCGTCAGTTCCTGCCCGATGCGCGCCCCGGCTGCGCGTTGGTTCCTGCCCGTCGCGCGCCCCATGCGCACGACGCTTTCTGCCCGATGCCCGCCCCGGCTGCGCATCGGTTTCTGCCCGATGCGCGCCCCGGGTGCGCGTCGGTTCCTGCCCGTCGCACGCCCCGGGCGCGCGTCGGTTTCTTCCCGTCGCACGCCTCGAGCGCGCGATGGTTTCTGCCTGCCCGCGCGCCCTGCAGTCGCACGCGCAGCTCATACCCCACCCCCCCCCCCCCCCTCTTCTCCTCCATCTCCCTGCTGCGCGTGCAGCATTTTGGGGGGGGGAGGGGGGAAGAGGGTGTGAGGGGGTGGCGGATGTGTTTCAGCTGCAGCAGCTGCCGCCACGCCTCCTCCTCTCTCACAGCTGCGCCTGCTGCTGTGGGGGGGGGGGTGAGGGGGTGGCGGACGTGTTTCAGCAGCAGCCACCTCCCCGTGTTTCAGCAACAGCCGCCTCCCCGTGTTTCAGCAACAGCCGCCTCCTACTGCCACACCTACTGCAGTGGGGGAGGAGGGTGAGGGGGTGGCGGGAGTGAGGTCTAGTCTACCTACCACCGCCGCACCTGCCACCGGTGCCTCTGCCACCGTACACCTACTGTGCTACTCTGATCTGGTGTCTCTGCATGTGGCTCCCACTGCAGGCAGTTAGGGGGTGTGTTAGAAATTGTAAATTTCTTATAACTGCCTGCCAGTGTAGCTACTGTGTAGTGTTACTGTTATTGTTGGTGGTGCAACATCTTGCCCACCCTTTCTCCTACTTGTACCTTCCTTTCTAATCAATCATCCTCTTTTGCCAAACCTTCCTCTCCATACTCACGTTTCCTAGCCAAAACCCTAGGTAACTAAGCAGTGAGTTATGAGCCTAATTTGACAGTCCTCCCACTTCGATGCCCCCAGGCTCTGCAATCAGTACCGATGACTAGCACACCAACCTCTCGTTCGGGTGCCTTCACATTTCACTGGTCATGCTCCTTTCCCGCTGCATCTCTCTCTGTTGCCGAGTCACGGTGCCACTGCTGCTGCTGCTGGTTGCTGGTCGAGGTCTCAAGTCCAGGTTGCTACGGTCTCGGGGGTACACCATCAAGCCGTATTCCCGCTCGAAGCTCTCCTCGTCCTCCTCTTCTTCCGCCATTTCTTCTATTGCCAGCATTGCACTGGTGTGTTCCGGCGCCGCAAGGATCCGTTCTAGCTGCCGTTGTAGCTTCTTGAGCACCACTTCTAGGTCCTGTCGACTCGGCGCGGCTTCTCTGCTCACCCTCAAGTAGCATTCTTCCGTCTTGTGCCCCCTTGTGCCGCACATCTCGCAGGCTTGCACCTTGGGGCAGGCTCTCTTTATGAGCCCCGCCGCTCCGCACTCATGGCACCTCCTGGCTTCTAGCCAGCCCATGTCTGCTGATTCTCCCCCTTGTATCGCCGCTGCTGCCCACGCCACCCAAGGCTTGGTCTTGGTCTCTCCCTCTTCCAAGTCTAGTAGCCTCCGGGCATGCTCCGTGCGCTTGGTGAGCTCGTACGCTTGCCTCAGCGTTATTCCTGCTCCCATTGCGTAGATCGCGTTCCGCGCCGCTCCCCTTAGCTCCTCCTCCAGGCCTCTTACGAACTTCCGCACCAATAGGCGCTCGTCTTGGTTCTCCCAGTCCTCCGCTATGGTCTATTCTCCTACTACTCTAGCTATTGGTCTCACATTTACATTTAGTTCTTTGCTATGCTACTCATGCTAACTCTTATGTGTGATAGTGTGTCAACTTGTATTTGTATGTCTCTAGGCTATAGTGGGGCATACTCTAAGGGGTACAACACTTTAGGTCAAACCTAGTACTTGTACTCATCCTTGCATCCTAGTCAATCATTTCTACATACTATTTCTGACATGGTATTCAGAGCGGGTCCATCCGTAGGACCGCTCCGTTAGGGCCCACTGCTAGTTTAGACCTACCCAAACTACCCGTACTGCCCTGCCTGAAGAGCGTTCCTCACGCTGCCTTGCCTGCGCTGACCCACGCGCTCTACCCTGCCCACCGCGCTGCCCGCTTGCTGCCCAGCGCGCGACCCGCAATGGTAGCGTTGACAGATCCCTACTGGTTAGACTTCGTCAATGCGGAGATAACTCTATCAACGGGAGCTAGACTACGGGCTAGGCATGGAGTAGGAGGGATCTCTGCGTTCGTTCACTTAGTCGTTCTCTAGCACTTGTGTGTTCACAGGGCAAAACCGCAAGAGTTTCAATAGCAAAAGTTGAGAACAATTGGTTGCAACTAGATTGGCAAGATCGACTACATCAGAAGCCTAGCATACAAGTCGACCACCAGCTTAGCACGAAGGCGACTTGCCAGCTGGTCGACCTCAGGCATCCTCATGCGTCCTTAGTCGACCTGCCAGGCTGGCGTGCCAGCAGACCAACAACAGGCCACCACAGGTCACCACACGTGCTCATGTGTGCGCACCTACTTCGCAGGTGCAAGGTGATGGTAACGACATGCACCGCCACACACATTGTGCAGGTGCCAAGCCGACCATATGTCGACGGTTGCACCTGAGGAGTCCTGTTGACCACGTGCCTCCGAACCGCAGGTCGACACTGCCAATCTACTTGGGCGACAGTCGCGAACCTCGCAAACCTTGTCGTCCGGGTAACCTGGTCAACCAGGCAACCATGTCGACTAGGTGTGTCATCCCAGGCCCGTCGACCTGCGGTCGACGACCACCATATGTCGACCTCACGAAATCGACCACTCCCCTGGTCGACCAACTCCAGGTCGACAACCCACCTGGTCGACCAACTCCAGGTCGACCAGTACACCTGTCAACCGACCACATCCAGGCGGCTTCCCCTGGTCGGCGTCACCCAAGTCGACGCCCTCCACTGGTCGACCTCCCAAGTCGACCAGCCGAAGTTGGCGCCCTCCCAAAGTCGGCGCCCTTGCAGTGGCCCTTGTGCAGGTCGACCAGGCCCGTCGACCAGCTCGCCCACTGTTGCAGGTCGGCTGCACTCCTCACACCCGACCCCGAGGTCAGCTCCGCCCAAGCGAGGACGGGGCCATCAACAACTCTCGTTGACAGTCAATGCTTCGTCAAGCCACCGACAAACCATCAAAGACCGCGCCATTACGTACACTTTATTCAGGATTGTACTCCACAAGGGGAGATCATATTAACCATTAGGACTTTATACAGCAATAATCACTACTCTTCTTATAGGGTTTACGACTACATCAATAATCGAAGGGTTGTGTTGAGAATAATTTGAAAGTTAGGCATTCTCGTAAGTTTGAAATGGTTAGTGTAGTATCGAGTTATACAATAAGTAGCACTATCCGAGTGCTGACGTTTTGATGACCGTCTAGTCAACGCTGTGACGTCAGCGTACCATTTAGTCACGCGAACAGTCGCACATATTCACAGTGACGAATTGGTACCTTTTCTAGGCTATCACCTCAGGAAGGCTCGCACAGAGTTGATTGGTAGTGGTGGGCCCTTGACTTCAATTCAGAGTGGATGTAAAATGATTGAGATGGTTAAAAACATGCAGATACTGGAATATAAATAAGAGTACAGGGTGGAATATGGAACGACCTAGCTAGCCATGTACTCTAAGGGGTACATTCCCTTATTGCAACGAAACCCAACCATGCGACTCCAGACGGTTACGAACTGCTTGGGCAGAATCCTCGCCACTGCTGCTGCCTGATGCTGTCTGCCCTGACGGTCCAGATGCTTCGTAACCGTACGACCTTTGGCGTCCCTTTCGACTTTTCGTCTCCAACCTCGGTACTGCATGCTTCGCTTGCTACTGTCAGGAGTGGACAGTAACCAGGGCTGATTTTATCAGGGTAATTACCCTGATTTCAGGGTGATTTCAGGCTTTCCACTTCGCGGAGACTGAAATTTCAGAGTTATTGAATTTCCAGCCCTGATCCAATCAGAGTAATAGTTTAGCTATCCCTGATTTTGAGTACAGTGTAACAGACTAGGCTGTTAGTGGACCCTGACTTAACAGAGTATCGACTGTGTGGACCCTGACTTATCGAGAAGAAGTTTCTCGGAAGTTTCGTTCCGATGACCCCGCCTTGGATTGATCGCAGTGATCCCCCCGCATGTGCGTAATCCCCCCCCTTCCCGCTTTATCGAGACGAATTTTCTTCGAAACTTCATTCTGATACACCTATCATCGAAATCGCGTGAATGTGCAATGTCAGATATACTTTGCTGGGATTGGTCGAAATAGGCTCTGACAGCGGAAATCTGTGACTCTAACAGGTCAATCACATCCGCCCTGCACAAATCAGTCGAGTGTACAGCCAGCAGGAAACACAACGCGCAGACTTTATGGAGAGTGGGGATATTGTCCTCGGTAACAAAGCGCGCGTTACTACTCTGATGTTCAGTTCTCGACCCTGAACAATCAGTGTTAACTACTTTACAACCCTGAGCAATCAGGGTACTGCTTTTCTGGAAAATGTGCACCCATAATCGAGGGGGAAAATTTTCCCCGGAATCAGGGAGGCTTAAAATGAAACATCAGCCCTGACAGTAACACTTCATCTTTCACTATTCGTAACAACTACGATCCTAGAAACGCTTCTGCAAAGCATTTCAACACAAGTACAATATCCTATTTCCAGCACACTAGAATATTCCGCATCATTCATTGTATCGCCAGTCCGTATTGTCACGGCTTCTTTATTATTTATTCTGCGTAATTCTATTGAACAATTCATAGCAGGACCCTGCGGTCCCTGACAAAGGACTTTGTGGTAACAATAACAGCGTCAGCCACTGGTAACCTGTTTTCGCGAGCTGGAATATTGACTAGTCAGAAATATGCGTCACTTTGCCGAAGAAATCGCAGTGGCAGTGCAGTTTGGGACGGGAATCGCACACCGTTATATTGTATTGTTTGTGCTGTTTCGCGAAAGTTGTGCCTAACGCCTCACCTGGTCAACATGCTTTCAGGCAGTGCCAGATCACCTCCACGTCAGACAGCCGTGTTGGGTGTACTGGGCAGCCCAGATGCATGGGCTCACCTCATCGACTGAAATACGAGCAGCGCGCTCCATGAGTTACATTGTGTTGCCCAATCCGCACCGACGACTCGCTCGTTCCGCACGGGTCTAGCTTCTCCTAGTGCTCTGTCCGCCCCTTCTTCGCCATCGGCCAGTATTGCCGCTTTGCCTCACCGGCCCGCGCCCATGATCGCGGCGCCCATGATCGCCGCGTCCTTCTGGGCTCCGCCCGTCACGCCGTCGCCCTTCTCCGCGAAGTCCGTCCGCCACCCGCCGCACGCTCCCCGTGCCACGCTCTCCCAGTCTTGCGCCGCTCCTAGTGGCCTCTGCGCCGCTGCCCCGCAGAAGCTGCCCGCCAGCACGTCCACACGCAATGCGCGCGCAAGAGAGGAGAGCGAAATCGTGGAGCACCCGAGAGATGAGCGCCGGAGGGAGGAGGAGCGCAAGGTGGGGGAGCGCGGACGGGGGGAGCGCGGGCGAGAGGAGCGTGCAGGGAAAAAGCGAGGCGGAAATGGAGTGGCGGGCGGCGATGGGGAGACAAATGCGCGGAGGCGCAGGGAGCAGCGCAGGGCGAGGGAGCGCGCGCTGCTGAAGGCGCTGATGGCGGCGAGGTTGGGCGGACAGGCGACGGCGAGGGAGCGCGCAGCCGCTGCTGCGCGGATGGTAACTCCCGCGCTGATGCTTGCCGTGCGGCAGAATCAATTAGCGGGGGGAGCGGCATGGGCAGGTGGCGAGGGGGAGGTGGGAAGGATGGCGGAGGCGGCAGTAGAGGGCGCGCACGGCGAGCAACATGGCGGGGGAGAGGGAGGCGGAGAGGGAGAGGGGGAGGGGACATGGGAGGAGGAGGGGGAGGGAGCGGGAGAGGGAGAGTGGATGGGAGTGGAGGTGAATGTGCGGCACGTGATGGCTGCTGTGCAGGTGTGTGTGTGTGTGGGTGGGTGGGTGTGTGTGTGTGTGGGGGGGTGTGTGTGTGGGTGGGTGTGTGTGTGTGTGGGGGGGTGTGTCTGTGTGTGTGTGGGTGGGTGTGTGTGTGTGTGTGGGTGTGTGTGTGTGTGGGGGGGTGTGTGTGGTGTGTGTGTGTGTGTGTGTGTGTGTGTGCGTGTGTGTGTGCTCGTGTGTTTATGTGTGTGGCATTGTGTGTGTGTATGTGTGCGTGAGTGTGAGTGAGTGTGTGTGTGTGTATGTGTGTGCGAGTGTGTGTGTGTGAGTGTGAGTGAGTGAGTGTGTGTGTGTGTGTCTGTGTGTGTGTGTGCACCTCGTGAGGTGGCAGACTGGGCGGGAATGAGAGTCGTGGTTCAGGACTTGTGTTGCTCTCATCCCCCCATTCCCACATGCCCCACATGCCCCACATGCCCCACATGCCCCACATGCCCCACATGCCCCACATGCCCCACATGGCCTACATGGTTCATGCATGACACGCCCCCTCCCCACCCTAACCCCTGCCATGCGTGGGTGCAGGTGTGTGTGGGCGCGGGTGACATGGCGCGGGCAGAGCACCTGGTGCGCCTGGCGAGGGCGGCGGGGAGAGCAGCGCAGCCCAACTGCCGGGTGCTCACAGTGATGGCGCGCGGCTACTGCCAGGCGGGGCAGCGCCGACAGGCCTATGCGCTGCTGCAGGTCAGCCACGCCCGCCACTGCTGCAGGTCAGCCTGCACGCCACTGTGCCAGTATGTATGTTCACCACCCAATGCCCCATGCCTTCCGCCTCCCATATCTTCCCCCTCCCGTGCCTTTTACCCTCCAATACTCTCATGCCCCTTCCCCTCCCACAGCCAGCCCTTCCCCCTTCCAATGCCCCCCCTCCTCCCATGCCCTCCCCCGGACCATGCCCCGCCCCCTGCAGGAGATGGAGCAGAGGGGCCCGGCACCGGATGCAGCGGTGTTCCACGTGGTGATGGAGGGCGAGCGCCATGCGGAGGCCGTCACGGCGCTGCTGGCCGCCATGGCGCGCTGCCACGTGCCGCCCACCGAGAGGACCTTCAGGTGCGCCCCGCCATGCCGTGTCACCGTGGGCATGCTCCTCACAGCATGTCACCCTTTCCATGTCATGATGCACTGGTTCGTCCTGGGAGCAGCGGCTGAGCGATTTGCTCGTGCTGTCCACTCAATATCCATCCCCTCCCCCCACCGACCCCCCCTCCTGGGCAGTGTGGCAATGGCGTGCATGGGCCGGGCAGGGGACGTGGCGGCAGCGGAGGCGCTGTGGCGCCACATGACGGCCGCCCACATCCCCCCCTCGCCCTTCGCCTTCTGTGCCCTCGCCCATGGTGCGTGCTGCATGCGTGGTGCGTGCTGCATCTATGGTGGATTGAAGTGAAAGATTGGGTTTTGGCCAGATTCCTGTTCGGGGCTCCTTGCTCCCCGTGTGTGTGTTGTCGTTCGCTCCTCGTCCCCGAGCCCCCACCGCCCTCTCCCACCGTCAATCCATCATACCTCGTTGCTACCCAACCCCCACCATGCATGGCAGTGTACGGGCAGGCTGGCATGGTGGACAAGTGTGCTGACGTGGTGCAGCAGATGGAGAGAAGCCTCGGGCACAAGCGGAGATGGGAGGCACGCCGCACGGCGAGGACGGTGGAGAGCGGTGCCCTCAGAGACACGCCCAATTGGTCTGCCTCAGCTGGCGCCGTGGGGGCAAACAGAGGGGAGGGGGGAAGGATGGGCGCAGGGGAGGAGATCGGGGAGGTGGGAGGCATGGCAGGAGGGGCGGAGAGTGGTGGGGATGATGGTGTTGGGAGGGGGAGTGTGGGAATAAAGAGGCGAGGGCAAGGGAGAAGATTGCATGTGGCAGGGGTGGGGGAGGAGAGGGACGGCGCGGGGACGGAAGGTCAGCACAGCGAGCGGATGGCGGCGGCCAGGGGAGACACACACGCAACTAACAGGACATTGCTGACATCAGCACACAACATTCTGATTGGCGCCCATGCCGGGCGTGGCGATGCGGAGGCGGCCGTGGCGGTGCTGCGAGGGATGATGAGAGTGTGAGAAACTGAAGTGTTAGTATATTGATAAAGAAGAGCAGTACAAATAGGGAATGGGGTGAGTGACCAAAGTTAGGGTTACCCCACACCATTATTGGCTAACCAATGTGGTGGGGGTGCAGCCCAATAATTGAGGTTGAGCCAATTATTGGAGGAGCCAAACATTGGAGCGTTGGCCACCAATGTTGGCTCCCCAACAATAATGGTTGCTTGGGTTGTGGGAACCCAACCAGAAGTTGGGAGACCCCCTGAAGGCGTACACCCATGATTTGGGTGTACTCTGTTAGGTCTAGCCAAATGCATGCTATAATCTAACACACCCCCATAGCATGATAAGGGCTAGACCAAACAACCCCTGAAGCGAGGAACCGGTGTAGCGGTGACCTCGACAAGCAAGCATCTGTCCCTGCGGCGGATCATGTTGCACGCGGGGCTGCTGCAGGTGAAGAAGCCAGCCAAAGGGTGCTGCGGCGATGAGGTCGCACGCGAGCCGGAAGCGGGGGCTGCTGCAGGTGAGGAGGCAAGCAAGCCAAGGGCTGCTGCAGGTGATGAGGCAAGCAAGCCAAGGGCTGCTGCAGGTGAGGAGGCAAGCAAGCCAAGGGCTGCTGCAGGTGAGGAGGCAAGCAAGCCAAGGGCTGCTGCAGGTGAGGAGGCAAGCAAGCCAAGGGCTGCTGCAGGTGAGGAGGCAAGCAAGCCAAGGGCTGCTGCAGGTGAGGTTGCCGAAGGGTGCTGAAAGGCCCAACGAGGGAGGAGGCGAGTGGGGAGAAGGGCTGAAATGCCCTGAGGAGGAGGAAGCGAGGGGGGAGGAGGGCTAGAATGCCCTGAGGAGGAGGAAGCGAGGGGGGAGGAGGGCTGGAATGTCCTGAGGAGGAGGAAGCGAGGGGGTGGAGGGCTGGAATGCCCTGAGGAGGAGGAAGCGAGGGGGGAGGAGGGCTGGAATGCCCTGAGGAGGAGGAAGCGACGGGGAGGAGGGCTGAAATGCCCTTTGGAGGAAGCGAGGGGGAGGAGGGCTGAAATGCCCTGAGGAGGAGGAAGCGAGGGGGGAGGAGGGCTGGAATGCCCTGAGGAGGAAGCGAGGGGGGAGGAGGGCTGAAGTGCCCTGAGGAGGAGGAAGCGAGGGGGAGGAGGGCTGGAATGCCCTGAGGAGGAGGAAGCGAGGGGGAGGAGGGCTGAAGTGCCCTGAGGAGGAGGAAGCGAGGGGGGAGGAGGGCTGAAGTGCCCTGAGGAGGAGGAAGCGAGGGGGAGGAGGGCTGGAATGCCCTGAGGAGGAGGAAGCGAGGGGGAGGAGGGCTGAAATGCCCTGAGGAGGAAGTGAGGGGGGAGGAGGGCTGGAATGCCCTGAGGAGGAAGCGAGGGGGAGGAGGGCTGAAGTGCCCTGAGGAGGAGGAAGCGAGGGGGAGGAGGGCTGGAATGCCCTGAGGAGGAGGAAGCGAGGGGGAGGAGGGCTGAAATGCCCTGAGGAGGAAGTGAGGGGGGAGGAGGGCTGGAATGCCCTGAGGAGGAAGCGAGGGGGAGGAGGCCTGAAATGCCCTGAGAAGGAGGAAGCGAGGGGGGAGGAGGGCTGGAATGCCCTGAGGAGGAAGCGAGGGGGAGGAGGGCTGAAGTGCCCTGAGGAGGAGGAAGCGAGGGGGAGGAGGGCTGGAATGCCCTGAGGAGGAAGCGAGGGGGAGGAGGGCTGAAGTGCCCTGAGGGGGAGGAAGCGAGGGGGAGGAGGGCTGGATTGCCCTGAGGAGGAGGAAGCGAGGGGGAGGAGGGCTGAAATGCTCTGAGGAGGAGGAAGCGAGGGGGGGAGGAGGGCTGGAGTGCCCTGAGGAGGAGGAAGCGAGGGGGGAGGAGGGCTGAAGTGCCCTGAGGAGGAGGAAGCGAGGGGGGAGGAGGGCTGAAATGCCCTGAGGAGGAGAAAGCGAGGGGAGATGCGGAAGCGAGGGGGAGAGGAGGGCTGTATGGCCCTTAGGAGGAGGAAGCGAGGGGGGAGGAGGGCTGGAAGGCCCTGAGGAGGAGGAAGCGAGGGGAGAGAAGGCCTGGAGGGCTTAAGGAGGAGAGCGGGGAGAGGAGGAGGCGGTGGGAGTGTGGGGTGAGTTGGCGGCGGCTAGTAGTCGTGGCCGCGGAGGTGAGAGCGGCGAAGACGTCGTCGTAAGGGTCGCGGCAGCAGCAGGCGGCGACGATGGTACATCGCGACGGCGTGAGGCCGCGACATGAGACCGCGGCGGCTATGTAAGGGTGTGGTGGTGAAAGTGGTAGCAGCTGCAGCAAGAGGCGACGAAAGCAGGTCGCGTGGGCGGAAGATTGCTCCGCGTCGGCGAAATGCAGTGGCGGCGGCGGATTAGGTCACGACGAGCGCCCGCGTTCGTCGTGGCCGTGGTGCCCGTCCGCGATTTAGGTCACGAGGGTCAACGTGGCCGTCCCGACGGTCGCGCTGGCCGTCCTGACGGTCTCGCTGGCCGTCCTGACGGTCGCGCTGGCCGTCCCGACGGTCGCGCTGGCCGTCCCGTCGGTCGCGCTGGCCGTCCGGACGGTCGCGCTGGCCGTCCCGACGGTCGCGCTGGCCATCCCGACAGTTGCGCTGGCCGTCCTGACGGTCGCGCTGGCCGTCCCGACGGTCGCGCTGGCCGTCCCGTCGGTCGCGCTGGCCGTCCGGACGGTCGCGCTGGCCGTTCCGACGGTCGCGCTAGCCGTTCCGACGGTTGGCGTGGCCGTTCCGACGGTGGGCGCGTTCGTGGGAGAGAGGGGAGGGCCGTGAGAGGCGGAATTGACCGTAGGAAGGGGGGAGGGGCGCTGGAACTTTAGCGCAAGGGTAGGGGGGTCGTGACGGCGTAGGAGCGACGTAGCGTCACGTAAGGGAGGGGGGCGTGATGCGGCACGCGGAAGGTGCGGTCCTTAGGATCGAAGATGGTGTCAGCCGTAGTTGCTCTGATTACCATGTGAGAAACTGAAGTGTTAGTATATTGATAAAGAAGAGCAGTACAAATAGGGAATAGGGTGAGTGACCAAAGTTAGGGTTACCCCACACCATTATTGGCTAACCAATGTGGTGGGGGTGCAGCCCAATAATTGAGGTTGAGCCAATTATTGGAGGAGCCAAACATTGGAGCATTGGCCACCAATGTTGGCTCCCCAACAATAATGGTTGCTTGGGTTGTGGGAACCCAACCAGAAGTTGGGAGACCCCCTGAATGCGTACACCCATGATTTTGGGTGTACACTGTTAGGTCTAGCCAAATGCATGCTATAATCTAACAGAGAGGGGGCAGAGGTGGGTGCTGCGAGGGATGATGAGAGGGGGCAGAGGTGGGTGCTGCGAGGGATGATGAGAGGGGGCAGAGGTGGGTGCTGCGAGGGATGAGACGCAGAGGTGGGTGCTGAGAGGGATGGGACGCAGAGGTGGGTGCTGAGAGGGATGAGACGCAGAGGTGGGTGCTGAGAGGGATGAGACGCAGAGGTGGGTGCTGAGAGGGATGGGACGCAGAGGTGGGTGCTGAGAGGGATGAGACGCAGAGGTGGGTGCTGAGAGGGATGAGACGCAGAGGTGGGTGCTGAGAGGGATGAGACGCAGAGGTGGGTGCTGAGAGGGATGAGACGCAGAGGTGGGTGCTGAGAGGGATGGGACGCAGAGGTGGGTGCTGAGAGGGATGAGACGCAGAGGTGGGTGCTGAGAGGGATGAGACGCAGAGGTGGGTGCTGAGAGGGATGGGACGCAGAGGTGGGTGCTGAGAGGGATGAGACGCAGAGGTGGGTGCTGAGAGGGATGAGACGCAGAGGTGGGTGCTGAGAGGGATGAGACGCAGAGGTGGGTGCTGAGAGGGATGAGACGCAGAGGTGGGTGCTGAGAGGGATGGGACGCAGAGGTGGGTGCTGAGAGGGATGAGACGCAGAGGTGGGTGCTGAGAGGGATGAGACGCAGAGGTGGGTGCTGAGAGGGATGGGACGCAGAGGTGGGTGCTGAGAGGGATGAGACGCAGAGGTGGGTGCTGAGAGGGATGAGACGCAGAGGTGGGTGCTGAGAGGGATGAGACGCAGAGGTGGGTGCTGAGAGGGATGAGACGCAGAGGTGGGTGCTGAGAGGGATGGGACGCAGAGGTGGGTGCTGAGAGGGATGAGACGCAGAGGTGGGTGCTGAGAGGGATGAGACGCAGAGGTGGGTGCTGAGAGGGATGAGACGCAGAGGTGGGTGCTGAGAGGGATGAGACGCAGAGGTGGGTGCTGAGAGGGATGGGACGCAGAGGTGGGTGCTGCGAGGGATGAGACGCAGAGGTGGGTGCTGAGAGGGATGGGACGCAGAGGTGGGTGCTGAGAGGGATGAGACGCAGAGGTGGGTGCTGAGAGGGATGAGACGCAGAGGTGGGTGCTGAGAGGGATGGGACGCAGAGGTGGGTGCTGAGAGGGATGAGACGCAGAGGTGGGTGCTGAGAGGGATGAGACGCAGAGGTGGGTGCTGAGAGGGATGAGACGCAGAGGTGGGTGCTGAGAGGGATGAGACGCAGAGGTGGGTGCTGAGAGGGATGGGACGCAGAGGTGGGTGCTGAGAGGGATGAGACGCAGAGGTGGGTGCTGAGAGGGATGAGACGCAGAGGTGGGTGCTGAGAGGGATGGGACGCAGAGGTGGGTGCTGAGAGGGATGAGACGCAGAGGTGGGTGCTGAGAGGGATGAGACGCAGAGGTGGGTGCTGAGAGGGATGAGACGCAGAGGTGGGTGCTGAGAGGGATGGGACGCAGAGGTGGGTGCTGAGAGGGATGAGACGCAGAGGTGGGTGCTGAGAGGGATGAGACGCAGAGGTGGATGCTGAGAGGGATGAGACGCAGAGGTGGGTGCTGAGAGGGATGAGACGCAGAGGTGGGTGCTGAGAGGGATGGGACGCAGAGGTGGGTGCTGAGAGGGATGAGACGCAGAGGTGGGTGCTGAGAGGGATGCAAGCTTGCCTTGCTGTGGCTCAAGGGATTGTGTTCCCCCCATGTGCACCCCCCCATGTTTCCCACCCAGGACTGCACCCATGCATGCGCACCTTCAACGCAGCAGCGCACGCGTGCATGCGGGCGAGGCGGGTGGAGCGTGCCGTGCGCTTGCTGGGGGAGGCGCAGCGCCACGGGCTGGCTCCCACTGCTGCCACCTTCGCCCTCCTCATTGTGAGCCCAGCACGCAAAGGGTGAAGGCGAGCACCGTGCGTCATTGCAAGGCTCGAGAAATGTCCGCCTCCTGTCGAGTCCTTCCCTTGTCCGCATAGCCAGGTCTCAAGTCCTTCCCTTGTCCGCATAGCCAGGTCTCAAGTCCTTCCCTTGTCCGCATAGCCAGGTCTCAAGTCCTTCCCTTGTCCGCACAGCCAGGTCTCAAGTCCTTCCCTTGTCCGCATAGCCAGGTCTCAAGTCCTTCCCTTGTCCGCATAGCCAGGTCTCAAGTCCTTCCCTTGTCCGCATAGCCAGGTCTCAAGTCCTTCCCTTGTCCGCATAGCCAGGTCTCAAGTCCTTCCCTTGTCCGCATAGCCAGGTCTCAAGTCCTTCCCTTGTCCGCATAGCCAGGTCTCAAGTCCTTCCCTTGTCCGCATAGCCAGGTCTCAAGTCCTTCCCTTGTCCGCATAGCCAGGTCTCAAGTCCTTCCCTTGTCCGCATAGCCAGGTCTCAAGTCCTTCCCTTGTCGCCTCCCCTCCCTGTCCCTGCCCCCCGAGCAGCAAGCAGCAGGGCACATGCGGCGGGCGGGCATGGTGGAAGCAGCGCTGCACCGCATGGCACTCGCCGCCTGCCCACATGATGCTGTGGTCAGCCGCCCGCCTCCCAGCCACCCCTTCTCACTCACTTCCCATGCACTCACTGCATGCAATGCAACATTCCATGTGTTAGCTCTTCTGCTGGCACCACCGTATCAGCATTGTTGAACGGCGTCCAGCTGGTACCACGCTCAACCTGACCTCACCTGTCGCCCCTCTTCCTTCTGCTCCCCCCTCCCCCGCCCCCCACCCCATCAGACGTACCGCAGTGCGGTGTATGCGTGGGTGCGGTGTGGCGAGGGCGGGTGGGCACTGGAGGTGCTGCAGGAGATGGTGGCGGCCGGCCACCCGCCCGCCATGACCGTGCCAGACGTGCTCATCAAGGTGTGCCCGCCGTAAAGCTTCATGACGAGCAGTTGATTATATTAGGGATTCAACAGAGGAAGAGAAACCTAAAGCTTGAGGAAGAACGGTTGTTTGTATGGGTACAATAAAGACAACCTAAATCAAATCAGTTGGAATCGAACTCAACCGTGGTTTGATCAATTTTCTCCTCCCTATCCTACACGTTCTGCAATGGAATAAAGAATCAGCCAACTGTCTTAATGGTTCTCGTTACCGCATGTGTCGCTGCTGTTGTCGGTTTGCATCTTGATTTCACTGAGCCCAGCCACGCCTTCTCAATGACGTACCCTCAGGTGTGCCAACCTGCCCCCTCTGCCCCCGTGGCCGTCCAGAGTGTGGACGGCTCTTTGCTGCTCGAGTGCACGCGGGCAGCACCTGACGGCAATCTCAAGAATTTCCTGCTGGAGATGAAAGGCGCTGGTGAGAGGGATGCTCATTGTTACATACTCAATCTTTATGTCGTTAAGGAAAACGTGGGTGCATATGAGACGAAGTTGAGGCGAATTTGGTGAAGTACCCAAGGCACTGTTATTGGTGCACCAATGAGAATGGTCATCAAATAATTTGGGCTGACTGTCAAACAATGGAGGGGGATCAATAATGGTTATGATGAACCAACCAAGTTGGTTCCCCCCCGTCAATTGCTGTTGAGTGGGTTTGTGGCGCACTCCCAAAATTCATTGGGGTGCCTTGGCCCAAAGTGTAGACCCACTTTTGGGTGTTACACTTGCACGATTATAACACAGTTATGCTATAATCTAACACTGATAAGATATAGCACGTCAACGTGACTGCTTTCCACGCAGTTGCTGAATACGGCACAACAATGTTTGTAAAAGGCGACGGATCCCGAACAGAGGTTTTAATAGTGCACTAAATCTCAACCCTAGGTTCTCAATGAAACATGAGCAAACCCCAAATCCTTCACCATGTTTGCAGGGCGAATGGAACATGTTCAGTTGGACCCGAACACATGCCGCAAGGGGGTGTGTTCGGGTGTTGGCCCGTAGAGGCAAACACATTGATGTTTGCCTCGACCACCAACTTGTTCGTGTTTGTTCAAGGCTTAGGGTTAAGGTTCTGTGTTTAGGGAATTAGGATTGAGGGTTCAAGGTTTACTGTGAATGAAAATGAGCATCGAATGAGTGTTCCACTAGCATGTTCTCGAACAGTCAAGCACTTCGCTGTTTGACGCGGCTCGGCCGCTTCGTTCAAAAGAACCGAACAGGTTGGGGCAATCAATCCCTCCGCCCCCCACTGTTCAGTTCGATTCAAGTCTAATCGAACAGGGTTTTGCCATTTTGCCCAACTCTACTTGAGGGTACAGTGTGCTCATGGTTGCGCTCTTGTCCCAATGCTCTCTTGTTTGCTGGGTTCAAACACGTACAGCTTCACCTAATTTTTGGCTGTGTTGCATTAGGCCATAGCTTGCGCTGTTTTATACGATGGCTGACATTGTATGGTTTTTTTCCCCACCCTTTGGAAAGGGTTTCACTTGAGTATGAGATGGGGTTCATTCGATGGTAATGGTCCATGTTCACCGCGCTCTACCTCTCATTGGGCCTTCACCCCAAACTCCTGCTACTCTCCACATTCGCATTCCAACTTTTCTCTCGCCTCTTTGCTTCCATGGCTCCTAGCAAGCATGGCACCAGGCTCCTAAGCATACCGTGACATCACCTTGCAACAAGCCAGCACTATGCTCAATGCTCTTCGTCTTGCCTTCTTTCTTTCCGTCGAATCACTCTTCTGACGCAGCCCCTTCTAGTTCATCCCGTGTCCTCCCTTTCTAACCCATCTCCACCACTCTCGGTGTGTCTGTCTGTCTGTGTGTGCACCCCACAGGGCTCACCCCCACTGCGTCCACATCAGCACATCTCGTGCAGCTCCTCGCCTCCTCGCACTCACCCGCCCAAGCGCTTGGTAAAACGCCCTCTCACACCGCCTACCCACTCCCGTTGCCACCTGCTCGCCCCCCGCACCCCATGCTCGCCCGCAGCACCCCATGCGCGCCCCCAACAACCCATGCGTGCCCCCAGCACCCCATGTGCGCCCCTCCCTGTCGGCCCGTGCATGTCCAACAGATGCCGCCCACGAGCTGGCAGCAGCTGGGGTGGGCCAGCTGGGAGACGCCACGTGGCATGCAATAGGGCAGGCTGTGTGGCACATGTCTCACCGCAAACCCCACGAGGTAAGGCTTCTCAACCCTCATGGCATACGGCACACACAGCCATGCTGCACACACAGCCATGCCGCTCGCACACACAGTCATGCTGCACACACAGCCATGCCGCACACATAGCCATGCTGCACACACAGCCATGCCGCACACACAGCCATGCCGCACACACAGCCATGCCGCACACACAGCCATGCCGCACACACAGCTATGCTGCACACACAGCCATGCCGCACACACAGCCATGCCGCACACACAGCCATGCCGCACACACAGCCATGCCGCACACACAGCCATGCCGCACACACAGCCATGCCGCACACACAGCCATGCCGCACACACAGCCATGCCGCACACACAGCCATGCCAGCATGTATTCTCTTCACATCGCCCTGTGGCTCGCCTGTGCACCTCTCGCCTGTACCCCCTTGCCCATCTCTCCACATGCCTGCAGGCCGCCCTCGCAGCCCAGCGCCTACTGGCGGCCGTGGAGGCTGACGGCTGCGCTGTGAGCAGGTGAGGCGGGAGGTGAGGCGAGAGATGAGGCGAGAGGTGAGGCGAGAGGTGAGGCGAGGGGTGAGGCGGGAGGTGAGGCGCGAGGTGAGGCGAGAGGTGAGGCGAGAGGTGAGGCAAGAGGTGAGGCGCGAGGTGAGGCGCGAGGTGAGGCGCGAGGTGAGGCGAGAGGTGAGGCGCGAGGTGAGGCGCGAGGTGAGGCGAGAGGTGAGGCGAGAGGTGAGGCGAGAGGTGAGGCGAGGGGTGAGGCGGGAGGTAGGCGGGAGTTGAGGCGAGAGGTGAGGCGAGGGGTGAGGCGGGAGGTAGGCGGGAGGTGAGGCGAGAGGTGAGGCGAGAGGTGAGGCGAGAGGTGATGCGAGAGGTGAGGCGGGAGGTGAGGCGAGAGGTGAGGCGAGAGGTGAGGCAGGAGGTGAGGCGAGGGGTGAGGCGAGAAGTGAGGCGGGAGGTGAGGCGAGGGGTGAGGCGGGAGGTGAGGCGCGAGGTGAGGCGAGAGGTGAGGCGAGAGGTGAGGCGCGAGGTGAGGCGAGAGGTGAGGCGCGAGGTGAGGCGAGAGGTGAGGCGAGAGGTGAGGCGCGAGGTGAGGCGAGAGGTGAGGCGCGAGGTGAGGCGAGAGGTGAGGCGAGAGGTGAGGCGAGAGGTGAGGCGAGTGGTGAGGCGGGAGGTAGGCGGGAGGTGAGGCGAGAGGTATGGCGAGGGGTGAGGCGGGAGGTAGGCGGGAGGTGAGGCGAGAGGTTAGGCGAGAGGTGAGGCGAGAGGTGAGGCGAGAGGGAGAGGTGAGGCGGGAGGTGAGGCGAGTGTCAGAAGAATGAACGAGAATGGATGAACTATGAAAGAGTTGTGTACAAGTACTAACCCTAATTGGGTTGTACCCCTTATGGGCTACCCCACTATAGCCTACACAAATGTAAGCACTATAATATTCTGACACACCCCCATAGGCAAAGTGGGGGAGAACAAGTGGTCACAAGACCAGTTAAGAAAAGCAAAGCAAGCTCAGGGTGGATCACAAAGTCACCACACAGTCCGAGCACAAGCAAAGGGCCACAAGGCTAGTTCACATGCAGAGTTATTTAAAAGAGAACAAACAATACAGTGATCATACCCTAGCAAGTGTAAGCATGCAGGTATATGTATAGATCACAATACAAGCAAAGTCACGCAGTGAGCAAGTGAGGCAAAATAGGCACAAGGCCTAACATTGTAGAGAAGCGCTGATGATCACCAGGCGGAAGTGCCTTGGTGAATATATCAGCAGTGTTGGCCCGAGTGGCCACGTACGCAAGACGAAGCTGGCCACGCTGCTGCAACTCTCGAGCAAGGAAGTATCGCAGAGCGATGTGCTTCGTTCTGTGCTCCAGTCTGTGCTCCTGACACAAGGCAATCATGGCCTTGTTGTCTACGTACAGAACTGGAGGCGAACGAGGCTGCTCTCCCAAGTCAGTCAGCAGGTAGGTGAGCCAGCGTAGCTCCTGTGCAGCCATGGCCCCTGCATAGATCTCAGCCTCACAACTAGAGCTGAGAACCGAAGACGAGAAGGTAGACCGCCAGGAAACAGAGCCGGAACCGAGGCTGAAGGTGTAACCCTGTGACGACCGCTGCGTAGCTGAGTCGTCAACCCATGAAGCGTTTGCGTGACCGGTGAGGACAACTGGACCCCGTCCTCAAGGCACGAGCCCCATGCTCGACGTACTGCACAAGTAACGCAGTACCCTCTTCACAGCATCCCAGTGCACCTTTCGGTGCCTACCGGGAGCCACGTAGCGAGCCACGAGGCTGAGAGAGTACGCGAGGTCAGGTCGTGTGCACGTCATCAGGTACATGAGGCAACCCACAAGCTCTAGGTACGGACCACTTGGCTCTACGGACTCGTCCGAAGGTGGAGCTGAGAGCGAGTGGCCGGTAGACAGAGGAGTGGGCTGTGGCGAGGAGAACTGGAAGCCGAAGCGCTGAAGGACCTAGTGCTCCATGTGTGACTGAGTCACAGTGATGGTGCGCCGTGCTTTATCCCGGGTGATCTGCAAGCCAAGATAGCTGCGCATTTCACCCAGGTCAGTGCAGTTGTGTCTCTTCTGCAGCTCCGATTTCACAAGGGTCAGTGCCCCAGTGTCAGCAGTGGCAAAGACCAGGTCGTCAACGTAGACGAGGACGTAGAACGGCGGCAGCGACGTGCCGGTGCGTAGAAACAGCGACGGGTCAGCAGTAGGAGCCGCAAGTGTAGTCCTCCTCAGTGTGTCGTGCCACTCGCGAGGCGCCTGACGGAGACCGTAGACTGGCCGCCGGTTCCTCCACTGGGTACCTGCAGGAAACGACCCAGTGAAGCCAGGTGGGCGGCGCAGCCAGATCTCCTCGTGCAGGCTGCCCTGCAAGAAAGCTGTGCTGAAGTCCAGAGAATGCAACTCGTAGTCACGCTGAGCAGCAACGTGCAGCAACACCCGAAGAGTGGTCATCTTCGGGGTGGGGGAGAAGGTCTGGAAGTAGTCGACCCCCTGTCGCTGACTGAAGCCTCTAGCAACGTAACGCGCCTTGAAAGCAAGCGGAGAACCCGGCGGCCGCTTCACCCTGAAAATCCACATGCCATCGACTATGTTCGCCCGAGACGGGGGAACTGCGTCGACGTAGGTGCCTTTGGACTTCCAGGATGCCATCTCGGGATCCATGGCTGTCTGCCACTGGGAGGAGTAAAGACCCGTAATCGCCTCTGCGTAAGAGCGCGGGGTCGGGATGTCTGGTGCATCCGGGTCTCCCTCAAGGGCAAACAGCATGGAAGCGAAACGAGGTACAGCAGCTGCAAGACACTCAAAGTCCTCCTGCCTGTCCTCAAGGACGTCCGTGCCAAGAGCACATTCACCCCCGACGGACGGAGGACTGGCAGACTCAGACTCAGCAACAAGAGCAGCGGCGTAGTCTAGACGACAGGCAGTAGCAAAGTCAACCAGCTCAGCAACGAGGGCAGACGCAGCAGCGGACTCAAAAGCAGGGTCAGTGACAACAGTGGCGAGGAGACGAGAGATAGTGGGACTGGCAGCACGGGCGAGGTCAGACGCAGGGTCAGGGACAGCAGGAAGAGAGGACGCAGGAGGAGGCGGCAAAGGAACACGCAGTGGAACAGAGGAAGGACTAAATGCCATAGCGTTGGTGCCGGGGACAGGAGGAGGACGCGAACGAGGAACGCGACGAGCAGGGCGAACAGGCGAGAGAGGACGAGACGCAGGCTCACGACGCTCTGTAAGTCCTCCGGTCTGCTCAGTGTAGGGAGAAGGGACAGACAGTGGGAAGGCTGGCTGTAACGGCAGCTGTGACTGGTCAGGCGGTGGACACAGCAAGGGAGGAGTAAGGCCAGTAGAAGACGGGAGACCAAGAACGAAGTACTGTCGCGGCCGCAGAGTGCCTCCAGCACCAGTACCGCCAGACACAGCACCTCCAGCTCCAGGGTCTCCAGCTCCAGCCCCAGCGCCACCAGCGCCAGTGCCTCCACCTCCAGCTCCAGGGTCAACAGCTCCAGCTCCAGTGCCACCAGGCTTCGCAGGGTCTCCTGCTCCAGCCCCTCCAGCTCCAGTGCCCCCAACACCGCCAGTCCCGGCAGCTCCAGTACCCTTGGTACGAGCACCTCTTGGACCAGTCGCAGCAGCACCTCCGGTACCTCCAACTCCAGTGTCTCCAGCGGCAGAGGCTCGAGCTCCGGCTGCTCCACTCCGAAGGCGGGCGCGTCGAGTAAGCCACTCATGCAGCTGCAGCGGGGAGAGAGGCTCCGGTCGGGGAGACAGTCGCGGCGAAGCACCCGCAGGACCTCCAGACGAAGCAGAACCCCGAGGCTCAGCACCCCCAGACACCGCACCCTCAGACTCAGCACCCCCAGGCTCAACACCCTCAGGCTCTGCACCCCCAGGCTCCACACCCGCAGGCTCAGCACCCCTAGGCTCCGCACCCCCAGGCTCAGCACCCCCAGACCCGGCACCCTCAGACTCAACGCCCCCAGGCTCCGCACCCCCAGGCTCCACACCCCCAGACGCAGCACCTCGAGCAGCACCGGAGTCGCCAACTACCTCAACAGGCACAGTACCAGGGAGAGGGTCTACCTGAGACACACCTGAGGGAGCAGGACCCTGGGGCGGGAGGGGGTCTACCGGAGGGGGACCGGGAGCAAGGAAGAGCGGCGGGGGCGGGGGAGGGGCAGAGGGGTAGGGGAAGAGATGGTAAAAGGGAACCGACTCGTCAAACGTGACGTCCTGAGAGGGGAGGACACGGCGCGAGGTGGGGTGGTAAAACTGTCAGCCAGACGCGTCAGGGGGAAAGCCAAGGAAGACGCAGGGAATAGCACGGGCGGAGTGCTTGTCCGCAGACGTATCGCGGACAAAGGCACGAGAGCCTCAGACCTGGAACACTGACGCATCGCCAACCTTCCCCGTCCAACGCAGTGTAGGCGAGGTTTCCGACAAGGAGACACGAGGCCAGAGGTTGAGCTGATGCGCAGCGTACCGGACCGCAAACGGCCACAGAAAATGGGGGGCAACCGCATGGATCATGGAGGTACGAGCGACCTCCATGACTAAGCCAATGCGACGTTCAGCAATCCCATTCTGCTGCGGAGAGGCCGGAAACGTGAACGATTGGGTGATGCCCTCCCCATGACAAAAGTCCCTTAAGAGGTCGGAGGAGAACTCGCCACCTCTGTCAGAGTGCAGGCGCAGGACAGGAAGGTCTTGGCCGAAACGCTCGCCCAGCTGTAGACGGACCGCGCGGATCCAAGGGATCAAAACATCAGGGACCTCACCCTTCCTGCGCAAGGGGAAGACCGTGGTGTAACGCGTGTAGTCGTCAACAACCAGCAAGAAGTAGCGCTCGCGGCCCTGTCCATTGACGCGGGCGGGGTCCCACACGTCCATGTGGAGAGTCTGCAGGGGAGCAGTCGTCGGGGGAAACGAGGAGGAGTGAGGAGCGGCGCGCTGCCGCCCCTCGACGTAAGGAAGGCAGGGCGGGGCAGGCGAAGGCGGGAAAGGAGGCAGAGACCTGGGAAGACCAGAGACAAGGAGGCGGGAGTGCATGCCACGCAGGCGTGGCAGGGAGGGGTGACCAAGGCGGTGGTGCCAGACGAGAGTCTGGTGCGACAGGAGGCGACACGAGCAAGGGGGTGCTACCTGACCTGACGCGGACACCTGAGCACACCTGAGGAGGCTCAGTAGCCAGTGTGTACAGACTTGACCCTGGCCGACGAGTGAACGTGGCCAGGTGACAGCCCGTCCGTGCACACGTGCAGATCGACACACGCTGACCCCCAGGAGTGGTGGTAGTGACCATCGTATCTTAGAGGGCAGCTGTACTCACGAAGTTCGGAGAGAACGAGGGGAGGTGAAGACCTGACAGTGAGCCGGACAGAACTGCCGGACACGGGAGAACAGTGGGGGACCTGTCAACGACTGAGCCCCCTGAGGGGTCAGCCAGTCTGACTGGTACAGGCGCAGAGAGAGGAGTGAGGGTGGTGCTATCGCGAAAGAAACAGCGTGAAGCACCAGAGTAAAGCGTAAAGGTGTGCAAGGCCTCGGCAGGCGCAGTACTAGGGAGAGCAGACTCACTAGCACCTAGAGCAGCAACCTCTATACCTGGGTCAGGCAATAACACAAAGAACAGTCACCCTCAGTACCAAGAGTCAAAGCATACATGGCAGTGAGGATAGCGTCATAGTCTAGAGCAAAGATATCCACACCCTGCCTAAGCAGCTCTAGCCAGCAGGGAAGCTCAGCCGCGTCGCCAAACTCTGCACGCCAGGTGTCGCTCAAACAGCGGAAGCAACGGGACTGTGTGTGACCAACTGTCCCGCAAGTCTGACCAGCCCGATCACCTGTGCGAATGACGTACGGGCAGTGAGCACTACTCCGAGACGCCCCACGCTAAACGTACCACTCATGAAGCTGCTGAGGCGTAAGGGTCTCGCGCGGACGCCGCTGCAGCTGCTCCAGGCCACCGCCAGAAACCCCCAACTGAACAGCCGCACAGCGACTGCCACTACTGCCGCCGCCACCTCTCCTACTAGCGTACCCATCACGTAGCTGCTGGAGTGGAAGGGACTCGCGCTGACGCCGCTGCAGCCGCATCTGGCCACCGCCAGAAACTCCCCACCGAACAGCTCCACAACGACTGCTAGGATGGCCGCCACCACTCCCTCTGCTGCCACCACCGCCGTCACCACTCCCACCGCTACGACGAAGAGAAGTTATAGCGGGCAAGCTAGGCGGCGCGCGGGGCGGCAGGGGCTGCAAGAGGGTCGCAAGGGGCGGCGAGGGCCTTAGGGGATAGGGGTGACGGGCCGGGGCCTAGGGGCCGACGGGCAACGGGCCTAGGGGTGAGGGGAGACGGGCCAGGGCCGGGGCTAGGGGCGACGGGCCCAGGAGCGACAGGCGTCGGGTCGGGGCCTAGGGGCGATGGGCGACGGGTCGGGGCTAGGAGCGACGGGACGGGGCGGCTAGGGGGCGACAGGCGACGGGCCGGGGCCTAGGGGCGACGGGCTACGTGCGACGTGCCTAGGGGCGACGGGCGACGGGCCGGGGCCTAGGGGCGACAGGCGACGGGCCGCGGCTAGGGGCGACGGGCCGAGGGGCGACGGGCGTCGAGCGACGGGCCGGGGCCTAGGTGCGACGGGCCGAGGGGCGACGGGCGACGAGCGACGGGCCGGGGCCTAGGGGCGACGGGCGACGGACCTAGGGGCGACGGGCCAGGGCCTAGGGGCGACGGGCGATGGGCCAGGGCTCGGGGTAACGGGCCGAAGGGCGAGGGGCCACAGGCGACGGGCAACGAGCCGGGGCCTAGGGGCGACGGGCGACGGGCGACGGGCCGCGGCTAGGGGCGACGGGCGACAGGCCAGGGCCTAGGGGCGAAGGGCGACGGGCCGGGGCCTAGGGTCGAATGGCAGGCCGCACGAGGGCAGCGCGCTGGGCAGCAAGTGCGGCACGAGGGTCGCTAGGAACGGCGCGTGATCCAGCAGGGCGGCTAGTGGGGCAGCGCTGTGGTGGGCCCAAAAACAATCGCTCATAACGAAGGACCTGCTCCGAAACCATGTCAGAAGAATGAACGAGAATGGATGAACAATGAAAGAGTTGTGTACAAGTACTAACCCTAATTGTGTTGTACCCCTTATGGGCTACCCCACTATAGCCTACACAAATGTAAGCACTATAACATTCTGACAGCGAGAGGTGACGCGGGAGGTGAGGCGGGAGGTGAGGCGAGGGGTGAGACGGGAGGTGAGGCGGGAGGTGAGGCGAGGGTTGAGGCGGGAGGTGAGGCGAGAGGTGAGGCGAGAGGTGAGGCGAGGGGTGAGGCGGGAGGTAGGCGGGAGGTGAGGCGAGAGGTGAGGATAGGGGTGAGGCAGGTGGTAGGCGGGAGGTGAGGCGAGAGGTGAGGCGGGAGGTGAGGCGAGAGGTGAGGCGAGAGGTGAGGCAGGAGGTGAGGCGAGGGGTGAGGCGAGAGGTAAGCGGGAGGTGAGGCGAGAGGTGAGGCGAGAGGTGATGCGAGAGGTGAGGCGATAGGTGAGGCGAGAGGTGAGGCGAGAGGTGAGGCGGGAGGTGAGGCGAGGGGTGAGGCAAGAGGTGAGGCGGGAGGTGAGGCGAGGGGTGAGGCGGGAGGTGAGGCGCGAGGTGAGGCGAGAGGTGAGGCGAGAGGTGAGGCGAGAGGTGAGGCGAGAGGTGAGGCGGGAGGTAGGCGGGAGGTGAGGCGAGAGGTGAGGCGAGGGGTGAGGCAGAAGGTAGGCGGGAGGTGAGGCGAGAGGTGAGGCGAGAGGTGAGGCGAGAGGTGAGGCGAGAGGTGAGGCGAGAGGTGAGGCGGGAGGTGAGGCGAGACGTGACGCGGGAGGTGAGGCGGGAGGTGAGGCGAGGGGTGAGGCGGGAGGTGAGGCGCGAGGTGAGGCGAGAGGTGAGGCGAGAGGTGAGGCGCGAGGTGAGGCGCGAGCTGAGGCGCGAGGTGAGGCGAGAGGTGAGACGCGAGGTGAGGCGCGAGGTGAGGCGCGAGGTGAGGCGCGAGGTGAGGCGTGAGGTGAGGCGCGAGGTGAGGCGCGAGGTGAGGCGAGGGGTGAGGCGAGGGGTGAGGCGGGAGGTAGGCGGGAGGTGAGGCGAGAGGTGAGGCGAGAGGTGATGCAAGAGGTGAGGCGGGAGGTGAGGCGAGAGGTGAGGCGAGAGGTGAGGCTGGAGGTGAGGCGAGGGGTGAGGCGAGAGGTGAGGCGGGAGGTGAGGCGAGGGGTGAGGCGGGAGGTGAGGCGCGAGGTGAGGCGAGAGGTGAGGCGAGAGGTGAGGCGCGAGGTGAGTCGCATGGTGAGGCGCGAGGTGAGGCGCGAGGTTAGGCGCGAGGTGAGGCGAGAGGTGAGGCGAGAGGTGAGGCGAGAGGTGAGGCGAGGGGTGAGGCGGGAGGTAGGCGGGAGGTGAGGCGAGAGGTGAGGCGAGGGGTGAGGCAGGAGGTAGGCGGGAGGTGAGGCGAGAGGTGAGGAGAGAGGTGAGGCGAGAGGTGAGACGAGAGGTGAGGCGAGAGGTGAGGCGGGAGGTGAGGCGAGAGGTGACGCGGGAGGTGAGGCGGGAGGTGAGGCGAGGGGTGAGGCGGGAGGTGAGGCGCAAGGTGAGGCGAGAGGTGAGGCGAGAGCTGAGGCGCGAGGTGAGGCGCGTGGTGAGGCGCGAGGAGAGGCGCGAGGTGAGGCGCGAGGTGAGGCGAGAGGTGAGGCGAGAGGTGAGGCGAGAGGTGAGACGATAGGTGAGGCGAGAGCTGAGGCGCGAGGTGAGGCGCGTGGTGAGGCGCGAGGAGAGGCGCGAGGTGAGGCGCGAGGTGAGGCGAGAGGTGAGGCGAGAGGTGAGGCGAGAGGTGAGACGATAGGTGAGGCGAGAGGTGAGGCGGGAGGTGAGGCGAGAGGTGACGCGGTAGGTGAGGCGGGAGGTGAGGCGAGGGGTGAGGCGGGAGGTGAGGCGCGAGATGAGGCGAGAGGTGAGGCGAGGGGTGAGGCGAGGGGTGAGGCGGGAGGTAGGCGGGAGGTGAGGCGAGAGGTGAGGCGAGAGGTGAGGCGGGAGGTGAGGCGAGGGGTGAGGCGAGAGGTGAGGCGGGAGGTGAGGCGAGGGGTGAGGCAGGAGGTGATGCGCGAGGTGAGGCGAGAGGTTAGGCGAGAGGTGAGGCGAGAGGTGAGGCGCGAGGTGAGGCGCGAGGTGAGGCGCGAGGTTAGGCGCGAGGTGAGGCGAGAGGTGAGACGCGAGGTGAGGCGCGAGGTGAGGCGCGAGGTGAGGCGCGAGGTGAGGCGCGAGGTGAGGCGAGAGGTGAGGCGAGAGGTGAGGCGAGAGGTGAGACGATAGGTGAGGCGAGAGGTGAGGCGGGAGGTGAGGCGAGAGGTGACGCGGGAGGTGAGGCGGGAGGTGAGGCGAGGGGTGAGGCGGGAGGTGAGGCGCGAGATGAGGCGAGAGGTGAGGCGAGGGGTGAGGCGAGGGGTGAGGCGGGAGGTAGGCGGGAGGTGAGGCGAGAGGTGAGGCGAGAGGTGATGCAAGAGGTGATGCGGGAGGTGAGGCGAGAGGTGAGGCGAGAGGTGAGGCTGGAGGTGAGGCGAGGGGTGAGGCGAGAGGTGAGGCGGGAGGTGAGGCGAGGGGTGAGGCGGGAGGTGAGGCGCGAGGTGAGGCGAGAGGTGAGGCGAGAGGTGAGGCGCGAGGTGAGGCGCATGGTGAGGCGCGAGGTGAGGCGCGAGGTTAGGCGCGAGGTGAGGCGAGAGGTGAGGCGAGAGGTGAGGCGAGAGGTGAGGCGAGGGGTGAGGCGGGAGGTAGGCGGGAGGTGAGGCGAGAGGTGAGGCGAGGGGTGAGGCAGGAGGTAGGCGGGAGGTGAGGCGAGAGGTGAGGAGAGAGGAGAGGCGAGAGGTGAGACGAGAGGTGAGGCGAGAGGTGAGGCGGGAGGTGAGGCGAGAGGTGACGCGGGAGGTGAGGCGGGAGGTGAGGCGAGGGGTGAGGCTGTTAGAATTGAACCATTGAGTTGATTAGGAATCATACGGGCTTACATAGTTGAAGCTAGGGGAGGGGGGGTTGGTTGGGTACCTAGTCATCATTATTGGCCCCCCACCAATAAGTTAGGTTGGAGAATTATTGGGGGGTCCCAATAATGTTGGCCAAAAGTGGGCCAACATTATTGGGGGGGCCAATAATCTCTCAACTCAACCTTGGGGGCCAATAATTGGACCAAGGTTGGGTTCCAACCCCCAACTAGGGTTAACCCTAGTTGTGCACCCAAACATAGTTTGGGTGCCTATCTCTGTCCTAGGGTTTATAGGATCAATGTAGGATACAGAAGAGTAGTAGAATCTAACACAACCCCTTAGCCTGCATAGATCTATAAACCTGGATGAGATAAGACAGCAACCCCTGAATCAGTCACCATGGGGAGCAAGGCCCAGGAGCGGCAAAATTGCCGAGTGAGTAGAGCGGTCGAGGGCCTTAGTGAATATGTCGGCGTGGTTGGAGGAAGAGTCGATCTTGCGCACGGTAATGTGGCCATCCTGGACAAGATCACGGACAAAGTAGTGTCGGAGCTCGATATGCTTGGAGCGACCATGGAACACAGCTTCTTTGGTGAGGTGGATGGTGCTGGCGTTGTCACACCAGAGAGTGGGACAAGGCTGTGGTGAGCCAAGGTCCGTGAGGAGATAGCTGAGCCAGCGTGCTTCCTGTGCTGCCATCGTGACCGCGTACAGTTCAGCCTCGCAGGAGGAGAGGGCGATGGAGGAGGAGCGGGTGGAGCGCCAGCTGATGAGGCCGCTCCCAAGGGTGAAGCCATATCCTTGTGAGCTGCGACGATCAGGCTGTGAGTCTGCCCAGAACGAGTCGCTGAAGCCAGTGAGAACCGGCGGGTCTGCTCCACCAAGGGTGAGGGTGTAATCCTTCGCGTGCTGAAGGTAGCTTAGGACACGCCGGGCTGCCGTCATGTGTTCCTCCGTGTGCCTGCCGACACCAACGAATCGCGCCAGAACACTGACTGGGTAGGCAAGGTCGGGGCGGGTGCAGACCATGGCGTACATCAGGGCCCCGACAAGTTCTGCATAGGGGTTAGAGGAGTCGGTGGGGGTGGCAGGGGGCGAGAGCTGGTGCCCAACTGCAAGCGGGGTGGCGATGGGCTTGGCTTTTGACATTCCAAACCTCTCAAGGACCTTCTCAATGTAGAAGGACTGAGAGAGGGAGATAGTCTTAGCCTTGAGGTCGCGGGTGATCTCCATGCCAAGGTAGTTGCGGACCTCCCCCAGGTCTTTGCAGGCGAGGCGACGCTGTAGTTCGTCCTTGACCTCCTGCATCTCAGCATCTGTGTCAGCGGCTAGTAGCATGTCGTCGACGTAGACGAGAATGTAGAAAGGGGACGGAGTCGTCCGAAGGAAGAGGCTGGAGGCAGCTCGGGAGGGGCGAAAACCAAGCTCGCGAAGGGTGGAAGAGAGCTTGGCATGCCACTCCCGGGGTGCCTGCTTGAGGCCGTAGACGGGTCGTAGCAGCTTCCAAACGGTGGACGGGTCATGTGGAGCGTGAAAGCCTTTGGGGCGTTCCATGAAGATGAGTTCGTGTAGGTCGCCTTGGAGGAAGGCGGTAGTGACATCCATGGAGTGTAACAGCATGCCGCGTCTGCCGACGAAGTCGAGGAACACCCGAACGACCGGTGGGGTAGCAGTGGGTGAGTATGTGTCGAAGAAGTCAAAGCCGTGCTTTTGCGTGAAGCCCTTCGCCACATAGCGAGCTTTGTAAACAGGGTCTTCGCCAGGGAGAAGCTTGACACGGAAGAGCCATTTGCCCTTGACGACATTGGTCTTGGCAGGGCGAGGGACGTCGATGAAGGAGCGGTTGTGGATGAAAGCGTTGCTCTCCTTGACCATAGCTTCAATCCAGAGTGGGGCGTCGAGGCACGCAATAGCCTTCCTCAGCACCCCCAGACTCCGCACCCTCAGACTCAGCACCCCCATGCTCCACACCCTCAGGCTCAGCGCCCCCAGGCACCACACCCGTAGGCTCAGCACCCCCAGGCTCCGCACCCCCAGGCTCAGCACCCCCAGACCCGGCACCCTCAGACTCAGCACCCCCAGGCTCCGCACCCCCAGATGCAGCACCCCCAGTGACAAGGAGGCAGGAGTGCATACCACGAAGGCGTGGCAGGGAGGGGTAACCAAGGCGGCGGTGCCACAGGAGAGTCTGGTGCGACAGGAGGCGACTCGAGCAAGGGGGTTCTACCTGACCTGAGGCGGACACCTGGGCAGACGAAGCTACATGAGGAGGCTCAGTAGCCAGTGCGTACAGACTCAACTCGGGCCGACGAGTGAACGTGGCCAGGTGACGGCCCGTCCGTGTACACGTGCAGATCAACACACGCTGACCCCCAGGAGTGGTGGTAGTGACCATTGCATCCTGGAGGGCAGCGGTACTCATCAAGTTCGTAAAGAACAAGGGGAGGTGAAGGCCTGACAGTGAGCCAGACGGAACCGCCACACACGGGAGAACAGTGGAGGAACGGGCAAGGACCGGGCCCCCGGAGGGGTCAGCCAGTCTGACCGGTACATGTGCAGAGAGAGGAGTGAGGGTGGTGTTATCACGAAAGAAACAGCGTCAAGCACCTGAGTCAAGCGTAAAGGTGTGCAAGGCCTCAGCAGGCGCAGTACCAGAGAGAGCAGACTCACTAGCACATAGAGCAGCAGCCTCTATACCTGGGTCAGGCGGCACACACAGGTAGCAGTCACCCTCCGCACTAACAGACAAGGCATACATAGCAGCAAGGATAGCATCATAGTCAAGGTCAAAGATATCCACTCCAGACCTAAGAAGCTCTGCCCAGCGGGGGCGCTCGGCCTCGTCACCAAACTCTGCACGCCAAGCGACGTCGAGGCGGGAGAAGCAGCAGTGCTGAGTGTGAGGCTTCCTGCATGTCTGACCAGCAGGGTCATCCGTGCGAATGTCATACGGGCAGCTACCACTACCCCCAGACGCCCCACGCTGAGAAAACCACTCACGAAGCTGCTGGGGCGACGGGGTCTCGCTCCGACGATGCTGCTGCTGCCTCTGGCCATCGCTAGAACCTCCCCGCTGAGTAGTTCCGGCCCGACCGCCACCACTCCCACTTTCGCCACTACCGTCACCCCCACCGCTGCCACCATCGCCGCCACCAAAGCCCCCACTCCCGCCACCACTCCCACCACCGCCACCACCTCCACTGCCTCCACCACCTCCACTGCCGCCCCCACCACCCCCTTCGCAGCCACCGCCACCACCCCTGCCACCCTTGCCCTTGCTGCTGTGGCGCTTCCCACTAGCAGAAGCAGCCCCGATATCCTCAGCACCAAGGACGTCAACAGCAGCAGCAGAGGCGTAGGAGGGGGCAAGGGGGGAGGGGAAACACCCCTCAAAGAAGGGCGTGCGAGGAGTGCCACGAGCGGCACCTACAGCAACTACACTAGTCTCAGCTGCAAGGAGGTGCTGCTCGAGTAGGTCGATAGTGAGGGCTATGGGGTCAAGTGCGAGAAAGTGGTCTCTGACAGCGCGAAGAGAGTCAGGGAGGTGGGTGACTATAAAGTAGAGAGTGATGTACATCGGGGGCTGGTTCCTCTCAAGGAACTCTGCTAAGAGGGCAGCGCGGTAGCGAGCGTCGCTAGTGCAAAGGTGGGTAACGAGGTCCTCTACTGTGGCAAAGGCAGACAGCTCGGGAAACAGGTAGGGCAGTAGAAGACGGCCTAGAGCAGCAGTGGCAGACGAGGAGTAACGGGCGACTACAGCGTTGTACAGTGCATGCGCAGTCCTGTGCTGTCCGAAGTGAGCGCATTCGGCTAACTGCAAGTGGTTGCGAATGGCTAAGCGAGTAGCAGCGTCACGAGTAAGCCACTGTGAGTGAGTCGCACTGTCAGCTGTGGCGGGAGGGGCGGGAGAGGCTCCAGACGTGTGGTCAAACAACAAAACGCTGTCTCTAGAATCGCTCAGTAGGTACAACTGCAAATCGTCGAGCCTCGTGTCGAACTGGATCTGACGGCCCTCATGATCGAACGCGAGTACGCGGAGAGAAGCCATAGCAGCGCAAGGAACAGGGCAGGCAGCAGGAGGGGCGACAAGCGGGCTGCAAGTGGAGGCGCGCAGGCTGCAGGAGGGGCGGCTTGCGGGCCTAGGAGCGGCGGGCGGGCCGCAAGGGGCGGCGCGCAGGGCTGCAGGGGCAGCGAGAGTGCCGCAAGGGGCGGCGCGCGGGGCTGCACGGGCGGCTTGCTGGCTGCAGGGGCGGTGAGCAGTGCAGCAGGGGTGGCGCGCGGGGCCTAGGGGCGACAGGCGGGCCGCAAGGGGCGGCGCGCGGGGCAGCAGGGGCGGCGGGCGGGCCGCAAGAGGCGGTGTGCGGGGCTGCAGGGGCGGCAGGAGGGCCGCAAAGGGCGGCGCGCGGGGCTGCAGGGGCGGGCCGCGGGCTGCAGGGGCGAAGGGCGGGCCGCTAGGGGCGGCGCGCGGGGCTGCAGGGGCGGCGAGCAGGGCAGCAGGGGCGGCGCGCGGGGTCTAGGGGCGACGGGCGGGCCATAAGTGATTGCGCGCGGGGCAGCAGGGGCGACGGGCGGGCCGCAAGGGGCGGCGCGCGGGGCCTACGGGCGGCGGGCTGGCCGCAAGGGGCGGCGCGCGGGGCAGCAGAGGCAACGGGCGGGCCTGTAGGGGCGGCGCGCAGGGCTGCAGGGGCGGCACGAGGGCAGCAGGGGCAGCGCGCTGAGCTGCAGGGGCGGCGCGAGGGCTGCTAGGGGCGGCGGGCGGGTCGCAAGCGGGCGACGCGCGGGCTGCACGGGCGGCGCGAGGGCCATGACGAGGAGGCGGGCGGGCTGCCAGGGCAGCGCGCTAGCGGTAGGGGCGGGTCGTGGGCTGCTAGAGGCAGCGGGACTAGCTGCTAGGGGCAGTTCTTGGGGCAGCTCTGTGGTGGGCCCTAAAAAAAAACGGTCCTAGCGAAGGACCTGCTCTGAAACCATGTTAGAAGAATGAACGAGAATGAATGCATTGAACAGAAGTTGGGTACAAGTACTAACCCTAATTGGGTTGTACCCCTTATGAGCTAACCCACTATAGCCTACAGAAAGTAAGCAATATAACATTCTGACAAATGTGAATCAAGCAAGTAGGCAACAACTCTGATTTTCACTTGTGAAGCCTGAAGCTTCAGAATAGGCATGTGTGCCTAGACATGAGCAAATTCCACATTCGACTCGAACCGAATATGGGCTTTTTTTTGCCCAAAAATGTTCGTGACGAACACCTAGGTGTTCGTGTGGGTTCGTGCAAAAAAATGCACGAACATCTAGGTGTTCGCCGAAATCCAGCGCGTCAAAAATTGACGCGCTGGTTCGATCTAAAAGGGGAGGTCGACAATTGAGCTCATTCTTGGGCTCAATCGTCGATTTCAACTTAGGATAGCTTTCCGCACACTACCCATTTAAACTGCACCACTCCCACGGTTTGAAGTCCACATTGTGGCTAGAAACATTAAGTATAAGGGTAGATTAGGTTAGGAAACGTTTAAAAACAGAAATCAAGAGCATTTCGTTTTAGCAAAGAGTTTAGCAAGGCGTAATTGATTCCCATCAGATCTGCCCCAAGCCTTACAATAACTATTGTAGGGCTTTTGTGAAAGTTCGTGAACACCTTGTTTTCCACCGTTTTCTGGCTAGGCAATTATGGATTCCTAAATGGTTGATGTAGGGTTGGTTAGCAGCCAAGACAAGGCCATTCCTGGCCCATCCGCACTACTAGTTACTGCAACTGGGACCGCAAGACCTCTCGCACCTCTCGAGCTCATAGGGGGGCAATACCTAGGAGTCCCCACGTCACCAAAAAGCTACAGGTTTAGTGGCGGGGGGCTGGCTGCACCCTCACATCGGTATGGGAAGTCTCGTGATGAGATCGAGGAGAATTCAGAGGAGGCCGAGGAGGATGCGGAAGGGGGGGGGGGAAGGTCAAGGGTGGTGGGGGGGGGGGGGGGGGAGCCAAAGGGATCGGCTGGAAAAGAAGCGCCCACGCATCCAACGTAGTCCATCCGATAGCAATGACAAGGATTATGATCCGAAGAAACATGGGGATTGCGCGGGGTTGAGGGATGACAACGAGGAGGAGGAGGAGGAGGAGGAGAAGGGTGAGGAGGAGGAGGAGGAGGAGGAGGAGGAGGAGGAGGAGGAGGAGGAGGAGGAGGAGGAGGAGGAGGAGGAGGAGGAGGAGGAGGAGGAGGAGGAGGAGGAGGAGGAGGAGGAGGAGGAGGAGGAGGAGGAGGAGGAGGAGGAGGAGGAGGAGGAGGAGGAGGAGGAGGAGGAGGAGGAGGAGGAGGAGGAGGAGGAGGAGGAGGAGGAGGAGGAGGAGGAGGAGGAGGAGGAGGAGGAGGAGGAGGAGGAGGAGGAGGAGGAGGAGGAGGAGGAGGAGGAGGAGGAGGAGGAGGAGGAGGAGGAGGAGGAGGAGGAGGAGGAGGAGGAGGAGGAGGAGGAGGAGGAGGAGGAGGAGGAGGAGGAGGAGGAGGAGGAGGAGGAGGAGGAGGAGGAGGAGGAGGAGGAGGAGGGAGGAGGGGGAGGGAGGGGGTAGTGGTGAGGAGGCTGAGGAGGAGGAGGAGGAGGAGGAGGAGGAGGAGGAGGAGGAGGAGGAGGAGGAGGAGGAGGAGGAGGAGGAGGAGGAGGAGGAGGAGGAGGAGGAGGAGGAGGAGGAGGAGGAGGAGGAGGAGGAGGAGGAGGAGGAGGAGGAGGAGGAGGAGGAGGAGGAGGAGGAGGAGGAGGAGGAGGAGGAGGAGGAGGAGGAGGAGGAGGAGGAGGAGGGAGGAGGGGGAGGGAGGGGGTAGTGGTGAGGAGGCTGAGGAGGAGGAGGAGGAGGAGGAGGAGGTGTCCCACCCGGGGAAGGCTAAGGGAAAGGCCAAGGGGAAGGCCAAGGGGAAGGCCAAGGGGAAAGCCAAGGGGAAGGCCAAGGGGAAGGCCAAGGGGAAGGCCAAGGGGAATGCCAAGGGGAAGGCCAAAGGCAAGGGGAACGGGAAGAAGAAGGGCAATGGTAAAGGCATACAAGTTCAGGAGGAGGGGGGGGAGAGGACGGTATGGCCGCGTCGGTAGATGAGAATGATGGGCCTTTAAAGGCCAAGAAAGGGTGTAAGAAGGCCCCGGGTTGGCAGGTCCAGATGTACGGGCCATTGGGGGCAGATGAGAAGCGCAAATGTAAGATGTGCGACACCCGTATCTGTTGGTCGACGGGCACTACGACTCCAGGGGTGCGCCACATGGTTGCGAAGCACACGGCGCACCACGACATTTGGCAGTATATGTCCCTAAGACCACACCTACTGACTAAGGGGGAGACTTTCCCCGAGGGTGGCTACGATGGAGTTCCCGACAGGTGGTGAATTGGCCACACGTGGCCTCGTGGCCCAATTTGCCGGTGGTGCAGACCCCGAGCGCGAAGGGCGAGGCAGGCGGCATTGAGCGCTTTGTTACAGCGAGGCTGAGTAAGCTGAAGCTTCGTGAGGCGATCACGAAGCTTGTCGTGACTGGCGACTTGCCCTTTCGCATCGCCGACCTGGATGCGGTGAGAAAGCGTTCACCCCCCCTCCTATTCGTTGTGCTTTGATGGATTGAGATTGCTGGCCGCACGTGCTACTTCATTGCAGTCCAGCCATCATGGCATCAACGCTGAGGATGCAAGAACGCCATCATGATTGCTTATGATATACGGTCACCCATGTTACACATGCCATGCCCCTATTACCGAATTGATGTCCACCTTATTCGCCCCTCCTCGTGCTTTTATATACAACACCAGTTTAAGGAGCTGCTGATCCTGCTGAACGAAAAGTGTGGGGAAAAGGGCGTTATCCCATCACGCTGGACAGTGGCGCACGACACCGTTGTCCTTGCTGACTTGGCGCTCGAGGCAGCGATTGCAGAGCTGGCCTCTACAACCTGTGCCGTGTCGTACAGCACCGACATGTGGACAGGCCCGAACGGCAAGGCCTACATGGTCCTGACAGGTCACTTCGTGTCAGTGCAGTGGGAGTTGCGGCAGGTGATTCTTGCTTTCGTCGAGATGCCTGGCAGGCATGGGGGGAAGGAAATTGCGAAGGCGGTGGAGAAGGTGGTGGTGCAGTGGAAGTTGCAGACGCGTTGCCTCGGTCTCACGACTGACAATGCGTCTGCAAACGTAGTTGCTCTTCGGCACCTGGCGGAGGAGGGTGAATTCTCGGGGTACTTCAGCGAGAAGGCGCACTACAGGTCCGTCTTGTAGCTGGATTCCATCAGCCATCAGCATTGACTAACCCTAAACCTGGTTCCTTTTGCTTCTGTCTGCACCATAACACCCTTGTAACCACATTCGCCTGTTTGAAACCCTAAACCCCTCCGATCCAACGCAGGTGCCTGTCGCACATTGTGAACCTGGCAGTGTAGTCTAGGCTGGGTGTGGAGTCGATGACGGTGCCCGTGAAGAAGGTGCGGGAGATTACTACGTGGGTGGGCATGTCGCCCCAGCGAGGAACCGCCTTCATTGCGCTGCAGGTTCGGCATGGAGTGCTGCCCAATGGGCCGCACAAGCTCGTTCAGGACAGTCCTACGCGGTGGGGGTCCACACACGAGATGGTTAAGCGCTTCTTGCTGCTGAGGCCCTTCATCGACATGCACTTTACCCGCGAGCAGGTACGGCTCCATTCGTATCCATTGCAATCTGTGTTGATTGGACGCGTAAGGGATGTTGCTTTGAAGATTGTCAGAATCCACTACGTTCCAACCATTCCCCAAGCCTAAGCACATGTACTCAATGTTATCCAACCCAATCTTGCGCCCTCACCTAATCAACAGGGCACCAGGAAGGAAGAGAAGGAGAAGTGGCGAGGTATGTGTATGACCGATGCCGAGTGGGAGGCCTTGGGGGCTTTGGAGGGGTTTCTCCGTCCCTTTGCCAGAGTCTCCACGGCCGCCGAGGGGTCGACCTACCCCACTGTGTCGATGGTGCTGCCGTACTTCTACGCCCTCATCGTCAGCCTGGAGAAGAAGCTGCACACTGGGACACATGAACTAGTTCGTCCACTCATGTATGCCGCGCTGGGGCACCTGAAGAAGTACGAGTTTGCCATTGGGGATGAGTACTGGATCGCGACCTTCTTGGATCCGTCCATGAAGGCCGAGTACTTCAGGATGACACACTGGGAGCTGATGCATCCAGGCATAGTGGCACGTGACGGTAAGCGGCTTAAGCCACGTATGAGTGCGGACAGGGTGGTGAGCTTGGTGCGCCGCCGAGTGGAGGAGTACCAGGCTCGAGCAGCACGTGAAGCTCCCACCCCACCACCAGCACCAGCAGCAGCAGCGGTGACACCGTTCGAGGACGACGACGACGAGTTTGTGTTCTCTAGGGCACAGCTGCATAAGCGTGTTTCAGCTAGTGCAGCAGCTAGAGCAGGGGGAGGGGGGACGTCGGTGGGGGATGAGGTGGATCGGTACTTAGCGGAGCTGCCTGTCTTGGACGTGCCAGCGCTGCAGTACTGGCAGCGTGCGAGGAACATGGACACGTTGAGGCAGTTGGCACGGGATTACCTCGCTATCCCCGCCACCTCTGCAGCTAGCGAGCGAGCTTTCTCCATGGGGAGGAACCTCATCTCCTTGCACAGGCACAGGCTGAACACTGAGCATGTTAGCGCGAGCATGACTCTCAGGTCATGGTACACGTCACACCCTAGGAAGAGTATTGGTGAGGAACCCGGCTGCAGCGGAGAGCAGGCACCACCAGAGTTGGCGCTAGAGGGAGAGGGGCTAGATGAGGGGGATGAGGAGGAGGCTGTTGCTATGGGGGGAGGAACCGGGGTTGAGTGAGGGAGTTGCATGGGGACTTGGTGCTGTCTGGCTTTGTTTTGCATGTCCTTGACTTGACGTTGCCCTGAACTTTGAGTTGTTGACTTATTTATCCATATTTCACTAGACCATGTGCGCGAGACATTGCGGATCTTCGCTGCTACCTTTATTTACATTCTGATTTTGCTTATAGAACACACGCCCTGAGTTTCTTACATGCACTGAATGTGAGTATAATAGAAAGTACCCCCCATGGCAAATTGTTCGAGTTCGTGCCAAACACCTTGTGTTCGGCCATGCCTCAAAACTGTTCGACACTATACTCGAACGGGGAACACTAATATTTAAGAAAACTGTTCGGGACAAACGTGTTCGGTTCGGTTCGAGTTGACCAAGTGTTCGTCAACTGTTCGAGTCAAACGTGTTCAGTTCGCTCGTTGCTCATGTCTATGTGTGCCTTCATAAATCAGGATATCGTTTCTCTGGAAAATGTGCCTTCAGACAGGGGGGAATATTTTTTCCTGAAATCAGAGTGGCAAAGTTTGAAACATCAGCCCTGTGCGCAGGCGTTTGCGCAGCAGGTGCGGGCGTCAGTGGCAGGCACAAGCGCGTGCGCAGCAGGCGCGGGGGGCGGTGGCTAGGGTGCAACAGGCACTGGCAGCGTCGGCGCGGGCGAGGCAGGCGAGGGCGCGACAGGCACGGCAACGGTAGGTGCGGGCACGGGCGCAGCACGCGCGAGTGGCGGCGATGCAGGCACAGCAAATGTGGGCGCAGCGGGCGCGTCAGCGGCAAGCGCGAGTGCGGCGGCGGTAGGTGCGGGCGCAAGTGCAAGGGTGGGCGCCACTGGTGCGGGCGCGTAAGGCGTGTGCGCAGCCGCGGCAGGCGCGTCGGCAGCAGGCGCAGGCGCAGCAAGTGCTAGTGCGAGCGCGGCGGCAGGCGCAGGTGGGCCAACGGGGCCGCCAGGCGGGCTGCTAGAGAGGGGTGGGATGGGGCCATGAGAGGGGCGCGACGGGGCCGCCAGGTGGGGCGCTAGGGCGGGGTGCGACAGGGGTGTCACATGATATATTTGTTGTTAGGCTTTAGTGAGGTACTCCCTAGAGAGTACAACACAGCTAGGATTCCATATTTATATCCCCTTCCTTTCCTAATTTATCATTCCGTTGTTTCCGTTTATGAGATGGTATCACGAGTAGGTATCCGATCCTAACCTAGGTTAGCTTGTCCCGGCCCGCCGGTTAGCGGACCAAGCCCCGCCCGTTAGCTCCCTGCCCTGCTCGTTAGCGCCCTACCCCGCCCGTTAGCAACTTGCCCCGCCCGTTAGCGCCCTGCCCCGCGCGTGCAACATGTCCCGCCCCGCGCACAGCCCACCCTGCCCCACGTGCAACCCGTCCTGCCGCGCGCGCAGCCTGCCCTACACACAGCCCGTCCTGCCCCGCGCGCAGCCCATCCCTGTCAGAATGTTATATTTCTCTAGTCTGCAGTGGGGTACTCTATAGTGAGTACAGCCCTGTTAGGGTTTGCTGTATGTATCTCAATGTTTGCTAGTGAAACCCCTCTTCTCTCATTCATTCCTTCCTTCTCTATTCTGACATGCTATCAGAGCAGGTCGACCCTCCCGGGTCGATCCTGTGGATGGGCCCACCGTTAGCTTCCGCTACTGTCCTGCCTATCGCGCGCCGAGGGCACGCGCCGTTTTTCTGCCTGCCGCGCGCTCATGGCGCGCGGCATTTTTTCTTCCCGCCGCGCGCGTTTTCTACCTGTCGCACCGCCCTGGTGGCCGCGCGACGCCCTGCCCTGCCCGTCGTGCGCCCCGTGGCGCGCGACGGTGCCTTGCCCGTCGCGCGCCCCGAGGCGTGTGGCGGTTTCGTCGCCCGTCGCGGCGCCCCGGGGGCCCATGCGTCACCCCTCCCGTCGCCCGTCGCGGCGCCCTGGGGGGGCCGCGTGTCGCCCCCCCTCCCGTTGCCCGTCGTGGCGCCCTCGGGGGCCCGCACGCTGCCCCCTCCCGTCGCCCGTCGTGGCGCCCTCGGGGGCCCGCGCGCTGCCCCCCCCTACCGTCGCCAGTTGTGGCGCCCTCGGGGGCCAGCGCGCCCCCCCCCCCTTTCTGCAGCCCGCGAGCCGCCCCTCGCCGCCTCCTGTCCTCGTGCACCTGTGGGGTGGCGGGTATGGGGGTGGCGGGTTTGTGAACCATCCCCTCCTCCTCCTCCTCCGTCTCCCACTGCTGCAGCTGCCGCTGAGGGGGGTGGGTGTGTGGGAGCCGAAGGAGTGGTGCTAGGGGGGTGTTGTGGGAGTGAAGCTAGGGGTGCAGCAGGGGGTGTGAACGGGAGTTTTGGGACAGTTGGGGGAGGTTGGGCGGAGGTGGCCGTCGTGTCGCCAGCAGTGCCAGTAGTCCGGAGGCTACAATCTCCGGTAGCCCGGCGAGCCTGCTGCGCCAGTCGCCCGTGGGTCCGTTGCTCCTGCCGCTCAGAGTTAGCCGCAGAGCCAGTTACTCCTGTAGTCCGGTGCCTTTGCTCCGGTAGCCACCGTATGCGCCGCTCCTGTTGCCCGTGTATCTGCGGCTTCACCCGTCGCCTCCTATCTCCACTCCTCTCACAGTCCCTCCTCCTCACTTACCGTCTGTGACTGCCTCTAGCTTTGCTTATATTTGTGAACTATAAACTGCTGCTTGTTGTGCTGATTATACCCCACTTTGACTATGGGGGTGTGTCAGAATGTTATATTTCTCTAGTCTGCAGTGGAGTACTCTATAATGAGTACAGCCCTGTTAGGGTTTGCTATATGTATCCCAATGTTTGCTAGTGAAACCCCTCTTCTCTCATTCATTCCTTCCTTCTCTATTCTGACAATCCCGCCCCGCGTGCAGCCCGTCTCGCCCCGCGTGCAGTTCGTCCCGCCCCGCGCACAGCCCCTCCTGTCCGCGCGCAGCCCGTCCCCCTCCCCCCTCCTCCCTCCCTCCTCGCGCAGCTCGTCCCGCCCCGCGCACAGCCGGTCTCGCCCCGCGCGTTTCCTATCTCAGCGTGCTGCCCGCCGTGGTTCTCGCAGAACTGTAGGAGCTTGAAAAGTGTAACTCTAAAAGGGTGTGGAAAGGGTGCTGCAGTTGAGCGTAGTCCTAGGTGTCTCGTTCTCATCCACATTTCCTAGATAATCTCAGGTCCTTATGTCATTTTCACGCTACTTGGCTAGACCTTCTTTTATTTCCCGTCACCCCTTAGCATTCGCGATTTTTCTTTTTCCTAAGTATTCATTTGTGGATGCCCCATTTCGGCCCGTAGAGCCCTTCCTGCCGCGCATATTACCCTCCCGCGCCTTCCCTCTTCGTCGCGCCTCCTCCTCCTCGCGTCTCCGACAGTCGCGCGCCTAGTTCCGCCCGAAGCGCGCTCTGCCGTCCCCCCCGTCCCCCTCCCGTCGCGCGCGCTTTGCTTTCCCGCTGCTGCGCGCACTTCGCACCGTCCAGCAGCGCGCGCGCCTGCCTTTCATTGCGGCGCGCCCTGCTCTTCCCCAGTCCGCCCACCTCCTTCACCCTCCTCCTCCTCTCCTCTCTTATTCTAGTTCCCCCATTATCCCACAACCCTTTTCTCCCGTGGCACGCCCCACTTGTCATCCCTGTACACCTCCACGCTCTACTCCATGCCATCAAACTACCCCTCCGCACAATCCGCCCCTTCAACCTCCTCCTCCTCTCCTCTCTCCCTTCCTTCCCCTCCCAATGTCACTCTCTCCTCCGCCTCCCTCCTCTCCTCAACTACCGCAGCTGGTTGCCGCCCTTGTTCCGTACCTTTGCTCATCAAAACATACCCTTCCACACCATCCGCCCCTTCAGCTTCCTCCTCCTCTCCTCTCTCCCTTCATTCCCCTCCCCATCTCACTCTCTCCTCCGCCTCTCTCCTCTCCTCTACTGCTGCAGCTGGTTGCCGGCCTTGCTTCGTAGCTGTTCTCCTTTCCCAATCTTTTCCTCCACCTCTTGTTTCTCCCCTCAGCTGCTCAGCATCAGACTACTCTACCGTTATCCCTCCTCCTCTTATTTCTCCCCTCAGCGGCGCAGCAGCAGACTACTCTGACGTTATCCCTCCTCCTCTTATTTCTCCCCTCAACGGTTGAGCATCTGACTACCTCGCCCCTATTCCTCCTCCTCTTATTTCTCTCCTCAACGGCTCAGCAGCTGACTACCTCGCCCCTATTCCTCCTCTTATTTCTCCCTTCAACAGCTCAGCAGCTGACTACCTCGTCTCCCCACATCTGCTCCATTGCTCTCCCCTCCCCCTCATGGCGCCTACTCTCGCTCTTACCTCTCTTCCTCTGCGCTTCCGCCCTCACCCTCCTCCCGCCGTACCTCCTCTCCTACCCTTGCCTTCCCTTCCCTCCGCTTCCTTCGCTGCCTCTTTCTCCCCTTGCACCACCTCTCCAACTTGCCGCTGGACCCCCCCTCTTCTCCACCCCTCTACTTGGATTCCGCTGTCCCATCTGCGTCGCCGCTCTTCTGCCGTTGCAACCTCTGGTATTGGTTCTCTGGCCTCTATCTTCTGTGTGACCATGCCATCGCAGGATAGCATCCTTGGTGCTTCTCCTCTTATGGACCCTCGCTTTGTCGTTCCATTTTCTCCACCCCTTCAAAGCATTGTTTCTCACTCTCCCAGCCCTACGGTTGCCGCTCTCTCACTTCCTCGCACCTTGGATTTTGTCCTTGACAGCGCTACTACTGACTCTCTTCCGTGATGCCGGTATCCTTCGCAATTTTCCTCGTCCCCTCTCTATTGATGGGGCTGGGGAGACCATGACCATGATCTGCACTGGCACTTCCTCTTTTCCCTGTCCTGCCTCTCCCTCTGGCGCTGTTACTGGCCTTTATGTTCCCTCTTGCCGTCATAACCTCCTATTTCTCCCTGCCCTCCAACGCCTGGGTGTGCGAGCGCTCTTCCCCGCATGTGAACTCTATTGCGATCTTCATTACCACGACCGGCACCTCGCTCGTTTCACCCTTTCTCCTACTACTCGCCTCTACACCCTTCGTGTTCCCATCCCCTCATCTGTCTATCACACATCCTCTCCTTCTGCCCCTCCCGTCTCCTCTTGCGACTGTCGCTCTCTCACCCAACCTACCCTTCTTCTCCATCATCCTCTTGGTCACCCCAACTTCCCTCTCCTTCATAGCATGGTCAATTCAAAGCTGCTTCATGATCTCCCTTTCTCTCTCCCGCCCCTTCCCCCCTTTCCCGTTCCTCCATGCACCCCTTGTGTTCAGGCCAAGCTCTCCCAATCTCCTCATCCTTCTTCCCCTTCTGCCTCCCCCAAACCCCTTGATCTTGTGCACATGGACCTCTGGGGTCCCTCTCCCATTGCCTCCCATCAGGGTCATCTCTACTTTCTCCTTCTCGTTGATGACCATCCTCGCTTTGCCACTGTCTATCCCCTTCGTGCCAAATCTGACGCCCCAACCCTCATCATTCGCTGGGGTGAGCAGGCGCGTCTTCACTTTGGCCGTCCTGTCGCGCGCCTCCACTCCGATGGTGTTGGCGAGTTCTTTAACCGCTCTCTCTCTTCTTACTGCTCCTCTCATGGCATTCGCCAAACCTCCACCCTTCCCCATTCTCCTGAACACAATGGTGTTGCCAAGCATTGTATTCGCATTCTCGTGGAGATCACACGCTGTCTCCTTACTCATGCCTCTGCTCCACACTCTCTTTGGAGCTACGCTCTTGTTCATGCCACTCTCCTTTCTAACCTTCGCCCTCATCATATTCGCTCTTCCATTACACCCTTCCAGCTCTGGACTGGCCGTCAACCTTCTGCCCGCCCTCTTCGGGTGTGGGGCTGTATCGCTCATGTCCTCATCAATCCCGCCGATCGGGCAGGTTAGGGTGGGAAGCTCGCTCCCAAGACGGAGCTCTGTGCATTTATTGGCATCAACTCTGACTGTCCTCGCTATCTTTTCTATGCTCCCTCTTAGCAGCTCATTCGCAGCCAAGAGGTCATATTTGATGAGACTCGATCTCCATTCCTCACTCCCCCTCCCGCCCCACCTGCTCCCTCTCTCCATTGGTCTGACTTTGATCCGCTGCCCTCTGCTGCCCCTTCTCCTCCTCCCCACCCTCCTGCCCCTGCTCCACCTCCCCTGCCTGCCTGCTCCTCCCCCCCCTCTGATGTCATCTCTGACACCTCTCCTCCTGCCTCTTCCTCTTATGCTCCCATGCCCCCTCCCCCAGCACCTCCTTCTGCTACCCTCCCTTCTACTCCTGCTCCCCCGCCTTCTCCACGTCTCACCCACTCCAGGGTGTGCACTGTCCAATTTTCAACACTCTGCTCTCTTTAATCGTCTCTCTCCCTCTCAGAACGTTGATCTTCTCGAAGATCGATTTGAGGAACTCTTCTCTGTTCATCTTGTTTCACCCCTCCTTTGTGTCATCATTGGCGACTTCTCCAATTCTCCCACCCTTCTCTCCGTTGACACTGCCGCTATTCCCACCCCTCATACCTATTCCGAGGCAGTGTCTGGTTTTCATGCAGCTGAGTGGATGGCTGCCATCATTGTCGAGTGTGAGGCATTCACCAGGACTCACTCTTACGTTGACTCTGTCCCCCCCCTCTGGCGCCGCCATTGTCAAGGGCAAATGGGTCTTTTGTGTCAAACAGTTGCCTGGGGAGCTCCCTGTCTTCAAAGCTCGTTACTGCGCCAAAGGCTTTACCCAACGTAAAGGCATTGACTACTTTGCCAATTACTCCCCCGCTGCCTGTCTCCCCACTCTTCGCCTCCTTCTTGATCTAGGCGTTTGCTGGGTGTCTCCAATACCTTTCTCCAGGGCGAGCTCCATGAACGCATTTTCCTTGAGCGTCCCGCTGGCTTTCCTCGCCCCTTCCCTCCAGGCACTGTCTGGGAGCTGAAGCGCCCAGTGTATGGTCTTAAGCGGCATGCTAAGCTCGCCTCCACTCTTCACTCTCTTGGCTTCTCTACCTCATCTTCCGACCCCATTCTCTTCATTCGCACTTCCACCCACACGCTTTACATTCTTGTCTACGTCGATGACTTGGTGCTCCTCGCTGAAGATTATGCCAACCTTGCAGTTGTCAAGAAGGCCCTCCATGCGCATCTCCTGTGCAAGGATCTTGGCGGTCGTTTGAGAGAGCGAGAGAGAGAGAGAGAGAGGCTGCCTTTGTGTGGATTATGAACACACACGCTCTCTCGATCTGTCTGCCTTTCCACCTGCGAGGCTGAGTTGTACGCAGGCACATTCGCAGCTAAGGAGGCTCGTTGGCTCTCCTTTCTCCTTGCTGAGCTTGGTCACTCTCAGCCCTCTATGACGCTCTCCTGTGACAGTGCAAGCATGATTCACCTCACTGAAAATCTTGTCTATCACGCTCGCAGCAAACACATCGAGGTCCGCTACTTCTTCGTACGCGAGCTGATGCAGTTTGGCTTCCTCTGCCTTCGCAAGGTGGTCGCTATTGCCAACCTTGCTGACATTTTCCCCAAGGCCCTCCTTCGTGCGCCACATTGTTTCTACGTGCACGCGCTTGGGCTCACTCGTCTCGCCACTTTTGGGGGTGTTACGGTTCGCTAGGTGTTTTGTTCCAGAGGTTCACCTAGCCTGGGGGTGTGTTGGAGTAGGCTAGAGTTCGCTCTGGTCTTTATTTTGGTGTTCTCTTGTTATTTCGCCATGCTTAGAGCGAGACGCATTCAAACTCAATTCATGTTCAATTCGTAACTCTAACATCAACTGAACACACCATAAGTTCAATTAAGGTTTCCAACTCCTTTCTAGTACAACTTTTCAATCTCACCTAAGTCTCTCGCCATCCATGGCTCCTCTCACTTTAACACAGTCGACCTTCCTAGGGCAGATTAGGGTTAGTGCCTCTCCGTGCCTGGTGTCTCTAGACTAGCCCTTCTAGCTCTATTCACCAATCGCTTTAGCAACCTTCCTAGGCTAGCCCTTCCAGCTTTGTTCACCTTGAGCTTCGCTCCTAGTCCAGTCGGGCACTAGCCATGGCGGCCTCTTGACCCCTACATTCGATGCGAAGGGTAGGGCATTGGAGTTCCCCAACTGGCTTCTCCACACCGAGCTGTACGTACAGAGTCAGCACCAGGATGGCGACACGCTCTAGGCACACATCCGTGGTGACCTACGTTCGCCTCCTCACACTCGTGACCTGCGTGAAGAGCCTACTGACGTCGAACAGGAGCGCTTTGATAAGGCCCGTACAACTCTGTCGGTGTTGCAGACTCGTGATGCTGCGGCTTGTATCGGCCTTGCCAGCCTTCTCCCCGAGTCTGAGGAGGCACACTTCAGCCAGGTTCCATCTTCCCAGGCCTGTTTTGCTGTGATAGAGACCCATTACTCCACTCCCTCCTCCGCCTCGCTCGGTTGCCTCTTCATGTCGTTCATGTTTCCTGACCTAGGGGCGTTAGCTCGCACTGCTGACCTTATCACCCATCTGCGCTCGCTCGACTCTAGCTTCCGTACTGCTTGTATTGAGGCTGAGCTTGCGATTCTCCCCCCGCTTGTGCCAATCACTATTCACTTCATAACCACTTGCCTCCCTGACCGCCTTGCACCTGTACGCGACACGCTTCTTCGGAAGCACCCTACTGAGCTCACTATCAACGTCCTTCAGTCAGCACTCAAGGACATCGAGAGCAACATCCGCTCTGTTGCCTCTGCTTTTGGCTCCGTAGTTCCCCCACTCTTTTAGGGGTGTACTGTTCCACATCTCCCCACCTTCACTACTTCTCTTGCCTCTACTGCGTCTCCTGTTCCTGACGAGACTACAGCCGTGTCCACTGCGGTTGGTGTCGAACTTATATATAGCTTACATTGTGTAGGCTGTAGTGGGGTAGCCCATAAGGGGTACAACACAATTAGGGTTAGTACTTGTACCCAACTGTTTCATAGTTCATTCATTCTCGTTCACTATTTCTGACATGGTTTCAGAGCAGGTCCCTTCCTAGGACCGTTTTTTTTTTTTGCCTACCACATGCTGCCCTGCTAGCCACTCTCGACCCTAGGCCCCGGCCCGTAGCCTCACGCCCGTCGCCCCTAGGCCCCGGCCCGTCGCCACCGCTAGCCCAACCCGTCGCCCCTAGCGTAGGCCCGTCGCCCCTTGGCGTCGCCCGTCACCCCTAGCCTCGGCCCCTCGGCCCCTAGCGACCCGTCGCCCCTAGCGTAGGTCCAGGCCCCGCGGCCCGTCAACCCGTCGCCCTTAGCCTCGCCGCGACCCCCGTCGCCCTAGGCCCAACGCGACCCCCGACGCCCTAGGCCCGTCGCGACCCCCGTCGCCCTAGGCCCGTCGCGACCCCCGTTGCCCTAGGCCCGTCGCGACCCCCGTCGCCCTAGGCCCGTCGCGACCCCCGTCGCCCTAGGCCCGTCGCGACCCCCGTCGCCCTAGGCCCATCGCGGCCCTCCGTCGCCCGTCGCCCGTAGCGACCCCCCGTCGCCCTAGGCCCGTCGCGGCCCTCCGTCGCCCGTCGCCCTAGGCCCATCGCCCATCGCGGCCCGTCGCCCCTCGCCTAGGCCCTTGCCCCGCAGTCCCTCGGCCCTCGCCCCTCGGCCCCTTTGCCCTGGCCCCGCGGCCCCGTCGCCCCTAGGCCCCCCCCTGGCCCCTCGGCCCCTTGGCCCCTTGGCCCCTAGGCCCCTTGGCCCCTTGGCCCCTCGGTCCCTTCAACCCTGGCCCCGCGGACCCTCGGCCCTCGCCCCTCGGCCCCTTAGCCCTTGGCCCCGCGGCCCCGTCGCCCCTAGGCCCCCCTGGCCCCTCGGCCCCTTGGCCCCTTGGCCCCTAGGCCCCTTGGCCCCTTGGCCCCTTGACCCCTCGGCCCGATCCCACTAGGCCCTAGGCCCCCGGCCCCTCGGCCCCGTCGCCCCAGGCCCCTTGGCCCCTTCGACCCTGGCCTCGCGACCCCGTCCACCTAGGCCCTCGGCCCCTCGGCCCCCTGGCCCCTCGGCCCCCTGGCTCCTCGGCCCCTGGCCCCTAGGCCCCCGGCACCTAGGCCCCTTGGCCCCTAGGCCCCACGGCCCCTCGGCCCCTGCAGCTGCTACTACTACTGCTACTGGTGCTACTGCTACTGCTGCCATTGCTGCTACTACGTACTGTGCCCCGATGGCTTCGCTTCGAGTTCTAGCGTTTGATCATGAGGGCAGACCGATTCAGTTTCACACATGGCTTGACGATCTGCAGCTGTACCTACTGAGCGATTCTAAGGACAGTGTTTCGCTGTTTGACCTAGCGTCAGGCGCTGCCACAGCTGACAGTGCGACTCGCTCACACTGGCTTACTCGCGACGTTGCTGCCCGCTTAGCCATTCGCAACCACCTGCCGTTAGCCGAATGCGCTCACTTCGGACAGCACAGGATAGCACAGGCCCTGTACGACGCTGTAGTCGCTCGCTACTCCTCGCCTGCCACTGCTACTCTAGGCCGACTGCTACTGCCCTACCTGTTCCCCGAGCTGTCAACTTTTTCCACAGTAGAGGACCTTGTTTCCCACCTACGCACTAGCGATGCTCGCTACCGCGCTACCGTCCCTGCTGAGTTCCTTGACAGGAACCAGCCCCCGATATTCATCACCCTCTACTTCATAGTCACTCGCCTCCCTGACTCTCTTCGCGTAGTCTGGGAACACTTTCTCTCCCTTGACCCCACCTCCCTCACTGTTGTCCTCCTCGAGCAGCATCTCCTCGCAGCTGAGACTAGTGCAGTTGCTGTAGGTGCTGCTCGGGGCACTCCGCGCCCGCCCTTCTTTGAGGGGTGCTCCCCCTCCCCCCTTGCCCCCTCCTACGCCTCTGCTGCTGCTGCCAACGTCTCTGTTGCTGAGGACGTCGTGGCTGCTTCTGTTAGTGCGAAGCGCCGCAGCAGCAAGGGCAAGGGTGGCAGGGGTGGTGGAGGTGGCAGCGGTGGTGGTGGAGGTGGCAGCGGGAGCGGTGGTGGGGGCAGCAGTGGAGGTGGTGGAGGCAGTGGAGGTGGTGGCAGCGGTGGGAGTGGTGGCGGGAATGGGGGCTTTGGTGGCGGCGGTGGAGGCAGCGGTGGGAGTGGCGGCAGTGGAGGTGGTGGGACTGGTGGTGGTAGGTCTGGACCTTGGCGTGGAGGCCCTGGTGGTGGTCACAGCAGCAGCAGCAGTGTCGGAGCGAGACCCAGTCGCCCCAGCAACTCCGTGAGTGGTTGTTTCAGCGTGGGACGTCAGGGGGTAGTGAGAGCTGCCCGTATGTCATTCGCACGGGTGTCCGTGCTGGCCAGACATGCAGGAAACTTCACACTGAGCACCGCTGCTTCTCCCGCCTCGACGACGCCAAGCGTGCTGAGTTTGGTGACGATGGCGAGCGCCCTCGCTGGGCGGATTTGCTTAGGTCTGGAGTTGCTATCTTTGACCTAGACTATGATGCTATTATCTCTGCTATGTATGCTTTGTCTGCTAGTGCTCAGGGTGACTATTACCAGTGTGTGCAACCTGACCTAGGTATAGCAGCTACTGCTCTATATGCTAGTGAGTCTGGTACTCCCCCTGGTACTGCGCCTGCTGAGGCTTTGCACACCTTCACGTTGGACTTAGGCGCCTCACGCTGTTTCTTTTGTGACAGAACCACTCTCACTCGGCTCCCTGCACTTGTCCCGGTCAGACTGGCTGACCCCTCCGGGGGCTCGATCGTGGCCCGTTCCTCCACTGTCCTCCCGTGTCCGGCGGTTCCGTCCGGCTCACTCTCAGGTCTTCACCTCCCCTCGTTCTCTACGAACTTGGTGAGTACCGCTGCTCTCCAGTATGCGATGGTCACTACCACCACTCCAGGGGGTCAGCGTGTGTCGATCTGCACGTGCACACAGACGGGGCGTCACCTGGCCACGTTCACTCGTCGGCCAGGGTCGAGTCTGTACACACTCACTACCGAGCCTCCTCAGGTAGCTGCGTCTGCTCAGGTGTCCGCGTCAGGTCAAGTAGCTGCCTCTTGCTCGTGTCGCCTCCTGTCGCACCAGACCCTTCTGTGGCACCACTGCCTGGGTCACCCCTCCCTGCCACGCCTTCGTGGCATGCACTCCCGTCTTCTTGTCTCTGGTCTACCCAGGTCTCTGCCTCCCCTCCCGCCCTCGCCTGCCCCGCCCTGCCTCCCTTGCGTCGAGGGGCGACAGCGCGCCGCTCCTCACTCCTCCTCGTTTCCCCCGACGACTGCTCCCCTGCAGACTCTCCACATGGACGTGTGGGGCCCAGCCCACGTCAGTGGACAGAGCCGCGAGCGCTACTTTCTGCTGGTAGTTGACAACTATACGCGGTACACCACGGTCTTCCCCTTGCGCAGCAAGGGTCAGGTCGTTGATGTCTTGATCCCTTGGATCCGCACAATCCGTCTCCAGCTCCGCGAGCGGTTCGGCCAGAACCTTCCTGTCCTGCGTCTGCACTCTGATAGAGGTGGTGAGTTCTCCTCCACCCTCTTGCGGGACTTTTGTCGTGGGGAGGGCATTCTCCAGTCGTTCACACTTCCGGACTCCCCTCAGCAAAATGGGATTGCTGAGCGCCGCATTGGCTTAGTCATGGAGGTCGCTCGTACCTCCATGATCCATGCGGCTGCTCCCCATTTTTTGTGGCCGTTTGCGGTCCGGTACGCTGGGCATCAGCTCAACCTCTAACCCCGTGTCTCCTTGCCAGAGACCTAGCCCACACTGCGTTGGACGGGGGAGGTTGGCGATGCGTCGGTTTTCCGGGTCTGGGGTTCTTGTGCCTTTGTTCGCGAGACGTCCACGGACAAGCTCTCCGCCCGTGCTATCCCCTGCGTCTTCCTTGGCTTTGTCCCTGACGCGCCTGGCTGGCAGTTTTACCACCCCACCTCGCACCGTGTCTTCCCTTCCCAGGACGTCACGTTTGACGAGTCGGTTCCCTTCTACCGTCTCTTCCCCTACCGCTGTGCCCCTTCCCCGCCCCTGCCGCTCTTCCTTGCTCCCGGTCCTCCTCCGGTAGACCCCCTCCCGCCCCAGGGTCCTGCTCCCTTGGGTGTGTTTCAAGTAGACCCTCTCCCTGGTACTGCGCCTGTTCAGGTAGCTGTCGGCTCAGGTGCTGCTCCAGGTGCTATGTCTGGGGGTGCTGCGTCTGGGGATGCGGAGCCAGGGGGAGCGGAGTCTGAGGGTGCTGGGTTTGGGGGTGCTGAGCCTGGGGGTGAGGAGCCTGGGGGTACTGATTTTGCGGGTGTGGAGACTGGGGGTGTTGAGCCAGGGGGTGCTGAGTCGAAGGGTTGCGGAGTCTGGGGGTGCTGAGCCTCAGGGTGGTGCTTCGTCTCGAGGTCCTGCTGGTGCTTCGCCGCGACTGTCTCCGCAGCAGCTGTGTGAGTGGCTTGTTCAGCGCGCACGCCTTCGGAGTGGAGCTACCGGAGCTAGAGGTGCTGGAGTTACTGCTGGAGCTGGTGGTACTGGGGGTACTGCGTCTGCTGGTCCTCGAGGTGCTCGTAGCAGGGGTGCTGGAGCTGCCGGGACTGGTGGTGTTGGGAGCGCTGGAGCTGGAGACCCTACGGAGCCTGGAGGCGCTGGAGCTGGAGGAGCTAGAGTTTGAGGCACTGGCGCGGGAGGCACTGGAGTTGGAGGAGCTGGAGGTGGAGGCGCTGGCGCGGGCGGCGCTGGCACTGCAGGAGCTGGAGCTGTTTACCCTGGAGCTGGAGGTGCTGGAGGCACTGTGCGGCCACGACCGTACTTCGTTCCCCTACTTCAAGAGGTTCTTGGTGTCCCGTCTTCTACTAGCCTTACTCCTCCCCTCTTGTGTCCACCGCCTGACCAGTCGCAGCCGCCGTTACTGTCAGCCTCCCCACTGCCTGCTCCTTCTCCTTACACTGAGCAGTCCGGCGGTCTTACAAAGCGTCGTGAGCCTGCGTCTCGTCCTGTCTCACCTGTTCGCACTGCTCGTCGCGTTCCTCGTTCGCGTCCTCCTCCTGTCCCTGGCACACACACTATCACACTCCGTCCTTCCTCTGTTCCACTGCGTGTTCCTCTGCCTGCTCCTCCTGAGTCCTCTCTTCCAGAGGTCCCTGACCCTGAATCTGACCGCGCTCGTGCTGCCAGTCCCACTGTCTCTCGTCTCCTCGCCACTCCTGTAACTGACCCTTCTTTTGAGTCTGCTGCTGCGTCTGCTCTCGTTGCAGAGCTGCTTGACTTTGCTGCTGCCTGCCGTCTAGAATACGCCACAGCTCTTGTTGCTGAGTTTGCGTCAGCCAGTCCTCCGTCTGTCGGGGGTGAGTGTTCTCTTGGCACGGACGTCCTTGAGGACAGGCAGGAGGACTTTGAGTGTCTTGCAGCTGCTCTACCTTGTTTCGCTTCCATGCTGCTTGCCCCTGAGGGAGACCCGGATGCACCAGACATCCCGACCCCGCGCTCTTACGCAGAGGCGATTACGGGTCCTTACTCCTCTTAGTGGCAGGCAGCCATGGATGCCGAGATGGCATCCTGGAAGTCCACAGGCACCTACGTCGACGAGGTTCCCCCACCTGGGGCGAACATAGTCGATGGCATGTGGATTTTCAGGGTGAAGCGGCCGCTGGGTTTTCCGCTTGCCTTCAAGGCGCGTTACGTTGCTAGAGGCTTCAGTCAGCGACAGGGGGTTGACTACTTCCAGACCTTCTCCCCCACCCCGAAGATGACTACTCTTCGGGTGTTGCTGCACGTCGCTGCTCAGCGTGACTACGAGTTGCACTGTGTGGACTTCAGCACAGCTTTCTTGCAGGGCAGCCTGCATGACGAGATATGGCTGCGCCGCCCACCTCGCTTCACTGGGACGTCTTCTGCAGGTACCTAGTGGAGCCTCCGCCGTCCAGTCTACGGTCTCCGCCAGGCGCCTCGCGAGTGACACGACACACTCAGGACTAAACTTGCGGCTCTTGGGTTTGCTCCTTCTACTGCTGACTCGTCGCTGTTTCTACGCACCGACACCTCGCTGCCGCCGTTCTATGTCCTCGTCTACGTCAACGACCTCGTCTTTGCCACAGCTGACACTGAGGCACTGACCCTTGTGAATTTGGAGCTGCAGAAGAGACGCACCTGCACTGACCTGGGTGAACTGCGTAGCTATCTTGGCTTGCAGATCACCCGGGACAGAGCACGGCGCACCATCACATTGACTCAGTCACACATGGTGCACCAGGTCCTTCACCGCTTCGGTTTCCAGTTCTCTTCACCACACCCCACTTCTCTGTCTATTAGCCACTCGCACTCAGCTCCACCTTCGGACGAGTCCGTAGAGCCGAGTGGTCCGTACCCAGAGCTTGTGGGTTGCCTCATGTACCTGATGACGTGCACTCGACTTGACCTCGCGTTCCCTCTCAGCCTCTTGGCTCGCTACGTGGCTCCCGGTAGGCACCGAAAGGTGCACTGGGATGCTGCGAAGAGGGTACTGCGTTACTTGTGCAGTACGTCGGGCATGGGGCTTGTGCTTGGAGGACGGGGTCCAGTTGTCCTCACTGGTCACGCAGACGCTTCTTGGGCTGACGATTCAGCTACGCAGCGGTCATCACAGGGTTACACCTTCAGCCTCGGTTCCGGCTCTGTCTCCTGGCGGTCTACCCGCTCGTCTTCGGTTCTCAGCTCCAGTTGTGAGGCTGAGATCTACGCAGGAGCCATGGCTGCACAGGAGCTACGCTAGCTCACCTACCTGCTGACTGTCTTGGGAGAGCAGCCTCATTCGCCTCCACTTATGTACGTAGACAACAAGGCCATGATTGCCTTGTGTCACGAGCACAGACTAGAGCACAGAACGAAGCACATCGCTATGCGATACTTCCTTGCTCGAGAGTTGCAGCAGCGTGGCCAGCTTCGTCTTGCGTATGTGGCTGTGAAATAATAGGAATGAATTAGAAGGAGGAAGTTCACTAGCAAACATTGGGATACATATAGCAAACCCTAATAGGGCTGTACTCACTATAGAGCACCCCACTGCAGACTAGAGAATCATAATATTCTGACACACCCCCATAGTCAAAGTGGGGTGTAATCAGCACAACAAGCAAAGCAGAACAAGCTCAGGGTGGATCACAATGTCACCACACATTCTGAGCACAAGTACAAGAAGCAACAGTTTAAAGTTCACAAATGTAAGCAAAGCTAGAGACTATCGCAGAGGGCACGTGTGGAGGAGGAGGGACTATGAGAGGAGAGGAGGTAGTGGGCGGCAGCTGAAGCTGCTGGCACACGGCGCAACTGGAGCAACTGGCACACGGGCAACTGGAGCAACTGGCACACTGGCAACTGGAGCAACTGGCACACGGGCTACTGGAGTAACTGGCTCCGCGACTAACTCTGAGCTGCAGGAGCAACGGACTCACGGGCGACTGGAGCAACTGGCTCACGGGCGACTGGCGCAACGGGCTCACGGGCGACTGGCGCAACGGTCTCACGGGCGACTGGAGCTGCAGGCTTCACGGCAGCCACCCCTTTCAACCTCCCCAAACTATCCCACCCCCCTTTCACACACCCCCTACTGCACCCCTAGGTTCACTCACACTCCACCCCTTAGTACCACTCCGTCGACTCCCACACACCCACCCCCCTCAGCGGCAGCTGCAGCAGTGGGAGACAGAGGAGGAGGAGGAGCAAGTGAGTCCACACACCCGCCACCCCCTACCCGCCACCCCCAAACCCTAACACAGGGCAGGGCGGGATGGCGGGAAGGGAGGTCACGGGGGGGGGGGGGGGGGGGGGGGGGATTACGGGGGCCGACGCACGGCCTCCCAGGGCGCCAGAACAGGCGGAAGAAGGGGCGACGCGCGGCCCCCCCCTCCCCAGATCGCCCCTCCCGACGCCTTACGTGGCGACCTGGGGGGGGGGGGCGCGCGGGGGGGGCGGTGCGCGGGCCCCCGGTGCGCCGCGACAGGCATGAGGGGGGCGGGGCCTCGGCAGGGTCGGGGCATGGCCGGGGCAGGGCCGCGACAGGGCCGCGACAGGGCCGGGGCAGGGCCGCGACGGGGGGCCGCGACGGGGGGCCGCGACGGGGGGCCGCGACGAGGGGGGGGGCCGCGACGGGGGCCTGCGACAGGGGGCCGCGAGGGGGGGGGTGGGGGCGCGACGGTGGGCCGCGACGGGGGGGGGCCGCGACGGGGGCCTGCGACAGGGCCGTTACAGGGTCGGGGCAGGGCCGGGGCAGGGCCGCGACAGGGCCGCGACAGGGTTGGGACGGGGGCGGCGCCGGGCGACGGGGCAGGGCCGATACGGGGGTCCTGCGACGGGGGGGGCGCGACGGGGGGCCGCGACGGTGGGCCGCGATGGGGGGCCGCGACGAGGGGCCGCGACAGGGCCGTTAAAGGGGCCGTGAAGGGCCGTAGGAGGGGCCGCGAAGGGCCTTACGAGGGGCCGCGAAGGGCCTTACGAGGGGCCGCGAAGGGCCTTACGAGGGGCCGCGAAGGGGCCTTACGAGGGGCCGCGAAGGGGCCTTACGAGGGGCCGCGAAGGGCCTTACGAGGGGCCGCGAAGGGCCTTACGAGGGGCCGCTAAGGGCCGTTAAGGGCAGGCGCTACGCGCGCCTCGGGCAGGAAAAAAAAAAATTCAGTGGTGGGCCCAAAGATCGAACCAGCTCTATACCATGTGAAATAATAGGAATGAATGAGAAGAAGGAGGAAGTTCACTAGCAAACATTGGGATACATATAGCAAACCCTAATAGGGCTGTACTCACTATAGAGCACCCCACTGCAGACTAGAGAATCATAATATTCTGACAGTGGCCACTAGGGCCAACACTGCTAATGTATTCACCAAGGCACTTCCGCCTGGTGATCATCAGCGCTAAAACAGTACAGAAACGCTAATGATCACCAGGCTGAAGTGCCTTGGTGAATATACCAGCAGTGTTGGCCCTAGTGGCCACGTAAGCAAGATGAAGCTGGCCACGCTGCTGCAACTCTCGAGCAAGGAAGTAACGCAGAGCGATGTGCTTCGTTCTGTGCTCCAGTCTGTGCTCGTGACACAAGGCAATTATGGCCTTGGTGTCTACGTACAAAACTGGAGGAGAACGAGGCCGCTCTCCCAAGTCGGTCAGCAGGTAGGTGAGCTAGCGTAACTCCTGTGCAGCCATGGCCCTTGCGTAGATCTCAGCCTCACAACTGGAACTGAGAACAGAAGACGAGCAGGTAGACCACCAAGAAACAGAGCCGGATCCAAGGCTGAAAGTGTACCCGTGTGACGACCGCTGCGTAGCCAATTCGTCAACCCAAGAAGCGTCTGCGTATCCAGTGAGGACAACTGGACCCCGTCCTCCAAGCACGAGCCCCATGCCCGATGTACTGCACAAGTAGCGCAACACCCTCTTAGCGGCCTCCCAGTGCTCTGGTCGGTGTCGCCCGGGCGCAACGTAGCGTGCCAGGATGCTAAGAGGGTAGGCAAGGTCAAGTCGAGTGCAGGTCATCAGGTACATGAGGCAGCCCACAAGCTCTGGATACGGGCCACTCGGCTCGACGGACTCGTCCGAAGGTGGAGCTGAGAGCGAGTGACCGGTAGGCAGAGGAGTGGACTGTGGCGAGGAGTACTGGAAGCCAAAGCGCTGAAGGACCTGGCGCACCATGTGTGACTGAGTCAGGGTGATGGTGCGCCGTGCTCTCTCCCAGGTGATCTGCAAACCAAGATAGCTGCGCAGCTCACCCAGGTCAGTGCAGGTGTGTCTCTTCTGCAGCTCCGACTTCACAAGGGCTTGTACCTCAGTGTCAGCTGTGGCAAAGACCAAGTCGTCGACGTACACGAGGACGTAGAACGGCGGCAGCGAGGTGTCGGTGCGCAGAAACAGCGACGAGTCAGCAGTCGAAGGAGCAAACCTAAGAGCCGCAAGCGTCGTCCTCAGTGTGTCGTGCCACTCGCGAGGCGCCTGGCGGAGACCGTAGACGGGCCGTCGGAGGCTCCACTGGGTACCTGCAGGAAACGACCCAGTCAAGCCAGGTGGGCAGCGCAGCCAGATCTCCTCGCGCAGGCTGCCCTTTAAGAAAGTTGTGCTGAAGTCAAGAGAGTGCAGCTCGTAGTCACGCTGAGTGGTGACATGCAGCAGAACCCGAAGATTGGTCATCTTCGTGGTAGGGGAGAAGGTCTAGAAGAAGTCAACTCCCTGTCACTGACTGAAGCCTCGTGCAATGTAACGAGCCTTGAAGACAGGCAGAGAACCCGGCGGTTGCTTCACCCTGAAAATCCACATGCCATCGACTATGTTCGCCCCAAAAGGGGGAACTACGTCGACGTAGGTGCCTGTGGACTTCCAGGATGCCATCTCTGTGTCCATGGCTGTCTGCCACTCAGAGGAGTAGGGACCCGTAATCGCCTCTGCGTAAGAGCGCGGGGTCGGGATGTCTGGTGCATCCGGGTCTCCCTCAGATGCAAGCAGCATGGCCACAAGATGAGGTACAGCAGCTGCAAGACACTCAAAGTCCTCCAACCTGTCCTCAAGGACGTCCGTGCCAAGAGCACACTCACCCCCGACTGACGGAGGACAGCCAGACTCAGACTCAGCAACAAGACTAGCGGCGTAGTCCAGACGCTAGGCGGCAGCAAAGTCAACAAGCTCAGCAACTAGGGCAGACGCAGCAGTGGACTCAAACGAAGGGCCAGTGACAACAGTGGCTAGAAGACGTGGGACAGTAGATTGGCAGCACAAGCTAAGTCAGACTCAGGGTCCGAACCGTCAGCAAGAGAGGACGCAGGAGGAGACGGCAGGGGAACTCGCAGTGGAACAGAGAAAGGACGAAGTTCCATCATGTGAGTGTCGGGGACAGGAGGAGGACGCGGACGAGGAACACGAGGACCAGTGCAAATAGCGCAAACAGGGGAGGTAGGACAAGACTCAGGCTCACGACGCTCTATAAAAGAGTCTGTCTGCTCAGCGTAAGGAGAAGGAGCAGGCAGTGGGGAGTCTGGCTGTAACTGTGGGTGCGACTGGTCAGGCGGTGGACACAGCAAACTAGGAGTAAGGCCAGTGGAAGACGAGAGACTAAGAACCTGGCAAAGGACCGAATCAGGTGGCGGCAGAGACGACAGCGGCGGCGGAACGAAAAACGGGCGCCGCTGCACAATGCCTCCAGCACCTGGACCGCCAGCTCCAGCACCCCCAGCGCCAGCACCTCCAGCTCCAGGGTCAACAGCTCCAGTGCCTCTAGCTCCAGCGCCTCTAGCGCCAGCGCCTCCAGCTCCAGTGCCTCCAGCTCCAGTGCCTCCAGCTCCAGCTCCTCCAGCTCCAACGCCTCCAACGCCACTGCCTCCAGCTCCACGGTCTCTAACTCCAATGCCTCCAACACCACCAGCTCGGGCAGCTCTAGTACCTTGAGTACGAGCACCTCCAGGACCAGCACCTCCAGCACCTCCGGGACCTCCAGCTCCAGCAGTAACTCCAGCACCTCCAGGACTAGAAGCTTCAGCAACTCTAGCTCCAGCGCCAGTGCCTCCAGCTCCAGGGTCTCCAGCTTCAGTGCCTCCAGCGCCAGGTTCTCCAGCTCCAGCACCTCCAACACCACCAGCTCCGGCAGCTTCAATACCACTAGTACGAGCACCTCCAGGACCAGCAGCTCCAGCAGTAATTCCAGCACCTCCATGACTAGTAGCTCCAGCACATCCAGCTCCAGCGGTAGAGCCTCCAGCTCCTGCAGCGCCACTCCCAACGCGTCTGCGCTGAGCAAACCACTCGCGCGACTGCTGCGGTGAGAGAGGCTCCCGCCGGTGAGACAGTCGTGGCGAGGCACCCGCAGGACCTCCGGTAGACGCAATACCCCTAGGCTCAGCACCCCCAGACTCCGCACCCTCAGAATCACCACCCCCAGGCTCCGCACCCTCAGGCTCAGTACCCCCAGGCTCCGCACCCTCAGGCTCAGCACCCCAAGACTCTGCACCCTCAAATTCAGCACCCCCAGGCTCCGCACCCTCAGGCTCAGCACCCCCAGGCTCCGCACCCTCAGACTCAGCACCCCCAGGCTCCGCACCCTCAGGCTCAGCACCCCCAAACTCCGCACTCGCAGGCTCAGCACCCCCAGACGCAGCACCCCCACACGCAGCACACCTAGACGCAGCCTCTGTAGCAGCACCTGAGTCTACAGCAACCTTGACAGGCTCACCAGGGGGAGTGGGTCTACCTGAGACACACCTGAGGGAGCAGGACCCTGAGGGGGGGGGGGGTCTACCAGAGGGGGACCTGGAGCGAGGAAGAGAGGCAGGGGGGGAGAGAGGGGCAGTGCAGTAGGGGAAGAGATGGTAAAAGGGAACCGACTCGTCAAACGTGACGTCCTGAGAGGGCAGGACACGGCGCGAGTTAGGGGTGGTAAAACTGCCAGCCAGGTGCGTCAGAGGGAAAGCCAAGGAAGACATAGGGAATAGCGCGGGAGGAGAGCATTTCCGCGGAAGGAGACACGGGGCCAGAGGTTGAGCAGATGCACAGCATACCAGACCGCAAACGGCCACAGAAAATGGGGAGCAGCCGCATGGATCATGGAGGTACGAGCAACCTCCATGACTAAGCCAATGCGGCGCTCAGCAATCCCATTTTGTTGTGGAGAGGCCGGAAGTGTGAACCACTGGAGAATTCCCTCCCCACGACAAAAGTCCCGCAAGAGGTCAGAGGAGAACTCACCACCTCTGTCAGAGTGCAGACGCATGACAGGAAGGTCCTCGCGGAACCGCTCGCGGAGCTGGAGACGGACTGCGCGGATCCAAGCGATCAAGACATCAGGGACCTCACCCTTGTTGCGCAAGGGGAAGACTGTGGTGTAACGCGTGTAGTTGTCAACAACCAGCAGGAATTAGCGCTCGCGGCCCTGTCCACTGACGCGGGCTGGGGCCCACACGTCCATGTGGAGAGTCTGCAGGGGAGCAATCGTTGGGGGAAACGAGGAGGAGTGAGGAGTGGCGCGTTGCTGCCCCTCGACACAAGGAAGGCAGGGCGGAGCAGGCGAGGGCAGGAGGGGAGGCAGAGACCTGGGAAGACCAGAAACAAGGAGGCGAGAGTGCATGCCACGAAGGCGTGGCAGGGAGGGGTGACCAAGGCGGTGGTGCCACAGGAGAGTCTGGTGCGACAGGAGGCGACACGAGCGGGGGGCTGTTACCGGACCTGACGCGGACACCTGAGCAGAAGCAGCTACCGAGGAGGCTCAGCACTCAGTGTGTGCAGACTCGACCCAGGCCGACGGGTGAATGTGGCCAGGTGACGGCCCGTCCGTGTACACATGCAGGTCGACACACACTGACCCTTAGGAGTGGTGGTAGTGACCATCGCATCCTGGAGGGCAGCGGTACTCACTAAGTTCGTAGAGAACGAGGGGAGGTGAAGACCTGTCAGTGAGCCGAACAAGGGAGAACAGTGGAGGAACGGGCAAGAACAGAGCCCCCTGAGGGGTCAGCCAGTCTGACCGGAACAGGTGCAGGGAGTGGAGTGAGGGCGGTACTGTCACGAAAGAAACAGCGGGAAGCACCTGAGTCAAGCGTAAAGGTGTGCAAGGCCTCAGCAGGCGCAGTACCAGGGAGAGCAGACTCACTAGCACCTAGAGCAGCAGCCTCTATACCTAGGTCGGGCAGCACACACAGGTAACACTCACCCTCAGCACTAACACACAAGGCATATATGGCATCAATGATAGCATCATAGTCAAGAGCAAAGATATCAACTCCAGACCTAAGCAGCTCTAGCCAGCGGGGGCGCTAAGCCTCGTCGCCAAACTCTGCGCGCCAAGCGTCGTCAAGGCGGGAGAAGCAGCGGTGCTGAGTGTGAAACTTCCCGCATGTCTGACTAGTGCGGTCACCTGTGCGAATGACATACGGGCAGCGAACACTACCCCCAGACGCCCCACGCTGAGCAAGCCACTCACGAAGCTGCTGGGGCGTAGGGGTCTAGCTCCGACGCTGCTGCTGTTGCCTCTGGCCACCGCCAGAATCTCCCCTCTGAACAGCTCCACCTCGACCGCCACCACTACCGCCGCCACCACTCCCACTGCCGCCACCACCGCCACCCCCACCCCCACTGCTGCCACCACCGCCGCCACCGAAGCCCCCACTCCCGCCACCACTCCCACCGCTGCCACCACCTCCGCCACCTCCACCGCCTCCACTGCCTCCACCACCACCACCCCCGCTGCCACCGCCACCACTCTTGCCACCCTTGCCCTTGTTGCTGCGGCGCTTCCCACTAATAGCAGAAGCAGCCCCGACATCCTCAGAACCAAGGATGTCAACAGCAGCAGCAGAAGCGTAGGAGGGGGCAAGGGGGGAGGGGGAACACCCCTCAAAGAAGGGTGTGCGAAGAGTGCCACGAGCAGCACCTACAGCGACTACGCTAGTATCAGCTGCAAGGAGGTGCTTCTCGAGCAGGTCGACTGTGAGGTATGTGGGGTCAAGTGCGAGTAAGTGGTCCCAGACTACGCGAAGAGAGTCAGGGAGGCGGGTGGCTATAAAGTAGAGAGTTATGTACATCACGGGCGGGTTCCTGTCTAGGAACCTGGCTGGGAGGGTAGCGCGGTAGCGAGTGTCGCTAGTGGGAAGGTGGGTAATGAGGTCCTCGACTGTGGCAAAGGCTGACAGCTCGGGAAACACATAGGGCAGTATAAGGCGGCCGAGAGCAGCAATGGCAGGGGAAGAGAAACGAGCGACTACAGCGTCGTACAGGGCTTTAGCAGTCTTGTGCTGGCCAAAGTGAGTGCGTTCGGCTAACGGCAGGTGGTTGCGAACGGCTAAGCAAGCAGCAGCGTCACGGGTAAGTCACTGTGAGCGAGTCGCACTGTCAGCTGTGGCGGGAGGGGCGAGAGAGGCTCCAGACGTGTGGTCAAACAACGAAACGCTGTCTCTAGAATCGCTCAGTAGGTACAGCTGTAAGTCGTCGAGCCACGTATCGAACTGGATCGGACGGCCCTCATGATCGAAGGTGAGATCACTGAGAGAAGCCATAGCTGGCAGAGCAGAGTGGCGAGCGACCAGCAGGGCAGCACGCAGGCAGGGCGGCGCGCGAGCACTAGGGAAGTGCTCAGGGCAGGGAGAGGCGGCGCACGGCTAGGGAAGAGTGGCGCGCGGCCAGGGCAAGGCAGTGCAATGGCAGGGCAGGGCGGCGGCCAGCAGGGTGGCGCGTGGGCAGGGCAGGGCGGTGCGGCTGCCAGCAGGGCGGCGTGCGGGCAGCAGGGCGGCGCGCGGGCAGCAGGGCGTCGGCCAGTAGGGCGGCGCGGGCAGGGCGGTGCGGGCAGCGGTGCGGCTGCCAGCAGGGCGGCGCGCAGCAGGGCGGCTCAGAGCGGGCAGGGCAGGGCGACGCGCAGGTAGGGCAGGGCGGCGCGGCTGCCAGCAATGCGGCTCGCGGGCAGGGCAGGGCGACGCGACGGCCAGCAAGGCGATGCGACAGGCAGGGCAGGGCGATGCGACGGCGAGCAGGGCGACGCGACAGGTAGGGCAGGGCGGCGCGACAGGCAGGGCAGGGCAGCGCGACTAGTGGGGCAGCGCTATGTGGTGGGCCCTAAAAAAAACGGTCCTGGAACAGGACTTGCTCTGAAACCATGTCAGCAGGCTGAATAAGAATGAATGCATTGAACAGAAAGTTGGTACAAGTACTAACCCTAATTGGGTTGTACCCCTTATGGGCTACCCCACTACAGCCTACACAATATAAGCATTATAACATTTTGACAGCTGCGTCGCGCTCCTGTCGGTCTCTCACCCACCCGACAGTCTTATGGCACCACCGTCTTGATCACCCATCCCTCCCACGCCTCCGCAGCATGGCTAGCCCGCGTCTTGTTCCAGGTCTCCTGGGTGTCTTTGTGTCACTCCCTCCTTCGTCGGCACTGTCGTGCATTCCTTGCGTCGAGGTTCGGTTGCGCGCCACTCCTCGCTCCTCCTCCCTTCACTGCACCCCTCAAAACTCTCCACTTGGACGTCTGGGGCCCTGCCCCTCGCCCTGGGCCCGGGAGGGGAGCTTTTTTCTGGTGGTCGTTGACGACAACTCCCATTACAGCACAGTGTTCCCTCTGTCAAAGAAGTATGACGTGACTTCTACGCAAATCAGGTGGTTACTAGCCACTGAGGCCACTCGTGGTAGTCGTATCGTTTGTCTTCACTCCAGGCCCTACGATATCATGAGTTTTCCCCTGAAATTCCTTATTTTCAGCCTACTTTTGTGTACCTACACTGATTTTTCAGTGTTTAGATTTTTGTGATACTGATTTTTCAGCCTTCATTTCATAGCTGACACTGATTTTTCAGCCTTTTTTGAAGTGTACACTGAATGCAAATTCCTAATCCTTACTGAAAAACGTCCGAGATGACATGTACTCCAACAATTAACCTTTCTGTAGCGCACAAACCGATTGCCAACAGCTTGGAGTGTCTAATTTGTTAGTGAAATCGCTGTAATTATATCAAAGATATAATGAGGGTGAAAATCAGAGATTTTTCTTTAAGAACCCTGAAAACTCAGGCATTTTTTTGTAGGAACACTGAAAATCAGCCCTTTTTTCACAGGGACCCCGATGCATCAACATCCCTAAAAGTGAATCAGAGGGCCTGCTTCACTCCGACCGTGGGGGTGAGTTTCGCTTCGGCATTTTTCGCAGATTTTGCAGCGAACTGGGCATCACCTATGTTGGAAACAATTGATTTAGCGCCTCTGTCGTGTCGAAACACCAAGTCAGAAGCGAAGCGAAACATATCGAAGCATTAGCGAGCCAACCCTCGGAGGTTGAACAACTGCTGGAGGTTATGCGAAAGTCAAAGGTCAGCGACTTTTGACCTGACAAATACAGCGCGATAGCAAGGACAAACAACTGACTCGCTATTGAGCAGTTGCCCGAGTCGTCACTGTATCGAACCGCAACAGCAACAGCAAAACGGTTATTAACTGTATCTCTTCGTATTCCTTGTATTCTTGTAAAAGCTTGTATCCCTTTGTTTTTATCAATCTACTTTGCCCTCACATACTAGTGCAAGGTGGTTCACAAAGTTCTCATTTAACGCTTCCGCTATTACATTGTCCTACTCAGAATTTAGTCCTGCAAAGATCCTAAGGGCTTTTCTCAGCCCAACATGGTATGAGAGCTATCAGGACAAATTCAACTACAATCAAGACACCCACAACATCACAAGGCATGGCAACGCAGAAGGAGAGAAGCTCCTCTAACGGCTCTCCCGGTACTACTCCTACTCCACCTCCTGCCTCTGGCCTACAGACAGAGGAGGGTACGGCAACAAGACCAAGGGCAACATCTTCAGAAACTCCCGCAAATCAAGTCGCGGCCTTCGACCCAGACATGATGGAGAAATTCTTCTCCTTCATGTCCTTCTACGAACAACACCAGCAAGGGGCACCTACACAGTCAAACAACAGCAACAACAACAACGCAACACCGATGAGCCTCGACGGTTCATCCTACGCACGAGGAAATCAGAAACTACCTACCTTCGCCCCGTACGAACCTCAGCGCGGCTCCGACAGCTTCATGCCGCGCCAGCAGTCTTCACCTGAGCAATAGAAGACACTAGATGCACTTCAAGTTCAGTCGCAGTTTGCGCACGTTTTAAAACTGCAGACGTCAAGACCATTCGACGGAAAGGACTTCTTTTCCTGGTCATTCGAATTCGAACTGATGATGGAAGGTGCGCAGATTCTTGGCTTCTTCGATGGGTCCCTACCATATCCAACAAACGGCACGCAATACGACAAACAGCAGTATATGTATCAATCTATGATGGCGTATGCAATCCTACTACGCAACGTCACACCGAACCAGCAGCAGAACATTCGGTCTTACCGAGGATACGGAAACTCCGCCGAGCTCGCGTACAACCACCTGAAGAACTGTATCAGGCAACAGACAGCGTCAATCAGAGTCGGTTAATGGCACAACTGACAACAGTGGAAATGAAACCGGGCGAATAAGGGATGGCGTATATCAGCCGCTGTCGCGAATTGCGCGACAAACTCCTTCGATGCAGAGGGTCGATATCAGAAGACTCCTTCGTCACAGTCCTCATTGGCGGTCTTGGTCCTCATTGGCGCTCCACTCGCGCCATACTCCGAGCTCATGGGAAGATCTCCGAAGCAACATTGTGCGCTGAAATTCACGCCGAACAGCAAGACATGGACCTACAAGAAGAAAAGCACAAGAGGAAGACGTCAGTGTCTGAGTTCGCTTTCCACACTCAACGGCGCTACAACAACAACAACCATCGGCAAAACAAGTACCAAGGTCAACAACCCGTACCTCCGTTTTGTCATCTCTGCAAGACGTCAAGTCATCCCCGCACACACTGCCCTAACCGACAACAGTCAGTATCAACGCAGCGGCAACTTCGACCTTCAAGCAGTCAATTCGCCTCAACGCAAGCAAATTCCACCACTCAAGTTCAAACGTCAACAACATCGATGGGACAACCTGCACAAGGAACAAGGAACATCGTCAGCTGTATGGCAAGATTGACCAACTCCTGCATCACTGAATCGCCGCCGCACTACTCACCAGAAGAACAACTCGACGAAAGGACTACACGTCGAGAATCGCTGCAACCGAACCCAACGTACGCAGCCATCGCCCAAAGCGAACCGTCTGGGAAGGATACCTGGTTCTTGGACAGTTGCTGCGGACAACACATGTGCTCTTCAGGACGCTTTGTTCAACGCGAACACGAACTTCAACGCGAGGTCGTCATCACCGTCGCCAACAATCAGAACCTGCGCACACGACAACAAGGCGTAGTGCAACTTCAGTCATGAGAGACAAACGTCATACTGCAGATATCGAAGGTTTTAATAGAAGAAGGGCTCGGTTACAACCTACTGAGCGTCAGTCAACTGATGGCGAAGGGCATACACCTCAAAGCAAATAGCACCACTCAGGAGTTCAAGTTATACCACGGGAAGGGCGGTCTCTACATCGGGAAGGCGGTCCTGAAAAACAACATCTTCGTCCTCGACTTCGTCCCAGATCTTGGCACCGATGACAGCGACGGGATTGTCACTTTCACCTCCTGGACACATCCACCGGATCTCGACCCCGACTTCAGTCCAGAAGGCTTTTGGTACTCGCACACCATCCCTGAGGCAGAACGAACAAGAGCATTAGCAACAATTCAACACTCGGCAGCAGCAGAACCAACACCGGCAGCAGCAGCAACAACATTGGCAGCAGCAGAGACAACATCGGCAGCAGCAGAGACAACATCGGCAGCAGCAGAAACAACGGCAGCAGCAGCGGCAACATCGACACCAATCGCTGGTACTTCAACTACATCGGCTCTAATCGATGACACTCCACCGACTCCTGCGCAGCAGCTTAACCCAACACCACGAGAAGTACATCGAAGCGCAAACTTCACCGCAAGCTTCTACTCCAACTCTGACTTGTACCGTCGCTCACCCGGACATCGTGCTGGCGAAGACATCTGGCACGCACGAATGGGACATCCAAGCAACACGGTGTTAAACAACACAATCAGAGCAGGAGTATTCGACAAAGATTCACTGCTCCTAACCGATGGAAGCGAACTTGGACGAGCTCGTGGAACGTGCTTTACATGCCCCGAAGCTGACTTACCACATCGGCCATTCGCTTCTCACCACAACCCCAGCGCATCAGCTTACGCACCACTTGAGAAAGTGTACAGCGACATCCTGTACAATCGCGAACCTGGACAAGGAGCATAAAGCTACACCATCATGTTCATCGATGCCGCTACGCATTACGTTTGGCACCTTAACCTTTCGAGCAAGGACATGGCCTTCGAGGCCTTCGTCGCTTGGCTCCCAGTAGCAGAACGAGAATCAGGCGTGAAACTAAAAAGCTTCCAGTCAGACGGAGGAGGAGAATACACTTCACAGAGGTTCAAGCAGTACTTGGCAGAAAGAGGTATCAAGAGGCTCATCTCTCTTCCCTACGCTCACCAGCAGCAAGGCGTAGCAGAAAGGATGAACAGGACTCTCCAGAACACCATGCGCAAGCTGCTACGAGGCATGCGACTGCCCAACCACCAGTGGCCCGAAGCAATGGACCACGCTGTCATGCTGCACAACTTGCTCTCGTCATCATCACTACCGAACAACGCATCACCGCACCTGCTGTGGACAGGAAAACAGGGCAGCACAAAAATGTTAAGAGTTTTCGGCTGCATGGTACAGTATCGCCCACACACTGCCAGAGCCGGAAGATTTTCTCAACGCGCACAGTGGGGACTACACCTGGGCATCGAAAGAAATTACAACGCGTGGAAGATTTTCGACGTCCACTCCAAAGAAACAGTAGCAGCATGTGATGTCATTTTCTACGAATGACTCACCCTTCCGACGTATCTTGCCAACCTGGAAGAAGATCGGGACCCCACAGGTGGCTTCCGTGGTGACCGAGCCTTCGCCTCGGCAGCAGACGAAGCTGACTGGGACGAGCAGAACGTGGATGAAGCCTCGGAGGAAGCCGGGCCTCTCCCTTACTGCTCCGTCGACGCCCCAATGGATGACGAAAATCCTCACGAAAGCGCCAACGCCGAAGTATTTTACCACTTCGCCGACAACGGTTACGTTACACCTGCAGAAGTCAACACCAACGAAGCAGAACGCATAGGGCCCAACTTCATACCTGACCCAGAAGCAGGTGACGAAGCAGCTTATCCCGCGGACACAACTCTCCCCCGCTACACACAGAGTGGCCTCCAGATACTCGGCCTCGTCACCGCGGTCCACGGGACGGAGATTCCTAAGGAGCCTGCCACAGTTCAGCAGGCTCTGGGGGGGGAGCATAGGGAAAAATGGCGTGAAGCCATGGACAAGGAACTGCAAGCACTGGAGGAACGCAACACCTGGAAAGTCGTCCCTATCGGCGTGGCACGAAACCAGACACTACTCACCGGGAAGTGGGTCTTCCGTGTGAAGACAAAGGCTGGCACCATTGACAAGTTTAAGGCGCGCTGGGTCGTACGCGGCTTCGACCAAGAGCACGGACGCGACTTCAACGAGACATTCGCCCCGGTCAGCCGACACACCTCACTACGAATTCTCCTCGCGATCGCCGCCATGAAGAAAAAGAAACTGCGGCAAATCGACGTCGCCAACGCATTCCTCTACGCACCTGTTGACGCCGAAATCTTCGTCGAACTCCCACACGGCTCCCACGGAGAACCTAACCAAGTCTGTCAGTTGCAAAAATCCCTGTACGGCATCAAACAAGCTCCAAGGCTGTGGCAGCAGTATCTGCACGCAAGACTTATTCGCGTTGGATTCCGCCAACTACCACACGACCAGGGCATGTATCGGCTCACAAAGGGCACCGACTACATCCTACTGATCATCTACGTGGACGATTTACTCTACATCGGCTCGACCAACAACGTCACCACCTGGTTCGAAGGGGAACTACAGAAGGATCTCACGCTCACAGTCTCGTCCACTGTCACGCAGTATCTCGGCCTCAACATCCAGGAAGAAGAAGACGCGATCTACCTCAACGCCGCAAAATACGCCGACACCATCGCCAAACGCTTCGCACTCATGCCGACCACCATCTCTACGCCATATCGCTACACGGCAGGAAATAACAAGGAAGGATCCGCTCCACTAAAACCCGCCGGCATACGCGACTACCAGAGAAAGCTGGGATGTCTCCTCTTCGCAGCTGTCACTTGCCGTCCGGACCTATCGTACTCCGCAAGTCAGCTCGCGACCTACCTCAAGAAACCTGAAGCAGAACACATGGCGGAACTCGACCGTGCTCTCCACTACCTCGTCAGCACTTCAACCGTCGGTCTAACCTACCACAAGAACGGGACTACGACACCTAAACTAATCGGCTACGTCGACGCAGATCACGCCGGCGACTCCGACAACAGACGCTCACGCACCGGCTACATCTATCGCCTCGAGCCTATCGGACCCATCTCCTGGCAGTCGAGCAAGCAGGAATTAATTGCTCTCTCTTCAGCTGAAGCTGAATATATCGCACTCTGCTCAGCCACCAAGGAAGGGCTGTACCTTCGCGAACTTCTGGAGGAGGCGAAGCTGGCTCAGTTACCCAGCTTCTCCTTGTTCTGCGACAACCAGTCGGCAATTCGCATAGCCAACAAAAACGGATTCGCGAACAGGACGAAGCATATCGCCCTGCGATATTGCTTCGTAAAGGACGAGATCGAGAAGGGGAGACTTGAGCTGTCTTACTGTCCCACGTCCGAGATGGCAGCTGATTACTTGACCAAGAAGCTCGGGAAGCAGAAGTTCGAGTACTGCATGCTGCTGACTGGACAAAGCCACGTCACCAGTAGCGACACTCCAGAAGCGAAGGGGAGTGTTGGAAACAATTGATTTAGCGCCTCTATCGTGTCGAAACACCAAGTCAGAAGCGAAGCGAAACATATCGAAGCATTAGCGAGTCAACCCTCGGAGGTTGAACAACTGCTGGAGGTTATGCGAAAGCAGGGGTTTTTTTATCAGAGTAAATTACTCTGTTTCTCTGAAAATCAGAGTGGTTTTTAGGGGGTCACTCTGACGTGTCTGGGTAATTTTTTTGGAAGATAAGTTTTCTCTGATTTGTCAGGGTTCTGATTTTAGCTACTCTGAGAGACCAGTGTATATTTGTGGCGAATGTATTCTCTGTACAGGGTATAGGCATTTCGACCGAGGCTCCCCCCAATTGGTGGAAGTGGTAAGAATACCTTTGTATAAAAACCGTCATTCAGTATATAGTGAGCGCGTAGCACAATGGGACAGTTTTGGTAGGAGTGCAGAAGGCCTGGGTTCAATACTTGAGAGGACATTCAGAGTTGGAAACATAGGATCTCTGGTAACTCAAAGTATATTTTTCAGAAGTTAAGTTTTCTCTGACAAATCAGAGTACGCTCATAATAAACCCTGAATTTCAGAGTTCCCTAGAAAACAGCTCTGGAAATCCGAGTAGTGAAAATCCAAAAAAAAGCCCTGTGCGAAAGTCAAAGGTCAGCGACTTTTGACCTGACAAATACAGCACGACAGCAAGGACAAACAACTGACTCGCTATTGAGCAGTTGCCCGAGTCGTCACTATATCGAACCGCAACAGCAACAGCAAAACGGTTATTAGCTGTATCTCTTCGTATTCCTTGTATTCTTATAAAAGCTTGTACCGTATTCTCCCGGACATAGCACCCTAGGGTATAGCTAAAAATACAGGGAAAAAATGGGGGGGGTCTCCTCATAGGAAAAAAATACATAATACCCGGGTCTTTACATATGGTATATTTTAGTGTTAGTGTTTATTTAATTAGACAATGTGGGTATTTTGATTTTCATTTTAACATCACTGTCTGAGGCGCGAATGTGGGTTTCGGCCACGAGCTTCATCACCCCCACGAAAATGCCATGTGGCACCTCTCTTGCCACTTGCAGCGGAAGATTCGCCTGCACGTGGTCACAGCGAAGTAGTGCGAGGGGGGGAAATCTCGGTAGATTGTAAGTGAATGTACCGCGAAATTTCATGTAGGGAGAAATTTTCGCGATATTCTTCAATATTGCAGCTACTCGTTAACGACTATTATAACGAATTCGTAAGAAAAGGGGGGTGTTATAGAAAATCAGCAAAAAAGGGGGGTATAGTAGAAACGAGGCTCCCCATAACACCCACCCCGCACAAGCTACCCGGGGGTGTACAATTATGGGGGGGTGTTTTGTCCGGGAGAATACGGTATCCCTTTGTTTTAATCAATCTACTTTGCCCTCACATACTAGCGCAAGGTGGTTCACAAAGTTCTCATTTAACGCTTCCGCTACTACATTGTCCTACTCAGAATTTAGTCCTGCAAAGATCCTAAGGGCTTTTCTCAGCCCAACAACCTATTCTTGGACGCTTCCGAAGTCCCCACAGCAGAATGGGGGTTGCTGAGCGCCGCATCGGCTTGGTTATTAAGATCGCCCGCTTGATTGTACCCAGCCAGACTACCGGTATGTGGTTGTCAGAGGTCCACTGGAGATCCTCGATTGATCCTAGGGAAGGGTTACAGGCACGTTGGCCTGGGGGGCTATGGGCGCACTGACCCGCTACTTAACAAGCCCTTTTATCCCAATGGTCTAGTGGTTGGGATTCTGACATGGTATCAGAGCAAAGGTCTCGGGTTCGAATCCCAGTGTGTGCACCTCGGGCATCTCAGTGCGGGGGGGTGTCAGAGGTCCACTGGAGATCCCCGATTGATCCTAGGGAAGGGTTACAGGCACGTTGGCCTGGGGGGCTATGGGCGCACTGACCCGCTACTTAACAAGCCCTTTTATCCCAATGGTCTAGTGGTTGGGATTCTGACAGTGGTGACTTCATGATCCACCCTGAGCTCTGCGTTGTTACTTCTTGACTGGTCTTGTGACCATTTGTTTCCCTTGCTTGAGAGATGCCCCTCACTTAGCCTATGGGGGTGTGTCAAATGTTACATTTGCTGTTAGGCTTTAGTGAGGTACTCCCCAGAGAGTACAACAATGTTAGAGTTCCATATTTGTATCCCCTTCCTTTCCTAATCCATCATTCCGCTGTTTCCGTTTATGAGAAGGGGGTGCGAGAGGGGCGTGATAGGGCGGGGCGCTAGAGGGCGATGGTGTCAGAGGTCCACTGGTGATCCCCGATTGATACTAGGGAAGGGTTACAGGCTCGTTGTCCTGGGGGGTTATGGGCGCACTGACCCGCTACTTAACAAGCCCTTTTGTCCCAATGGTCTAGTGGTTGGGATTCTGACAGATGGGTGCAGCTAGAGGGGCGGCCTAGAGTCAGCTAGGGAAGGTGGGGCAGAAGCGAGAGTCCTAAACCTTGCTTGACATGTTAACAAACAAGGGTCCTATATTGAAGGCATGTAGCAATCCATACTCTCTATAGCACAACCCAATCTAGCCTACAATGACACATGCAAATATGAGCATGTGTACTTTGACTGGTTCGGCAACTAGCCAATCCTGTAAGCGGTTAAGGGTTACTCAGTAGTTATAACATTTTCCTTTATTTTGTCTCGAACATCTCCACAAGGACAGAGGGGGCTTGTTGAGTGATGTTGTTGAGAGGGATGTGTAGATCGCGCGCAAACACTCGCTTCACCAACTCGTATGTTTCCTGGCGATTCAATGGGAAATGGAAAAGAAAGTTGTAAGTCAGCAAAGGAATAAGGAACAACTGGAGGACAAACTTCCCATTTGAACGATATCAAATCGCCTCTCCTTGTCTGACACGCATGCCTTCCCCATCCGTGTTCCTATTTCCAAAACTGCACCTGGCTCAGGAGACAAAAAAAAGCGCACCTTGTCGTATTTTTTTGCGAGCTTCTCGTCGGCACGGGTCTGGTGCGCGTTGACGCCGAAGTTGAAGATGTCGAGATGGTCGCCTCCGAATCGGTTCACCACATACTTGGCATCCTCCTCCAGATTCTCAAACCGCCCCACAAAGTCGTACTTGATCTTGTCCATGAAGCAAATGTCCGACTGCAGATTATAACGAAAAAAAAAGAGAATGGAACAAACAAGAGAGATTGTCACACCATCGGCCAGAGCATAGAAGAGAGCATGTGCTGACGAGGTGGAGGGCATGCGGTGACGAGTGTGTGCCATGAACTGCTTTGCTATCGCTGTATGGGCCTGCCATGCCATGTGCCTGTCCGCATGGCCTCACCTGGGATGCGATGTGGCGGTCCATGCGCCAGCGGTGGTTCTGCATGAGCTTCGCCACGAGCTTCACGAAGTCAGGGAAGGACACCAGGTCGTCCTTTCCCTTCACCTTCTCCCAATGCGGCCGAATGTACTTGAAGAATTGCTGTGCGACGAGTCAAGAGGAGGGGGCATAGGACAAGGAAGGATGATTGGCACATGGTGAAGAGGTGCCTTGCAGCATGGGAAAGCAAACCAGCCCCATTTCAAAAGACGTGCGTGATGGCAAGCACTAGTGGCTAGCAACAGGCAGCAGAAAGCACAGCACAGCACAGCTTAACCGCACACCCAGACAGACTCACCTCGTTCCAAGACTCCCTGCACCTGGCATGCACCATGTGCCTCACCTCGTTCCAGTACTCGCGGGAGCCCGGGCCGGTCTTGTTGTTGGGCGCATCCGTGATGACGAGTTTGTTGGAGTAGGCGGAGAGGACCCGTGAGAAGGGGTTGCGAACGAACGTGAACTTGAAGAAGTCCGGCCGGGTCACCTGCTGCACCGCCTGCTGCTCCGTGAAGTGCAGCGTCAGCATGTGCCAGCCCGACCGCCGCGGGTCCAGCGCGAGGATGGGGTCCTCGGGGTGCGGCTGCCCCAGCATGGCGCGCAGCCACATGAGCCATGAGTTGGCCGCCACCTTGGGCATCGTGCACACCACTAGCTTGAGCTTCTCTGTGAGAGGGGCGCACGGAAAGAATGCGAGAAAGAATGGCAAGGGATATGGAACGGGCATGATGAGTGGAGCACTTGAGCTTTGAATTTTCAAGAGAGGGGCGTGGGGTGCTCTGCATTGGGAGAGAAGGGAGAACGGTTGGGTGGGATATGAGATGCATGGTGAGAGTTGGTGAGGGTCCATGCAGCGTTTGCTGAAAGTGGTGAGATGTGAACACTGGTGAGCTGCACGCAAGGCAGTGGGCGACATCTTACCTTCCACTTGGGTGAACATGGCCCACTTCTGCTTCGTGATTGGCCGCAGCTCCACCGACTCACAAACCGACCGGTGCACTCCAAACGACGCCGACCGCGCGCGGCCTTGCGCTGTAACGAAGCGCGCTTCTAAGGAGGACCGGTTGACTGCCAGCAGCCCGCGGGCGAAGCTGAGCGTGAAGAGCTCTGCCACCTGCAGGGGAGGAGTTAAGGCTGACACACGTGAGGAGAGACTAGAATATCCAAGCAGAACAATGACCTAGAATAGTGAAGCAGACGGACAACGGAAGCTGAGTGAGTGAGCCACTGCTCAAGTCGCTGCTCCCTTGGTCCCTCACATCGTTCCCTCCTGAGACGAGATCTCTCAGAACCGTGCGCCCTGGTGCATGGCAACTCACCTGCAGCTGGCTACACCGCGTCACATGCGCCCCAAGCGCTCGATCTGCCCCGCGTTGCACCACCAGCCCTGCACCTCCTCCTGCCGCCACCACGCTCCCATTCACTCCGCTTACCACCCGGTCCTCCTCCCCACTTTCCACCAACTCCCTCCTCTCACCCTCCCCCTCTTCCCTCCCCTCCACTCCCCCGACGCGGCACGACGCATTCCGCTGCTGGGTGCTCTTGAGCACGAGAGGGGTTCTGAGAGGGCTGAAGTAGCTGCTGAGAACCGTGAGGTCCGACGTGTTGAGGCCTCCCGCTGTGAAGCTCACTGCTGGGTCGTATAGATACTCCATTGTGACTCGGCGCATGGTGCAGTGCGGTGCAGAACGGTTGGAGTTGGCGGTGCACCCGGAGCACACGCCTTGTGTCAGATGCTGGTGGGTGAAGAGCGCGAGGAGGAGAGAGGTGCCATTGTTGCCAGTGTGCAGGGGGAAAGGAGGGGTGCAGGGGAAAGGAGGGGGGCAGCGGAAATGAGGAAAGGGAAAGGAAGGTGGCTGGGGAAAGGATGGGTGCAAAGAAAAGGAGTGGGCAGGGGGAATCGGTTGAGAACATCATCCCTGACCGCAGTCACCCCACCCCTCACCGCACTGCACCCCTCACCGCACTCACGTCAACCAGCACAGCGCTCGACGCCGCCACGCGCGCGAGGTCCTCCTCCACCACCATTGCCGCCACGGCGGCCGACGGGCGAATCGCGGCCAGACACGTGTCCACCTCGCGCTCGAACGCGAACGCGTCCACGCGCAGGGGGCCGGTGGATTTCTCCCGCACGGCCGGCGACAGAAAGACCTTGAACGGCAGGCCGCTGGCGGACTGGCCGTCCGTCGAGTTCTTGCACGGCTTGAACGCCACCTGATGCGGGGGAAGGGGATGCGGGGGATGAGGGGGGTGAGGCGGAGGGGTAGAGGTCGAGAGGAGCGGGCAGAGACTTGAGGGGAGCGCGGACGCGGGATGATGATGCGGAGGACGGGGAGGCTAGCATCCGGAGAGTAACGGGCGGAGAGTAACAGGGGGGAAGTAACAGGCGCAGAGAAACAGGCGGAAGGGTGCGCGGAGGGGTGTCAACAACAGGGCATCGCAAGGGCGATGCGAGCAAGCGGCAAATGACTGGGAAGGGCGAGCGGGAGCAAAGAGCACGACGCAGCCGTCGGCGGCCTTTGAGCGCGCAGGGCACGGCAAGGGTAACGGAAACAGCCAAACGTACCCGTCGGCGGCCCTTGAGCGCGCGCCTCAGCATGCCCGCCTCAGCGGGCGTGTCCTGCACCCACACGCTCCCCTCGCGCCCGCTCTCGCCGCGCGCGCGGGATGACGAGGGGGAAGGCGCGGGGTCGCCCGCGAGGCGGAAGAGGTGGCGGAAGGTGGTGGCGGGCAGGTGGCGGTCGGCGGGCCAGAGGGCGAGCGTTGGCATGTTGGTGACGGCCGTCAGCGCATACGCCGCGCACACCGCGTGCAAGCGCTGCGACACAGAGCCCTGGGGGGAGGATTCGTCAGGGGAGAGAGTGACAATGGGGGAGGGGGACGGGTGGTGTAGAGGGGAGAATGGGGGAGGGGGTGTCAGAAGGGGGAGAGGCGAGCTCTTTCATACGAAGCTAGTCCGCGAGCTCGGGAGCTAAAAAAACGCGAGGAGATTCAAGAGCGACAGGAGAACAAAGGGGGCGACGCAGAAGCCGTTCAAAACGTCAAGACGTGACCAATCTGTCAAGACCCTGTGGGGCACGAGAGGTGTAATCCTTTAGAAGTTTCTCAGAAGTGGTACAAACTCCGTGGGACACGAGAGGTTGTGACCTCAGCAGCCCTCCACTCCCCACGTACCGCGGCCACGAAGACGGCGTCGGCTCGTCGCACAGGGCAATCGCCGTGCGAGTCGCTCGCGTCGCATTTCCACGGATCGTCGTCGAGAAACAGATTCGAGCGCGCGTCGCCGTTCTCCCGGTCAGATGCGTCCTTCACGGTCCACCAGCTCATGGAGAGCTTCTTGGCGCCCATGGCGAGCGACCGGCCCTCGAGCATGACGGCGACGTTAGGGTTGCAGGAGGGGCCCATCCAGTGGCCCACGGTGTAGAGCACCATGAGCGGCAGCAGCACCATCACCACGCACCGCTCCCATGACGCGGCGCGCGGCCGGTCTGGAGTTGAGCACGCTTTGCGCTTGTGGAAGAACACCATGATTGGTGAGTCGCGTGTGCCACCACTCCACGGACGGAATTATGTTCACAGAGAGAAGGGATTCGGCTGCTCGGCACCTTACGGGCTAGGCCTTTCGCGTCAATGGTAGGCTGACAGGGTGCTTTTGGTTGAACGGCGATGTTTGTTGTGCGTGGTGGAAGTAAATTCAGAAGCAAGCACGTGCTTCACGGCGCTCGCAGCTGCAAAAATGAATACAACTTCGAGGGTACAAGAATCCGCTCTTTACTAAAGGAGAGCAGGGGCCGAATAGCTCAGCATCTGTAGGGGGAATAGGAGGCACACATGGAATTCAGAACCAGGAAAAAGGTGAGGTTGGAGATGGGAGTTGGGAACAAGCGCGCCGCCACTTCCCGCGCCGCACGCGCGAATTTGCTTGCCTCTCCCTCCTTCTGCGACCGGTGACTTCGGACGAACCTCACCCCAGGCCAAGCCGAACCCCACACGGTTGCTGAGCAGAACTGCTGCACCGAAGCTTCATCCATGACTACTCACGTCCGGGGCACGCTTTGGAGCAATTCGCTTAGGTCTGGTCACACTTGAATTGCTTACAGTTCATGTATCACTGTTAAAGAAGGTAAAAAGCGGTTCAGAACGGAAAACTTAAAACAGCTGCTCTAGATTGCACAAAATCGTACTCAACCGTTTGTGTGAGCTCTGAACGAACCATTAGCGACTCACCCTTACCAGCGAGCAAACCGCTAGGTTCGTTACGAAACCAGACCAGCTGCTTCTGTTCTGGGAGGCTCATTTTTGATACTGTATGTGTACGAACCAGGACGCTGGCGCGAAAACAGAAGCACGTGTCAGAAGGCTGGTCGAGGAACCACATCACAGAGTTTCCGAATCTGTTGTAACCTTTCACTCCCAACCTTTGTCAGGTAGACATTTCCACTGGGCATCCCTTCGGCCAATCAGCTTCGACGGCGGGAGGTTCTGCTAGAGCCTTCGCGCAAACCCAACGGACCTACCATACCTCACACCCTCTCCAAGGTTCATACGCGCTCAAACAGTAAAACACGGGCGAATGCGGGATCGCTTCCGCGTGCTCGCGGAAGTGATCTGCCCGCGGGCAGGATAAAAACTAAAGCCCAATCGGAAGGCATCAAACCTAAAATTTTAGGGTTGAGGCTCCCGAATGGCATGCAGGTCGCGATGGGGAATAGTTTTTTTCCCCGGGCAGCTCGCTTCCGCCCATGGACGCGCCCGGAGGGTTCGAAACCCACCGGGCCAGGCACCTGGTGGATTCGAACCCACCAGGGCTCGGGACTCCCCCGTACCCCCCTATAATGCCTCGCCTAACCTCTCCAAATCCAAAACCTCCGGCAGTCCACACCTTTCGTTCAGTTTGCTCTCTCCGTCGCACAAGCACAACCAGTGAGCAAGCACTGCCGTCAACACAGGCCTTGCGACCCGACATCGTCGCAGGTCCGGGTGCGAAAGGTCATGACTGTGACGTGCTGCGAATCTGGCGAATGGATTGAGAGGTAAGTTGACTGAATTTGTCCGCACCCCAGCCGAGCAGGGATGAGTGTCAAGTTTCTGAGTCTCTTTTGTGATCACTTTCTCCCACACTCCGAAAAAGATGACACCAAGCTCTACTTGAGTGACGAGTGGCTTCCGATACACGTAGTTGACTGACGGCCTGCACTGCCGTTCCGCCGCGTAACTTATTACTGGGCTTTGTGAATCCGACACAGGTTGAAAGGACGAAGGGAAGTAGTCATCCGAACAGCAGTCGAGCCCAGTCCCACCCCTTCCCGTCCTTTTTCAGAGTCCTCCAATTGACTCCGAAGAACCGTGAACGATATCGCGACGTTCTCTCGATGTGGTCTCAGGTTCTAGTATACATTGAACTTACTTTTTGAGGAGCATCAGAGATTGATGCAGGCTCAGATCCCCGTTTGACAGAAAGCGTACAGCTTAGCAGCTGCAGCCATGACAGGCAAGAAGAAACACTCCAGTAGCGTGTTTCGAATAGTCAAAGGGTTCGGCGCAGCGCTGCTGCTCGTTCTCGTCTTAAAGCCCATCGTGCCGTGCCTGTGGTCGCGCGAACCGGGCATCTGTCCAATCCTCGAGATCCCGTCCCTCGCGCGGCGAGAGATCAAGGAGGCCGCTGACGCCGGGAAACTGAAGTCACGAGTTTCAGTCTCAGAAAGCGCGAGCAGCGTCTCGGAAACGGTTAAGAGTGATGCAGGGAAGCAGGAGGAGCCGCAGGTGGCTGATGCAGCAGCAACAGCGGAGAATGGCAGGGAGTTAGCTGCTGCTAAGCTCGCCTTATCCGCTGAGCTAGATTTCCCTAATAACGGGGATAATTTATCGTCGCAAACGAGAAGCTCGCGTGTAGAGGAGGAGGAGGAGGAAGAGTCACTGACGTCAGGTGTCGAGTCGATGTCGGAAGACGACAAGGAGCGCGAGGTGAAGTCGTTGTGGCGCTGCCAGGGCGGATCCGGCGCCGCCGACTGCTCTGAACCGCAGGCGCTCTTGCTGGCCGAGGTAAGCGAACGCAGGGTGAGGTGAGCTCACGCAAGGGGAGGTTAGATGCGAATGCGATGGACGATGAGGATTTGCAAGTAATGCAGCGGTGTAAGATATGTTCGGATCATGCAATGGATTAACTGACGTACGAATGCCATTGAGTAAGGTATGTGCGAATGTAATGGAGTCGAAAACGTAGAAGTGCCTTGGAGTGAGATATGTACGAAATTCATGGAGCGAAACGTACGTACGACTGCCATAGAGCAAGGTGCGTACGAACACACGAATGCCATGGGGTAAGATACGGTGGAACTCCATGGAACAAGGTACGTGCGAACGTGCGAAGATCAACGAATAGGAATGGGACGAACGAAGCTGGCAGACGCGATGGCAACAGCATGGCCTTATCAACCGCTCGTTGAATGTGGGCGGCTGGGTGAGCGTGGTGGCCGAAAAGGTTCTGTGCGGTGTGGGGAGTTGACACAACGGGGCTGTGATGTGACGGCGCTGCGCAGGCTGCCCCAGGTTGCGCAGGCTGCCCCAGGTTGCGCTGTCTCAGTGCGGACAGCATGGGCTCGCAGCAGCGAGGAGAGAGGCGGGGTGTGTGTGATGGGCGCCAATGTTGCCATGGCATGGGTGCTTCGCATCCCTCTGTCATCCCTTCTCCTATTCCCTTTTCCCCTTTCCCCCATCCCCTCACCCCCCACGGGGCTCGCTGTGGGGGTGCGTGCACGCAGTGTAGCGCCACATGAGCTTCGCTTTAGCAGCGCACACTCAGGCGCATCCCCCCCCTCTCCCCCCGCCTTTCCCACCTTTTTCTCCATCCCCCTTCCCCCCTCCCCCCAGGGCGCGCTGGCGGAGCGTGTGCATGCGGTGTGCGCGGCATACGCGCTGACGGCGCTCACCAGTGCGCCCACGCTCGCCGTGTGGCCCGCCGACCGCCACCTGCCCGCCACCACCTTCCGCCACCTCTTCCGCCCCGCCAGCAGCGTGGCCATCCCCCCGGGGGACGTGGCGGACAGGGCGGTGAGCGGAGAGGCGCGCGACGTGTGGGTGCGCGACGTGCGCATGGCCAGCAGCGAGGTCACGGCCCGCCTGCACACGTCGCAGCAGGTGAGCCGTTGTGGTCGGCTGTGGTGAGCTGTGGTGTGGGGAGCTGTGGTGTGGGGAGCTGTGGTGGGCGCTAATGATAGCAGCACGATTTTGTGAGAGGTGAGGCAATTGTTATATCAATGGCTGGGTCTCCCTGGACCCCTCTGCAACTCTCTGGACCCCTCGGCATGGACCTCCCTTGCAGGTGATGCTCAAGGAGTGTCCTCGAGGCAGCAGGAGGAAGAGCAGGCGCACCGCCCTGCCCTTCAGGCGCTACCTTGCCCCCTCCGCTCAGTCCCAGGTGTGCCATCTCGACCTCCCTCCCTCCCCTTACACCCTCGTGTGCCATCTCGACCTCTTCCTGTGCCTGCATCCTCCAGTCGCTCATCTCAGTCCCTCATCCCGTTCGCTCATCCCATTCACTCATCCCATTCACTCATCCCAATCCCTCATCCCATTCACTCATCCCAATTCCTCATCCCATTCACTCATCCCAATCCCTCATCCCATTCCCTCATCCCATTCCCTCATTCCAATCCCTCATCCCATTCACTCATCCCAATTCCTCATCCCATTCCCTCATCCCACTCCCTCATCCCACTCCCTCATCCCAATCCCTCATCCCATTCCCTCATCCCATTCACTCATCCCATTCACTCATCCCATTCACTCATCCCATTCCCTCATCCCATTCCCTCATCCCAATCCCTCATCCCATTCCCTCATCCCAATCCCTCATCCCATTCCCTCATCCCAATCCCTCATCCCATTCCCTCATCCCATTCCCTCATCCCATTCCCTCATCCCAATCCCTCATCCCATTCCCTCATCCCATTCACTCATCCCATTCACTCATCCCATTCACTCATCCCATTCCCTCATCCCATTCCCTCATCCCAATCCCTCATCCCAATCCCTCATCCCATTCCCTCATCCCAATCCCTCATCCCAATCCCTCATCCCATTCCCTCATCCCAATCCCTCATCCCAATCCCTCATCCCATTCCCTCATCCCAATCCCTCATCCCAATCCCTCATCCCATTCACTCATCCCATTCACTCATCCCATTCCCTCATCACATTCCCTCATCCCATTCCCTCATCCCATTCCCTCATCCCAATCCCTCATCCCATTCCCTCATCCCAATCCCTCATCCCATTCCCTCATCCCAATCCCTCATCCCATTCACTCATCCCATTCACTCATCCCATTCCCTCATCCCATTCCCTCATCCCAATCCCTCATCCCATTCCCTCATCCCAATCCCTCATCCCATTCCCTCATCCCAATCCCTCATCCCATTCCCTCATCCCAATCCCTCATCCCAATCCCTCATCCCATTTTCTCATCCCAATCCCTCATCCCAATCCCTCATCCCATTCCCTCATCCCAATCCCTCATCCCAATCCCTCATCCCATTCCCTCATCCCAATCCCTCATCCCAATCCCTCATCCCATTCACTCATCCCATTCACTCATCCCATTCCCTCATCCCATTCCCTCATCCCATTCACTCATCCCATTCACTCATCCCTTACCCGCCTTGCCTCTACCTCTCTGACTGCCTACCTCCCCCTACCCCAGCAGGCTTCCGGTGCAGTGAACCTGGACGGGTGCGCGTATGACAAGCACGTGGACGCGTGTCTGGGGCGCCTGCGCCCCTCCACGGCAGTGGGCGCGCTGGTGATGCACGAGGACCTGGCTGCACTCAAGCTCTCCAAAGCCATCTATGTCTCGGTATGTGTCGGTGTGCCTGCATTGCCTTGGCCCACTGTATGCATGCCAGTGAGTGCATGGCATGGCACTCTATTTCGTATGGTGCACAGTGTGCCACCCTCACCTTGCAGGAAAACCTGGCTGCACTCAAGCTCTCCAAAGCCATCTATGTGTCGGTGAGCCTGCATGCACCCACTGTGTGCATATTAGCGAGAGTGTGCCACTCTAGGCGGATTAGAGAGTTGTGTGCCACTCTAGGCGGATTAGAGAGTTGTGTGCCACTCTAGGCGGACTAGAGAGTTGTGTGCCACTCTAGGCGGATTAGAGAGTTGTGTGCCACTCTAGGCGGATTAGAGAGTTGTGTGCCACTCTAGGCGGATTAGAGAGTTGTGTGCCACCCGGTGGCGGATACTGCACAGCTCATCTATCAAGCCGGCGAGCCTATGCCTAAACCGTAAACCCTAATTCTTAAACCTGACAGATTAAACCCGAAACCCTGACCTTGGTGATGCACGAGCACCTGGGCGCGCTCAAGCCCTCCAAGGCCATCTGCGTTTCGGTGAGGCTGCCTGCCCACACACCCCACTGCGTACTTGCACCTCAGTGGGTGGCCATGGGCTTGTGCTGCTGTTATGGCTGGCTGTGCAAGGGTACCGATGTATCAGCAAGTGGGGTAGGCCCTTCTTCATCACCCGCCTTCCTTCTCTCTCCCCTCACCTTCCATCTCCTTCCCCTTCACCTGCCCACCCACACACGCCAACCACACACATGCAGCACCCTACTGCTGGTACCGTCTGCTCTGGCTGCCATGGCCGATTCGTCATTCCACGTCGCCTTCGCCCCTCCTCCCTCCCCTCCAGCACCACGACCTCCCTGCTGGTGCCCCCTGCTCAGGCTGTCCCTGTATGGCCAACTCATCAGCCCCCCTCTGTGCCATGCGCCACATCACCATGTTCTTCCTGCACGACCCCCATGTGGGGTTCCCCCCTCTTCCCTCCCCTCACATTCCCTCTCCCCCCTCCCCATCACCACCAGACTCCCCCTGCTGGTACCGTCTGCTCAGGCTGCCCCCGTGTGGCCAACTCATCAGCCCCACTGTGCGCCATGCGCCGCGTCACCATGGCCTTCCTGCACGACCCCCACGTCGCGTTCGCCCTTGCCGCCCGTGCCGCCCCCGACGTCACCGCTGTTGGGGACTTCTTTAGCGAGCTCCGCCGCCCGCTCGTGCTCAAGGCCAGCCAATCGCGGCTTGACACGTGTCAGGAGGGAGGGAGGAGGGAGTTGGCAGAGGGGAAGGGGGTGCTGGGGAGTGAAGTGGGCGGGAGCAGCATCAAGTGCGCTCAGCTGCAGGTGCGACCACCAGTGCATGGATGAGTGTGTGGGTGGCTGCATGGGTGCATGGGTGCATTGTGAATCCATAACTTGTCACTCTTTAGCGGCCCACATTGCGCGACCCCGAAACGCTCATATTCACCATACATGGCACTGCTCCTCAAGCCTCCACTCACCACTCGCCCTTCAATCACTTTTCAACCCCTCAATGGGCCCCGACCCCTCAACCGCTCCTCACCCCTCAACCGCTCCTCACCCCTCAACCGCTCCTCACCCCTCAACCGCTCCTCACGCCTCCACCCACAAGCTGTGCCGTTCCCCTCCCTCTGCTGTTTTCCTCCACCGCCTTTCTCTCCTCCCAGCCAGCCTCTGCACATGCTTGCTGTCACCATCTCCCCCTCTCCTCTTCTCCCCTTCTCCCCCGTGCTGCACCGATCCCCTTTCCATCCCTTCCCCTTGCCAATTCCCCCCCTCTCCCCCTCTCCCCACCGCCAGGCAGCGGAGCTGTTCGCCCTGAGCTTGGCGAGGGCGCTGGTGCCGATCCACCGGTGGGCCATCGAGGCACGCTTCATCCTCGCCCAGGGCTCCCACCGCTCCCCCGCCTTCCAGGTGCCGCCCCCCCCATGCCCCTCCTGCTGCTGCTCTGCTCTGCCCCCTTGCACCTGCCGTATGCATGGCAAAGAGACTGCTTTGCCATCTGATATCAGTGGGGATCGCCCCCGGTCTCCTTCCCATCCTCCCAGCCATCCTTGTCCTTAACAGCCTTAAGCACCACCACCCACTCACTCGTTTTGATGCAAGTTCCTAACACGAGTAACCCATCCCCGCCCTGTGCTCACCCCCCTCCCCCTGCACTTAGTCACTCCCTCTCTTGCTGTGCATACCCCTCCCGCCGCCATGTGCTGCCAGGTGCTGCCGTCCATCTGCGAGACCGAAAGACTGCCGCCCATCATTCGCCACCGGTGGTCGTGGTTCACACAGGTGGAAGGTGAGATGGTCGTGGTTCACCCATGCGAGCCCGAAATTTCATGCCAGCATGGCCACCTCAGCATGCGCCACCTCAGCATCCGCCACCTCAGCATGTGCCGTGCTGCTCAGTCTGTGCCATGCGGGCTAGATGGAGCGCAGCATGCCCCCCAGCGCCCTCTCTCTCACCCATCCCTCATCCACCACCTCCCTCCCCCCCCCGGCCATTCCATTCCCCACCAGAGAAGCTCAAGCAGGAGGTGTGCACGGTGCTTCCTCTCTTGCTTGGGCTTCCCTGCTGCTCCACCAACCATGCCCATTGCTTCTCCCTTCCTGTCGCTCCCCATGCATTGCAACCGGCGAGCCACTGTGCCCATCAGATGGGCCGGCGCTGTTGTGTGCAGCATGCCCAAGTTGAGTTCACTCATCCCTCCCATGCATTGCATCCCATGTCTGTCCCCTGGCCCCTCGTGCAGAGAAGCTCAAGCTAGTGGTGTGCACCATGCCCAAGGTGGCGGCCAACTCGTGGCTCATGTGGCTGCGCGCCAAGCTGGGGCAGCCCGACCCGAATGACCCCATTCTCGCCCTCGATGTGGACAAGGCCGGCTGGCACCTGCTGGGGAGACACTTCACAGAGAAAGAAGCGGTGAGTACAGCGCTCAAGCAAGCGGTGAGTACAGAGCTCTTGTTGGCGGCATTTCTTCTGCTTTGCAGTCATCTGCAACCCTCACTCTCAACTCTCACCCACAGTCCATCTTTCCATCTTTCCTCAATCCACCTTCTCGCACCGGCACAATACTCCACCCGCCCCCTTCCCCTCAGGTTCATGTGTCGCTCTGCGGCATCACTTTCAATGCTCAAGGTCCATGAACACTGTTCATCCCGTTTCCCCATCTGCACCTCCTTTGCCCTTCCCTCTCCCCCTCCCCCTCTCTGCAGGTCCGTCTAGTGACCCGGCCGGACTTCTTCCGCTTCACCTTTGTTCGCAACCCCTTCTCCCGCGCCCTCTCCGCCTACTCCAACAAACTCGTGGTCACGGACACGCCCAACAACAAGACCGGCCCGGGGTCCCGCGAGTATTGGAATGAGGTGAGCCTTCTTGAGTGTGCGGCTGACCCGTGCTTGCTGCTGCCTGGTGCTGCCAATGAGGTGAGGCTTACTCCAACAAGCTCGTGGTCACGGACACGCTCAACAACAAGACAGGCCAGGGATCCCGCGAGTACTGGAACGAGGTGAGCGTAGGGGGTGGGGAATTAAGTGAAGGGTGATGACGACTGAGGTGAGGGGTGGTGACGACTGAGGTGAGGGGTGGTTGGATTGGTATGATGCGTGCTGCACTTGCAGCATTCTCTCTTATGCTGTCCCAAACAGCACTTTTGTTTTTCTTCTCGAGTGCCAGGCGACCTGTGCAAATGCACACACCTCATCCAACTATCATTATTGCCTGCTCCTCTCATCGCTCTCGTTGGACCCCCCTTTGGTTGGCATGGCATGGCATGGCATGGCACGGTAGCGTTTGTTCCGGGTTCTGCGGCCGCAGCTTGAGGTGCTCAAGGGCGAGGACGACCTCTACTGATACTCATGTCATCTCATCTCATCTCATCTCATGTCATCTCATCTCATCTCATCTCATCTCATCTCATCTCATCTCATCTCATCTCATCTCATCTCATCTCATCTCATCTCATCTCATCCAACCCTTGGACTCTCCCCCTGCTCGCATTGCTCTGGTTGCCCCCTCATGGCACAACAGCGTTTCTTCCGGTTCGTGCGGCCGCAGTTTGAGCTGCTAAAGGGCGAGGACGACCTCGTGTCATTCCCCGACTTCATGCGCCTCGTTGCCCTCATGAAGAACAACTTCCGCTGGAAGATGGACCGCCACGTCGCCCCTCAGGTGTGCTTCTGGTGACAGGTGGGAGTGTAATGAAGGATGGGTTTAGTGTGGCAGGTGGGATGGGATTGTGATGGAAGGTGGGCTGGTAACAGCATGCTCACAGAGCCTGTCTCTCGCTGCCCTGCTCAAGAAGAACTTCCGCTGGAAGATGGACCGCCACATCGCCCCTCAGGTGGGTCCGCTGCACTTTTCTATGACAGGTGGGCCGGTGATGGCAGGTGGGCCGGTGATGGCAGGTGGGCCTGTGATGGCAGGTGGGCCTGTGATGGCAGGTGGGCCGGTGATGGCAGGTGGGCCGGTGATGGCAGGTGGGCCTGTGATGGCAGGTGGGCCTGTGATGGCAGGTGGGCCTGTGATGGCAGGTGGGCCTGTGATGGCAGCTGGGCCGGTGATGGCAGGTGGGCCTGTGATGGCAGGTGGGCCGGTGATGGCAGGTGGGCCAGTGATGGCAGGTGGGCCTGTGATGGCAGGTGGGCCGGTGATGGCAGGTGGGCCTGTGATGGCAGGTGGGCCTGTGATGTCAGGTGGGCCGGTGATGGCAGGTGGGCCTGTGATGGCAGGTGGGCCGGTGATGGCTGGTGAGTTGGTGGTAACTGCATGCTCACAGAGCCTGTGCCTAGTCGCTATGCTCAAGCGCACCTTCCACTAGAAGACTACCACATAGCCTCGCAGGTGGGCTTGTGATGGCAGGTGGGCTGTGGGAGGAGCTGTGCTCAAGAGTGGGAGCATGCGGGGCAGCTGCATGAGCGTGCATCATCACCTCGGTTCGCCTGCCTTTCATGTGCCATTCATGGACTCTCTGTGCTGCTGTCTCCTCTCTTCTGCCTGTGTTGCCTCTGCCCTTTCTCTGCTGCCTTTTCCCTGCCTCTGCTGCCTTTTCCCTGCCTCTGCTGCCTCTGCCCTGCCTCTTCTGCATGTGCTGCCTCTGCCTGCCCTGCCTCTGCTGCCGCTTCTCTGCCTATGCTGCTTCGCTGGCTGCACTGCTGGCAGGTGGACGTGTGCTTTATGCAGATGATAAAGTACGACTTTGTGGGGCGGTTTGAGAATCTGGAGGAGGATGCCAAGTATGTGGTGAACCGATTCGGAGGCGACCATCTCGACATCTTCAACTTCGGCGTCAACGCGCACCAGACCCGCGCCGACACCAAGCTTGTCAAGAAATACACCAAGGTTAGTTCTGCTGCAGCTGCTGCTGTGCGTTCTGGGAGATCCTGAGCCCTGACATGGCTGGGTGATGGTCATCAAGTGTTACCTGTAGGGATTTTGTTTTCTGCCAGGTTGACCTTTTTGTGTTTTGTTGGTGCAGGACGCGTATGAGCTTGTGAAGGAAGTCTATGCTCAAGACTTCTTCATCCCTCTGAATAATATCACACAAACGGCACCTTCTGTTCTGTCTCAGATCTTTGAGGGTTGACACTCATCAATTCCAAGGTAGCCAAATGCTAGCACAGGAATTGTTGTGTTATTAGAATTGAATCCACTCCCCATTAAGTCACTTATGGTAGATTTGGCATCTTAAAAAAAAAATATGCGTGCGGGTTCGCGAACACCGTTAGTCGGTAACGTAGAGGAACAATCGAGCCCGTGAACAGCGATGTGATGTGGTGTATTCATGTGCAAAGAAAGGAATTAGATTATTTACACCTATATATAACAAACCTTGGACTAGATTGACCACACCATTCTCAAATCTGTACATGATGTTACGAGTTTATCAGTTTCATTGTAGAACCTTCATTTTGGTCGCTAAAGTGTAACGACCACGGAAACTCGAAGGTACATTCATGGCTTCCACCCTGTTTCTGTTCCATTTCCGCTAACCAAGTTTGGGGCCGTCATTTGCGCCAAGATTCTGGGGCCCCTGACCAATCGACAAAGGAGTAGAATCGCGCTTTCCATGGGGCCGGTCAGGTTAAGGAACAATCAACGAGGTTGACTTTTTGCTCTGCGGCGTCGCGCTCGTGCGAGATCACCTGCAAAGAAGGTGATCAGCCGCCACTCTCCCGCCGGCTTCCGCTCTCTCGCTCTGCTCCGCGCTTTCGATCCTCCCCATTCCCTTCAGATCCCTCCGCGCACGTCCTTCCTCGAAGGCGCACGAGTAGCTCTCTCCGCTCGAACCTCCCCTCCGTCCCTGCCTAATGGCTCCGCTTACCATCTGCGCAAGTTCCCGCCGCCCCTCGTCCATTGGCGTCTCCTCGATCTCACCCTGCTACTATACCAGCCGCCCCAGTTTTACAGTTACCAGCTGTGTCTAACAATCAAGGATCAACGTTCCTCGTTGAGCTCCCACAATCTCTCGCAGTCACGACATAATTGATTTTTTATTTTCTTTCTTTTTCAATCCCTAATACCTTCTCGTAGAGTTAGAGTTCGTTTGCGGAGCTTTTCTTCCACAGCTTTCTTAGCAGCTGGATTTAGCATCGTCAACCAATCACAAAGCAGTAGAAAATGGCGGCATTGCGGCGGTTACCGCCGGGATACGGCTTCCGTCCGACGGACGAGGAGCTGGTCCACGGCTACCTGCGGCGGAAGGTGGAGAACCGCCTCGCGGACGACCATGGGCTGATCGCTGAAGTCAACATTCTCCGCTACGAGCCATGGGACCTGCCCAGCCAGTCGCCCCTCGAAGCCGGCGAGTGGTACTTCTTCTGCGTGCGCGAGAAGAAATATCAGAACGGCTCGCTTTTCAATCGTGCCACGCGGAGAGGGTACTGGAAGTCGACCGGCGACGACAAGCCCATGCGCAGCTCGCGCACGCCGCGTCTAATAGGGTTCCGGAAGACGCTCGTGTTCTATGTGAGGAGGGCGCCACGTGGCGAGCGGACAGACTGGACGATATACGAGTACCGGCTGGAGCCCGCGGTCGTGGCGGACTACGTGCTGTGCCGCTTTTTCAAGAACAACCAGCCGCCTACTGCGAGCTAGCCGCCTGCTGCGCAGCGGATGGATGTTCGCAGCGCTTGCCGCCGCTCCCTCCGCCGCTGCTCCCCTCCCCACCATTTCCCTTGGCGGCATCCCTGCGAGGACCCGGCCTGTGCGCGCTGCTGGCGCCATCATGCCCGGTCCGCAGTTGCTCAATGCGCGCCCTGCGCCTCACGCGCAGCTGCGTCTCCTGGAGGTATTGCGGCTGCTGTGTTTTTTTCGAACCTCTTCTGTTTTTAGAGCTTTATTTGGGATTTCCCGGGCCTTGCCCTATTTTGGGGTAGATTTTATCTGTTGTTTCCCACCCACTTGTTCCGCCTCATGCCATTTTCTTGACTTCTCCGCGCCTTCCTCCTCTCTGTCTCTTTGAATCAGGCGGATGGCAGTGCGGGTGATGAGGACTGTTTCATGGGTGCGCAAGAGTGGGCTAGGGGGATGGACCAGCATGAGGGCATGGTAGCAGCAACACCCGTAGCAGCAACACCCGTAGCAGCAACACCCGTAGCAGCAACATCCGTGGATGCAACACCCATTGCAGCGTTTGATGTGGAAGATCTGCCAGGCATGGAGCTGTGCGACTTCTCAGGTACACCGCGCCAGCCACCACCGCCCTCCACCATCCACTTGTGCCTTCTCACTACTTGTCCGCATCCCACGTGTTGCAACTTTTCTCAACCTCCTCACGCCCCTGCTGTGTTTCCAGGAAGCGTTTGCTTCTACCTTGTACGTCTTGACGGTCGCTGATGGGCCGTGCCTGTGTCTGTGCGTGCGTGCGTGCGTGCGTGTGTGTGTGCATGTGTGTGTGTGTGCATGTGTGTGTGCATGTGTGTGTGCATGTGTGTGTGCATGTGTGTGTGTGTGCATGTGTGTGTGCATGTGTGTGTGCATGTGTGTGTGCATGTGTGTGTGCATGTGTGTGTGCATGTGTGTGTGCATGTGTGTGTGCATGTGTGTGTGCATGTGTGTGTGCATGTGTGTGTGCATGTGTGTGTGCATGTGTGTGTGCATGTGTGTGTGCATGTGTGTGTGCATGTGTGTGTGCATGTGTGTGTGTTTCGCCCTCTCGCCTATTCTCTGTGTGGCAGAACTCATAAAGCATCTCGTCATGGACCTGGAAGAAGACATGTTTTACACCGCTAATTTTGGTGCGCCGCGTTTGGGGAGAAGGACAAGGATGCTGCTGCCCGTGCCAGTGCGGATGTTGCAGAGGCCAGTGCGGTAGAGGCCAGTGCGGTAGAGGCCAGTGCGGTAGAGGCCAGTGCGGTAGAGGCCAGTGCGGTAGAGGCCAGTGCGGTAGAAGGTGGTGGAAGAGGGAGGTGCCGTGCACGACGATTTGAGAATGCTGGAGCGCGGAGGAGGGGAGGAGCGCGGAGGAGGGGAGGAGCGCGGAGGAGAGGAGGAGCGCAGAGGAGGGGAGGAGGGCGGAGGAGGGGAGGAGCGCGGAGGAGGGAACGAGCGCGGAGGATGGGAGGAGCACGGAGGAGGGGACGCGGAGGGGAGGGAGGCATGGAGGGTGAGGTGATAAATGGTGATATCAATGGCGAGAGGGTTGGCAATGGCCGCGGTGATGGAGGTGGGGGGTTGATTGGTGCAGATGAGGGGGAGTTGTTGCATGTGCAGGCAGGTGAAGGCGAAGGTGTGGCACGTGCAGTGCGCATGGAGCAGCTGAGGCAGCAGATGGCACGAGGTGGCGACGTGCCTGGCCTGGCCACCAGGATGCTCAGCTTCATGATCCACAACATGGGGAGAGGCACGGGGAGAGGCATGAGGAGAGGCATGAGGAGAGGCATGAGGAGAGGCATGAGGAGAGGCATGAGGAGAGGCACGAGGAAAGGCATGAGGAGGGGTGCGTGGAGAGGCGCGAGGAGAGGGAAGAGGCAGATGTGGGCAGAGGTTGGGCAGGGCGGAGAAGTGAAACCCCGATGGAGGCGGAGGGGCCAGCAGGCCCCACTGCAGCAACTCCATCCCAGATGATGCCGACACACGTGATGCTGACACACGTGATGCCGTCACACGTGATGCCGACAGCATTGATGCCAACACCATTGATGCCGAAACTCAGCGTGCTGCTGGGCAGCAGCGCTGCAGGGTGTACGGGGTGTGCGCTGTTGGTGCAGTCGATGGAGTTGCAGTTGCACAGCTCTCACTGCATCCTCCTCCTGCTCCTTTGGCGCCAGAACCGCAGGATGCAGACAGGGAGGAGGTGGTTGGGGACCAGCGGTGTGTGTGTGTGTGCACCCAGTCCATAGTAGACCTCATTGCTCAGTCCGTCAAGAAGACACCTGGGCAGTGCCACCCGTGGCAGCAGTACCTGCCCGCTCGGCTCTCCGTCAACCTTGGAGTTGCTTCTGCTGCTGCTGCTCCCACACCAGGAGCAGCAGGAGCGGCAGCAGTGGCGCTGCTGCAGCATAACAGCAGCAGGACATGGGCAGGTGCAAAGGCAGTGGCTGGTCCAGCCTAAGAAGGATCAGACTCAGCTGCCTCTGTCCTCCAATTGGTGGAGCCTAGTGAAATAGTAGGGCTCGCTACAAATATTTTTAAGGGAGGGCGCGTGGGGGAGGGGGGACGCAGGGTCGTACACATAGAGGGTGAGCCTGCTGGGGGCCTTTGGCCGGCTCCCTGGTAATGGGGCAGCAGCAGGGGAAGGTAGCTGCGGGGCGGAATGGCGGTGGTGGGTTGGTTTACGGTGGGGTGGAAGAGCAGGTGGAGGTAGAGGAGTGGAGTGAGGAGGAAGGGAAAGAGGAAGTGGAGGTGTTTGAGTCGCGCTGGTGGGTGGACTCCGAAGGCAGGGTGGTGCATAACGACAGGCTGTTGGGGGTTAGTGGGAGGGGATGGAGAAGGGGCAACAGCAAGACCAAGCTCTGGGTACGGACCACTCGGCTCTACGGACTCGTCCGAAGGTGGAGCTGAGAGCGAGTGGCCGGTAGACAGAGGAGTGGGCTGTGGCGAGGAGAACTGGAAGCCGAAGCGCTGAAGGACCTGGTGCACCATGTGTGACTGAGTCAGTGTGATGGTGCACCGTGCTCTGTCCCGGGTGATCTGCAAGCCAAGATAGCTGCGCAGCTCACCCAGGTCAGTGCATGTGTGTCTCTTCTGCTGCTCCGACTTCACAAGGGTCAATGCCTCAGTGTCAGCAGTGGCAAAGACAAGGTCGTCGACGTACACGAGGTCGTAGAACGGCGGTAGCGACATGTCGGTGCGTAGAAACAGCGACGGGTCAGCAGTAGAAGGAGTAAACCCCAGAGCCGTAAGTGTAGTCCTCAGTGTGTCGTGCCACTCGCGAGGTGCCTGGCGGAGACCGTAGACTGGCCGACGGAAGCTCCACTGGGTATCTGCAGGAAACGACACAGTGAAGCCACGTGGGTGGCGCAGCCAGATCTCCTCGTGCAATCTGCCTTGCAAGAAAGCTGTACTGAAGTCCAGAGAGTAACTCGTAGTCACGCTGAGCAGCGACGTGCAACAACACCCGAAGAGTAGTCGTCTTCGGGGTGAGGGAGAAGGTCTGAAAGTAGTCGACCCCGTCGATGACTGAAGCCTCTAGCAACGTAACGCGCCTTGAAGGCCGGCGGAGAACCCGGCGGCCGCTTCACCATGAAAATCCACATGCCATCGACTATGTTCGCCCGAGAAGGGGGAACTGCGTCCACATAGGGGCCTGTGGATTTCTAGGATGCCATCTTGGCATCCATGGCTGCCTGCCGCTGAGAGGAGTAAGGACCCGTAATCGCCTCTGCGTAAGAGCGCGGGGTCGGGATGTCTGGTGCATCCGGGTCTCCCTCAGGGGCAAGCAGCATGGAAGCGAAACGAGGTACAGCAGCTGCAACACACTCAAAGTCCTCCTGCCTGTCCTCAAGGACGTCCGTGCCAAGAGCACACTCACCCCCGACGGACGGAGGACTGGCAGACTCAGACTCAGCAATAAGAGCATTGGCATAGTCTAGACGACAGGCAGTAGCAAAGTCAACGAGCTCAACAACCAGGGCAGACGCAGAAGTGGACTCAAAACAAGGGTCAGTGACAACAGTGGCAACAGTGGACGGAAGGAAGAGAGGACTCAGGAGGAGGCTGCAGAGGAACACGCAGTGGAACAGAGGAAGGATGAAGTGCCATAGCGTGTGTGCTTGGGATAGGAGGGGGACGCGGACGAGGAACGCAAAGACCAGTGCGAACAGGGGAGGCAGGACGAGATGCACGCTCACGACGCTCTGTAAGACCGCCGGTCTGCTCAGTGTAAGGAGGAGCAGGCAGTGGGGAGGCTGGCTGTAACGGCGGCTGCGAGTGGTCAGGCGGTGGACACAGTTGTCAAACATAAGAACAAGAATGGAATGAACTAGCAGCAGGATGAGTACAAGTACTAACCCTGAGTTGTGTTGTACCCCATATGGGCTACCCCACTACAGCCTACACAATGTGCAACATATAAGTTTGACACACCCCCATAGGCAAAGTGGGGGAGAACATGTGGTCACAAGACTAGTCAAGAAAAGCAAAGCAAGCTCATGGTGGATCACAAAGTCACCACACAGTCCGAGCACAAGCAAAGGGCCACAAGGCCAGTTCACATGCAGAGTTATATATAGAGAACAAACAATACAGTGATCATACCCTATCAAGTGCAAGCATGCAGGTATATCTATAGATCATAGTACAAGCAGAGTCAAGCAGTAAGCAAGTGAGGCAAAGTAGGCACAAGGCCTAACACAGTAGCAAAGCGCTGATGATCACCAGGCGGAAGTGCCTTGGTGAAGACATCAGCAGTGTTGGCTTGAGTGGCCACGTATGCAAGACGAAGCTGGCCACGCTGCTGCAGATCTCGAGCAAGGAAGTATCGCAGAGCGATGTGCTTCGTTCTGTGCTCCAGTCAGTGCCTTGTTGCCATGATTGCCTTGTATCAGTGCCTTGTGCAATCATGGCCTTGTTGTCTACGTACAGAACTGGAGGCGAACGAGGCTGCTCTCCCAAGTCGGTCAGCAGGTAGGTGAGCCAGCGTAGCTCCTGAGCAGCCATGGCCCCGGCGTAGATCTCAGCCTCACAACTGGAGCTGAGGACCGAAGACGAGCGGGTAGACCGCCAAGAAACAGAGCCGGAACCAAGGCTGAAGGTGTAACCCTGTGACGACCGCTGCGTAGCTGAGTCGTCAACTCAGGAGGCGTCTGCGTGACCAGTGAGAACAACTGGAACCCGTCCTCCAAGCACAAGCCCCATGCCCGACGTACTGCATAGGTAACGCAATACCCTCTTCGCAGCATCCCAGTGCACCTTTCGGTGCCTACCGGGAGCCACGTAGCGAGCCAGAAGGCTGAGAGGGTACGCTAGGTCAGGTCGTGTGCACTTCATCAGGTATATGATTTAACCCACAAGCTCTGGGTACGGACCACTCGGCTCCACGGACTCGTCCGAAGGTGGAGCTGAGAGCGAGTGGCTGGTAGACAGAGGAGTGGGCTGTGGCTAGGAGAACTGGAAGCCGAAGCGCTGAAGGACCTGGTGCACCATGTGTCACTGAGTAGTCAACTCCCTTTCGCTGACTGAAGCCTCGAGAAACGTAATGCGCCTTGAAGGCAAGCGGAGAACCCGGCGGCCGCTTCACCCTGAAAATCCACATGCCATCGACTATGTTCGCCCGAGACGGGGGAAATTCATTGACATAGGTGCTTGTGGACTTCCAGGATGCCATCTCGGCATCCATAGCTGCCTGCCACTGAGAGGAGTAAGGACCCGTAATCGCCTCTGCGTAAGAGCGCGGGGTCGGGATGTCTGGAGCATCCGGGTCTCCCTCAGGGGCAAGCAACATGGAAGCGAAACGAGGTACAGCAGCTGCAAGACACTCAAAGTCCTCCTGCCTGTCCTCAAGGACGTCCGTGCCGAGAGCACACTCACCCCCGACGGACGGAGGACTGGCAGACACAGACTCAGCAACTAGAGCAGTGGCGTAGTCGAGACGGCAGGCAGCAACAAAGTCAAGCAGCTCAGCAACGAGAGCAGACGCAGCAGCAGACTCAAAGGAAGGGTCAGTGACAGCAGTGGCGAGGAGACGAAAGACACTGGGACTGGCAGCATGAGCGCGATCAGACGCAGGGTCAGGGACCTCAGGAAGAGAGGACTCAGGAGGAGCGGGCAGAGAAACACGCAGTGGAACAGAGGAAGGATGGAGTGCCATAGCGTGCGTGCCGGGGACAGGAGGAGGACGCGAACGAGGAGCGCGACGAGCACTGCGAACAGGCGAGACAGGACGAGACGGAGGCTCATGACGCTCTGTAAGACCGCTGGACTGCTCAGTGTAAGGAGAGGGAACATGCAGTGGGGAGGCTGGCTGTAACAACTGTCAGAATGTTATTCTCTAGCCTGTAGTGGGGTGCTCTATAGCGAGTACAACCCATCTAGGGTTTGCTATATGTATCCTCATTGCTGCTAGTGAAAACCTCTTCTTTTGCTTATTCTGTCTTGCCTGGCTAGCTAAACCCTAGCCATGGCTCCTCATACTGCCTACTATCTTAACATGGTGTCAGAGCAGTTACGCTCTTGGCTTGTGGGCCCACCTGCTTCCGCTGCTACTACTTTGCCTGCCGCGCGCCTATGGCGCGCGGCCCTTTTTTCTTCCAGCCGTGCGCTCGTGGCGCGCGGCGGTTTTCTGACCGTCGGGCGCCCCGTGGCGCGCGGCGGTGCCTCGCCCCGGCCCTGCCCCGTCGCCTGTCGCGGCCCCGTCGCGGCCCCACGTCGCCGCCCCCCGTCGCGGCCCCACGTCGCGGCCCCCCCCCCCCCGTCGCGGCCCCCCGTCGTGGCCCCCCGTCGCGGCCCCCCCGTCGCGCCCTCTCGTCGCGGCCCCCCGTTGTGGCCCTGCCCCGTCGCCCGGCGCCACCCCGTCGCGGCCCTGTCTCGGCGCCGCCCCGGCCCTGCCCCGTCGCCCGCCGCGGCTTTGTCGCGGCCCCGTTGCGGCCCCGTCGCGGCCCCGCCCCGGCCCTGCCCCGACAGCCGTCGCGGCCCCGCCCCGGCCCGCGGCCCCCCTCAGGTCGCCTCGACAGGCGACGGGAGGGGCGACTTGGGGGGGCCCGCGCGTCGCCCCTTCTGCCGCCTGCTCTGGCGCCCGGGGGCAGGGCCGCGCCTCGACCCGTCGCGGCCCTTCCCCCCCCCCCCGTGCATTCCGTGGTGCTGGGGGTGTGGGGTGCAGAGCATGGGGGTGGCGGGTGTGGGGGTGGCGGTTCTGTGTTCCTCCCCTTGCTCCTCCTCCTCCCTTGTCTCCCACTGCTGCAGCTGTCGCTGAGGGGGGTGGGTGTGTGGGAGCCTAGGGTTTAGGGTATAAGGGGGGTGCTGTGGGAGTGGAGCTAGGGTTTGAACAGGGGGTTTGTGAGAGGGGAGTGGGGCAGTTGGAGGAGGTTGTGTGAAGGTAGCTGTCTAGTCGCCTGCAGCGCCTGTAGTCCGTCGCCCTTGCTTCGGTAGCCAGTGAGCCTGTTGCACCAGTCGCCAGTGGGTCCGTTGCTCCTGCCGCTCGTCTATAGCCGCGGAGCCAGTCACTCCAGTAGTCCGTCGCCCTTGCTTCGGTAGCCTCTGAGTCAGCCGCTCCTGTGCCCGTGCCTCTGCAGCTTCAGTCGTTGCCTCCCATCTTCTCTCCCACCACAGTCTCTCCTCCTCCTCACTTGCCCTCTGTGATTAGCTCTAGCTTTGCTTATATTTGTTAACTATAAACTACTTGTACTTGTGCTCAGAATGTGTGGTGACATTGTGATCCACCCTGAGCTTGTTTTTGCTTTTCTTGTTGTGCTGATTACACCCCACTTTGGCTATGGGGTTGTGTCAGAATGTTATTTGTTATAGTCACAGTAGGCTCCAATGTGCCTAAAACGAAAGATAGAGTGCACAGCCGGATTTCTGCACAGCGGCTTCAAACGTTCATAGCGTTCTGGTCACGGCTTCAAATGACCTGATTCAACTTGGATCTGGCGCGTCTTAATGTCGCCTACAATAGGCAATTTAGATCGCACGATTCGACCAAGTATTGACGACACAGCGTTGGTTTGAACGAACGGCACTATGGCAGCCACTATAGTCTTAGAACACAAGATAGGAAGAGTTAGCAAGGGTTACGAGTTGGGAATGACTCCCAGCTCCTACAAACCCCAAGAGCCGAGGTACAGTGATGTGGAACAGTGCCACACTGTCCCCAACCACGAAGGGTCTCGAAACTACCCTTTCACTAGGGCCTACACCAAGTGAAATGTTACACTACACAAAGTAATGTAACTATCTTCAATATCTTGAGGTGTACCCTTTTGGCGAGCTTCGAAATCACTTGAGGCTTGACACCAAGGCTCGGGCTCTTCATCACAAACTCATCCTTGAGTTCTTGATGGGTCTGCTGCACACACCTGCGACACACCGAACGTTCGACACAGGACAAAATAGAAACCGCGCGCGAGACACAAACGACCGCGTAACACGCGTCTAGCGATAACTCGCTATTGACTCGACACACACACTCGACATCATGACTCAACATTCACACACAATTATAAGCATGAAATATATAATATCCCATGCCCTCATACCATTCCATACACACACACATTCACGCACACGGACAACAAGCCGAGTGCAAACCGTAGGGTTGCACCAACATTATTCTCTAGCCTGTAGTGGGGTGCTCTATAGCGAGTACAGCCCATCTAGGGTTTGCTATATGTATCCTCATTGCTGCTAGTGAAAACCTCTTCTTTTGCTTATTCTGTCTTGCCTGGCTAGCTAAACCCTAGCCATGGCTCCTCATACTGCCTACTATCTTAACAACAACAGCTGCGGCTGGTCAGGCAGTGGACACAGGAAGGGAGGTTGAAGACCAGTAGAAGACGGGACACCAAGAACCTGCTGAACTAGGGGAACGAAGTACGGTCGCGGCCGCACAGTGCCTCCAGCACCTCCAGCGCCAGGGTCAACAGCTCCAGCTCCTGCAGGTCTAGCGCCTCCGGCGCCAGTGCCTCCAACTCCAGCTCCTCCAGCTCCAGTGCCTCCAGCGCCAGCTGCTCCAGGCTCCGTAGGGTCTCCAGCTCCAGCGCACCCAACACCACCAGTCCTGGCAGCTCCAGCACCACTGGTACAAGCACCTCCAGGACCAGTAGCCACAGCACCTCCAGTACAGGCAGCTCCAGCACGAACAGCAGCACCTCCAACTCCAGTGTCTCCAGCACCTCCAGTTCTGGGAGCTCCACTCCGACGGTGTGCGCGCTGAACAAGCCACTCACGCAGCTGCTGCGAAGACAGTCGCGGCGAAGCACGAGCAGGACCTCCGGACAAAGCAGCACCCCGGGGCTCAGCACCCCCAGACTTCGCACCCTCCGACTCAGCACCCCCAGGCTCAACACCCTCAGGCTCATCACCCCCAGACCCAGCACCCTCAGACCCCGCACCCCCCAGCTCTGCACCCCCAGACGCAGCACCCCCAGACGCAACACCTGGAGCAGCACCTGAGCCGACAGCTACCTGAACAGGCGCAGTACCAGGGAGAGGGTCTACCTGAGACACACCTGAGGGAGCAGGACCCTGGGGTGGGAGGGGGTCTACCGGAGGTGGATCAGGAGCAAGGAAGAGCGGCGGGGGCGGGGGAGGAAGAGACGGTAGAAGGGAACCGACTCGTCGAACGTGATGTCCTGAGACGGGAGGACACGGCACGAGGTGGGGTGGTAAAACTGCCAGCCAGGCGCGTCAGGGACAAAGCCAAGGAAGATGCAGAGAATGGCGCGGGCGGAGAGCTTGTCCGCGGACGTATCGCAAACAAAGGCACGAGAACCCCAGACCCGGAACACCGACACATCGCCAACCTTCCCCGTCCAACGCAGTGTGGGCGAGGTCTCCGGCAAGGAGACACGGGGCCAGAGGTTGAGCTGTTGCGCAGCGTACCGGACCGCAAACGGCCACAGAAAATGGGGAGCGGCCGCATGGTTCATGGAGGTACGAGCGACCTCTATGACTAAGCCAATGCGGCGCTCAACAATCCCATTTTGCTGAGGGGAGTCCGGAAGTGTGAACGACTGGAGAATGCCCTCCCCACGACAAAAGTCCCGCAAGAGGTCGGAGGAGAACTCACCACCTCTGTCAGAGTGCAGATGTAGGACAGGAAGGTCCGTAGCAAAGCGCTCGCGGAGCTGGAGACGGACTGTGCGGATCCAAGGGATCAAGACATCAGGGACCTCACCCTTGCTGCTCAAGGGGAAGACCGTGGTGTATCGCGTGTAGTCGTCAACGACCAGCAGAAAGTAGTGCTCGCGGCCCTGTCCACTAACGTGGGCTGGGCCCCACACGTCCATGTGGAGAGTCTGCAGGGGAGCAGTCGTCAGGGGAAACGAGGAGTGAGGAGCTGCGCGTTGCCGCCCTTCGACGCAAGGAAGGCAGGGCGGGGCAGGCGAGGGCGGGAGGGGAGGTAGAGACCTGGGTAGACCAGAGACAAGAAACCGGGAGTGCATGCCACGAAGGCGTGGCAGGGAGGGGTGACCAAGGCGGTGGTGCCAAAGAAGAGTCTGGTGCGACAGGAGGTGACACGAGCAAGAGGCGGCTACCTGACCTGACGCGGACACCTGAGCAGACGCAGCGACCTGAGGATGCTCGGTAGCTAGTGTGTACAGACTCGACCCTGGCCGACGAGTGAACGTAGCCAGGTGACCCCCCGTCCGTGTGCACGTGCAGATCGACACACGCTGACCCCCAGGAGTGGCGGTAGTGACCATCGCATCCTGAAGGGCAGCGGTACTCACTAAGTTCGTAGAGAACGAGGGGAGGTGAAGACCTGACAGTGAGCCGGACGGAACCACTGGACACGGGAGGACAGTGGAGGATCGGGCAACGACGGGGCCCCCAGAGGGGTCAGCCAGTCTGACCGGGACAGGTGCAGGTAGAGGAGTGAGAGTGGTGCTGTCACGAAAGAAACAGCGCGAGGCGCCTGAGTCCAACGTGAAGGTGTGGAAGGCCTCAGCAGGCGCAGTACCAGGGGGAGTACCAGACGCACTAGCACCTAGAGCAGCAGCCGCCATACCTGGGTCAGGTGGCACATACCGGTAACAGTCACCCTCAGCACTAAAAGACAAAGCATACATGGCAGAGATAATAGCATCATAGTCTAGGTCAAAGATAGCAACTCCCGACCTAAGCAAATACGTCCAGCGAGGGCGCTCGACGTCGTCACCAAACTCAGCACGCCAGGCGTCGTCAAGGCGGGAGAAGCAGCAGTGCTCAGTGTGAAACTTCCCGCATGTCTGGCCCGCACGGACACCCGTGCGAATGACATACGGACAGGTCTCACTACCCCCACCCGTCCCACGCTGAACCAACCACTCACGGAGCTGCTGGGGCGACTGGGTCTCGCTCCGACGCTGCTGCTGTTGTCGCTGACCACCACCAGGGCCTCCACGCCGAGGTCCAGACCTGCCACCACCAGTCCCACCGCCTCCATTGCCGCCACTCCCTCCGCTGCCTCCACCGCCGCCACCAGAGCCCCCACTGCCACCACCAGTCCCACCGCCGCCACCACCTCCACTGCCTCCACCACCTCCACCGCTGCCCCCACCACCGCTCCCACTGCCACCTCCGCCACCACCGCTGCCACCTCCACCACCCCGGCCACCCTTGCCCTTGCTGCTGCGGCGCTTCGTACTAGTGAAAGCAGCACCGACGTCCTCAGTAACAGAGGCCGAGGGGCCGAGGCTAGGGGCCGAGGTGCCGAGGGGCGGGGCCGAGGGGCCAAACACGAGGCCGAGGGGGGGGGGGGGGGGGGGGGCGAGGTTAGGGGCTGAGGGGCCGAGGTGCCTGGGGGCCAAGGGGCCAAGGGGTCGAGGGGCCGAGCTAGGGGCCGAGGGGCCGAGGGGCAAGGCCGAGGGGCCAAACAAGAGGCCTAAGGGCCGAGGCTAGGGGCCGAGGGCGACGGGGCCTAGGCGACGGGGCGAATGGGGCCGCGGGGCCAGGTATGAAAGGGGCCAAGGGGCCGTGGGGCGACGGGCCGCGGGGCCAGGTATGCAGGGGCCGCGGGGCCTAGACCGAACGGGCCGGGGGTGTTGGTGCAACCCTACGGTTTGCACTCGGCTTGTTGTCCGTGTGCGTGAATGTGTGTGTGTATGGAATGGTATGAGGGCATGGGATAATATATATTTCATGCTTATAATTGTGTGTGAATGTTGAGTCATGATGTCGAGTGTGTGTGTCGAGTCAATAGTGAGTTATCGCTAGACGCGTGTTACGCGGTCGTTTGTGTCTCGCGCGCGGTTTCTATTTTGTCGTGCGCGGTTTCTATTTTGTCCTGTGTCGAACGTTCGGCGTGTCGCAGGTGTGTGAAGCAGACCCATCAAGAACTCAAGGATGAGTTTGTGATGAAGAGCCCGAGCCTTGGTGTTAAGCCTCAAGTGATTTCGAAGCTTGCCAAAAGGGTACACCTGAAGATATTGAAGATAGTTACATTACTTTGTGTAGTGTAACATTTCACTTGGTGTAGGCCCTAGTGAAGGGTAGTTTCGAGACCCTTCGTGGTTGGGGACAGTGTGGCACTGTTCCACATCACTGTACATCGGCTCTTGGGGTTTGTAGGAGCTGGGAGTCATTCCCAACTCGTAACTCTTCCTATCTTGTGTTCTAAGACTATAGTGGCTGCCATAGTACCGTTCGTTCAAACCGACGCTGTGTCGTCAATTATTTATCAAATCGTGCAATCTAAATTGATAATTGTAGACGACGTGAAGACGCTCCAGATCCAATTTGAATCAAGTCATTTGCAGCTCTGAGCAGAACGCTATCAACGTTTGAAGCCGCTGTGCCGAAATCCGTCTGTGCTCTCTATCTTTCGTTTTAGGCACATTCAAGCCTATTGTGTCTATAACAAGTGGTATCAGAGCCCCTTGGAGCAGTTTCGACAATGTCTGGACCTGAGGAAAGGGGTGGCAGAGGTGCTGGTGGCAGTGGAGAAGCTCAAGCTCAAGGCCAACCCCGTGATTCAGCCATGGCGCCCATGCAACCAAGTCTTGGCCCACCTAGGGATGAGCCTAGGGTGTTTGGGCTTGACAAGTTCAACGGTGACAACTTTGCTGAATGGTCCTTCAAGATGGAGAACATCTTTGACCACTATGACCTGCTGGAGGTGATGGAAGGAACGGAGAAGCGCCCCGAGAACGACCAGGAGAAGAGCCCGTGGGTGCGGAAGAGCGCACAAGGCTATCTCTTACTTGGGCAAGCGTTGGGGAGCAGTTAGATCCGTCACATCAAGCCATTCCAGCGTGAACCAGAGAAAGGACCAAAGGCATGGGCTGCTCTCAAGGGTGTACATGCTCCTGCAACAGCGGCGGTAGCGGTGGTGTTGGAACGGCAAATGGCGGCACTACGAATTGAAGAAGACGAAGCGGTTGAAGAAGGGGTGCAGAAATTCTTCGACTTGTTGACGCGGCTTGAGGGAGCTGATTTGAACTACAGTGAGCTCCAAAAGAAGACCAAGTTGCTGGCCTTACTCCCAGAGTCATGGTCCTCGCTCATCATCAACCTTAATCGCGACTTGCCCCGCCTCTCGCTTGAAGACGTGAAGCGAGCTATCCTTCAAGAGGATTTCCGCCGCCGTGAGTTGGCGAGTGCGGATGGCGCTGAGGCAGCGAGCATCGGCCGTGGATATGGTCGAGGAAGAGGCAGAGGACGAGGGGGAGGAAGGTTTGGTGGCAGCAACTTAGGCGGAGGCCGCAGGAGTGGCGGTTACGGCAGCGACGACAAGAGCTACGGACGCGGTCGCGGCCGATTCGACGGCGAGTGTCACTATTGCCACAAGAGCGGACACATGTGGCGCGACTGCTACAAACTCCCTGATGGTTGGACCCCTGCTCAAGACCAAGAGGGTAGAGGAGCAGGAGGAGGGAGAGGACGAGGCCGTGGAGGCCGTGGCGGTCGCGGTGGCGGAGCTGCAAACATGAAGAGCGGAGACAACGACAAGGACCCGAGCGACGATCGATACCCGGGTCTATTCTACTTCGTGTCGACGCAAGTACCGGCTGGTCCAGAGAAGGATGAAGGCTTTGAGGAGCCAGCAGCTGTGGGGAAGGTGACCCTACACCCCCTGGACTATTGGGTGATTGATAGTGGCGCTACCTATAGCATGACACCTCGCCCGGACTTGCTCACCGAACTCGAGCCGTCACCGGTGAAGCATGTCACATCGGCTTTGGGGCAGCGAGCAGAGGTGAAAGGCATGGGCAAGGCCATGTTCAAGGGTACTGATGGGAAGATGGTGGGCCTCAAGAACGTGCTTTGGGTGCCCAGCCTTGCTGCAAACCTGATTTCCGTGCGGCGGTTGGCAAAGGCCGGCATGGACACGAACTCGAAGGGAGCCAAGACCTACACCGCAAGGCTTGGCGATCGAATTCTTTGGGACCTTCATGAGGACAGGGATGTCTACAACGAGATGTGGCAGATCCCAGTGGTCCCTATGCCTAAGGAGAGGCAAGTGGCAGCAAGCATCAGCACCAAGGATGGAGCGGTCGGTAGCGACGATGGCGCGAACGGTCGCGCTAAGGAGAATGAGCTCAAGAAGAGCAAACCTGGAGGGACCAGCAAGTTCAGTGAACCTAAGGAGAGTGGTGCAGCAACCAAGGAGCAGCAAAAGGGTGAGGAGAACCCAGAGGCAGCAGCGGAGGAGGACTACGGAGAGAGTATGTGGGGCGCTATTGCGAGCGCGGCATTCTCCAATCCAACTTCGGCTACGGGGGAGTGTGATTGGCTCACCTTGCATCGGCGCATGGGGCATGTGGCCCTGCCCATCTTGCAGCAGCTAGTGAAGAATGAGATGGTTGCTGGCATACGTGTGAAGGGGGAGCCCGATGAGGTGCTTGGCTGCCCGACGTGCATTCAAGCCAAGTTCACCCGGTTTCCGTTCCCTAGTTTGGAGGCAACGGCAAAGGCACCGCTTGATGAGGTGGTGATGGACGTGGTGGGCCCCCTGAAGCTTGGAGCTGCTGGAGCTGAGTATTTTCTCACCATTGTCGACGTCTACACCCGCATGACTTGGGTGTACGTGCTGGCCAAGAAGAGCGACGTGGCTGAAACGTTGAAGACGGATTGGTTCCCGATGGTGGAGCGGCAACAAGACCGTCTAGTCAAGTCAATCCGCACCAATCGAGGGGGAGAGTTCCTGAGCAAGGAGTTTGGGTTGTGGCTGAAGAAGAATGGTATTCGGCACTCCCTCACCATGCCATACTCCCCTGCAATGAACGGCATCGCCGAGCGAGCGAACCGCACAATCAGGGAGGCGGCACGCGGGTTGCTCATTGAAGCCGGGCTACCCGACTATTTCTGGCCTGATGCGGTGCGGAGCGCGTGTGTGGCCAAGAACAGAGCCTTGACTCATGTGGGAGCAGACAAATGGGTGCCCTATGTGGAGTGGCTAGGAAGGAAGCCAAAGGTGGATATGCTTCGGGTGTTCGGGTGCATGTGCATGGCGCTCGTGCCTAAGCATCTTCGGCACAACAAGCTTGGTGCCAAGGCGGTGTGGGCCGTGCACTTGGGCATGGCTCAAAACAGCAAGGGATGGCTTCTTTGGGACCCATTCACCAAGAAGTTCTTGGTGAGCAGGGACTGCAAGTTCATGGAGAACTTCATGTACAAGGATTGGAAGGCGGAGAATGAGGCGAAGATAGGCGTGCGGTTTGGGGAGGTGAAGAGTTCCGGTTTGGAGCATGTGGAGCTGCCTTTGGAACTGAGCAGCGGCAGCACAACCACAAGGCAATCCTCCCTTGTGAATGGGGGAGAGGAGGCCAATGATGCAGAGGAAGAAGAGGAGGAGGTGCAGCAAGTGAGCGAGCGTGCACCGTCACTTCCTTCCCGTACTACGAGTGCTCCACGGATTCGAGCCACACCGCAGCAACGCCAAGGCCTTCAAGTCCCTGCAGCTGAGGAGGAAGGAAGGGGGAAGAGGAGAGTTCAACCCCCTAATAGGCTGACCTATGATGCGCCGGGAAAGCAGGGCAAGACAGCCCTGGCCGGAGCGGCAATGATGGTCGGAGACGACGAGGAGAGTGACTACGAGGAGTGTGCCTTCGCGTTCTTCTCTCCGGTGGAGATGCCGGGAGAACCAGCAACTCTCAAGGAGGCTTTGGAGAGTAGTGATGCTGAGGAGTGGAAGAAGGCCATGGAGAGTGAGCTGAAGAGCATCGAGGAGAATGACACGTTTGAATTGGTGGAGCTACCGGAGGGGCGTACGGCGATAACGTCCAAGTGGCTCTTCAAAATCAAGTCGGATGCCGACGGCAAGATCGAGCGCTACAAGTCTAGGCTTGTAGCCAAGGGGTACCAGCAGAAGGAGAAGGTGGACTTCAAGGAGCTGTTTGCCCCTGTGGTGAAGCCGACGACGCTGAGAACCCTTGGCTACAACCCTATTCGCGGGAGCCGCCATCAAAGGATGGGTAGTAAAGCAAATGGACATCGTAACGGCATTCCTTAACGGCATCCTTGAGGAGGAGATTTTTATGGCGCAGCCAGAGGGGTTTGATGATGGTAGTGGCAGAGTGTGGAAGCTGAAGAAGGCCCTCTATGGGCTGAAGCAGGCCCCTAGGTAATGGTACATGAAGCTGCGCGAAGTGTTGGAGGGGATCGGCTTCACTCCCTCAACGGCCGATCACTCCTTGTTCATGCTTGGCGAGGGGGAGCAGAGGAGTTTCATGGTGGTTTATGTGGATGACATCCTCATTTTCTCACCCTCTTCTGACCTTGTGAAGGAGGTGATGCTGAAGCTTCAAGACAAGTTCAAGTGCAAGGCCCTTGGTGACGTGAGCTTCTACCTTGGGCTCCACATCGAACGAGATGTGGAGAAGCGGTGCATGCGGGTGCATCAACGAAAGTACCTGGAGGCATTGGCTGCCAACTTTGGGCAGATTGAAGGCCATGTGGCTACACCCTTTCCCTCTGGGTTCAAGTGTGTGAAGGGACCAGAGGAGGAGAGCGTTGGTGAAGAGGAGAGGCGCCGATTTCACTCGTTGGTGGGCAGCCTCATGTATGCGGCGGTAAACACCCGACCGGACGTCGCGTTTGCTACCGGGCAGCTGGCTAGGGTTGTGCAATGCCCTAATGAGGAGCAGGTAGCAGCTGGAATGAGGGTGGCCAAGTATCTTGGCCAAACACCGACTGTTGGGCTGCAATACTCGGCGGCGGCACAAAGGCGCCAAAAGGGCGCGGATGGTGTTGAACCCGGGCGTTTGTTCCTCACCGCCTACTCGGATGCTTCATATGCATCAGAACCAGAGGACATGACAAGTGTGGGAGGCTTCATATGCTGTGTTGGTGGAGGCCCAACTGCTTGGGAGAGCAAGAAGCAGGTTGACCAAGCTTTGAGCTCGGTGGAGTCCGAGTACATGGCACTCTTCCGTGCCGTACGGGAGATTGTGTGGCAGCGGCGTTTGTTGGCTGAATTGGGGGAGGAGCAGCAAGGACCTACCCCACTGTACTGTGACAGCCAGGGTGCCATTGCTCTTGCTAAGAACCCTGTGTTGCATGGACTCACGAAGCACATGAGGGTGAAGTGGCATTGGACGAGGAGCATGGTAACCGCGGGTGAAGTTGAGTTGCGCTACGTGAAGACCACGGGGCAGCCGGCTGACATGATGACCAAGAGGCTGGTGGAGCAGCAGCATTGGAAGTGTTGCAAGCTGGCTGGGATGGCTCTGAACTGAGAGAGCAACATATCCTAAGGCCAACAATCCGAGGGGGAGTTTGTTGGTGCAACCCTACGGTTTGCACTCGGCTTGTTGTCCGTGTGCGTGAATGTGTGTGTGTATGGAATGGTATGAGGGCATGGGATAATATATATTTCATGCTTATAATTGTGTGTGAATGTTGAGTCATGATGTCGAGTGTGAGTGTCGAGTCAATAGCGAGTTATCGCTAGACGCGTGTTACGCGGTCGTTTGTGTCTCGCGCGCGGTTTCTATTTTGTCGTGCGCGGTTTCTATTTTGTCCTGTGTCGAACGTTCGGCGTGTCGCAGGTGTGTGCAGCAGACCTATCAAGAACTCAAGGATGAGTTTGTGATGAAGAGCCCGAGCCTTGGTGTCAAGCCTCAAGTGATTTCGAAGCTTGCCAAAAGGGTACACCTGAAGATATTGAAGATAGTTACATTACTTTGTGTAGTGTAACATTTCACTTGGTGTAGGCCCTAGTGAAGGGTAGTTTCGAGACCCTTCGTGGTTGGGGACAGTGTGGCACTGTTCCACATCACTGTACCTCGGCTCTTGGGGTTTGTAGGAGCTGGGAGTCATTCCCAACTCGTAACTCTTCCTATCTTGTGTTCTAAGACTATAGTGGCTGCCATAGTACCGTTCGTTCAAACCAACGCTGTGTCGTCAATTATTTATCAAATCGTGCAATCTAAATTGATAATTGTAGACGACGTGAAGACGCTCCAGATCCAATTTGAATCAAGTCATTTGCAGCTGTGAGCAGAACGCTATCAACGTTTGAAGCCGCTGTGCAGAAATCCGTCTGTGCTCTCTATCTTTCGTTTTAGGCACATTCAAGCCTATTGTGTCTATAACAGGGGGGGGGGGGGGACGGGGCCTAGGCGACGGGCCGGGCTACGCAGGGGCCGTGAGTCCTAGGGGCGTCGGGCCGCGGGGCCGTGGTTCGCGGGGCCTAGGGGGCGTGAGTCGCGGGGCCTAGGGGGGGGGGCAGTGGGTCGCGGGTCGCGGGGCCGTGGGTCGCGGGTCGCGTGTCGCGCGAGGGACGACGGGCGACGGGGGTCTAGGCGACGGGGCGACGGGGCCTAGGCGACGGGCTGTGAGCGACGGGCCAAGGGGCCGGGAGCGACGGGGCCTAGGCGAGGGGCTGAGGGCGACGAGGTCTAGGCGACGGGGCGACGGGGCCTAGGCGACGGGCAAAGGGGCTGGGAGCGACGGGGCCTAGGCGAGGGGCCGAGGGCGACGGGGTCTAGGCGACGGGGCGACGGGGCCTAGGCGACGGGCCAAGGGGCCGGGAGCGACGGGGCCTAGGCGACGGGGAGACGGGGCCTAGGCGACGGGCCAAGGGGCCAAGAGCGATGGGGCCTAGGCGACGGGCTGTGAGCGACGGGCCAAGGGGCCGGGAACGACGGGGCCGAGGGGCCAGAAACGTAGGGCCGCGGGGCCTAGGGCCGACAGGCGCCAGGCTACGGGGCAGTGGCTAGCAGGGTAGCAGGTGGTGGGCCCAAAGAAAAGCGGTCCTAGGAGGGGACCTGCTCTGAAACCATGTCAAACGTAAGAACGAGAATGGAATGAACTAGCAGTAGGATGAGTACAAGTACTAACCCTGAGTTGTGTTGTACCCCGTATGGGCTAGCCCACTACAGACTACACAATGTGCAGCATATAAGTTTGACAACAATAAGGGAAGAGTGAGGCCAGTAGAAGACGGGACACCAAGAACCCGCTGAACTAGGGGAATGAAGTACAGTCGCGGCCGCACAGTGCCTCCAGCACCTCCAGCTCTAGGGTCAACAGCTCCAGCTCCTCCAGCTCCAGCGCCTCCCACGCCAATGCCTCCAGCTCCAGCGCCAACAGCTCTAGCTCCTCCAGCCCCAATAGCTCCAGGCTCCGTAGGGTCTCCAGCTCCAGCTATCCCAACACCACCAGTCCCGGCAGCTCCTCCAGGACCAGCAGCTGCAGCACCTCCGGTACCACCAGCTCCAGCAGTAACTCCAGCACCTCCAGCTCCAGCGTCTCCAGCGGCAGAGTCTCCAGCTCCGGCAGCTCCACTCCGAAGGCGGGTGCGCTGAGCAAACCACTCGCGCAGCTGCTGCGGGAAGAGAGGCTCCGGCCGGGGAGACATTCGTGGCGAAGCACCCGCAGGACCTCCAGAAGAAGCAGTGCCCCTCGGCTCAGCACCCCCAGACCCCGCACCTTCAGACTCAGCACCTCCAGGCTCCACACCCTTGGGCTCAGTACCCCCATGCTCCACACCCTCAGGCTCAGCACCCCCAGGCTCAGCACCCCTAGACCCGGCACCCTCAGACTCAGCACCCCCAGGCTCCGCACCCCCAGGCTCCGCACCCCCAGACGCAGCACCTAGAGCAGCACCTGAGCCGACAGCTACCTCAACAGGCACAGTACCAGGGAGAGGGTCTACGCGAGACACACCTGAAGGAGCAGGACCCTGGGGGGGGATTGGGTCTACCGGAGGGGGACCTGGAGCAAGGAAGAGCGGCGGGGGCGGGGGAGGAGCAGAGCGGTAGGGGAAGAGATGGTAAAAGGGAATCGACTCGTCAAACGTGACGTCATGAGAGGGGAAGACACGGCGCGAGGTGGGGTGGTAAAACTGCCAGCCAGGCGCGTCAGGGGAAAAGCCAAGGAAGACGCAGGGAATAGCGCGGGCGGAGAGCTTGTCCGTGGACGTATCGCGAACAAAGGCACGAGAACCCCTGACCCGGAACAACGACACATCGCCAACCTTCTCCGTCCAACGCAGTGGAGGCAAGGTCTTCGGCAAGGAGACACGGGGCCAGAGGTTGAGCTGATGCGCAGCGTACCGGACCGCAAACGACCACAGAAAATGGGGAGCGGCCGCATGGATCATGGAGGTACGAGCGACCTCCATGACTAAGCCAATGCGGCGCTCAGCAATCTCATTTTGCTGAGGGGAGTCCGGAAGCGTGAACGACTGGAGAATGCCCTTCCCACGACAAAAGTCCCTCAAGAGGTCAAAGGAGAACTCACCACCTCTGTCAGAGTGCAGACGCAGGACAGTAAGGTCCGCCCGGAACCGCTCGTGGAGCTGGAGACGGACTGCGCGAATCCGAGGGATCAAGACATCAACGACCTGACCCTTGCTGTGCAAGGGGAAGACCGTGGTGTACCACGTGTAGTCATCAACAACCAGCAAAAAGTAGCGCTCGCGGCATTGTCCACAGACGCGGGCTGGGCCCCACACGTCCATGTGGTGAGTCTGCAGGGGAGCAGTCGTCGGGGGAAACGAGGAGGAGTGAGGAGCGGCGTGCTGCCGCCGCTCGACGCAAGGTAGGCAGGGCGGGGCAGGCGAGGGCGGGAGGGGAGGCAGAGACCTGAGAAGACCAGAGACAAGGAGGCGGGAGTGCATGCCACGAAGGCGTGGCAAGGAGGGGTGACCCAGGCGGTGGTGCCACAGAAGGGTTTGGTGCGATAGGAGGCGACACGAACAAGGGGGTGCTACCTGACCTGACGCGGACACCTGTGCAGACGCAGCTACCTGAGGAGGCTCGGTAGCCAGTGTGTACAGACTCGACCCTGGCCGACGAGTGAACGTCGCCAGGTAATGGCCCGTCCGTGTACATGTGCAGATCGACACACGCTGACCCCCAGGAGTGGTGGTAGTGACCATCGCTTCCTGGAGGGCAGCGGTACTCACCAAGTTCCTAGAGAACGAGGGGAGGTGAAGACCTGACAGTGAGCCGGACGGAACCGCTGGACACGGGAGCACAGTGGAGGAACGGGCGAGAACTGGGCCCCCGGAGGGGTCAGCCAGCTTGATCGGTACAGGTGCAGAGAGAGGATTGAGGGTGGTGCTGTCGCAAAAGAAACAGCGTGAGGCACCTGAGTCAAGTGTGAAGGTGTGCAAGGCCTCAGCAGGCGCAGTACAAGGGAGAACAGACTCACTAGCACCTAGAGCAGCAGCCTCTATACCTGGGTCAGGCGGCACACACAGGTAACAGTCAATCTCAGCACTAACAGACAAAGCATACATAGCAGCAAGGATAGCATCATAGTCTAGGTCAAAGATAGCAACTCCAGACCTAAGCAGCTTTGCCCAGCGGGGGCGCTCGGCCTCATCACCAAACTCTGCGTGCCAAGCGTCGTCGAAGAAGGAGAAGCAGCGGTGCTGAATGTGAGGCTTCCCGCATGTCTGACCAGCACGGTCACAAGTGCGAATGACATACGGGCAGCTACCACTACCCCTAGACGCCCCACACTGACCAAACCACTCACGAAGCTGCTGGGGCTACGGGATCTCACTCCGACGCTGCTGCTGCTGCCTCTGGCCTCCTCCAGAACCTCCACGCTGAGCTCCAGTCCGACCACCACCACTCCCACCGCTGCCACTACTGCCACTCCCACCGCTGCCTCCACTGCCGCCACCAAAGCCCCCACTCCCGCCACCACTCCCACCGCTGCCACCACCTCCACTGCCTCCACCACCTCAACTGCTGCCCCCACCACCACCTCCGCTGCCACCGCCACCACCCCTGCCACCCTTGCCCTTGCTGCTGCGGCACTTCGCACTAGCAGAAGCAGCCCCGACGTCCTCAGCACCAGGGACGTCGATAGCAGCAGCAGAGGCGTAGGAGGGGGCAAGGGGGGAGGGGGAGCACCCCTCAAAGAAGGGTGTGCGTGGAGTGCCACGAGCAGCACCTACAGCGACTACACTAGTCCTAGCTGCAAGGAGGTGCTGCTCGAGGAGGTCAATAGTGAGGATTGTGGGGTCGAGGGAGAGAAAGTGGTCCCTGACAGAGCGAAGAGAGTCAGGGAGGCGGGTGACTATAAAGCAGAGAGTGATGTACATCGGGGGCGGGTTCTTATCAAGGAAATCTGCTGGGAGGGCAGCGCGGTAGCGAGCGTCGCTAGTGTGAAGGTGGGAAACCAGGTCCTCTACTGTGGCAAAGGCAGACAGCTCGGGAAATAGGTAGGGCAGGCGGAGACGGCCTAGAGCAGCAGTGGCAGGAGAGGAGTAACGGGCGACTACAGCGTCGTACAGGGCTTATGCAGTCCTGTGCTGTCCAAAGTGAGCACATTCGGCCAAAGTTAAGTGGTTGCGAATGGCTAAGTGAGCAGCAGCGTCACGAGTAAGCCACTGTGAGTGAGTCGCATTGTCAGCTGTGGCGGGAGGGGTAGGAGCGGTGCCAGACGTGTGGTCAAACAGCGAAACACTGTCTCTAGAGTCGCTCAGCAGGTAAAGCTGCAAGTCGTCGAGCCAAGTGTCGAACTGGATCGGACGGCCCTCATGATCGAACGCGAGCATGCGGAGAGAAGCCATAGATGCTCAGTACGCAGGGCGGGATGGAGCCGGGCAGCGCAGAGGGGGGGGAGCGAGCGGGCTGCGAGAAGGGAGTGCGCAGGTTGCAAGGGGCAGCGCACAGGTTTCAAGAGGGGACGCGCGGGCTGCAAGGGGCGGCAAGCGGGCCTCAAGCGGGCGGCGCGCGGACGGCAGGGGCAGCTGGCGGGCCGAGAGTGGGCAGCTCGCTGGCGGCAGAGGCAGCTGGCTGGCCACTAGTGGGCGGCGAGCGGGCGGCAGGGGCGGCTGGCGAGCCGATAGCGGGCGGCGCGCGGGCGGCAGGGGCGGCTGGCGGGCCGCTAGCGGGCGGCACGCGGGCGGCGGGGGGGCGGCTGGCGGGCCAATAGCGGGCGGCGCGCCGGCGGCAGGGGCAGTAGGCGGTCCGATCGCGGGCTGCGCGCGGGAGGTAGGGGCGGCGGGCGAGCCGCTAGCGGGCGGCTGGCGGGCCGCTGGTGGGCGGCGCACGGGCGGCAGGGGCGCCTTGCGAGCCGCTAGCGGACGGCGTGCGGGCGGCAGGGGCGGCTGGCGGGCCTAGAGCGGGCGGCGCGCGGGCTGCAGGGGTGGCTGGCGGGCCGCTATCGGGCGGCTCGCTAGCTGCAGGGGTGGCTGGCGGGCCTATAGCGTGCGGCGTGTGGGCTGCAAGGGCGGCTGGCGGGTCTCTAGCGGGCGGCGCGCTGGCTGCAGGGGCGGCGGGCGGGCCGCTAGCGGGCGACGTGCTGGCTGCAAGGGAGTCACTTCAGATATCTGCTCAAGCCAAATAAAATTCACACACACTCAGAAAATCCAAACAACACCAAACACAAATTCTTGCACACGCTCACACCACGCATGCAACACATGAACATATGATGGGAGGCAGACAGACGTGAATGCAAATGATAGCATCACATAACAAACTCCCCCTCTGGCTGCCTACCATCATCCCACATGCCATAGCTCAAGCATGCACCCTCAATGCACACTCATTCCAGCAAGCTTCATCCCCTTCCACTGCTCATTTTCAGCCAGGCGCTTGGTGAGAATGTCTGCCGCCTGCTGCTGGGTCTTCACTATCTCCAACCGCACTTCCTTGTCCAGAAGCCTCCTCACCCAGTGCCACTTTGGCCTGATGTGCTTTGTCAGGCCATGAAAACATGCATTCTTTGCAAGCTTCACAACCGACTCATTGTCACAAAACATTACAGTCGGCTCCCTCTGGCACACTCCGATCTCCTCCAACAAACGTCTCAGCCACACCACCTCCTTCACCCCATGATGAAGGGCCATGTACTCAGTCTCACACGAGGACAGCCCCACCTCGTTCTGCTTCTTGCTGCGCCAGCTCACTGCACCACCTCCAAACAGGCACACATAGCCTCCAATGCTGGTGCCATCCGCCTTTACAGAGTTGAAGCTAGCGTCGGTGTAGCAAGTCAAGAGCATCTCCCCCTTGCCCAAATCAGCAGCACCCCGTTGCTGCCTTAGCCTTACAGCACTGTACTCCAAACCCACAGATGTTGTAGCACTCACATAGTGGACCAACCTCTTGGCCGCTTCTAGCTGCTCATGACTGGGGCGTGAGACCACACTAGCAAGCCTGGATGTAGCAAAGGCAATGTCAGGCCGCGTGTGGTTAGCTGCATAGTTGAGTGCCCCAACCATGGAATGAAACAGCTTCCTGTCACTTTAACCCACCACCTCCTCATCAGCACAAGGCTCCACAGTGAAACCCGAAGGTAGTGGGGTGGCTAGCTTTCCTCCATCTTGCAGCCCATAATTCTCAGCCAGCCCCTCACAGTACTTCCTCTGGTGCAACCTCAACACTCCCTTGTCAAGGTCTCTCTCCACATGCATCCCAAGGTAATACTTGACATCTCCCATCTTCGAGCACTTGAACTGCATTTCCAGCATCTCCTCCACACGCTCAATCATTGCAGATGACTCAGAGAAGAGAAGGATGTCATCCACATACACCAGGAGCATGAGGAACTGCTCCTTCTCTTGCAGCAAGAACAAGCTGTGATCACACTCACTCTTCTTGAAACCCCCAGCCAGCAGTGTCTCCTCCAGCTTGTGGTACCATGCGCGAGGAGCCTGCTTCAGGCCATAGATGGCCTTCTTGAGCCTGCACACCCTGCCACTCCCATCATCCAACCCCTTAGGCTGCAGCATGTACAGCTCCACTAGGATGATCCCATTGAGGAAAGCAGTTGTGATGTCCATCTGCTTGATCCTCCATCCACGGTTTGCAGGTGTTCCCAACATCACCCTTAGTATAGTCCCTTTCCCCACATGAGCAAAGATCTTGTCAAAGTCCTTCCCCTTTGTCTGCTGGAACCCCTTAGCCACAAGCCTTGACTTGTAGCGGGTCAGCTCCCCATCAGGTCCATACTTGTGCCTGAAGATCAGCTTCGAAGAGATTGCCTTCTTCCCAGGAGGCAGCTCACACAACTCCCACGTTTCATTCTCCAGCAGAGAGTCATAATCCTCCTTCACACTCTGCTTCCACTTCTCAGCATGGGGCCCACTCAAGGCCTCAGCTAGCGTCTTGGGCTCAGGGACGGCTGCCCAGTAGCAGTGTGCTATCTCATCCTCATCACACTGCTCAGCCACACTCCCAGCCCGTACCACCTTTGGCTTTCCAGAACTAGGATAGGTCAGCCTGTTAGGAGGGTGCACATCCCTCCTAGGACGGTCTGGCGGACGTTGGGTACGTGGTGGAGCATCTTGCTGCTGCTGTTGCTGCTGCTGCTGCTGCTGCTGCTGCTCCTCCACCTCAGGTTCTCCCCCAACCTCAGTCACCCAAGAGATCTCCTCATCTGAGACAGTGACCTGCACTTGCCTCGAAGGCCGCTGCACCTCATCGGGCTCAATGATCAGCGGTGTAGTAGGAAGCTTTTGCCGGTGGAGATGCCGGGGGAACCAGCAACTATCAAGGAGGCCTTGGAGAGTAGTGATGCTGAGAAGTGAAAGAAGGCAATGGAGAGTGAGTTGAAGAGCATTGAGGAGAACGGCACATGGGAATTGGTGGAGCTACCGGAGGGGCGTAAGGCGATTATGTCCAAGTGGCTCTTCAAGATCAAGTTCGACGCCGACGGCAAAACCGAGCGCTACAAGTCTAGGTGCCTCATCAAGTGGTGCCTTAGCCATTGCCTCCGAACTAGAGAACGGGTAACGGGTGAACTTGGCTTCCATGCACGTCGGGCAGCCAAGTACCTCATCGGGCTCCCCCTTCACATGTATGCAAGCAACAATCTCATTCTTCACTAGCTGCTGCAAGATGGGCAGGGCCACATGCCCCATGTGCCGATGCAAGGTCAACCAAACACACTCCCCCGTAGCCGAAGTCGGATTGGAGAATGCCGCACTCGCAATAGTGCCCCACATGCTCTCTCCGTAGTCCGCCTCCGCTGCTGCCTTGGGGTTCTCCTCACCCTTGTGCTGCTTCAGAGCTGCTGCAACACTCTCCTCGTGTTCACCGAGCTTGCTGGTCCCTCCAAGATTGCACTTTTTGGACTCAATCTCCTTAGCGCGACCGTTTGCGCCATCGCCACTACCAACCGCCTCACCCTTGGTACTGATGCTTGCTGCCACTTGCCTCCCCTTAGGCATGGAGACCACAGAGATCTGCCACATCTCGTTGTAGACATCCCTATCCTCATGAAGGTCCCAAAGAATCAGCTCGCCAAGCCTCGCGGTATAGGTCTTAGCTCCCTTCGAGCCCGTGTCCATGCCGGCCTTTTGCAACCGCCGCACGGAAATCAGATTGGCAGCAAGGTTGGGCACCCAAAGCACGTTCTTGAGGCCCACCATCTTCCCATCAGCACCCTTGAACATGGCCTTGCCCATGCCTTTCACCTCTGCTCGCTGCCCCAAAGCCGATGTCACATGCTTCACCGGTGACGGTTCAAGTTCGGTGAGCAAGTCCGCACGAGGTGTCATGCTATAGGTAGCGCTGCTATCGATAACCCAATAGTCCAGGGAGTGCAGGGTCTCCTTCCCCACAGCAGCAGGCTCCTCAAAGCTTTCATCCTTCTCTGGTGCAGCCGGTGCTTGCGTCGACACAAAGAAGAATTGACCCGGAAAGCGATCGTCCCTCGACTCGCTCTCGTTGCCGCCACTCTTCATATTTGCAGCACCACCTCCGCAACCACCACGGCCTCCACAGCCTCTTCCTCTCCCTCCTCCTGCTCCTCTACTGCCGCAACCACCACGGGCCCTTTTTAAAAAATCTCGAAACTAGCTCTATACCATGTGAGAATGATAGACGAAAGAATGAATGAACTAGAAATGAGATGGGTACAAATAGGAAACACATAAGTGTTGTACCCTCTAAGAGCTACCCCACTACAGCCTAAATAGACCATAGCAGATATAAGTTTGACAGCCAACTCCTTCTCCAACACAATCACCATCGGCAGCGTGTTGGGCTGAATCACATCGCGTAGTAGCTTCCACGCCTTCGGTCCGGAGTTGTCCAGCTCCACCGAATTCTTGATGTGCTGGAACATGTCGTTGTTAACCGATTGTAGGATGAGGTCGTACAGCACCGCGCTCTTCTGAATCCACCGATCGCGGTCATCCTCTTTCTCTGGCATCTTCTCTTCCCCCATCGCAATTCTCAGCAGCTTGTAGCGCTTGAAAGCGCTCCTCATCCGCCCACGCCATTCCTCATAATTGGAGCCATCCAAAGCTTCGATCTTGGATGGTGGCGGTTCACTCCTCTTCTCAGCTGCATCTCCACTCCCTTGATTCATATCATCTTCACCCAATCTCAGCAGAGTTTCCTCTAGAACTCCACTTAGGCACGCCCACAGGCCATGGTGGGTCTAGGAGGGTCTTCAAACTTTAGTAGACTCCTCAATCAGTTCTGATACCACTTGTTAGAGACTAAGGACGGAGTCTATGAAGATTAGGGGCCGAAATAACTCAAAATCGTCAACTATAATTCTGGACAAGAAAGTCATCGTCACAAGAAACGTCGTCGACGGAAAACGCAAGGTTGTAATTCTTTCAAACTCGAGTATGTTGTAGCCCTTGACCGTTGCTATCTTTCTCAATTTGAATCGTATCAAAACATGGAGTATAACCCGAGTTATGAATTTCGGCGCACTAGGGGGTATGCTGCCATAGAAACTTAACTCAATCACAATTTACTCACAATTACCACACAAGAGAATTAGAGTTGCAATAAACCAGGTAGGAGGGAAGAGGAGGACGAGAGGGAAGACCCCCAAGGAGTCCCCAACCAAGGAAACCCCATAGTCACACAATTCCCCTCTCTAGGCACCCCAACTTTGAGATTTGTCACTTTCCCAACCCATGCCATCCACCTCACCCAACTTGGCCACACTTGCCAACCTGGCTTGGCTTCTCCCAACCAATTGGCATCATATATAGTGATGGGGACGAATTTCCCAACCCCCAAAAGTCTGTACCCCATATTCAGTCAACCTGCAAATTCCCATAGTCGCTGCATTACAATCAAAACTTCGAACGATCATATCTTTCTCGTTCTTGCCCAGATCGCGTCGATTCTTGGTTCCTCGGAAAGCTCTTGTGCAGAGGAGTCACTTTAGATATCTGCTCAAGCAAAATAACATTCACACACACTCAGAAAATCGAAACCACACCAAACACAAATTCTTGCACACGCTGACACCACGCATGCAACGCACGAACATATGATGGGAGGCAAACAGACGTGAATGCAAATGATAGCATCACATAACATGACAGAGGTGGCAGAAGGGTGGTACGTGTCTTCGTCCGTAATGCGTTCTGTCGGTTGTTGTTGTTGTAGCGCCGTTGATTGTGAAAGGCGAACTCTGGTGCTGATGCCCTTTTCTTGTGACGTTCTTCTTGCAGGTCCATGTCTTGTTGCTCGGCGTGAATTTCGGTGCAGAGATTTGCTTCGGAGATTCTTCCGTGGGCTCGGAGAATGGCTCGAGTGGAGCGCCACTGAGGACCGAGACCTGTGATAATGACAGCGACGAATGCTTCTTCGGATATTGATCCGCCGCATTGAAGGAGTCTATCGCACAGACCGCGACATCGACTGATATATGCCATTCCCTTTTCGCCGAGTTTCATTTGGACCATTGTTAATTGCACCATGAGACGACTTTGATTAACGCTGTCGGTTGCTTGATATAGGTTCTTCCGGTGGTTGTACGCGAGCTCAGCGGAGTTACTGTATCCTTGATAAGACCGGCTGTTCTGCTGCTCGTTTGGCGTTATGTTTCGCAGGAGTATGGTGTACGCCATAAGTGACTGATACGTGTACTACTGTTTATTGTACTACGTCCCGTGCATTGGATATGGCAGGGAACTGTCAAAGAAGCCAATGATTTGAGCGCCTTCCATCATCAGCTCAAACCCAAAGGACCAGGTATAGAAATCCTTGCCATCGAATGGTGTTGTTGTTTGGAGTTTCAGGACGTGTGCAAACTGTGACTGCAGTTGAAGTGCGTCCAGCGTCTTTGTTTCTTGTCCAGGTGGGAGCCGATTCGGCATGAAGCTGATGGAGCCGCGTTGAGGCTCGTACGGTGCGAAGGTAGGCTGCTGATTTCCATGCGCAAAAGATGAACCATCAAGGCTCATGAGAGTGAGTCCGTTGTTGTTGTCACTGTTGTTTGACTGCGCAGGAACTGCTTGTTGATGTTGCTCGTAGAACGACATGAAGGAGAAGAACTTTTCCATCATGCTTGGGTCGAAGCTGGTTGCTTGATTAGGAGGAGTTTCAGTGGATTCAACAGCTGGTCCTTGGGTTGTGCCTCTCTCTGTCTGTAGTCCAGAGGCTGTCGGTGGATTAGGAGTGTTGCCGGGAGATCCAGTAGACGAGCTTCTTTCTTTCTGCGTAGCCATGCCTTCTATTGTTGTAGGAGTTTGAACAGAGTTGTCTTTTGTCTTGACTGCTCTCATACCATGTTGGGCTGAGAAAAGCCCTTAGGATCTTTTTCAAGACTGAGACTCAGAGTAGTGATGTTTTATCGGAAGCGTAATAGTGAACTGATTGAACCACCTTGCACTGGTATGTGAGAACAAGATAAGTTGATAATAGCAAAGAGATAGAAAGCTTTATATGATTACAAAGGAATATGAAAGGTTTCACTAACTGTAACTGCTGTTGCGGTTCGATACAGCGACGACTCGGGTAACTGCTCAATAGTGAGTCAGTTATGTGTCCTTGCTTTCACGCTGCTTTTCGGCGAATCAAAGGTCGCTGACCTTTGACCTTCACTCAACCTCTTGCTGTTGTCTTTCAATCAACCGCTTTGGTTGACTCGCTGTTGCTTCACTTCAGTTCACTTCGCTTTCGTTGTAGTGCTCGACATATCAGAAGCGCAAACTATATGTTTCCAACATATCTTGTATTACGATATGGAATTGTTGAATAACATTCCTATAGTAACGAAATCTTAAACGCGAAGCTAACTGCAGTGATGACGAAGACCGAGCGACACAAACAGTTGTCAAAGACGGTTGAAAACAGGAAGAATTCGAAGTGCAAGCACGGGAAAATATTCAAACAGTTACCGTGGTGTGTATTGTTACCGAACCGCATGGTTGGCTTTCCCAATATAGATTAGCCCTAAGGAGAATGTACCCCCTCAGAGTACATGGCTAGCTAGGACCTTTCATATTCCAGTGTATTCCTATATAAACCCTTGTACCGCATTATATTAGTCACTTCTGTCGAGATTCAAATCTCCTTCTCACAGGTTTCCGTACCCGACACTCACTAGCAACCTTCCGCTGCTACACTACTTGCGATCAACTTGAGACGTTCCTATAAACGTCATTCCAGATTCTAACACGGTATGAGAGCAACTCAGGATTCTTCGCATCACCACCACTGATTCAAATTTGAATTCAAGGTGGTGTCTGGTACGCGCTCCTGCCGAAACATGGCTGGAGGATCTGGTGGGCAGGCGGCTCCCACTGTCAAAGCCCCCACCAACCCAACCGCGAACTATGCGGGCAACACCACCATCAGCAATGCGCTTCTGGAGCAACTCATCCAGCGCATTACCACCCTGGAATCAGGAATCCAACAGCTGAAGAGCGGCAACCCAGGAACCTCTCAACAACCCGATCAACCGGCTGCTCCCAACAAGGAACCGGGCCCAATTACTTTCAACCTTAGATCAAACTCTTCTGATCCAACCACTTCCCGTCCAAGTGACGAAGCCATGCCCACATCTCAGAACAAATTTCTGGCCATCTCTAAGATTCGCACAAGCACCGCCTTCAACGGGCGAGATTTCTACTCGTGGAGCTTCGAGCTTGAACTACTTCTTCAGAGTGCACAGATTTATTGCTACTTCGACGGAAGTTACGCCGGCCCCGCTTGTGAGGATTGAAAGAACTGGTAATATATATAGGCCTGACACAAAGGCAGTAGCCCAGGTGTTACTAGAAGGTTCCGCTGGTCGCGAAGCATCCTGAACGTGTGAGGATCGAGATCAGAATTGAAGAATGACTATTGATTGATTCACCTGGGTACAACACGCGGTTGTATACAGTCTCGATACAAGGCAGGTAACCCAGGTGTTACGCGAATGTTCTGGGGGTCGCGAAGCGTCCCGAATAGAACCTTCCCAATCTCGGTAGAAAGCAATTCGGTGGCAACCGAAAGGCTTGAGTTCGGTTCACGTAACCTGGTTCGGTGCTATAACTATAATAATATATAGGAATGCACATAACATAGGAAATCAAGCATATCTATGCATGATAAAATAAACCTAAGCTAGTAATGCCGTAATAAAGTAAAGGCAACCAAGCATAGCTGGCATAAGCCATCGTACTCTCACACGTCTCCCCCTCAAAGCTGGGTGGCGTGAGAATCACCCTGCTTGAAAAGATAGTCCTTGACAGCACGGTGTGCGTTGCCCATATCAGCTTCTGCAACCCAACTGACCTCCGATGGGTCATATCCCTTCCAGCGTATTAGGAACTCGAGGGTCTTGCCGCCGCGGCGCCGATTGTTAGAGACTAAGGACGGAGTCTATGAAGATTAAGGGCCGAAATATCTCAAAATCGTCAACTATAATTCTGGACAGAAACGTCGTCGTCACAAGAAACGTCGTCGTCAAAAAACGCTCTGTCAAAATTCTCTCAAACTCGAGTATGTTTTAGCACTTGACCGTGGCTATCTTTCCCAATCTGAATAATATCAAAATATGGACTATACCTTGAGTTATGAAGTTCGGCGCACTAGGGGGTATGCTGCCATAGAAACATAACTCAATCACAAAGTTGTCTCACAAGTTCACACAAGAAAGTTGGAGTAGCAATTGAACCAGGTAGGAGGGGATGAGGAGGACGAGAGGGAAGGTCCCAAGGGAGTCCCCAACCAAGGAAACCCCATACCACACAATTCCCCTCTCTATAGGCACCCCAACTTTGACATTTGTCACTTTCCCAACTCATGCCATCCACCTCACCCAACTTGGCCACACTTGCCAACCTGGTTTGCCTTCTCCCAACCACTTGGCATCATCTACAGTGATGGTGACGAATTTCCCAACCCCAAAAGTCTGTACCCCATATTGAGTCAACCCGCAAATTCCCATAGTCGCCGCATCTTAATTAAAACTTCGAACGATCATATCTTTCTCCTTCTTGCTCCGATCGTGGCGATTCTCGGTTCGTCGGAAAGCTCTCCAGCAGAGGAGTCACTTCAGATATCTGCTAAAGGCAAATAACACTCACACACACTCAGAAAATCCAAACAACACCAAACACAAATTCTTACACGCACTGTCAAACTTATATGCTATAGTCTGTTTAGGCTGTAGTGGGGTAGTTCTTATAGGGTACAACACTTTTAGGTTTTCTACTTGTACCCACCTGATTGCTAGTTCAGTCATTCATTCCTTCAATATTCTAACATGGTATTATGAGCAGGTTCCCTCGTGGGAACGCTTTTTTTTAGGGCCCACCACGAGAATTTTTTTTTTACCCTGGCCTACCCGAAGCGCGCCTCGTTCCCGCCTTAGCTGCGCCGTCGCGCGCCCTTCCTTAGCTGGCCCGTCGCGGCCCCTACTGCCGTCGCGGCCCCTGCTGCCGTCGCGGCCCCTTCTGCCACCGCGGCCCCTGCTGCCGACGCGGCCCCTGCTGTCGTCGCGGCCCCTACTGCCGTCGCGGCCCCTGCTGCCGCCGCGGCCCCTGTTGCCGATGCGGCCCCTGTTGCCATCGCGGCCCCTTCTGCCACCGCGGCCCCTGCTGCCGACGTGGCCCCTGCTGTCGTCGCGGCCCCTACTGCCGTCGCGGCCCCTGCTGTCGTCGCGGCCCCTATTGCCGATGCGGCCCCTGTTGCCATCGCGGCCCCTGCTGCCGACGCGGCCTCTGCTGCCGACGCGGCCCCTGCTGCCGTCGCGGCCCCTGCTGCCGTTGCGGCCCCTGCTGCCGTCGCGGCCCCTGCTGCCGTCGTGGCCCCTGCTGCATTCGCGGCCCCTGCTGCCGTCTTGGACCCTACTGCTGTCGCGGCCCCTGCCGTCGCAGCCCCTGCTGTCGCGGCCCCTGCCGTCGAGGCCCCTGCTGTCGCGGCCCCTGCTGTCGCTGCACCTGCAGTCGCGGCCCCAGCCGTCGCGGCCCCTTAACTGCCGCGGCCCCTGCAGTCGCGGCCCCTGCTGTCGCGGCCCCGCCCTGCACCCGCCCCTGGTAAGCACCTTGCCGCCCTGCTGCGCCGTGCCGCCAGGAGCTGAGGCGCGCCGCCAAGCCGAGCCGCGCCGCCCGGCCGAGCCGCGCCGCCCACCGAGCCGCGCCGCTCTGCCGAGCCGCGCTGCCCTGCCGAGCCGCGCTGCCCTACCGAGCCGCGCCGCCCTACCGAGCCGCGCTGCCCTACTGAGCCGCACTGCCCTGCCTGCACTGCTCCTGCTGCCACTGCTGCTTCTACTACCACTGCTGCTACTGCTACTACTGCTGCTATGGCTAGCCCTACTGTTCTCATGTTTGATGCTGAGGTGCGTGCAGTTGACTTTGACGTGTGGGTTGACGACCTGCAGCTCTTTCTTCAGTGTGACTCTAGGGATGGGGTATCCCTTTTCGTTCACACGTCCGGTGTCTCTACTGCTCCTACTGCCACTGCTGACAGTACGGTTCGCTCGCAGTGGACCACTCGTGACGCTGTTGCTCGTCTTGCTTTTCGTAGTCACCTGCCCCGTGCTGAGCGCGCGCATTTTGGCCAGTACAAGACTGCTCAGTCTTTCTACGACGCTGTAGTTGCGCGCTACTCCTCCCCTGCCACTGCTGCCCTCAGCCGCCTCATGCTGCCGTTCCTTTTCCCTGACCTTGCCGCCTTTGCCATAGTTGCTGACCTCATTACTCACCTCCACACTAGTGACGCCCGCTACCGCACTACCCTTCCCACTGAGTTCTGTGCCAAGAACCCCCCCCCCCCCCATGTACATCACCCTTTACTACCTAGTCACCCGCCTCCCTGACTCCCTTGCTTCAGTCAGGGACCACTTTCTCTCCCTTTGCCCCACCGAGCTCACTGTCGACCTGCTAGAGGAGCGCCTCGCTGCAGCTGAGAAGAGTATCTTAGCTGTAGGTGCTTCTCGCGGTGACCGTCGCACCCCTTTCTTTGAGGGGTGTTCCCCTGCCCCCCTTCTCCCCTCTGTTGCTTCTGCTGCTGCTGTCGACCTCGTTGGCACTGAGGAGGTCGGGACTGCGTCTGCTCCCAGTGGGAGGCACCGCAATAGCAAGGGCAAGGGGAGCAAGGGTGGTGGGGGGGACGGGGGGGGCGGCGGCGGAGGCGGTGGAGGAGGTGGAGGGGGTGGCGGTGGAGGTGGGGGTGGTACCGGGAGTGGGGGATTCAGTGGCGGTGGTGGAGGTGGTGGAGGCAGCGGCAGAGGTGGTGGAGGACGCGGCAGCGGTGGTGGAGGCAGTGGCAGCGGTGGTGGAGGTGGCGGCGGCGGTGGTGCTGGTCGAGGTGCAGCCGCGCAGCGTGGAGGCTTTGGTGGTAGCCAGCGCCAGCAGCAGCCGCGTTCCCGTGAGACCCCGTCGGCCCAGCAGCTTCGTGAGTGGTACGCTGGGCGTGGGAGGTCTGGGGGTGCTGGTCCCTACACTTACGTTCTTCGCACCGGCAGTCGTCGTGGGGAGATGTGCGGGCTGCCACACACTGAGCAACGCTGCTTCGGTCGCCTGACTGACGCCTGGCGCGCCCAGTTTCCTGACGCTGTTGAGCTCCCTCGCTAGGGTGATCTGCTTAAGCAAAATGTGGCTATCTTTGATCTTGATTTCGATGCTATCCTTGCTGCCATGTATGATTTGACTGATAGTGCTGAGGGTGACTGTTACCTGAGTGTCCCGCCCGACCCGGGCATTGAGGCTGCTGCTCTAGGTGCTAGTGCGTCTGCTGCTTCAGGTACTAGTGAGTCTGCTGCTCCAGGTGCTGGTGAGTCTGCTCTCTCTGGTACTGCACCTACTAAGGCCTTGCACACTTTCACACTTGACTCTGGTGCTTCGCGCTCTTTCTTTCGAGACAGCACCACACTCACGCCGCTCAGTCAGCCTGTAGCAGTCTCCCTGGCTGACCCCTCTGGGGGCCCAGTCCTTGCACACTCTTCCACGGTTCTACCGTGTCCTGCGGCCCCGTCGGGCTTGCTGTCAGGAATCCACCTCCCCTCGTTCTCTACAAACCTGGTGAGTGGAGCTGACCTCCAGGACGCGTGGGTTGACCAGTTCACCCCTGGAGGTCAGCGTGTGACCCACTGCACTTGCTCTCGGACGGGCCGCCACCTGGCCACGTTCACCCGTCGGCCTGGATCAAGTCTGTACACACTGACTACTGCGTCTCCTCCGGTCTTTGCGTCTGGTCAGGTAGCTGCGTCTAGTCAGGTGTTTGCTGCCGCGTCCAGGTCTAGTCCTGCGTCTGCCCCCTGCTCGTGTCGTCCTCTGTCGCACGAGACTCTCCTTTGGCACCACCGCCTTGGTCACCCCTCCCTGCCTCGTCTTCGAGGTATGGCCTCCCGTACCCTTGTCTCGGGTCTCCCCCGGTCCCTCCCTCCCCTTCCTCCGGGCCCTGCCCCTACCTGTGTTCCTTGTGTCGAGGGCCGGCAGCGCGCCGCTCATCACTCCTCCACGTTCCCTCCGACAGAGGCTCCTCTGCAGACTCTTCACATGGACGTGTGGGGCCAAACCCGCGTCCGTGGACAGGGTCACGAGCGTTACTTCCTGCTGGTCGTTGACGACTACTCGCGTTACACCACAGTCTTCCCCTGAGGTCCCTGAGGTGTTGATCGACTAGATCCGCGGTGATCGTCGCCAGCTCAGCGAGCGTTTCATCTCGGAACTTCCTGTTCTGCGTCTGCACTCGGACAGAGGTGGTGAGTTTTCCTCCGACCTCCTGAGGGCCTTCTGTCGTGCGGAGGGCATCCGCCAGACGTTCACGCTTCCGGCCTCCCCACAGCAAAATGGGATTGCTGAGCGCCGCATTGGCATGGTCATGGACGTCGCTCGTACGTCCATGATCCATGCGGCTGCTCCCCATTTTCTGTGGCCGTTCGCAGTTCAGTACGCTGCGCATCAGATCAACCTTCAGCCTCGTGTCTCCTTGCCGGAGACCACACCTACTCTGAGGTGGACGGGGAAGGTTGGCGATGCGTCCACGTTCTGTGTCTGGGGATCTTGAGCTTTTGTCCGCGATACTTCAGCGGACAAGCTGTCCTCCCATGCCGTTCCCTGCGTCTTCCTTTGCTTCCCCCCTGACGCACCCGGGTGGCAGTTCTACCACCCCACCTCGCATCGTGTTCTGTCCTCTCAGGACTTCACGTTTGACGAGTCGGTGTCTTACTACCGTCTCTTTCCCTACCGCACTGCCTCTCTTCCCCCCCCGCCACTCTTCCTAGCACCAGGTACACCTCCGGTAGACCCCCTCCCCCCTCAGGGTCCTGCCCCCTCAGGTGTGTCTCAGGTAGACCCTGCCGAGCCGGTTGAGGTAGCTGTCGACTCAGGTGCTGCTAGGGGTGCTGAGCCTGCGGGTGTGCGAGGACTGGGGGTGCGGAGCCTGGGGGTGCTGAGCCTGAGCGTGTGGAGTCTGGGGGTGCTGAGCCTGCACGTGTGGAGCCTGGGGGTGCTGAGCCTGGGGGTACTGCGTCTTGGGGTGCTGAGCCTGCGCGTGCTGAGTCTGGAGGTTCTCCGGGTGTCCCATTGCGGCGGGAGCCCCTCTCTCCGCAATGGCTTCGTGAGTGGTACGCTCGTCACTGTCGCCATGCTACTGGTGCTGGAGCTGCTGGAGGTGCTGCTGGTGCTGGAGCTATTGGTGGTGCTGCTGGTGCTGGAGCTGCTGGAGGTGCTGCTGGTGCTGGAGCTGCTGGAGGTGCTGCTGGTGCTGGAGCTGCTGCTGGTGCTAGAGCTGCTGGAGGTGCTGCTGGTGCTGGAGCTGCTGGAGGTGCTGCTGGTGCTGGAGCTGCTGGAGGTGCTGCTGGTGCTGGAGCTGCTGGAGCCGCTGGTACTGGAGGTGCTCGTACTGGTGGTACTGGAGCTGCTGGGGCTGGTGGTGCTGCAGGCGTTGGCGCTGCAGGTACTGGAGCTGATGGTGCTGCGGGAGGTGTTTCTAGAGACCCTGGAGGTGAGGTTACTGGTGTTGTCTCTGCTGTTTCTGGAGGCGCTGTGCGGCCGCGGCCGTACTACGTTCCGCTCCTTCAGCAGGTTCTTGGTCTACAGCCTTCTCCTGGTCCTACTCCTCCTTTACTGAGTCCACCGCCTGTCCAGTCAGAGTCGCAGTTACAGCCGGCCTCTCCACTGCCTGGTCCTTCTCCTTACTCTGGACCGACTAGAGGTCTTACGGAGCGTCATGAGCCTGAGTCGCGTCCTGCGTCACCTGAGTCTCGTTCTGAGTCGCCTGTCCGCACTGCTCACGCTGGTCGTCGTGTTTTACGTCCGTGTCTTCCTCCTGTCCCTGGCACTCACTCTATGACTCTGCGTCCTTCCACTGCTCCACAGCGTGTCCCTCTGCCATCTCCTCCTGCGTCCTCTCTTCCTGACGGTCCGGACCCGGAGTCTGACTCCCTTCGTGCTGCTAGTCCTACTGTCACGCGCTTTTTGGCCACTGCTGTCACTGACCCTTTGTTTGAGTCCACTGTTGCGTCTGCTCTCGTTGCTGAGCTTGTTGACTTTGCTGCAGCCTGTCGCCTAGACTATGCCACTAGTCTTGTTGCTGAGTCTGCGTCTGCGTCTGTCTGTCCTCCGTCCGTCGGGGGTGAGTGTGCTCTTGGCACGGACGTTCTTGAGGACAGACAGGAGGAGTTTGAGTGCTTTGCCACTGCTGTAACTCATCTCGTGTCCATGCTGCTTGCCCCTGAGGGAGACCCGGATGCACCAGACATCCCGACCCCGCGCTCTTACGCAGAGGCGATAGAGGGTCCCTACTCCTCTCAGTGGCAGGCAGCCATGGACGCCGAGATGGCTTCCTGGAAGTCCACAGGCACCTACGTCGACGAGGTTCCCCCGCCTAGGGCGAACATTGTCAGTGGCATGTGGATCTTCAGGGTGAAGCGGCCGCCGGGTTCTCCGCCTGTCTTCAAGGCGCGTTACGTTGCACGTGGCTTCAGTTAGCGACAGGGAGTTGACTTCTTCCAGACCTTCTCCCCTACCCCGAAGATGACCACTCTTCGGGTACTGCTGCACGTCGCCGCTCAGCGTGACTACGAGCTCCACTCGCTTGACTTCAGCACAGCCTTCCTACAGGGCAGCCTGCACGAGGAGATCTGGCTGCGCCGCCTGCCTGGCTTCACTGGGTCGTTTCCTGCTGGTACCCAGTGGAGCCTCCAGCGGCCAGTCTACGGTCTCCGCCAGGCACCCCGTGAGTGGCACGACACACTGAGGACGACTCTTGCTGCTCTTGGTTTTGCTCCTTCCACTGCTGACCCGTCGCTGTTTTTACGCACTGACACCACTCTGCCGCCGTTCTACGTTCTCGTGTACGTAGACGACCTCGTCTTTGCTACTGGTGACACTGAGGCACTTGCCCACGTGAAGTCAAAGCTGCAGAAGAGACACACGTGCACAGACCTGGGTGAACTGACAAGCTATCTTGGCTTGCGGATCACCCGGGACAGAGCACAGCACACCATTTCCTTGACTTAGTCACACATGGTGCAACAGGTCCTTCAGCGCTTCGGCTTCACGTACTCCTCGCTACAGTCCACTCCTCTGCCTACCGGTCACTCGCTCTCAGCTCCACCTTTGGACGAGTCTGTAGAGCCGAGTGGCCCGAATCCAGAGCTTGTGGGCTGCCTCATGTACCTGATGACTTGCACACGACCTGACCTCGCATACCCTCTCAGCCTTCTGGCTCGCTACGTGGCTCCCAGTCGACACCGAAAGGTGCACTGGGATGCTGTAAAGAGGGTGTTGCGCTACTTGTGCAGTACGTCGGGCATGGGGCTAGTGCTTGGAGGACGGGCTCGAGTTGTCCTCACTGGTCACGCAGACGCCTCCTTGGTTGACGACTTGGCTACGCAGCGGTCGTCACAGGGTTACACCTTCAGCCTTGGCTCCGGTTCCGTCCCTTGGCGGTCTACCCGCTCGTCTTCTGTTCTCAGCTCCAGTTGTGAGGCTGAGATCTACGCTGGGGCCATGGCTGCACAGGAGCTATGCTGGCTCACCTACCTGCTGACCGACTTGGGAGAGGCACCTCGTTCTCCTCCAATTCTGTACGTCGACAACAAGGCCATGCTTGCCTTGTGTCAGGAGCACAAACTGGAGCACAGAACGAAGCACATTGCTCTGCGCTACTTCCTTTCTCGAGAGTTGCAGCAGCGCGGCCAGCTTCGTCTCGCTTACGTGGCCTCACAGGCCAACACTGCTGATGTTTTCACCAAGGCACTTCAGCCTTGTGATCATCAGCTTTTCAGTACTGTTCTAGGCCTTGTACCTACTGTGCCTCACTTGCTTACTTCTTGACTCTGCTTGTACTGTACTCTATATACATATACCTGCATGCTTACACTTGCTAGGTTGTGTTCACTATATTGTTTGTTTTCCTTTATATAACTCTGCATGTGAACTGGCCTTGTGGCCATTTGCTTGTGCTCAGACTGCGTGGTGACTTTGTGATCCACCATGAGCTTGCTTTGCCTTTCTTGACTGGTCTTGTGGCCTCTTGTTCTCCCCCACTTTGCCTATGGGGGTGTGTCAAACTTATATGCTATAGTCTGTTTAGGCTGTAGTGGGGTAGTTCTTATAGGGTACAACACTTTTAGGTTTTCTACTTGTACCAACCTGATTGCTAGTTCAGTCATTCATTCCTTCAATGTTCTAACACACGCTCACACCACGCATGCAAGACACGAACATATGATGGGAGGTAGACAGACGTGAATGCAAATGATAGCATCACATAACAAACTCCCCCTCTGGCTACCTACCATCACCTCACATGCTTCAGCTCATGCATGCACAATCAATGCACACTCATCCCAGAAATTTTCATGCCCTTCCAGTGCTCAAGTTCAGCCAGGCGCTTGGTGAGAATGATAGCTGCCTGCTGATGGGTCTTCACAGTCTCCAGCCGCACCTCCTTGTCCAGGAGCTTCCTCGTCCAATGCCACTTTGGCCTGATGTGCTTTGTCAGGCCATGAAGACAAGCATTCTTTGCAAGCTTCACAGCCGACTCATTGTCACAAAAAATCACAGTCGACTCCTTCTGGGACACTCTGATCTCCTCCAACAAACGCCTCAGCCACACCACCTCCTTAGCCCCATGATGCAGGGCCATGTACTCTGTCTCACAAGAGGACAGCCCCACCTCATTCTGCTTCTTGTTGCGCCAGCTCACTGCACCACCTCCAAACAGGCACACATAGCCTCCAATGCTGGTGCCATCCGCCTTCACAGAGTTGAAGCTAGCGTCGGTGTAGCAAGTCAAGAGCATCTCCCCCTTGCCCAAATCAGCAGCACCCCGTTGCTGCCTTTGCCTCACATCACTGTACTCCAAACCCACAGATGCTGTAGCACTCACATAGCGGACCAACCTCTTGGCCGCTTCTAGCTGTTCATGACTGAGGCGTGAGACCACACTGGCAAGCCTGGATGTAGCGAAGGCAATGTCCGGCCGCGTGTGGTTAGCCGCATAGTTGAGTGCCCCAACCATGGAATGAAACAGCTTCTTGTCGCTCTCACCATCCAACCCCTCAGGCTGCAGCATGTACAGCTCCTCCAGAATGATCCCATTGAGGAAGGCAGTTGTGATGTCCATCTGCTTGATCCCCCATCTGCGGTTTGCAGCCGTTCCCAACATCACTCTCAGTGTAGTCCCCTTCCCCACAAAAGCAAAAATCTCGTCAAAATCCTTCCCCTTTGTCTGCTGGAACCCCTTAGCCACAAGCCTTGACTTGTAGCGGGTCAGCTCCCCATCAGGCCCGTAATTGTGCCTGAAGATCAGCTTGGAAGAAATGGCCTTCTTCCCAGAAGGCAGCTCACACAGCTCCCACATTTCATTCACCAGCAGGGAGTCATACTCCTCCTTCACACTCTGCTTCCACTTCTCAGCATCGGGCCCACTCAAGGCCTCAACTAGTGTCTTGGGCTCAGGGACGGCTGCCCAGTAGCAGTGTGCTATCTCATCCTCATCACACTGCTCAGCCACACTCCCAGCCCGTACCACCTTTGGCTTTCCAAAACTAGGATAGGTCAGCCTGTTAGGAGGGCGCACATCCCTCCTAGGACGGTCTGGCAGATGTTGGGTACGTGGTGGAGCATCTTGCTACTACTGCTGCTGCTGCTGCTGCTGCTTCTCCACCTCAGGTTCTCCCCCATCCTCCGTCACCCCAGAGATCTCTTCATCTGAGACAGTGACCTGCACTTGCCTCGAAGGCCGCTGCACCTCATCATCCTCAATGATCAGCGGTGTAGTAGGAAGCTTCTGCTGCTGCTGCTTCCGCTCCTTATAGTACAAGGACTCAAGGAAATTCACATCCCTTGACACAGTCAGCTGCTGGCTGGTCAAGTCCCATATCAACCAGCCCTTGTGATCCTTAGCAAGCCCCATGTGTACTCCCCATCTCCCAGAAGCCTCCAACTTTCCCCTCTTCTCCTTAGGCACATGAAACACCACCATGGAGCCGTAGGCTCTCAACATGTTGACTGCTGGTGCACTCCCATACCACTTGGTGTAGGGGACCCACTGCTTGTCCCCCACAGTTGCCAACACCCTATTCTTCGCAAGGGCGACCTGCCGCAGGGCAGTCACTCAAAACGGATCCGGCAGCCCTGCACGCCCAAGGAGAGTGCGAGCACCTTCCTGCAGGGTCCGGTTGAAGCGCTCAGCCACGCCGTTCTGCTGAGGGTTGTAGGGCATCGTGAGTTGATGCTGGATCCCCTTCTTCTTCAGCACTGCCTCAAAATCAGTGCCAATGAATTTTCCCCCGTTGTCAGTGCGGATCACCTTCACCTTGTGTCCGCTCTCCCTTTGAGCTATCGGCATCCACTCCTTAAGTAAAGCCGCTGCCACTTCCCCCTTAGTCTTGAGAGGGTACACCCATACGGCACGCGTGTGGTCGTCCACAATGGTTAAGAAGTAGCGGCTGCCCGAGAGAGAAGGGGCCCTCATAGGGCCCACCACATCCATGTGCACAAGCGCGAGCGGGGCCTTGGCTGGTCCCGTGCCGCTGCTGAAGGGAAACGTTGTGAACTTGGTCTCAAGGCATGTAGGGCAGCTCCCAATCTCCTTCACTGCCCCTTTTACCTCCAACCCCTTCAAGCTCCCATCCTTCACCAACTTCTGCAGCATAGGAAAATTCACATGACACAGCCTCTCGTGTCATGTCTCCCAATTGTTGGTGCAACCCTACGGTTTGCATTCGGCTTGTTGTCCGTGTGCGTGCATGCGTGTGTGCATGGAATGGTATGAGGGCATGAGATAATATATATTTCATGCTTATAATAGTGTGTGAATGATGAGGCATGGTTTTGAATGTGTGTGTCGAGTCAATAGCAAGTTATCGCTAGTCGCGTGTCACGTCGTTGTTTGCGTGTCGTGTGCGTTTTTCTATTTTGTCGTGTGTGGAACGTTCGGCGTGTCGCAGGTGTGCGCAGCAGAATTCTAAGAACTCAAGGAAGATTTTATCTTGAAGAACCAGAGCCTTGGTTTCAAGATTCAAGTGATTTCAAAGCTCTCCAAAAGGGTAAACTTTAAGATAGTGAGAATAGTTGCATTACTTTGTGTAGTGTAACATTTCTCTTGGTGTAGGCCCTTGTGGAGGGTAGTTTCGAGATCCTTCGTGGTTGGGGATAGTGTGGCACTGTTCCACATCACTGTACCTCGGCTCTTAGGGTTTGTAGGAGCTGGGGGTCATTCCCAACTCGTAACTCTTCCTAATTTTGTGTTCTAAGTCTATAGTGGCTGCCATAGTGCCGTTCGTTCAAACTGACGTTGCGTCGTCAATGCTTGATGAAATCGTGTGATTCAACTTGCCTCGTGTAGGCAACATAAGGACGCTCCAGATTCAATTTATAACAACTCATTTAAAGCTGTGAGCAGAACGCTATTAACGCTTGAAGCCGCTGTGCAGAAATCCGACTGTGCACTCTATCTTTCGTTTTAGGCACATTCAAGCCTATTGTGACTATAACAAGTGGTATCAGAGCCCCTTGGAGCAGTTTCGACAATGTCTGGACCTGAGGAAAGGGGTGGCAGAGGTGCTGGTGGCAGTGGAGAAGCCCATGCTCAAGGCCAACCCCGTGATTCAGCCATGGCGCCCATGCAACCAAGTCTTGGCCCACCTAGGGATGAGCCTAGGGTGTTTGGGCTTGACAAGTTCAACGGTGACAACTTTTCTGAATGGTCCTTCAGGATGGAGAACATCTTTGACCATTATGACCTGCTGGAGGTGATGGAAGGAACGGAGAAGCGCCCCGAGAACGACCCGGAGAAGAGCCCGTGGGTGCGGAAGAGCGCACAAGGCTATCTCCTACTTGGGCAAGCGTTGGGGAGCAGCCAAATCCATCACATCAAGCCATTCCAGCGTGAACCAGAGAAGGGACCAAAGGCATGGGCTGCTCTCAAGGGTGTACACGCTCCTGCAACAGCGGCGGTAGCAGTGGTGTTGGAACGGCAAATGGCGGCACTACGAATTGAAGAAGACGAAGCGGTTGAAGAAGGGGTGCAGAAATTCTTTGACTTGTTGACGTGGCTTGAGAGAGCTGATTTGAACTATAGTGAGCTCCAAAAGAAGACCAAGTTGCTGGCCTTACTCCCAGAGACATGGTCCTCGCTCATCATCAACCTCAATCGTGACTTGCCCCGCCTCTCGCTTGAAGACGTGAAGCGAGCGATCCTTCAAGAGGATTTCCGCCGCCGTGAGTTGGCGAGTGCGGATGGCGCCGGGGCAACAAGCATCGGCCGAGGGTATGGCCGTGGAAGGGGCAGAGGACGAGGGTGAGGCAGATTTGGCAGCAACAACTTCAATGGAGGCCGCGGGAGTGGAGGATACGGCAGCGACAACAAGAACTACGGACGCGGTCGCGGCCGATTCGACGGCGAGTGCCACTATTGTCACAAGAGCGGACATATGTGGCGCGATTGCTACAAGCTCCCTGATGGATGGACTCCTGCTCAAGGCCAAGAGGGTAGAGGAGCAGGAGGAGGGAGAGGAAGAGGCCGTGGAGGCCATGGCGTTCGCGGAGGTGGTGCTGCAAGTATGAAGAGTGCTGGCAACGAGAGCGAGTCGAGGGACGATCGTTTTCCGGTCAATTCTTCTACGTGTCCACGCAAGCACCGGCTGGTCCAGAGAAGGATGAAGGCTTTGAGGAGCCAGCAGCTGTGGGGAAGGTCACCCTACACTCCCTGGACTATTGGGTGATCGATAGCGGCGCTACCTATAGCATGACACCTCGTGCGGACTTGCTTACCGAACTTGAGCCGTCACCGGTGAAGCATGTGACATCGGCTTTGGGGCAGCGAGCAGAGGTGAAAGGCATGGGCAAGGCCATGTTCAAGGGTTCTGATGGGAAGATGGTGGGCCTCAAGAACGTGCTTTGGGTGCCCAACCTTGCTGCCAACCTGATTTCCGTGCGGCGGTTGCAAAAGGCCGGCATGGACACGAGCTCGAAGGGAGCTAAGACCTACACCGCGAGGCTTGGCGAGCGGATTCTTTGGGACCTTCACGAGGATAGGGATGTCTACAACGAGATGTGGCAGATCCCTGTGGTCCCCATGCCTAAGGAGAGGCAAGTGGCAGCAAGCATCAGCACCAAGGGTGAAGCGGTTGGTAGCGGCGATGGCGCGAACGGTCGCGCTAAGGAGATTAAGTCCAAGAAGTGCAATCTTGGAGGGACCAGCAAGCTCGGTGAACACGAGGAGAGTAGTGCAGCAGCTCAGAAGCAGCACAATGATGAGGAGAACCGCAAGGCAGCAGCGGAGGAGTACAGAGAGAACATGTGGGGCACTATTGCAGGTGCGGCATTCTCCAATCCGACTTCGGCTATGTGGGAGTGTGATTGGCTCACCTTGCATCCGCGAATGGGGCATGTGGCCCTGCCCATCTTGCAGCAGCTAGTGAAGAATGAGATGGTTGCTGGCATACGTGTGAAGGGGGAGCCCGATGAGGTACTGGGCTGCCCGACGTGCATGCAAGCCAAGTTCACCCGTTTCCCGTTCTCTAGTTCGGAGGTAACGGCTAAGGCACCACTTGATGAGGTGGTGATGGACGTGATGGGCCCCCTGAAGCTTGGAGCTGCTGGAGCTGAGTACTTTCTCACCATAGTGGACGTCTACACTCGCATGACTTGGGTGTACGTGATGTCCAAGAAGAGCGACGTGGCTGAAACGGTGAAGACCGATTGGTTGCCGATGGTGGAGCGGCAACAAGACCGGCTAGTGAAGGCAATCCGCACCAATCGAGGGGGAGAGTTCGTGAGCAAGGAGTTCTCATTGTGGCTGAAGAAGAATGGCATAAGGCACTCCCTCACCATGCAATACTCCCCTGCAATGAACGGCATCGCCGAGCGAGCAAACCGGACAATCACGGAGACGGCGCGCGGGTTGCTAATTGAAGCCCGGCTACTCAACTATTTCTGGCCTGATGCAGTTCGGAGTGTTTGTGTGGCCAAGAACAGAGCTTTGACTCATGTTGGAGCAGACAAATGGGTGCCCTATGTGGAGTGGATTGGAAGGAAGCCAAAGGTGGATATGCTTCGGGTGTTCGGGTGCATGTGCATGACGCTCGTGGCTAAGCATCTTCGGCACAACAAACTCGGTGCCGAGGCGATATGGGCTGTGCACTTGGGCATGGTTCAAAACAGCAAGGGGTGGCTTCTTTGGGACCCATTCACCAAGAAATTATTGGTGAGCAGGGACTGCAAATTCATGGAGAATCTGATGTACAAGGATTGGAAGGCGGAGAATGAGGCGAAGATAGGCATGCGGTTTGGGGAGGTGAAGAGTTCCGGTTTGGAGCATGTGGAGCTGCCTTTGGAGCTGCAGCACCACCACAAGGCAATATTCCCTTGTGAATGGGGGAGAGGAGGCCAAGGATGCAGAGGAAGAAGACGAGGAGGTGCAGCAAGTGAGCGAGCATGCACCGACACTTCCTTCTCGCACTACGAGTGCTCCACGGATCCGAGTCACCCCACAGCAACGCCAAGGCCTTCATGTCCCTGCGGCTGAGGAGGAAGGAAGGGGCAAGAGGAGAATTCAAGCCCCTAATAGGCTGACCTATGAGGCACTGGGAAAGCCAGCCAAGTCAGCCTTGGCCGGAGCGGCACTTATAGTTGGAGAGGACGAGGAGAGTGACTACGACAAGTGTGCCTTCGCGTTCTTCTCTCCGGTGGAGATGCCGGGGAACCAGCAACTCTCAAGGAGGCCTTGGAGAGTAGTGATGCTGAGGAGTGGAAGAAGGCAATGGAGAGTGAGTTGAAGAGCATTGAGGAGAACGGCACGTGGGAATTGGTGGAGCTACCGAAGGGGCGTAAGGCGATTAGGTCCAAGTGGCTCTTCAAGATCAAGTCCGACGCCGATGGCAAAATCGAGCGCTACAAGTCTAGGCTTGTGGCAAAGGGGTACCAGCAGAAGGAGAAGGTGGACTATAAGGAGTTGTTTGCTCCTGTGGTGAAGCCGACGACGCTGCGAACCCTACTCGCGGGAGCTGCCATCAAAGGAGGGGTGGTGAAACAAATGGATGTCACAACGGCATTCCTCAACGGCGTCCTTGAGGAAGAGATTTTTATGGCGCAGCCAGAGGGGTTTGATGATGGTAGTGGCAGAGTTTTGAGGCTGAAGAAGGCCCATTATGGACTGAAGCAGGCCCCTAGGCAGTGGTACTTGAAGCTGCGAGGAGTTTTGGAGGAGAACGGCTTCACTCCCTCAACGGCCGATCACTCATTGTTCATGCTTGGCGAGGGGGAGCAGAGGAGCTTCATGGTTGTGTACGTGGATGACATCCTAATTTTCTCACCCTCCTCTGATCTTGTGAAGGAGGTGATGCTGAAGCTTCAAGACAAGTTCAAGTGCAAGGCCCTTGGTGACGTGAGATTCTACCTTGGGCTCCACATCGAACGAGATGTGGAGAAGCGGTGCATGCGGGTGCATCAACGGAAGTACCTAGAGGCATTGGCTGCCAACTTTGGGCAGAGTGAAGGCCATGTGGCTACACCCTTTCCCTCTGGGTTCAAGTGTGTGAAGGGACCAGAGGAGGAGAGCGTTGGTGAAGAGGAGAGGCGCCGTTTTCACTCGTTCGTGGGCAGCCTCATGTACGCGGCGGTAAACACCCGACCGGACGTCGCGTTTGCTACCGGACAGTTGGCTAGGGCTGTTCAATGCCCTAATGAGGAGCAGGTAGCAGCTGGAATGAGGGTGGCCAAGTATCTTGGCCAAACACCGAGCGTTGGGCTGCAATATTTGGCGGCGGCGCAAAGGCGCCAAAAGGGCGCGGATGGTGTTGAACCCGGGCGTTTGTTCCTCACCGCATTCTCGGATGCTTCTTATGCATCGGAACCAGAGGACATGACAAGTGTTGGAGAGTTCATTTGCTGTGTTGGTGGAGGCCCAACTGCTCGGGAGAGCAAGAAGCAGGTGGATCAGGCATTGACCTTGGTAGAGTCCGAGTACATGGCACTCTTCCGTGCCGTACGGGAGATTGTGTGGCAGCGGCGTTTGTTGGCTGAATTGGGGGAGGAGCAGCAAGGACCTACCCCACTCTACTGTGACAGCCAAGGTGCCATTGCTCTTGCTAAGAACCCTGTGTTGCATGGCCTCACGAAGCACATGAGGGTGAAGTGGCATTGGACGATGAGCATGGTGGCCGCGGGTGAAGTTGAGTTGCGCTACGTGAAGACGACGGGGCAGCAAGCTGACATGATGACCAAGAGGCTGGTGGAGCAGCAGCATTAGAAGTGTTGCAAGCTGGCTGGGATGGCTCTGAACTGAGAGAGCAAGTTCCTAAGGCCAACAATCCGAGGGGGAGTTTGTTGGTGCAAACCTACGATTTGCATTCGGCTTGTTGTCCGTGTGCGTGCATGCGTGTGTGCATGGAATGGTATGAGGGCATGAGATAATATATATTTCATGCTTATAATAGTGTGTGAATGATGAGGCATGGTTTTGAATGTGTGTGTCGAGTCAATAGCGAGTTATCGCTAGTCGCGTGTCACGTCGTTGTTTGCGTGTCGTGTGCGTTTTTCTATTTTGTCGTGTGTGGAACGTTCGGCGTGTCGCAGGTGTGCGCAGCAGAATTCCAAGAACTCAAGGAAGATTTTATCTTGAAGAACCAGAGCCTTGGTTTCAAGATTCAAGTGATTTCGAAGCTCTCCAAAAGGGTAAACTTTAAGATAGTGAGAATAGTTGCATTACATTGTGTAGTGTAACATTTCTCTTGGTGTAGGCCCTTGTGGAGGGTAGTTTCGAGATCCTTCGTGATTGGGGACAGTGTGGCACTGTTCCACATCACTGTACCTCGGCTCTTAGGGTTTATAGGAGCTGGGAGTCATTCCCAACTCGTAACTCTTCCTAATTTTGTGTTCTAAGTCTATAGTGGCTGCCGTAGTGCCGTTCGTTCAAACCGACGTTGTGTCGTCAATGCTTGATGAAATCGTGTGATTCAACTTGCCTCGTGTAGGCGAGGTGGTGCTGGTCGAGGTGGAGCCACGCAGCGTGGAGGCTTTGGTGGTAGCCAGCGCCAGCAGCAGCAGCGTTCCCGTGAGACCCCGTCGGCCCAGCAGCTTCGTGAGTGGTACGCTGGGCGTGGGAGGTCTGGGGGTGGTGGTCCCTGCACTTACATTCTTCGCATCAGCGAGCACCGTGGGGAGACGTGTGGGCTGCCACACACTGCACAACGTTGCTTTGGTCGCCTGACTGACGCCTGGCACGCCCAGTTTCCTGACGCTGTTAAGCTCCCTCGCTGGGGTGATCTGCTTAGGCAGAATGTTGCTATCTTTGATCTTGATTTCGATGCTATCCTTGCTGCCATGTATGCTGTGGCTGATAGTGCTGAGGGTGACTGTTACCTGTGTGTTCTACCCGAACCGGGCATTGAGGCTGCTGCTCTAGATGCTAGTGCGTCTACTGCTCCAGATACTAGTGAGTCTGCTGCTCCAGGTACTAGTGAGTCTGCTGCTCCAGGTGCTGGTGAGTCTGCTCTCTCTGGTACTGCACCTACTGAGTCCTTGCACACTTTCACACTTGACTTTGGTGCTTCGCGCTCCTTCTTTCGCGACAGCACCACAGTGACGCCACTCAGTCGGCCTGTCGCAGTCTCCCTTGCTGACCCCTCTGGGGGCCCAGTCCTTGCACACTCTTCCACGGTTCTACCGTGTCCTGCGGCCTCGTCGGGCTTGCTGTCGGGACTCCACCTCCCCTCGTTCTCTACAAACTTGGTGAGTGGAGCTGACCTTCAAGACTTGTGGGTTGACCAGTTCACCCCTGGAGGTCAGCGTGTGACCCACTGCACTTGCTCTCGGACGGGCCGCCACCTGGCCACGTTCACCCGTCGGCCTGGGTCGAGTCTGTACACACTGACTACTGTTTCTCCTCCGGTTACTGCCTCTGGTCAGGTAGCCGCGTCTGGTCAGGTGTTTGCTGCCGCCTCCAGGTCTAGTCCAGCGTCTGCCCCTTGCTCGTGTCGTCCTCTGTCACACGAGACTCTCCTTTGGCACCACTGCCTTGGTCACCCCTCCCTGCCTCGTCTTCGAGGTATGGCCTCCCGTACCCTTGTCTCTGGTCTCCCCAGGTCCCTCCCTCCCCTTCCTCCGGGGCCTGCCCCTACCTGTGTTCCTTGTGTCGAGGGCCGGCAACGTGCCGCTCCTCACTCTACCGAGTTCCCTCCGACAGAGGCTTCCCTGCAGACTCTCCACATAGATGTGTGGGGCCCAGCCCGCATCAGTGGACAGGGTCACGAGCGTTACTTCCTGCTGGTCGTTGACGACTACTCGCGTTACACCACTGTCTTCCCCTTGCGCCGCAAGGGTGAGGTCACTGAGGTGTTGATCGACGGGATCCGCGGTGCCCGTCGCCAGCTCAGCGAGAGATTCGGCTCGGACCTTCCTGTTCTGCATCTGCACTCAGACAGAGGTGGTGAGTTTTCCTCCGACCTTCTGAGGGCCTTCTGTCGTGCGGAGGGCATCCGCCAGACGTTCACGCTTCCGGCCTCCCCACAGAAAAATGGGATTGCTGAGCGCCGCATTGGCATGGTCATGGACGTCGCTCGTACGTCCATGATCCATGCGGCTGCTCCCCATTTTCTGTGGTCGTTCGCGGTTCAGTACGCTGCGCATCAGATCAACCTTCAGCCTCGTGTCTCCTTGCCGGAGACCACACCTACTCTGCGGTGGACGGGGAAGGTTGGCGATGTGTCTATGTTTCGTGTATGAGGATCCTGAGCCTTTGTCCACGATACTTCCGCGGACAAGCTGTCCTCCCGTGCCGTTCCCTGCGTCTTCCTTGGCTTCCCCCCTGATGCACCTGGGTGGCATTTTTACCACCCCACCTCGTGTCGTGTTCTGTCTTCTCAGGACGTCACGTTTGACGAGTCGGTCTCCTACTTCCGTCTCTTTCCCTACCGCACAGCCTCTCTCCCCACCCCGCCCCTCTTCCTAGCACCAGGTGCTCCTTCGGTAGACCCCCTCCCCCCTCAAGGTCCTAAACCCTCAGGTGTGTCCCAGGTAGACCCTGTCGAGCCTGTCGAGGTAGCTGTTGACTCTGGTGCTGCTAGGGGTACTGAGCCTGCGGGTGCGGGGCCTGGGGGTGCTGTGCCTGGGGTTGCTGAGTCTGAGGTTGCGGAGCCTGGGGGTGCTGAGCCTGAGTGTGTGGAGCCTGGGGGTGTTGAGCCTGGGGGTGCTGAGCCTGGGGGTGCTGAGCCTGAGCGTGATGAGTCTGGAGGTCCTCCGGGTGTCCCGTCACAGCGGGAGCCCCTCTCTCCGCAGCAGCTCCGTGAGTGGTACGCTCGGCGCTGTCGCCGTGCTGCTGGAGCTACGGGGCCTGCTGCTGGAGGTGCTTCTGGGGCTGGAACTGCTGGAGGTGCTGCTGGTGCTGGAGCTGCTGGAGCCGCTGGTCCTGGAGGTGCAAGTGCTGGAGGTACTGGCACTGTTGGAGGTCCTACTGGAGCTGGAGCTGCTGGAGGTGCTGCTGGTGCTGGAGCTGCTGGAGCCGCTGGTCCTGGAGGTGCTGGTGCTAGAGGTACTGGCGGTGCTGGAGGTCCTGCTGGTGTTGGAGCTGCTGGAGGTGCTGGAGCAGCTGGTCCCGGAGGTGCTCGTACTGGAGGTACTGGAGCTGCTGGGGCTGGTGGTGCTGCAGGAGTTGGAGCTGTAGGTGCTGGAGCTGTTGCTACTGAAGGTGCTGCTGGAGCTGGAGCTGCTGGAGGTACTGGAGCTGGTGGTGCTGCGGGAGTTGTAGCTGGAGACCCTGGAGCTGAGGGTACTGGTGCTGTCTCTGCTGTTTCTGGAGGCGCTGCGCGGTCGCGGCCGTACTACGTTCCGCTCCTTCAGCAGGTTCTTGGTCTCCCGCCTTGTACTGGTCCTACTCCTCCCTTACTGAGTCCACCGCCTGTCCAGTCACAGTCGCGGTTATAGCCAACCTCTCCACTACCTGGTCCTTCTCCTTACTCTGGACTGACTAGAGGTCTTACGGAGCGTCGTGAGCCTGAGTCTCGTCCTGCATCGCCTGAGTCTCGTCCTGCGTCACCTGAGTCTCGTCCTAAGTTGCCTGTTCGCACTGGTCGTCGTGTTCCGCGTCAGCGTCCTCCTCCTGTCCCCGGCACTCACTCCATAACTCTGCGTCCTTCCACTGCTCCACAGCGTGTCCCTCTTCCGTCTCCTCCTGTGTCCTCTCTTCCTGACAATCTGGACCCGGAGTCTGACTCCCTTCGTGCTGCTAGTCCTACTGTCACGCGTTTTCTGACCACTGCTGTCATTGACCCTTCGTTTGAGTCCACTGCTGCATCTGCTCTAGTTGTTGAGCTTGTTGACTTTGCTGCCACCTGTCGTCTAGACTACGCCGCTAGTCTTGTTGCTGAGTCTGAGTCTGCGTCTATGTGTCCTCCGTCCGTCGGGGGTGAGTGTGCTCTTGGCACGGACATCCTTGAGGACAGACAGGAGGAGTTTGAGTGCTTTGCCGCTGCTTTACATCATCTCGTGTCCATGCTGCTTGCCCCTGAGGGAGACCCGGATGCACCAGACATCCCGACCCCGCGCTCTTACGCAGAGGCGATAGAGGGTCCCTACTCCTCTCAGTGGCAGACAGCCATGGACACAGAGATGGCTTTCTGGAAGTCCACAGGCACCTACGTCGACGAGGTTCCCCCACCTGGGGCGAACATCGTCAGTGGCATGTGGATTTTCAGGGTGAAGCGGCCGCCGGGTTCTCCGCCTGTCTTCAAGGTGCCTTACGTTGCTCGAGGCTTGAGACAGCGACAGGGAGTTGACTTCTTCCAGACCTTCTCCCCTACCCCGAAGATGACCACTCTTCGGGTGCTGCTGCATGTCGCCGCTCAGCGTGACTACGAGCTACACTCTCTTGACTTCAGCACAGCCTTCCTACAGGGCAGCCTGCATGAGGAGATCTGGCTGCGCAGCCCACCTGGCTTCACTGGGTCGTTTCCTGTAGGTACCCAGTGGAGCCTCCGGCGGCCAGTCTACGGTCTCCGCCAGGCACCCCGTGAGTGGCACGACACATTGAGGACGACTCTTGCTGCTCTTGGGTTTGCTCCTTCCACTGCTGACCCTTCTCTGTTTTTACGCACTCACACCACTCTGCCGCCGTTCTACGTTCTCGTGTACGTAGACGACTTGGTCTTTGCTACTGCTGACACTGAGGCACTCGCCCACGTGAAGTCCGAGCTGCAGAAGAGACACACGTGCACAGATCTGGGTGAGCTGACAAGCTATCTTGGCTTGCGGATCACCCGGGACAGAGCACAGCGCACCATTACCTTGACTCACTCACACATGGTGCAGCAGGTCCTTCAGCGCTTTGGCTTCAAGTACTCCTCGCCACAGTCCACTCCTCTGCCTACTGGTCACTCGCTCTGAGCTCCACCTTCGGACGAGTCCGTAGAGCCGAGTGGCCCGTATCCAGATCTTCTGGGCTGCCTCATGTACCTGATGACCTGCACTCGACCTGACCTGGCCTACCCTCTTAGCATTCTAGCACGCTATGTCGTTCCTGGTAGACACAGGAAGGAGCATATGGATGCAGCTAAGAGGGTGTTGCGCTACTTGTGCAGTACGTCGGGCATGGGGCTCGTGCTTGGAGGACGGGCTCGAGTTGTCCTCACTGGTCACGCATACGCTTCCAGGGTTGACGACTTGGCTACGCAGCGGTCGTCACAGGGTTACACCTTCAGTCTTGGCTCCGGCTCTGTCTCTTGGCGGTCTACCCGCTCGTCTTCTGTTCTCAGTTCCAGTTGTGAGGCTGAGATCTACGCTGGGGCCATGGCTGCACAGGAGTTATGCTGGCTCACCTACCTGCTGACCGACTTGGGAGAGGCGCCTCGTTCTCCTCCAGTTCTGTACGTCGACAACCAGGCCATGCTTGCCTTGTATCAGGAGCACAGACCGGAGCACAGAACGAAGCACATTGCTCTGCGTTACTTCCTTGCTCGAGAGTTGCAGCAGCGTGGTCAGCTTCGTCTTGCTTACGTGGCCACGCAGGCCAACACTGCTGATATCTTTACCAAGGCACTTCAGCCTTGTGATCATCAGCGCTTTTGTACTATGCTAGGTCTTGTGCCTACTTGGCCTCACTTGCTCACTTCTTGACTCTGCTTGTACTGTGATCTCTATACATATACCTGCATGCTTACACTTGCTAGGTTGTGTTGACTGTATTGCTTGTTCTCCTTTATATAAATCTGCATGTGAACTGGCCTTGTGGCCATTTGCTTGTGCTCAGAATGCGTGGTGAAATCGTGATCCACCCTGAGCTTGCTTTGCCTTTCTTGACCGGTCTTGTGACCTCTTGTTCTCCCCCACTTTGCCTATGGGGGTGTGTGAAACATATATGCTATAGTCTGTCTAGGCTGTAGTGGGGTAGTTCATATAGGGTACAACACTTTTAGGTTTTCCACTTGTACCCACCTGCTTGCTAATTCAGTCATTCCGTTCTACACTATTCTGACATTGCTGTAGTAAATCCATTCAAGTGCCGGGCCTCGCAACAGTGTCGCTGCGAACCGAAACTTTGTTGCGATACTTGTCAGGGTCGAACAGCCAATGGCCACGAAGTAAATTTCGAGGGTTGCCACGAATCGTCGAACGTCTGATCCCTTCGTGCTCGGATTGAACGCTTAGGGGAGCCTCGGGCGAGCTGCTTCAAGGTTCAGCGAAGGTGGTGCCTCTGCTGCGTGAAATGTTGGTGTCGCCGCTGCTGCTGATGCTGTTGCTGCTGCATTCACTGTTGCATTCGCCACTGCTGTGGCGGCTGCCGACTGGTTCGCGAGGAGCGCTTCAATTCGCTGGAGCACCGCCCACGTCTGGTCCATCTCCGTGCGAAGGGTTGCGATTTCGGTGACAAAATTGTCGTCAGCACCCTCCATTCTTGACATCGCGCGTCCGAAAATCCTAAAACGAGGGGGAGTGAAAATCACGGAACCAGTTTTACCCATCCGAAATCGGTGTTTAACGTTCGTCGCTCCCGCGGTTTTTTTGAAGCCGGTTTTTAGCGGTCGAAAGAACTTCGCGTATAAACGAGCTATGATTACCAAGTGTGAGGATCGAGGATCGAGTTCAGAATTGAGGAATGAATATTGATTGATTCACCTGGGTACAACACGAGGCTATATATAGTCTCGACACAAGGCATGTAACCTAGGTGTTACGCAAATGTTATGGGGGTCGCAAAGCGTCCCGAACAGAACCTTCTGAACTCGGCAGAAAGCGATTCGGTGGCAACCAAAAGGCTTGAGTTCGGTACACATAACCTGGTTCGGTGCTATAACTATAATAACATATAGGAAAGCACCTAACCTAGGAAATTCAAGCATATCTATGCATGATAAAATAAACTTAAGCTAGTAATATCGTAATAAAGTAAAGGCAACCAAGAATAGCTGGCATAAGCCGTCGTACTCTCACAGAACGGGTCCTTCCCGAATGCGGCAGAAGGCAATTTGGTGGCAACCGAAAAGCCTAGAATTCGGTGCACGCAACCTAGAACGGTGCTATAACTATCAGAATCCCAACCACTAGACCATTGGGATAGAAGGGCTTGTTAAGTAGCGGGTCAGTGCGCCCATAACCCCCCAGGCCAACATGCCTGTAACCCTTCCCTAGGATCAATCGGGGATCACCAGTGGACCTCTGACACCCCCCCGCACTGGGATGCCCGAAGTGCACACGCTGGGATTCGAACCCGAGACCTTCATGCAAAAACATGCATAAGAAAATAAAGTTAAGCTAGATAATGCATAAACAGAATTAAGCAAGTAAAGTCCAGCAAATCCGTCGTACTCTCACACGTCCCCCCTTCAAAGCTGGGTGGCGTGAGATACACACTGCTTAACAAGATAATATTTGAGAGCACGGCGTGCGTTGCCCGTATCAGCTTCTGCCACCAAGCAGTTACTAGTAAGCACAAGCGGAATATTACTAGTGTCACCTTCTCCTCAACGCGAAAGGGACCAGAGAAGTGAGGCCAGAGCTTGGATGGTAGGTGAGACAAGTCCAAGTTGCGTGTGTCAAGAAGAACCTGATCTCCGACTGCTACCGAGTGATCTCGTCACTGTTGATCGGCATACTGCTTCTAGGAGCTATGCATCGAGGTGAGACGTCGTTGAGTCTGTCAAACATATATGCTTAGTTATATCTAGGCTTAGTTTATGTGTTTACAGTTGTCTAGGCTATAGTGGGTTTAGCCTTAGGGGGTACAATTTTCTCTCGACATTCTACTTGTACCCCTCGTCACTTCCTAGTAAACCATTCTCGCCTACTATTCTCACATGGTATTAAGAGCATTACCTTCCTAGGATCCTAACTTTAATGGGCCCACCACCTAAGTAACTGCTAGCCTAGGCCCCGTGGCATCGCCCATAGCCCCTAGGCTCGGCCCCTTGGCCCGTCGCCCCTAGGCTCGGCCCCTTGGCCCGTTGCCCCTAGCTCGGCCCCTCGGCCCCGTCGCCCCGTCGATTCCGTCGCCCGCGCCCGGTTCATTCCTAGCCCCGCGATCGGCCCGTACCTAGCCTCGCGCACGGCCCCGTTCCTAGCCCCGCGATCGGCCCGTACCCGCCCCGCGATCGGCCCGTACCCGTCCCGCTCGGCCCCGTTCTTAGCCCCGCGCCCGGCCCGTACCTAGCCTCGCGACCGGCCCGTACCCTGCCCGCGCACGGCCCCGTCTCTCGCCCGCGCTAGGCTCATACCTAGCCCCGCGCCCGGCCCGTACCTAGCCCAGCGCACGGCCCCGACCCTAGCTAGTGCCCGGCCCCGTACCTAGCCCGCACCCGGCCCCGTCCGTCGCCAGCGCCTGGCTCCGCACCTAGCCTCGCGCCCGGCCCCCCGTCCTTCGCCCAGCGCCCGACCCCGTCTCTTGCCCGCGCTCGGCCCCGTACCTAGCCCCGCGCCCGGCCCCATTCCGCGCCCAGCGCCAAGCCCCGTACCTGCCCAGCGCCCGGCCCCGTACCTGCCCAGCGCCCGGCCCCGTACCTGCCCAATGCCTGGCCCCGTACCTGCCCAGCGCCTGGCCCCGTACCTGCCCAGCGCCCAGCCCCGTACCTACCCAGCGCCCGGCCTTGTACCTGCTTTGGCCCCTCGGCCCCCCTAGGCCCCTCGGCCCCCCTAGGCCCCCCCGGCCCCTTGTTTGGACCCTCGGCCCCCTAGGCCCCTCGGCCCCCCCTAGGCCCCCCCGGCCCCTTGTTTGGCCCCGTGGCCCCTAGGCCCCTCGGCCCCACCTCATAGCCCGGCGCCCGGACCCCCCGGCCCCTTGTTTGGCCCCGCGGCCCCTAGGCCCCTCGGCCCCACCTCAGAGACCGGCGCCCGGCCCCCCGGCCCCTTGTTTGGCCCCTCGGCCCCCTAGGCCCCTCGGCCCCCCTAGGCCCCCCCGGCCCCTTGTTTGGCCCCGCAGCCCCTAGGCCCCTCGGCCCCACCTCAGAGCCCGGCGCCCGACCCCCTGGCCCCTTGTTTGGCCCCTCGGCCCCCTAGGCCCCTCAGCCCCCCCTAGGCCCCCCCGGCCCCTTGTTTGGCCCCTCGGCCCCTAGGCCCCTCGGCCCCCCCTAGGCCCCCCCCGGCCCCTTGTTTGGCCCCGTGGCCCCTAGGCCCCTCGGCCCCACCTCATAGCCCGGCGCCCGGCCCCCCCTGGCCCCTTGTTTGGCCCCTCGGCCCCCTAGGCCCCTCGGCCTCCCCTAGGCCCCCCTGCCCCTTGTTTGGCCCCGCGGCCCCTAGGCCCCTCGGCCCCACCTCAGAGACCGGCACCCGGCCCCTTGTTTGGCCCCTCGGCCCCCTAGGCCCCTCGGCCCCCCTAGGCCCCCCCGGCCCCTTGTTTGGCCCCGCGGCCCCTAGGCCCCTCGGCCCCACCTCAGAGCCCGGCCCCCGGCCCCCTGGCCCCTTGTTTGGCCCCTCGGCCCCCTAGGCCCCTCGGCCCCCCCTAGCCCCCCCCCGGCCCCTTGTTTGGCCCCGTGGCCCCTAGGCCCCTCGGCCCCACCTCATAGCCCGGCGCCCGGCCCCTTGTTTGGCCCCTCGGCCCCCTAGGCCCCTTGGCCCCCCCCTAGGCCCCCCAGCCCCTTGTTTGGCCCCGTGGCCCCTAGGCCCCTCGGCCCCACCTCAGAGACCGGCGCCCGGCCCCCCCGGCCCCTTGTTTGGCCCCTCGGCCCCCTAGGCCCCTCGGCCCCCCTAGGCCCCACGGCCCCTTATTTGGCCCCGCGGCCCCTAAGCCCCTCGGCCCAACCTCAGAGCCTGGCGCCCAGCCCCCTGGCCCCTTGTTTGGCCCCTCGGCCCCCCTAGGCCTCTCGGCTCCCCTAGGCCCCCCGACCCCTTGTTTGGCCCCGCGGCCCCCAGGCTCCTCGGCCCCACCTCACAGCACGGCGCCCGCCCCTGCCCCCGGCCCCCTGTTTGGCCCCTCGGCCCCTATGGCGTCGCTTCGAGTTGTCCCGTTCGACCCGGAGGGCAGACCTGTAGCATTTGACACGTGGCACGACGATCTGCAACTGTACCTACTGAGCGACAGTTGGGACAGTGTCTCACTGTTTGACCACGTGTCCGGTGCCGCTCCAGCCCCTCCCGCAACAGCTGACGTTTCGACTCGTTCCCAGTGGCTGTCTCGTGACGCTACTGCCCGCTTGGCCATTCGCAACCACCTGCCCGCAACCGAATGTGCTCACTTTGGTGAGCACAGGACAGCACAGGCCTTGTACGACGCTGTCGTTGCTCGCTACTCCTCCCCTGCCACTGCTGCTATTGGCAGGCTGCTACTACCCTACCTGTTCCCTGAGCTGTCGGCTTTTGCCACAGTAGCGGACCTGGTTACCCACCTGCGCACTAGTGATGCTCGCTACCGCGCAACCGTTCCTGCTGAGTTCCTTCCCATGAACCAGCCCCCCATATTCATCACCCTCTACTTCATAGTCACTCGCCTCCCTGACTCCCTTCGCTCTGTCAGGGACTACTTCCTCACCCTCGACCCCACTTCCCTCACTGTTGACCTCCTCGAGCAGCATCTCCTCGCAGCTGAGACTAGTGCACTTGCTGTAGGTGCTGCTCGTGACACCCCGCGCTCACCCTTCTTTGAGGGGTGCTCCCCCTCCCCCCTTTCCTCCTCCTTCACCTCTTCTGCTGCTGCAGACGTCTCTGTTCCTGAGGACGTCGGTGCTGCTTCGACTAGTACGAAGCGCCGCAACAGCAAGGGCAAGGGTGGCCGGGGTAGTGGAGGAGGCAGCGGTGGTGGTGGAGGTGGCAGTGGGCGTGGCAGTGGGGGCAGCGGTAGAGGAGGCGGAGGCGGTGGAGGTGGTGGCGGTGGTGGGACCGGTGGCGGAGGTGGAGGCTCAGGTGGCAGCGGTGGAGGCAGCGGAGGGAGTGGCGGCAGTGGAGGCGGTGTGACCAGTGGTGGACGGTCTGGACCTCAGCGTGGAGGCCCTGGTGGTGGTCGGGGCCAGCAGTAGCAGCGTCGGAGCGGGACTCAGACGCCCCAGCAGCTCCGTGAGTGGTTGGTTCAGCGTGTGGCGGGTGAGGGTAGTGAGACCTGCCCGTATGTCATTCGCACGGGTGCCCGTGCGGGCCGGACATGCGGGAGGTTTCACACTGAGCGCCGCTGCTTTGCCCGCCTTGACGACGCCTGGCGCACTGAGTTTGGTGATGACGTCGAGCGCCCTCGCTGGGCGGAGTTTCTTAGGTCGGGAGTTGCTATCTTTGACCTAGACTTTGATGTTATTATCTCTGCCATGTATGCTTTGTCTTTTAGTGCTGAGGGTGACTGTTACTGGTGTGTGCCGCCTGACCCAGGTATAGCCGCTGCTGCTCTAGGTGCTAGTGCGTCTGGTACTCCCCCTAGTACCGCGCCTGCTGAGGCCCTGCACACCTTCACGTTGGACTCCGGCGCCTCGCGCTGTTTCTTTCGTGACAGCACCACTCTCACTCCTCTTCCTGCACCTGTTCCGGTCAGACTGGCTGATCCCTCTGGGGGCCCGGTCGTTGCCAGTTCCTCCACTTGTTATAGTCTAGAGTCCACTTAGGGGTCGTAGATGCCCTTGAAACCACCTAAGCAGAATCTGATGACTTCGAACCGCCTCTGTTCAAAACGCCGTCACGATCAGCTCCGATAACAAACGAGGCTGAAACTTGGATAGACCTTAGCTTCAGGTATCTGTTTTCCAACGGTATATGGCTTGCTTTCATCAGAGTTGTATGCGCTACGCAGTGAACAAAAACGTAAGCTCGGCTGAAAAACGAGTAGCTTCATTGATGCAAGGAAGAGGTTAGTACAACATGTCCTAGGGAACTCTTAAGGGGTTGGGATCATCCTGGGAACTCAGAGAAGGTTCATTCCTAGGGGAGAAAGGCCAGAGAAGGATGGAAAACGTCCTAGCTAGGTCAGCAAAGCCAACCACACATGGATGTTCAGAGCTGTACTCAAGGCAACCAATTGTGAGTCAAGCCAACCATGAGTCAGCTTGTCTTCCCACTTGCACCCTCTTGCAAGCTGCTTCCAGGAAGACCATACTTCTCAAATGGAGGGTGGTAGAGTCCCACTTGAGCACCTGTACTTCTTGTCTCATTCTCTGTCCCTGCACCATTGGCATGACAACAATGAAAGGGTGGCAAGGGAAGTGCTGCCAACAGTGCACCATGACTACGGAAAAGTGAATTTCGGCAGCTGTCACGCAATGCTCAGATGTTGGGTTGTCTTGAAACTCGGTGACCACCTGCACAACATGGCAAAGGACTGCCACACCGATTTTCAGACCAATCAGAGCTCGGTAGATGAGTCAGCAGCCGAAATGGTGAACTCGGGTGTTACCAAAAAAGAGTAACACACACTTCCAGGATGCCATAAGTCTTGAAACTAAAAATGTTGCAATGCCTTCTAAACTGCTTCAAAAACTCTGAAACTTTGAGGATTTGAAGAACACATGTTGAAGCACCACCCCACAAAATTCCAGAAGCTGAGCAGGCTTGTAGGCTGAATGGGAGTGCGATGACCGTGCCACTATAGTACTTTGGCACAACACCACTGTCCTCCCATGTTCGGCGGTTCCGTCCGGCTCACTAACAGGTCTTCACCTCCCCTCGTTCTCTACGAACTTGGTGAGTACCGCTGCCCTTCAGGATGCGATGGTCACTACCACCACTCCTGGGGGTCAGCGTGTGTCGATCTGTACGTGCACACGGATGGGGCATCACCTGGCTACGTTCACTCGTCGGCCAGGGTCGAGTCTGTACACACTGGCTACCGAGCCTCCTCAGGTTGCTGCGTCTGCTCAGGTGTCCACGTCAGGTCAGGTAGCCGCCTCTTGCTCGTGTCGCCTCCTGTCGCACCAGACTCTTCTTTGGCACCACCGCCTGGGTCACCCCTCCCTGCCACGCCTTCGTGGCATGCACTCCCGTCTCCTTGTCTCTGGTCTCCCCAGGTCTCTGCCTCCCCTGCCGCCCTCGCCTGCCCCGCCCTGTCTTCCTTGCGTCAAGGGGCGGCAGCGCGCCGCTCCTCACTCCTCCTCGTTTCCCCCGACGACTGCTCCCCTGCAGACCCTCCACATGGACGTGTGGGGCCCAGCCCGCGTCAGTCCGTCTCCAGCTGCGCGAGCGTTTTGGCCAGGACCTTCCTGTCCTGCGTCTGCACTCTGACAGAGGTGGTGAGTTCTCCTCTGACCTCTTGCGGGACTTTTGTCGTGGGGAGGGCATTCTCCAGTCGTTCACGCTTCCGGACTCACCTCAGCAAAATGGGATTGCTGAGCGCCGCATTGGCTTAGTCATGGAGGTCGCTCGTACCTCCATGATTCATGCGGCCGCTCCCCATTTTTTGTGGCCGTTTGCGGTCCGGTATGCTGCGCATCAGCTCAAACTTTGGCCCCGTGTCTCCTTGCCGGAGACCTCGCCCACACTGCGTTAGACGGGGAAGGTTGGCGATGCGTCGGTGTTCCGGGTCTGGGGTTTTCGTGCCTTGTTCGCGATACGTCCGCGGACAAGCTCTCCGCCCGCGCTATTCCCTGCGTCTTCCTTGGCTTTGTCCCTGACGCGCCTGGCTGGCAGTTTTACCACCCCACCTCGCGCCGTGTCCTCCCTTCTCAGGACGTCACGTTTGACAAGTCGGTTCCCTTCTACCGTCTCTTCCCCTCCCGCTCTGCCCCTTCCCCGCCCCCGCCGCACTTCCTTGCTCCCGGTCCACCTCCGGTAGACCCCCTCCCGCCCCAGGGTCCTGCTCCCTCGAGAGTGTCTCACGTAGACCCTCTCCCTAGTACTGCGCCTGTTCAGGTAGCTGTCGTCTCTGGTGCTGCTCCAGGTGCTGCGTCTGGGGGTGCTGCGTCTGGGGGTGCGGAGCCGGGGGGTGCGGGGTCTGAGGGTGCTGGGTCTGGGGGTGCTGAGTCTGAGGGTGTTGAGCCTGGGGGTGCTGAGTCGGAGGGTGCGGAGCCTGAGGGTGCTGAGTCGGAGGGTGCGGAGTCTGGGGGTGCTGAGCCTCGGGGTGCTGCTTCGTCTGGAGGTCCTGCTGGTGCTTCACCGCGACTGTCCTCGCAGCAGCTGCGTGAGTGGCTTGTTCAGCGCGCACACCGTCGGAGTGGGGCTCCCGGAGCTGGCGAGCCTGGAGATGCTGGAGCTGGAGGTGCTGCTGTTACTACTGGAGCTGGAGACCCTACGGAGCCTGGAGCAGCTGGCGCTGGAGGCGCTGGAGCTGGAGTAGCTGGAGTTGGAGGCCCTGGCGCAGGAGGCGCTGGAGGTGCAGGAGCTGGAGCTGTTGACCCTGGCGCTGGAGGTGCTGGAGGCACTGTGCGGCCGCGCCCGTACTTCGTTCCCCTGCTTCAGCAGGTTCTTGGTGTCCCGTCTTCTACTGGTCTTCCTCCTCCCTTCCTGTGTCCACCGCCTGACCAGTCGCAGCCGCCGTTACAGCCAGCCTTCTCACTGCCTGTTCCCTCTCCTTACATTGAGCAGTCCAGAGGCCTTACAGAGCGTCGTGAGCCTGTGTCTCGTCCTGTCTCGCCTGTTCGCTCTCCTCGTCGCGCTCCTCGTTTGCGTCCTCCTCCTGTCCCAGGCACGCACACCATGGCACTCCGTCCTTCCTCTGTTCCACTGCGTGGTCCTCTGCCTGCTCCTCCTGAGGTCCCTGACCCTGAGTCTGACCGAGCGCGTGCTGCCAGTCCCACTGTCGCTCGTCTCCTTGCCACTGCTGTCACTGACCCGTCCTTTGAGTCTGCTGCTACTTCTGCTCTCGTTGCTGAGCTACTTAACTTTGCTGCTGCCTGCCGTCTCGACTACGCCTCTGCTCTAGTTGCTGAGTCTGTGCCTGCCAGTCCTCCGTCCGTCGGGGGTGAGTGTGCTCTTGGCACGGACGTCCTTGAAGATAGGCAGGAGGACTTTGAGTGTCTTGCAGCTGCTGTACCTCGTTTCGCTTCCTTGCTGCTTGCCCCTGAGGAAGACCTGGATGCTCCTGACATCCCGACCCCGCGCTCTTACGCAGAGGCGATTACGGGTCCTTACTCCTCTCAGTGGCAGGCAGCTATGGATGCCGAGATGGCATCCAGGAAGTCCACAGGCACTTACGTCGACGAGGTTCCCCCACCTGGGGTGAACATAGTCGATGGCATATGGATCTTCAGGGTGAAGCGGCCGCCGGGTTCTCCGCCTGCCTTTAAGGCGCGTTACGTTGCTCGAGGCTTCAGTCAGCGACAGGGAGTTGACTACTTCCAGACCTTCTCCCCCACCCCGAAGATGACTACTCTTCGGGTGTTGCTGCACGTAGCTGCTCAGCGTGACTACGAGTTACACTCCCTGGACTTCAGTACTGCCTTCCTACAGGGCAGCCTGCACGAGGAGATCTGGCTGCACCGACCACCTGTTTTCACTGGGTCGTTTCCTACAGGTACCCAGTGGAGCCTCCGCCGGCCAGTCTACGGTCTCCGCCAGGCGCCTCGCGAGTGGCACGACACACTCAGGACTACACATGCGGCTCTTGGGTTTGTTCCTTCTACAGCAGACCCGTCGCTGTTTCTACATACCGACACCTCGCTGTTGCCCTTCTACGCCCTAGTGTACGTCGACGACCTCGTCTTTGCCACGGCTGACACTGATAGCCTTGTGTCAGGAGCACAGACTGGAGCACAGAACGAAGCACATCGCTCTGCGATACTTCCTTGCTCAAGAGTTGCAGCAGCGTGGTCAGCTTCGTCTAGCGTACATGGCCACTCGGGCCAACACTGCTGATGTCTTCACCAAGGCACTTCCGCCTGGTGACCATCAGCGTTTTGTTACTGTGTTAGGCCTTGTGCCTACTTTGCCTCACTTACTTACTGCCTGACTCTGCTTGTACTGTGATCTATCTATATACCTGCATGCTTGCACTTGTTAGGTTATGATCACTGTATTGTTTGTTCTCTTTATATAACTCTGCATGTGAACTGGCCTTGTGGCCCTTTACTTGTGCTTGGACTGTGTGGTGACTTTGTGATCCACCCTGAGCTTGCTTTGCTTTGCTTCTTCTCTTGACTGGTCCTGTGACCATTACTTGTTCTGGCTATCCCCCACTTCGCCTATGGGGGTGTGTCAAACATATATGCTTAGTTATATCTAGGCTTAGTTTATGTGTTTACAGTTGTCTAGGCTATAGTGGGTTTAGCCTTAGGGGGTACAGTTTTCTGTCGACATTCTACTTGTACCCCTCGTCACTTCCTAGTAATCCATTCTCGCCTACTATTCTCACAGAGTCTTCTCCCATAGCTGCTGCATGGTGGTGACAAAGTCGTGTGCAGCTTGGACGTGCGCCGGTATGGTTGGCTGCTGTGGTGTAAGAGGCTCCCATCCTTAGCACAGGAAGAAAGGAGATTTCCATGTGGCCGCATGTGACGCGTTGTTGTAAGCGAACTCTAAGGTCGCTAACTGTAGCTCCGAGTGGCTGATGTCGTCTTTGCAAGTTGTGCACAGTAACTGTTCAACCACCTGATTGAGTCGCTCAGTCTGTCCGTCAGTGTGGGGGTGGTTAGGGACTAAGTCGCTAAGTTGCAAGACATCGCAAGCTTAGTCCCCAACAAACCCAAGAGTTCCCTCCAGAACTTACTAGTTTATTTTGGGTCCCTGTCCGAGATGAGTGTAGCAAGGATGTCGTGGATGATGATGATGTGGTCGAAGAAGAGGCGAGCAGTTGCTCCAGATGTAGCCGTAGCGTTGGTCGGAATGAAGTGACCCATTTTAGAGAACTTTTCGATCACCATGAGTATAGCATCATGCCCTCGTATGGTCGAAGGAAGCCGAGTGATAAAGTCGAGTAGAGGCTGAAGTATCGATGCTTTTTTCTGCTTGCTACTCTTCATCCGCTGGCACGTGTCTCATGAGGTGACGAACTGCTGCACATCTGCTGCCATCCGGGGCCAGTAATAATACTTAGCCATTCCCGCGAACTTCTTGTTACTCCCGAAATGCCTCGCTTATGCTACGTCGTGAATCTCCTCCAGTAACATGTGTCGGAGTGGGCATAGTTCGGTACCCAAATCTTTCCCGAACCTTTCATGATCGCTAAGTCTTTCTCCCACTATAACAAATTCTGTTTCTGTGCTTTAGTGATCTCCGCGTCCACGGAGTACCCATGTTGGAATAGACCCTTGAGCAGAGGGTTCATCCCGTCGAGATGGATGCCTGCTACGTGGCCTGGGCGGCTCAGTGTGTCGGCCTTGTTGTGTAGCCCTTGCTTGTGGACGATGTCGTAGTGAAAGTGTGTTTCTAGAAAGTCCATCCACCACACCTGTCGTCGTGAGAGCGTAGGCTGCGATTTAAGGTACTTGAGACTGTAGTGGTCAGTATAGACTATAGTCTTGGCTCCCACTAGGTAACACCTCCACGCCTTGAAGGCTGTGACAATCGCTAAGGCTTCCTTGTCATGGATTGGGTAAATCAGTTCTGCTCCGTGTAGCTTCTTACTGAGGTAAGCGATGGGCTGCAAACCGTGTCCGTGATCCTGCATCATTACTGGTCCGACTGCCTAGTCATTAGCGTCTGCTTCCACCACGTAATATCTGTCTGGATCCGGTAGGATGAGTACTAGGGAAGTAGTCAGTGCTATGTGTAGCTGCTCCATGGCTTATTGCTGACGAGTATCCCATTTATAGGGTGTATCATTTTCACTAAGTTCGTCAGTGGCGCTTCTATCTTAGCGTACTGTTGCTCGAACCTGTTGTAATAGTTGGCAAATCCTAGGAACTACTGCAAATCCTTGATGGTCTCCGATACTTTCCACTTCTTGACGGCTTCGATTTTCCGCAGGTCCATGTGTATGCCCTCCGCACTCACCATGTGCCCGAGAAACTGCACTTTCTTCAATGCGAAGTCGCTTTTCGACAGCTTCACGTAGAAATTGTTCTCCCGCAGGATCTCGAAGAATTTCCACAGAAGCTCCACGTGCTCCTTCATGTTCTTGGATTAGATGAGAATGTCGTCAAGATATACCACCACGCACTCGACCAGTAGGGGCCGTAGGATGTGGTTAATTTCAGCATAGAATGTAGCTGGTACATTGCAGAGTCCGAACGGCACACTAAGTATTCGTAGGAGCCGTATTTGGTACGGAACACCGTCTAGTGGATCGATTTGTTTGCCATCTTGATCTGGTTCCTCCACGATCTTGTGTTCGTGAATTCGGGCTGGAGGCACTCCTGCAGGCAGGTCATCCGGCATGATATCTTTGTACTCCGTTAAGACCTCTTGTACTGCTGCAGGTAGCTCTGAGTTCGGCTTCTCCTCCTCTGCTGCTGCCATCACCGGTTCTAAGTAACCCGTGTTACTCTCGTTCGCTGTCCATTTGAACCATGCAAGTGTCATTTCAGGAACATCCATTGTATCCATCCAGCTTCGCAGCTCCACACATTTCCCGCTGAAGTAGATGCTGGCTTTCCGGTTGACCCAGCCAATCTCGGGGTTGAACCGCTTCAGAAAATCCTGCCCCAAGATGAAATCCAATTCCTTGATGATCGTGACCAGCAACATCAGCTTCCACCTCACTGCACCTATATGCAGCTGTAGCGTTGACTCGCCGTGGATGGGAAGCTTTGTACCGCTGCGGCTGTAGCCCCTCCTCTTCTCTCTCCTTCTGTGGCTGTGACTCCTCCTCTACTCTTTCCTGACGCTGCGACTAAAGTTGCTCCCGCTGCTTCTGGTGCTGTGGCTGCTGCTGCTGCTGCTGTTGATGCTGTTGCTGCTGCTGTGCCCTCTCAAACTGCTCCCGCCCCTCCCTCTCCAACCGGAGGAGACGCTGCTCACGGGTCAAGAAACGTAAAGTGCGCGGTGTAGGCGTCGCACTGCCCGTGTCTCCGGCTCCAGCACCCCCAGAACCAGAACCTCCAGCAACGGCACCCCCGGTGTCTCTAGTACCTCCCACAGGAATTCCCCCAGGCTCCACAGTAACCTGCCACAGAGACGAACGAGGAGGGAACCATGGGTTCGACGGGAAGCCAGGGGGTGAGGCGGGGCGAGGCCGTCGGGTCGAGCCAGCCGTGTCCTTCACAAGAGTGGTCTCCATTCTCACACCCGCTGCACCCCCAGAGTCAGCACCACCAGGTCCAGCAGCCCCAGTACCCCCACCCTCTGCAGCTGCACCTCCTGCACCCCCAGACATGACAGGGACTGGATGCTGCAGGGAAGACGACTGCGGAGTGACGTGCGACAGACCTGACAGGGCAGAACGCGAAGGGGGGGGGGAGGGGGGGGGGGCTACCGGGGCGGCGGGGGGTGGGGGGGGGGGGTTAGGGGTGAGGATCAGCGGGGGGGAAAAGGCCTCAGATACTCGGTGGGGGCGACTCTTGTAGTAACCGACCGACTTGTCGAAAGTGACATCCTGAGAGGCGAAGAACTGGTGGGGACTGGGTCATAGAACGCGCAGCCGGAGGAGTCGAGTGTGAAGCGAAGAAAGAAGCAGGCACGAATGCGTGCAGACAACTTGTTCGCGCCAGGGGCGCGAACGTGAGCCAGGGAACCCGAGACGCGGTAGTCAGCTGCTACACCCGGAGAACCTGTCCAAAGGGAGACCGGTGTCACCCGTGGCCGTGCGTCACTAGGCCACAGGTTCAGCTGGTGCGCGGTGTAGCGGACTGCCTGAGGCCACATGAACTGGGGGGCACCGGCATGGCACATGGAGGTCCGGGCAACCTCCATGACCAGGCCGTTGTGTCGCTTGGCTACCCTGTTCTGCTGCGGCGAGTCTGGTAGCGTGTAAAACTGGATGATCCCCTGACCCTGATAGAATGTCTCCAGGCGAGTGGAAGAGAACTCACCACCATGGTCCGAGTGCAAGCGGAGCCCAGAAAGGCCTTGGGCGCCACCCCTCGCTATTAGCTACGGCTCGAGGACGGTAGGCACATCGGCCTTCCGTCGCAAGGGAAAAACCGTGGTGTAGCGAGAGTAGTCATCCACCACAATCAAGAAGTAGCGCTCCTGACGTGGGCCAAGGACTGGGGACGGGCCCCAGACGTCCAAGTGCAGGGTCTGTAAGGGAGCCGTGGTGGGGGGGGACGAGGAGGAGTGAGGGGCAGCGCGCTGTCAACCCTCGACACAAGGAGTGCACGGCGGCACACGCAAGCAGGGTGAGCGACTGTGGGAGACTTGAGACCAGACGGTGACATACCATCCTATTGAGACGCGGGAAGGACGGGTGACCTAGACAGTGGTGCAAGAGGACCGACAGGTGGGTGAGTGACCGACAGTCGCACGACACATCAGCTACCTGACCTGACCCTGTGTGGTGGGACGCAGTGTGTAGTGAGTACAGACCAGAGCTTGGCTCCTTGTGGAAAGTGGCCAGAGGCGCCCAAGTGGTACCGACTGTGCAAGAGGCAACATGCTCGTCCAGTGGGAAACTAGTGACTACACCTATGTCGTGGAGGTGTCTGACACCCACCAGGCTCCTGGAGAACGAGGGGGTGTAGTAACCTGTGAGAAACCCAGAAGGAGCCGCCGGACATGGGAGAGTGGTGGTGCAGTGGGCAACTACAGGTCCCACGGAGGGGCCTGTCAACATATAATTTATATGTTTAGTTTATGTTAGTCTAGGTGTAACATTTCCATTCCTAAGGTTTTCTATATCTTGTTGTACCTTCTCTTTCATTAGTCAATTCTTCACCCGTTCAACTCTCGACATGATATAGAGCTAGATGATTCTATGGGCCCACCGCCATCTAGCCCGTAGTGCCTTAATGCCCAAAGCGCCCCGTCACCCCACTAGCTCGCGCGTCAGCCGTTTTGCCGTAACCACCCGTAACCAGCCGCCCCGCTCGTACCCGCAGCCTCACCTGGTGCCCGCTGTCCCACCCGTTCCAGGCACCTCACCCGGAATCAGCTGCCCCACTCGGTACTCTCCACCGCGCAGAATCACACAGAACTGCACAAAACCGCACAGAACCGCGCAGATCACGGAACCGCACAAAACCGCACAGAACTGCACCCGCTGCCCCACCCGTACCAGCCCGAGCTGCTGCCCCACCCGTTCTAGTCACCTCACCCGGAATCAGCCGCCCCACCCGGTACTCACCACCGCACAGAACAGCACTCCACCTCATTGCACCACCCGATACCTCACTCGACTGCACTAGACTCTACCCGAGCATGCCCAATCACTCCTCTTGCACCAGAGCCTCTAGCCATGGCTACTTCTTGTATTCTCACGTTTGATCCAGAGGGTAGGCTGGTAGACTTCCTAGGCTGGCTCCGCAAGCTCAAGCTTTTCCTAAGGAGTCGGATTGAGAATGACGTCCACATGCTGGACCAGCCACAAGCAAGCTCGTCGCCCCAAAATAGCCAGACCCCCTAGGTTCCTCCCCGTCGGACGAGGAGGAAGCTCGCTTTGAGAAGCTGCAGCCGGCATCCAGTCGGTGGGCGGCGCGGGACGACGCTACCGTACTCGCTATCACCGACCTCCTGCCCCTGACAGAGCAGCAGCACTTCGAGCAGGAGGTGACGGTCGATCTTCTTGAGAGCACTCTCTCAAAGATCAAAGGTAACCGCCTCTCGGTTGCCTCTGACACTGACGCAGTAGCTCCCTGTCTCTTTGAGGGGTGTGTTGTCCCTCAACTTCCCACCTTCAGTGCTACTCGAGCCACTGCTGCGGTGTCTGTCTTTGAAGAGACTGCAGGTGTTTTTGGCGCTAATTGACAGAAACGGGGCAAGGGTGGCAAGAAGGGGGGGAAGGGGGGTGGTGGCGGTGGAGGTGGTGGAGGTGGAGCAGGGAGTGGCAAAGGTGGCGGCAAAGGCGGTACTGGTACGCCTAGAGGAGGAGACCCTAGAGGCGGTCCAAGACGGGCGGGCCCGCCAGGTGGAGTTTTTGCCGTGAGTGATGGTCCGGGAGCCCAGCAGGAATAGTCACAGCAGCAGCTGTCACAGCAGGGACAGCAGCATCATCAGGGACAACAGCAGCGGCAAGTGCCGCAGCGGGTTCAGCTGTGGGGATCCCCACAGCAGTGGGGTCCGCAGCATCACTGGGGGCCCCCGCAGCAGTGGGGACCTGGAGGACCAGGGAGCACTGGCCACAGTGGTAGCTCTGCCAGGTAGGGCCCCCGCCCCCCTGGGCGCGACTCCGGCCCCAGCGACTACTGGATCCTCACGGGACTGGGTAGTCCTTGTGTCTGTAGGCGGGGTGACCACTCTGCAGCGCGGTGCTTCCGCTGCCCGACGACCTCTACCATGCGTATCACGGTCACGCTGGACGCACCCCGCGCTGGGCACAGCTGCTAGCCGGTAAGAGTCCTGTATTTGAACCGTCTATGGATGAGGCTCGTCAGTATGCTTTGTATGCTGATTTTGTTGTGCCAAAACACTTTAGTGGCACGGTCATCGCACTCCCATTCAGCTTACAAGCCTGCTCAGCTTCTGGAATTTTGTGGGGAGGTGCTTCAACATTTTTTCTTCAAACCCTCAAAGGTTCAGAATTTTTGAAGCAGTTTACAAGGCATGGCAACATTTTTAGTTTCAAGACTTATGGCATCCCGGAAGTGTGTGTTACTTTTTTTTTGTAATACTCAAGTTCACCATTTCGGCTGCTGACTCATCTACCAAGCTCTGATTGGTATGAAAATCGGTGTGGCAGTCCTTTGCCGTGTTTTTGAGGTGGTCACCGAGTTTCAGGACAACCCAGCATCGGAACAGCACGTTACAGCTGTCGAAAGTTATTGTTCCGTAGTCATGGTGCACTGTTGGCAGCATTTCCCTTGCCACCCTTTCATTGTTGGCATGCCAATGGTGCAGGGACAGAGAATGAGACAAGAAGTACAGGTGGTCAAGTGGGAATCTACCACCCTCCTTTTGAGAAGTCTGGTCTTCTTGGAAGCAGCTTGCAAGAGGGTGCAAGTAGGAAGATAAGCTAATTTTTGGTTGGCTTGACTCACTATTGGTAGCCTTGAGTACATCTCTGAACATCCAAGTGTGGTTGGCTTTGCTGACCTAGCTAGGACGTTTCCCATCCTTATCTAGCCTTTCTCCCCTAGGACTCAACCTTTTCTGCGTTCCCAGGATGGTCCCAAGCCCTTAAGAGTCCCCTAGGCAATGTTGTACTCACCTCTTCCTTGCATCAATGAAACTAGACGTTTTTAGCCGAGATTACGTTTTTGTTCAGTGCGTAGCGCATACACCTCTGATGAAAGCAAGCAATATACCATTGGAAAGCAGACTCCTGAAGCTAACGTTTACTTAAGTTTCATTCTCGTATGTTATCAGAGCTGATCGTGACGGCGTTTTGAACAGAGGCGGTTCGAAGTTATCAGATTCTGCTTAGGCGATTTCATGGGCATCCGCGACCCCTAAGTGGACTCTAGACTATAACAAGTGGTATCAGAGCGGTTCTTCTCTATTCCTGGGTCAATATGGAGGCTGAAGATTCTGCTCCAGCTGGTCCTAGTGGCAGTGGTGACATGAGAAGCGCTGGGGAAGCAAGAAGAGGCGTTGCAGGCGGATCTGCACCAATAGCATCTGTTTCAACACCAGCCAAGGATGATGTCAAGGCATTCAACCTGGAGAAGTTCTCTGGGGAGGATTAGGCATCATGGAGCTTCAGGATGGAGCTCCTATTTAACCATTATGGGCTGCTTGAAGTGATGGATGGAGAATTGAAGAGGCCTGCAAGCGAAGGAGCGACCAAGGAATGGGATCGCCGATCCAAGGATGGATTCTTCCTTCTCTCTCAATGCCTCTCATCCAACCAGCTGCACCACATCAAGCATCTCATCAAGGATATCCAGTGTAGTCCCAAGGCATGAAAAATATTGAAGGATATCCATGCCCCCAGCAGCGAAGCGATGGTGGTGGTGCTCGAGCGACAACTCTATGTGGTGAAGATCAACGAGGGTGATGCCGTGCAAGGAGCGTTCGATCAACTCTGGGACCTCTATGTGAAGCTCTCTGCTGCTCGTATGGACTACCCTGAGACGATCAGGTGCTACAAGGCTCTCTCCTTGCTGCTGGAGTCGTGGGGCCCCTTGGTGGTCAACCTCAATGGCATGAAGGACTCATGGTCCCTTGAGTGGATCCGTGCTCAAGTCCTTCAAGAGGAGTTTCGGAGGAAGGAGCTGACTGCCGCAGCCGGTGAAGGTGGAGGCTCTGCCTACGGCATGAAAGGCTTCAAGGAACGTGGCAGCAAGAAATGCAAGGCCAAGGAAGGCTCTGGTGGGCAGTGGTATTCGGGAGGGAAGCGTGGCAACAAGGGAGGCAAGCGGTGTGGCGGCAAATGTTGGTATTGCCATGTGGAAGGTCACCCATGGTTTAAGTGTCGCAAGCTACCTGACGGTTGGAGGCCTGGTCAGCCATCAATTGAAGGCTCTAAGGGTGTTCATGGAGCTATGGGAGAAGGCATGGGCACTGAGGAAGGCGATGGAGGTGCTGGCGGACATGGCGGCATGTTCTAACATGTAGGAGAGGCATGCTCCGAGGACATGGTTGTACCGGCCAGCAAGGTTGCTCTTCACCGCTCCTCCCATTGGGTCATCGTCACGGGAGCCTTCATGACCATGACCAACCGAGAGGATCTGCTGGATGAAGTCAGGCCATCAAAGGCAGCCACCGTCGTTTCAGCCACCAGCCAATTTGTACCCGTGCGTGGCGAGGGGAGAGCCATGTTCATAGGTGCAGATGGGAGGCTTGTGGGGCTGAAGCGTGTTCTTCTTGTCCCTGGACTATGTGCCAACCTTCTCTCTACCAAGGCATTGAGTGAGGCAGGGATGAACATGGAGATGATGGGCACAAAGGTGTTCAAGGCAACTCTGGATGGGCGTGTGTTGTGGGACCTCCGAGGCGGCAAGGACATGCACTAGTCCATGTGGGAGATACCGGTGCTGCCATGGAAGGAGGCAGCTGTGCGCTTGGCTGCTGAAGCTGTAAGAGGAGGGCATGCAAGCCACGTAACCAGTAGAGGAGGTGGTGATGGCAGTGATGGTGGGCTGCTTGTGCATGGGGAGGGTGCGCTACCAAGTGTAACTCCTAGCACGGGTGAGACGGATTGCCTCACCGCACACTGTCGCTTTGGCCACGTGGAACTACCTCAGTTATAGCAGCTGTTTAAGGAGGAAAGAGTCAAGGGGCTGAGGATAAAGGGGGAGCCCAAGGAGGCGGGCTCTTGTGAGACTTGCTTGACCAGCAAGTTCTCACGGCTTCCCTTCCATTCGGCGGTGGGGCAGTCAAGTGACTTGGTGGAGCTCGTGCATGTGGATCTTGTGGGGCCCATGAAGGTGAAGGGAGATGGTGGGGCCCTATATTCCATGATTATGGCGGATGATTACACAAGGCTCACCTGGTCGTTTCCACTTGCAAAGAAGAGTGATGCTGCAAGGGTCATCATTGAAGAGTGGCTGCCCATGGTGGAGCGAGAGAGCGGCAAGCAGGTGAAGACGATTAGTAGCGACTGCGGTGGGGAGATTTTGGGAGCGAAGTTCCGGAGCTGGTTGAAGCAGCACGGCATCAAGCAGCAGCTCACCATGGCCTACACCCCTCAGTCCAACGGCATGGCAGAGAGAGCGAACCAGACCATCATAGAGGGCGGGAGAACGATATTGGTGGACTCGGGTCTACCCTTGCGGTTCTGGCCCCTCGCTATTCGTCATGCTACCGTCATCAAGAACCGGGTGTTGACTCATGTGGGAGGTCAGCATTGGGTCCCTATGGAGAAGTGGAGTGGCAAGAAGCCCCTGGTGGATATGCTTCGTGTCTTCGGGTGCATGGAGCTCGTGCATGTCCCTAAGGAGAAGCGTGACAAGCTTCAAGCGGTGGCGGTGTGGGCTGTTCATTTGGGTCTTGCACGGGGGAGCAAAGGCTGGCTCATGTGGGACCCAAAACCCAACACCATCTTCACCACCAGAGATGCCAAGTTCATGGAGGGGCTCATGTTCAAGGAGTGGTCGGAGCGGGGGAGGAGCAAGGTCACCATTCCGCTTGGAATAGAGGTGGGAACGAACGACCCACTTCTCATTCCCATCGAGTTCTCCTCATCTTCAGAGTTGACAGAGGTGTCACATGACTTGGGAGGTGCTGAAGGGGAGGTAGCACATGTGGAAGGAGTACTGCAGCAAGGGGAGGCCCCTGTAGCTAAGAGAGGTGATACCGAGGAGGAGGTGCAGCAGCTTAGACCATCCCCTAAGCTTCCACCAAGGCACACAACCCAAGGGAAGTGTGATGCTGTCCGTGGTGGAGCCAAGGAAGGAGCAGCCAAGGAGAGACCCAAGAGAGCTGCCCAACCAAGGGATTTCCTCAAGTATGAAAGGCTTGGGGGTCCCAAGGCGTTGCTGGTCCAGGAGGAGGAAGATGAGGAGGAGAAGAGAGCCGAGGGGGAGATGAAGCAGATTTGTTGCTTTGGCGTCAACTTACCTCATGAGCCAGCGTCAATGGAGGAAGCTCTCACTGGAGATGATCAAGAGGCCTGGTTGGATTCAAGGGAGGATGAGTTCAAGAGCCATATCAAACGTGGACCCTCACCAATCCGCCCCGGGAAGAAAGGCGTTGGATTGCACGTGGGTGTTACTTGTAAAGACCGATGCGGAGGGGAAGTTGGAGAGGTGCAAGATAAGGCTTGTGATCAAGGGCTTTCAGCAGAGAGAGGGGATTGACTTTCAAGAGTTGTTTTCTCTTGTTGCCAAGGCTCCTACGCTCCGGGTGTTGCTAGCATCTGCTGCCGTTTGTGGCTGGAAGGTGGAGCAAATGGATGGGAAGACGGCGTTCCTCTATGGCGTGGTAGATGAGGAAATCTACATGAAGCAGCCAGAGGGGTATGACGATGGGAGCGGACGTTTTTGCAGGCTCAACAAGGCCATCTATGGCCTCAAACAAGCTCCAAGGTGCTGGTATGGAAGGCTGGTGGAGGCGTTGGAGGCTCTTGGCTTCAAAGTTAGCGGGTGCGACGAGAGTCTCTTCACGACCGACTGGGAGGAGGAGAAGGTGTTTCTCCTTGTCTACGTTGATGACATCCTCCTCTTCTCTCCATCCCTGGAGAGGATCAAGGAGGTGCAAGGGAAGATATAAGAGACCTTTCAATGCAAGGCCCTTGGACCTGTGGGGTATTACCTTGGTCTTCACGTGGAGCGGGACGAGGTGAAGGAATGGTTGAGGCTTCACCAACACAAGTACCTTGTAGCCATTTGGGAGAAGTATGGGCTGGAGGAAGGGAGGAGTGTGAAGACTCCTCTACCCTCAGGGTTTCAGCTGCACCTTGATGAAGAGGAGGGTGAGGTGTTGGAGTACGAGTTGCAGCGTCGGTTCCAGTCAATGGTGGGGAGCTTGATGTACGCTTCGGTCAGCACTCGCCCCGACATTGCGTTTTCAGTTTCACAGCTTGCTCGTGTGGTGTCTAGGCCCCTTCAAGAGCATCTGGATGCAGCAGAGAGGCTAGTGAGGTACTACATGGCAAACTCAAGGGTGGGGCTGCAATATTCAGTGCATGGGCAGCTCAAGCAAAAGGGAGTGGAGGATGTGAGTACAAAGACTGGTGCATCTGCAAGGCGTGTGCACTTGTACCTCTCGTGCTTCACCGATGCTACATGGGCAAGTGACATTAGAGATGCTACATCCCATGGTGGCTATATATGCTGTGTTGGAGGGAGTCCATTGAGCTGGAAGTCTAAGAAGCAAGGAGAGATAGCTCACTCATCAACGTAGAGCGAGTACCTGGCGTTGTTTCATGGAGTGAAGGAGGTGGTTTGGATGAGGAGGTTGCTTGAGAAGTTGGGGCAGGAGCAAGAGGGTCCTACACCTGTGTTTTGTGACAGCCAAGGAGCAATTGGAATGGTGCGGAGATTCACTCTACAACATTAGTGAGCTAGACTACGGGGGTTGGCACGAACTACTAGGAGTGATCGTAGCTTTGCCTAGTTCCTTAGTGCTTGCACAATCACGGGAGAAATCGGAAAGAGTTTCCACTAGCAAAGTTGGAATTACAGAATGATTAAACAAGCAATGACAACAATGACTACATCAGGCACCTAGCAAGTCTGCAGGTAGCCTGGTCGACCGACAGCACAGCATGGTCGAGCGCCTGCCAGTGTTGCGTAGTGGAGCCGCGCCAGCACTGCAGAAAGGCGACCTGCCAACACAGCAGGTCGACGGTGTGCCAACGCTACAGCAGAGCGGCTGTCCAGTGTTGCCCCGTAGAAGACAGCAGTGCGCGCGCTCGCAGGTGCGCGCAGACGATTGGCCCGACTTGCACCGTTGTGCATCCGTCGGCTGTTGTCTACACCTGACGAGCCACATTGACTTTTGGATACCAACCCGAAGTCGCCTTCGTCATCGCGACCTTGACGAACGTTCGCGTGCCTCCGCAGAACTCGCCAATCAGATTACCCGGTCGACCCGGACAACCCCAGGTGCTCTGGTCGACCACCAAGTGCCTCTGGTCGACCACCGGGTCCCTCTGGTCGACCACCAGGTGCCCCTGGTCGACCATAGCTCCCGTCGAGCTACCCCCTGGTCGACGGACCCCTTCTGTTGACCAGAACTGTCAGCTGTTGTCGCCAAGCTCCCCTCGTTGACCGCTGCTCACTTGTCAAGTCGACGAACTGCTCCGTCGACCTCCTGGCCAAACTGCCCCTCCTGGTCGACGGCCCACCCGACGCCCAGACTAGTCAGTTATAGCTGTCGAGCTCCCTGGTAGACAGCAACACCATAGGGGTCCTCTGCAGCTCGACGAAGCCTGTCGAGCAGCTCTCCCAGTGTGAATGGTTGGCAGCTACTCCCGTACATCCGACCAAGTCGTCGGCGTTGCCCGAGCGAGGGCGGGGCCAACACTCCATTCCCGTTAACACTCCCCTGCCGCGCTCTCGCTTGGGCCCCCAGCCCACACGGCAGCACACTACGGAGAAAACTCGTCCTCAGCATGCACCCCACATACAGCACGCCGTCACCGCACCAGCCATGCAGAAGGGCACGACACCTACTGCTGCACATCATCGTCGCCGTCGCCGACGTCGGCCAGACGAACTTTGCCGATGGTGACAGAGCACCGGTTGAAAGCCTCAGAATACAGCCCCTTCGCCAGGAAGTCTGCCGGCTGCTCGGTGGTTGGGATGTACTTCAGTACGAACTTCCTGCGCCTCACCATGTGCTGCAGCCAGTCATAGCGTCGCTCCATGTGCTTGAGGTTGCCCGTCAGCCCCAAGCCCTCAGCGACCGTAATTGCCGACTTGTTGTCGACGCAGAGGATGGTCGGCTTCCCAGCGTCAAGTAGCTTGAATTCCGCAAGAAGGAAACGAAGTCGGCGTCCCTCCTTGCCCGCATCCGTGGCTGCCTCGTACTCAGACTCGGTCGACGACAATGTCGCGCACTTGATGCGCGAGCTCGACCAGGAGACGCGGCCCCTCCATAGACGAACACGTAGCCTCCCGTGCTCATTTGGTTCTGCTTGTCGCCCGCGTCGTCGGCGTCCACGTAGCCGATCAGCTCCAGCGACTCTGGTCCACTGCCAAAATCTAGGGCAGTGTCGCGGGTGTCAGCGAGGTAGGCGAGGCAGCAGTCGACCTCGCGCCAATGCTGGTGGCTCCTCACCGTGAGGCCGCTCCCTAGTTTGCTGCAAGCAAATGCAATGTCCGGCCTCGTCATCGTCGCCGCGAATTGCAGCGAGCCAACCTTCTGCCGGTACTCCTCCTAGCGCTTCTACGCCTCCTCGTTGTCGAATGTCAGCTCAGCGTAGGCATCGACCGAGACTGGCGTCTTCGGGACTCGACCGCCCTGCTCCTCGTCGATGAAGCGCCTGCGCAGCTTGTCGGCGTAGCCCTGCTGGTGAAGCCACAGCTTCCTCGCTGGCCTGTTGCGCACGACCTCCAGCCCGAGGTACTTGACGATCGGAGAAATCTCGCACAGCTCGAAGGCAGCCTCCAGCAGCTCCTTTAGCTCCTTCAGCATTTTGGGGCTGCTGCTGGCGGCGAGCAGGTCGTCGACATAGACCAGCACCCAGCAGGTCACTCCGTTGTCGCCGACCTTGAAGTAGAGTGCCTCGTCGACCTGGCTCTTCTTCCAGCCAGCGCCCAGCAGCACACCGTCAAGTGCCCCGTACCACAGCAGCAGCGACTGCTTCAGCCCGTAGAGGCTCTTCAGCAACTTACACACCCGGCCGGTCCCATCGTCGAAGTAGTCTGGCTGGTACATGTAGAGCACCCTGTCGAGCTTGCTCTGCAGGAAAGCGTTCTTCATGTGGAGCTGCATCAGGTTGACGTCGAGGACGGGGACGATGCTAAGGAAGATCCTCAGCGTGACATAGCTGCTCACCGGTGAGTACGTCTCGTCGTAGTCGGCACCGCACACCTGCGTGAAGCCCTTCATGACCAGCCTCGCCTTCTTGCGCTCGACGGTGTCGTCAAAGGTACTTGGTCGTCAGCACCCACCGGTTCTTCATGATGTTCACCCCGCGTGGGCGTTCGACCAGCTCCCAAGTGCCCATGCCTATGAGGCTGCGGATCTCTTCTTCCATGGCAGCCTTCACCGCCTCGCCCTTCCAGCTCGCCATCGCCTCCTTCACCGTCATCGTGGCGATGTCCCAGCGGTGTTCAGGGTCGGCATGCACGTCGGGGTCGAGCTCCCGCAGTTCTTCATCCTCCTCTGCGCCGTCGTACAACAGGTCGTCGTCAACCTCGTCGTACACAGTGGTGAAGGCAGCTGGCGGCAGGCAGGCGTAGAAGCTCAGCCGCTCCGGCGACCGTCGAGCTCGACCTGTGCGTCGCAGCTCAGGCTTCGTGATCGGCACCTCCACCACGTCGCTGTTGGTGGACTCTTCTCCTGCCGATAGCTCCCCTTCTTCGTCGACGGCCAAGTCTTCTGCAGACTTCAAAAGCTCCCCTAACGATTGCACCCCTGCTGATGCCTCTTGTTCGACCGGCTCCCCTGTCTGCTCTTCCCCTGTCGTCGACGGCTTCCCATCCTGGTCGACAAGCTTGGCGCCTTGTCGACCGCTGGCGATGCCACAGGCCGGCGCCACACGCGACGCCTCAAGGCTCCCCTCATTGCCGGTGGCCGACACATGAGTCGACAGAGGCCGATCTGCAACGGGGAAGGGAGGAGCAAGAACAGGGGGAGGTGGAAGAACCTCCAAAATATCCTCATCAGCAGGCTCATCGACTTCGGCGAGCAAGGGAACCATCGCCGTCGAGGTGTCCGTCGGCGGGTGTGCCTGCGTCCGCCTTGACGCCGGCCCAAACTTCGCCTTCCACACCTCCATCGACAGCGTCTCGTAGAAGATCTGTTAGAGACTAAGGACGGGGTCTATGAGGATTAAGGGCCGAGATATCTCAAAATCATCAACTTCAATTCTGGACAGATTTGTCGACTTCACAAGAAACGTCGTCGACGATTAACGCACAGTTAAAATTCTCTCAAACTCGGATATGTTGTAGCCCTTGGCTATCTTTCCCAATTTGAATAATATCAAAATATGGAGTATAACTCGAGTTATGAATTTCGGCGCACTAGGTGGTATGCTGCCATAGAAAACGTAACTCAATCACAATTATCTCACAAGTTCACACAAGAAAGTTGGAGTAGCAATAGAACCAGGTAGGAGGGGATGAGGAGGACGAGAGGGAAGGTCCCAAGGGAGTCCCCAACCAAGGAAACCCCATACCACACAATTCCCCTCTCTATAGGCACCCCAACTTTGACATTTGTCACTTTCCCAACTCATGCCATCTACCTCACCCAACTTGACCACACTTGCCAACCTGGTTTGGCTTCTCCCAACCACTTGGCATCATCTACAGTGATGGTATCGAATTTCCCAACCCCCAAAAGTTTGTACCCCATATTGAGTCAACCCGCAAATTCCCATAGTCACCGCATCTCAACCAAAACTTCAAACGATCATATCTTTCTCGTTCTTGCTCCGATCGCGGCGATTCTCGGTTCGTCGGGAAGCTCTTGAGCAGAGGAGTCATTTAAGATATCTGCTCAAGCCAAATAACATTCACACACACACTCAGAAAATCCAAACAACACCAAACACAAATTCTTGCACACGCTCACACCACGCATGCAACAAACGAACATATGATGGGAGGCAGACAGACGTGAATGCAAATGATAGCATCACATAACAGGATCACCTCGACCAACGTGACCACCTTGTTGTTGGTTAGGTCGAGCACCTCCCAGCCCTTACTCTCCGGCGACACGCCTAGGTGAAGCCCCCAGCGAGCTTTCGGTACCAGCTTCCCACCGCGCTGCTGCTAAGGAACCATGAATTGCACCATGCAGTCCCACACCCTCGCCAGCATGAGGTTGGGCTTCTTCCCGGTCAGCAGCTGGTGCGGAGTCGTCTCCAGCGGCGTCGTCGATCGCTCCAAGCAGTTGCGCACCCAGACAACTTGTCGTAGAGCGAGGTGCCACCAGTGGTGTTGCACGCCCATGTGCAGCAGCATCGTCCTTACGGACTCGACGGCCGTGCGCATCTCCCGCTCAGCCATGCCGTTCTGCTGCGGAGTGTAAGGGCACGTCAGGTCATGGACGATGCCCTTGCCGTCGACGAAGTCGGTGAACGCCTTTCCGAGGAACTCCCCTCCCTGGTCTCCGCACCGACTTCTTCGCCTGTCGTTCCACCAGCACCAGCCATTTCTGGAACTCCCGCAGCACGTCGCTTTTCTTAGCGACCGGCGTCACCCACACAAATCGAGTGTGGCGATTCTTCAGCAGCAGGAAGTACAAGCTGCCATCCTTGGCAGCAACCCGAAATGGCCCGCACAAGTCAATGTGCACGACAGCCAGCGCCTCCTCGGCGTCCGAGCCTTTGTCGGGGAAGGTGTGCCGCGCCAGCTTTCCTCCGACGCACGAGACACATGGTGGGTCTGCTCCGGTCGACGGAGTGATGTGAAGCCCAGTAGCAACTTCATGTTTCGCCGAGCTCTTGATCGTGTTGACGCTGACGTGCGCGAGCCTCGCATGCAATCGGTCAGGGGTCGACTTCGTCGACGAGACGATCGTCTGCAGAGCCACTACCTCGATCGACTGCGACCGCGTTGAGCAGGGGCAAAGGTCGGTGCAGAGGACTCGTCCGGTGTAGCGTGCTCGACCGAGCACCCCCCGGTCGCGGCGACGAGCAGCATCTCGTCGCCGTCGCCCTTTAGCTGCACTCTGCTCTCCTTCAGTTGGCCAGCAGATAACAGGTTTGCCTGTATGCCCGGAACGTATAGTACGTCGAAGATGAGGAACCGCTTCCCGGCCTCCCCTTGCAGAACGACGGTTCCGCGGCCCTCAACAGGCTGTAGTGCCACGTGAATCCATGAACGTGCTTCCCGCCGTCGCTCGGCGCCATGTAGACGAAGACCGCCTTCGTCCCCATCAGGTGGTGGGAGCAGCCGCTGTCGAGCAGCACCGCCATCGGGTTGGCTTGCACAGCTGCCGCCACCGCCTTGAAGTCCTCGCCAGCCTCCGGCGCCAGCGAGACCGTCGGCTCCACTACGTCGACCATCGAGCACGACACCTCCCCGTCGCCTCGGCTCGTGCTGCTGGAGTTGTCGACGTCCTTCGTCAACGACGTCTTCCTCGACGTCTGCTTCTCCTTGCGCGGCTTCGCATCTTGAAGTGGGCGACGGCTGGTCGATCGACCGCGGCCTCCCTTGGTGTCGTCCTCGTCACTGTCATCGCGGTCGGGACACTCGTAGGAAAGGTGGTTGGGGTCGTGGCAGATCCAGCACTCCCGCCGTCGACTACCACCTCCTCGGCCCTTGTCCCACGTCGACCTCTTCTTGTCGACGTCCTTCGTCGACCGCCCACCTGCGCTACCACCTCTGCCCTGCTTCATGCGCTGCCCTTGCTGCTGATTCAACTTTGTCGGTGCAGTGTAGTTTGCCTGAGGAAGGAGCTCCGTGGGCTGTTCGGCCTCCTGCATCGCCTCGTCGAGGGACTCACGCATACCGGGTACCATCATCATCCTCTTCATGAGGTTGTAGCCGCGCGGCAGGCCCTTGACAATGTGGGAGATGTAGGACACCGTCAAGTATTCGGCGCCCGCCATCTGCATCTCAGCCAAGATCCGTCGAGCACGGTTGCAGTAGTCCGTCGCCGACTCCTGCTCGCCCATCCGAATGTGTGTCATCTTCTCCTCCAGCTGTCCGATGTATAGGTCGTCCCTGACCTGGTAAGTCGACAGGATGAATTGCATGCCTGGTGACCAGCATCCAGTCGCTCTCGACTGGTCGTGAGTGCCAGCTGCACCACCGGCGAGCAGCACCTCGAGATGACCATGAAGGTGAGCAAGTGAGCTGCACAAAACTCCCCGCGTAGCCCGACATCGTCCACGGGCGGAATTGGCACTGTGCGGTCGGCGAAACCCTTCAGCCCGGCGACCTCCAGCTGAGGTTCTATCGACTCCCTCCTGGTGATGAGGTCCCGTCGAACTTGCAGCGGTGCGACGGTAATTCGGTCCAGCGAGAACTTAAAGTAGGCATACGTCGGTGCAATCCCGCCCGCTGTCACATGCGTCGTCGCCGAGATCCTTCCACCGCTTCGTAGAGGAGAGCAACGTCGACCATCGTCGTCAGCATGCGAGCTGCCTGCAGCCACCGTCGACCGCTGCACTCGCGCCTGACTCCTGTCGACGCCACCGCCGACCTTGATCACTCCTCTCTACATCGTGCCATTGTTGCCACTGACTCGTGCACCGCGGTCAACCTCTTTGTCGATGCCACCTTTGTTTCGCACTGGTCGAGGAGAAACAGGACGGGAAGGGTATTCCGTCGCCCACTGCGACCGGATGTCCAACTCGACGATCAGCAAGGGGATCGTCCCGTACTCGCCATCCGTGTGGCGTTTCCTCGCATCAGCCAAGCGTGCCTCCAAGGTGTCTGCTACGCCCGCATTAGCTATGGGGTCGACCATCGTGACTATCGCTGCTGCCGGCCGACGAATGACTTAGTAGGTGCAAAAGTTGGCTCCTATCTTAAGGTAATCTGTGGGGCCGTCCATGCTCACCGCACCATGCGGAGATTCACTCTACAATGGTAGTGAGCTAGACTATGGGGGTTGGCACAAACTACTAGGAGTGATCATAGCTTTGCCTAGTTCCTTAGTGCTTGCACAATCACGGGAGAAATTGGCAAGAGTTTCCACTAGCAAAGTTGGAATTACACAATTATTGAACAAGCAATGACAAGAATGACTACATCAGGCACCTAGCAAGTCTGCAGCTAGCCTGGTCGACCGACAGCACAGCATGGTCGACCGCCTGCCAGCGTTGCGTAGTGGAGCCGCGCCAGCATTGCAGAAAGGCGACCTGCCAACACAGCAGGTCGACGGTGTGCCAACGCTACAGCAGAGCGGCTGTCCAGCGTTGTCCCGTAGAAGACAGCAGTGCGCACGCTCGCAGGTGCGCGCAGATGATTGGCCCGACTTGCACCGTTGTGCATCCGACGGCTGTTGTCTGCACCTGACGAGCCACATCGACTTCGGGATACCAACCTGAAGTCGCCTTTGTCATCGCGACCTCGACGAACGTTCACGTACCTCCGCAGAACTCGCCGAGCAAATTACCCGGTCGACCCGGACAACCCCAGGTGCTCTGGTCGTCCACCAAGTGCCTCTGGTCGACCACCGGGTCCCTCTGGTCGACCACCAGGTGCCCTTGGTCGACCACAGCTCCCGTCGAGTTACCCCCTGGTCGACGGACCCCTTCCGTCGACCAGAACTATTAGCTGTTGTCGCCGAGCTCCCCTCGTTGACCGCTGCTCACTTGTCCGGTCGACGGACTGCTCCGTCGACCTCCCGGTCGAACTGCCCCTCCTGGTCGACGGCCCACGCGACGCCCAGACTACTCAGTTGCAGCTTTCGAGCTCCCTGGTTGACAGCAACACCACACCGATCCTCTGCAGCTCGACGAAGCCTGTGGAGCAGCTCTCCCAGTGTGAACGGTTGGCTGCTACTCCCGTACATCCGACCAAGTCGTCGGCGTTGCCCGAGCGAGGGCAGGGCCAACACTCCATTCCCGTTAACAAATGGCGCGTAATGATGTGCTCCATGGGCTGAACAAGCACATGCATATCAAGTGGTATTGGGTGAGGAAGGAGGTGAAGAAGGGAACCATCTCCTTTCACTACATCAACACTACCAAGCAACCTGCAGATTTCTTGACTTGTTATAGTCACAATAGGCTTGAATGTGTCTAAAACGAAAGATAGAGTGCACAGTCGGATTTCTATATGGCGGCTTCAAACGTTGATAGCGTTTTGGCCACAGCTCCAAATGACCTTATTCAAATTGAATCCAGAGCGTAGTAACGTCGCCTACACTAGGAAATTTAGATTGCACGATTTCATTAAATATTGATGACACAACGTTGGTTTGAACGAACGGTTCTATGGCAGCCACTATAGACTTAGAACACAAATTAGGAAGAGTTACGAGTTGGGAATGACTCCCAGCTCCTACAAACCCCAAGAGCCGAGGTACAGTGATGTGGAACAGTGCCACACTGTCCCCAACCACGAATGGTCTGGAAAATACCCTCCACAAGGGCCTACACCAAGAGAAATGTTACACTACACAAAGTAATGTTACTATTATCACTATCTTGAAGTTTACCCTTTTGGAGTGCTTCGAAATCACTTGCATCTTGAATCCAAGGCTCTGGTTCTTCAAGATAAATTCTTCCTTGAGTTCTTGGAAGTCTGCTGCACACATCTGCGACACGCCGAACGTTTCATACACGACAAAATAGAAAACCGCACACGACACGCAAACGACGACGTGACACGCGACTAGCGATAACTCGCTATTGACTCAACACACACATTAAAAAATCATACCTCATCATTCACACACTATTGTAAGCATGAAATATATATTATCTCATGCTCTCATACCATTCCATGCACACACGCATGCACGCACACTGACATCAAGCCGAGTGCAAACCGTAGGGTTGCACCAACATGACTAAGCGGCTTGCAGAGCATCAGTATTGGAGCTGTGCCACCTTGTGTGGCATGTCCTTCAACTAAGGGAGGCAGCTTCAGGGAGGCAGCTAAGGGATGAATGAGAGCGCGATGAGGGGGAGTTTGTTGTGCCAAAGCACTATAGTGGCACGGTCATCGCACTCCCATTCCGCCTACAAGCTTGCTCAGATTCTGGAATTTTGTGGGGAGGTGCTTCAACATTTGTACTTCATTCCTTGCTCCCGTTCCAGTAGCTCTTGCTGATCCTACCTCAGGACCACCCGTTGCACGCAGCTCCACCACCCTCCCGTGCCCTGTGGTCCCCTCTGGTGTCCTTAGAGGTCTCCACATCCCCTCGTTCACTCGGAACTTGGTGGGTGTTGGATATCTCTAGGATAGAGGGATCACAGTTACCTTGCTGGGGCACGGGAGTGTTGGATGCACATCATTTAGAGTGCATGTCATCCTAACGTCCTGCCGAGTGCTCGTGCTATTCATGCATGCACTGTTTGCACGAGCATATGTCATTGTGCATGGCTGTTGGATATTATCATCTCTGTGTTTTTCTCCAAGTTTAAATGCTTGATCATGCACGAGAAATCCAAGATCGCCTTATTCCGACCAAGATTGCCCAAGTTACAAGATTTCCAAGACTTGGATTTCTTATTACCTTTTGGGGTTATATCTAATTTGGGTGATTATTTGGACATTAATATAAAGGGATCTTTGGTTGGGTGGTTAGGAAGGCAATTTTGACTTTTGGATTGGGGTGGCTAGAAGTTTCTAGCATGGGTTGCAAATGTTGCAACACCTAGGCAAAATCCAACTAGATTGGATTTTGCATGTGACACCTCAAGGACCTCATGACGAGGGTTGCAACCTTGCTGCTAGGAAGGTTCCTACCATCCTTCCCTAGCTCTTGGAAAACCCCTTCCCTCTCATGGTTGTCTTGGAGTCCCAAAACTCCAACATTCTATGCCTTCATGCTTGTACTTCCTCTACCATTCTAGTCATGCAGCTGCTGGACGTTTTTAAGTGGTTCTCACTCTCTAGACCATCTTTCTAAGTGATTCGAATTGGAGATGGTAGCTAAGCCGCAGGCGCATAATCCTACTGAGCGGATACGCGTTTAATTGAGGAATGAGTTCGTCGTAAGCTCTCAAAGTGACGGATCCTGAACAACAAGTGGTATCAGAGCGGGTAGTCGATTTTGAGATGACGAATCGTCATCAATTCTCAACCAATGTTGACAAGTGAGACCCGTTTCTAGTAGCTCTGCTTGCAAAATTTCAATTGGTGGTCAAACCGCGTTCTAATTCGAAGTATCCAGTCCGCGACGGCGATTTTTGTAGAATCATAATTTTTGGCAGAATTCTCTCCAAAAGATTTCTCAAGTTCCCACCGTTCATAAGGCCTCAATATGACTTGTACGGGCTCCAGAGGTGCTAATGGCGAGATGGCTAGAGGTAGAGAGGCTGGAGAGCAGGGGGGAGTTGCTGGTGGTGGATTGGGGACTCACGAACCAGCCAACCCTATGCTACCTACGTCTACTACACCATCTCCAACCACCGTGGATCCCGTGAAGGCGTTCTCTATTGAGAAATTCATGGGGGAGGACTACGAGCATTGGAGCTTCCACATGAGGCTGATGTACACCCAATACAAACTATTGGATCTGGTAGAGGGAAAGAAGAAGATGCCGGAGGTCGCGGAGCTGAAAGGAGTGTGGATGAAGCGATCTTTCGACGCGTACATGCTCATGGTGCAAGCGGTTGGCGGACGACAACTTGACCACATCAAGAACCTCTTGGGTGATCCAGAGTGTGGCCCCAAGGCTTGGAGGAAGCTTTTGGATGTGCACTCACCGACACATGCTACTGGCATTGTGCTACTTGCGCGGCGGCTGCGCGACATCAAGTTCGTTGATGGAGAGCCGATGCAACCGGTGTTGGATGAGATGCAGAACATCTTCACGAAGCTCCAAGGCAGTGGTGTGGTATACCTGGAGCTCGTGCAATGCGTGGAGATTGCGATACGGCTGTCGGAGTCGTGGTCTGCCCTTGCGATCAACCTCAACTCTCAACAGCCCCAGTGGAGCGTGGATTACATTCGCGCGCGCATCCTAGAGGAGGACTTGCGGCGGCGGAGTGTGGAGCGCTCGGAGGAGAGGGCTGGCTATGGAGTTGGAGGTGGAAAGAATGGCTTCAAGAAGAAGTGGAAGGTCAAGAACAAGGACAACCCTAAGGAGGATGGCAGCGGGGGTCAAGGGGAGGTGTGCTTCTACTGCAAGAAGCGCGGACATCGTTGGTGGAAGTGCTACCAACGACCTAAAGACTGGACCCCGTCTTCATCAAGCAACCAACATGGTGGCAAGAGGAGTGGGGGAGTCATGGGAGCTAGTGGAGAGGAGAAGGATGAGGAGAAAGGCGGCAAATCTGAGGAGCGGAAGGTCGGGTTCTTCTTCTTCGTGAACGAAGGTGCAACCGACCTTGCTATGGCTGCTAAGGTTCTCCAACACCCCCTCACCCATTGGGTGATTGACTCGGGAAGCTCCTGGCATATGACTCCTCGTGCGGACCTACTCGATGAGATTCAGCCCGCGCCCATATCTACGGTCACATCCGCGACCGGCGCAAAGGCCAAGGTCATGGGCATGGGGTGCGCCAAGTTCATGGGAGAGGATGGAGAGCTCGTGGGGCTGAAGAACATGTTGTGGGTGCCGGACTTGTGCGCGAATCTGATTTCTACCGGCCGATTGGGAGATGCGGGTGTGAACACCGAGACAATAGGCTCGGAGCGCTATCGTGCCTACAACGACGAGCGCCTCATTTGGGACTTGCAGCGGAAGGGAGATGTCCACAAGAGCATGCGGCAGATCCCGGTCCTCCTTTGGTGGAAATCGGGCAAGGCGACAGCCGCGGCATCTATGGAGGAGAGCGTCACTGAGGTGGATCAGCAAGGTGTGCAAGGAGACGAGCTGATTGGAGGAAGTGCGGCGGTGAAGGCGTCGGCTACCTCGGGCCAAGCGGATTGGGAGACTTGGCATTGGCGACTCGCACACGTGGCTGTATCTACATTGGAGGTGATGCACGAGAAGTGTGTGCATGGGCTGCAACTGCAAGAAGATGGCACTCACTATGGCAGCTGCGAGGCGTGCATGCAAAACAAGTTTGCGCGGTTCCCGTTTCCAAGTGCGGAGGGATCGGCGAAGGCACCCTTGGAGGTGGTGCACCTGGACCTGGTGGGTCCTATGAGGACAGAGGGGACTAGGGGAGTGCTGTACTTCCTCACCATGGTGGACGAATGGAGCCGTTTCACGAGGGTACATCCCTTGTCCAAGAAGAGCGATGCTGCAGCGGTGATCAAGGAGGATTGGTTGCCGATGGTGGAGCGCCAAGCGATGCGGTTGGTGAAGGTGCTGAGGAGCGACCGTGGTGGAGAGTTCCTTGGAGTGGAATTCACCAAGTTTCTCAAGAGGAACGGCATTCGACACCAGCTGACCTGCCCATGAACACCGCAGCAGAACGGCATTGCTGAGCGTGCCAACCGGACCATTGGCGAGGCGGCTAAGACCTTGTTGGGGGATGCTGGGATGCCCTACAAGTTCTGGCCTCAAGCTGTTTGCCATGTCATCACGGTCAAGAACAGGGTCTTGACGCATGTTGGCGATAAGCATTGGGTGCCGTACGAGCGTTGGCTTGGGAAGAAGCCATCCATTGACATGCTGTGGGCAGCCGGCACACAGAAAGAAGGTTAGCGGACAAGCCTTCAACCAACAGCACATTCCCCAGCCCCACAAGCCCCCCATTGGCTCCCATTACCTTGGCATTCCCAACACCAATCACAGGGAGCAAAGCGCCTGAAGCGGCAGCCACAAACTTAATCTTTCCAGGGGGCTTTACCTCGTCAAGCAAGTCTGCCCGTGGGGTCATGTGACTTGTGCAACCTGAATCGATCACCCAGTCAGTGAGGGGGTGCATCACAACCTTCCCAATTGAGCCCACATCACCCTCACTCCCTTTCACATCCTCAACCATGAGGAACATCCCAGGGTCGGCTTTACCGTGTGCACCATCACCTTGTGCACCTGAACCTTGCACAGCACCACCTCGTGCACGTTCACCACTTGGCGGCTTCATGCCTGGAGGCGCCCATCCCTCAGGCCGGCTGAAACACTTGAACCACGGGTGTCCAGCCTTCTTGCAGTACCAGCACGCTCCCTCCATTCGGGTACTCCCCCTGCCACCAGAGCTCCCATGCCCCTCGTTGTAGTCACCTCCGCCTCTCCCTCTGCCAAAGCCTCTCCCACGGCCTCGGCCTCTCCCTCCCCCTCTTCCTCTGCTGCCTCCTGCAGCTCCATACCCCTCAGCAGTTTTGTTGGCAGCACCACCACCCGTGTGGCGCCTGCGGAAGTCCTCCTGCAGAATCTGCTGCCGTATCCACTCTGGTGTCCATTGGTCCTGCTGAGTGTTGAGGGTGGGGATGAGGTTGTCCCATGAGTTGTCGAGCACCGAGATAATCTTGGTGCACTGCTGCATCTGTGACACATTGCTGCCCGCCGCTGCCATCCTCGCATAGGTGTCCTTGATCTTGTCAAGGACCGGCTTCACATCATCGCCCGGTCGCATGGAGAGGGCAGCCAGCTCCTTCTCCAACACAATCACCATCGGCAGCGTGTTGGGCTGAATCACGTCGCGCAGTAGCTTCCACGCCTTTGGTTCGGAATCATCCAACTCCACCAAATCCTTGATGTGTTGGAACATATCGTTGTTGACCGATTGGAGGATTAGGTCGTACAGCACCGCACTCTTCTCAATCCACCGATCGCGGGCATCTCCTTCCTCTGGCATCTTCTCTTCACCCATCGCAAGTTTCAGCAGCTTGTAGCGCTTGAATGCACTCCGCATCCGCCCGCTCCATTCCTCATAGTTGGAGCCATCCAATGCCTCGATCTTGGATGGTGGCGGCTCATTCCTCTTCTCAGCTGCATCTCCACTCCCTTGACTCATTTCTTCTACTCCCAATCACAGGTCTCAGCTCCCACCTTGCTGTCCACACCGAAGTCCCACAATAGTTTCACAAGTGTCGGCGCCAACGAAATTTCGGCAGAGTTTCCCCTTAGCGGAAGTCACACGCAACCTCCAGAACTCCACTTAGGCATGCCCACAGGCCATGGTGGGTCTAGGAGGGTCTTCACACCTCAGTAGACTCTTCACAAAGTCCTTAATCAGCTCTGATACCACTTGCTAGAGACTAAGGACGGAGTCTATGAAGATTAGGGGCTGAAATATCTCAAAATCGTCAACTACAATTCTGGACAGAAACGTCGTCGTAACAAGAAACGTTGTCGACGATTAACGCATTGTTAGAATTCTCTCAAACTCGAGTATGCTGTAGATCTTGACCGTGGCTATCTTTCCCAATTTGAATAGTATCAAAATATGGAGTATAACTTGAGTTATGAGTTTCGGTGCACTAGGGGGTATGCTGCCATAGAAACGTAACTCAATCACTAAGTTGTCTCACAAGTTCACACAAGAAAGTTGGAGTAGCAATTGAACCAGGTAGGAGGGGATGCGGAGGACGAGAGGGAAGGTCCCAAGGGAGTCCCCAACCAAGGAAACCCCATACCACACAATTCCCCTCTCTATAGGCACCCCAACTTTGACATTTGTCACTTTCCCAACTCATGCCATCCACCTCACCCAACTTGGCCACACTTGCCAACCTGGTTTGGCTTCTCCCAACCACTTGGCATCATCTACAGTGATGTTATCGAATTTCCCAACCCCCAAAAGTCTGTACCCCATATTGAGTCAACCCGCAAATTCCCATATTCGCCGCATCTCAATCAAAACTTCGAACGATCATATCTTTCTCGTTCTTGCTCCGATCGCGGCGATTCTCGGTTCGTCAGGAAGCTCTTGAGCAGAGGAGTCACTTCAGATATCTGCTCAAGCCAAATAAAATTCACACACACTCAGAAAATCCAAACAACACCGAACACAATTTCTTGCACACGCTCACACCACGCATGCAACACACGAACATATGATGGGAGGCAGACAGACGTGAATGCAAATGATAGCATCATATAACACCATGGATGCAGAGTTCAACAGTCTCATTGAGAATGGGACTTGGGAGCTGGTTGAGTTACTCAAGGGGCGACGACCGATCAGCAGCAAGTGGGTCTTCAAGGTGAAGAGTGGAGCTGATGGTGCATTGGAGCGGTTCAAGAGCCGCTTGGTCGCCAAGGGGTTTCAGCAGAAAGAGAAGGTTGTCTTCAAGGAGAGCTTAGCTCCCGTTGTTAAGCCAGTGATATTGAGGACTATGCTGGCTGGCGCCGTTGTGAAGGGATGGCACGTGAAGCAGATGGATATCACCACTACATTTCTCAATGGAGTGCTGCTGGAGGATATCTACATGGCGCAGCCCGACGGCTATGAGGATGGGACCAGCCGGGTGTGCAAGCTCAAGAAGGCTATCTATGACCTTAAGCAAGCGCCTAGGTGTTGGTACGAGAAGCTGGAGGAGATGCGGCTAGGTGGAGGCTTCAAGATGTCCTAAGCGGATCACTGTTTGTTTCTGCTTGGAGAGGGGGAGCAGCTGCTCGTGCTGCTAGTGTATGTTGACGACATACTGCTGTTCTCACCTTCCATGGAGCAGATTGAGAGGACACAGAAGCTGCTGATGGACAACTTCAAGTGCAAGATGCTGGGGGATGTCCACTACTACTTGGGGCTGCAGATTGAGAGGGATGTTGAGAGGAGGTGTCTGAAGATGCATCTGTCACACTACATCTCTGATGTCATGGAGCGCTATGGTGTGACTGGGGGTCGCACTGCGATGACACCGTTCCCTGCAGGCTTCAAACTGAAGAAGGCGGCTGAGAAGGATGATGTACTTGAGGATGAGCAACAGAATGAGTACCAGTCACTCATTGGGAGTGTGATGAATGCAGCTGTGCATACGCGACCTGATGCTTCATTCTGAGTGGGGCAGCTAGCCAGAGTTGTGCAGCGGCCTACTAAGGAGCAGTTGGAGGTGGCAAAGCGCTTGGTGTGCTACCTCGGATCAACGACATCTGCTGGTGTTCAGTTTTCAGCTAGCGGCCAGCTGAAACTGTTTGGAGCAGATGGGATCACGCCTGGAACTTTGAAGTTGTCGTGCTTCACCGACGCTACGTTGGCCTCAGAGGGGGAGGATCAGTCATCAGTTGGCGGCTTTCTGTGCATGTCGGAGGTGAACCAGTGAGCTGGAGGTCCAAGAAGCAGAGTGAGACTGCTCAGTCTTCCGGAGAGTCAGAGTCCATGGCGAAGTACCATGCCATCAAGGAGATCCTGCTCCTGAGGAAGCTGCTCGAGGACATGGGAGCTGAACAGGAGGGACCTACACCACTTTTCTCCGACAACGAGGCTGCTATTTGCATGGCCAATAATCCTATCCTAAATGGGCTGAACAAGCACATGAAGATTAAGTGGCACTAGGTGAGGCAGATGGTGAAGGAGGGGATTTTTTAGCTTCACCATGTGAAGGCTAGCAAGCAAGCGGCAGATTTTCTCACCAAGAGACTTCCCGAAATTGCACATTGGAAGTGTGCTAAGATGTGTGGCATGGCATTGCACTAGTGTGGGTAGCAGTGTCATGAGTGCATGTGTGATTGTGCGCATGAGAGTTTGCATGTGTGTGAGTGTGTGTGCATGCAGTCCGTTAGTCCGAGGGGGAGTTTGTTGGATGCACGTCATTATGAGTGCATGTTATCCTAACGTCCTGCCGAGTGCTCGTGCTATTCATGGATGCATTGTTTGCATGAGCATATGTCATTGTGCATGGCTGTTGGATATTATCATCTCTGTGTTTTTCTCCAAGTTTAAATGCTTGATCATGCAGGAGAAATCCAGAGCTTTCCAACGATACCAAGATCGCCTTATTCTGACCAAGATCGCCCAAGTTACAAGATTTCCAAGACTTGGATTTCTTATTACCTTTTGGGGTTATATCTAATTTGGGTGATTACTTGGACATGACTATAAAGGGAGCTTTGGTTGGGTGGTTAGGAAGGCAATTTTGACTTTTGGATTGGGGTGGCTAGAAGTTTCTAGCATGGGTTGCAAATGTTGCAACACCTAGGCCAAATCCAACTAGATTGGATTTTGCATGTGACACCTCAAGGACCTCATGATGAGGGTTGCATCCTTGCTGCTAGGAAAGTTCCTACCATCCTTCCCTAGCTCTTGGAGAACCCCTTCCCTCTCATGGTTGTCTTGGAGTCCCCAACTCCAACATTCTATGCCTTCATGCTTGTACTTCCTCTACCATTATAGTCATGCGGCTGCTGGACGTTTTCAAGTGGTTCTCACTCTCTAGACCATATTTCTAAGTGATTCGAATTGGAGATGGTAGCTAAGCCTCAGGCGCATAATCCTACTAAGCGGATTTGCGTTTAATTGAGAAATGAGTTCGTCATAAGCTCTCAAAGTGACGGATCCTGAACAACAGGGAGGACTGTGGTATGTACAGACGCTGCCACCGGTGTCATTCTTGCCACGTTCATCAGGGAGCCCCGCCCCGGTCTCTACGTCCTGCAGACCAAGCACACCCAGGTAGATGCGTCCCCTCAGGTCGCTGTGTCGGGTCAGGTTGCTGTGTCCGGTCAGGTTGCTGTGTCCGATCAAGTGGCTGCGTCTTGCTTTTGTCGGTCACTCTCCCACCCAACAGTCTTGTGGCACCATCGTCTAGGTCACCCGTCCCTCCCACGCCTCCGTAGCATGGCCAGCCAGCGTCTTGTCTCAGGTCTCCTGCGGGTCTTTGAGTCGCTCCCTCGTTCGCCTGCGCCGCCGTGCACTCCTTGTGTCGAGGGTCGGCTGCGCACCACTCCTCACTACTCCTCCCTCCGTCCGGCCACCGCTCCCTTCCAAACATCGACTTGGACGTCTGGGGCCTATCTCCTCGTCTTGGACCCGAGCGGGAGCGCTACTTCCTCATGGTCGTTGACGACTACTCCAGGTACACCACGGTGTTTCCTCTCGCGAAGAGGTCCGAGGTGACTTCTACGCTGATCCGATGGCTCCTGGCCACTGAGGGCACTCGTGGTAGTTGTGTCCGTTTACTCCACTCCGACTGTGGGGGTGAGTTCCGCTCCGACGTACTTGCCGGGTTTTGTGACGAGTAGGGCATCACACAGTTCTGGACACTTCCGCAGTCTCACAGCAGAATGGGGTTGATGAGCGCCGCATTGGCGTGGTCATAGAGATCACCCACACCTCCATGATCCATTCCCGTGCGCCCCTTTTTGCGGCCGTACGCGGTTCGCAACGCCGCCCACCAGCTGAACCTCTGGCCTCGTGTCTCACGACCAGGAAATCCACGGACCAGTCTTTAGATCGGGTCCACTGGTATTGCGTCAGAGTTTCACGTTTGGGGCTGCCTTACGCTTGTCTGCGACACCTCTGCAGATAAGCTCTTGGCTCGCACCATCCCCAGTGTCTTCCTTGGTTTCCTAGTGGACTCTTTTGACTTAGCATTTTACCACCAGCCCCTCCACCGTTTCCTCGACTCTCGTGACGCCCAGTTTGATAAGTTAGTGTCCTTCTACGCTCGCTACCCCTGTTGAGGTCTCCCGGTTTCCCCTCCCCCCCTTTTCCTCGCCCCCTCTCTGTCAAAATGAACATTAGGGATGAATGAACTAGGCAGCAGGTGGGTACAAGTATGAAAACCTAAAAGTGTTTTACCCTGTATTGACTACCCCACTACAGCCTAGATAGACTATAGCAGATATGTTTGACACACCCCCATAGGCAAAGTGGGGGAGAACAAGGGTCACAAGACCAGTCAAGAAAGGCAAAGCAAGCTCAGGGTGGATCACAAAGTCACCACGCAGTCCGAGCACAAGCAAATGGCCATAAGGCCAGTTCACATGCAGAGTTATATAAAGGAGAATAAACAATACAGTGAACACAACCTAGCAAGTGTAAGCATGCAGGTATAAGTATATAGAGTACAGTACAAGCAGAGTCAAGACGTAAGCAAGTGAGGCACAGTAGGTACAAGGCCAAGAACAGTACAGAAATGCTGATGATCACAAGGCGGAAGTGCCTTGGTGAAAACATCAGCAGTGTTGGCCTGAGAGGCCACGTAAGCAAGACGAAGCTGACCACGCTGCTGCAACTCTCGAGCAAGGAAGTAGCGCAGAGCAATGTGCTTCATTCTGTGCTCCAGTCTGTGCTCCTGACACAAGGCAAGCATGGCCTTGTTGTCGACGTACAGAACTGGAGGAGAACGAGGCGCCTCTCCCAAGTCGGTCAGCAGGTAGGTAAGCCAGCGTAGCTCCTGTGCAGCCATGGCCCCAGCGTAGATCTCAGCCTCACAACTAGAGCTGAGAACAGAAGACAAGCGGGTAGACCGCCAAGAGACAGAGCCGGAGCCAAGACTGAAGGTGTAACCCTGTTATGACCGCTGCGTAGCCAAGTCGTCAACCCAGGAGGCGTCTGCGTGACCAGTGAGGACAACTCGAGCCCGTCCTCCAAGCACTAGCCCCATGCCAGACGTACTGCACAAGTAGCGCAACACCCTCTTCGCAGCATCCCAGTGCACCTTTCGGTGCCTACCGGGAGCCACGTAGCGAGCCAGAAGGCTGAGAGGGTATGCGAGGTCAGGTCGTGTGCAAGTCATCAGGTACATGAGGCAGCCCACAAGCTCTGGATACGGGCCACTCGGCTCTACGGACTCGTCCGAAGGTGGAGCTGAGAGCGAGTGACCGGTAGGCAGAGGAGTGGACTGTGGCGAGGAGTACGTGAAGCCGAAGCGCTGAAGGACCTGCTGCACCATGTGTGACTGAGTCAAGGTAATGGTGCGCTGTGCTCTGTCCCGGGTGATCTGCAAGCCAAGATAGCTTGTCAACTCACCCAGGTCGGTGCACGTGTGTCTCTACTGCAGCTCGGACTTCACGTGGGCGAGTGCCTCAGTGTCAGCAGTAGCAAAGACGAGGTCGTCTACGTACACGAGAACGTAGAATGGCGGCAGAGTGGTGTCAGTGCGTAAAAACAGAGAAGGGTCAGCAGTGGAAGGAGTAAAACCAAGAGCAGCAAGAGTCGTCCTCAGTGTGTTGTGCCACTCACGGGGTGCCTGGCGGAGACCGTAGACTGGCCGCCGGAGGCTCCACTGGGTACCAGCAGGAAACGACCCAGTGAAGCCTGGTGGACGGCGCAGCCAGATCTCCTCGTGCAGGCTGCCCTGTAGGAAGGATGTGCTGAAGTCAAGCGAGTGGAGCTCGTAGTCACGCTGGGCGGCAACGTGCAGCAATACCCGAAGAGTGGTCATCTTCGGGGTAGGGGAGAAGGTCTGGAAGAAGTCAACTCCCTGTCGCTGACTGAAGCCAAGAGCAACGTAACGCGCCTTGAAGACAGGCGGAGAACCCGGCGGCCGCTTCACCTTGAAGATCCACATGCCACTGACGATGTTCGCCCCAGGCGGGGGAACCTCGTCGACGTAGGTGCCTGTGGACTTCCAGGAAGCCATCTCGGCGTCCATGGCTGCCTGCCACTGAGAGGAGTAGGGACCCTCTATCGCCTCTGCGTAAGAGTGCGGGGTCAGGATGTCTGGTGCATCCGGGTCTCCCTTAGGGGCAAGCAGCATGGACACGAGATGAGGTACAGCAGCGGCAAAGCACTCAAACTCCTCCTGTCTGTCCTCAAGAACGTCCGTGCCAAGAGGACACTCACCCCCGACGGACGGAGGACAGACAGATGCAGACGCAGACTCAGCAACAAGACTGGTGGCAAAGTCTAGGCGACAGGCTGCAGCAAAGTCAACAAGCTCAGCAACGAGAGCAGACGCAGCAGTGGACTCAAACAAAGGGTCAGTGACAGCAGTAGCCAGAAAGCGCGAGACAGTAGGACTAGCAGCACGAAGGGAGTCAGACTCCGGGTCCGGACCGGTAGGAAGAGAGGGTGCAGGAGGAGACTGCAGAGGGACACGCTGTGGAGCAGTGGAAGGACGCAGAGTCATAGAGTGAGTGCCAGAGACAGGAGGAGGACGCGGACGCGAAACACGACGACCAGCGCGAACAGTGCGGACAGGCGACTCAGAACGAGACTCAGGTGACGCAGGACGAGACTCAGGCGACACAGGACGCGACTTAGGCTCACGACGCTCCGTAAGACCTCTAGTCGGTCCATAGTAAGGAGAAGTTCCAGGCAGTGGAGAGGCCGGCTGTAACTGCGACTGTGACTGAACAGGCGGTGGACTCAGTAAAGGAGTAGTAGGACCAGGAGAAGACTGTAGACCAAGAACCTGCTGAAGGAGCGGAACGTAGTACGGCCGCAGCCGCGCAGCGCCTCCAGAAACAGCAGAGACAGCACCAAAATCTCTAGTAACAACTCCCGCAGCACCACCAGCTCCAGCACCAGCAGCACCTCCAGCAGCACCAGCACCAGTAGCGCCTCCAGTAGCTCCAGCACCAGCAGCGTCCCCAGCAGCTCCAGTACCAGCAGCACCTCCAGCAGCTCCAGCACGAGCAGCACCTCCAGCAGCTCCTGCACCAGCAGCACCTCCAGCAGCTCCAGCACCAGCAGCGCCCCCAGCAGCTCCAGCACTAGCAGCTCCTCCAGGAGCTCCAGCACCAGCAGCACGGCGACAGCGTCGAGCGTACCACTCACGAAGCCGCTGCGGAGAGAGGGGCTCCCGCCGCAACGGAACACCCGGAGAACCTCCAGACTCAGCACGCGCAGGCTCAGCACCCCAAGACGCAGTAACCCCAGGCTTAGCACCCCCAGGCTCCATACGCTCAGGCTTAGCACCCCCAGGCTCCGCACCCCCAGTCCCCGCACCCCCAGACCCCGCACCCCCAGACCCCGCACTTGCAGGCTCAGCACCCCTAGCAGCACCTGAGTCGACAGCTACCTCGACCGGCTCGGCAGGGTCTACCTGAGACACACCTGAGGGGGCAGGACCCTGAGCGGGGAAGGGGTCTACCGGAGGAGTACCTGGTACTACGAAGAGTGGCGGGGGGGGGAGAGAGGCAGCGCGGTAGGGAAAGAGACGGTAGTGAGACACCGACTCATCAAACGGGACGTCCTGAGAGGACAGAACACGACGCGAGGTGGGGTGGTAGAACTGCCACCCAGGTGCGTCAGGGGGGAAGCCAAGGAAGACACAGGGAACGGCACGGGAGGACAGCTTGTCCGCTGAAGTATCGCGGACAAAAGCTCGAGATCCCCAAACACGGAACGCAGACGCATTGCCAACCTTCCTCGTCCACCTCAGAGTAGTTGTGGTCCCCGGCAAGGAGACACGAGGCTGAAGGTTGATCTTATGCGCAGCGTACTGAACTGCGAACGGCCACAGAAAATGGGGAGCAGCCGCATGGATCATGGACGTACGAGCGACATCCATGACCATGCCAATGCGGCGCTCAGCAATCCCATTTTGCTGTGGGGAGGCCGGAAGCGTGAACGTCTGGCGGATGCCCTCCGCGCGACAGAAGGCCCTCAGGAGGTCGGAGGAAAACTCACCACCTCTGTCTGAGTGCAGATGCAGAACAGGAAGGTCCGAGCCGAAAATCTCGCTGAGCTGGCGACGGGCACCGCGGATCCAGTCGATCAACACCTCAGTGACGTCACCCTTGCTGCGCAAGGGGAAGACTGAGGTGTAATGCGAGTAGTCGTCAACGACCAGCAGGAAGTAACGCTCGTGACCCTGTCCACGGACGCGGGCTGGGCCCCACACGTCCAGGTGGCGGCCCGTCCGAGAGCAAGTGCAGTGGGTCACACACTGACCTCCAGGGGCGAACTGGTCAACCCACGCGTCCTGGAGGTCAGCTCCACTCACCAAGTTTGTAGAGAACAAGGGGAGGTGGAGTCCCGACAGCAAGCTCGACGGGGCCGCAGGACATGGGACAACTGTGGAAGAGTGTGCAAGGACTGGGCCCCCAGAGGGGTCAGCCAGGGAGACTGCTACAGGCCGACTGAGCAGCGTGATCGTGGTGCTGTCTCTAAAGAAAGAGCGTGAAGCACCAGAGTCAAGTGTGAAAGTGTGCAAGGCCTCAACAAGTGCAGTACCAGAGAGAGCAGACTCACCAGCACCTGGAGTAACAGACTCACCAGTACCTAGAGCAGCAGACGCACTAGCACCTAGAGCAGCAGCCTCAATGCCCGGGTCGGGCGGGACACTCAGGTAACAGTCACCCTCAGAACTATCAGTCAAAGCATACATGGCAGCAAGGATAGCATCGAAATCAAGATCAACGATAGCCACATTCTGCCTAAGCAGATCACCCCAGCGAGGGAGCTCAACAGCGTCAGGAAACTGGGCGCGCCAGGCGTCAGTCAGGCAACCAAAGCAGCGCTGCGTAGTGTGTGACAGCCCGCACGTCTCCCCACGACGACTGCCGGTGCGAAGAACGTAAGTGCAGGGACCAGCACCCCCAGACCTCCCACGCCCAGCGTACCACTCACGAAGTTGCTGGGCCAACAGGGTCTCACGGGAACACGGCTGCTGCTGGCGCTGGCTACCACCAAAGCCTTCACGCTGCGCGGCTGCTCCTCGACCAGCAACACCGCGACCGCCACCTCCGCCACCGCTGCCGCTGCCTCCACCAACGCTGCCGCTGCCTCCACCACCTCCACCGCTGCCTCCACCACCTCCACCGCCGCCACTAAAACCCCGACTCCCGGCACCACCCCCACCTCCACCGCCACCCCCTCCGCCTCCTCCACCGCCTCCGCCGCCGCCCCCGCCGTCCCCTCCACCACCCTTGCTCCCCTTGCCCTTGCTGTTGCGGCGTCTCCCACTAGGGGCAGATGCAGCTCCGACCTCCTTAGTGCCAACGAGGTCGACAGCAGCAGCAGAAGCAACAGAGGGGAGAAGGGGGACAGGGGAACACCCCTCAAAGAATGGGGTGCGACGGTCGCCGCGAGAAGCACCTACAGCTAAGATACTCTTCTCAGCTGCAGCTAGGCGCTCCTCTAGCAGGTCGACAGTGAGCTCGGTGGGGCAAAGGGAGAGAAAGTGGTCCCTGACAGAAGAGAGAGTTAGGGAGGCGGGTGACTAGGTAGTAAAGGGTGATGTACATGGGGGGGGGGTTCTTGGCATAGAACTCAGTGGGAAGGGCAGCTCGGTAGCGGGCGTCACTAGTGCGGAGGTGAGCAGTGAGGTCAGCGACTGTGGCAAAGGCGGCAAGGTCAGGGAAAATATACGGCAGCATGAGGCGGCTGAGGGCAGCAGTGGTAGGGGAGGAGTAGCGCGCAACTACAGCGTCGTAGAAAGACTGAGCAGTCTTGTACTGGCCAAAATGCGCGCGCTCAGCAGGCGGCAGGTGACTACGAACAGCAAGACGAGCAACAGCGTCATGAGTGGTCCAGTGCGAGTGAACCGTACTGTCAGCAGTGGCAGCAGGTGCAGTAGAGACACCGGAAGTGTGATCGAAGAGGGATACCCCATCCCTAGAGTCACACTGAAGAAAGAGCTGTAGGTCGTCAACCCACACGTCAAAGTCAACTGCACGCCCCTCAACATCAAACGTGAGAACAGTAGGGCTAGCCATAGTAGCAGTAGCAGCAGTAGTAGCAGTAGCAGTAGAAGCAGCAGTAGCAGCAGTGGCAGCAGAAGCAGAGCAGGCAAAAGGGCAGCGCGGCACGGCTCGGCAGGGCAGCGCGGCTCGGTAGGCACGGCGCGGCTCGGCTGGGCGGTGCGGCTCGACAGAGCGGCGCGGCTCGGTGGGCGACGCGGCTCGGCTGGGCGGCGAGGCTCGGCCGGGCGGCGCGGCTCAGCTGGGCGGCGCGGCGCAGCAGGGGTCTGGGCGCGGGGCTTACCAGGGGCGCGACAGTAGGGGCCTCGTCAGCAGAGGGGCCACGACAGCAGAGGGGCCGCTTCAGCAGAGGGGCCGTGACAGAAGGGGGGCCGCAACTGCAGAGGCCGCGACAGTAAGAGGGGCCGGGTTGGTAGAGGCCGTAACGGCAGCAGGGGCCGCAGTGGCAGATGGGGCCGCGACAGCAGCAGGGGCCGCGACTGGCAGCAGGGGCCGCGACTGGCAGTAGGGGCCGCAACAGCAGCAGAGGCCGCAACAGCGGCAGGGGCCGCGTCGGCAGTAGGAGCCGCGACGGCAGTGGGGGGCCGCGTCGGCTATGAGGGGCCGCGTCGGCCGCAGGGGCCGCGTAGGCAATAGGGGCCGCGTCGGCCGTAGGGGCCGCGACGGCAGTAATGGGCCGCGTCGGCCGCAGGGGCCGCGTCGGCCGCAGGGGCCGCGTAGGCAATAGGGGCCACGTCGGCCGTAGGGGCCGCGACGGCAGTAAGAGGGGCCGCGACTGTAGTAGGGGCCGCGACAGCAGGGCAGGGGCAGGCGTGAAGCGCGCTGCGGTCAGGGCAGGAAAAAAAATATTACTATTTCGGTGGGCCCTAAAAAAAACGTTCCCACAGGGGAACTTGCTCAGAATACCATGTCAAAATGAACAGAAGGGATGAATGAACTAGGCAGCAGGTGGGTACAAGTATGAAAACCTAAAAGTGTTGTACCCTGTATTGACTACCCCACTACAGCCTAGATAGACTATAGCAGATATGTTTGACACTCTCCTCCTCCTGCTCCAGCTCCTCCGGTACCCCACTCCCCCCTGGTCCTGCCCCGTCAGGTGTGTCCCACTCTACCCCTCTACCCTCAATAGCGTGTGCGGTGGCGCCTCCCTCCCCACAGGCCTCCTCACAGTCCCCTCGGCAGCCTTCGGCACTTCCGCAACAGGTTACTGTCGGCTCAGGGAGTGTTGGAGCTGGAGGTGCTCGTTTAGGGGGTGTTGGAGCTGGAGGTGCTGGCATTGGGGGTGCTACTTCAGAGGGTGCTGCAGCTGGAGGTGTTGGAGCTGGAGGTGCTGGAGCTAGAGGGGCTGGAGCTGGAGGTGCTGGAGTTGGAGTTTCTGGACCTAAAGTTACTGGCGCTAACAGTGCTAGTTCTAGAGGTACGAGTTCTGGGGGTGCTGGCACTGGAGGTGCTAGTTTTGTGGAGATTGGAGATGGAGGCACTACTACTGCGGCACCCACTGCACCTCCCCACCGTTATGACACGCGTCTCCACGCTCTTCGCCAGCTTGAGCGCGAGGAGCAGGAGCGGTTGGAGCAGGAGAGGCAGGAGCTGCGGCAGCTGGACCAGCAGGAACAGCAGGGGCAGCAGCAGCAGTAGCAGCAGCAGCAGCAGCCGCAGCAACAACAACAGTAGCAGCAGTCGCAGCAACAGCCGCCCCTTCTGCGGCAGTTGTTCCCACTAGAGAGTGGCGTGCGGGCCCTTGGTCTTCCCTCCTCTTCTCCTGTCCTCTCTAAGACTCCCCATGCCTTCGGTCGTACGTTTCCTCCTCTGGACTCGGCTCCGGCTGTTTTCTCTCCTCCTTAGTCACAGTCACCTCCTACTGTTGTCCCGCACGACTTGACCACTTGTTGTCCTCCGCGTGTTCGTCCCTCGTCTCCTTTTGACGACCTCCGCACTGTATTGTTTCGTTCTAGACCTCGTCGTGCTCTGCCTGCGTCTGTTCTCTTGCCACCTCCTGAGTCGTCTCTCACTGTCTCCTCTCACCCTATCACTAACTACTACTGTGCTGCTCGCCCTATTGTCACACGTGTTCTCTTCTCTCCGTTATGCTCAGAATAGGCTTGAATGTGCCTAAAACAAAAGATAGAGTGCATGGACGGATTTTGGCAGAGTGGCTTCAAACATTGAATCTGAAGCGTCTGAAAGTCGCTTACAATTAGCAAGTTGAATCACTTGATTTTATAGAGGATGACTACGTAAGAGTAGTTTGAGCGAACGGCGGTCTAGCAGCAACTATTTTCTTAGGACACAAGATAGGAAGAAGTTACGAGGCACAAGATAGGAAGAAGTTACGAGTTGGGAATGACTCCCAGACTCTACAAACCCCAAGAGCCGAGTCCCAGGAAGGTGGAACATTGCCACACAGTCCCCAACCTCGAAGGGTCTCGAAACTACCCACCACAAGGGCCTACACCAAGAGAAATGTTACACTACACATTGTAATGTAGCTATTTCCACTATTTCTTATGTTTATCCTTTTGGCGAGCTTCGAAATCACTTGAAACTTGAAACCAAGGCTCTGGGTCTTCACCACAAATTCTTGAGTTCTTCAAGGCTTGTTACACACACCTGCGACACGCTGAACGTTCGAAACACGACAAAATAGATAACGCACACGACACGCTAACGACGACGTGACACGCGACTAGCAATAACTCGCTGTTGACTCGACACACACATTCGACATCATGACACATCATTCACACAATATTATAAGCATGAAATATATATGATCTCATGCCCTCATACCATCCCATGCACACACGCATGCACGCACAAGGACAACAAGCCGAGTGCAAACCATGGGGTTGCAATAACACTCTCTTGTCACGGACCCTCGTGCCTCTCCGTCGTCTGACTCAGCTCTTACTGCTGCTATCACTAACCTTGCCGCCACCAGCCGCCTTGACTACTCCACCCGCATCGCGGCTGCTCCTCCTACCCATCCTCTGTCCACTGGGGGTGAGTTTGCCCTTCTCTGTGACATCCTAGAGGACAGGCAGTTTGAGCTGGACTTCTTGGCAGCCGCTTCCCCCTCTCTCTGTGCCATGCTGCTTTCCCCTGAGGGAGACCCCGACGCCCTTTACAGATCGACTCCTCGCACATACCGTGAGGTAGTGTCAGGGCATTGGGCCTCTCAGTGGAGAGCGGTTATGGACTCAGAGATGGCGTCTTGGAGATCTACAGGCACCTACGTCGACGCAGTTCCCCCTCCTAGGGCGAACGTAGTCGACAGCATGTGGATATTCAAGGTGAAGCGACCGCCAGGACCACCGTTTGTCTTCAAGGCGCGCTAAGTGGCTAGGGGCTTCAGTCAGTGTGAGGGAGTTCAATTCTTTCCGCCAGGTGCATCGTGAGTGGCACGACACGCTACGCACCACTCTGGCTGACCTCGGTTTTCGCCCTTTGTCCTCGCTATAGCAGACAGGGTTGCTCTAGCTGAGGTGAAGTCCGAAGTGCAGAAGAGATACACGTGCACTGGCCTGGGTGAACTGCGCCGCTACCTTGGCTTTCGGATCACTAGGGACAGAGCCGCTCGTACTAGTACACTCTCACAGTCACACATGGTGCAACCCTTCAGCTGTTTGGGCTTCAGTTCTCCACCACACAGCCCACTCCTCTTGCTGTCGACCACAGACTCACCGGCCCTTTTCCCGACGAGCCCTTTGAGTCTAGTAGTCCCTACGCAGAGCTTGTGGGCTGCCTCATGTACCTGATGACTTGAACTCATCCGGACCTCACCTTTCCCCTCAGCGTTCTCTCGCTTTGTTGCGATAGGGAGACACCGTCCAGTGCACTGGTCGGCTGCTGTGAGGGTGGCGAAGTACCTTGCAACTACATTAGGCGTGGGGCTTGTGCTTGGAGGGACATAGCCAGTTGTACTGACCGGTCACTGCGACTCTTCGTACGCCAATGACGTGGAGACCCAGCAGTCTCCTTAGGGGTACTGCTTCAGTTTGGGTGCTGGAGAAGTGTCGTGGAGGTGAGGCTGAGATCTAAGCTGGTGCCATGGCTGCGCAGGAGCTTCGCTGGTTGACTTTCTTGCTCAATGACCTTGGTGAGCGGCCTCGCTCTGCACCGACCTTGTTCGCTGAAAACAAGGCCATGATCCTCCTTTGACAAGAGCCTCGACTAGAGGGCAGAGTGAAGCACATCAACGTGAGGTACTTCCTCCTGCGAGAATTGCAGCGATGCGGCCAGGCTCGCTTGGACTTCGTGGCCCCAGCGGCCAACAAAGAAGACATTTTCACCAAGGCCTTAGCGCCTAGTGACCACCACAGGTTCTGTCTGCACTTAGGCCTTGTTGACACTGGTGGTGGGATGCTGTAGCATTGTTTCTTGTTGCTTGCTCTGCTTGTCCTTGCATCTATATATATTAATGAACTCTTGAACTGGCCTTGTGGTCGTTTGCTTGTGCTTGGAATGTGTGGTGATCTTGAGATCCACCGGAGCGTTGTCTTGTTGCTTCTCTTGACTGGTCTTGTGACCCTTTGTTTCCTTTGCTTGTTTTGATGCCCCTTGCTTAGCCTATGGGGGTGTGTCAAATGTTATATTAGTTTCTTAGGCTACAGTGAGTAGCACCAGAAGGAGTACAAACCTTTTTAGGGTAGCTATTTGTATGCCTTGTTTCTACTCACACACCAATTCCGTTAAGCAACTTTGAGATCCTAGCCTAGCTCCCATTTTAAAATAAAAGTAGGTTTAGGAGGGCGCAAAATCGATCCAGGCCCACCCTGGCTAATCAGGGTTAAAGCCCGTCTCACCCTGATTGCATAGGGTAACTTTTTTGCTAGGCTGTCAAATACAGTGTAAACAAAAATGCAGGCTGATAGTGTCAGTGTAAATTTTTTGATAGACTGGTTTGGTTCACCACCGCGCAGCACGTGAAGATGGTGTGTTGGAAGTTTGATGTGTGGCTGCGGGCCGATAGCAACTTTGGCACGCTGCCAAATAATGCTGGCACACATATCTCTGCTTTGGTGGCAGATATGTTGCCAAACTGACCAATGGTCGAGCCCCACGCAGTGGGGGGGTTTTTCTTTCGCAAACCACGTTGGGTACGCAACGCAAGGCAGCGGGGCGTTACGTGTGAGGTGTAGTGAATTCGGGTGAATTCATGAAAGATTCGGTTTCAGGGTAACTCTGAGCCTACCTTTTCTAGTCAGAGAAACTAAACGCCTACGTTGTTTTGGAGAAAGTGTAACTATACGGTTAGCCTACCTTGATCAGGGTAACTGGATAAAATGGTATTTTACCCAAGTATTTTGGGCCCTGTTTAGGAGATACTTTACTCAGGGACTTAGGAAGGATGGCGAGGAGTTTGGACAAAGGATGATTGGACTATCGAGAAAGGGGATACTGTACAAGAAGAAACAAGCAAGGCAATAGAAATGTACACCACCAACAGGAATGTGATAAGTATACTAACTAATCCTACATGCTGTTATATGTAGAAAACTATAAGACATATTTGTATATTATTGTTTAGGCTATAGGTGAGAAGAAACGAGGAATGAAATGACTAAGTGAAAGTTGGGTACAAGAAGCAAACCCTAGAAAACTGTACCCCATATGTGCTACCCCACTATAGCCTACAGTAGCTATGTCATATAAATCTGACACACCCCCATAGGCAAAGTGGGGGAGAACAAGGGGTCACAAGACCAGTCAAGCAACGCAAAGCAAAAACAAGCTCAGGGTGGATCACAAAGTCACCACACATTCCGAGCACAAGTTCAAGGCCACAAGGCCAGTTCACAAGCAGGAGTACACATATATATAAAAAGGCTAGACAAACAAGAGCAGGTATATATATATGTAACAGTACAAGCAAGGTCAAGAGGTGAGCAAGTGAGGCAAGGTAGGCACAAGGCCAAGCTGAGTACAGAAGCGCTGATGGTCACAAGGCGCAAGTGCCTTGGTGAAGATATCAGCAGTGTTGGCCTCAGAGGCCACGTACGCAAGACGCAGCTGACCACGCTGCTGCAGCTCACGAGCAAGAAAGTAGCGGAGAGCAATGTGCTTCGTTCTGTGCTCCAGTCGCTGCTCCCAACACAAGGCCAGCATGGCCTTGTTGTCTACGTACAGCACTGGAGGAGAACGAGGCAACTCTCCGAGGTCAGTCAGCAGGTAGGTGAGCCAGCGAAGCTCCTGTGCAGCCATGGCTCCTGCGTAGATCTCAGCCTCACAACTGGAGCCGAGAACAGAAGACGAGCGAGTAGCCCGCCACGAAACAGAGCCGGAACCAAGGCTGAAGGTGTAACCCTGTGACGACCGCTGCGTAGCCTGGTCGTCAGCCCAAGAAGCGTCTGCGTGCCCAGTAAGGACCACTGGACTCTGCCCTCCAAGCACAAGCCCCATGCCCGACGTACTGCACAAGTAGCGCAACACCCTCTTCGCTGCAGCCATGTGCTCCGGTCTGTGTCTCCCAGGAGCAACATAGCGTGCAAGAATGCTAAGAGGGTATGCAAGGTCAGGTCGTGTGCAGGTCATCAGGTACATGAGGGAGCCAACAAGCTCTGGGTACGGGCCACTCGACTCTACGGACTCATCCGAAGGCAGAGCTGAGAGCGAGTGGCGAGTAGGCAGAGGAGTGGCCTGAGGCGAGGAGTACGTGAAGCCGAAGCGCTGAAGGACCTGCTGCACCATGTGTGACTGAGTCAGGGTAATGGTGCGGCGTGCTCTGTCCCGAGTGATCTGCAAGCCAAGGTAGCTGCGCAGTTCACTCAGGTCAGTGCACGTGTGTCTCTTCTGCAGCTCGGACTTCACGTGGGCTAGTCCAGCAGTGTCAGCTGTGGCAAAGACCAAGTCGTCGACGTACACGAGGATGTAGAACGGCGGCAAAGAAGTGTCGGTGCGCAGAAACAGCGACGGGTCGGCAGTAGAGGGAGCAAACCCAAGAGCTGCAAGTGTAGTCCTCAGTGTGTCGTGCCACTCACGCGGTGCCTGGCGGAGACCGTAGACTGGCCGCCGTAGGCTCCACTGGGTGCCAGGAGGAAAAGACCCAGTGAAGCCAGGTGGGCGACGCAGCCAGATCTCCTCGTGCAGGCTGCCCTGCAAGAAAGCAGTGCTGAAGTCAAGAGAGTGTAGCTCGTAGTCACGGTGAGCAGCTACGTGCAGCAGTACCCGAAGAGTGGTCATCTTCGGGGTGGGAGAGAAGGTCTGAAAGTAGTCAACTCCCTGCCGCTGACTGAAGCCACGAGCCACGTAACGCGCCTTGAAGACAGGCGGAGAACCCGGCGGTCGCTTCACCCTGAAAATCCACATGCCACTGACGATGTTCGCCCCAGGAGGGGGAACAGCGTCAACATAGGTGCCTGTGGACTTCCAGGAAGCCATCTCTGCGTCCATAGCTGCCTGCCACTGAGAGGAGTAGGGACCCTCTATCGCCTCCGCGTAAGAGCGCGGAGTCGGGATGTCAAGTGCATCCGGGTCTCCCTCAGGGGTAAGCAGTACGGACACGAGATGAGGTGAAGCAGCGGCCAAGCACTGGAACTCCTCCTGCCTGTCCTCAAGGACGTCCGTGCCAAGGGCACACTCACCCCCGACGGACGGAGGACAGACAGACTCAGACTCAGCAACAAGACTGGCGACGTAGTCTAGGCGACAGCGAGCAGCAAAGTCGACGAGCTCAGCAACTAGAGCAGACGCAGCAGTGGACTCAAAGGAAGGGTCAGTGACAACCGTAGCAAGGAGACGCGTGACAGTAGGACTGGCAGCGCGAAGAGAGTCCGACTCCGGGTCGGCAAGAGTAGGAAGAGAAGACTCAGGAGGAGAAGGTAAAGGGGCACGCAGAGGAGCAGTGGACGGACGCAGAGACATCCGGTGCGTGCTAGGGACAGGAGGAGGACGCTGACGCGAACCGCGACCACTAGTGCGAGCAGCACGGACAGGCGACGCAGGGCGAGACGCAGGCTCACGACGCTCAGCAAGACCTCCAGTAGGACCAGTGTAGGGAGACGGAGCAGGCAGTGGGGAGGCCGGCTGTAACTGTAACTGCGACGGGACAGGCTGTGGACACTCTAAGGGAGGAGGAGGACCAGTAGAAGGCGGGAGACCAAGAACCTGCTGAAGGAGCGGAACGAAGTACGGCCGAGGCCGCGCGGCGACTCCAGACACAGGAGGGACAGCACCAGCACCCGCAGGGGCAGCACCAGCACCAGTAGCAGCTCCAGCTCCAGAACCCCCAGCAGCACCAGTAGTACCCCCAGCAGGACCGCCTCCAGGACCGACAGCAGTAGCCTCTGCGCCAACACCCGCAGCAACTCCAGCTCCAGAAGTACCCGCAGGTCCAGCAGCTCCAGTACTCCCAGTACGAGCACCTCCGGGACCCGTGGCACCAGCTCCCTCAGAAGCAACAGAACCTCCAGTACCCGCAGCACCTCCAGCTCCAGCAGCTCCAGCAGCTCGCCTCCAGCGCCGGGCAAACCACTCACGTAGCTCCTGGGGAGAGAGTGGCTCTCGGCGAGAGGGAGCACCCGGTGAACCGCCAGGCACAGCACCACCAGGCGTAGCACCCCCAGGCTCAGCACCTCCAGGCGTAGTACCCCCAGGCTCAGCACCCCCAGACGCAGCACCCCCAGGCTCAGCACCTCCAGGCGTAGTACCCCCAGACTCAGCACCCCCAGGCTCAGCACCCCCAGGCTCAGCACCCCCAGGCGTAGCACCCACACGCTCAGCACCCCCAGAGTCAGCACCCCCAGGCTCAGCACCCTCAGCAGCACCAGAGTCACCAGCGACCTCGACAGGCTCAACAGCGTCTACCTGGGACACACCTGAAGGGGCAGGACCCTGAGGGGGGAGGGGGTCTACCGGGGGGGGACCTGGTACAAGGAAGAGCGGTGGCGGGGGGAGGGACAGAGTGCGGTAGGGGAAGAGGCGGTAGTAGGGGACCGACTCGTCGAACGTGACGTCCTGGGAGGACAGAACACGGCGAGAGGTGGGGTGGTAGAACTGCCACCCTGGGGCGTCAGGGGGGAAACCCAGGAAGACGCAAGGAGCAGCACGAGGGGACAGCTTGTCCGCAGACAAGTCGCGGACAAACGCCCGAGATCCCCAGACACGGAACGCAGACGCATCGCCAACCTTCCCCGTCCACAGCAAAGCTGGGGAGGTCTCCGGCATGGAGACCCTGGGCTGAAGGTTGATCTGATGCGCCGCGTACCGAACCGCAAACGGCCACAGAAAATGGGGGGCAGCCGCATGCATCATGGACGTACGGGCGACGTCCATGACCATGCCAATGCGGCACTCAGCAATCCCATTTTGCTGTGGAGAGTCCGGAAGCGTGAAGGTCTGGCGGATGCCTCGTGCACGACAGTAGGCTCGCAGAAGGCCAGAGGAGAACTCTCCGCCTCTGTCAGAGTGCAGACGCAGAACAGGAAAGTCCGAGCCAAAGCTCCGCCTGAGCTGGAGACGAGCTGCGCGGATCCAGTCAATCAATACCTCAGTGACATCACCCTTGCTGCGCAAGGGGAAGACTGTGGTGTAACGCGAGTAGTCGTCAACCACCAGCAGGAAGTAGCGCTCGTGACCCTGTCCACGGACGCGGGCCGGGCCCCACACGTCCATGTGAAGCGTCTGCAGCGGGGCCTCTGTCGGAGGAAACTGGGAGGAGTGAGGGGTAGCCCGCTGCCGTCCCTCGACACAGGGGACGCAGGTAGGGCCTGGCCCCGGAGGAAGGGGAGGGAGGGACCGGGGAAGACCAGAGACAAGGACACGGGAGGCCATGCTCCGGAGACGAAGCAGGGAGGGGTGGCCAAGGCGGTGGTGCCAGAGGAGAGTCTCGTGAGACAGGAGGCGACACGAGCAGGGGGCAGACTCAGGACCAGACCTGGACGCTGCAGCAAACACCTGACCCGACGCAGCTACCTGACCAGACGCAGGGACTGGAGGAGACGCAGTGGTCAGTGTGTACAGGCTCGACCCTGGCCGACGTGTAAACGTGGCCAGGTGGCGGCCTGTCCGAGCGTCCGTGCAGTGGGTCACCCGCTGACTCGCAGGAGTGAACTGGTGAACCCCCGCATCCTGTAGGTCAGCACCACTCACCAAGTTCGTAGAGAACGAGGGGAGGTAGAGACCAGACAGGGTGCCAGAGGGGGCCGCCGGACACGGGAGGACAGTGGAGAAGTGAGCAAGGACAGGACCCCCAGAGGGGTCTGCCAGGGAGACCGCAACTGGCCGGCCAAGCGGCGTGAGTGTGGTGCGGTCTCGAAAGAAGGAGCGAGAAGCCCCCGAGTCAAGTGTGAAGGTGTGGGAGGCCGAAGCCGACGCAGAACGTGAGAGAGCAGACTCACCAGCACCTGAGGGAGCAGACGCACCTAGAGCAGCAGCCTCGCTAGCACCTAGAGCAGCAGCCTCACCAGTACCTAGAGCAGCAGTCTCAATGCCCGGGTCGGGCGGAAAACACCGGTAACAGTCACCCTCATCACTAATAGTCACAGTATACATGGCAGCAAGAATAGCATCAAAGTCAAGGTCAAAGACAGCTACACCCGCCCTAGACAGCTCACCCCAGCGGGGGATCTCTGTGGCCTCAGGGAACTGGTGACGCCAAGCGTCCGTGAGGCGGCCAAAGCAGCGCTGGGTGGAGTGCGCACCCCCGCACTGCTCACCCGCGCGGTCGCCGGTGCGCAGGACGTAGGTGCACGGACCAGCACCCCCACCCCTCTGGCGTGCAGTGTACCACTCACGGAGCTGCTGAGGGGAGGGGACGTCACGAGTGCGCTGCTGCTGCTGCTGCTGCTGCTGCTGCTGGCGCTGACCACCACCGGAGCTGACCCTCTGCGCAGCGCCACCCCGACCTGCTCCACCTCCTCCGCCGCCTCCTCCTCCACCGCCGCCACCTCCGCTCCCTCCGCCACCGCCGCTGCCTCCTGCGCCTCCACTGCCGCCACCTACACCTCCACCCCCGCCACCACTCCCACCGCCACCCCCACCTCCTCCACTACCTCCACCGCCGCCTCCACCGCCCCCGCTAGCTCCTCCAGCGCCCCTGCCCCCCTTGCCCCTGCCAGGGCGGCGTCTCCCGCTAGGGGTAGACGCTGCCCCAACCGACTCCAAACCAGCGAGGTCGGCCGCAGCAGCAGAGGCAACAGAGGGCAAAAGAGGGGAGGGGGAACACCCCTCAAAGATGGGGGTGCGAGGGTCACCACGAGAGGCTCCTACAGCGACTATGCTCTTTTCTGCTGCTAGGAGGGCCTTCTCGAGGAGGTCAACGGTGAGAGTGGTGGGACAAACCGAGAGGAAGTGGTCCCTGACTACGCGAAGGGAGTCAGGGAGACGGGTGACTATGTAGTAGAGGGTGATGTACATGGGGGGGGGGTTCTTGGCGCAGAACTCAGCAGGAAGCGCAGCGCGGTAGCGAGTGTCACTAGAGCGGAGGTGCGTAATGAGGTCAGCGACTGTGGGAAAGGCAGCAAGGTCAGGGAAGAGGTACGGTAGCATGAGGCGGCTCAGTGCAGCAGTGGCAGGGGAGGAGTAGCGTGCAACTACAGCGTCGTACAAGGTCTGAGCACTCTTGTACTGGCTAAAGTGCGCACGCTCAGAGGTAGGGAGGTGGCGACGCACAGCAAGACGTGCAGCAGCATCGCGCGTGGCCCACTGTGAGCGAACGGTGGCGTCAGCATCAGCAGCGGGGGCAGGAGAGGCACCAGAAGTGAGGTCAAAGAGGGAGAGGCCGTCTGCTCTGTCGCACTGTAAGAAAAGCTGCAGGTCATCTATCCAGACGTCAAAGTCAATGGCCCGACCCTCAGCGTCAAAAGCGAGGACACTAGGGGTAGCCATGACAGCAGTAGACTAGCAGTGCAAACAGTAGGGCGAGGGCAGTGCTGTGAGAGAGGCGCTGCTCTTACCGGACAGGGCGGTTCGGGCGGCTCGGCTGCAGGGCGGCTCGGCGGCTGGGCGGCTCGGCGGCGGGGCGGCTCGGCTGCTGGGCGGCTCGGCTGCGGACAGGGCGGCTTGGCGGCTGGGCGGCTCGGCGGCTCGGCAGCTGGGCGGCTCGGCTGCTGGGCGGCTCGGCTGCTGGGCGGCTTGGCTGCTGGGCGGCTCGGCGGGGCCGCTGAGAGGGCGGCGTCCGGGGCCGCTGGGAGGAGGCGGCGGGGCCGCAAAGGTAAGTGGCGGGGCCGCGGAGGTAGGTGGCGGGGCCGCGAAGGTAGGTGGCGGGGCCGCGAAGGTAGGTGGCGGGGCCGCACAGGTAGGTGGCGGGGCCGCGGAGGTAGGTGGCGGGGCCGCACAGTGAGGTGGCGGGGCCGCGAAGGTAGGTGGCGGGGCCGCACAGGTAGGTGGCGGGGCCGCGGAGGTAGGTGGCGGGGCCGCACAGTGAGGTGGCGGGGCCGCGAAGGTAGGTGGCGGGGCCGCACAGGTAGGTGGCGGGGCCGCGGAGGTAGGTGGCGGGGCCGCACAGTGAGGTGGCGGGGCCGCGAAGGTAGGTGGCGGGGCCACACAGGTAGGTGGCGGGGCCGCACAGGTAGGTGGCGGGGCCGCACAGGTAGGTGGCGGGGCCGCGGAGGTAGGTGGCGATGGGCGCGACGGGCGCGACGGGCGCGACGGGCGCGACGGGCGCGACGGGCCGAAAGGGCGGCGCGACTCGGGCCGGCGCAAAACGCGCTCCGGGCAGGAAAAAAAAATTTCGTGGTGGTGGGCCCTAGGAATCGTTCCCATTAGGGAACCTGCTCGATACCATGAGAAGAAACGAGGAATGAAATGACTAAGTGAAAGTTGGGTACAAGAAGCAAACCCTAGAAAACTGTACCCCATATGTGCTACCCCACTATAGCCTACAGTAGCTATGTCATATAAATCTGACAATAGGGAGGTTAGCTATAGGGGATATGATTTCTAGGATTTGCTATATGTATCCAACTTCTGCTAGTCACATCCACTCCGCTGTTTCTTAGTTCAACATGGTATCATCGAGTAGGTTAGGTCATGCCCGTTCCTACTGCCCGTTACTACCCTACGCTACCACGCTCCCATGCCCTACGCACTATGCCCTGCCACGAGCGTGCTGCCTTGCCCTGCCCCACGCACGCTTTGCTGCCCCGCACGCTGCTGCCCCGCGCGCTATTGCCCCGTGCGCTATTGCACCTTGCGCGCCGCTACCCTGCGTCCCGCTGCCCCGCGCGCCGCTGCCCTGCGCGGCGCTGCCCTGCACCCCACTGCCCCTTGCGCTGCTGCCCCACGCGTCACTTCACGCGCCATGCTGCACTGCACGCCCCGCTGCCCCACGCGCTGCTGCGCTGCACGCCGCTGCCCCACGTGCCTCTGCCCTGCGCGGCGCTGCCCTGCGCCCCGCCGCCCTGCGCATTGCTGCCCCGCGCATCACTGCCCCGCGCCACGCTGCGCCGCATGCCCCGCTGCCCCGCGTGACACTGCCCCGTGCGCCACTGCCCGTTCGCTGCTGTCGCCCGTGCGCCACACCACACCCGTTGCCGCCCTTCCACCACTACTGTCGCCCATGCTTCGCACCGCCGCCGCTTCCACCTGTGCGCCGCACCGCCGCTGCTGCAGCAAGTGCACCGCACTGCCGCCGCTGCTTCCCGTGTGCTGTACCACCGCAACTACCACCAGTGCACCACATCGCCACGACTACAGCCCTTGCGCCACTGCTGCCCGCACACCGCTGCATGTGCACTGCCAATCCCGCCTCCTTGTCTCTGGTCTTCCCAGGTCTCTGCCTCCCCTCTCGCCCTCGCCTGCCCCTCCCTGCCTTCCTTGCATCGAGGGGCGGCAGCGCGCCACTCCTCAATCCTCCTCGTTTCCCCCGACGACTGCTCCCCTGCAGACTCTCCACATGGACGTGTGGGGCCCAGCCCGCGTCAGTGGACAGGACCGCGAGCGCTACTTTCTGCTGGTTGTTGACAACTACACGCGTTACACCACGGTCTTCCCCTTGCGCAGCAAGGGTGAGGTCCCTGATGTCTTGATCCCTTGGATCCACGCAGTCCGTCTCCAGCTCCGCGAGCGGTTCCACCAGGACCTTCTTGTCCTGCGTCTACACTCTGACAGAGGTGGTGATTTCTCCTCCGACCTCTTGTGGAACTTTTGTCGTGGGGAAGGCATTCTCCAGTCGTTCACGCTTCCAGCCTCCCCTCAGCAAAATGGGATTGCTGAGCGCCGCATTGGTTTAGTCATGGAGGTCGCTCGCACCTCCATGATCCATGCGGCTGCTCCCCATTTTCTGTGGCCGTTTGCGGTCTGGTACGCTGCACATCAGCTCAACCTCTGGCCCCGTGTCTCCTTGCCGGAGACCTCGCTGACACTGCGTTGGACGGGGGAGGTTGGCGATGCGACGGTGTTCCGGGTCAGGGGCTCTCGTGCCTTTGTTCGCGATACGTCCGCGGACAAGCTCTCCGCCCGCGCTATTCCCTGCGTCTTCCTTGGCTTTCCCCCTGACGCGCCTGGCTGGCAATTTTACCACCCCACCTCGTGCCGTGTCTTCCCCTCTCAGGACGTCACGTTTGACGAGTCGGTTCTCTTTTACTGTCTCTTCCCCTACCGCTCTGCCCCTCCCCCACCCCCGCCACTCTTCCTTACTCCAGCTCCCCCTCCGGTAGACCCCCTCCCCACCCAGGGTCCTGCTCCCTCAGGTGTGTCTCAGATAGACCCTCTCCCTGGTACTGTGCCTGTTGAGGTAGCTGTCGACTCAGGTGCTGCTCAAGGTGCTGCGTCTGGGGGTGCGGAGCCCGGGGGTGCTGAGTCTAAGGGTGCCGTGGTTGGGGGTGCTGAGCCTGGGGGTGCGGAGCCTGGGGGTGCTGAGCCCGAGGGTGTGGAGCCTGGGGGTGCTGAGTCTGAGGGTGCGGAGTCTGGGGGTGCTGAGCCTCGGGGTACTGCTTCTTCTGGAGGTTCTGCGGGTGCTTCGCCACGACTGTCTCCCCGGCCGGAGCCTCTCTCCCCGCAGCAGCTATGCGAGTGGTTTGCTCAGCGCACACACCTTCGGAGTGGAGCTGCCGGAGCTAGAGACACTGTCGCTGGAGCCACTGGAGCTGGAGGTGTTGGAGCTCCTCGTCTTGGAGGTGCTGGAGTTACTGCTGGAGCTGGTGGTACCGGAGGTGCTGCAGATGCTGGTCCTGGAGGTGCTCGTACCAGGGGTACTTGAGCTGCCGGGACTGGTAGTGTTGGGGGTGCTGGAGCTGGAGGAGCTGGAGCTGGAGACCCTGCGGAGCCTGGAGGTGCTGGGGCTGGAGGCGCAGGAGCTGGAGGCACTGGCAGTGGTGGCGCTAGATCTGGAGGAGCTGGAGCTAGAGACACTGGAGCTGTTGGCGCTGGAGCTGGAGGCACTGGCGCTGGTGGCGCTGGAGCTGGAGGAGCTGGAGCTGGAGACGCTAGAGCTGTTGCCCCTGGCGCTGGAGGTGCTGGAGCTGAGGGTGCTGTGTCTGGCGGTACTGGTGCTGGAGGCACTGTTCGGCCACGACTATTTTTTGTTCCAACGCTTCGCTAGGTTCTTAGTCTCCCATCTTCTGCTGGCCTTCCTCCTAGCTTACTGAGTCCCCCGCCTCGCCTGTTGCAGCCACAGTTACAGCAAGCCTCCCCACTGCCTGCTCCTTCTCCTTACGTTGAGCAGCCATACTCTTTTACAGAGCGTCGTGCGCCTGAGTCTCGTCCTGCCTCGCGTGTTCGCGCTGTTCGCACTGGTCGTAGGGTTCCTCGTCCGCGTCCTCCTCCTGTCCCTAGCACCCACGCTATGGCACTTCGTCCTTCCTCTGTTCCACTGCGTTTTCTTCTACCGCCTCCTCCTGAGTCCTCTCTTCCTGCCGTCCCTGACCCTGAGTCGGACCTCGCTCGTGCTGCCAGTCCCACTGTCTCTCGTCTCCTCGCCACTGTTGTCACTGGCCCTTCTTTTGAGTCCACTACTGCTTCTGCCCTCGTTACTGAGCTGGTTGACTTTGCTGCTGCCTGTCGTCTAGACAACGCCACTGCTCTTGTTGCTGAATCTGAGTATGCCTGTCCTCCGTCCATCGGGGGTGAGTGTGCTCTTGGCACGGACGTCCTTGAGGACAGGCAGGAGGACTTTGAGTGTCTTGCAGCTGCTGTACCTCATTTCGCTTCCATGCTGCTTGCCCCTGAGGGAGACCCGGATGCACCAGACATCCCGACCCCGCGCTCTTACGCAGAGGCGATTACAGGTCCTTACACCAATCAGTGGCAGACAGCCATGGATGCCGAGATGGCATCCTGGAAGTCCTCAGGCACCTACGTTGACGCAGTTCCCTCGTCTGGGGCGAACATAGTCGATGGCATGTGGATTTTCAAGGTGAAGCGGCCGCCGGGTTCTCCGCCTACCTTCAAGGCGCATTACGTTGCTCGAGGCTTCAGTCAGCGACAGGGGGTCGACTACTTCCAGACCTTCCCCCCCACCCCGAAGATGACCACTCCTCGGGTGTTGCTGCACGTTGCTACTCAGCGTGACTACGAGTTGCACTCTCTGGACTTCAGCACAGCTTTCTTGCAGGGCAGCCTGCACAAGGAGATCTGGCTGCGCCGCCCACCTGGCTTCACTGGGTCGTTTCCTTCAGGTACCCAGTGGAGTCTCCGGCGGCCAGTCTACGGTCTCCGCCAGGCGCCTCGCGAGTGGCACAACACACTAAGGACTACACTTGCAGCTCTGGGGTTTACTCCTCCGACTGCTGACCCGTCGCTGTTTCTACGCACCGACATGTCGCTACCACCGTTCTACGTCCTCGTGTACGTCCACGACCTGGTCTTTGCCACTGCTGACACTGAGGCACTGACCCTTGTGAAGTCGGAGCTGCAGAAGAGACACACCTGCACTGACCTGGGTGAACTGCGCAGCTATCTTGGCTTGCAGATCACCCGGGACAGAGCACGGCGCACCATCACCCTAACTCAGTCACACATGGTGCACCAGGTACTTCAGCGCTTCGGCTTTCGGTACTCCTCGCCAAAGGCACCGAAAGGTGCACTGGGATGCTGCGAAGAGGGTACTGCGTTTCTTGTGCAGTACGTCGGGCATGGGGCTTGTCCTTGGAGGACGGGATTTAGTTGTCCTTACTTGTCACGCAGACGCTTCTTGGGTTGACGACTTGGCTACGCAGCGGTCGTCACAGGGTTACACCTTTAGCCTCGGTTCCGGCTCTGTTTCCTGGCGGTCTAGCCGCTCGTCTTCTATTCTCAGTTCCAGTTGTGAGGCTGAGATCTACGCCGGGGCCATGGCTGCACAGGATCTACGCTGGCTCTCCTACCTGCTGACTGACTTGGGAGAGCAGCCTCGTTCGCCTCCAGTTCTGTTTTATACAACAAGGCCATTATTGCCTTGTGACAGGAGCACAGGCTGGAGCACAGAACGAAGCACATTGCTCTACGATACTTCCTTGCTTGAGAGTTGCAGCAGCGTGGTCAGCTTCGTCTTGCGTACGTGGCCACTAGGGCCAACACTGCTGATATATTCACCAAGGTACTTCAGTCTAGTGATCATCAGCGCTTCTCTACTGTTTTAGGCCTTGTGCCTACTTTGCCTCACTTGCTCATTGCTCATGCTTCCTCTTGCTAGGCTATGATCACTGTACCGTTTGTGCTCTTTATATAACACTGCATGTGAACAGGCCTTGTGGCCCTTTGCTTGTGCTCAGACTATGTGGTGACTTTGTGATCCACCTTGAGCTTGTTTTGTTTTTTTTATTGGTGTTGTGACCACTTGTTCTCCCCCACTTTACCTATGGGGGTGTGTCAGAATGTTATATTGCTTACTTTGTGAAGGCTATAATGGGGTAGCCCATAAGGGGTACAACCCAATTAGGGTTAGTACTTGTACCCAACTCTTTCATAGTTCATTCCATTCTTGTTCATTCTTCTGACAAGGCTTACTTGTCATGGATTGGGTAGTTCAATTCTGCTCCGTGTAGCTTTTTAATGAGTTAGGCGATGAGCTGCAAACCGCGTCCGTGATCCTGCATCAATACTGCTTCGACTGCCTGGTCACTAGCGCCTGCTTCCACCACGTAATCTCTGCCTGGATCTGGTAGGATGAGTACTGGGGCATTAGTCAGTGCTGTCTGTGTTGTGTGATGCAATCATATGCATTCACGTCTGTCTGCCTCCCATCATGTGTTCGTGCGTTGCATGCGTGGTGTGAGCGTATGCAAGAATTTGTGTTTTGTGCGGTTTGGTTTTTCGGAGTGTGTGTGAATGTTATTTGGCTTGAGCAGATATCTGAAGTGACTCCTCTGCTCAAGAGCTTTCTGACGAACCAAGTATCGCTTCAATCGGAGCACGAACAAGAAAGTTACGAACGTTGGAAGTTCGTATGCTTTTGATATTTGGTTGTGGTGACTATGGGAAGTTGTGGTGTTGACTCCATAAGGAGTACAGACTCTTGGGGGTTGGGAAATTCGTCAACATCACTGTAGATGCTTCCAAGTGGTTGGGAGAAGCCAAACCAGGTTGGCAAGTGTGGTCAAGTTGGGTGAGGTGGATGGCATGAGTTGGGAAAGTGACAAATGTCAAAGTTGGGGTGCCTATAGAGAGGGGAATTGTGTGGTATGGGGTGTCCTTGGTTGGGAACTCCCTTGGGACCTTCCCTCTCGTCCTCCTCATCCCCTCCTACCTGGTTCTATTGCTACTCTAACTTTCTTGTGTGAACTTGTGAGATAATTGTGATTGAGTTACGTTTTCTATGGCAGCATACCCCCCAGTGCGCCGAAGTTCATAACTCGAGTTATACTCCATATTTTGATACTATTCAAATTGGGAAAGATAGCCACGGTCAAGGGCTACAACATACTCGAGTTTGAAAGAATTTGAACAGTGGACCTTTCGTCGACGACGTTTCTTGTGACGACGTCTTTTCTGTCCAGAATTGTAGTTGACGATTTTGAGATATTTCAGCCCCTAATCTTCATAGACTCCGTCCTTAGTCTCTAACAGTCTGTAGCTGCTCCATGGCTTGTTGTTGAGGAGTATCGATTTATAGGGCGTATCCTTCTTCAGTAGTTTTGTCAGTGGCGCTGCTAGCTTAGCATACTGTGGCACGAACCAGGTGTAGTAATTAGCGAAGCCTAGGAACTGCTGCAACTCTTTCCATTCTCTTGTATTTTCCACTTCTTGACTGATTTGATCTTCCGCGAGTCCACGTGTACGCCCTCGGCGCTCACCATGTTCCCAAGAAACTGCAACTTCGTCATTCCGAAGTCGCTCTTCGACAGTTTCACAAAGTTGGTGCATTGTATAGTCCAAACGGCATCACTAAATATTCGTAGGAGCCGAATTGCTTACAAAACGCCGTCTTGTGGATCGAGTTGTCTGCAACTGTGCTGATACGAGAAATATACTTCGCACCAAATCCAAACGGTTGCGATGAGGCCTGTTCGAAAGTTGGTCGCAAGCAATTCCAAGTTCACGCTTTCAGCAAACTGAGACTCGCCACACGTGCCTCTCTCTTGAGGCGCGAACATCCTTTTCATCCAAACTGTCAGTGCTGTTTATAACATAACTTACTCGAGCGTCTTGCTAGTTTCGCCACCAGCAGTGAAAACGATTCGCGAGCAGGTAAGGCTCGCGTTACTTCTCACGTGGCGCGAGCAGTTTCTCGTGCATCTACGAAAATGAACATGCTGCATGAGCAACAACTAATCACAGTCCTTTGACATTGGCAATGTGATCAGCTGCTCGCTCATCTCGAATAGCTTACTGCTGACTCAAAGTCAAAGTTCCGTTTTGAACAGCAACCCCTCCTATTGGTTAATGTTAATTTCACCCCTCCAACTCAGAACACCACGTTGTTTATCCACGCCTTGCTCCCATTGGTCGAAATCGAGGCTGAACTGAATTTCGCCTCTCCTGCTCATAACACCACATTCTCCTCTATGCTTCACTCCAATTGGTCGATTCCACACCCAGCTTTTCATAGATTCGCCTCTTGCTTGAGCTACCATTTATATTTCCAGAAAAAAGCCAGCAGGTTGACAAGTACAATAAAGAATGTATGGATTCTTTATCGTACCCAACAGGGAGGGGGCGCTGGCGGCCATTGCTGGTGCTGGTGCTCTCGTTCGCGTGGTTGCTGGCGGGGTTGCAGGCGCCTGCGCGAATGTGTTAGCGGGTCGCTGGCGATTTTGCTGGTGCATGAGCGCACGCGCTGGCGGGTGGGTTGACGAGCTCGGGGGCGGGGTGCGCCATGGCGACCACTACTGGTGGGCCCAAAAAAAGAAAAAAAACACACCCAAAAAAATAGGAGAACCTTGCTCTAATACCATGTTTGACGGTGTAACTTAGCTTAGGACTTGGTCACTAGACTCTGGAACCATGGCGAGAGTAGCGTGAGCGAGAGTTGGCCAAATGATCATATGAAAGAGATACAAGATATAGGAAGGGAAGGTGGCAAGGGGGTACACCACCAATAGATAGAAAACTAACATGATACTATACTAACTATTTTGCATGCTATATATATACAAATATATATTCTAACAATACCTCCCCTTCATGCTGGTTGGACGGCTCGAAGGCTGACACGGAGAGAAAAGAGGAGGAGGAAGGCAGTGGAAGGTGAGGGGAGCGAGGAGGAGGAATTCAGATGGAAGGTGAGAGGTGGAGGGGCGGCTGCCTGGTCATACCCGACATCCCCACCCCCCCACCCAGTTATAGTCACAGTAGGCTCAAATGTGTCTAAAACGAAAAATAGAGTGCATAGTCGGATTTCTGCGCAGCAGCTTCAATGTTGATAACGTTCTGGTCACAACTCTAAATTACCTGCTTTAACTTGGATCTTAAGCGTCTTAATGTCGCATACAACAGGAAATTTAAATCGCACGATTTCATCACGTATTGATGACGCAACGTCAGTTTGAACGAATGGCACTATGGCCACCACTATAGTCTCATAACACAAATTAGGAAGAGTTACGAGTTGGGAATGACTCCCAGCTCCTACAAACCCCAAGAGCCGAGGTACAGTGATGTGGAACAGTGCCACACTGTCGCCAACAACAAAGGGTCTCGAAACTACCCTCCACAAGGGCCTACACCAAGAGAAATGCTACACTACATATTGTAATGTAACTATTTTCACTATCTTTAAGTTTACCATTTTGGCGAGCTTTGAAATCACTTGAGTCTTGAAACCAAGGCTCTGGCTCTTCACCATAAACGCATCCTTGAGTTCTTGATGGGTCTGCTGCACACACCTGCGACACGCTGAACGTTCCACACACGACAAAATAGAAAACCGCACACGACATGCAAACGACGACGTAACACCAACTAGCGATAACTTGCTATTGACTCGACACACATACTCAACATCATGCCTCATCATTGACACACTATTGTAAGCATGAACTATATACTATCTCATGCCCTCATGCCATTCCATGCACACACGCATGCACGCACACGGACAACAAGCTGGGGTTGCACCAACCAACTCCCCTTCAGATTGTTGGCCGTAGAATCTGCTCCTCTCAGTTCAGAGCCATCCCAGCCAGCTTGCAACACTTCCAATGCTGCTGTTCCAACAGCCGTTTAGTCATCATGACAGCTGGCTGCCCCGTCGTCTTCACGTAGTGCAACTCAACTTCACCCACGGCCACCATGCTCCTCGTCCAATGCCATTTCACCCTATGTGCTTGGTGAGGCCGTGCAACACAGGGTTCTTAGCAAGTGCAATGGCACCCTGGTTATCATGGTAGAGTGGGGTAAGTCCTTGCTACTCCTCCCCCAATTCAGCCAACAAGCGCCGCCACCACACAATCTCCCGTACAGCACGGAAGAGTGCCATGCTCTCAAACTCCACCGTGCTCAATGCTTGGTCCACCTGCTTCTTGCTCTCCCAAGCAGTTGGGCCTCCACCAACACAGCAAATGAAGCCTCCCACATTTGTCATGCCCTCTTGTTCCGATGCATAAGAGGCATCGGAGAAGGCTGTGAGGAACAAACGCCCGGGCTCAACACCTTCCGCGCTCTTTTGGCACCTTCGTGCTGCCTTCGAGTATTGCAGCCCAACCGTCGCTCTTTGACCAAGATACTTGGCCACCCTCATTCCAGCTGCTACCTACTCCTCATTTAGGCATCGTACAACCCTAGCCGGCTGCCTGGTAGCAAAGGCGTCGTACGGTCGGGTGTTGACCACCGCATATACGAGGCTCCCGACCAACGAGTGAAGTTGGCGCCTCTCCTCTTCGCCAACGTTCTCCTCCTCTGGTCCCTTCACAAACTTGAACCCAAAAGGGAATGGAGTAGCCACATGGCCTTCACCCTGCCCAAAGTTGGCAGCCAAGGCCTCTAGATACTTTCGTTGGCGCACTCGCATGCACCGCTTCTCCACGTCGCGTTCGATATGAAGCCCGAGGTAGAAGTTCACGTCACCAAGGGCCTTGCACTTGAACTTGTCTTGAAGGTTCAGCACCTCCTTCACAAGGTAAGAGGAGGGTGAGAAAATAAGGATGTCATCCACATAGACCACCATGAAGCTCCTCTGCTCCCCCTCGCCAAGCATGAACAAGGAATGATCGGCCGTCGAGGGAGTGAAGCCAATCTCCTCCAAAAATTCGCGCAGCTTCAAGTACCATTGCCTGGGGGCTAGCTTGAGTGCATAGAGGGCCTTCTTCAACTTCCATACTCTGCCACTCCCATCATCAAACCCCTCTAGCTGAGCCAGGAAAATCTCTTCCTCAAGGATGCCGTTGAGAAACGCGGTTGTCATATCCATTTGCTTCACCACCCATCCTTTGATGGTAGCTCCTGCGAGTAGGGTTCGCAGCGTCGTCGGCTTCACTACAGGAGCAAACAACTCCTTGTAGTCCACCTTCTCCTTCTGCTGGTACCCCTTGGCTACAAGCTTAGACTTGTACCGCTCGATCTTGCCGTTGGCGTCAGAATTGAACTTGAAGAGCCACTTGGACGTTATCGCCTTACACCCCTCCGGTAGCTCCACCAATTCCCACGTGTCATTCTCCTCGATGCTCTTCAGCTCGCTCTCCATTGCCTTCTTCCACTCCTCAGCATCACTACTCTCCAAGGTCTCCTTGAGAGTTGCTGGTTTCCCCAGCATCTCCACCAGAGAGAAGAACGCGAAGGCACACTCCTCGTAGTCACTCTCCTCGTCATCTCCTACCATACGCACCGCTCTGGCTAAGGTTGTCTTGCCTTGCTTACACGGTGCATCATATGTCAGCCTATTAGGGGGTTGGATTCTCCACTTGCCCCTTCCTTCCTCCTCAGATGCTGGGACTTGAAGGCTCTCATGGCGTTGCTGCGGATTGACTCGAATCCGTGGAACGCTCATAGTGCGAGAAGGAAGTGTCGGTGCACACTCGCTTACTTGCTGCACCTCCTCTCCCTCTTCCTCTCCATTCATGGCCTCCTCTCCCCCATTCACAAGAGGAGATTGCCTTGTGATGGTGCTGTCGCTACTCAGCTCCAAATGCAGCTCCACATGCTCCAAGCCGGAACTCCTCACCTCCCCAAACCGCACACCTATCTTCGCCTCATTCTCCGCCTTCCAATCCTTGTACATGAGGTTTTCCATGAACTTGCAGTCCCTGCTCACCAAGAACTTCTTGGTGAATGGGTCCCAAAGAAGCCATCCCTTGCTGCTTTGAGCCATGCCCAAGTGCACAGCCCATATCGCCTTGGCACCAAGCTTGTTGTGCCGAAGATGCTTAGGCACGAGCGCCATGCACATGCACCCGAATACCCGAAGCATATCCACCTTTGGCTTCCTTCCAATCCACTCCACATAGGGCACCCATTTGTCTGCTACCACATGCTTCAAAGCTCTGTTCTTGGCCTGACACGCACTCCGCACCGCATCAGGCCAAAAGTAATCGGGTAACCCAGCTTCAATGAGCAACCCGCGCGCCGTCTCCGTGATTGTCCGGTTCGCTCGCTCGGCGATGCCGTTCAATGCAGGAGAGTACAGCATGGTAAGGGAGTGCCTTATGCCATTCTTCTTCAGCTACATAGAAAACTCCTTGCTCAGGAACTCTCCCCCTCGATCAGTGCGAATTGCCTTCACTAGCCGGTCTTGTTGCCGCTCCACCATCGGCAACCATTCGGCCTTCACCGTTTCAGCCATGTCGCTCTTGTTGGAAAGCACGTACACCCAAGTCATGCAGGTGTAGACGTCGACTTTGGTGAGGAAATCTTCTGCTCCAGCAGCTCCAAGCTTCAGGGGGCCCACCACGTCCATCACCACCTCATCAAGTGGGGCCTTAGCCGTCGCCTCCGAACTAGAGAATGGGAAACGGGTGAACTTGGCTTGCATGCACGTCGGACAGCCAAATACCTCATTGGGCTCCCCATTCACATGTATGTCAGGAACCGTCTCTTCCTTCACTAGCTGCTGCAGAATAGGCAGAGCCACATGCCCCATGCGCCGATGCAAAGCCAACCAATCACACTCCCCTGTAGCCGAAGTTTGCGTCGAGACGAAGAAGAATTGGCCCAGGAACCGATCGTCGCTCGACTCGTTCTCATTGTCTCCGCCCTTCATGTTTGCAGCTCCAGTTCCGCGACCGCCACGTCCTCCACTGCCTCTTCCTCTCCCTCCACCTGCTCTTCTACCCTCTTGGCCTTGTGCGGAGTCCATCCATCAGGGAGTTTGTAGCAATCGCGCCACATGTGTCCACATCCATAGCTCTTGTTGTCGCTGCCGTAACCGTCATTCCCGCGGCCTTCGTTGAAGTTGCTGCCTCCAAACCTTCCTCCTCCTCGTCCTCTGCCCCTTCCACAGCCATATCCACAGCCGATGCTTGCTGCCCCATTGCCATCCGAACCCGCCAACTCACGGCGGCGGAAGTCCTCTTGAAGGATCGCTCGCTTCATGTCTTCGAGCGAGGGGTGGGGCAAGTCACGATTGAGGTTGATGATGACAAGGACCATGACTCAGGAAGTAAGGCCAGCAACTTGGTCTTCTTCTGCACCTCACTATAATTCAAATCAGCTCCTTCAAGTCGCGTCAACAAGTCGAATAGTTTATGCACCCCTTCTTCAACCACTTCATCTTCTTCGATTCGTAGTGCCGCCATTTGCCGCTCCAATACCACCGCTACCGCCGCTGTTGCAGGAGCATGTACACCCTTGAGAGCAGCCCATGCCTTTGGTTCCTTCTCTGGTTCACGCTGGAATGGCTTGATGTGACGGATTTTGCTGCTCCCCAACGCTTGCCCAAGTAGGAGATAGCCTTGTGCGCTCTTCCGCACCCACTGGCTCTTCTCCGGGTCGTTCTCGGGGCACTTCTCCGTTCCTTCCATCACCTCGAGTAGATCATAGTGGTCAAATATGTTCTCTATCTTGAAGGACCATTCAGCGAAGTTGTCACCGTTGAACTTGTCAAGGCCAAACACTCTAGGCTCATCCCTAAATGGGCCAAGACTTGGTTGCACGGGCGCCATGGCTGAATCACGGGGTTGGCCTTGAGCTTGGGCTTCTCCACTGCCACCAGAAACTCTGCCACCCCTTTCCTCTGGTCCATCCATTGTCCAAACTGCTCTAAGGGGCTCTGATACCACTTGTTATAGTCACAGTAGGCTCAAATGTGCCTAAAATGAAAGATAGAGTGCACAGTCGGATTTCTGCACAGCGGCTTCAAATGCTGATAACGTTTGGGTCACAGCTCCAAATGACATTTTTAACTTGGATCTCGAGCGTCTTAATGTCTCCTACAATAGGCAATTTAGATCGCACGATTTCATCAAGTATTGATGACGCAACGTCAGTTTGAAAGAACAGCACTATGGTAGCCTCTATAGTCTTAGAACACAAATTGGGAAGAGTTACGAGTTTGAAATGACTCCCAGCCTCTACAAACCCCAAGAGTAGAGGTACAGTGATGTGGAACAGTGCCACACTGTCCCCAACCACAAAATTTCTCGAAACTACCCTCCACAAAGGCCTACACCAAGAGAAATGTTACACTACACATTGTAATGTATCTATTCTCACTATCTTTAAGTTTACCCTTTTGGTGAGCTTTGAAATCACTTGAATCTTGAAACCAAGGCTCTGGTTCTTCACCATAAACTCATCTTTGAGTTCTTGATGGGTCTGCTGCATTCACCTGCGACACGCCGAACGTTCCACACACAACAAAATTGAAAACCGCACAGGACACGCAAACAACGATGTGACATGCGACTAGCGATAACTCGCTGTTGACTCGACACACACACTCAACATCATGCCTCATCATTCATACACTATTGTAAGCATGAAATGTATATTATCTCATGCCCTCATGCCATTCCATGCACACACACATACACGCGTACAGACAACAAGCCGAGAGCAAACCATGGGGTTGCACCAACACACCCCTCCCCCCCCCCCCTCCTCCCAGAGCGGCAAGCACAGCAGATGCGGATGCAGCGGCGAGGAGGAGTTAAATCGGAGGGGTGGTAGGGTCAGGGGGGCTTAAGCATTCCAGCAGCCACGGGCGCGAGTCCCGCCACTTCCCACAGGCTAGTCGCAGCAAGAGGTGGGTGGGCAGGAAGCGGGCTGGCGCTGGCGGCAGTCACTGTCGTGCTTGCTGGCGGGTCCGCAAGCACGCTGGCGGTCTCGCTGCCGTGATGGCGGGTCGCTGGTGCGCTCGCTGGCGGATTCGCTAGCGAGCTTGCTGGAGGGCCAGCCAGTGCACTGGTGGGCCCGACGGGGAAGAGCCATATAGGCGAGCAGCATGTGGCGAGCGACGGCATAGGTTATCGGTGGGCCCATGACAATCGGGTCCTAGGTAGGAACCCGCTATAATAGCATGTTAAAGTAGGTTTAGGAGGGACTTGACTGAGGGACTTGCTTCGGAAGGATGGCGAGGATCTTGGAGAAGGGAGGGTTGGACAATAGGAGGAGACGGCCGTGACTGAGGAGGAAAGAGAGCCGAAGACGAGTCCGGATGAGGAAACGTAGGACCGTAAGCAGGAGGAGACGGTGAGCGGTCAGAATGAGATGAAGCAACGACCAGTGCTGCAGTGGCTGCTGCGGCTGTGGCTGTGGTGGCGGCTGGTGCAGCGGCTGCTGCTGCTACTGCTCCTCCTCCTCCTCCTGCTGCCGCCAACGTTGAAGCCTGACAAGGTAATGGGAGCCAGTTGGAGTAGAGTCTCCAGCTCCATCACCCTCAAAATCAGCACCTCCAACTCCAGCACCTCCAACTCCAATACCTCCAACTCCAGCACCCCCAGAATTAGCACCTCCTGTGCCAGTACCTTACGGCTCTAGCACCCCCGACAGCAACTCCCTCTTCCACTGTCGTTGACTTCATTTCGACCTTCTGCCATATCCCATCTTTTCCACCAGCCACATGCACGTGTATAACCTTACATATATATGGAAATAAAAATAGCGAAGTTTTAGCCTTTGTCTTGTACTCCCCCGCTCTTTTCACACCTCCGCGATGAGCTCTTTCTTTGTTGCCCTCTTTGGGACTTGTTAGAATCTCCATTCCCTTCTCTTTCCATGCAATACAAAGCCATTTGCGCAAGTATGTAGAGGTTACATTCCACATATTCTCAATTGACTTAGCCTGCGGGACACGTAACGCGTCTATTCATTTATCCACCATATCTTTACCTAGCTTCTTTGCAAGTGTTCTACCTTTATGCCGAACATTGTCCTCGCTATTTCAGTCCTAAAATCTCCCCCTTCGTCCATTATCATCCCCTTCAACTTGAACCCCCATCGGTCCAGGTCGTCGAGCCCACGTTTTAAGGCCAGACGTTCTAAAGCAGTAGATAAAATCTTTTCTTCCGTTCTTGACATCGTAACACAATCAAGCACCTTTCTATAGCGGAAATCTAGAAAGGTAACAGTGCACCATTCTACCTCCCTTAGCTGTCCCCATCTTCCGTCCGCACATACAAAGTGCGCTCCACTTTCCCGACGAGCCCTTTGAGTCCAGTGGTCCCTACGCAGAGCTTGTGGGCTGCCTAATGTACCTGATGACTTGTACTTGTTCGGACCTCGCCTTTCCCCTCAGCGTCCTCTCTCACTTTGTTGCGATTGGGAGACAAGGTCCTGTTCACTTGACAGCTGTTGTGAGGGTGGCAAAGTACCTAGCGATTACATCAGGCATGGGGCTTGTGCTTGGAGGGACACAACTAGTTGTTATGACTGGTCACTTCGACTCTTCCTGCGCCGACGACGTGGAGACTCTGCGGTCTACTCAGGGGTACTGCTTCAGCTTAGGTGCTGGAGATGTGTCGTGGAGGTCCACTCGGCTGTCGTCCGTGGCTTTGTCTAGTGCTGGGGCAAAAAACTACGCTGGTGCCATGGCTGCGCAGGAGCTTCGCTGGTTGACTTTCTTGCTCACCGACCTTGGTGAGCGGCCGAGCTCTGCACCGACCTTGTTCACTGACTACAAGGCCATGATCCTCCTGTGTCGAGAGCCTCGACTAGAGAGCAGAGTGATGCAACATCGACGTGAGGTAATTTCTCCTGTGAGATTTGCAGCGACGCGGCCAGGCACGTTTGGACTTCGTGGCCTCTGAGGCCAACACTGCAGACATCTTCACCAAGGCCCTTCCAACTGGTGACCACCACAGGTTGTGCTTGCAGCTAGGCCTTGTTGACGTAGGTCCAGGGCTCTCATTATCAGACCAAATCAGTCTGATGGTTTGACAATCAGACCTACATTTTTTATTTCATCTGAACCGTCAAACGAAGGCTTTCATTTCGTCTGGAAAAAATGATCAAGTGTTCTAGTTGGTCTGATGTTTCAGACATCGCGTAAATTATCATCTGATACTGATAAGTCGGAGTACCGCAGTAGCCCCCTACCCCTCGACCCCAACCCCCCCTCCCCCCCCTCCCCACAATCCTTACCCCGTGCCCCCTCAAGCCGCTCACGCCTTTGCCAATTCAAGCCCCCCATCCCCATCCCCCCTGCGAAGTCCCTCACTCATTCCTCTACCATACCAGCCCAGCCCCCCATTCAACTCAAGTCAAGACCCCGCTTCACTACCAGCCCGCCCGGCCCTTCCCACCAGGGCTGTAGAAGCAAGGGCATTTCCCTTAATGCCCTGGATATTCCGGCCTACATTTCGAGCAGCTCAACCATTTAAAGTGTTAGATACGCATGGCACCCGTGACCGTCACGGGCCTCGTTTGGGCCTTCCCCTGAATCAAAGCTTTGGTTTCTGTTTCGAAGGACACACCCCCCCCCCCCAAATTCCCCCCGCCTCCCCCCCATACCCCCACTCCCCGATGTTTTTTCCTATGGTACTTTTGCCTACAATGTAGAGGCTGTAGGTGTGTGGATGAGTAGTTCGTATGTACCTTTTTCCGGCTAAGTATGAGAAAACATCCTCCTGTGTTACATCAGGGCTCAAGCACACTTTCCTAAGAAACCCTGATTTCAATTTTTTAATTTGGACTGCGCACGTGAAAGTCAGGGCCAGAATTCGAGCAGCTCAGGACTCAAAGTTTTAGTCCTAGGGACTTCGACAAGCCTGCTTCCCACCCCACCTCGCTACTGTACACACCACACGCCCAGTCCTTCGCATCGCATCTCTCAGCACAACCCCCTTCCCCTCGATTCCCTCGATCCCACTGGTCCCCTCGCGATTCACAATACACGGTCCCTGTACACCCTCTTGCGTGCAGACCAACTCCTCCCCCCCCCCCCCCCCCTCGCCCCCCTCCCCCCCTTCCCCCCCGCATGCTCTTTCGCTGCCCAACTGCCACAGATGTCCGCTTCTGTAACGGGTTGTCAGCGATGCTGCCAGTGGCGTATGTGTGCTTTGTAAAATCTTATTCAAATTATGGTCGACCAGTGTATCTGGCTAAATCAGAGAATGAGAGAATTTGTCTGAAAATTCAGACACACCCTCAACCAGGGTCCACGATATTAGGGTAAAACATCCTGATTACCCTGATTTCAGGATGGTGTTTTAAGGTTGCCCTGGAATTTCAGAATGACGCTGAAATTTACCCTGTAACTTCAGGATGATTCGTGTGTTTTGCCCTGAAATTTCAGAATGGCATTGAAATTTTGCCTTGAAGCGTTAGGGTGAATGTAGAGGGATGCCTTGACTCATGGGAAGGGAAAGAAGGGGTGGAGGGGGGGGAGAGGGGGAGAGGGGAGGAAGGAGGCTAGGGGGTGTGTGTGCTAGTTTTGTCCCCACCCCTCCCCCTCCAAAGTTTTTGCTCAGCCAGTTGTAGTGAAACCACTGAACAACCTGCTCCTCTCATGCCTTCCCCTCCACTCCAGTGTCTTGTACTTTTTGCCCTGAAACATCCAGATAAATTTCTGCTAGTGCCCTGAAATTTCCGGATGGCCAGGGAATTTTGCCCTGAAAAATCAGGGCATTTTAGAAAGTTTTCAAAAGTTGCCCTAAGGGCTCAGGGTGCCCTAAATCCTGGCATAGGCCCTGCCCTCAACATTCATATGAAAATTCAGACATTTATTTTTTTGCCTGTCTGGACGTCGGACGAAACATTTTTTTTCTATTCGTATTTTCATACGGGCCTAAATCCTAGCAAGAGCCCTGCGTAGGCCCTAGGTTACCGTAGTCTTGCCCCTTATTTTTACTACGTTTGTCCTTACTTTTATATATATTTGTGAACTTTTGAAGTGGCCTTGTGGCCGCTTGCTTGTGCTCAGACTATGTGGTGACTTCGTGATTCACCCTGAGCTTTGCGTTGATCATTCGCTTGACTGGTCTTGTTACCATTTGGCCGCTTTGCTTGTTTTGATGCCCCTCACTTAGCCTATGGGGGTGTGTCAAACTATGTTTGTGTTAGTAACTAGGCTGTAGTGAGTTGCATCTTAGAAGATACAAAATATCTCTCGACACTTTTGCTTATGACCACCCCTTGATCTAATTCACAAATCATTCTCGTTCCCTATGCAAGTTAGTTCTTAATATCTAAGGGGTACATTCCATTATTGCAGCGGATTCAACCGTGCGGCGTAGGTGTTAGAAGAATGAACGAGAATGAATGAACTATAAAAGAGTTGGGTACAAGTACTAACCCTAATTGGGTTGTACCCCTTATGGGCTACCCCACTATAGCCTACACAAATGTAAGGACTATAATGTTCTAACACAACCCCATAGGCAAAGTGGGGGAGAACAAGTGGTCACAAGACCAGTCAAGAAAAGCAAAGCAAGCTCAGGGTGGATCACAAAGTCACCACACAGTCCGAGCACAAGCAAAGGGCCAGAAGGCCAGTTCACATGCAAAGTTATATAAAAACGATCATACCCTAGCAAGTGTAAGCATGCAGGTATGTATCAATTACAAGAAAGTCAAGCAGTGAGTAAGTGAGGCAAAGAAGGCACAAGGCCTATCACAGTAGAGAAGCGCTGATGATCACCATGCGGAAGTGCCTTGGTGAATATATCAGCAGTGTTGGCCCTAGTGGCCACGTAAGCAAGATGAAGCTGGCCAGGCTGCTGCAACTCTCGAGCAAGGAAGTATCGCAAAGCGATGTGCTTCGTTCATTGCTCCAGTCTGTGCTCCTAACACAAGGCAATCATGGCCTTGTTGTCTACGTACAGAATTGGAGGCAAACGAGGCTGCTCTCCCAATTCAGTCAGCAGGTAGGTGAGCCAGCGTAGCTCCTATGCAGCCATGGCCCCGGCGTAGATCTCAGCCTCACAACTGGAGCTGAGAACCAAAGACGAGCGGGTAGACCGCCAAGAAACAGAGCCAGAACCAAGGCTGAAGGTGTAACCCTGTGACGACCGCTGCGTAGCTGAGTTGTCAACCCAGGAGGTGTTTGCGTGACCGGTGAGGACAACTGGACCCCATCCTCCAAGCACAAGCCCCATGCCCGACGTACTGCACAAGTAACGCAGTACCCTCTTCGCAGCATCCCAGTGCACCTTTCGGTGCCTGCCGGGAGCCACGTAGCGAGCCAGGAGGCTGAGAGGGTACGCGAGGTCGGGTCGAGTGCACGTCATCAGGTACATGAGGCAACCCACAAGCTCTGGGTACGGACCACTCGGCTCTACGGACTCGTCCGAAGGTGGAGCTGAGAGCGAGTGGCTGGTAGACAGAGGAGTGGGCTGTGGCGAGGAGAACTGGAAGCCGAAGCGCTGAAGGACCTGGTGCACCATGTGTGACTGAGTCAGGGTGATGGTGCGCCTCGCTCTGTCCCGGGTGATCTGCAAGCCAAGATAGCTGCGCAGTTCACCCAGGTCAGTGCAGGTGTGTCTCTTCTGCAGCTCCGACTTCACAAGGGTTAGTGCCTCAGTGTCAGCTGTGGCAAAGACGAGGTCGTCGACGTATACAAGGATGTAGAACGGTGGCAGCGAGGTGTCGGTGCGTAGAAACAGCGACGGGTCTGCAGTAGAAGGAGCAAACCCAAGAGCCACAAGTGTAGTCCTCTGTGTGTCGTGCCACTCGCGAGGCGCCTGGCGGAGACCGTAGACTGGCCGCCGGAGGCTCCACTGGGTACCTCCAGGAAACGACCTAGTGAAGCTGGGTGGGCGGCGCAGCCAGATCTCCTCGTGCAGGCTGCCCTGCAAGAAAGCTGTACTGAAGTCGAGAGAGTGTAACTCGTAGTCACGCTGAGCAGCGACGTGCAGCAACACCCGAAGAGTAGTCATCTTTGGGGTGGGGGAGAAGGTTTGGGAAAACTCAACCCCTTGACGCTGACTAAAGCCTTGAGAAACGTAACGCGCCTTGAAGGCAGGCGGAGAACCCGGCGGCCGCTTCACCCTGAAGATCCACATGCCATCGACTATGTTCGCCCCAGGTCGGGGAACCTCGTCGACGTAGGTGCATGTGGACTTCCAGGATGCCATCTCGGCATCCATGGCTGCCTGCCACTGAGAGGAGTAAGGACCCGTAATCGCCTCTGCGTAAGAGCACGGGGTCGGGATGTCTGGTGCATCCGGGTCTCCCTCAGGGGCAAGCAGCATGGAAGCGAAACGAGGTACAGCAGCTGCAAGACACTCAAAGTCCTCCTGCCTGTCCTCAAGGACGTCCGTGCAAAGAGCACACTCACCCCCGACGGACGGAGGACGGGCAGACTCAGACTCTGCATCTAGAGCAGTGGCGTAGTCTACACGAAATTCAAGCAGCTCAGCAACTAGAGCAGACGCAGCAGCTGACTCAAAAGAAGGGTCAGTGACAACAGTAGCGAGGACACGAGAGACAGTACGACTGGCAGCACGCACAAGGTCAGATCCAGGGTCAGGGACAGCAAGAAGAGAGGACTCAGGAGGCGGTAGAGGAACACACAGTGGAACAGAGGAAGGACAAAGTGCCATAGCGTGCGTGCCAGGGACAGGAGGAGGAGGCGAACGAGGGACGCGACGATCAGTGCGAACAGGCGAGACAGGACAAGACGTAGGCTCACGACGCTCTGTAAGACCGCCGGACTGCTCAGTGTAAGGAGAAGGAGCAGGCAGTGGAGGTCGCGGCCGCACAGTGCCTCCAGCACCAGTACCGCCAGCACCCCCAGCTCCAGCAACTACAGCTCCAGGGTCAACAACTCGAGCTCCTCCAGCTCCAGCGCCAACAGCGCCAGTGCCTCCAGTCCCAGCAGCTCCAGGCTCTGTAGGGTCTCCAGCTCCAGTGACTCCTACACCACCAGTCCCGGCAGCTCCAGTACCCCTGGTACGAGCACCTCCAGGACCAGTAGCCGCAGTAACTCCAGTACCACCAGCTCCAGCAGTAGCTCCAGCACCTCCAGCTCAAGTGTCTCCAGTGCCTTCGGCTCCGGCAGCTCCACTCCAAAGTTGTGCGTGCCAAACAAGCCACTCACGGAGCTGCTGAGGGGAGAGAGTCTCCGATCGCGGAGACAGTCTCGGCAAAGCACCAGCAATACCTCCAGACGAAGAAGCACCACGAGGCTCAGCACCCCCAGACTCCGTACCCTCAGACCCCGCACCCCAAGGCGCAACACCCTCAGGCTCAGCACCCCCAGGCTCAGCACCCCCAGACCCAGCACCCTCAGACTCAGCGCCCCCAGGCTCCGCAACCCCCGACTCAGCACCCCCAGACGCAGTACCTCGAGCAGCACATGAGTCACCAGCTACCTCAACAGGCATAGTACCAGGGAGGGGGTCTACCTAAGACACACCTGAGGGAGCACGACCCTGGGGGGGTCTTCCGGAGGGGGACCAGGAGCAAGGAAGAGCGGCGGGGGCGGGGGAGGGGCAGAGCGGTAGGGGAAGAGATGGTAAACGGGAACCGACTCATCAAACCTGATGTCCTGAGAGGGGAAGACACGACGCGAGGTGGGGTGGTAAAACTGCCAGCCAAGCGCGGCAGGGGGAAAACTAAGGAAGACGCAGGGAATAGCGCGGGCGGAGAGCTTGTCCGCAGACATATCGCGAACAAAGGCACGAGAAACCCGGACCCGGAACAACGACGCATCGCCAACCTTCCCCATCCAACGCAGTGTAGGCGAGGTCTCCAGGAAGGAGACACGGGGCGTACTGGACCGTAAACGGCCACAGAAAATGGGGAGCAGCCGCATGGATCATGGAGGTACGAGCGACCTCCATGACTAAACCAATGCGGCGCTCAGCAATCCCATTTTGCTGAGGGGAGTCCGGAAGCGTGAACGACTGGATAATGCCCTCCCCACAACAAAAGTCCCGCAAGAGGTCGGAGGAGAACTCACCACCTCTGTCAGAGTGCAGACGCAAGACAGGAAGGTCTGCACGGAACCGCTCGCGGAGCTGGAGACGGACTGCGCAGATCCAAGGGATCAAGACATCAACGACCTGACCCTTGCTCCGCAAGGGGAAGACCGTGGTGTACCGCGTGTAGTCGTCAACAACCAGCAGAAACTAGCGCTCGCGGCCCTGTCCACTAACGCGGGCTGGGCCCCACACATCCATGTGAAGAGTCTGCAGGGGAGCAGTCGTCGGGGGAAACGAGGAGGAGTGAGGAGCGGCGCGCTGCCGCCCCTCGTTGCAAGGAAGGCAGGGTGGGGCAAGCGAGGGCGGTAGGGGAGGCAGAGGCCTGGGAAGACCAGAGACAAGGAGACGGGTATGCATGCCACGAAGGCGTGGCAGGGAGGGGTGACCCATGCGGTGGTGCCTCAGAAGAGTCTGGTGCGACAGGAGGCGACACGAGCAAGGGGGTGCTACCGGACCTGACGCAGACACCTGAGCAGACGTAGCTGCCTGAGGAGGCTCGGTAGCCAGTGTGTACTGACTCGACCCTGGCCGACGAGTGAACGTGGCCAGGTGACGGCCCGTCCATGTACACATGCAGATCGACACACGCTGACCCCCAGGAGTGGTGGTAGTGACCATCGCGTCCAGGAGGGCAGCGGTACTCACCAAGTTCGTAGAGAACGAGGGGAGGTGAAGACCTGACAGTGAGCGGGACAGAACCGCCAGACACGGGAGGACAGTGGAGGAATGGGCAACGACCGGGCCCCCGGAGGGGTCAGCCAGTCTAACCGGGACAGGTGCAGGGACAGGAGTGAGGGCGGTGCTATCACGAAAGAAACAGCGTGAGGCACCTGAGTCCAACTTGAAGGTGTGCAAGGCCTCAGCAGGCGTAGTACTAGGGAGAGAAGATTCACTAGCATCTAGAGCAGCAGCCTCTATACCTGGGTCAGGCAGGACACACTGGTAACAGTCACCCTCAACACTAGCAGACAAAGCATACATAGCAAAAAGAATAGCATCATAGTCTAGGTCAAAGATCGCAACACCAGACCTAAGCAGCTCTGCCCAGTGGGGGCGCTCGACCTCATCACCAAGCTCAGCATGCCACACATCGTTGAGACGGGAGAAGCAACGGTGTTGCGTGTGAGACTTCCTGCATGTCTGACCAGCACGGTCACCCGTGCGAATGACATACGGGCAGCTCACACTACCCCCAAACGCCCCACGCTGAAACATCCACTCACAAAGCTTTTGGGGCGACGGGGTCTCGCTCCGACGCTGCTGCCGCTGCCGGTGGCCTCCTCCATAACCTCCACGCTGAGCTCCAGTCCTACCGCCACCACTGTCACCGCTGCCACTGCCGCCACTCCCACCGCTGCCTCTGTGAGAATATTGAGGAATGAATGAATGCACTAGAAAGCAATTGAGTACATATAGGAAACCCTAACAGGGTTGTACTCACTATGGAGTACTCCACTGCAGACTAGAGAAACATGATATTCTGACACACCCCCATGGTCAAAGTGGGGTATGATCAGCACAAGAAGCAAAGCAAAGCAAGCTCAGGGTGGATCACAATGTCACCACACATTCTGAGCACAAGTACAAGAAGTAACAGTTTAAAGTTCACAATAAATAAGCAAAGCTAGAGGCTATCACAGAGGGCAAGTGAGGAGGAGGAGGCTGGACTAATAGGAGAGGAGAGAGGAGGCAACGGCGGAAGCTGCAGACACACGGGCAACAGGAGCGGCGCGCACTGTGGCTACCGGAGGCGCACCTCCGGACTACAGGAGTAACTGGCTCCGCGGCTAAGACGAGCGGCAGGAGCAACGGACCCACGGGCGACTGGCGCAGCGGCATCACTGGGCTACCGGAAGCGCACCTCCGGACTACTGGCACTGCTAGGAACACGACAGCTACCTCCACCCAACCTCCCTCTACTGCCGCACCCCCCATTCACACACCCCCTGCTGCACCCCTAGGTTCACTCACACGTCACCCCCTAGCACCACGCCTTTGGCTCACACTCATCCACCCCCCTCAGCGGCAGCTGCAGCAGTGGGAGACAAAGGAGGAGGAGGGGAAGGGAAACATACCACCCATCACCCCCATACCCGCCACCCCCATACCCTCCGTTCCACGGCTGCACGCGCAGCAACGGGCAGCAACGGGCGGCAATGGGCAGCACAGGGAGGCGGCGGCACCGGGTCCAGGGGCGGCGTCGCGGGGTCCAGGGGCGGCTGCTCCAGGGGCCAGGGGCGGCAGCGGAGGTCCAGGGGCGGCTGCACCAGGGGCCAGGGGTGGCTGCTCCAGGGGCCAGGGGTGGCTGCTCCAGGGGCCGGGGGCGGCTGCTCTGGGTCCAGGGGCGGCTGCTCCAGGGGCGGCTGCACCAGGGGCGGCTGCTCCGACGCGCGGCCCCCCCCAGGTCGCCCCTCCCGTCGCCTGTTGAGGCGACCTGAGGGGGGGGGGGGGGGGGGGGGGGGGGGGGGGGGGGGGGGGGGGAGAGGAGTACGGGGGGCCGACGCGCGGCCTCCCAGGGCGCCAGAACAGGCGGAAGGAGGGGCGACGCGCGCCCCCCCAGGTCGCCCCTCCCGTCGCGGGTCGCCACGTAAGGCGACGGGAAAAGTGGGGGGGGCGGTGCACGGGCCCCTGGTGCGCCACGACAGGCATGAGGAGGGCGGGGCCTGGGCAGGGTCGGGGCATGGCAGGGGCAGGGCCGCGATAGGGCCGCGACAGGGTCGGGGCAGGGCCGCGACAGGTACGGGACAGGGGTGACGCCGGGCGACGGGGCCGATACGGGGGGCCGCGACGGGGGCCTGCGACAGGGGGCCGCGACGGGGGGTCGCGACGGGGGGGCCGCGACGGGGGGCCGCTACTGGGGGCCTGCAACGGGGGGGGCCGCGACGGGGGGCCGCGACGGTGGGCCGCGACGGGGGGCCTGCGACGGGGGGGGGCGCGACGGGGGGCCGCGACGGTGGGCCGCGACGGGGGGCCGCGACGATGGGCCGCGACGGGGGGCCGCGACAAGGGGCCGCGACAGGGCCTGACGGGGGGCCGCGAAGGGCCTTGAGAGGGGCCGCGAAGGGCCGTACGAGGGGCCGCGAAGGGCCGTACGAGGGGCCGCGAAGAACCTTACGAGGGGCCGCGAAGGGGCCTGACGAGGGGCCGCGAAGGGCCTTACGAGGGGCCGCAAAGGGGCCTTACGAGGGGCCGCGAAGGGCCTTACGAGGGGCCGCGAAGGGGCCTTACGAGGGGCCGCGAAGGGCCTTACGAGAGGCCGCGAAGGGGCCTTACGAGGGGCCGCGAAGGGGCCTTACGAGGGGCCGCGAAGGGCCTTACGAGGGGCCTCGAAGGGGCCTTACGAGGGGCCGCGAAGGGGCCTTACGAGGGGCCGCAAGGGGCCGTTAGGGGCAGCGAAAGGGCCGTTACGGGACACGAAGGGGCCGCAACGGGCCACGAAAGGCCTCGAAGGGCAGGCGCGACGCGCGCCTCGGGCAGGTAAGGGAAAAAAAAGTTTAAACGTGGTGGGCCCTTAGGAAGGATCGAAATTTCTCTATACCATGTGAGAATATTGAGGAATGAATGAATGCACTAGAAAGCAATTGAGTACATATAGGAAACCCTAACAGGGTTGTACTCACTATGGAGTACCCCACTGCAGACTAGAGAAACATGATATTCTGACAGCCTCCACCGCCGCCACCAACGGCCCCACTCCCTCCACCACTCCCAAACTGCAGGGGGCGTCCCTCATGATCGAACGCTAGCATGCAGAGAGAAGCCATAGTGGCGCAGCACGCAGGGCGGGCAGAAGCCGGGCTGCGCGAGGAACAGGGTCTAAGGGCCGGGTCTAGAGGGGGAGGGGCCGCGGGGCCAGGAGCAACGGGCCTCGGTGCATTGGGGCGACGGGCCACTGGGCCAGGAGAGACGGGCCGAGGGGCCGGGGGCCTAGGGGCGACGGGCCGCGGGGCCAGGAACGACGGGCCAAAGGGGGCCGGGGGCCTAGGGGCGACAGGCCGCGGGCCTAGGGGCGACAGGCCGCGGGCCTAGGGGCGACGGGCCACGGGGCCAGTAGCAACGGGCCAAGGGGCCGGGGGCCTAGGGGCGACAGGCCGCTGGGCCAGGAAAGACTGGCCAAAGGGCCGGGGGCCAGGGGTGACAGGCCGCGAGGCCTAGGGGCGATTGGCCACGGGGCCAGGAGCTACGGGCCGAGGGGCCGGGGGCCTAGGGGCGACGGGCCGCGGGGCCAGGAACGAAGGGCCGAGGGGCCGGGGGCCTAGGGGCGACGGGCCGCGGGGTCAGGAATGAAGGGCCGAGGGGCCGCGGGCCTAGAGGCGATGGGCCGCGGGGCCAGGAACGAGGGGCCGAGGGGCCAGGGGCCTAGGAGCGACGGGCCGCAGGGCCAGGAACGATGGGCCTCGGGGGGGGGGGGGGGGGGGAAGGGCGATGGGCCGGGGGTGACGGGCGAAGGGCGACGGGCCGCGGGGCCTAGGGGCGAAGGGCCGAAGGGACGGGGGCCTAGGGGCGACGGGCCGCGGGGCCTAGGGGCGACTGGCCACGGGGGGCCTAGAGGCGATGGGCTGCGGGGCCAGGAACGAGGGACCGAGGGGCCGGGGGCCTAGGGGCGACGGGCCGCGGGGCCAGGAACGACGAGCCTCGGGGGGCCTAAAGGCGACGGGCCGCAGGGCGACCGGCCTAAGGGCGACGGGCTGCGGGGCGACGGGCTACGGGCCGTGGGGCGACGGGCCTAGGTGGCGACGGGCGACGGGCCGGGGGCGACGGGCCTAGGGCGACGGGCCGAGGCGATGGGCTACGGGCCGTGGGGCGACGGGCCTAGGTGGCGACGGGCGACGGGCCGGGGGCGACGGGCCTAGGGCGACGTGCCGAGGCGACGGGCTAGTGGCAACGGGCCTAGGGGCCTAACGGTCACGACACGCAGTAGGGGCAGCACGAGGGCGGCTAGCGGGGTAGCGCTGTGGTGGGCCCAAGGAAAAGCGGTCCTAGCGGAGGACCTGCTCTGAAACCATGTTAGAAGAATAAACGAGAATGAATGAACTATGGAAGAGTTGGGTACAAGCACTAACCCTAATTGGGTTGTACCCCTTATGGGCTACCCCACTATGGCCTACACAAATGTAAGCACTATAACGTTCTGACAGTGGGAACCCGCTTCAAACATGCTCCCACCAATTTCCACTGGAGTGCATCTGCCAGCTCCAGTCTTCTTCTGACAACCGTTTTCGTCACTTCGATTTGACTTACTCATAGCATTTGTACTTTGTTCAGTTAACTTCTGTTTCGTACAGGAATGTCCTTCACTTGAATTCATATCGCAACAATCTCATCACTTTTATTCTATTATCAGTCCATATCGTCTTAGCTTATAAATTCTTTATTCTGCTCAACTCATAAATTGTAAGGAAATTTCATTTTCCTTACTTCGCGTCCCTGCTTACCGCGTACATGAATGTTCCCGCCAGCAACACCCTACAGTAAAACGTTACCCGCTCGCAACACTCGCCTAGACCACTATTCCCGCCACTATATGCATCGCGACCCAACCTCACGGTTTGGTTGGTAGCCCGCGCTCCGGTCCTTCGCCTCGACAACTTCGGCGCTAGGCCCGTCATGCACCCCACACCTCGCTCGTTACCGTTACCATGCTAGGCTTTGCTTTACATTGTTCGCTCGTTCCTTTGCTCATTGTATTCTTGCCTCGATAGTGCAATCCTCGTTTGTTCACTCAAATTGCACTCGTAACAATTGGTATTCAGAGCTACGATCCCTCCTTGAACGGCGCCCACACCTTCGTTTCCCACATTATCTCAAATTTTGGAGTGGGTAGACGTCCCTTAGCGACCAAGCACCGCTGCCTGTGTGCTCTCTTGTAAGCACACTCCGCCACGACTGAGGCTCTCGCTGAGCTCGCCCGACACCCCCTGGCCGAATTCCAGCTTGCGACGTTGACGCAAGAGCGCCTCGACGAACTCCTGCGCCAACTCGAGAAATCGGCGCTCGAAACTGCGACGCTCACGGCGGAACGCGGCTCTGCCCGACAGCAATTGACGGTCAATGCACGAGCACCAGCACCCGCAAATGCACATGCACAATCGGATGGACCGATTGTCATCTCATCGGGCATACCATCACAGCACGACAGCGTGGAACAGCGCTCAAGAGTAATCAGCACTGGCGCCGCCCAATCAATGCCAGGCATAGAGAGAACCAGGACCACACCGGGCTCGTCGGCACGTCAGCATCAACGCACCTGCCGGCAACAACGACATTGGTGAGCCGATGCCACTCAAACTGCAGCGCCTGCCCTGCTTCGATCCAAGCCAACGTGGAGGTTTGACGGTTCAATTGTGGATTTTCGCGATGAATGTGTTTTTTTACGCGAACTATGTCACATCGGATGCAGCGAAGATCCGGTGCGCCGTGTCATTGCTGCGGGGGCCCGCCATGGACTGGTGGCAAGTCATTGTGACGTCGCCGAGCGCCTACGAGCCAGTGTTGCAATTGGAAAGGCCCGCGGGACCAGCCGTAACCTAGAGTTCGTTCTACGAAACCGCCCAATACATCACGTGGGATGCGTGGTGCTCAGGGCTTCGGGCTCGCTTCGAGCCGATTGCGGCTTCAATCTCAACACGCCAGAAACTGCGCACTTGGCGACAGCTTGGGTTGGTCCAAGACTACACCAGCGGTTTTCTCGCGCTGTGTGAACAGATCGGCTACATGCACGAAGCGGAGCGAGTGGATCGCTATGTCGGCGGCTTGAAGCCAGAAATCTCGCAATAAATCCTTCTTCGCGGAATCTCAAATTTCAATGAAATCCTGGCACTAGTGTCAGAATGTTATAGTGTAGGCTATAGTGGGGTAGCCCATAAGGGGTACAACCCAATTAGGATTAGTACTTGTACCCAACTTTCTGTTCAATGCAATCATTCTCGTTCATTCTTTTGACATGGTTTCAGAGCAGGTCCTTCGCTAGGACCGTTTTTTTAAGGACCCACCACAGAGCTGCCCCTAGCAACTAGTCGCGCTGCCCCTAGCAGCCCACGACCCACCCGACCCTCTCGTCACAGCCCTCGAGACGCCCCCCTGCAGCCAGCGCGTCGCTCGCTAGCGACCCGCCCGCTGCCCCTGTAGGAAGCGCGCCGCCCGCTAAGGCCCACCAGCCGCCAATGCCGCCCGCGCGCTGCCCACCAGCGGCCCACCAGCCGCCTCTGCAGCCCGCGAGCCGCTTGCTAGCGGATCGCCCGCCGCCCCTACCGCCCTTGCGCAGCCCGCGATCAGCCCGCCAGCTGCCTCTGCCGCCCGTGCACCGCTCGCTATCGGCCCGCCAGCCGCCCCCCCCCCCCCCCCCCCCCCCCCCCCCCCCCCCCCCCCCCCCCCCCCCCCCCCCCCCCCCCCCCCCCCCCCCGCCGCCCGCGCGCCGCCCGCTATCGGCCCGCCAGCCGCCCCTGCCGCTCGCGCGCCGCCTGCTATCGGCCCGCCCGCCGCCCCCGCCGCCCACGCGCCGCCTGCTAATGGCCCGCCAGCCGGCCCCCCGCCGCCCGCGCGCCGCCTGTTATCGGCCCGCCAGCTGCCCTTGCCGCCCGTGCGCCGCCCGCTATCGGCCCGCCCGCCGCCCGCGCGCCGCCCGCTATCGGCTCGACCGTCGCCCCTGCAGCCCGCGCGCCGCCTACTAGCAGCTTGCCAGCCGCCCCTACCGCCTGCGCGCCGCCCTCTATCGGCCCGCTAGCCACCGCCTGCTAGTGGCCCGCCAGCCGCCTCTGCTGCCCGCGAGCCGCCCGCTCTCGGCCCGCCAGCTGCCCCTGCCGGCCGCGCGCCGCCCGCTTAAGTCCCACTTGCAGCCCCTTGCAGCCCGCGCGTCGCCTCTTGCTTCCTGTGCGCCGCCCCTTGCAGCCTGCGCCCTGCCTTCTCGCAGCCCACTCGCTCCCCCCCCCCCTCTGCGCTGCCCGGCTTCTGCCCGCCCTGCGTGCTGCGCCGCTATGGCTTCTCTTTGCGTTCTTGCATTGGATCATGAGGGCCGCCCGATCCGGTTTGACACGTGGCTTGACGACCTGCAGCTGTACCTCCTGAGCGTCTCTAGGGACAACGTTTCGTTGTTTGAGCACACGTCTGGTGCTGCTCCCGCCCCTCCCGCCACAGCTGAAAGTGCGACTCGCTCACATTGGCTTACTCGTGACGCTGCTGCTCGCTTAGCCATTCGCAACCACTTGCCATTAGCCGAATGCGCTCACTTCGGACAGAATAGGACAGCACAGGCGCTGTACGACGTTGTAGTCACCCGTTACTCCTCGCCGGCCACTGCTGCTCTAGGCCGTCTTCTGCTGCCCTACCTGTTTCCCGAGCTGTCCGCTTTTGCCACAATAGAGGATCTGTTTTCCCACCTTCGCACTAGCGACGCTCGCTACCGCGCTGCCCTCCCAGCAGAGTTCCTTGCCAAGAACCCACACCCGATGTACATCACTCTTTACTTCATAGTCACCCGCCTCCCTGGCTCTCTTCGCGCTGTCAGGGACCACTTTCTCGCACTTGACCCCACAGTCCTCACTGTTGACCTTCTCGAGCAGCACCTCCATGCAGCTGAGACTAGAGTAGTCGTTGTAGGTGCTGCTCGTGATACTCCGCGCACCCCCTTCTTTGAGTGGTGCTCCCTTCCCCCCCTTGCTCCCTCCTACGCCTCTGCTGCTGCTGCTGACGTCCCTGGTGCTGAGGAAGTCGGGGCTGTTTCTGCTAGTGCAAAGCGCCGCAGCAGCAAGGGAAAGGGTGGCAGGGGTGGTGGCGGTGGCAGCGGGGGTGGTAGTGGGGGCAGCAGTAGAGGTGGTGGAGGCAGTGGAGGTGGTGGCAGCGGTGGGAGTAGTGGCGGGAGTGGGGGCTTTGGTGGTGGCGGTGGAGGCGGCGGTGGGAGTGGCGGTAGTGGCAGCGGTGAGAGTGGTGGCGGTCGAACTGGAGCTCCGCGTGGAGGTTCTGGTGGAGGCCAGAGGCAGCAGCAGCAGCGTCGGAGCGAGACCCCGTTGCCCCTGCAGCTTCGTGAGTGGTTTGCTCAGCGTGGGGCGTCTGGGGGTAGTGTTAGCTGCCCGTATGTCATTCGCACGGGTGACCGTGCTGGTCAGACATGCAGGAAGCCTCACACTCAGCACCGCTGCTTCTCCCGCCTCGACGACGCTTGGCGCACAGAGTTTGGTGACGAGGCCGAGCGCCCCCGCTGGGCAGAGCTGCTTAGATTGGGAGTTGCTATCTTTGACCTAGACTATGATGCTATCCTTGCTGCTATGTATGCTTTGTCTGTTAGTGCTGGGGGTGAGTGTTACCTGTGTGTGCCGCCTGACCCAGGTATAGAGGCTGCTGCTCTAGGTGCTAGTGAGTCTGTTCTCCCTTGTACTGCGCCTACTGAGGTCTTGCTCACCTTCACACTCGACTCAGGTGCCTCACGCTGTTTCTTTCGCGATAGCACCACCCTCACTCCTCTCTCTGCACCTGTACAAATCAGGCTGGCTGACCCCTCCGGGGGCCTAGTTCTCGCCCGTTCCTCCACTGTGCTCCCGTGTCCAGCGGTTCCGTCCGGCTCACTGTCAGGTCTTCACCTCCCCTCGTTCTCCTTGGTGAGTACCGCTGCCCTCCAGGACGCGATGGTCACTACCACCACTCCTGGGGGTCAGCATGTGTCGATCTAAACGTGTACACGGACGGGCCGTCACCTGGCCACGTTCACTCGTCGGCCAGGGTCGAGTCTGTACACACTGGCTGTCGAGCCTCTTCAGGTAGCTGCATCTACCCAGGTGTCAGCGTCACATCAGGTAGAACCCCCTTGCTCCTGTCGCCTCCTGCCGCACCAGACGTTTCTGTGGCACCACCGCCTGGATCACCACGCCTTCGTGGCATGCACTCCCGCCTCCTTGTCTCTAGTCTTCCCAGGTCTCTGCCTCCCCTCCCACCCTCGCCTGCCCCGCCCTGCCTTCCTTGCGTCGAGGGGCGGCAGCGCGCCGCTCCTCACTCCTCCTCGTTTCCCCCGACGTGTGGGGCCCAGCCCACGTCAGTGGACAGGGCCGCGAGCACTACTTTCTGCTGGTTGTTGACGACTACACGCGGTACACCACGGTCTTAGTGGCAGGCACCCATGGATGCCGAGATGGAATCCTGGAAGTCCACAGGCACCTACGTCGACGAGGTTCCCCCACCTGGGGCGAACATAGTCGATGGCATGTGGATCTTCAGGATGAAGCGGCCGCCGGGTTCTCCGCCTGCCTTCAAGGCGCGTTACGTTGCTCGAGGCTTCAGTCAGCGACTGGGAGATGACTACTTCCAGACCTTCTCCCCCACCCCGAAGATGACTACTCTTCGGGTGTTGCTGCACGTCGCTGCTCAGCGTGACTACGAGTTGCACTCTCTGGACTTCAGCACAGCATTCCTGCAGGGCAGCCTGCACGAGGAGATCTAGTTGCGCCACCCACCTGGTTTCACTGAGTCTTTTCCTGCACGTACTCAGTGGAGTCTTCGGCGACCAGTCTACAGTCTCCGCCAGGCTCCTCGCGAGTGGCATGACACACTGAGGACTACACTTGCGGCTCTTGGGTTTGCTCCTGCTACTGCTGACCCGTCGTTGTTTCTACGCACCGACACGTCGCTGCCGCCGTTCTACGTCCTCGTCTACGTCGACGACCTTGTCTTTGCCACTACTGACACTGAGGCACTGACCCTTGTTAAGTCGGAGCTGCGGAAGAGACACACCTGCACTGACCTGGGTAAACTGCAAAGCTATCTTGGCTTGCAGATCATCCGGGACATAGCACGGCGCACCATCACACTGACTCAGTCACACATGGTGCACCAGGTCCTTCAGCGCTTCGGCTTCCAGTTCTCCTCGCCACAGCCCACTCCTCTGTCTACTGGCCACTCGCTCTTAGCTCCACCTTCGGACGAGTCCATAGAGCCGAGTGGTCTGTACCCAGAGCTTGTGGGTTGCCTCATGTACCTGATGACGTGCACACGACCTGACCTCGAGTACCCTCTCAGCCTCCTGGCTCGCTACGTGGCTCCCGGTAGGCATCGAAAGGTGCACTGGGATGCTGCGAAGAGGACACTGCGATACTTGTGCAGTACGTCGGGCATGGGGCTTGTGCTTGGAGGACGGGGCCCAGTTGTCCTCACTGGTCAGTGCAGGTGTGTCTCTTCTTGGGTTGACGACTCAGCTACGCAGCGGTCGTTACAGGGTTACACCTTCAGCCTCGGTTCCAGCTCTGTTTCCTGGCGGTCTACCCGCTCGTCTTCAGTTCTCAGCTCCAGTTGTGTGGCTGAGATCTACGCAGGGGCCATGGCTGCACAGGATCTACGCTGGCACACCTACCTGCTGATTGACTTGGGAGAGCAGCCTCGTTCGCCTCCAGTTCTGTATGTAGACAACAAGGCCATGTTTGCCTTGTGTCAAGAGCACCGACTGGAGCACAGAACGAAGCACATGGCTCTGCGATACTTCCTTGCTCGAGAGTTGCAGCAGCGTGGCCAGCTTTGTCTTGCGTACATGGCCACTAGGGCCAACACTGCTGATATATTCACCAAGGCACTTCCGCCTGGTGATCATCATCGCTTCTCTACTGTGTTTGGCCTTGTGCCTAATTTGCTTCACTTGCTCACTGCTTGACTTTGCTTGTACTGTGATCTACATATATACCTACATGCTTATACTTGCTAGGGTATGGTCACTGTATTTTTTGTTCTCGCTTATATAACTCTGCATGTGAACTGGCCTTGTGGCCCTTTGTTTGTGCTTGGACTGTGTGGTGACTTTGTGATCCACCCTGAACTTGCTTTGCTTTTCTTGACTGGTCTTGTGACCACTTGTTCTCCCCCAGTTTGCCTATGGGGGTGTGTCAGAATGTTATAGTGCTTACATTTGAACAGAAAGTTGGGTACAAGTACTAACCCTAATGGGCTACCTAAAGTTGGGTAGCCCATTAGGGGTACAACCCAATTAGGGTTAGTACTTGTACCCAACTTTCTGTTCAATGCAATCATTCGCGTTCATTCTTTTGACAGCTAGCAGAGAAAATCGACATTTTGCACCATCCGCGACCGAGGTCCTACTACGAACATCGTACTCGGGAGCCGACCGAGCACGCCACTGTACATGGTGTTGCGACGAACGCAGCTGCCGCGCCGTTTAACGGGCGCTGATTTGCGTGCAACAGGCCGGGCCATCCCAAGAGCGAGTGTTTAGAGGAGCTAAGGCATCGTGGAGCATAGCAGGGGAGGGAGTCTAGAAGGCAGGGAAACGCCAGCAGTCAGTAGAGTACGGGCCCACTAGTGACGAGACTCACTGCTCGCCTGACCTCACTGACCCTATCCGAGTGACAGTACCGATTCACGCAATCGATCGGGCTCGGCTAAATAAGGAGGGTACAGCGTCAGCTTGCCCAATACTGATTTACGGGAGAGTACAGGGGACACCAGTGAAGATCTTTATTGACGGGGGAGAAAGTCACGGCTTAGTTAATACCGCAACCGCAAGGAAGCTGCAACTGACGCTTAGCTGCTGCTTACTGGAGATTGGCACACGCTTAGTTGGCAGCACGGTGCTGGCTAAACGGTAAACGGTGGAGAGAGTGAAGGTCCGCTGCGGGGGAAATTTCGTGTTTATACAAGAAATGCTCGCGACGACGTTGGATGGGCACGACATTTTACTGGGACGTGATTGGTTGCGACGCTACAATCCGCAAATCGACTGGATGACAAGCAGCTGCACTGTGCGAAGCGGCGGTAACTGGGTCGCGCTACCTCGCTGGCAGTCGCCTGGGTCTTCGACGGTCCACGTCAACGCCATCACGATGAAACAGGCGGTCACAGCTATAGGTGACGTGCACGCAGTGGACATATCGGAAGTGGAAAGAACAGGCGAACCGAGCGATTTCAAGAAGTTGTTGGCAGATGTACCGCCCGAACTACAGGAACTACTGAAACGGTACCCAGGGATTTTTCCTGACGACCTACCGGATGGACTGCCACCTCAGCGAGCACACCACCACCGCATAGAGTTAGAACCGGGGGCACAGCCGACTGTACAGCAACAAATCTGACTGTTACAGCCCGAACTCAACGAACTGAGGAAGCAGCTAGATTACTTACTGGAGAAAAAGTTCGTCCGACCAAGTTCATCACCGTTCGCCGCACCGATACTGTTCACATCGAAAAATGACTGAGGGTTCCGCATGTGTATCGACTACCGCGCACAGAACAAGGTAACACTCAAATCGCGATACCCCATTCCCCGCGCCGACTAACTGATCGACCAATTGCGAACAGCTAGAGTGTTTTCAAAAATTGACCTACGCGGCGGTTACCACCAGATTCGGGTCGAACCTAAAGACTGCGCCAAGACAGCTTTTAGAACTAGATATGTGTCCTTCGAGTACGCTGCCATTCGGGCTGTCCAACGCGCCCGCGACATTTCAAATGACCATGAATGAGGCGTTAGACCGCTTGATAAATGCGTCATCGTGTACCTCGACGACATCTTAGTTTGCAGACGGGACAAGCACCAACAGTTAGTCGACCTGGAATTGTGTTTAAAATTTTAGACGACCAAGGGTTCGAAGTGCAAGTTCTTTCAGGATAGGTTAGAGTGTTTGGGGCACGTCATTTCGGAAGCTGGGGTTGAGATAGACCCAAAAAAACTGGATACCGTCAAGGCATGGCACCCCCTAACAAACATCTCAGAGCTGCAGAGTTTTTTAGGGTTCGTTAATTATGTGCGTCAGTTCGTCCCCGACATGGCACGGTTAACTGCCCAGCTGACAGACTTTATGCGGAAGGGGGTCGCTTTTACATGGGGGGAGAAAGAGCATGTTGCCTTCTCTACTCCGAAGAATTGTCAAACATATGTGTTTATGTGTTTACAGTTGTCTAGGCTATAGTGGGTTTAGCCTTAGGGGGTATACAATTTCTCTCGACATTGTACTTGTACCCTTCACCCCTTCCTAGTAAATCATTCTCGTTATTCTCGCTACTCTTCAACATGGTATTATAGTAGGTTACTATTGGGCCCACCAACTGCTACTTCGTTCCTAGCCCCGCGCCCCGCCCGTACCGCGCCCGCGATAGGCCCGTACCTAGCCTGCGCCCGGCCCAGTCTCCTGCCCGCGCCTGGCCCGTACCTAGCCCGCGCTCGGCGGCCCCTGTGTTTGGCCCCTCGGCCCGTGCCTTCTCACGCCCGTGCCCGGCCCGTACCTAGCCCGCGATCGCCACATCGACACCCGCGCCCGGCCCCGTACCTAGCCCGCGCCCCATCGACGCCCGCGACCGGCCCGTACCTAGCCCGCGACCCGACCCTGTACCTAGCTCGCGATCGCCCCGTCGACACCCGCGCCCGGACCCGTAACTAGCCCGCCCCCCGTCGACGCTCGCGACCAGCCCGTACCTAGCCCGCGACCCGGCCCCTTACCTAGCCCGCGCCCTGTCGACACCCGTGCTCGGCCCCGTACCTAGCCAGCACCTCGTCGACACCCGCGCCCGGCCCCATACCTAGCCCGCGCTAGGCCCCGTTCCTAGCCCAGCGCCCGGCCCCGTACCTAACGCCCGCGCCCGGCTCAGTCCCTCGCCCAGCGCCCGGCCCCGCACCTAGCCTCGGCCCGACAACACCTGCGCCCGGCCCCTTGTTTGGCCCTGCGGCCCCTAGGCCCCTCGGCCCCACCTCAAAGCCCGGCGCCCGGCCCCCCCTGCCCCTTGTTTAGCCTCTCGGCCCCCTAGGCCCCTCGGCCCCCCTAGGCCCCCCCAGCCCCTTGTTTGGCCCCGCGGCCCCTAGGCCCCTCGGCCCCACCTCAAAGCCCGGCGCCCGGCCCCCCGGCCCCTTGTTTGGCCCCTCGGCCCCCCTAGGCCGCTCGGCCCCCCTAGGCCCCCCCCCCGGCCCCTTGTTTGGCCCCGCGGCCCCTAGGCCCCTCGGCCCCACCTCAGAGCCCTGCGCCCGGCCCCCTGTTTGGCCCCTCGGCCCCGCCCCTCGGCCCCGTGTGATTGGCCCCTCGGCCCCCCCTAGGCCCCCCGGCCCCTTGTTTGGCCCCGCGGACCCTAGGCCCCTCGGCCCCACTTCAAAGCCCGGAGCCCGCCCCCCCCGGCCCCTTGTTTGGCCCCTCGGCCCCCTAGGCCCCTCGGCCCCCCTAGGCCCCCCGGCCCCTTGTTTGGCCCCGCGGCCCCTAGGCCCCTCGGCCCCACCTCAAAGCCCGGCGCCCGGCCCCCTGGCCCCTTGTTTGGCCCCTCGGCCCCCTAGGCCCCTCGGCCCCCCTAGGCCCCCCCCGGCCCCTTGTTTGGCCCCGCGGCCCCTAGGCCCCTCGGCCCCACCTCAGAGCCCTGCGCTTGGCCCCCTGTTTGGCCCCTCGGCCCCGCCCCTCGGCCCCGTGTGATTGGCCCCTCGGCCCCCCCTAGGGCCCCCGGCCCCTTGCTTGGCCCCGCGGCCCCTAGGCCCCTCGGCCCCACCTCAGAGCCCTGCGCTTGGCCCCCTGTTTGGCCCCTCGGCCCCGCCCCTCGGCCCCGTGTGATTGGCCCCTCGGCCCCCCCTAGGGCCCCCGGCCCCTTGCTTGGCCCCGCGGCCCCTAGGCCCCTCGGCCCCACCTCAAAGCCCGGAGCCCGGCCCCCCGGCCCCTTGTTTGGCCCCGCGGCCCCTAGGCCCCTCGGCCCCACCTCAAAGCCCGGCGCCCGGCCCCCTGGCCCCTTGTTTGGCCCCTCGGCCCCCTAGGCCCCTCGGCCCCCCTAGGCCCCCCCCGGCCCCTTGTTTGGCCCCGCGGCCCCTAGGCCCCTCGGCCCCACCTCAGAGCCCTGCGCTTGGCCCCCTGTTTGGCCCCTCGGCCCCGCCCCTCGGCCCCGTGTGATTGGCCCCTCGGCCCCCCCTAGGGCCCCCGGCCCCTTGCTTGGCCCCGCGGCCCCTAGGCCCCTCTGCCCCACCTCAAAGCCCGGAGCCCGGCCCCCCGGCCCCTTGTTTGGCCCCTCGGCCCCCTAGGCCCCTCGGCCCCTTGTTTGGCCCCACGGCCCCTAGGCCCCTCGGCCCCACCTCAGAGCCCTGCGCCCGGCCCCCTGTTTGGCCCCTCGCCCCCTATGGCGTCGCTTCGAATTCTCCCGTTCGACCCGGAGGGCAGACCTGTAGCATTTGACACGTGGTACGACGATCTGCAACTGTACCTACTGAGCGATAGTCGGGACAGTGTCTCACTGTTTGACCACGCGTCCGGTGCCGCTCCAGCGCCTCCCGCCACAGCAGACGTTTCGTCTCGTTCCCAGTGGCTGTCTCGTGACGCTACTGCCCGCTTGGCCATTCGCAACCACCTGCCCGCAACCGAATGTGCTCACTTTGGCGAGCACAGGACAGCACAGGCCTTGTACGACGCTGTCGTTGCTCGCTACTCCTCCCCTGCCACTGCAGCTATTGGCATGCTGCTACTGCCCTACCTGTTCCCTGAGCTGTCGCCTTTTGCCACAGTAGCCAACCTGGTTACCCACCTGCGCACTAGCGACGCTCGCTACCGAGCTACCGTCCCTGCTGAGTTCCTTCCCACGAACCAGCCCCCCATGTTCATCACCCTCTACTTCATAGTCACTCGCCTCCCTGACTCCCTTCGCTCTGTCAGGGACCACTTCCTCACCCTCGACCCCACTTCCCTCATTGTTGACCTCCTCGAGCAGCATCTCCTCGCAGCTGAGACTAGTGCAGTTGCTGTAGGTGCTGCTCGTGGCACTCCGCGCTCACCCTTCTTTGAGGGGTGCTCCCCCTCCCCCCTTTCCTCCTCCTTCGCCTCTGCTGCTGCTGCAGACGTCTCTGTTCCTGAGGACGTCGGTGCTGCTTTGACTAGTACGAAGCGCCGCAACAGCAAGGGCAAGGGCGGCAGGGGTAGTGGAGGAGGCAGCGATGGTGGTGGAGGTGGCAGTGGGAGTGGTAGTGGGGGCAGCGGTGGAGGAGGCGGAGGCGGTGGAGGTGGTGGCGGCAATGGGACCGGTGGCGGAGGTGGAGGCTCTAGTGGCGGCGGTGGAGGCAGCGGAGGGAGTGGCGGCAGTGGAGGCGGTGGGACCAGTGGTGGTCGGTCTGGACCTCAGCGTGGAGGCCCTGGTGGTGGTCGGGGCCAGCAGCAGCAGCGTCGGAGCGGGACTCAGACGCCCCAGCAGCTCCGTGAGTGGTTGGTTCAGCATGGGGCGGGTGAGGGTACTGAAACCTGCCCGTATGTCATTCGCACGGGTGCCCGTGCGGGCCGGACATGCGGGAGGTTTCACACTGAGCGCCGCTGCTTTGCCCGCCTTGACGACGCCTGGCATACTGAGTTTGGTGATGACGTCGAGCGCCCTCGCTGGGCGGAGTTGCTTAGGTCGGGAGTTGCTATCTTTGACCTAGACTTTGATGTTATTATCTCTGCCATGTATGCTTTGTCTTTTAGTGCTGAGGGTGACTGTTACTGGTGTGTGGCGCCTGACCCAGGTATAGCCGATGCTGCTCTGGGTGCTAGTGCGTCTGGTACTCCCCCTGATACTACGCCTGCTGAGGCCCTGCACACCTTCATGTTGGACTCCGGCGCCTCGCGCTGTTTCTTTCGTGACAGCACCACTCTCACTCCTCTTCCTGCACCTGTTCCGGTCAGACTGGCTGACCCCTCTGGGGGCCCCGTCGTTGCCAGTTCCTCCACTGTCCTCCAGTGTCCGGCGGTTCCGTCCGGCTCACTGTCAGATCTTCACCTCCCCTCGTTCTCTACGAACTTGGTGAGTACCGCTGCCCTTCAGGATACGATGGTCACTACCACCACTCCTGGGGGTCAGCATGTGTTGATCTGCACGTGCACACGGACGAGGCGTCACCTGGGTACGCTCACTCGTCGGCCAGGGTCGAGTCTGTACACACTGGCTACCGAGCCTCCTCAGGTCGCTGCGTCTGCTCAGGTGTCCGCGTCAGGTCAGGTAGCCGCCTCTTGCTCGTGTCGCCTCCTGTCACACCAGACTCTTCTGTGGCACCACCGCCTGGGTCACCCCTCCCTGCCACGCCTTCGTGGCATGCACTCCCGTCTCCTTGTCTCTGGTCTCCCTAGGTCTCTGCCTCCCCTACTGCCCTCACCTGTCCCACCCTGTCTTCCTTGCGTCGAGGGGCGGTAGCGCGCCGCTCCTCACTCCTCCTCGTTTCCCCCGACGACTGCTCCCCTGCAGACCCTCCACATGGATGTGTGGGGCCCAGCCCGCGAAGTGGACAGGGCCGCGAGCGCTACTTTCTCCTGGTAGTTGATGACTACACGCGGTACACCACAGTCTTCCCCTTGCGCAGCAAGGGTGAAGTCTCTGCTGTCTTGATTCCTTGGATCCGCATAGTCCATATCCAGCTCCGCGAGCGGTTCGGCCAGGACCTTCCTGTCCTGCGTCTGCACTCTGACAGAGGTGGTGAGTTCTCCTCCGACCTCTTGTGGGACTTTTGTCGTGGGGAGGGCATTCTCCAGTCTTTCACGCTTCCGGACTCCCCTCAGCAAAATGGGATTGCTGAGCGCCGCATTGGCTTAGTCATGGAGGTCGCTCGTACCTCCATGATCCATTCGGCCACTCCCCATTTTCTGTGGCCGTTTGCGGTCCGGTACGCTCCGCATCAGCTCAACCTTTAGCCCCGTGTCTCCTTGCCGGAGACCTCGCCCACACTGCGTTGGATGGGGAAGGTTAGCGATGCGTCGGTGTTCCGGGTCTGGGGTTCTCGTGCCTTTGTTCGCGATACGTCCGCGGACAAGCTCTCCGCCCGCGCCATTCCCTGCGTCTTCCTTGGCTTTGTCCCTGACGCGCCTGGCTGGCAGTTTTACCACCCCACCTCGCGCCGTGTCCTCCCTTCTCAGGACGTCACGTTCGACGAGTCGGTTCCCTTCTACCGTCTCTTCCCCTACCGCTCTGCCCCTTCCCCGCCCCCGCCGCTCTTCCTTGCTCCCGGTCCACCTCCGGTAGACCCCCTTCCGCCCCAGGGTCCTGCTCCCTCGAGAGTGTCTCAGGTAGACCCTCTCCCTGGTACTGCGCCTGTTCAGGTAGCTGTCGTCTCAGGTGCTGCTCCAGGTGCTGCGTCTGGGGGTGCGGAGCCGGGGGGTGCGGGGTCTGAGGGTGCTGGGTCTGGGGGTGCTGAGCCTGAGGGTGTTGAGCCTGAGGGTGCTGAGTCGGAGGGTGCGGAGCCTGGGGGTGCTAAGTCGGAGGGTGCGGAGTCTGGGGGTGCTGAGCCTCGGGGTGCTGCTTCGTCTGGAGGTCCTGCTGGTGCTTCACCACGACTGTCCTCGCAGCAGCTGCGTGAGTGGCTTCTTCTGCGCCCACACCGTCGGAGTGGAGCTCCTGGGGCTGGCGAGCCTGGAGACGCTGGAGCTGGAGGTGCTGCTGTTACTACTGGAGCTGGAGACCCTAGGGAGCCTGGAGCAGCTGGCGCCGGAGGCGCTGGAGCTGGTGTACCTGGAGTTGGAGGCCCTGGCGCAGGAGGCGCTGGAGGTGCAGGAGCTGGAGCTGTTGACCCTGGAGCTGGAGATGCTGGAGGCACTGTGCGGCCGTTCCCATACTTCGTTCCCCTGCTTCAGCAGGTTCTTGGTGTCTCGTCTTCTTCCTGTGTCCACCGCCTTACCAGTCGCAGCCGCAATTACAGCCAGCCTCCCCACTGCCTGTTCCCTCTCCTTACACTGAGCAGTCTGGAGGTCTTACAGAGCGTCGTGAGCCTGCGTCTCGTCCTGTCTCGCCTGTTCGCACTGCTCGTCGCGCTCCTCGTTTGCGTCCTCCTCCTGTCCCAGGCACGCACACCATGGCACTCCGTCCTTCCTCTGTTCCACTGCGTGTTCCTCTGCCTGCTCCTCCTGAGTCCTCTCTTCCTGAGGTCCCTGACCCTGAGTCTGACCGAGCGCGTGCTGCCAGTCCCACTGTCGCTCGTCTCCTTGCCACTGCTGTCACTGACCCGTCCTTTGAGTCTGCTGCTGCTTCTGCTCTTGTTGCTGAGCTACTTGACTTTGCTGCTGCCTACCGTCTCGACTACGCCTCTGCTCTAGTTGCTGAGTCTGTGCCTGCCAGTCCTCCGTCCGTCGGGGGTGAGTGTGCTCTTGGCACGGACGTCCTTGAGGACAGGCAGGAGGACTTTGAGTGTCTTGTAGCTGCTGTACCTCGGTTCGCTTCCTTGCTGCTTGCCCCAAAGGGAGACCCGGATGCTCCAGACATCCCGACCCCGCGCTCTTACGCAGAGGCGATTACGGGTCCTTACTCCTCTCAGTGGCAGGCAGCTATGGATGCCGAGATGGCATCCTAGAAGTCCACAGGCACTTACGTCGACGAGGTTCCCCCACCTGGGGTGAACATAGTCGATGGCATGTGGATTTTCAGGGTGAAGCGGCCGCCGGGTTCTCCGCCTGCCTTCAAGGCGCGCTACGTTGCTCGAGGTTTCAGTCAGCGACAGGGAGTTGACTACTTCCACACCTTCTCCCCCACCCCGAAGATGACTACTCTTCGGGTGTTGCTGCACGTAGCTGCTCAGCATGACTACGAGTTACACTCCCTGGACTTCAGTACAGCCTGCACGACGAGATCTGGCTGCGCCGACCACCTGGTTTCACTGGGTCGTTTCCTATAGGTACCCAGTGGAGCCTCCGCCGGCCAGTCTACGGTCTCCGCCAGGCGCCTCGCGAGTGGCACGACACACTCAGGACTGCACTTGTGGCTCTTGGGTTTGTTCCTTCTACAGTAGACCCGTCGCTGTTTCTACGCACTGACACCTCGCTGCCGCCCTTCTACGTCCTAGTGTACGTCGACGACCTCGTCTTTGCCACGGCTGACACTGAGGCACTGACACTTGTGAAGTCCGAGCAGCAGAAGAGACATACCTGCACTGACCTGGGTGAACTGCGCAGGTATCTTGGCCTGCAGATCACCCGGGACAGAGCACGGCGCACCATCACACTGACTCAGTCACACATGGTGCACCAGGTCCTTCAGCGCTTCGGCTTCCAGTACTCCTCGCCACAGCTCACTCCTCTGTCTACGAGCCACTCGCTCTCAGCTCCACCTTCGGACGAGTCTGTAGAGCTTGTGGGTTGCCTCATGTACCTGATGACTTGCACACGACCTGACCTCGCATACCCTCTTAGCCTTCTTGCTCGCTACGTGGCTCCCGGTAGGCACCGAAAGGTGCACTGGGATGCTGCGAAGAGGGTACTGCGTTACCTGTGCAGTACGTCGGGCATGGGGCTTGTGCTTGGAGGACGGGATCCAGTTGTCCTCACTGGTCACGCAGACGCCTCCTGGGTTGACGACTCAGCTACGCAGCGGTCGTCGCAGGGTTACACCTTCAGCCTTGGGTCCAGCTCGGTTTCTTGGCGGTCTACCCGCTCGTCTTCAGTTCTCAGCTCCAGCTGTGAGGCTGAGATCTAACAAGAATGTTCTCTGTTCACCGCCTGTGCTACGCATCGCCGACCCACACCGCCCATTCGAAGTGGTTACCGATGTTAGAAGAATGAACGAGAATGGATGCATTGAGCAGAAAGTTGGGTACGAGTACTAACCCTAATTGGGTTGTACCCCTTATGGGCTACCCCACTATAGCCTACACAAATGTAAGCACTATAATGTTCTGACACACCGCCAGAGGCAAAGTGGGGGAGAACAAGTGGTCACAAGACTAGTCAAGAAAAGCAAAGCAAGCTCAGGGTGGATCACAAAGTCACCACACAGTCCGAGCACAAGCAAAGGGCCACAAGGCCAGTTCACATGCAGTGTTATATAAAAGAGAATAAACAATACAGTGATCATACCCTAGCAAGTGTAAGAATGCAAGTAAATATATAGATCACAGTACAAGCAAGTCAAGAAGTGAGCAAGTGAGGAAAAGTAGGCACAAGGCCTAACACAGTAGAGAAGCGCTGATGATGACCATGCGGAAGTGCCTTGGTGAATATATCAGCAGTGTTGGCCCTAGTGGCCACGTATGCAAGATGAAGCTGGCCACGCTGCTGCAACTCTCGAGCAAGGAAGTATCGTAAAGCGATGTGCTTTGTTCTGTGCTTCAGTCTGTGCTCCTGACACAAGGCAATCATGGCCTTGTTGTCTACGTACAGAACTGGAGGCAAACGAGGCTGCTCTCCCAAGTCAGTCTGCAGATAGGTGAGCCAGCGTAGCTCTTGTGCAGCCATGGCCCCTGCGTAGATCTCAGCCTTACAAGTGGAGCTGAGAACTGAAGACGAGCCGGTAGACCGCCAAGAAACAGAGCCGGAACCGAGGCTGAAGGTGTAACCCTGTGACGACCGCTGCGTAGCTGAGTCGTCAATCCAAGAAGCGTCTGCGTGACCAGTGAGGACAACTGGACCCCGTCCTCCAAGCATGAGCCCCATGCCCGACGTACTGCACAAGTAACGCAGTACCCTCTTCGCAGCATCCCGGTGCACCTTTCGGTGTCTACCGGGAGCCACGTGGCGAGCCAGGAGGCTGAGAGGGTACGTGAGGTCAGGTCGTGTGCACGTCATCAGGTACATGAGGCAACCCACAAGCTCTGGGTACGGACCACTCGGCTCTACGGACTCGTCCGAAGGTGGATCTGAGAGCGAGTGGCCGGTAGACAGAGGAGTGGGCTGTGGCGAGGAGAACTGGAAGCCGAAGCGCTGAAGAACCTGGTGCACCATGTGTGACTGAGTCAGTGTGATGGTGCGCCGAGCTCTGTCCCGGGTGATCTGCAAGCCAAGATAGCTGCGCAGCTCACCCAGTTCAGTGCAAGTGTGTCTCTTCTGCAGCTCCGACTTCACAAGGGTAAGTGCCTCAGTGTCAGTAGTGGCAAAGACGAGGTCGTCGACGTACACGAGGACGTAGAACGGCGGCAGCGAGGTGTCGGTGCGTAGAAACAGCAACGGGTCAGCAGTAAAAGGAGCAAAACCCAAGAGCCGCTAGTGTAGTCCTCAGTGTGTTGTGCCACTTGCGAGGCGCCTGGCGAAGACCGTAGACTGGCCGCCTGAGGCTTAACTGGGTACCTACAGGAAACGACCCAGTGAAGCCAGGTGGGCGGCGCAGCCAGATCTCCTCGTGCAGGCTGCCCTGCAAGAAAGCTGTGCTGAAGTCAAGAGAGGGCAACTCATAGTCACGCTGAGCAGCGACGTGTAGTAACACCCGAAGAGTAGTCATCTTCGGTGTGGGAGAGAAGTTCTGAAAGTAGTCGACCCCCTGTCGCTGTCTGAAGCCTCGAGCAACGTAACGTGCCTTGAAGGCAGGCGGAGAACCCGGCGGCCGCTTCACCCTGAAAATCCACATGCCATCGTATGGGGAGGAGTAAGGCTAGTAGAAGACGGGACACCAAGAACCTGCTGAAGTAGGGGAACGAAGTACGGTCGCGGCCGCACATCTCCTCCAAGGTCAACGGCTCCAGCTCCTCCAGCTCCAGCGCCTCCAGCGCCAGTGCGACCAGATCCAGCTCCTCCAGCACCAGCGCCACCAACGCCAGTGCCACCAGCTCTAGCGTCTCCAGCTCCAGCAGCCCCAGGCTCCGTAGGGTCTCCAGCTCCAGCTCCCCTGACACCACCAGTCCCGGCAGCTCCAGGACCCCTGGTACGAGCACCTCCAGGACCAGCAACGGCAGTACCTCCAGTACCACCAGCTCCAGCATTAACTCCAGCACCTCCATCTCCGGCGTCTCCAGTGCCTCCAGCTCCGGTAGCTCCACTCCGAAGGCGTGCGCGCCGAAGAAGCCACTCACGCAGTTGCTGCGGAGACAGTCGCGGCGAAGCACCAGCAGGACCTCCAGACGAAGCAGCACTCCGAGGCTCAGCACCCCCAGACTCCGCACCCTCCGACTCAGCACCCCCAGGCTCAACACCCTCAAGCTCAGCACCCCCAGGCTCCACACTTGCAGGCTCAGCACCTTCAGTCTCCTCACCCCCAGGCTCAGCACCCCCAGACCCAGCACCCTCAGACTCCGCAACCCCCGGCTCCGCACCCCCAGGCGCAGCACCCCTAGACGCAGCACCTGAGCCGAATGCTACCTCAACAGGCGCAGTACCAGGGAGAGGGTCTACCTGAGACACACCTGAGGGAGCAGGACCCTTTAGGGGGGGGGGGGGGTCTACCAGAGGGGGGCCTGGAGCAAGGAAGAGCGGCGGGGGTGGGGCAGGGGCAAAGCGGTAGGGGAAGAGATGGTAAAAGGGAACCGACTCGTCAAACGTGACGTCCTTAGAGGGGAGGACACGGCGCGAGGTGGGGTGGTAGAACTGCCAGCCAGGTGCGTCACGGGGAAAGCCAAGGAAGACGCAGGGAATACCGCGGGCGGAGAGCTTGTCCGCGAACGTATCGCAGACAAAGGCACGAGAACCCAAGACCCGGAACACTGATGCATCACCAACCTTCCCCGTCCAACGCAGTGTAGACGAGGTCTCCAGGAAGGAGACACGGGGCCAGAGGTTGAGCTGATGCGCAGCGTACCAGACCGCAAACGGCCACAGAAAATGGGGAGCAGCCGCAAGAATCATGGAGGTACGAGCGACCTCCATGACTAAACCAATGCGGCGCTCAGCAATCCCATTTTGCTGAGGGGAGGCCGGAAGCGTGAACGATTGGCGAATGCCCTCCCCACGACAAAAGTCCCGCAAGAGATCGGAGGAGAACTCACCACCTCTGTCAGAGTGCAGACGCAAGACAGGAAGGTCCACACGGAACCGCTCGCGGAGCTGGAGACGGACTGCGCGGATCTAAGGGATCAATACATCAACGACATAACCCTTGCTGCGCAAGGGGAAGACCGTGGTGTACCGCGTCTAGTCGTCCACAACCAGCAGAAAGTAGCGCTCACGGCCCTGTCCACTGACGCGGGCTGGGCCCCACACGTCCATGTGGAGAGTCTGCAAGGGAGCAGTTGTCGGGGGAAACGAGGAGGAGTGAGGAGCAGCGCGCTGCCGCCCCTCAACGCAAGGAAGTCAGGGCGGGGCAGGCAAGGGAGGTAGGGGAGGCAGAGACCTGGGAAGACCAGAGATAAGAAGACGGGTGTGCATGCCACGAAGGCGTGGCAGGGAGGGGTGACCAACGCGGTGGTGCCACAGAAGAGTCTGGTGCGATAGGAGGCGACACGAGCAAGAGGCGGCTACCTGACCTGACGCGGACACCTGAGCAGACGCAGCGACCTGAGGGGGCTCGGTAGCCAGCGTGTACAGACTCGACCTGGCCGACGAGTGAACGTAGCCATGTGTCGCCCCGTCCGTGTGCACGTGCAGATCGACACACGCTGACCCCCAGGAGTGGTGGTAGCGACCATCGCATCCTGAAGGGCAGCGGTACTCACCAAGTTCGTAGAGAACGAGGGGAGGTGAAGACCTGACAGTGAGCCGGACAGAACCGCCGGACACGGGAGGACAGTGGAGGAACGGGCAACGACTGGGCCCCCAGAGGGGTCAGCCAGTCTGACCGGGACAGGTGCAGGGAGAGGAGTGAGGGTGGTGCTGTCACGAAAGAAATAGTGTGAGGCACCTGAGTCCAGCGTGAAGGTGTGCAAGGCGTAAGCAAGCGTAGTACCAGGGAGAGAAGACTCACTAGCACCTAGAGCAGCAGCCTCTATACCTGGGTTAGGCGGGACACACCGGTAAGAGTCACCCTCAGCACTAGCAGACAAAGCATACATAGCAGAAAGAATAGCATCATAGTCTAGGTCAAAGATCGCAACACCAGACCTAAGCAGCTCTGCCCAGTGGGGGCGCTCAACCTCATCACCAAACTTAGCACGCCACGCATCGTCAAGACGGGAGAAGTAGCGGTGCTGCGTGTGAGACTTCCCGCATGTCTGACCAGCACGGTCACCCGTGCGAATGAAATACGGGCAGCTCACACTACCCCCAGACGACCCACGCTGAAACAACCTTTCAAAAAGCTGCTGGGGTGACGGGGTCTCGCTCTGACACTGCTGTCGCTGTCGTTGGCTTCCTCCAGAACCTCCACGCTGAGCTCCAGTCCTACCGCCACCACTCCCGCTGCCCCCTCCACCACCCCTGCCACCCTTGCCCTTGCCGCTGCGGCGCTTTGCACTAGCAGAGCAGCCCCGACATCCTCAGTGCTAAGGACGTCTACAGCAGCAGCAGCAGAGGCGTAGGAGGGGGCAAGGGGGGAGGGGGAGCACCCCTTAAAGAAGGGTGTGCGTGGAGTGCCACGAGCAGCACCTACAGCAACTGCACTAGTCTCAGCTGCAAGGAGGTGCTGCTCGAGTAGGTCAACAGTGAGGGATGTGGGGTCAAGGGAGAGAAAGTGGTCCCTGATAGAGCGAAGATATTCAGGGAGGCGGTTGACTATAAAGTAGAGAGTGATGAACATCGGGGGCTGGTTCTTGTCAAGGAACTCAGCGGGGGCGGCAGCGCGGTAACGAGCGTCGCTAGCGCGAAGGTGGGAAACCAGGTCCTCGACTGTGGCAAAGGCGGACAGCTCGGGGAACAGGTAGGGCAGTAGGAGACGGCCTAGAGCAGCAGTGGCAGACGAGGAGTAGCGAGCGACTACAGCGTCGTATAGTGCCTGCGCTATCCTGTGCTGTCCGAAGTGAGCGCATTCGGCCAACGGGAGGTGGTTGCGAATGGCTAAGCGGGCAGCAGCGTCGCGAGTCAGCCACTGTGAACGGGTCGCACTGTCAGCTGTGGCGGGAGGGGCGAGAGCGGTGCCAGACGTGTGGTCAAACAACGAAACACTGTCCCTAGAGTCGCTCAGCAGGTACAGCTACAGGTCGTCGAGCCACGTGTGAAACTGCAGGGGGCGTCCCTCATGATCGAACGCTAGCACGTGGAGAGAAGCCATAGTGGCGCAGCACGCAGGGCGGGCATAAGACGGGCCGCGCGAGAAACAGGTGTTATAGTCACAATAGGCTTGAATGTGCCTAAAACGAAAGATAGAGAGCACAGACGGATTTCTGCACAGCGGCTTCAAACGTTGATAGCGTTCTGCTCACAGCTGCAAATGACTTGATTCAAATTGGATCTGGAGCGTTTTCACGTCGTCTACAATTAGCAATTTATATTGCACGATTTGATAAAGAATTGACGACACAGCGTCGGTTTGAACGAACGGTACTATGGCAGCCACTATAGTCTTAGAACACAAGATAGGAAGAGTTACGAGTTGGGAATGACTCCCAGCTCCTACAAACCCCAAGAGCCGAGGTACAGTGATGTGGAACAGTGCCACACTGTCCCCAACCACGAAGGGTCTCGAAACTACCCTTCACTAGGGCCTACACCAAGTGAAATGTTACACTACACAAAGTAATGTAACTATCTTCAATATCTTGAGGTGTACCCTTTTGGCAAGCTTCGAAATCACTTGAGGCTTGACATTAAGGCTCGGGCTCTTCATCACAAACTCATCCTTGAGTTCTTGATGGGTCTGCTGCACACACCTGCGACACGCCGAACGTTCCACACAGGACAAAATAGAAACCGCGCACGACAAAATAGAAACCGCGCGCGAGACACAAACGACCGCGTAACACGCGTCTAGCGATAACTCGCTATTGACTCGACACACACACTCGACATCATGACTCAACATTCACACACAATTATAAGCATGAAATATATATTATCCCATGCCCTCATACCATTCCATACACACACACATTCACGCACACGGACAACAAGCCGAGTGCAAACCGTAGGGTTGCACCAACAAACTCCCCCTCGGATTGTTGGCCTTAGGATATGTTGCTCTCTCAGTTCAGAGCCATCCCAGCCAGCTTGCAACACTTCCAATGCTGCTGCTCCACCAGCCTCTTGGTCATCATGTCAGCCGGCTGCCCCGTGGTCTTCACGTAGCGCAACTCAACTTCACCCGCGGTTACCATGCTCCTCGTCCAATGCCACTTCACTCTCATGTGCTTCGTGAGTCCATGCAACACAGGGTTCTTAGCAAGAGCAATGGCACCCTGGCTGTCACAGTACAGTGGGGTAGGTCCTTGCTGCTCCTCCCCCAATTCAGCCAACAAACGCCGCTGCCACACAATCTCCCGTACGGCACGGAAGAGTGCCATGTACTCGGACTCCACCGAGCTCAAAGCTTGGTCAACCTGCTTCTTGCTCTCCCAAGCAGTTGGGCCTCCACCAACACAGCATATGAAGCCTCCCACACTTGTCATGTCCTCTGGTTCTGATGCATATGAAGCATCCGAGTAGGCGGTGAGGAACAAACGCCCGGGTTCAACACCATCCGCGCCCTTTTGGCGCCTTTGTGCCGCCGCCGAGTATTGCAGCCCAACGGTCGGTGTTTGGCCAAGATACTTGGCCACCCTCATTCCAGCTGCTACCTGCTCCTCATTAGGGCATTGCACAACCCTAGCCAGCTGCCCGGTAGCAAACGCGACGTCCGGTCGGGTGTTTACCGCCGCATACATGAGGCTGCCCACCAACGAGTGAAATCGGCGCCTCTCCTCTTCACCAACGCTCTCCTCCTCTGGTCCCTTCACACACTTGAACCCAGAGGGAAAGGGTGTAGCCACATGGCCTTCACTCTGCCCAAAGTTGGCAGCCAATGCCTCCAGGTACTTTCGTTGATGCACCCGCATGCACCGCTTCTCCACATCTCGTTCGATGTGGAGCCCAAGGTAGAAGCTCACGTCACCAAGGGCCTTGCACTTGAACTTGTCTTGAAGCTTCAGCATCACCTCCTTCACAAGGTCAGAAGAGGGTGAGAAAATGAGGATGTCATCCACATAAACCACCATGAAACTCCTCTGCTCCCCCTCGCCAAGCATGAACAAGGAGTGATCGGCCGTTGAGGGAGTGAAGCCGATCCCCTCCAACACTTCGCGCAGCTTCATGTACCATTGCCTAGGGGCCTGCTTCAGCCCATAGAGGGCCTTCTTCAGCTTCCACACTCTGCCACTACCATCATCAAACCCCTCTGGCTGCGCCATAAAAATCTCCTCCTCAAGGATGCCGTTAAGGAATGCCGTTACGATGTCCATTTGCTTTACTACCCATCCTTTGATGGCGGCTCCCGCGAATAGGGTTCGCAGCGTCGTCGGCTTCACCACAGGGGCAAACAGCTCCTTGAAGTCCACCTTCTCCTTCTGCTGGTACCCCTTGGCTACAAGCCTAGACTTGTAGCGCTCGATCTTGCCGTCGGCATCCGACTTGATTTTGAAGAGCCACTTGGACGTTATCGCCGTACGCCCCTCCGGTAGCTCCACCAATTCAAACGTGTCATTCTCCTCGATGCTCTTCAGCTCACTCTCCATGGCCTTCTTCCACTCCTCAGCATCACTACTCTCCAAAGCCTCCTTGAGAGTTGCTGGTTCTCCCGGCATCTCCACCGGAGAGAAGAACGCGAAGGCACACTCCTCGTAGTCACTCTCCTCGTCGTCTCCGACCATCATTGCCACTCCGGCCAGGGCTGTCTTGCCCTGCTTTCCCGGCGCATCATAGGTCAGCCTATTAGGGGGTTGAACTCTCCTCTTCCCCCTTCCTTCCTCCTCAGCTGCAGGGACTTGAAGGCCTTGGCGTTGCTGCGGTGTGGCTCGAATCCGTGGAGCACTCGTAGTACGGGAAGGGAGTGACGGTGCACGCTCGCTCACTTGCTGCACCTCCTCCTCTTCTTCCTCTGCATCATTGGCCTCCTCTCCCCCATTCACAAGGGAGGATTGCCTTGTGGTTGTGCTGCCGCTGCTCAGCTCCAAAGGCAGCTCCACATGCTCCAAACCGGAACTCTTCACCTCCCCAAACCGCACGCCTATCTTCGCCTCATTCTCCGCCTTCCAATCCTTGTACATGAAGTTCTCCATGAACTTGCAGTCCCTGCTCACCAAGAACTTCTTGGTGAATGGGTCCCAAAGAAGCCATCCCTTGCTGTTTTGAGCCATGCCCAAGTGCACGGCCCACACCGCCTTGGCACCAAGCTTGTTGTGCCGAAGATGCTTAGGCACGAGCGCCATGCACATGCACCCGAACACCCGAAGCATATCCACCTTTGGCTTCCTTCCTAGCCACTCCACATAGGGCACCCATTTGTCTGCTCCCACATGAGTCAAGGCTCTGTTCTTGGCCACACACGCGCTCCGCACCGCATCAGGCCAGAAATAGTCGGGTAGCCCGGCTTCAATGAGCAACCCGCGTGCCGCCTCCGTGATTGTGCGGTTCGCTCGCTCGGCGATGCCGTTCATTGCAGGGGAGTATGGCATGGTGAGGGAGTGCCGAATACCATTCTTCTTCAGCCACAACCCAAACTCCTTGCTCAGGAACTCTCCCCCTCGATCGGTGCGGATTGACTTGACTAGACGGTCTTGTTGCCGCTCCACCATCGGGAACCAATCCGTCTTCAACGTTTCAGCCACGTCGCTCTTCTTGGCCAGCACGTACACCCAAGTCATGCGGGTGTAGACGTCGACAATGGTGAGAAAATACTCAGCTCCAGCAGCTCCAAGCTTCAGGGGGCCCACCACGTCCATCACCACCTCATCAAGCGGTGCCTTTGCCGTTGCCTCCGAACTAGGGAACGGAAACCGGGTGAACTTGGCTTGAATGCACGTCGGGCAGCCAAGCACCTCATCGGGCTCCCCCTTCACACGTATGCCAGCAACCATCTCATTCTTCACTAGCTGCTGCAAGATGGGCAGGGCCACATGCCCCATGCGCCGATGCAAGGTGAGCCAATCACACTCCCCCGTAGCCGAAGTTGGATTGGAGAATGCCGCGCTCGCAATAGCGCCCCACATACTCTCTCCGTAGTCCTCCTCCGCTGCTGCCTCTGGGTTCTCCTCACCCTTTTGCTGCTCCTTGGTTGCTGCACCACTCTCCTTAGGTTCACTGAACTTGCTGGTCCCTCCAGGTTTGCTCTTCTTGGGCTCATTCTCCTTAGCGCTTCCGTTCGCGCCATCGTCGCTACCGACCGCTCCATCCTTGGTGCTGATGCTTGCTGCCACTTGCCTCTCCTTAGGCATAGGGACCACTGGGATCTGCCACATCTCGTTGTAGACATCCCTGTCCTCATGAAGGTCCCAAAGAATTCGATCGCCAAGCCTTGCGGTGTAGGTCTTGGCTCCCTTCGAGTTCGTGTCCATGCCGGCCTTTGCCAACCGCCGCACGGAAATCAGGTTTGCAGCAAGGCTGGGCACCCAAAGCACGTTCTTGAGGCCCACCATCTTCCCATCAGCACCCTTGAACATGGCCTTGCCCATGCCTTTCATCTCTGCTCGCTGCCCCAAAGCCGATGTGACATGCTTCACCGGTGACGGCTCGAGTTCGGTGAGCAAGTCCGGGCGAGGTGTCATGCTATAGGTAGCGCCACTATCAATCACCCAATAGTCCAGGGGGTGTAGGGTCACCTTCCCCACAGCTGCTGGCTCCTCAAAGCCTTCATCCTTCTCTGGACCAGCCGGTACTTGCGTCGACACGAAGTAGAATAGACCCGGGTATCGATCGTCGCTCGGGTCCTTGTCGTTGTCTCCGCTCTTCATGTTTGCAGCTCCGCCACCGCGACCGCCACGGCCTCCACGGCCTCGTCCTCTCCCTCCTCCTGCTCCTCTACCCTCTTGGCCTTGAGCAGGGGTCCAACCATCAGGGAGTTTGTAGCAGTCGCGCCACATGTGTCCGCTCTTGTGGCAATAGTGACACTCGCCGTCGAATCGGCCGCGACCGCGTCCGTAGCTCTTGTCGTCGCTGCCGTAACCGCCACTCCTGCGGCCTCCGCCGAAGTTGCTGCCACCAAACCTTCCTCCCCCTCGTCCTCTGCCTCTTCTTCGACCATATCCACGGCCGATGCTCGCTGCCCCAGCGCCATCCGCACTCGCCAACTCACGGCGGCGGAAATCCTCTTGAAGGATCGCTCGCTTCACGTCTTCAAGCGAGAGGCGGGGCAAGTCGTGATTAAGGTTGATGATGAGCGAGGACCATGACTCTGGGAGTAAGGCCAGCAACTTGGTCTTCTTTTGGAGCTCACTGTAGTTCAAATCAGCTCCCTCAAGCCGCGTCAACAAGTCGAAGAATTTCTGCACCCCTTCTTCAACCGCTTCGTCTTCTTCAATTCGTAGTGCCGCCATTTGCCGTTCCAACACCACCGCTACTGCCGCTGTTGCAGGAGCATGTACACCCTTGAGAGCAGCCCATGCCTTTGGTCCTTTCTCTGGTTCACGCTGGAATGGCTTGATGTGACGGATCTGACTGCTCCCCAACGCTTGCCCAAGTAAGAGATAGCCTTGTGCGCTCTTCCGCACCCACGGGCTCTTCTCCGGGTCGTTCTCGGGGCGCTTCTCCGTTCCTTCCATCACCTCCAGCAGGTCATAGTGGTCAAAGATGTTCTCCATCTTGAAGGACCATTCAGCAAAGTTGTCACCGTTGAACTTGTCAAGCCCAAACACCCTAGGCTCATCCCTAGGTGGGCCAAGACTTGGTTGCATGGGCGCCATGGCTGAATCACGGGGTTGGCCTTGAGCTTGAGCTTCTCCACTGCCACCAGCACCTCTGCCACCCCTTTCCTCAGGTCCAGACATTGTCGAAACTGCTCCAAGGGGCTCTGATACCACTTGTTATAGTCACAATAGGCTTGAATGTGCCTAAAACGAAAGATAGAGAGCACAGACGGATTTCTGCACAGCGGCTTCAAACGTTGATAGCGTTCTGCTCACAGCTGCAAATGACTTGATTCAAATTGGATCTGGAGCGTTTTCACGTCGTCTACAATTAGCAATTTATATTGCACGATTTGATAAAGAATTGACGACACAGCGTCGGTTTGAACGAACGGTACTATGGCAGCCACTATAGTCTTAGAACACAAGATAGGAAGAGTTACGAGTTGGGAATGACTCCCAGCTCCTACAAACCCCAAGAGCCGAGGTACAGTGATGTGGAACAGTGCCACACTGTCCCCAACCACGAAGGGTCTCGAAACTACCCTTCACTAGGGCCTACACCAAGTGAAATGTTACACTACACAAAGTAATGTAACTATCTTCAATATCTTGAGGTGTACCCTTTTGGCAAGCTTCGAAATCACTTGAGGCTTGACATTAAGGCTCGGGCTCTTCATCACAAACTCATCCTTGAGTTCTTGATGGGTCTGCTGCACACACCTGCGACACGCCGAACGTTCGACACAGGACAAAATAGAAACCGCGCACGACAAAATAGAAACCGCGCGCGAGACACAAACGACCGCGTAACACGCGTCTAGCGATAACTCGCTATTGACTCGACACACACACTCGACATCATGACTCAACATTCACACACAATTATAAGCATGAAATATATATTATCCCATGCCCTCATACCATTCCATACACACACACATTCACGCACACGGACAACAAGCCGAGTGCAAACCGTAGGGTTGCACCAACAACAGGGTCTAAGGGTCGGGGCTAGGGGGGAAGGGTCGTGGGGCCAGGAGCGACGGGCCTCGGGGCCTTGGGGCGATGGGCCACTGGGCCAGGAGAGACGGGCCGAGGGGCCGGGGGCCTAGGGGCAACGGGCCGCGGGGCCAGGAACGACGGGCCAAAGGGGGCCGGGGGCCTAGGGGCGACAAGCCGCGGGGCCTAGGGGTGACGGGCCACAAGGCCAGGAGCAACGGGCCGAGGGGCCGGGGCCCTAGGGGCGATGGGCCGCTGGGCCAGGAACGACGGGCCAAAGGGCCGGGGGCCTAGGGGCGACAGGCAGCGGGGCCTAGTGGCAACTGGCCACGGGGCCAGGAGCAACGGGCCGAGGGGTCGGGGTCCTAGGGGAGACGGGCCGCGGGGCCAGGAACGAAGGGCCGAGGGGCCAGGGGCCTAGGGGCGACGGGCCGCGGGGCCAGGAACGAAGGGCCGAGGGGCCGGGAGCCTAGGGGCGACGGGCCGCGGGGCTAGGAACGAGGGGCCGAGGGGCCGGGGGCCTAGGGGCGACGGGCTGCGGGGCCATGAACGACGGGCCTCGGGGGGGCAAAGGGCGACGGGCAGCGGGGCCTAGGGGCGACGGGCCGTGGGGCCTAGGGGCGTCGGGCCGCGGGGCGACGGGCTACGGGCCGGGCGGGGGGGGGGACGGGCGACGGGCCGCGGGGCGACGGGCCTAGGTGGCGACAGGCGACGGGCCGGGGGCGACGGGCCTAGGGCGACGGGCCGCGGGGCCAGGAGCAAAGGGCCGAGGGGCCGGGGGCCTAGGGGCAACGGGCCGCGGGGCCAGGAACGACGAACCTCGGGGGGCCTAAGGGCGAGGGGCCGCGGGGCGACGGGCCTAGGTGGCGACAGGCGACGGGCCTAGGGCGACGGGCCGCGGGGCCAGGAGCAAAGGGCCGAGGGGCCGGGGGCCTAGGGGCGACGGGCCGCGGGGCCAGGAACGACGGGCCTCGGGGGGGCCTAAGGGCGACGGGCCGCGGGGCGACGGGCTACAGGCCGTGGGGCGACGGGCCTAGGTGGCGACGGGCGACGGGCCGGGGGCGACGGGCCTAGGGTGACGGGCCGAGGCGACGGGCTAGTGGCGACGGGCCTAGGGGCTCAATGGTCGCGACAAGAAGTAGGGGCAGCACGAGGGCTGCAGAGGGCGGCTAGCGGGGTAGCGCTATGGTGGGCCCAAGGAAAAGCGGTCCTAGTGGAGGACCTGCTCTGAAACCATGTTAGAAGAATGAACGAGAATGGATGCATTGAGCAGAAAGTTGGGTACAAGTACTAACCCTAATTGGGTTGTACCCCTTATTGGCTACCCCAGTATAGCCTACACAAGTGTAAGCACTGTAATGTTCTGACAACCGACGCCAGCGACATCGCCATTGGAGTTGTACTGCTACAAGATTTCGGCAACGGCCTACCGCCCATCGCATACGAGTCACGAAAATTGCATCTGCCCGAAAAAAAAAATATCCGATACACGACTGCAAAATGTTCGCGATCGTACACGCGTTCAAACTGTGGCGCTGTTACTTGACCGGCGCAGACATGACAGTAGGGACAGACCACAGATCGCTACAGTACCTTCGCGCGCAACCCCACCTCAACCCACGACAGATCTGCTGGCTCGAATTTCTCGAGTCAAACTTCCACTACACAGTCACCTACAAAATAGGAGCCTCGAACATCGCTGACGCACTGACCTGCCCAACTTCCTAGATACACGCGATGCTACTCGCCCAAACCAGCCCACTGCTCACAGGACTATTCACCCACGGATATCAAACAGACTCGTTCTTCACAGGAGGAAACTCGCAGCAGTTTGCAACAGCAAAAGGGATCTATTACGTAAAAGCCTGCACCGATCACATCTGGGTATCGGGTTACACACTACTACGGGAATTGCTGCTACAGGAAGCACATGACGGAGTTACCTCGGGGCATTTCGGGGTCGAAAAAACACGCCAGTGGCTACAGCGATATCACTACTGGCCCGAGATGCTGACCGACGTGCAACGACACGTGACATCGTGTCCCACCTGCCAGCTCATGAAGTCGTCACGACAACGACCGGCAGGGAAATTGCAGCCCATACCACCCCTAGAGCATGCTTGGCAACAAGTGACGATGGACTTCGTCACGGGGTTACTTGCTGGAGCGAGTGGGAACGACGCGATCCTGGTCGTCGACGATCGGCTGACGAAGATGGCACATTTCGCAGCCTGCAAGAAATCGATCTCAGCCGAGGAAACAGCCCGACTCTTCATCGCCACCGCCATTCGACTACACGTGATACCAGCGGCAATCATCAGCGATCGCGATATGGAATTCACCAGCAACTTCTGGAGGAACATGTGGCAGCAGTTTGGCACGCGACTACAGTTCAGTTCGTCGTACCACCCCGAAACCGACGGTCAAACGGAACAGACCAATCAGACCATGGGGCAGTTGATTCGAGCCACGTGCGACGACTTGGCAACATGGGAACAACAACTGCCACTAATCGAATTCGCATACAACAACTCCACGTCAGCCACGATGCAGCTGTCACCGTTCTACCTCAACCACGGACAGAACCCTATAGTACCCATGACACCGAATCCCGACAACCCAGTACCACACATGCAACAATTCGCCGAAATATTACAGGCAGCCAGGACCCGAGCAGTAGAAGCCATTAAAAAATCGAACGACATCGCTAAGCGCAACGCCGTTCGCCACCGCCGCCCTGTCACTTACCAACCCGACGACCTCATACTCATCGACACCCAGAATCTCCGCCTGCCCATAACCCCAAAACTCCGCCCCCAATATTGTGGGCCATTTCGCATCAGCCACATCGTAGCACCCGTCACTGCCCACCTCCTCCTGCCCGCCGACTGGTACGTCAGCCCATCGTTCCACGTCAGCCTCCTCTGCCCTTACGTCCCATGAACAAGCCAACTGCCACGCAGTTGCCCATCCAGCATGATGCGACCACCCACTGAGCCGCCGAGTTCGAGACCCACATGGAGCCCGTAGGATCGAGTTCCTGATTCGCTGGAATGACCGCACCCCCACAGAAGAGAACTGGGTGCCCTTGGATAAAATCGAAAACCACCCCGTCTTCACCGAGTATCTGCGCAGCAGCAATTTCCGGGATGTACACGCACTCTCGTAAGGGGAGCCTCCTTGGGGAGGGGGTTAGTGTAAGGAAAAATAAATTTCCTTACTTCGCGTCCCTGCTTACCGCGTACATGACTGTTCCCGCCAGCAGCACCCTACAGTAAAACGTTACCCGCTCACGGCACTCACCTCGACCACTGTTCCCGCCACTGTACACATCGCGACCCAACCTCACAGTTCAGTTGGTAACCTGCGCTCCGGACCTTTGCCTCGACAATTCCCAACCTCAGTGCCAGGCCCGTCGCTCACCCCACACCTCGCGCGTTACCGTTACCACGCTTGGCTTCGCTATATAGTGTTCGCTCATTCCTTTGCTCATTGTATTCTTGCCTCGTAGTGCAATCCTCGTTCGTTCACTCAAATTGCAAAAATCTCCCTTGTTGCCCCCTCTTTGGGGCTGCCATTTCGCATCTGTGACATCACGGCAAATCGAAGGTTGTTCGTGGCTTCCTCCATTTCCTTTTTCCGTGCTGACTACGGGTTCCTAGACCAATCGACAGGCCCTAAAATAAAGGAGAAGAATCGCTCTTTCCGTGGGGCCGGTCAGATCAAGGTCCAATCGAAGAGGTCGGCAATTGCTTTGCGGCATCGTGCTCGTGCGAGGTCCCATGCGGGGGGGGTGATCAGCCGCCATTCTCCCGCCGGCTTCCGCCCTCTCGCTCTGCCCCGCGCGTTCACCGCCTCAGATCCCTCCGCGTACTTCCTTCCTCAGAGGCGCACGAGTAGCTCTCCGCTCAAACCTCCCCTCCCTCCCTGCCTAATGGCTCCGCTTACCATCTGCGCGACTTCCCGCCGCCCCTCGCCCATTGGCGTCTCCTCGATCTCACCCTGCTACCACGTACCTGCCACTGCGCTGCCGCGTTCCTCCGCTCCGCCCCACCCTCCTCTCGCCAGGCGCCGCCATCATTCTGATCAGCCATCCATCACTCAGGGTTCTTCCACTTGCTCAGGAGAAATCAACAGACATGCATTTCCCCAGTTTTTCAGTCACGAGCTGCATTGTCTAGCAATCAAGGACCAACGTTCCTTGTTGGGCTCCTCCCACTATCTCTCGCAGTCACTACAGTTTTCTTTCAATCCCTAATACCTTCCATAGCTCTTCTACTTCTCAGCACGCGCTTGCCCTTTTAGATTTTCCTTCCAGCAGCTAGATTTAGCATCGCAAAATGGCGTCATTGCGGCGGTTACCGCCGGGATTCGGCTTCCGCCCGACGGACGAGGAGCTGATCCAAAGCCACCTGCGGCCGAAGGTTGAGGCAGCGGAAGGCCGCCGCGTGGACGACGACGACGACGACGACGACGACGGGCTCATCGCTGAGGTCGACATTCTCCGCTACGAGCCGTGGGACCTGCCCAGCCAGTCGAGCCTCGAAGCCGGCGGCAAGTGGTACTTCTTCTGCACGCTCAAGAAGAAATATCTGAACGGCTCGCGCGTGAATCGCGCCACGGCGAGAGGGTACTGGAAGTCGACCGGCGACGACATGCTCGTGTGCAGCTCGAGCTCGTCGCGCCCAATAGGGTTCCGGAAGAGGCTCGTGTTCTACCGGGGGAGGGCGCCACGTGGCGAGCGGACGGCCTGGAAGATGCACGAGTACCGGCTGGAGCCCGCAGCGCGGCCGCGCGGCGGCGCTTTGGCGGACTACGTGCTGTGCCGCTTGTCCAAGGAGAACCGGCCGCCTGCTGCGAGCGAGCCGCCTGCTGCGCAGCGGATGGATGTTCTGGGGCTCGAGGAGGCCGACCTCCTGCCTCTCGACCCTGCTGCCCCGCCGCTTGTGCCCGTTGTCGTGCCTGTGAGCGACGTGGATCTGGACACATTCTGGGAGACCATTGCTCGGCAAGCTGTGTCGGCTGGGGGGTCTGCAGGGGGCTATGTGGCGGAGCATGGGGCGAGCCACGTGGTGGAGCATGGGACGGGCTATGTGGCGGAGCATGAGGAGTGTCACGTGGCAGAGCATGAGGAGAGCCACGTGGCAGAGCATGAGGAGAGCCACGTGGCAGAGGAGGTCGAGTGGCGCACAGTGTACGAGGAGCTGCCGCCGCTCTCGGAGGGCTTTTCCATCGACGAAAGCCACGCCGCCCTCCCCGCCGCTCCCTCCGCTCCCGCCACTTTTGCTGCACCGGCTCCCGGTGCTTGCGCGCCTGCTGCCCTTGCTGGCGCAGCGCGCGGAGTTGCAGAGCGAGGGGCGCCCAGAGCAGCGCCCGTGCCACCAGCGCCCGCAGCAGGCGCAACCACCATCACCGCGGCCCTCGCAGGGCTGGCTAAGGCCAGAGCGGCACAGGGCGCTGCCGCTCCCCTGGGCCGCACCCACGCGAGAGCAACGGGCCGGCCGAGGTCGCGGCCTGTGCGCGCAGCTGGTGCCGTCATGCACGGCCGGTGCATGCAGGCGCTCAACGCGCCGCCGCAGCTGGCGGGTGGCGGTGGGGCAGCGCGGCTGGTGAGCAGCGGTGCGCCGTCTCGGAATCTGGGCTCACCCGCTGCGCCTCACGCGCAGCTGCCTCTTGCGGAGGTATTGCGGCTGCTGTGTTCTTCTTTCCAAACCTTTCCAAACCTTCTCGCGGAGGTATCGCGGAGGTATTGCGGCCTTATTTGTTTCTTTTCGCCGTTCCGCCTCATGCCATTTCTTGACTATTCCGCACCTTCCTCCTCTCTGTCTCTCTCTGAATCAGGCCGGTGGCAGTGTGGGTGATGAAGATTGTGTCATGGGTGCTCAAGAGTGGGCTAGGGGGATGGACCAGCATGAGGGCATGGTAGCAGCAACACCAGTAGCAGCAACACCCATAGCAGCAACACCTGTAGCAGCAACAGCAATAGCAGCGTTTGATGGCCAGGGTTTGGATCCACACATGGAGCTTAGCGCCGTTGCAGGTACACCGCACTAGCCACCACCGTCCACGCGTGCCTTCTAACCTCTTATTCTCATCCCATCTGTTGCGACCTTTTTCCAAGCCTCTCTTCCATGCCTCTGCTGTGTTTCCGAGAAGCCTTTGCTTCTCCCTTATACGCCTTGACAGTCGCTGATGGCTGTGCCTGTGTCTGCGTGTGTGTCTGCGCGCGTGTGCGTGTGTCTCTGTGTGTGTGTGTGCGTGCGTGCGCGTGTGCAAGTGCGAGTGGGTGTGTGTGTGTGTGTGTGTGTGTGGGTGTGTGTGTGTGTGTGTGTGTGGGTGTGTGTGTGTGTGTGTGTGTGCGTGCGCGCGCGTGTATGTCTGCGCGTGTATGTCTGCGCGTGTGTGTGTGTCGCCCTCTCTGTTCTGTGTGTAGCAGACGTCACAAGGCATTTCAGGGTAGACGACCTGGACGGACACAGGGCTCGCATGACACACCACCCTGCTGCCAATGCTGCTGTGGCAGACGGTGCGTTTGGTGGTCCTGCTACTGGGCCGCCAGGTGCGCTGTGTGTGGTAGGCCAAGAGGAGAGAAGGGTAAGGATACTGCCCGTACCGCAGGATGTTGCGGTAGAGGCCGGTGCGGTAGAGGCTGGTGCGGTAGAGGCCAGTGCGGTAGAGGCTGGTGCGGTAGAGGCCACTGCGGTAGAGGCCGGTGCGGTAGAGGCCGGTGTTCCTATAGCTGACGGCATGTCGGAGCCCCCTTTGCCCGTTGCCCCTACCAGGGCTGCACCCAGCCCACGTGTGGCCGCTGGGCCGCGTCTAGCCCCTTCGCCCATCCCTGCTGCTCGAGTTGCCTCTGCTGCCGCTCCTGCAGCAGCGGAGGTGGTGCTTCCGCCCCCGGTGGCAGCACCAGCAGCAGCAGCAGAAGGGGGGGCAGGCGGGGCAACAGCTGGTGCCGTGGTGGTGGAAGAGGGAGGTGCGGTGGTGGAAGAGGGAGGAGTTTGTGCCCATGCTTGTCCCATAGCAGACCTCATTGCACAGTGTGGGCGGAAAACACGGGCGCAGCGCCATCTGTGGCCGCAGTTCCTGCCTGCTCGGCGCGTCAACCTAGGAGTTGCTTCTGCTGCTGCTGTTCGCACACCAGCAGGAGCAGCAGCTGGAGCAGCAGCAGCAGCAGCTTAGCAGCAGCAGGGACATGGGCAGGTGCAGAGGCAGCGGCGCTCCAGCCTAAGGAGGAGCAGGTTTAGCCGCCACTGTCCTCCTACCGGTGAAGCCTCGTGAGCCAGTAGGGCTCGCAACTGTGTTTTCTAAGGATGGCGGTGCAGCAACCCCTGACGGTTGCCACAGGATGGGTTGACCGGCCGCAGCAGCCAGATAAATCTGCAGCGTTGCTTGCATAAATAAAAGGCGTGACCAGGGCCATAGGTTGTGGTGCAGTGACAGGAGAGGAGTTGGATGTGTGTGTGTGTTGGCAGCAAGGGGCAATTGAGAGAGCTGGGGAGGCTGGAGCTGTCTCCCTGGACGCTGCTTGCTCTGCAGCTGCCACCGCTAGTGGTGTCAGTGAGGCGATGGCTGCATGAGCAGAGGCTGCTGCTGTGGGTGGCCTTGGTGCTGTGTTGTGTTGCTGTGGGCGTGCTCTTGGCACCTGCGTGACATGTTATGCCTCGTTTCATTGCTACTTAAGGTGAACATTAGAGAAGCGGGTTGCTTGTGTTAGAATTTAAAGTGATTGAGTAGGATCGTATACTTAGGATGGTAGCTTCCTGTTGTAGCGGAAGTCTTTGTACCGTCAGGCCCCGGATAGTAGCGCCCCTGGGGGTATAAAAAAACACTGTTTTTTAGGGGGTGCGCTTATAATCGAGGAAATTTATAAGCGCCGGCGTTTATAAAATGGCAAAACGAATTTCTATCTGTTTTACACCAAAATGTAGATCTCGTTCTGCCAATTGTAATCGAGTCGAAAACATATGGGGTCGCGAACCTGATTCTCGCGCAACTTGGCAGGGAGTGATTCCTTGCCAACTCAAACTGACAGAATGACAGCACATGCTGACTAGACGCGCAAAAGTTGAGATCACAGTGTGGGAAATCGAGTTTGTAGCTCGTTTCCCTGATAATGTGAAATTCGTTTCTGCATTTCGTCAGGTTTTCAAATGAAAAAAAAAACATGCGCTTATAATAAATCATCTTTTTTTAGGGGGTGGGCTTATAATCGAGGACCGGATATAAGCGCCGTCATCCTTTTATAAGCGCCGGCGCTTATCCGAGGCCTGCGTTTCTATCCGGGGCCTTACGGTATGAGTTAAAGCCAGTGTAGGAGGCTTTGTCTAGACTAATGTAAGCCCATGTAGTGATATGTTTCAGGATCTAGGTCTCTGAAATCAGATATATTATAAAATGACAAGCATGCGAAATATTTAGCTAGAGTAAAGTACCTATTCGCCTACTGTACTGTGCTATTCGTGTTCTGAAACGGTACGTGACTATTTGCGAGGCCTATAGCTACTTGCTGACGTCATCCTAGGGCGCGTAGCGCTTTGCTGGCGTCAGCCTATCGGTACTTTACTATTCACACTGTACTAACTATGCTACACGAATTCCTTGAAGTGCTTAAGTCTCGATATTATCTCAACACTCCCCTTCACATCTAGGAGTTCGGTGTGTCAGAATCAACAGAAGGAATGAATGAACTAGGCAGTAGGTGGGTATAAGAATGAAAACCTAAAAGTGTTGTACCCTGTATTGACTACCCCACTACAGCAGATATGTTTGACACACCCCCATTGGCAAAGTGGGGGAGAACAAGGGTCACCAGACCAGTCAAGAAAGGCAAAGCAAGCTCGGGGTGGATCACAAAGTCACAACGCAGTCTGAGCACAAGCAAATGGCCACAAGGCCAGTTCACATGCAAAGTTATATAAAGGAGAATAAACAATACAGTGAACACAACATAGCAAGTGTAAGCATGCAGGTATAAGTACATAGAGTACAGTACAAGCAGAGTCAAGACGTAAGCAAGTGAGGCACAGTAGGTACAAGACCAAGAACTGTACGGAAACGCTGATGATCACAAGGCGGAAGTGCCTTGGTGAAAACATCAGCAGTGTTGGCCTGAGAGGCCACGTAAGCAAGACGAAGCTGACCACGCTGCTGCAACTCTTGAGCAAGGAAGTAACGCAGAGCAATGTGCTTCGTTCTGTGCTCCAGTCTGTGCTCCTGACACAAGGCCAGCATGGCCTTGTTGTCGACGTACAGAACTGGAGAAGAACGAGGCGCCTCTCCCAAGTCGGTCAGCAGGTAGGTAAGCCAGCGTAGCTCCTGTGCAGCCATGGCCCCAGCGTAGATCTCAACCTCACAACTAGAGCTGAGAACAGAAGACGAGCGGGTAGACCGCCAAGAGACAGAGCCGTAGCCAAGACTGAAGGTGTAACCATGTGACGACCGCTGCGTAGCCAAGTCGTTAACCCAGGAGGCGTCAGCGTGACCAGTGAGGACAACTCGAGCCCGTCCTCCAATGACTAGCCCCATGCCCGACGTACTGCACAAGTAGCGCAACACCCTCTTCGCAGCATCCCAGTGCACCTTTCGGTGCCTACCGGGAGCCACGTAGTGAGCCAGAAGGCTGAGAGGGTATGCGAGGTCAGGTCGTGTGCAAGTCATCAGGTACATGAGGCAGCCCACAAGCTCTGGATACGGGCCACTCGGCTCTATGGACTCGTCCGAAGGTGGAGCTGAGAGCGAGAGACCGGTAGGCAGAGGAGTGGACTGTGGCGAGGAGTACGTGAAGCCGAAGCGCTGAAGGACCTGCTGCACCATGTGTGACTGAGTCAAGGTAATGGTGCGCTGTGCTCTGTCCCGGGTGACCCGCAAGCCAAGATAGCTTGTCAGTTCACCCAGGTCTGTGCACGTGTGTCTCTTCTGCAGCTCGGACTTCACGTGGGCGAGTGCCTCAGTGTCACCAGTAGTAAAGACGAGGTCGTCTACGTACACGAGAACGTAGAACGGCGGCAGAGTGGTGTCAGTGCGTAAAAACAGAGAAGGTTCAGCAGTGGAAGGAGCAAAACCAAGAGCAGCAAGATTCGTCCTCAGTGTGTCGTGCCACTCACGGGGTGCCTGGCGGAGACCGTAGACTGGCCGCCGGAGGCTCCACTGGGTACCAGTAGGAAACGACCCAGTGAAGCCAGGAGGGCGGCGCAGCCAGATCTCCTTGTGCAGGCTGCCCTGGAGGAAGGCTGTGCTGAAGTCAAGCGAGTGGAGCTCGTAGTCACGCTGAGCAGCAACGTGTAGCAGTACCCGAAGAGTGGTCATCTTCGGGGTAGGGGAGAAGGTCTGAAAGAAGTCAACTCCCTGTCGCTGACTGAAGCCACGTGCAACGTAACGCGCCTTGAATGCAGGCGGAGAACCCGGCGGCCGCTTCACCCTGAAGATCCACATGCCACTGACGATGTTCGCCCCAGGTAGGGCAACCTCGTCTACGTAGGTGCCTGTGGACTTCCAGGAAGCCATCTCGGCGTCCATGGCTGCCTGCCACTGAGAGGAGTAGGGACCCTCTATCGCCTCTGCGTAAGAGCGCGGGGTCGGGATGTCTGGTGCATCCGGGTCTCCCTCAGGGGCAAGCAGCATGGACACGAGATGAGGTACAGCAGCAGCAAAGCACTCAAACTCCTCCTGTCTGTCCTCAAGAACGTCCGTACCAAGAGCACACTCACCCCCGACGGACGGAGGACAGACAGACGCAGACGCAGACTCAGCAACAAGACTGGTGGCGAAGTCTAGGCGACAGGCTGCAGCAAAGTCAACAAGCTCATCAACGAGAGCAGACGCAGCAGTGGACTCAAACAAAGGGTCAGTGACAGTAGTGGCTAGAAAGCGCGAGACAGTAGGACTAGCAGCACGAAGGGAGTCAGACCCGGGTCCGGACCGGCAGGAAGAGAGGACGCAGGAGGAGACGGCAGAGGGACACGCTGTGGAGCAGTGGAAGGACGCAGAGTCATTGAGTGAGTGCCAGGGACAGGAGGAGGACGCGGACGCGAAACACGACGACCAGTGCGAACAGTGCGGACAGGCGACTCAGAACGAGACTCAGGGGACCCAGGACGCGACTCAGGCTCACGATGCTCCGTAAGACCTCTAGTCGGTCCAGAGTAAGGAGAAGGACCAGGCAGTGGAGAGGCCGGCTGGAACTAAGACTGTGACCGGACAGGCGGTGGACTCAGTAAGGGAGGAGTAGGACCAAGAACCTGCTGAAGGAGCGGAACGAAGTACGGCCGCGGCCACGCAGTGCCTCCAGAAACACCAGAGATAGCACCAGGACCCTCAGCTCCAGGGTCTCGATTAACAGCTCCCGCCGCTCCAGTACCTCCAGTACGAGCACCGCCAGGTTCAGCGACTCCAGTAGCTCCAGCACCAGCAGCACCTCCAGCATCACCAGCACCTCCAGTACCAGCAGCACCTCCAGCAGCTCCAGCACCAGAAGCACCAGTACCTGCAGCGCCAACGCCTGCAGCACCACCAGCCCCAGCAGCTCCAGTACCTCCAGTACGAGCACCTCCAGGACCAGCGGCTCCAGAACCATGTCAGAATCAACAGAAGTCATGAATGAACTAGGCAGCAGGTGGGTACAAGTATGAAAACCTAAAAGTGTTGTACCCTGTATTGACTACCCCACTACAGCCTAGATAGACTATAGCAGATATGTTTGACACGGTGTAGTTACCCAGTTGTCTCAGAAACTCCGCTGAGCTGGTTGCAGTGATGAAATTTCTGTCGTGTCAGTTTCTTGGTAAGTGAGTCAGCTGCCATGTCTCCAGTAGGACAGTAGACAAGGCGCATTCTCCCCTTGTCGATCGCATCCTTGACGAAGAAGTAACGCAGTGAGATATGTTTCGTGCGATTGACGAAGCCGGGCTTGTTGGCGATGGTAATTGCACTCTGGTTGTCGCACTGCAGCGTAAACTGATTCGGCGTGACGAATTTTGCTTCGTCGATTAGTTCCTGTATGTATAATCCTTCTCGGGTTGCAGCACACGCGGCAATGAATTCTGCTTCAGCCGAGGAAAGTGACACGAGTTCCTGCTTCGATGAATTCCACGAGATTGGGCCAATTGGCTCGAGACGAAAGATATAGCCCGTTCGTGACCGACGATCTGACGTGTCACCAGCGTGGTCTGCGTCAACATATCCGCTGAGGTACATTTTGTCGGTTGGTTTTCCTGTGTTAAAAATCAGCCCGATTGTTGGTGTTGCGACAAAGTAGTGTAGAGCGCGCTGAAGATCGAGGTGGTGTTCTTCTTTTGGGCAGCGTAAATACTGTGCGAGATAGCTTGCGACATATGCAAGGTCGGGACGGCATGTGACTGCTGCAAAGAGAAGACACCCGAGTTGCTGCTGGTACAGTTGTTGGCCAGTTGCTGAAAGTTTGGTGTTGTTTAGGATGTGCCCGGTGGGTGTAGACCGATAGGGTGTAGCGACGTAATCTGTAGAAATCTTGAAACGCTTAGCGAGTGACTTAGCATACTTCGATGCTGTGAGGTGGATGGCGGAGGAGGTTCGCAAAACGTTTAACCCAAGAAATTGGGTTACTTCGGTGGAGACGGTTAAATCGAGAGATTTCTTCAATTCTGCTTCGATGCGATCACCGAAGGAAGCCGAAGAGCTGACGTAGAGAATGTCGTCCACGTATGCCACAAGCAGCGCATAGCTCCCCTTGTCGTCTAGCCGATACATCCCGAGATCATGCGGCAGTTGTCGGAACCCAACTTCTGTCAGTTTTCTGTTCAAATGCTGCTGCCATAGTCGCGGTGCTTGTTTGATACCGTACAGTGACTTCTTGAGCTTGCAGACACTTGGCGGATTTGTCGGATAGATGTGCGGATATTCGACATAGATTTCACCATCGACGTCAGCGTACAGAAACGCGTTGGAAACGTCAATTTGTCGAAGCGGATGATTCTTCGCAGCTGCTTCGCAGATGACGAGACGAACACTTGTGTGTCGGGGCAAAATTTAGCGTGTAGTCTACCCCATGAGTTTGGTCAAAACCGCGAACAACCCACCTTGGCTTAAGTTTCTCGTAAGAGCCATCAGCTTTCGTCTTCACCCTGAAGACCCAATTTCCGGTAAGAATATTTTTATTTACGGCTTTTTCGATGGGTATGAGCTCCCAAGTTTCCCGTTTTTCCAGGGCAGCCAATTCACGATCCATAGCTTCACGCCATTTTTCGCGATGTGGCCCTGAAAGAGCCTGTCGGGCAGTTTTCAGTTCCGCAACTTCTGTGGAGTTGTGCTGTACAGCTGCTGCTAGCCCTAGTATCTGAAGCCCAGTCTGATAGTGAGGATTGTCATTGGTCTGGCCTGCGAAATTGACAGGGTCATTCTGTTCTCCACTTGCCCCCCCAATTTCGTCAGGATCGACGCGGATGCTGCTGTCAGTAACAACTGGCATGGGACGTCGTTGGTCGTCCACGAGGTAAGTATGATGAACGTCACGAATGTCCTCCGGATGAGCATCAACGAGAGGAATAAATTCCGGAAATCCGGAAGAAGTAGTCGGTATAGGTGGATCGGGAACAGCTTCACATGCATCGTTGAGGTCAGGTTCTTCGCTGGCAGCGAGTTCGGCGTCGGTGGTAGCGAATGAACGAACACCGTGGAAAAGAGTAGCAGGGTCACGCTGCTTGGTGAGATATTGTTCGAAAGTGGGAAGGGTCAGATTTTCGTAGAAAATACAGTCACGGGCAGGAACCAGAAGGCGACTGCGATAATCCATGATGCGCCAGGCAGAAAACTCTTTTTCGAGGCCGAGATGAAGACCCCACTTAGCACGTTGATCGAATTCTCCGAGCGGAGCAGTAGGAGGTCGGTATTGCACAACACACCCGAAAACTCGATGAAGTTTTGTAGTGCCCAATTTGCCTGTCCACAACAAGTGGGGTGATGCGTTGCTGGGTAGAGCTGATGAAGACAGAAGATTATGCAACAGCGTTGCATGGGCCATCGCGAAGGGCCAGTAGAGTGGGCCGAGCTGGGATTGGGCGAGCAGAGCTCGCATCTTTTCTTGGAGAGTCCGATTGAGACGTTCTACTACGCCGCTTTGTTGGTGAGCATGAGGAAGCGAGAAGAGGCGCCGTATGCCTCTCTCTTGCAGGTACGTTGTAAACTCAAGACTCCGATACTCCCCGGCTCCATCACACTGGAAGGACTTTAGTTTGGTGTCGGACTCACGTTCTGCGAGAGGCAGCCATGTTCGAAACGCTGTGAAGGCAAGAAAACGGTTCGTCATGTTACCAGTCCAGACGTATCGATTAGAGGCTTCAGTAAACGTGATGACGTATTTCTCGCCATTGAAGCCCTCCGTAGGTAAGTTGAGAATATCGCTGTATACTTTTTCCATCAAGCGATAATCCTCAGCGCCAGGAAAGTGAGACGGGTACGGTTCGTGCGGTAGATTTGCTGCTGGGCAGATTAAGCAGGATGACGGACGAGTGACCAGTTTCATTTCGAGGCCGCCAGGTAAGAGAAGCGAATTCTTGTCGAGAACAGCGGCTTTGATCGTATTGTTGAGCGTAGACTGCGACGGATGACCAAGACGCTTATGCCACGTTTCTGCAGTAGCTTTGTGTCCCAGTGCGCGCAGATAATAATCGGCGTTAGCGAAGAAAGATAACAGCAGCCGATGACTGTCAGCGCGAACATGATCTGTGATAGGCGGGATGAACCTGGTAAGGTTAGGTGGTGGATTTTTTTTGTCAACGTCGATGTATTCGCCAGGTGAAAGAACTAACTCCCCGCTTTCTTGATCTGATGCTGCAGGTTTAGGCTCGACGCCGACAAGTCGTCCGGAGTCAAGGACTTCCATGTCAGCGACACGCTGCTCTGCTTCAGTGAGAAGACGTTGATCACGATCAGCGGGTGTTTCTCCCCAAGTGATCTCGTCAGGTTCTTGTGCCCCCCAAACACCTTCTCCGGTGGGCATGTTCGTCGTATCTCCCCAACCACCAACTTGAGCAAGATAGTCCCGTGAGTTCTGTACATCATTCAGGCCTTGATCGTCGAAGGTCAGCATGACAGCGGCAGCCGTGGTTGAAGATGTAGGTACAACACCCTCACGAGGAACGGTATCATCGGTGTAATCAATGTCATCGCGATGCTCCCATGGACCGAGAGAGAGAATGTTTTCGGAGTCGGCAGTGGTGCGCTCAGGTACAAAGTTGAGGACGAATACACCGTTTTGTTCAACTGCCGTGCCGAGTTTCCTGTCTCCATATTTCAAGGTAAATTTTCCAGGTTCGCCAAGAAGAGTAATCCCATTCCGCATAAGCTGTGCAAATGACATCAGATTGAAGCCAAGTCGAGGAACGAGAAGTACATCGTTAAGGTGAAGACTGAAGTCTTCTTCAACGGAGTCAAGAATGATGTTACCCATCCAATGTGCTGTAAGACGTTGATTGTTGGCGACGGTGACAACGCATGGGTTCTGAAGACGATGCTAATTGATGACGAAACGGTTTTCTGAAGAACACATATGCTGGCCGCAACAACTGTCAAGATACCATGTGTTGGGACCTTCCAAGGTATGTGCAAGGTTGGCGTAGACCTCGGGTGGTATAGGCGTATTGAGTTCATCGTTGAAGTTATTATGCACACAGTCTTCGGCGTCAGGATCGTAGACGGTAGAAACTGACGTCATACAATTAATGACTTGTTTTGCCTCTGTCTTGATATGTGTAGCAGGTGGCTCCGCAGGGTTCGGCTTCGCAGTGTTCGGCTTCGCAGCTTCCGGCTTCTCAGTGTCACCTGACGAATCTTTGGTGTGTGTCGGTGTAGACCGCTTCCAAGACGGTTTATCCTTCGACCAGCAGGTATTGATAGTATGACCTGCTTTACGGCAAAAGGAACACACAGGCTTGTGACGTGGAGTATAATAAAAACTGATTGTGTTATTAACCACCTTTTCCCCTCCTCGAGCGTTGTGCAGGTCCATATCCTGCTGCTCAGCGATGAGAGCGGCACAGAGTGCTCCTTCAGACAACGTTGCTTGCAACCGAAGAATAGAGCGACACTGCCGCCATTCTGGTCCAAGACCCGCGAGTAGCATCGTGTGAAACATAGCGTCGGGGAAGTATCCTCCACACTTCTGAAGCTGGTCGCGCAAATTTCGAGCGCGGTTGATATAATACGTCACCTTCTCGCCGTTTATCATCTGTATATTTGACAGCTGCGTTAAGATTTTTCTCTGGTTGACGGTGTCCTTTGCCATGTAAGCCCCTTGCAGGGATGACCAAGCTGCTTCAGCGGGAGCGGTACTGGTACGAAAGGGACGAATACCAAGCTTTTCAGTCGGTGTCATATTGCGAACGAGAACTGTGTATGCGGTTAGTGACGCCGATCGAAAAGCAGCCTGTTGAAGAGGTGAGCCACAAGACGGGTAGGGTGCTGTTCCATCGAACAAGTGCCAGAATCCCGCAGTTTGAACAAGAAGTTCGAATTCGAAACTCCAGGTATAAAAATCTTGACCGTTGAATGGCACCGTTGTTTTAATTTTTGTTGGGTTTGCAGAAGTAGGAAGATAACTTCAAGTGCCGTTGGCTGACTGTAACTGATAAAGTGATGGCATTTGTGATCCTTGCGATGCTTGCTGTCCTTGTCCAACAGGAACAAAGGAGAAGGAATTGCCTGACCCGTCACTCCCTTGTGGTAACTGTCCATGCTGATAACTGGAACCATCAAGGCTCATAGCACTTGGAAACATCTGGTTGAGTGACAATACAGCAGCATCGACGCGCTGCTGAAGATTCGTTGGCTGGTAAGCCCCTTGATATTGATATGGTCCAGTCGGTACGAAATTAGACTGTTGTCCTGGTTGATTACTAGAACCAGTTACTGCAGCTGCAGCTATTGTGGCTGCTGATGCCGCTGTTGCTGCGGCTGCTGCCGATGATGCCGCTGCTGCGGTTGTGTGTACGGACCGATTGCTCAGTGGCATGCCGTACATTGGTTGTTGTTGATATTGTTGTTGCTGCAGATGAGAATTGTCAGCAGCTGGAGACGCTGTTGGGTGTGATGGACTCGTAACAGAAGATCCGTTGATGGATCGTGGAGAGCCAGACATAGTTGCAGAGTATGTAGTTGGAAGCTTGTAGAATCCTAAGATGCTCACAATACCATGTTAGAATTTGAAGTGATTGAGTAGGATCGTATACTTAGGATGGTAGCTTCCTGTTGTAGCGGAAGTCTTTGTATGAGTTAAAGCCAGTGTAGGAGGCTTTGTCTGGACTAATGTAAGCCCATGTAGTGATATGTTTCAGGATCTATGTCTCTGAAATCAGATATATTATAAAATGACAAGCATGCAGAATATATAGCTAGAGTAAAGTACCTATTCGCCTACAGTACTGTGCTATTCGTGTTCTGAAACGGTACGTGACTATTTGCGAGGCCTATAGCTACTTGCTGACGTCATCCTACGGCGCGTAGCGCTTTGCTGGCGTCAGCCTATCGGTACTTTACTATTCACACTGTAATAACTGTGCTACACGAATTCCTTGAAGTGCTTAAGTCTCGATATTATCTCAACAATTTGATTTGAAAGCTGCAAAAATTGCAGCTATGGTGGCAGATAAACGGCCACCACTAGGAATGAGTTGCCGCTGTAAAATATAAGACTGTTTTGTACAGCTCCAAAATAGAGATACAGAAGGGAAACCTCTTGAATACCACTAGCTTCACAGATGGGTGCACATCACAATGGCCATGTTAAACATCTAAGGGTACATTTGGGCATGGACATGAATGCAAAATAGTGAACCCCATCCCAACTTGAAAATGAGTTTTTTTTTTCCGAAAGCCCGTTGAAGCTGTTTCAAACAACCCGTCCAAACAGATCGAACTTACGTGATTGGCTCCCGCCAAAACATATCTTGCCGCTTGGACAAGGAGTCGCATTTGTAGACCTGCACGACGGTTGCACGACGATGGTTTCGATCGCTGGACCCAGCTTCAGGTTCAAGTTGTGCCTGGGTTCGCTACTAGCTAGTTTCTACTCCTGAAGTCACTATTTTACAGCCTAGCATAGAATAGCTGAGTACCTAGACATTTTATGCCTAGGCGCGTAGATTATGTTTTAGCTTGGATGCATAATAATTTCGTAGAACAGCGAAATGTTGCGCAATCGTCACATTCCCCCGTCACAATCGGCCTCGCTCTCCCGTCACGACGTCACTCTTTGCAACGTCGCCATCACGCTCGCAACGAAACGCCCTCTCTTTTCCTCTCTCTCGTCGCCTTCCTCTCTCCCGGCGCCCTTCCTCTCTCCTGTCGCCTTCCTCTCTTCCGTCGCCTTTCCTATTTCCCGTCGCCTTCCTCTCTCCCTTCCACAAACGATTGTGACGCGCACAAACTGCATATGCTGCCAAGTGTCAGAACCCCTAGCCCCGTGGAAGATACTTGTAGTGTATTTTTCATTGGATGCCATGAACCTCGCAACTGTCGCCCACGACTTGCATGCAGCCTCACCTTGGACCAACCATCGTAAGCGGCACGAAATGTCAGGCACAACAGGATGCATATGGACAACCCGCCCGCGCGTTAAAACATCACGAGCGAGATCACAACGAGCAGGGTTGGGCTTCATGCAGGGTTGTCACAACAAGCCCAGTCATGACATGACCGAATGTTTCCCACCCGGGCACAATGCATGTTCCCCCTCCACCTCCCAATCTTTCCGCCTTATTGTCCCCGTGTTCTACTTCACCCTCGCACACTGCAACTTCACTGAAGCAGTCGTGACTCTCACGAAGTAGCTAGATCTGGAAACTAGGGACCAGCCGACATGGCTCGTAAACATATGAGCAGCAACCGCGACAAAAGCAACAAGTGCCCCCAGGATCTTAACGAGATACCATACATCCGATGGATGAACGACCAGATCGGCAACGACCGACATTCCGCGGGATTTATCCAGCCAGAGGCGCCACCTCCTGAGGGTTCTTCAGCACAGACACCACGCGCCGGGCCCTCGCGAGTGCGATGCGAGCCAACTAGGGTCGCAACTTTGTGGGTAGTAGAAGATGAAGTTGATGGCGACGAGTCTGATCCGGACTACTACGGATATGCTGTTGGCACAGACAACGACGACGATGAAGAAGAGGAGGACGGCGCGTCCGATGAAGAAGATGGGGACGACGATGGCGGCGACGTCGCTGAGGAAGAGATCCAGCCCGTAACACCGCCGCCCCGTCGGGCTGCAAGCAAGACAGCCAGCGCCTCGACGAATAAGGGCAAAGCTCCTGCGAAGAAACCATCTCGTGGAACGGGCAATTACACTCGCACGCCTCGCAAGAGAAGAGCATGTGGTCGTAACGCGAGAACGCCATCTTTGTCGCAGCCCACTGGTTCACAAAGGAAAAGCAAGGTGCACAGTACTGGGCATGCTTGGTTGCTCATATTACGAAGGAGAACCCCGACTGGATCCGGGGTGTCAATGTCGTACAGGAGCAGTCGCGCAACCTAATGCACCTCTGGAAACAACTATGCAAAGGAGATGACGGGTCTGGAAATGGATCAGTGGCCAAAACCACCGTGGTGGTCCTACATGGAGTTTGCAACAAGGACACTGCCGTCGTGCGGACCCGCATGCAGTCGATGGCGGTGGTGCTACTAACTTCAACGTGCCCGCCGGTATGGAGGTGCCGACATCAGCACAACCTGGCACATCAACGCCTACGTTCATAGGTGCGAGCTATTTACACAATACGATGTATGCATTTTAGTCAATTCACTGTTTATGTGACCTGCACATGTCAGGCTACACATCAACAATTTATCAATCGCGTTCAGGTTCATCGACTACTACCCACTAATGATACCCTTTTACAGCCCCTCCAGCATGGCGTTCAGGTTCATCAACACTTGGAGCAGCAGCGCGTTCAGCAGCAGCAGCCGCGCTCATTAGCAGCAGCAGCACTAAGCAGCAGCAGTGCATGCAGCAGTAGCAGGCAGCAGCAAGGGCTGTAGCGGCAGCAGCAAGGGCTGTAGCGGCAGCAGCAAGGGCTGTAGTGGCAGCAGCAAGGGCTGTAGCAGCAGCAGCAAGGGCTGTAGCGGCAGCAGCAAGGGCTGTAGCGGCAGCAGCAAGGGCTGTAGCGGCAGCAGCAAGGGCTGTAGCTGCACCAGCAGGGCTGTAGCTGCAGTAATAGGGGCTGGGGCGGCAGCAGCAGGGGCTGCAGCGGCAGCAGCAAGGGCTGTAGCGGCAGCAGCAAGGGCTGTAGCTGCACCAGCAGGGCTGTAGCTGCAGTAACAGGGGCTGGAGCGGCAGCAGCAGGGGCTGTAGCGGCAGCACGATGGGCGGTAGAGGCACTAGCAGGGGCTATTGCGGCGGCTGGCAGCAGCGGCTGTAACAGCAATAGCCTCTACAGCAAGGCAAGGGCGGCAGCAGCAGCTTCTGAGTGGCAGTGAAGCCAGTGCAAGCAGCAGGGGCAGCGCACGAGCGGCGTTGGTAAGGAGCAGACGGCAGCGCAGCAGCGCAGACAGGGCGCTTGCCGGCGGCGCAGGGCAGGCAGGGCGCTTGCCAGCAGCGCAGGCAAGGCAGCAGTAGCGCAGGCAGCAGCAGCAGCGCAGACAGGGCAGCTGCACCGGTGGCAGTGCTGGGAAGTGGGTGGGCGGCGGTGCAGCAGTGGCGCAGCAGTGGGCAGTGCTGGCAGTTCGTGCAAGTAGAGCAGTGCACGCGGTGCAGCGTGCAAGGCAGGCTGCAGTGCAGGCTGCAGGGAGGGCAGCTAGGCTGCAGTGTGGGTGGCAGCGCAAGGCAGAGCAGTGCGTGCAGGTAGAGAAATAGCGGGCCAGGGCAGGGTAGCGCGCAGGCGGCTCAGGCAGGGCGCACGCATGCGGCGCAGGCAATGCGGGCCGAGGTGCACGGGCAGTGTGCGGGCGCTCGCGAACGGCGCAGGGCAGCGCGCAGGGCAATGCGAGTTGCGCGCGGGGCAGGGCTGGGGTTGCGCGCGGGGCGACGCGAGCAGCATTCTGGGCAGCAGGCGGGCGGGCGCACAAGGCAGCGCGACAGCGCGCGGCTATGGGCAGGGCAATCGCGATATCGCTAGGCAGGGCGGCGCTAGTGTCAGAATATCATGTTTCTCTAGTCTGCAGTGGGGTACTCCATAGTGAGTACAACCCTGTTAGGGTTTCCTATATGTACTCAATTGCTTTCTAGTGCATTCATTCCTTCTCAATTCTCTCACATGGTATAGAGCAATTTCGATCCTTCCTAAGGGCCCACCACGTTTACACTGAAAAAATTCTCTTCTTACCTGCCTGACGCGCGCGTCGCGCCTGCCCTTCGAGGCCCGTAGCGGCCCCTGCGCCTGCCCTTAGAGCCAGCGCCGGCCCCCAAAGCAGCCGCGCTGCGGCCTAGCCAGGCGCCGCGCAGCCCCGTAAGGCCCCGTAAGGCCCCGTAAGGCCCCGTTTACGGCCCCGTAAGGCCCCGTAAGGCCCCGTTTACGACCCCGTTTAAGGCCCCGTAAGGCCCCGTAAGGCCCCGTAAGGCCTCGTAAGGCCCCGTAAGGCCCCGCTTACGGCCCCGTTTAAGGCCCCGTAAGGCCCCGTAAGGCCCCGTAAGGCCCCGTCAGGCCCCGTTTAAGGCCCCGTAAGGCCCCGTAAGGCCCCGTCAGGCCCCGTTTAAGGCCCCGTTAGGTCCCGTAAGGCCCCGTAAGGCCCCGTAAGGCCCTGTAAGGCCCCGTCAGGCCCCGTCAGGCCCCGTTTGCGGCCCCGTCAGGCCCCGTACGGCCCCGTCAGGCCCCGTTTGCGGCCCCGTCAGGCCCAGCCGGCCCTGCTGCGGCCCTGTCGCAGCTCTGCCCCGGCCCTGCTCCGGCACTGTTGCAGCCCTGCCCCGGCCCTCGCCCCGACCCTGTCTCGGCCCTGCCCCGGCCCTGCCCCGGACCTGTCGCGGCCTCGCCCCGGCCCTGTCCCGGCCCTGCCCCGGCCCTGCCCAGGCCCTGCCCCGGCCCTGCCCCGGCCCTGCCCCGGCCCTGCCCCGGCCCTGCCCCGGCCCTGCCCCGGCCCTGCCCCGGCCCTGCCCCCTGCCCCGGCCCTTTCCCGGACCTGCCCCTGTCGCGGCCCTGCCCCGACCCTGTCGCGGCCCTATCGCGGCCCTGCCCCTGCCATGCCCCGACCCTGCCCAGGCCCCGCCCTCCTCATGCCGGTCGTGGCGCACCAGGGGCCCGTGCACCGCCCCCCCCCCGCGCCCCCCCCCCCCCCCCCCCCCCGCTCGCCACGCAAGGCGACGGGAGGGGCGACCTGGGGGGGCGCGCGTCGCCCCTTCTTCCGCCTTCTCTGGCGCCCTGGGAGGCCGCGCGTCGGCCCCCGTACTCCTCCCCCCCCCCCCCCCTCAGGTCGCCTCAACAGGCGACGGGAGGGGCGACCTGGGAGGGGGGCCGCGCGTCGGAGCAGCCGCCCCTGGTGCAGCCGCCCCTGGAGCAGCCACCCCTGGTGTAGCCGCCCCTGGTGCAGCCACCCCTGGAGCAGCCGCCCCTGGTGCAGCCGCCCCTGGTGCAGCCGCTCCTGGACCTCTGCAGCCGCCCCTGGAGCAGCCGCCCCTGGTGCAGCCGCCCCTGGTGCAGCCGCCCCTGGAGCAGCCGCCCCTGGTGCAGCCGCCCCTGGAGCAGCCGCCCCTGGTGCAGCCGCTCCTGGACCTCAGTAGCCGCCCCTGGCCCCTGGAGCAGCCGCCCCTGGACCCCGCGCCGCCGCCCCTGGACCCGGTACCGCCGCCTCCCTGTGCTGCCCATTGCCGCCCGTTGCTGCTTCCCCCCCCCCCCCCCCCCCCCTCCCCTTCTTCGTCTCCCTGCTGCGCGTGCATCCGTGGAACGGAGGGTATGGGGGTGGCGGGTATGGGGTGATGGGTGGTATGTTTCCCTTCCCCTCCTCCTCCTTTGTCTCCCACTGCTGTAGCTGACGCTGAGGGGGGTGGATGTGTGGGAGCCAAAGGCGTGGTGCTAGGGGGTGGGGTGTGAGTGAACCTAGGGGTGCAGCAGGGGGTGTGTGAATGGGGGGTGCGGCAGTAGAGGGAGGTTGGGTGGAGGTAGCCGTCGTGTTGCTAGCAGTGCCAGTAGTCCGGAGGTGCGCTTCCGGTAGCCCAGTGATGCCGCTGCGCCAGTCGCCCGTGGGTCCGTTGCTCCTGCCGCTCGTCTTAGCCGCGGAGCCAGTTACTCCTGTAGTCCGGAGGTGCGCCTCCGGTAGCCACAGTGCGCGCCGCTCCTGTTGCCCGTGTGTCTGCAGCTTCCGCCGTTGCCTCCTCTCTCCTCTCCTATTAGTCCAGCCTCCTCCTCCTCACTTGCCCTCTGTGATAGCCTCTAGCTTTGCTTATTTATTGTGAACTTTAAACTGTTACTTCTTGTACTTGTGCTCAGAATGTGTGGTGACATTGTGATCCACCCTGAGCTTGCTTTGCTTTGCTTCTTGTGCTGATCATACCCCACTTTGACTATGGGGGTGTGTCAGAATATCATGTTTCTCTAGTCTGCAGTGGGGTACTCCATAGTGAGTACAACCCTGTTAGGGTTTCCTATATGTACTCAATTGCTTTCTAGTGCATTCATTCCTTCTCAATTCTCTCACAGCTAGCGGGCAGCAGGTCGCGACTGAGTGGGCAGGGCAGAACGAACGGATAGGGTAAGACTAACGGTGGGCCCTTAAGAAAAAATCGGTCCTACGGCGGGACATACTCGTGATACCATGTTAGAATCAGGAACTTGGTGCTGGTAACTAAGTAGGAAGAAGTGTGGGCATTAGGTCAAAGGAGGGGTACAAGAACAATGTCGAGAAGATTTGTGTACCCCCTAAGGCTAAACCCACTACAGCCTAAGAAAACATACAAACATATGTTTTGACAGAAGCGACTGCCACGTCAGCAGTACCAGCACTGCTCCAAACGCAGCGGAGTAGTCAAGCGGGTCAAGACCTGTTACGGCCATGAGTGAAGGGGGGTGTTACGAATAGTAAATGGTGAAAAGGACTGTGCACTCCTGACAGTAGCAAGTGAGTCACACGGCTAGGAGTACGAAGATGAAGAGGCGGGATGACGCAAAGAGTCGCGTACAGTTAATGAAGATCTGGACCGTCAAAGCAGGTAGCATCAGGCAGCTGCAGTGGCGAGGATTCTGCAGGGAACAGTCCGTAACTGTCTGAAGTCGCACTGTTGGATTTCGCTGTACCGTGAGCCCCCGGATAGAAGCGCAGGGCTCGGATAAGCGCCGGCGCTTATATAAGGATGGCGGCGCTTATAAAAAGATGACGGCGCTTATATCCGGTCCTCGATTATAAGCCCACCCCCTAAAAAAAGATAATTTAGTATAAGCGCATGTTGGTCTTTCATTTGAAAACCTGACGAAATACAGAAACAAATTTCACATTATATGGGAAACGAACTACAAATTCGATTTCCCACACTCTGATCTCACTTTTTGCGTGTCTAGTCAGCATGTGCTGTCATTCTGTCAGTTTGAGTGTGAGGGAATCACTCCCTACCAAGCTGTTCGAGGGTGAGGAGAGTGTCGAGAAAGTTGTGAAGGGGAATGAGGGTTTCACTATAGGTTCAAGGGTACAAATATGAAAGAAGTGAAGCAAGGTGCACCACCTAACAAGCAAGGTAACTACACTAAGTCTACATTGCAGGCAGTTATAAAGTGATGTATACAATAACATTCTGACACACCCCCTAACTGCCTGCAGTGAAGAACCATGTGCAGAAACACCCCCGGAAGGGGTACACCAAGTAGAGCGCAGCAGACAGAGAGGGCAAATGAGGAGGAGAGACTGTGGAGGAAGAGAAGATGCGAGGCAACGACTGAAGCTGCAGAGGCACGGGCACAGGAGCGGCTGACTCAGTGGCTACCGAAGCAAGGGCGACGGACTACTGGAGTGACTGGCTCCGTGGCTATAGACGAGCGGCAGGAGCAACGGACCCACTGGCGACTGGTGCAACAGGCTCACTGGCTACCGAAGCAAGGGCGACGGACTACAGGCGCTGCAGGCGACACGACAGCTACCTTCACACAACCTCCCCCAGCTGCCCCACTCCCCTCTCACACACTCCCTGTTCAAACCCTAGCTCCACTCCCACAGCACCCCCCTTAAACCCTAAACCCTAGGCTCCCACACACCCACCCCCCTCAGCGACAGCTGCAGCAGTGGGAGACGAGGGAGGAGGAGGAGCAAGGGGAGGAACACATAACCGCCACCCCCACACCCGCCACCCCCATGCTCGGCACCCCACACCCCCAGCACCACGGAATGCACGGGGGGGGGGGGGGGGGGGAACGGGACGGGCTGCAGGTGCGGGCTGCTCCAGGGGCGGCCGCTGCAGGTGCGGGCTGCTCCAGGGGCGGCTGCTGCAGTTGCTGGCTGCTCCAGGGGCGGCTGCTGCAGGTGCGGGCTGCTCCAAGGGCGGCTGCTGCGGTTGAGGGCTGCTCCAGGGGCGGCTGCTGCAGGTGCAGGCTGCTCCAGGGGCGGCTGCTGCAGTTGCGGGCTGCTCCAGGGGCGGCTGCTGCAGGTGCGGGCTGCTCCAGGGGCGGCTGCTGCGGTTGAGGGCTGCTCCAGGGGCGGCTGCTGCAGGTGCAGGCTGCTCCAGGGGCGGCTGCTGCAGTTGCGGGCTGCTCCAGGGGCGGCTGCTGCAGGGGCGGCCGCTTCAGGGGCGGCTGCTGCAGGGGTAGCGGCTGCTGGGGCGGCTGCTGCAGTGGCGGCTGCTCCAGGGGCTGCTGCTGCAGTGGTGGCTCCAGGGGCGGCTGCTGCAGTGACGGCTGCTCCAGGGGCGGCTGCTGCAGCGGCGGTTGCTCCAGGGGCGGCTGCTGCTGGGGCGGCTGCTCCAGGGGCTGCTGCTGCAGTGGCGGCTCCAGGGGCGGCTGCTGCAGTGACGGCTGCTCCAGGGGCGGCGGCTCCAGGGGCGGCTGCTGCAGCGGCGGCTGCTCCAGGGGCGGCTGCTGCTGGGGCGGCTGCTGCTGGGGTGGCTGCTCCAGGGGCGGCTGCTGTTGCAAGGCAGGCCCGCGCGCTGCTGCAAAGCAGGCACGGGCGCAAGGGAGGCAGAGGCGGCGGCCAGGGGGGGGTGCACCGCAACGAGCAGGTGACAGGGCCACAAGGGGCGGCAACGGAGCCGCTAGGGGCGACAACGGGGCCGCGAAGAGCGGTGACGGGGCCGCTAGGGGCGGCAACGGGGCCGCTAAAGGCGGCGACGGTGCCGAGATGGGGCGGCGACAGGGCCGCGAAGTGTGGCGACGGGGCCACCGAGGGTAGCGCGAGGGGCCGTGAGAGGAGCAGCGACGGGGCCGCGAAGAGGCCGTGAGGGGCCGAGAAGGGCGGCGTCCGCGCGTCCGGGGCGCACGGCGTGCGGAAAACCGCCACGCGCCCCGAGCGCGTGGCGGGAAGAAAAAAGTGTCGCGCGCCACGGGGCGCGCGACAGAAAAGAAAGCAGCGGAAGCACGTGGGGCCCACAGGCCAAGAGCGTAGTCGCTCTGATTCCATGAGAAGAAACGAGGAATGAAATGACTAAGTGAAAGTTGGGTACAAGAAGCAAACCCTAGAAAACTGTACCCCATATGTGCTACCCCACTATAGCCTACAGTAGCTATGTCATATAAATCTGACACCTATATGTTTTCAACTCGGTTACAATCGGCAGAACGATATCTACAGTTTGATGTAAAACTGATAGAAAATATTTTTGCCATTTTATAAACGCTGGCGCTTATAAAATTCCTCGATTATAAGCGCACCCCCTAAAAACCATTGTTTTTTTATACCCCTAGGGGCGCTTCTATCCGGGGGCTGACGGTAATATGAAATGTACCCCTTAGAGTACACGAATCTATTTACATGTTTTTACTATCTCAGTCATTCCAAATCCACTCTAATCTGAGGTCAACATCTTCCGCTGAAACACTCAAATCTCTGCGAACCTTCGTGAGGAGATCCTAGGCACGATCAACTTCTGATCGCAACACTTCCAACCGTTCGAGACGTTTCTGTCAGAATGTTATAGTGCTTACATTTGTGTAGGCTATAGTGGGGTAGCCCATAAGGGGTACAACCCAATTAGGGTTAGTACTTGTACCCAACTTTCTGTTCAATGGAACCATTCTCGTTTGTTATCTTGACATGGTTTCAGAGCAGGTCCTTCGCTAGGACCGTTTCTTTTTTCCTTAGGCCCACCACTGCGCTGCCCCACTAGCCGCCCCTAGCGACCCTCGTGTCGCACCTGCTGCCCAGCGCGCTGCCCTCGTGCGGCTTGTCGCCCCTAGCCCGGCCCGTTGGCCCGTCGCCCCTAGCCCGGCCCGTCGCCCCTAAGCCCATCGCCCCTAGGCCCGGCCCATAGCCCGTCGCCCATGGCCCCGCGGCCCGTCGCCCCTAACCTAGGCCCCGGCCCGTCGCTCCTGCCCCCGCGGCCCGTCGCCCCTAGGCCCCTGGCCCGTCGCCCCCTATGCTCGGCCCGTCGCCCCCTATGCTCGGCCCCTGGCCCGTCGTTCCTGGCCCCGCGGCCCGTCGTCCCTAGGCCCCCGGCCCGTCGCTCTCAGCCCCCCAGCCCGTCACTCTAGGCCCCGCGGCCCGTCGCTCCTGGGCCCGCGGCCCGTCGCTCCTAGGCCCCCGACCCTCGTGGCCCGTCGCCCCTAGGCCCCCGGCCTGTCGCCCCTCGGCTCACGGCCCGTCGCCCCTAGGCCCCCGGCCCGTCGCCCTAGGCTCCGAGGCCAGTCGCCCCTAGGCCCCCGCCCCCCCCTCCTAGCCCCTGGCTCTACGGCCCGTCGCCCCTAGGCCCTCGAGCCGCCCCTCCTGCAGCCTCCTGCCTGCCCCTTTTCCCTGCGCTGCCCGGCCAATGCCCGCCCGGCGTGCTGCGCCACTATGGCCTCTCTCCGCGTTCTAGCGTTCGATCATGAGGGCCGACCGATCCAGTTTGACACGTGGCTCGACGACTTGCAGCTGTACCTACTGAGCGACTCTAGGGACAGTGTTTCGTTGTTTGACCACACGTCTGGCGCAGCTCCCGCCCCTCCCGCCATAGCTGACAGTGCGACTCGCTCACAGTGGCTTACTCTTGACGCTGCTGCTCGCTTAGCCATTCGCAACCACCTTCCGTTGGCCGAATGCGCTCACTTCGGACAACACAGGACAGCACAGGCACTGTACGACGCTGTAGTCGCCCGTTACTCCTCGCCTGCCACTGCTACCCTAGGCCGTCTTCTCCTGCCCTACCTGTTCCCCGAGCTGTCCGCCTTTGCCACGATTGAGGACCTGGTTTCCCACCTTCGCACTAGCGTCGCTCGCTACCGTGCTGCCCTCCCAGCAGAGTTCCTTGCCAAGAACCCGCCCCCAATGTACATCACTCTCTAATTTATAGTCACCCGCCTCCCTGACTCTCTTCGCGCAGTCAGGGACCACTTTCTCGAGCTCGACCCCACAGCCCTCACTGTTGACCTACTTGAGCAGCACCTCCTTGCAGCTGAGACTAGTGTAGTCGCTGTAGGTGCTGCTCGTGGCACTCCTCGCACACCCTTCTTTGAGGGGTGTTCCCCCTCCCCCCTTGCCCCCTCCTACGCCTCTGCTGCTGCTGTTGACGTCCCTGGTGCTGAGGATGTCGGAGCTGCTTCCGCTAGTGGGAAGCGCTGCAGCAGCAAGGGCAAGGGTGGCAGGGGTGGTGGAGGTGGCAGCGGGGGTGGTGGTGGGGGCAGCAGTGGAGGTGGTGGAGCCAGTGGAGGTGGTGGCGGTAGTGGGAGTGGTGGCGGGGGTGGGGGCTTTGGTGGCGGTGGAGGAGGCAGCGGTGGGGGTGGAAGTAGTGGCGGCAGTGGGAGTGGTGGTGGCAGGGCTGGCGTCGCTTAGAGAGGAGGCTCTGGTGGTGGCCAGAGGCAGCAGCAGTAGCGTCGGAGCGAGACCCCGTCGCCCCAGCAGCTTTGTGAGTGGTTGTTTCAGCGTGGGGCGTCTAGGGGTAGTGGTAGCTGCCCGTATGTCATTCGCACGGGTGACCGTGCTGGTCAGACATGCGAGAAGTTTCACACTTAGAACCGCTGCTTCTCCCGCCTCGACGACGCTTAGCGTGCAGAGTTTGGTGACGAGGCTAAGCGCCCCCACTGGGCATAGCTGCTTAGGACTGGAGTTGCCATCTTTGACCTAGACTTTGATGCTATCCTTGCTGCTATGTATGCTTTGTCTGCTAGTGCTGATGGTGACTGATACCTGTGTGTGCCACGTGACCCAGGTATAGAGGCTGCTGCTCTAGGTGCTAGTGAGTCTGTTCTCCCTGCTACTGCGCCTTCTGAGGCCTTGCACACCTTCACACTTGACACAGGTGCCTCACACTATTTCTTTCGTGACAGCAACACCCTCACTCCTCTCTCTGCACCTTTACCGGTCAGGCTAGCTGACCCCTCCGGGGGCCCAGTCCTCGCCCGTTCCTCCACTGTGCTCCCGTGTCCGGCAGTTCCGTCCGGTTCACTGTCAGGCCTTGACGTCCCCTCATTCTCTACGAACTTGGTGAGTACCGTTGCCCTCCAGGACGCGATGGTCACTACCACCACACCTGGGGGTCAGCGTGTGTCGATCTGCACGTGTACACGGACGGGCCGTCACCTGGCCACGTTCACTCGTCGGCCAAGGTCGAGTCTGTACACACTGGCTACCGAGCCTCCTCAGGTAGCTGGGTCTGCTCAGGTGTCCGCGTTAGGTCCGGTCGCACCCCCTTGCTCGTGTCGCCTCCTATCACACCAGACCCTTCTGTGGCACCACCTACTGGGTCACCCCTCCCTGCCACGCCTTCGTGGCATGCACTCCCGCCTCCTTGTCTCTGGTCTTCCCAGGTCTCTACCTCCCCTCCCGCCCTCGCCTGCCCCGCCCTGCCTTCCCTGCGTCGAGGGGCGGCAGCGCGCCGCTCCTCACTCCTCGTTTCCCTCGACGACTGCTCCCCTGCAGACCCTCCACATGGACGTGTGGGGCCCAGCCCGCGTCAGTGGACAGGGCCGCGAGTGCTACTTTCTGCTGGTTGTTGATGACTTCACGTGGTACACAACGGTCTTCCCCTTGTGCAGCAACGGTCAGGTCGTTGATGTCTTGATCCCTTGGATCCGCACTGTCCGTCTCCAGTTTCGAGAGCGGTTCCGTACGGACCTTCCTGTCCTACGTCTGCACTCTGACAGAGGTGGTGAGTTCTCTTCCGACCTCTTACGGGACTTTTGTCGTGGGGAGGGCATTCTCCAGTCGTTCACGCTTCTGGACTCCCCTCAGCAAAATGGGATTGCTGAGCGCCGCATTGGCCTAGTCTTGGAGGTCGCTCGTACCTCCATGATCCATGCGGCTGCTCCCCATTTTCTGTGGTCGTTTGCGGTCCGGTACACTGCGCATTAGGTCAACCTCTGGCCCCGTGTCTCCTTGCCGGAGACCTCGCCTACACTGCGTTGAACGGGGAAGATTGGCGATGTGTCGGTGTTCCGGGTCTGGGGTTCTCGTGCCTTTGTTCGCGATATGACTGCGGACAAGCTCTCCGCCCGTGCTATTCCCTGTTTCTTCCTTGGCTTTCCCCCTGACGCGCCTGGCTGGCAGTTTTACCACCCCACCTTGCGCCGTGTCTTCCCCTCTTAGGACGTCACTTTTGACGAGTCGGTTCCCTTTTACCGTCTCTTCCCCTACCGCTCTGCTCCTCCCCCACCCTCGCCGCTCTTCCTTGCTCCAGGTCCACCTTCGGTAGACCCCCTCCCCCCCCAGGGTCCTGCTCCCTCAGATGTGTCTCAGGTGGACCCTCTCCCTTGTACTGCGCTGTTGAGGTAGCTGTCGGCTCAGGTGCTGCTCCAGGTGCTGCGTCTAGGGGTGTTGCGTCTGGGGGTGCAGAGCCAGAGGGTGCTGGGTCTAAAGGTGCGGACTCTGGGGGTGCGGAGCCTGAGGGTGCGGCGTCTGTGGGTGCTGAGCCTGGGGGTGCTGGGCCTGAGGGTGTGGAGTCTGGGGGTGCTGAGCCGAGGGGCAGTGCTTCTTCTGGAGGTCCGGCGGGTGCTCCGCCACGACTGTCTCCCCGTACAGAGCCTCTCTCCCTGCAGCAGCTGCGCGAGTGGTTTGCTCAGTGCACCCGTCTTCGGGGTGGAGATGCCGGAGCTGGAGACTCTGCCGCTCGAGACACTGGAGCTGGAGTTGCTGGAGTTACTGCTGGAGCAGGTGGTCCTGGAGGTGCTCGTACTGGGGGTACTGGAGCTGCCGGGACTGGTGGTGTTGGGGGAGCTGGAGCTGGAGACCCTACGGAGCCTGGAGCTGCTGGGGCTGGAGGAGCTGGAGCTGTTGGCGCTGGTGCTGGTAGCACTTACGAGGGAGGCGCTGGAGCTGGAGGATCTGGAGCTGTTGACCCTGGAGCTGGAGGTGCTGGAGGCACTGTGCGGCTGCGACCGTACTTCATTCCCCTGCTTCAGCAGGTTCTTGGTGTCCCGTCTTCTTCTGACCAGTCGCACCTGCCGTTACAGCCAGCCTCCTCACTGCCTTCTCCTTCCCCTTACAGTGAGCAGACCGGCGGTCTTACCGAGTGTCGTGAGCCTGCGTCTCATCCTGCATCCCTTGTTCTCACTGGTCGTCGCATCCCTCATCTGCGTCCCCCTCCTGTCCCTGGCATACACGCTATGGCCCTTCGTCCTTCCTCTGTTCCACTGCGTGTTCCTCTGCCGCCTCCTCCTGCGTCCTCTCTTCCTGCTGTCCCTGACCCTGAGTCTGACCTCGCTTGTGCTGCCAGTCCCACTGTCTCTCGTCTCCTCACCACTGTTGTCACTGACCCTTCCTTTGAGTCCAGTGCTGCGTCTGCCCTCGTTGCTGAGCTAGTTGACTTTGCTGCTGCTTGTCGTCTAGACTACGCCACTCCTCTTGTTGCTGAGTCTGCTGAGTCTGGGTCTGCCGGTCCTCCGTCCGTCGGGGGTGATTGTGCTCTTAGCAGGGACGTCCTTGAGGACAGGCAGGAGGACTTTGAGTGTCTTGCAGCTGCTGTACCTCGTTTCGCTTCCATGCTGCTTGCCTCTGAGGGAGACCTGGATGCACCAGACATCCCGACCCCGCGCTCTTACGCAGAGGCGATTACGGGTCCCTACTCCTCTCAGTGGCAGGCAGCCATGGATGCCGAGATGGCATCCTAGAAGTCCACAGGCACCTACGTCGACGTAGTTCCCCCGTCTCGGGCGAACATAGTCGATGGCATGTGGATTTTCATGGTGAAGCGGCCGCCAGGTTCTCCGCCTGCCTTCAAGGCGCGTTACGTTGCTCGAGGCTTCAGTCAGCGACAGGGGGTCGACTACTTCCAGACCTTCTCCCCCACCCTGAAGATGACTACTCTTTGGGTGTTGCTGCACGTCGCTGCTCAGCGTGACTACGAGTTGCACTCTCTGGACTTCAGCACAGCTTTCCTGCAGGGCAGCCTGCACGAGGAGATCTGGCTGTGCCGCCCACCTGGCTTCACTGGGTCGTTTCCTGCAGGTACCCAGTGGAGCCTCCGCCGGCCAGTCTACGGTCTCCGCCAGGCGCCTCGCGAGTGGCACGACACACTGAGGACTACACTTGCGGCTCTGGGGTTTACTCCTTCGACTGCTGACCCGTTGTTGTTTCTACGCACCGACACGTCGCTGCCGCCGTTCTACGTCCTCGTGTACGTCAACGACCTCGTCTTTGCCACTGCTGACAACTGAGGCACTGACCCTTGTGAAGTCCGAGCTGCAGAAGAGACACACTTGCACTGACCTGGGTGAACTGCGCAGCTATCTTGGCTTGCAGATCACCCAGGACAGAGCACGGTGCACCATCACACTGACTCAGTCACACATGGTGCACCAGGTCCTTCAGCGCTTCGGCTTCCAGTTCTCCTCGCCACAGCCCACTCCTCTGTCTACCGGCCACTCGCTCTCAGCTCCACCTTCGGATGAGTCCGTAGAGCCGAGTGGTTCGTACCCAGAGCTTGTGGGTTGCCTCATGTACCTGATGGCGTGCACACGACCTAACCTCGCGTACCCTCTCAGCCTTCTGGCTCGCTACGTGGCTCCCGGTAGGCACCGAAAGGTGCACTGGGATGCTGCGAAGAGGGTACTGCGTTACCTGTGCAGTACGTCAGGGATGGGGCTCGTGCTTGGAGGACGGGGCCCAGTTGTCCTCACTGGTCACGCAGACGCTTCTTGGGTTGACGACTCAGCTACGCAGCCGTCGTCACTGGGTTACACCTTCAGCCTCGGTTCCGGCTCTGTTTCCTGGCGGTCTACCCGCTCGTCTTCGGTTCTCAGCTCCAGTTGTGAGGCTGAGATCTACGCCGGGGCCATGGCTGCACAGGAGCTACGCTGGCTCACCTACCTGCTGATTGACTTGGGAGAGCAGCCTCGTTCGCCTCCAGTTCTGTACGTAGACAACAAGGCCATGATTGCCTTGTGTCAGGAGCACAGACTAGAGCACCAAACGAAGCACATCGCTCTGCGATGCTTCCTTGCTCGAGAGTTGCTGCAGCGTGGCCAGCTTCGTCTTGCGTACGTGGCCACTATGGCCAACACTGCTGATATATTCACCAAGGCACTTCCGCCTGGTGATCATCAGTGCTTCTCTACTGTGTTAGGCCTTGTGCCTACTTTGCCTCACTTGCTCACTGCATGACTTTGCTTGTACTGTGATCTAAATATATACTTGCATGCAGGGGTTTTTTTATCAGTGTAATTTACTCTGTTTCTCTGAAAATCAGAGTGGTTTTTAGGGGGGCACTCTGTACCTGCTGGGTATTTTTTTTTAGAGTTACTTGTTCTCTGATCAGCCAGGGTTTTTGTGTAAGTTCACTCTGGAGCGCCAGTGTTCCTTTCTCGAATAGTGAGTTTACTCTGAACGGGGGATACATGTACCCCCCCGACCCCCCTAGGTCCCCCTTATCCCCACGATGCCAGTTTGGACCGGAGCGCAGGGGATATCAGTGTTGTTTCGCCCGTGTGTTGGCACAACCTGAGGCGCCGATTGGCCGGAATGGCATATTTCGTGCCAGCGCACTCAACTGGCCACCCAGTGGATACATCGTTGGCTTTGCGTACCCCATCAGCAATGAACAACTCCAACTTTCGGGCATGATACGGCAGCTTCCTGTGGTGCACTGAATTCGTGCGCGGCGCGCACATCCACACCTGTTGCTCGGCAGGCATACGGGGTCACCACCAAACCCCATCCTGTCTGAGCCATTATGTTTCTTCCACCCAGCACTGCTCTTCAACGTTCCAGTCTAGCGAGTGTTCCGAGGGCTTCTCCAGCCACAGCCCCGCCTCCCTAACCTTTTTTTTTGCCGTCAATATCATGGATACTAGCGACGCCGAGGGAGACGCGGCTGATCCCGACGACAGGCCGACATGTATCACACCCCCTGCGACAGGGCTTCAGTTTCTCCGCGCTGTGCATGCAGATAACGCTCGCGATGAGGAGGAGCTGGGCGATGGCGGTACCGAATGGATGCGCCGTCCTGGCAAGGAAAGTGGCGGCATGGAAGATGCGTACGACGATTGGTGTCCTTCTCCGCGCCCGATGAATGACGCTGCTGAGTCCGACGGTGTTGAGGAGTGGATCGCCTCGCCGCGAAACGAGGTTGCTGCAGAGCCGGCTGAAACGGTTGCAACGCAGGTCGTCGATGCGGCCACTCCTGAGTCATCCGGTTCAGTCGCTGTGAAGAAGCGACGGTACACGCAGCAAGTTTTGCAGTGGGGAACACCGCCTCCGAAGCCCGTCGCTCCACCTCCCCGTGCTGCCCCACCCCCCATTCGTCCCCTTACAGACGAGGAGAAGAAGGAGAAGGCGTACCTGAAGGCGCAGAAGAGCTACAAGTCTGATTGGCTGCCGAAGTTTGACTGGCTGATTCTGGACAAGACGCCAGAGGGTGACCCGTGCCTGCGCTGCAGTGTCTGCATGGAGCACGGGAAGGACAACGCGCGTTACGGTCGCAATGGCGCTGGCGGTCGTGATCTGCAGATCGGGTCGATGCGGTGGCACGAGAACAGTGCGAAGCACGAGGACGCCATGAACAAGCAGGCAAACCTTCTGCAGAAGATCGTGGACCAGAAGAAGATTGAAGACTTCGCGAATGGAGATCCGGAAGGCTGTCGCGTCGCGGTACTCATGCGCGCCATGCGTTTTGTGTGCCGTACCGACACACCCATCCACATGTACCCACAGGTCGTGCAGCTTCTCGCAGAGGAGGGGGTCGCCAACATTCCGCAACAAAGCTATGGAGTGTACATCACGCAGTGAGTTGCTGTTGACTGGTTTGTATTCGAAGCAACCGTCTTTGTTTAACGAGGCTAATGCGTTGTGCTATGTGAATGCGCAGGTACGGTTTCTCCGAGATGGCCAAGGCTCTCACCGCGTATCTGACCAGGGAGCAATTGCGCGTCCTCCACGCCTCGCCCTTCATCGGCCTCATGTGCGACGAGAGTACCGATCGCGCCCGTGGCAAACACATGATTGTGTTTGTTACGTTCCTCAAGAACAGCGTGGTTGTAACCGAGTTCCTCGCGTTACTAACCGTGCAGCAATGTGATGCGGCATCGCTCATGGGCGCACTGCTCCAGCATCTCGAGACAGTGGGCGTCGACCTGAAGAAGATATCCGGAATGTCCACGGACGGCGCGGCAGTGATGATCGGGGGCACGTCCGGCGTTGTCACGCGACTGCGCGTCCACGTCCCCCACCTGGTCGGCTGCCACTGCATTGCGCATCGGTACTTGTGTCGTGGCTGATAATTTTAAATGACCGGTTTTACGTTAGTCGATCTTTAAAGTAATGTAACAATCCTTTTCTGCTCACCCCACTATTGCTTGCAGCGAAGCACTTGTTGTGAAGGAGACGGCCGAAGCCGAGCAGTTCCAAGATTTCCGGATGGTAGACAAGGCCATCCGTGCAGTGGGCGAGATCGTGGGGAGATCCACGCCGTGGTACGAGCGGTTCAAAGAGCTCCAGATCGTGATCCACAGCACCAACCTCGAGCACCAGGGACTGTTCGACGTGCGCTGGCTCTCCCGTGCCGATGCGGTCAACCGGCTTGTCAAGATTTTGGGGTCGGCAATCGTGCTCTTTCTGGAGTACAAGCACAAGATCGCCTCGGTTGTGAAGACCCTGAAATTCCACTTCTGTCTGTATTTCCTGGCAGACATTTTGGGGGAGTTGAACTCCCTGAACCGTTTCTTCCAACGACGCAAGGTAAAACGTGCCCTAAAGGATTGTTGATACACGCGTTTAGTCTTGTTTAATTTTCATTTGCCCACACAGACTAACAAACCTTTTTGCGCACATGTCGGTGCGTCAGGTGGAGGTGACGCAAGTCACAGAGGAGGTCGACCGTGTGGTGTCCCTCATCGAGCACCGCTACATCGACTACGATGGTGGTTTCGGGGCGGGTCTGAGCCCCATCCTGTCTCCATTCATGGCACGTGTCAAGAAAGGGGACAAGAAGGTGAAGGTGGACGGCGTGGACGCTAGCGGCATACCCGTCAAGCACACCTTCGAGCTCAGCGAGCTGCCGGACAAGAAGCACAAGTTCGGCGGGACGCTTGCAGATTGCGTGAAGTTGGGCAAGGCCTTCGCCCGCGAGGTCGTGTACAACCTGAAGCACCGCATGCGAGATCTTCGTCGAATGGGCGGCTTGAAGCTTTTCAGGGTGGACAAGTGGCCAGCGAATCCGGACACGCGTGTGAGACGTTGTGCCACGTGGCTCCGCGAGAACTCTAAACTCTTCAACCACCAGCTGCCAGGTATGTGTATATCTTTTCGATCGTGTATGTGTGCTTTCCCTATAATAATGCCTCTCGTCAATGTGTACCTAACATTTCCGTACATAAAAAACGCTGTGCTGCGCGTACTGTTTTGGCAGGATTCGAACTGCGGGCAGCCGAACTTGAGCTGAAAACTTTCTGCCACGTCATGAGGACGCACCACGAGGACGAGGACTTCTACCAGGCGCTGACGAACATGCTGAGGTCACGCGACTGGCGGCGAACTTACCCCAACATCATGACCCTGTGGCAGGCGTTGGCCGTCCTGCCACTCAGCACCGTCGAATGTGAGCGTGGATTTTCACGGCAGAACATCATCAAGAGCTGGCAGCGCACGGCTCTCAACGACACGCGGCTCACCGAACTCATGAGCATCCACATGCTCGATTACAACGTGGAGTGGCCAGATGTCGTGGACATCTGGCGCAAGCAGAAGAAGAGGCGGCCTACAAAATCCCCTGCACCCTTCCAACCAGCCAATGACAAGGGCGGGCCAGAGGCCAGTTCGGACGACGAACGGGAGGATGACGTGGCTTACGATGAGTGAGCTTGTGGTAGTAGGTCATTGTGTACAAAGTTTAAAAAATTCAATAATTCTGGCAATGCAACAGCAATAGCAAACAATGGGTAACCATCAGGGTTACAGATGAAAGTTACTCTGAGGTAACAGGGTTTTTAAAATGACAGCAAGTGTTACACTGACATCTAAGAGCAACGCTCGCCAGCCACTCTGGATTTAAGGGTTAGGCCAAAAACGCCTCTGGAAACAAGAGTGCTCCAAAATAAAAAAAAAAGCCCTGCTTGCATGCTAACACATGCTAGGGTTTGATCACTGTATTGTTTGTTCTCTTTATATAACTCTGCATGTGAACTGGCCTTGTGGCCGTTTGCTTGTGCTCGGACTGTGTGGTGACTCTGTGATCCACCTTGAGCTTGCTTTGCTTTTCTTGATTGGTCTTGTGACCACTTGTTCTCCCCCACTTTGCCTATGGGGGTGTGTCAGAATGTTATAGTGCTTACATTTGTGTAGGATATAGTGGGGTAGCCGATAAGGGGTACAACCAAATTAGGGTTAGTACTTGTACCCAACTTTCTGTTCAATGCAACCATTCGCGTTCGTTATCTTGACAGTTTCACGTCACTCTGGCCGTTCGCATTCGTACTCAATTGTGCATGCTTCTTGTGACGAACACGATTGCAGTGCACTCAGATTTTATTTATCGTAAAAGCTATTTTAAGGTTTTCCAAGAGTATTTCTTGTCGTAACAGAACTCACTTACTACATATGTTATGTCACACATTAGTCTGAACTCAATTATGCTCATAGTGGTCAGAATGCAACTAGTACATTATTGTGTTTTCGTGCTTCGTATAGATTGGCGTACCGAGGACGCGTACCGAGGACGCGTGAAGCACAAGAAAGCAGCGATGGCCCGAGACGAACGAGAGTGGCTTGGTTGATATGTGAGACTCGGGCAAGCAAGAGCCCGCGCAGGAGCATCGCTTCCATGAACGCATCGATACCATTCAGTTGGATGTCTCATCGCACGCCACCTCTGCATGCCGTCAGATCCAAGTGACCAAATCCTTTTGCGCAGGGCCACATCGACGAATACTGTTTGCTGTGTGGCGTCACGCTCGTGCGAGGCTCACCTGCGTGGAAAGTGACCACCCCCGTTCTCCCATCATCTTCCCCCTCTCCCTCTCTGCTCTGCGCTTTCTCTCCTCCCCATTCGCCTCATATCCTTCCGCGTACTCCCTTCTTCCGCTCTCTGTCTGATGGCCCCCGCTACCATCTGCTCTGCTCATCCTCAGATTCCCTCCCGCCTGGCGCTCCTCCCCCTTTCCCGTCCCCCTCCCCTCCTGGTAGTACTGCACTGCAGCAGACCTCTGCGATGCGCTGCGCTCCGCTCCGCTCCAGCGCATCCTCTTCCCGCCAAGCAGCGCCATCCTGAGCCAGGCCAACAGCATCACTCAGAGGCCTTCCATTTGCTTTGCTTACACCAGAGAGATCAAAACCAGGCATGCAGCCAACATCTTGTCAGTTTTCCCACATAGTGTCTAACAACGCAGGACGAATGTTCCTTGCTGCGCTCCCACGACCTCTTGCGATCACTCGAAAATCGAGTTTTGGTTTTTGTATTTTTTTTACTATTTTTTCGGACCGTACGAGTTTGTTTGTATAGCCTTTGTTCCGATTTTTTTTCCGAATCTTCAACTCGTACTTGCGTTCTTCTAGGTTCTCCTCCAGTAGCTGGATTCAGCATCGATTAATAATCACAAAGCAGTAGAAGAAGATGCCGCCGTTCCGGTTACCGCCAGGGTTCCGGTTCCACCCGACGGACGAGGAGCTGCTGGGGTACTACCTGCAGCGGAAGGTGGAGAACCGCCTCGTGGACGACGGGCTCATCGTGGAGGTCGACATTCTCAAGTGCGAGCCGTGGGACCTGCCCAGCCAGTCGTGCCTCGAAGCCGGCGAGTGGTACTTTTTCTGCGCTCGCGATAAGAAATACCCGCACGGGTCGCGCGCCAATCGCGCCACGGCGAAGGGGTACTGGAAGTCGACCGGCAAGGACAAGCCCGTGCGCAGCTCGCGCACGTCGCGACAAATCGGGATCAAGAAGACGCTCGTGTTCTACCTTGGAAGGGCGCCACGTGGCGAGCGGACGGACTGGGTGATGCACGAGTACCGGCTGGAGCCCGAGGCGCGGTCGCGCAGCGGCCCCGCGGCAGACTACGTGCTGTGCCGCGTTTTCAACAAGAGCGCCGGCGCCGCGGATACCGCGTTGCCCATGGATCAAGACGACGGGCAGCCCACTTCGAGCGAGCCGCCGTGGAAGACGGGAGGAGGCGGAGGAGGAGGTAATACTCTGGGTGGTGTGTCGCCGACGGGTGTGGGTGGTGCGGGTGGTGCGGGACAGCCCGTAAAGTTTGGGGAGAGCGGAGCTGCGGGAGGCGCGGAGGAAGCGGGCGCGAGCGACGCGGAGTCGGAAGGCGCGCTGACTACCACCACCGACCTTCACCCGTTCTTCCAGGAACCTTCCACCCGCAGCGACGGCACGAACGGCTTCTCCGTCGTTCCCGAGTCGCTACACGCCCCTGCCGCCGCTTACCCGTCCGTGCCCGCTTTCCCCGCTGCAGACGCGTCATTCGTCCCGCCAGGCACGTTCGGACCGCCGTTGCAGGAACCGGGGTTTCCGGATTTCCCGTTCGAGCTGCCGCCGGTTACGGAGATGGGGCACATGGAGGGCGGCGCGGAGAATCTGATGGACATTCTGGGATTGGAGGAGGTCGATCTCGTTTCCGTCGACCCTGCCGCCGCGCCGCTTGTGCCCGTTGCCGCGCCGGATGTGTCGGCTACTGCGAGCGGGATTGCGGGGAGCGGATCGGCGCGGCAGGAGGCGGAGAGCGACGTGGATGTGGACGGATTGTGGGAGAACATTCATTGGCAAGCGGGCGCTGCGGCGGCGGGACACGTGGCGGAGCATGGGGCGGACCACGTGGCAGAGGCGGAGGAGTGGAATATACCGATGGAGGGCGGCGAGGAGTGGTTGGGCGAGCAGCTGCCGGCGTTGAATCTCCCCGAAGGCATCTCCATCGACGACTTCCTCGAAGACGCGCTCGTCGCCGACGACCTCTACGAAAACCACGCCGCTCTTCCCGCCGCTCCTGCTGTTCTCGCTGCGCCGGGTGCGCGTGCGATGGCTGCACCCGGTGGTTTCGCACCTGCTGCCCTTGCTGGCGCAGTTTTCGGCGCCGCGGCGGCCGCGCCCCTGCGATCAGCGCGCGCCGCAGGCACAGCCACCATTGCAGCCGCCGCCGCAGCGCTGGCGAAGGCCAAAGCGGCACAGGGCGCAGCCGCAGCAGCAGGGGGAGGCTTCCCACCTCTCGCTGCCGCTTCCAATTCCGGCCTCGCTCGCTTCGCCGCCGCTCCCGTGGGTGCCACCGCCACGAGAGCGCTCGTGCGTCCGAGGTCGCGGCCTGTGCGCGCTGCTGGCGCCGTCATGCCGGCCGCCGGCGCGTCGGTGGCAGGGCGACGCGTGCGCATGCAAGTGTTCAACCCGCCGCAGCTGGCGGGTGGCGGCGGCGGAGCGCGGCTGGCGAGCAGCGGCAGTCGCAGTGGCGTGCCGTCGTTGAATCTGGACGCGCGCCCAACTCCTCACGTGCACGCGCAAGCGCGTCTTGCCCAGGTATTGCGATATATTAAGCGGCGGTGACTGCTGTTCAAACTTTCTTCTTTTTTTTCAGGCCTTGTCCTGTTTTCGGCTAGTTTTGCCTGCTTCTTCCCGTATTTTTTTCCTTTTCTTGACTGTTCCGCGCCTCCCTCCTCTCCATCTCTTTTTTAATCAGGCCGGTGGAAGTTTGAATGATGAGGACTGTCTGATGGGGTCGCAAGAGTGGGCTAGGGGGATGGATCAGCATGAGGGCATGGTAGCAGCAACACCCGTAGCAGCAACACCCATAGCAGCGTTTGACGGGCGGGGTCTGGATTCACGTATGGAACTCAGCGCCGTTGCAGGTACACCGCGCTAGCCACCACCGTCCACTCGTGTCGACATTTGTCACGTCTTCCCACCCCACGTGTCACGCCCGCTTCTTACTCTCTGTTGTGTTTTCGCGAGGTTGTTGCCTCTCCCTTGTCTGACGTGGCGGTCGCTGATGGTCCGTGCATGTGTCTCTGCGCGTGTGTGTGTCGCCCCCTCCTCTATTCTCGTGCGGCAGACGTCACAATGCATTTCGGCGTGGAAGACGTGGAAGGACACGGGGCGCGGATGACACACCACCCTGCTCACGCCCACACGCATGCTGGTGCGGGTGATTATGCTCCTGCTGCCGGCGCCGCTGCTGGCGCCGCTGGTGCTGCTGCAGACGGTGCGTTTGGTGGTGCTGCTGGGCCGGCAGGTGCGCTGTGGGTGGTGGGGCAAGAGGAGGAAGGAGTACGGATATTGCCCGTGCCACAGGGCGGCGCGGCAGAGGACGGTGTGGTCGAGGGTGGTGCTGTAGGGCTAGAGCCGGTTCGACTGCATGCACATGTGATTGAAGCGCTTGCGTTACAGCCACACCCGTTACAGGAGCGGGGAGGGCACGCGGAGATGGAAGGGGAGGCGGAGTGGGCGGGACTGAATGATCTAGTGCTGGTTGGTGACGCCGCTACCCTCGCTGCTGCCCCTGCCGCCCCTCCTCCCCCTGCCGCCCTTGCAGCCCCTGCTGCCCTTGCTGCCCCTGTCGCCCCTCCTCCCCCTGCCGCCGTTGCAGCCCCTGCTGCCCTTGCTGCCCCTGCCGCCCCTCCTCCCCCTGCCGCCGTTGCAGCCCCTGCTGCCCTTGCTGCCCCTGCCGCCCCTCCTCCCCCTGCCGCCGTTGCAGCCCCTGCTGCCCTTGCTGCCCCTGTCGCCTTTGCCGATCCTGCAGGTGCAGCTGGTGTTCCTGTAGCGGATGTTTCCCTAGCGGTCGAGCCTTTAGCTGGTCTTCCTCTAGCTCATCATTTGTTAGAGCCCCCTGTTCCTGGTGCTCCTGCCAGGGCTGCTGCCGCCCTGCCTCGCGCGGCACCAGCCCCACGTGTGGCCGCTGGGCCGCATCTAGCCCCTCCGCCCGTCCCTGCTGCACAAATGGCCGCTCCTGCTGCTGCGCCTGCAGCTCCTGCCTTACCTGCCGCAGCGGGGGGAGTGCTTCCGGCCCCTGCAGGAGCAGCGGAGGCGGGGGCAGGCGGAGCAGCAGCTGGTGCCGTGGTGCTTGGGGCGGCAGCAGGGCGTGCGGTGGTGGAAGACGGAGGTGCGGCGGCTCTTGACGTGCATCATGATCCAAGAATGCGGGAGCACGGAGGAAGGGAGGAGCGTGGAGGAGTAGAGGGGCATGGAGGGGAGGGAGGCATGGAGGGTGAGATGATGGATGGTCATGGTGATGGCGAGATGGTTGGCGGTGGCGACGGCGAGGGAGGTGCAGGGGTGGTTGTTGCAGGCGGCAGGGAGATATTACTCGCAAGACAGCAGCCTCTGCAGCAGGCGAGGCTGCAGGTAGGAGGAGGTGGCGACGTGGCTGGCCGCCACGAGGCTCAGTTCAACGTTCCACAGCATGAGGAGAGGGGAGATGCAGATGTGAGGAGAGGCAGGGCAGGGCGGAGTAGGAGCAGTGAAACCCCGATGGAGGCGGAGGGGCCAGCAGGCCCCACTGCAGCAACTCCATCCCAGATGATGCCGACACTTAGTGTGCTGCCAGCCGGCAGCGCTGCAGCACAAGCGGTGTGCGCTGGTGGCCTTGAGCGCGCTTTTAAGACTTCAAATATTGCTCAATCCGACGACGCTTCCGTAGCACAGGCGGAGAAACTTACAACAGCAGCAGCAGGCATTTCAGCAGCTGCTGTTAAATCGCTGGTCGTGGCAGCGTCTGCTGCAACAGCCAGTGCTGCTTCCTCAGACTGCGTAAGTGCAGTCGATGCAGTGGATTCAGTGGCACAGCTCGCAGTGCATCCTTTGACGCCTGAGCTAGAGGAGGCAGCAAGGGAGGAGGAGATTGGCGACCAGTGGTGTGTGTGTGCGCGCACCCGGCCCATAGCAGACCTCATCGCACAGTCCAAGAAGACACGTGGGCAGCGCCACCCGTGGCAGCAGTTCCTGCCCACTCGCCGCTCCATCAACCTCGGAGCTGTTGCTCCCACAGCAGCAGAAGCAGCACCAGCAGCAACAGCAGCAGCAGCAGTGACAGTTGCAGCAACAGCAGCAGGGGCAGGGGCAGGTGTAGAGGCGGAGGCGGCACCATCCAAAGCAGGATCAGATTCAGCAGCCTCCGTCCTCCAGCCCGTGAAGCCTCGTGGCCCAGCAGGGCCAGCGACGGTAATTTCCAAGGGAGGGCGCGTGGGGGGAGGCAGGCCGATGCACTCGCTGTCGCGTGCCGGGGCAGGAGGGGGAGGGTCAAGGCCGGCTGGGGGCCTGCGGCCCGCTCCCCGGTACCTGAGCGGCGTGCTGCAGCTTCTGTCCGCCCTCCCTGCTCGCCCTGCCCATGCTGCTGAGCTGGCTGCAGGCAGAGGGGCGGCAGGTGGCTTGCAGGGTGAGGGAGCTTCAGGGGAAAAGGGCGGTGGGGTGGAGAAGCAGGTGGAGGTAGAGGAGTGGAGCGAGGAGGAAGAGGAAGAGGAGGTGTTTGAGTCGCGCTGGTGGGTGGACTCCGAAGGGAGGGTGGTGCACAAAGACAGGCTGCTGGGGGTTAGTGGCAGGGGATGGAGAAGTGGGAGAGGAGCCTTAGAGATGGAGGAGTGGGAGGTGGAGACAGAAGAGGTTGAGACAGAGGAGATTGAATCAGAGGAGGTTGATGTATTGTCGTCTGTGGTGACTGATGAGGAGAGTGCTGACCCTGACTTGCAGGACACTGCCAGCAGTGGAGGGTCCGTGGGGTCTGGCGGAAGCAGGCAAGTGGCTAAGCAAGTGGGGAGTATCGAGGGGAGGAGTAATGGCAGGACGAGCAGCAGCAGGGTGGTGCGGCGGCACAGAGTGACGGTCGCCACGGGGTGGGTTGAGCGGCCGCACCAGGCAGACAGAACTCTAACTCTGCTTGCAAAAAAAAAAAACATGGCCAGGGCCAAAGGTTATGGTCCTGTGAAGGCAGAGTTGAGTGGCAGTGTGGGCAGCAAGGGGCAATTGAGAGAGCTGGAGGAGCTGGGGGAGTTGTCGCCCTGGACGCTGCTTGCTCTGCTGCTGCGGCCGCTGGTGGTGGCCGTGAGGCGATGGCTTCATGAGCAGAGGCTGCTGCTGTGGGTGGCTGTGGCGTTGTGTTGTGTTGCTGTGGGTGTGCTCTTGGCACCTGCGTGGCGTGTTCTGCCTCGCTTCGTGGCCGTGTGAGATGAAGATTAGAAGGTGGCTGCTTGAATGCTGCAAAAATTTGCAGCTCTGTTGGCTGAAAAACGGCCACCATCGGGAATGAACTGCTGTTGTAAAATAGAAGATTGAAACTCCTGAAATGGAGATACAAATAAAATGTTTTCATTTGTATAATCTGTATAAAAGCTTTCTTTAAACTGGGATTAAATCGCCCATGTTCAGCTGCACTTTCTTGGAAGAAAACAGGTCTAATTTACTTCTCGTTTATTAGCGCGGTTGTAAACGGTTGTGTACCTTCCCTATGCAAAACGCGGGGTTTCAGTGCGGTGACCGGGTCGATCTCTCCCGAACGAGCACTTTTACCGCATTGTGAACATGCTCTGGTGGGTCAGGATTTCCTAGAAATGCCGAGCAAGGATGCAAACCACATTTCCTAACCCCAAAAAACGTCGAATAATTGCATAACACAGTGCTTGCAGGTTGCGAGTCTCGACCCTACAATTCACGGATCGTAGAATAATCCACTTGTTTGCGACAACACGGTAACGCCATGGCGGGAGTGAAGCGGGCTCGGCGCGCAGCGGCGTCGTCGCGGTCGCCGTCGCCGGAGATGGACGTGCTGTACTACAACCTGCTGCTCGCCGCGCTGCGCGCCCGCCAGGAGGCCGGCGTCGCGTACTACGGCGCGTTCGTCGCCGACCTTGAGCCCGTACCGCCCGACCTCTACGCGCACTGGGTGCCGCCGCCCGGCTCCTTCGCCGTGCAGCGCGCCGACGGCGACGACGACGAGCGCGGCGCGGAGGACGAGGACGCGGCAGGGCGGGACGGCGCGGACGACACGGACGCGGACGCGGGGGAGCACGCGGGGTCGGACGGCGAGGGGGGCGCGGACGACGCATCGGCGGAAGCGGTGGTTGCGCGCAGGGGTCCGGGCAGGCCGCGGTCGGCGCGGAGCCGGCCGGGCGCGTCAGCAGGCGGGGCAGCGGCGGGCGGGGAGAGCGGCGGCGCGGCGGCGAGCGAGGAGGCGATGATGCCCGCGTGGCTGAAGGAGCTCATCGCGGCGGACAGGGAGAGGGCCGCGCAGCAGCAGCAGGGCGGTGAGCAGGGCGGGGCCGATCAGCAGCAACAGGGGGCGGAGGGGTTGTCGTTCCCCGTGGTGGACAGCAACATGATCCGCGGGTCGTTCCCCGCCGCCGTGGCCGCCGTGCGCTTCCTGGAGCGCGCCCGGCGCCGCCTGGGGGGGCTGCCGGGGCGCACGGGGGAGGTGGAGATGGGCGGAGGGGTGGGCGGAGAGGGGGAGAAGTGGAAGGACCGCCTGGCGGAGGAGATGATGACGTCAGCGCTGGGGGTGAAGGGCACGCTGGGGTCTAGGGAGGGCGGGCGAGGGCGGGAGGGCGGGGGGGAGAAGATAGAGCGGTGGACGCCCAACGAGGACGCCATCCTGCTGGTGGGCCGCGTGCTCTTCGGCACAAGATGGATCAGCATCGAACGCATCCTGCCCGGCCGGTGCGTGTGTGTGTGATGGCGTGCCCACTGCAGCTCACTCTCGCTGTGCTGCCCCGCATGCTCCTTTACTCGCATCCCCGCCGCCCCATCGTCCATCTCCACGCACCACGGTGCAGGTCCATACAGGCCATCAAAACGCGCTGACTCAACGACCTCAAGCGTACCGCGTGCGGGCTAGTGTTGAAGGGCATCCGCTGCGCGTAAATAACACCCTCGTTTTGACCCAGTGGGTAGCGAGGCGTTATATCAAGGGACTCCCGCGCCTTTTGAGGAACCTCAAAGCTTGCCTCGTCGCGCCCCACTTCCCATCCCCCCCACCCCCCCGAACCCCCCCTCCGTGTGCATGCAGGTCGATCCAGGCCATCAAGACGCGGTGGCTCAACTACCTCAAGGGCCTCTTCCGCCGCCACCGTTGGTGCACCTCCGCCCTCGCCCCCCCCCTCTCCAAGGAGGCCGCCGCCCTCCTCCCCCCGCCCCCCTCCCCCCCGCCCACCCCTCCCCCCGCGTCCGCCCCTTCCACGTCAGTAGCCACTGAGGCTGTTTCAGCAGAGGCACGCGCGTCCACCCCTCCGCCCTCTGCTACTGCGGCTGCTGCTGCCAGTGCCCCCCTTGCACCCCGCCCCCACCTCTCTCTCCCCCTGCCTGCATCGGCCACCCCCCCACCCTCTGCCCCTCCCCCGCCCGCCCCTGTGGCGGCGGCAGGCAGCCAGGGGGCTGCAGGGAGGGCGCTGCTCAGCATGCCGGCTGTGCCACCCGCTGGAGCAGCTGCAGATGGTGGCGCAGGCAGAGCAGGGGGAACAGTGGGCGCTGCCCCAGGAGCTGCTCCAGGGGCTGCTTCAGGTGGTGCTGGCGGTGGCGTGGTCACATCAGGAGTAGGGGTCACGCCAACCAAGCGATCGCGCTCCCAGTCCTCCCGCCCCCCCGCCGCCACGCCCACGGTTCCCACGGCGGCACATGGTGGCCAGGAGGAGGGGGGAGGGGAGGTGGATGCTGGCGGGGAGGAGGAGCGGGTGCGGCGGCACGAGCGGTACCTGACGTGCCTCATGCTGCGCGCTGAGAAGGGCCCGCCGCCGCACTCCCTCGCCGCCACGCACGAGCTCTACTGCTTCGCCTGCAAGTCCTCCGAGGGCCAGCTGTCGCCGTGCTATTGGTCGGACGAGGCAGTGGAGGCGACGGCGGCGGAGTGGGGCGGTGGGGGAGGGGCGGTGGTGGGGCTGATTCCGTGCGCCAAGGCTTACCATGCTCGCTGCGTGCATGCTGCAGTCAAGGTGAGTCAATGGGTCGAGGTGAGTCAATGGGTCGAGGTGAGTCCATGGGTCGAGGTGAGTCAATGGATCGAGGTGAGTCAATGGGTCGAGGCGAGTCAATGGGTCGAGGTGAGTCAATGGGTTGAGGTGAGTCAATGGGTCGAGGTGAGTCCATGGGTCGAGGCGAGTCAATGGGTCGAGGCGAGTCAATGGGTCGAGGCGAGTCAATGGGTCGAGGCGAGTCAATGGGTTGAGGCGAGTCAATGGGTCGAGGCAAGTCAATGGGTCGAGGCGAGTCAATGGGTCGAGATGAGTCAACGGGTCGAGGTGAGTCAACGGGTCGAGGTGAGTCAATGGGTCGAGGTGAGTCCATGGGTCGAGGTGAGTCAATGGGTCGAGGCGAGTCAATGGGTCGAGGTGAGTCCATGGGTCGAGGTGAGTCAATGGGTCGAGGTGAGTCCATGGGTCGAGGTGAGTCAATGGGTCGAGGTGAGTCAATGGGTCGAGGCGAGTCAATGGGTCGAGGCGAGTCAATGGGTCGAGGCGAGTCAATGGGTCGAGGCGATTCAATGGGTCGAGGCGATTCAATGGGTCGAGGCGAGTCAATGGGTCGAGGCAATTCAATGGGTCGAGGCGAGTCAATGGGTCGAGGCGAGTCAATGGGTCGAGGCGAGTCAATGGGTCGAGGCGAGACAATGGGTCGAGGCGAGTCAATGGGTCGAGATGAGTCAATGGGTCGAGATGAGTCAACGGGTCGAGGTGAGTCAATGGGTCGAGGTGAGTCAATGGGTCGAGGTGAGTCAATGGGTCGAGGCAAGGATAAAAAATACGACCGAAAAGTTGTCTTTTTACCGTATTATACTGAATCATATTTTTCGGTTGTATTAAATGGTTAAATACGGTCAAAATGTGTTTTTATTGTTTAGTTGAAAAATGCGGTCGTTTTAAACGACTGAAGTTTTGAAACCGAGGCACCCTATAGCGAAATTCACAGATTTCCCCCAGTGGCCCGTCAATGTGAAGTTGCGCACGTGGATATTGTGGCAAGATTGAATGTATCCCGAATCGCGAATTTTATGCCACTTTCGAGTCGCGACATTGAATGCATTTGGCGATGGCAAACGACAGGATTACATGTTTCACCGTCGCCGAATTTCATTCGCCGAAGCGCAACGTGTATTAAAAAACCGAGTCGCGACATTTCGACATTTGGCAAACGGTGCACAACAGCTTACCCGTTTCGCCTTGCCCGTTTCGGAAATTCGCGTCTAGCATCTTATTTTCGCCCACAATCGCGACTGAACCCAATCTTCGCGATGCGAAACCAATCCAGCCAATCGTGTTCCGTCACCTGAACTGACCCCTCTTTCAAAATTCACTTGACACAGCAGTCACAAAGGCACGACTAGGTACTAATAGGAGCACCATAACCTCTAGTACATCAGATCAGAGACGCAATGTTGCGCCCTTTGTCGCCACTGTGGAAATATGTCGTGACGGAAACTGGTCCAGATGGCTCCGTCACTGCGAAATGCAAACACTGCGGCCATACAGTGACGACCAACGCGACACGCATAGGAGAGCATATGTTCGGGACGCCCACGCAGAAAGAGAAGAACGTGACACCCTGCGAGTCCGACGTCGCAAAGCAACTTCGCGCTGATGCAAAGCGGGAGCACTCATCGGTCCATCAAACTGTGCCTCAACTTCTACTACGGTTGAGAACCTGCCCCCTCGTCGTGCTAGGCAGCGCGACATCCGTGACATGGCGGATACGGCTGCTCGCTCACGTTTGGACTACCTCTGGGCAGCGGCCGTTGCGGAGAACGACTGGGTGTTCCAGTGTTCGAAGTCGACAGCGGTGCAGCCATTCATCGATGCGGCGCTCGCCTTCGCGAAGCCATACACGCTCCCTTCCCCCTACAAGGTTGGAGGTCCGCTACTACTGAAGTTGCGGGCGGATACCGAGGGGCTCGAGAAGCTGATGAGGGATAGCTGGGGCAAGCCTGGCTGCAGCCTGACGTGCGACGGATGGACTTGCTTGAATAGCCGAGGGCTTGTCTGCGTTATTGCCCTCAACGACACGGCACCGGTG